>OZ038380.1:108057700-109291450 GCA_964036045.1 Eutreptiella sp. 'Long Island Sound 2002' | reverse complement strand
AACCTTTCTACTCTACCGTTGTGCAACAATATACCACGTAACACCCCTTATAGGTCCGCATATGTGCATGGAAAAATGGGTACAAATGGCCCAATCGCAAAAATTTGACTTCAACCTCTTAATATTTGCGAGATTAGTATATTAACGCCTTCATATATTAAAAACTCAAAATTAACATATTGACTTTAATCTAGGTCACCGGGGTCAGTGTGCAGTCGCGGTGCCAGAACGTGCCCCCCTGCCTGGTCACAGGGCTGTGCATGTGCGTGATGGTCAGCGTCAATTGCAACACCCATGTGGGAGGGTCTTGAAGACTTGGTGCTCGCCCATCCACAGTCCGCGCAGCCTCCGATGGTGTAACTGGCACTGGGGCTGCACGCTCCTCCTCATCGACGGACTTCAGGACCAGCCGCCGGTACACGTCGACATCCGCCTGAAGAGAAGTACAGGAAATGCCGGCGACGAAAGGGGACAGGAAGTGGTGCACGAAGGGGGTTCCTGCGTACAAAGGGGGGGGGTTTGCTGTGCACGAAGGGTCCACGAAGGGTCCAGGAAGGGTCTAGGAGGAGGCCAGGAAGGGGGGTTCCTGTGCAGGAAGGGAAGGGGTTCCTGTGCAGGAAGGGGGTTCCTGGGGGGTTCGTGGGGTGGCTCCTGTGTGGGAAGGGGGGGGGGGTTCGTGTGCAGGATGGGGGTTCCGGGGGGGTTCCTGGGACAGTTCCTGTGCAAGAAGGGGGGGGGTTCCTGAGTGACATGCACATGCCACAGCCCACACACGGTGCCCAGTTGAAGCCCTCAAACAGCCCTCCCCTTGCATTGCCACTGCCGCTAACCCTCGGCAAGCAGTACTGACCACATATTTGCCCCATTGCATTGTGAACCCCTCCAACCAAAGGCCCTGCGATTCAAAGGGGACAGAGTCTCAACCTGCTGGCATGCACACCAAAAGGCCTGCTCCTGTGCCACTTTGGTGTTGCGAACGATCGCCCCAGCGGCCATCAACAACCTCGGGTCCACGGGTCTGGGCTGGGGTGGTGCCATCCCCATCCGGTACACCAAACGTCACTGCTCTCCTCGGTACCCCGGGCGAATCCTCCAAAGCGGCCGTTCACCACCAACAGAATGCTCCCAGGCGGCGTAACAAACAAGGTGTGGTGTTCGGATCTCGGCCAGGGCAGCCACTCGCTCTCGTGCGCATGCCCCACCAGTGGGCAGTCCTCTGGCTTGGGGGTTGTGTTAGCGGGAATCACATGTGGTGCGGGCGCTGCCCCGTAATGCCCGGTGTAAAGCGTCGTCCCATCCGATGGAATCAAACAGGTCACCATGTGCTGCAGGGCAGGGACGCGACTCGGATCAGCGGCCTCGGCACTCCCTAGATCGGATGCTATTGCTGCTGCTACTTCAGTATCGCACTTGCTGCACTTCATCCTAGTGTGATTGCGGCAAAGGATTTGGACTCCACACCCAAAGCACTTCTCACTTTTCGGCTTCCGGCGGCATCCGTGGACTCCACAACTGACAGCGGCCTTGTGCGCCCAGAACGGGGGCGTGATGGCGTGGGTGGTGGCGTAGGACACGGTGTGCGTGGACAACCCACAGAACCCAATAATACGGCGGGACCCCGGTTCCGCAGCCAATGGCAGGCCGCCTCCTTCATGCACCACCGTCGAGCAGATCACCCACAAGGAACCTCTTCTCATCGGCATGCCGTGGATGATCCAAGGCCGAGGGAAGGCACGGGCAGACATGGTGACGAACTGCGCGCAAACCTCATCATCAGGGATATCCATCGACAGAGCCGAGAACATGGAGAGGGCGATGCCATCCACACGAAGTGACGCCAGTGGGAAATCTTGGTGCGGCAGTTGGCGGACGTGGGTGATGGACTCGATGTACCCTTGCGTCATAACGTGCAGTATCTTGCCCAAGATCGCCTCCAACTTGGCCTTCAGCCGGGTCACCGTGGCCGACATGCGCGCAGAGCTGGATGTGTTCCTCCCCATCCGGATGCGTGGACATGTCCTCCGGCTTCCCCCACACCATCTTGCGGTCCGGCGGGTCCTGAGCTCAGCCAGCAAATGGGCGGTTGTGGTTGAAGATCCGGGCCCAAGCTCCCCGGCGATCGCCAGTGCCTCCTTGTGCGCCTCCTCCACCTCATACTCCGCAAAAAAACTCCGGATGAACAAGTGCTGCAGGCCGGCAAGCTGACTTGGGTAATGTTCACGGCAATGGGGCAGTCACTCGGCAGCTCCAACACCGGATCCTCGTGCGCCAAAAAGCGGCGTGGAGGTGACGGGGAGGGCAAGTAGCCCGCTGGCCGCATACGCACTGGGAACGGTGAGCCCGGGGCCGTCGCCGTCCCATTCCCACGCTGAGCAACAGGAGAGCGAGTAGATGGGCAGGGTCTCCTCACCAGTCTCCCGTGGACTGAAGAGGAAGAGCTTCCGCTTGGATGCCTCCTTGTGCCACCCCTCCTTGGCGAAAGTGGCAAGCTTGGGCTTCGTGGAAGCGAAGCGGAGGGTGGTGGGCGGCTGGGCATCCACAGGGTGGGCAGCCATGTAATGGCTGTGGATCCGGGCGTGGTCATTGGGCAGGCGGGTGGACAGGGACTCAAGCAAGGAGGAGTACTCCGCTCCACTGGGCTGCACGTGGAAAGCGGTGATCTCCGGGTTGCGGCGCACCGTCTCTGCAATGAGGTCTGAGAGGGCAAAGGGGTCCCTGTCGCGGAGGATGGACTTGGTGATGCGCACCCGGCCGATGCTCGTGCCCGGCGGCCAAGTCACGGCGGAGTTGGTTGCAATGGCTGTGTCGTGGAACGCCTGCCCCTCTGGAAGGGAGCAACCACGTGTACCGGCCGGGCCTGTGACGGCCGCCATCCAATCCCAAGGGAACGGACAGGGAGACATTGCGAAAACCGGGCTGCCTTTGAGGGGCAGGAAGGGCCATAGGAAGGGGGGTTCCTGGCCAGGAAGGGGGGGGTTCCTAGCCAGGAAGGGGTCTAAAAAGGGGGGTTCCTACCAGGAAGGGGTCCAGGGAGGGTGCAGGAAGGGTCTAGGAAGGGGTTCCTAGGGGGGTTCCTGCCCGAAAAAAGTTGACTTTGTTGGTCCGACACCGGGGTCGTGATAGGTCCTATACGCTTATTTTGACCCCCAAAACACCCCCCATAAGTGTGGTCCGTTACTTTAGCGGTGCACTACCATGTCATTTGGAGGGGGGTTCCTAGGCCACCCTTCCTTGGGTGCAGCCCATACTCTACGGATGTGGTAGAAAACCCGCATAAAAAACCACCAGCCTCAAGCTCCATCCCCACCGGCGGTACCTAGCCACTACACTCCACCAAGAATCAATACACCAAGAACAACAACTTTTCATAGGGCGGCCCGCGCCTTCGCCTCCACGGTTCGCGACCGCCCGCGATGATGCAGCACACTGCCGGGCCGGGCCCCCGTGCACTTTCAGGTGTGCTCTCCCCCCGTCTCAGATGTCTCCAACCCATCCAGGGGGGTAAAAAATAATACCTCCTAGATGGAACCCAAGTATACATGGACTACAAGACGAGAACTACCCACAGCGGGCCGCCACTAGCCACACCACTCCGGGCATCGAACCCCCGCCCCCCGCCGCCGGGGCCGCGGATGATACCATTGTACTATACCGCCGATATACAGTAACCGCCCTTCGTAACATCTGGCCCGAACTTCGCGACACAGGTACACTGTGATCCGTCTCTCCGGGTCCAATCCCCCCCCTCCCTTACCCTCCATGCCCCTGGATAGTCACCACTACGCCGCCTCGGATTCAGTGCCCTTGCCCAGGCACAAGACCCCACGCAACTAGACCTTATCAAGACAACGTAGCAACCGCTCATACACAAGCCACGCGCTCAGCCCGAAGGTGATCGCCCTCGAACTCTCCTTGAAGTCGGGACATCGGATCCGCGGGCTGGTAACCAGAGGGGACCCACAGAACCCTCACCACGAGGCGCCGCGCCAGCTCACGCAAGACTGATTGCTGGGTACCCAGAACACTCTTGGCCCTGACCTGCAAAAGCTGGGCAATGACCACCTCGGAGTCACTCAGGAGTGTGACCGTGGTATACCCCATACGCACCGCAAGCCGGACCCCCCACACCAGGGACCGCAGCTCGACAAGTTGCTGGCTTTGCGCCCGCAACCGGCGTGCCACGTATGACCGGACCCCGAGGAACTTCGAAAATCCTCCCATCCTCCAAGAGGGTCCCTCATGGGCGCCATCGACAAAAAGCACGAGCCCCGGTCCCTCCCACCACCTCCCCAGCAGGACAAGGGTAGCCCTCTGAAGCCCCAACTCCATACACATGGTCTGGAATCGGGCCACCGGCGCACGCCAGGGCTCAGCGGCTACCGTCTGCAGGACCACCAGGGACTCAAGAATAGCCACCGGCGTGTGTCCCAACCCCTCCTCCCTGAGCCAACAATAGGCTCCGCCGCAAACGGGCACGCCACGCCCCTAGGCCGAACTTGCCAATGGGGGAACCCCAAAAAGGACTGTAGGAGCCTCCTTTGCGACCGCCAAACCACCAGCCTGAGCCACGCCGCAATCATCTACAGGTGGGCCACCTCATGTGACCACACCATCCGAACCAGGAGGTCTAGCCAGTTCCCCAAAAAAACCAAGTGAGTGGCCGGTTCTAGGACACTCTTGGGGCTGACAATGAACCCTTCACGCCCCAGGATGACCGTATTACCCATATTATCCCGTGGGTACCCCTTATCATGATGAACCAAAAAGAAATTATGCAGGTAATGTACCGAGAGAATATTGGGTGGTAGCACCCGCTCCACGATCCGTGCCAGTGTCTGCTGGCATATGAAGGGACTATATTTCCATCCAAACGGCAGCCTGCCCAACCCCACCACCCGCCCACTAGGACCGGACCGCGGGCGAAAAACTGTGCGTGCGGACTCAGGGAGCACAAAACTCCAAAAGGCATTCTTTAAACCAATATGTGTGCCGTACAATGGCACCCGTGGGTAGAAAGTGACAAGTAGTTTACTTAACTGCTCCCATGACCGCAGCGAGAATCTCGGGGGGGTGCATCCATCCAATCCGTTTTGTTTAACGCAACTAAGTATTGAAGATACATTCTCGGAGATTTTGGGTATGATGAACGGCCAACAAGTAGGGGGGAGATCCTCACAAAAGGCATACAGAAGCCATTGGCGTTTCAAAACCTCAACAAACTTGGTAACCTCGTCCGACACCCAAGGGGGGGCCCAGGCCGGGCGTTGCCCCGTCCGTCGACCCAGGGAGTCTCCACATCGAAGTCCCTCAACCCCTGACCATACAAATCAGGCGGGACCGCCTGCTCCCAGATATCTTGGGGGATGACGTGGCTACCAACTGGACCCAAACCATTAAGCAGGATATCCGGGTTCACCTTACCCGCTCGTGGGGAGCTGGTGACGTGCAGGAGAGCCCTCCAATCCTCCCGCTTCAGGCCCTAGACTGCCTTAACTAGGGTATGAGCCGCTGAAGTCAGATGAAAATCCTCAGCCGTATCAAAGACACGATCCACAAACAAAGTAAGCCTCTTAACGAGCACCCAAGGGGCAACACACAGCTCTGCCGAAAGCCATCCAAGGTGGGGGATGCAGGCCCTAAGGAACTCCAGGAACAAGGGGTCGTCACAGTCCTCACACCCCCCCCCATCCCACAACTCCGGCTGAGTCACACGGGGGGGGGGGGGTCGAACAAGTCCTCCGGACCGTGCAGCCAGCCAAGGTGAAGGTCAGCCAAGCTGAAGGCCAGTCAAGCTAGGGGCCGACGAGCCCGTCTCCTGCGCGACCTTCGGGCCGACCCGCCGCCGCTTCGCTGGCGCTCCAGCCTCGGCACCGGCTCTGACCACTCGGACACCCCCAGCCACACCGCCCCCGCCGGCATGAGCTCTGCTTCTTTCCCGGTTCTTTTCATTCTTCTTTGTCCCTCTCCATGAATCTAGCATAAGCCCGTGGGCGGTGTGTGAATACTTCGGCACCACTCTGCTTCGCCAGCCACGCCCGCCCAAGTGTTGATTAAATCAAAGAGTATCCCGACTTCCCCTTGTTTTGGTCTTGTTGGGACTTGAGGGCCTTTTTTAAACTATGTCAACATCTCTGTGGGTTCATTTGGGTTCAATTATGCTCCCCTCTGTTGAAGGACCGAGCGCCAGCGGCGCGCGAGCCGTACGCGCCCGTACATGCAGGGGACTGCCCACCACTCCAGAGGGCCCCCGCCGCGCTTGGAGCGCCAGGCGTGCGTCTCCCGTGTGCCCCCCCTCACGACGGCGCCCCTGGAATTTAGAGCGGGACGCAGGGGCTCGGACGCGGGTTCCGAGGGTAAAGGCAGACCGCGGGCCCCCATGGCCGCCCCGGCCGACTCCCCTCTTCCTCAGATCCGGAACTGTCGCTGGAGTTGACCGTAACGAAGGCCCCTCCTGCTCCCCTGGATCCGGGGGGGGTGGCGGGGGGTCCACGGTATGGGTAGGGGTTCCCATGGAAGATCTGGTGGCCCTCGCCCCCCCCCCCCCCAGCGGCTTTGGGTGCACTGGGGGGGGGGGGGGTATGACCTCAATGATGAGAGAGATTTGTTGAACTAAAAAGAGAGAGAATCAGAAACAGAGCAGCAAACAGACAGAGGTAATGCACCCCGCAGCATGGCATAAGTGCATCTTTATTCTCTATGCCATGCCTCGTTGAACCTCAGCAGAACACTCAGTACAAGCATCAGACGAGGCGTCCCTGGTCGTCACAACAGTTGCATTTCATTCCTTCTCCAAGGTATTTTCAGCCACTGGACAGCATTGGCATCAGCTTTCTTTCCCTGCTTTTTTTCTTGCTCAGCAGGGGCAATGCTGTCGTATGACTGGAAAATGCCATGGCTCTAGTGGGAGGCGTCATTTTTTCAGTGACAGTCCAGAGCCAGAATGAGCTACTGGAAAAGGTTCTGAAACGTGCAGTCATTTGGGGGTTTATTGACTGTAAGCCAATTCTGAAGGCGGCGTATTTTGCTTCTGGAGAGAGTATCCAGGAATTTGTTGCGTTCGACCCGGTCATCATCCGTTTGGACAAATCACGCCAAGTCCCTACGAATAGAAGCACAATGGCCAGCTTTAGTACTGAAACTCAGAGTTCCAGTGTTGGGGTTAAAATTGTAATCTGGCTCAGTACGCAGGGGGTCGGGGACAGGAATCCCTCTTTCCGGGATGACTGTCCAACCATTGTGAGAATGTTTCTTTTTGGGTTTTCCACTGTGTTTTCTCTGCTGGTACCGTTCCTCAGTTTTCTCGTTGGGAAAATGCACCTGGATGTTAGAGCCGTGAGGAAAACCCGTGTGCAATTCGCGAATCCATGCTTGCTCAGAAACTATAGCCATACGCCCAAATTTCTGTAAAAATTCTTTGTTTCCGGCAGATGTGGAAGTGTTGGGGCTAGGGATAACCTCTAGGGGTATAATCACCCACTTGCTCCACCACTTGTCGGTGTTACGGAAGGCTTGCACGATAATAGGCCCCCGTCCGCTCTTGCGGGCTGACAGGGACTTATCAAAAGTCCTGACAGTGCGTTGGAGGACAGATTTAGAACTTTGGCCAACGTAGGCGGGCAGCTCTATGTGACAGTAATCCCCTTTGTCTTCATTCACAACGGCGTATATAACACTTCTGTAGTCGAGTGCATCGGCACCAGACAAAAGCTCCCTGCTCTTATTGCCGTTGGGGAGAGTATTCCATACTCTCTCCCTGGTCTGTAAAATTTGCTGCACATGTTTAGAAGTATACTCTTAGTTGTTCTTGGCAAGGGACCTTTTACGGTCGACGAATTTTTGCCATTGATTGCGTTCCCTGAGTGGGGGGTTTTGACGAAAACCGGATCCGTACTTCTCCTTCGCGCGCGCGATGGCTAGACCTTTGTCTGCAGGAGGTTTGTACTGGGAATACGCACAGTTTGCACTTCGTCGTAACCAATTTGGTGTGACTTGTATGCGTACCGCATAAGCGTAACTTTTTCTGTCTGACTTGTGCCTGACTCTCTTACTTGGATTGGATTGAAAACCAATTGAACCTTTCCCTTTACCTTAGCCTTTACCTTTACCTTTGCCGTTGGTAGACTGGCCACTACTCGCTACTCCAATACTCCGCCTCGGACCGGAGACTCTGTTTGGCCCGGACCGTCTTCCGTACCCTGTGTTGGGCAGCGAGGCTCCTGTGGCGCCACAGGCAGCTGCAAAATTCAAAAACAAATAAACAAATGTCAGACAGAAGGCAAAACGATAAAGACACCATGCTTTACCGGCATGGCCGCAAGGAGCTTCCCGCCCATTACGGGCTGGAAAAGACTCCTCGGGGTATGACCTAGATTATGAGAGAGATTTGTTGAACTAAAAAGAAAGAGAATCAGAAACAAAGCAGCAAACAGACATAGGTAATGCACTCCGCAGCATGGCATAAGTGCATCTTTATTCTCTATGCCATGCCCGGTTCAACCTCAACAGAACAGTGAGTACAGGCATCAGACCAGGCGTCCCTGGTCGTCACAACAGTTGACCTGATCATTCAGCGAAATGGTGCAAATGATAAAAGACAGCAGGAGACAGAGAGATACAGAGGGGTACCGAAAATATCAGCATGAATTCGTTCGCATCTTCGGCCCCATGTTCGGCCCCCTCTGGTCTCCCCCAAAGCGCGCAGGGGCGCCTCCGGGTAAGGCCCGGCACATCCGTCCCCCTCGGCTACGGCGGAATGCCCACCGGTGTGTTTATTTCGTTCGCTGCCAGGGAACTTCCGCGCCTGGCCCCTGCCCTTCGGTTTCCCATACCGCCCGGGGGCCCATCAGAGAGATACAGAGGGGTACTGACAAAGCAGCGGGGGGGGGGGGGTCCAACAGGTCCTTTGGCCGGGAGGGCGGGTGGAATGTCCCTGGCGGCAGAGGCTCAGCCTCCGATGGGTACATATTGGGGGCCCAGACTTCCAAGTGGGTAAGCACTATGGTTGCCCCCCCCGAGCTGGCCTCCGCAGGCAATCGAAGAGGCCCCACGACTGCCGCATCTTAGAACGCCGTTGCATATCGCATGGCGGTCCTGACACTGCGCCAGCGCCCCCACCACAGGAAAAGCTGCAGCTGAGGATGGCGAGCGTAACACGCAGCGCTGCCACCCCGTGCGCAGAGAATGCCACCGGCAGTGCCTCCAAGGCGTAGAGCCCAAGACTTCGGGGAACTTGTGCTCGAGCCACGCACTGGCCCCAGAGAACAAGTGGTCGCTCGGCTGCAGGCCCTTTGCTTCCGCCCAGTGAAGCAGAGCCTCACGATATCGATGCGCCCAGGGCAAGATGGGGCGTGACTGCTAGCCCTCCTCACCCCTTTTGGAATTCAAGAACCGAATCCATAGTGGCACGCATACGTCCCTGCGGCCTCCGAGGCCTACTCATTTGGCGATTTCCCCAGAAAGGATGCCCTTGACGCACGGCTACCGCTGCCCGCCTCCAGACATGCCCGCTCCGGGGATTGAACCCACGACCTTTCGGTTGTGAGACCTACGCTTAGCCCGGTTGAGTGAGCCGGGGATCCTTGTGTGTGTGTGTGTGTGTGTCTGTGTGTGTGTGTGTGTGTGTTCCGGGGGGGGGGGGGGAGGGACCCGCTTATGCTTTTACCCCGCCGTGGCCTCAGTCGGGCACGGAAACACGGTGGACCCTCTGTGACTCCCCCTCACAGGTCACCAGATTCGACACCCCCCAGCAATGCCTCTTGGGTTAAAGGCCATCACTGTTAGATGAGAGGCGATGTGCAGACTAGCCCTACGTATCGGATATCTATGGATTCAACGTAGGGCCCCCGGGTGGACGGTCCCACATGTACGCTGCCTGATCTTTGGAATGTGTTGTTTTCCCAGGCCGTAGGGTATGGCCATCTGCGTGTCGATGAGTCTTACCACGTGCAGTCCCCTTGCTGCCTCACGGCGGACCTGCTAGAGACAAAAGCAGAAGTAGAGGCACAGTGCACGTAAACAGAAATCGCAAATGGAGCCATTCAAACTGAAAATGCAGCCCACGCCATCTTTCTGTGCAAGTATACTTCAAGGGGGGCCACCTTAATGTCGGCATAGCTATGTCGGGGTAGGAGACCCACCAGGGAGAGGGCCCGACAGAGCTGCCCGTAAGGCGGCAATAGATACCACCGGAACGTGGAAACTGGGTGCTCAGAGTCTTCCATCCCATGATTTGAGACACTTGTGATGGCGTTAAGTGGTTGAGGGGCCGCAAATGCCGTTGACGTAGCTGGTCTAGAACAATACCCTCATGCAGATGAGGGGGTACAGATACATATATAACATACTTGGGGTCCAAAGTGTGTGTGTACGGTTTGCGGTAGATTGCGGTATGACGAACGAGAGGGTGGTTCTGACGCCTGCCGCAGGGGAACTACCCCCAGCTGTCGTTCAAGACCGATGACTCACCAGGCTGAATGTATCTGTTCCCGTAGTTGCAAAAATGCGGTAACACCAATACGAATGGCGAATCGAGGACTGTAGTGCGTGTTTGCATCGCCCCCCCTCATGCTTTCACACACTCCTCATCTTCTTTCCCCTCTGATCACTCCCCCGTCTCTCTCCCTCTCTGCCTTTGCGGGTCCAGAAACAGGAACCTGAGTTGTGGGAAACGAAAGGACTCGACCATATTCCCGAAAAGATTCCCACCACAATGCGTCAACGTTTCAATTCATGCTTTGCTCAGCAAATCCCATCTGACTCGGAAAATCATACCGCCTCCGAAATTTTTCGTTACATACGACAGAGCATTTTATATGCATCGGAGGCAGTCTTCGGACCCCCCGGAAGTACCAACTGCACACCCAGTGTGGTCGTCACGCAACAGCGTAATCATAGTAACTTCCTTATAAAGCACCCACGTTGGTGGCCATCCCTGGGAGCCAACCCAGGTGGGGGATACACTCCGGAATTCGGCTCGTGTGAGTGACGCGTCCAAAACAAATTGATCAAACAAACCGGACAGGTCTGGCGGAGCATGGGGGAACCCTGCCACCCATCCTGGATTGCAATTGAGGTCCCCTAGAACAACACTCCATGCGTCCGGAGTAGAGATGACCAAGGCTTGGGCCCATGAAAGCAGAGGTTCATAATCCTCATATTGTCCAGTTGCATGTAAATACAAAACCGACGGCCAGGAAAGATGTGTTGTATAGCTTGGAACTTTCAAAATCGGGATACAAGAGGTCTTGGGAAACTTTTTGGGGAGAAGGTCTGTTGGTTCCTCTGGCTCTGTAGGTCCTGTAGCCATTCCTCCTATCATAGGGGGTGTGTTTCTTTTTGCGTGGTGTGCGTTGGTAGGCTCTACGGCGCTTCTCTTTTTCTTTTTGGGCTTCTTCGGAACTCTGGCACAATTGGGTACGTGCAGCGTTCCTACGAGGGCGCTCGGGAGTAGGGCTATCCGTATCGTCTGTAGCTGGCTCCGTTGTGTTTCCTGCACTCCTCCGACTGTACGAGGAGGAGGCTTGAGACACTCTGGGGTTGGACCTTGACGGAGTACAGAGCACATCAGCACTTTCCTGGCTTTGTGATCTTCCCTGACTACGGGAGCGTGTACGAGACAGAGTCAGGGCGGCGCTGATGTTGGAAAAAACATCACTGAGGTTTATGGGACTGGCGAGGGAAATTTCTGCAATTGATTTGGCATGACTTTCCGGGGTGAAGCTGTCAAGCAAAACGCCGAGCATGTCCTGTGAAGGAGCATCCGCTGCGGCTTGAGATTCAAGCATGTCTTGGTTGCTCAATTGAAAGACGGGGTTTCGCTTGAAAAATGCCGGTATGGCAAACTTTCCATGTGGCCGTGCTGGGTGACTGTTTGCACTGTTAGGACATACAGCTTTGCCAGTGCTGGCAAACCGAATATTCGGAGTTGGAAAAAGACGTACATAACGTGATGCATTGGATTCACTGCGAGGGTTCAGAATCATGCGTATGTTGTCGTGTAGTGCAGTGTTGAGCCCTCCGGTGGACGGGATAAAAGAACCAGCGGGGACTGGCTGAACATCATGTGGCAGTCTGCCTTTTTTGTCAGGGTCTTCCATGTTCCAGGAATCAAGAGTATACACTGTGCCCTGCTTGGTTTTATGAGTCAAAAATTGGATGATGTTGTGCATGGGGAAGCGTGCTCGCCTATGGAATTCTGACCAGCACTGCTGCTTGTCGTGCAGCACTGCGGTCCAGGCTTTGCCACTGGCAACAAGCAGGATTTTTGCCTGGTTTGGCGACGTTTCGTCCCATTTGTTTACCGAGAGGTTGTTGATCCTGGTTGCGCACGACATTCAGCAGTATGCCAGCAGGGTAAATGTTTTTGTGCTGAAGACTGAGAATGTGGGGAGCATCGAAACGAGATATGATGTTGGCTTCAAGGTCAGCCATGGCAATAGCAACCCGTTTCATGTCCTCAAGGGTCTTGAGCTTATTGTTGCCACTCATATGGTTTTCATTCAGTTGCGTGGTTCACACTAGCTTGTTGCTCATCGATCTAATGACATTGAGTGCTACCGAGCCTCCACGGATGGCGACACCATGGAGTTAGCGCGAGCCCTTTTCACCTGTGCATCCCTGACCTTTCAGACAGGTACAAACCGTTCCTTACCGGTTTTGATTTCAATCCTCTACCCTGGTTCCGTTGGTCGTGCTGTGAAACGTTTGGCAGCAGATACTCTGCCCAACCGTATACTCCAGTCCATTCATCTCATTCGGTCACGTAATCTCAACCATGCCTCGAATTTTGATGCGTCATCAGCCAGTCTCCAATATGCACCAACAGACAATTCTTCTATCATAAAGATTTTCACACTCAATGTTCAACGCACCATCACCAACAAATTGGCGCCACTTCAACATTTCATTGAATTTCATGAATTTCCGGAACTCCTTTGCCTCCAGGAAATAGGTACTACTATTGCCACGTTCCGTTTTCATCCCCTTTATGAACCCTTTTTTTCTGTTGGCGTCCGCAAATGCTTGGGTGTCGTGATCCTCATTCACAGGGTAGCCAGTTTTTCCTATTTTAAAGCGGAAGTCCGACCAGATGGTCGTGGCGTGGCGGTGTGGTTCTCACTATACGCACTCTCATTAATGATCGTGAGATCAAGGAAGCCTATGCTCTTAAAGGCGACGATGAAATCGTCAAAATTTCTTACTCTCTGGCCGTCCCCAATGGGGTATGGCTTTAAAATTATGGCAAAGCTTGTCAGGAAGTGGACCTGGACGCTCCTGTTGCTCCTGCAGTGCCAGAGCCCATGAACTGTCCATGGCAGCGATTTCGTACTAACTGCACTGTTGATTTTCACGGCCATGTGGCCAGTACAGATCCAAGTTTCATCACATATGAGCGTCTGCGATCCTACTGGCTCAAAGAACGCAACTTTCGCATACACCCTCATCCAGGTGTTTTAGAAAGCTCCGTAGAAGCGAAAATCGATTCCTTCATACATCGTGCTTCATAGCGTAAACACATGGACAAACAGGCTTTCGAAGCCTGGAACGTATGTATACCAGCATACCTCAGGAACGACTCCAGACCAGACTCAAACAGGCTATTGCTGAAGTTTTTACTTGGCACAGCAAAAAAACGGTGTTCCCTTTGAACAGCTCCGTGTTGACATTGCTTATTCCAGCAATGGAAGAGCCACAGCTAAATTCGATGAGGATGGCTTCTCTTTCAATGAAATTTCAAACATGTTAAGCCAAGTCTGCATGGAAGTTTACTTCCAACAACACGATCAAGGTGAGATTCGCAGACAAGTCCGTTGCCTCCCCATGGGAGGCAAATGTTCGGCAGAGCCAGCAAATTTTTAAACCTCTGCCGTTGAAGCCGAGTTCATTGACCATTTAATCGAAAACAATCGTTTGGATGAAGCCAAGAAGTGGTTTTTCACTTGGCTTTACATTGACGACCTGTGTGGCTTCGGAGATAGAGGCCAGAACTGGGATCAGCTCAGGTATGGAATGCACCATGAAGACGCAACCGATTCCCCCTACAATGTCCAAACAAACTCCTCCATGACAGTTTTCCTCGGCATGAAAATTACTACTAATGCCGATGGCATATGGACTTCGGTCCAGCCCAAAGGGGTCGGTCGGAAATGGATCCCTCAACGTTTCATTGAATACGGCTCATGTCACACGCATTACACCAAGTGGTATATGCTCAAAGGCCTCCTGATTTGTGCATTGACCATATGCAATAGCAAGCCAGATTTCATGAAGGCAGTGATTTATTATACGCAGGGCCTCATTTCCACAGGCTTCCCTGCCAGTGCCCTCCGCAGAGCCTGGAGGAAATTTATGTATGATAAAATACCTGCCTAGAACACCAGAAAGGTCCCTGCGGAACCTTTCGAAGAGTGGCTTAGCACGCAGAATTTTTCTCAGTCATCTGCCGACGAAGACCAACAAAGGCAAAGACGTAAAGATGCCACCCAGCACCAGTTCGAAAGCTTTCTGATTAATGGCCTCACTGCCATCAATCATATTTTGCGAGCTACTATGTTTGTCAGGCTTGTGGGAGGGGTATACGCCTCCAAAAAAGCAACCGGGTGGCAAATTCTTGAGGGTAGATAGGGGAGGGAAGCAATGGGCGTCAGCAAATCGCTGAAACCAGAGAGATGTCCTTTCAAATCTATAATCAGTCCCCACTTTCTAGTACCCATTTGCGGATCGACTGCATATACGAGGGATTGGCGAATGGAGCGAAACAAGAAATAGGCACATTGACGAGTGGGTTCATCATTAGCACTCAGGAGATGGGGGGATGGGAGATGGGAGGGATTCAGTGCCCATTTCCCGAAGCCGTAGGGGGTGGTCCGATTGGGGGAGGGGGGTATGTGCTACCGGGGGGAGGGACTCGAAGGAGGGGGCGGCGGCATCGGGTAGGCGGTGGTTGGTGGTTGGTATGAAGCGTAGTAATAAGGGTACGCCGCCGGGGCACCGTTGTAGGTGTATGCTGGAGGAGGGTACACGGGCCCAAGGGTGGGGGGGGGCTGTGGAGGAGGAGGAGGGGGACTCGTGGGTTCGTTGTCTTTTGTCTGCTGGTTCCGAACCTTTCGTCCAAGGTCTCCATGGTTGCTTGTCGGCTTTTTGGATGGTGACGAGGAAGGCACTGTCATCCACAGTGCGGGGCTGTGCTACGTGCTGTTGTGCTGTGGGTTTGGCACCGAGGACGGTGTAGTCCGATTTCGAGCCATTTTCTTGACCCCTAAGGAGGTCGTCGGTGATGAAACACACCTCATTTTGCCCAAAAACATCCTTGAGCAGGGCTGCCAGTTTGGCGGGGCTTATGGGGTAAAATCTCCGGGCTTTCGCTGACCACCGCACGTAGAGTCCAAAAGAGTAAATGCAGGGATCAGGGCCACCACCGGAATTGCAGGTACGTTTGGCGGGCGCAGTATTGCCCTTTTGGTTGTTCTGTCACAAAGCTTCGCTGATCTTTTTATCCATGGCCGGGTGCCAGATTGGTGATTGTATTTCCCTACTTGCGAGAAAGCTCCAAACTGACTGAGACCAGGTTTCATCGGCGTTCACATGCATGGAGAGGAATTCCCATTGCACGTACAAGGAATCGCGGGGGAAGTCCAGGGTTGGGGTGTCTTGGGGGCAGGACAAATTGAGAAAAAGGTGGAATCGGTGGGCTTCCTCGTTTTCTTGCGAAGGCGGAACACCGTTGAGCCATTGGAGGAAACGTGACAAGGAGGTGCTTTTGGTGGGGGGGCTGGCGGAAGTGGCAGTGGCAGGAAGGAGGGAAGTAGGTACAACAACAGCCTGGAGTGCCGAAGCGGTATTCTGCAGCGGGGTGGAGGGGGTAGGAGGAGCATTGATAGAGGGCTTCTGGGGTGGAGGGGGCGTAATCTCAGAGGCTCCAAAATAATTGTTTTCGTTGGACGTAGAGAACGCACCAGGGGTTTCCAGTCGATGTTCCCTGGCTCCAACATGGAAACGATGGCTACGACAAGGGGGATGGACCACAGGAAAAGTGGGGAGGAAAGTGAGGGCAATTAATATTTCCCTCGAGGAAAAACATCAGTGAGTGCCCGCAAAATGGGTTCCGGTGGCAGCTCCTGATGGGCATGGACGGCCCTCAAAATACCCATTAGGAGAGGGAGATCCAAGGGGGTTCGTAGGACTAACTTGAGCCTTTGCACCTCCGCTTGAGCCGCATTGAGATCCGATGCCAGGTGGGATTCCTTGGCAGAGGCCACGGTTTCCAACCACTTGGTTTTCTCCGCCAGGCAGCCTTCCTGCTGTGACAAGTATGCACGGAGATGATCCAAAGCGGATTGAACAGTTTGTAGTTCCGTTCAAGTCGGCGGTGTTCCTCATCGGAATCCGCACAGACTGCATCGAATTTGGGGAGCATGGTGTCAATGGTCGGCTCCCGCACAGCTTGGTCCATGGTGAGGTCGACCATGTTGGGATTGGGCTGTTGCTCGGTTGGCTCATTTGGTGACTGTGTGGACATGATTTTTGCGGGTTCCACGTCGAAATTCACGGGGGCCGAAAACTCCACGTTGTGCCCCGGGTACTCAATGACCTTGCCCGGAGCATAGCGTCTCCAGAACTGCGAGGGCGGCATCATCGATTCCGGCGCTCGATTGAGGATGCACACAGAAGGGGCCGTGCCCTAGGACAAATCAGAGTTGCCAGTGAGGTCAGTGAGTCGAGAGAAATCTGACAGCGGCACCGTGGATGCTTCATAACAGGCCGTGAGGGTGGAGGGATCATTGATATTCATCACCAGGAGTTGGCGGGGGACTTCCAAAGCGATGCCAATGCGGATGGCTGAGGATGACCGGGAAAGTAGATCATACCAGAGATCCACCGAAGGCCCGTGATAGGATGCGGGTACCGTGACAGAAACTTCTTGTGGCAGATGCCAGAGCATGTGGAGCGCATCAGGAGGCTGAACCGAGTCCCACATGGGACGCACAGATGCTTGGGTAATGATGCAATGGTGCGATGGAGCTACGCAGGGTGAAGGTATTCATAGCTTTATGTGCCGGTGACTAGGCAGAGATGAGGGAAGTTACCAGCGAATTGTCATGATCATAAAGGTACTGAAAGAGTCTTGGACCTGCTGCCATTGCCAGAGGGACAAAATGTGAGTTGACCAGAGCGCCGTCAAAATCACAATAAGTTGCTGAGAAGTGAAGTAGGATTCCTCTGGGAACTAGGACCGCACCCACAAATGAGATAGATTGTAAGTGACCACGCAGGATACCCCAGCGGAGAGCATCGCAGACTCCCGCAGCTTCATTGTTCCATAGTTCGCCTAGAGCCGTTGTGGCTTGTGCGAGAACTTCCGGGGTGAATTGGTCATCCTACCGTTTGAGGAGCGTGATGGCGAGGGGGTCAGACGCCACGGCGGCTTGCCTCATGCTCCGCAATAAAGAAATCTTGTATGCTTCCATGTGACAAAGAAACCGCCAGGAGTTACGAATAGGGCTGCGTTGATAAACAGTTTGGGTACGATGAGTGATGAGAGTGAAACTTCATGAGATTCTACGAGCGTCAATGTGAAAGTGTCGTTCAGCGCGCACGTCCGGGAGATCGGCACGGAGGTCCATAGGCAGCCAACATGGGGGTGGGTAATGTACAGTGTTTCGAAGGAAGAGAAGTTTATCGATGAGAGGGGTCACCTTGTTTAAGATACACATGGGGAATGAAGCGATAAACATGCCTTGCTGTGGACGAGCGGATATTTACACGAATGGTGATTGCAACACGGTCCGTCGGGGGCTGAGGTCACTTTTTTGTAAAGCAAATGTGAGTCAGTGTGTGAGGGGTGCACGGCAATGCGAGGTTAACGCTACATTAGCTTGTTCCAGAGTATACCAACCTCCGCCCTGCTGGGCGTACATCGCGTGCGGCAAGTGGGAGATCGGGTTGCTTCCTGGACAAGTAGGTATCGATGCACCGTATGTATGGAATTCAGTATGGGCAGCGTGTCTTGGGGTCAATCCGTAGGGGCACCTTGTTCGGGGGCTACAAGACTCCGCCCAAATGGGCACGCATCGCGTGTGGCGAGCGAGGGTGTAGGTTGCCCTCCTGACAAGTGCATACAAATGCACCGTGTGCATAGGAGACAACGTGCCATGATGCGTGTGTACACAAGCATAATCTTCCAAAATGATCAGCCATCTATAGGGCTGAGGGATTGCCACAAGTGCACAAGAGATTGGGATTCCCAAGAGGGGTGGAGTGCAAGAGGGAAAAGGGTGCAAAAACACAAATGATGGCAGCATGAGGCGAACGGGCAGGGCCCGAAGTTTCCGAACATGGGGTCAAGTCAGCAGGCGATAGGATTCGTCGCAAATTGCACCAGTGGGTAGCACAGTAAAGATTGTGACCACCACGAGTGTGTCCTTTCAGGATTTCGGGAAGTGTCCACTGTCCATGTTAGGCCACCTTTCAGGAGCAATGCACGTAAGGCAGCAACGGCGGTTCATCATCACGAGGGTCTTCCTCGTCACACGGGTTGCACTGGGGGTCTGCAACCAGGTCGCTGTGGTCCGAGACCGGGAACAGCACGTCACGCAGCTACGGCATTAATTGTGAAGCACCTTGGAAGTGGAACCGCTGCTCTCCCAGGTGGGGTGTGAACCCAAGCATGAGCCCTCGACAGTTCGATTGGTTGATCCACAGCCTTCAGCGCTGATCTTGCACCAGGCGCCTTGGTAGAGTGATGCTCCAGTCGCACATTAGGCCACGTCGGTCGCACGGTGCGGATAAGCCAGCCTCGGAATCGTTCAGCGGCAGCATCACGGATGGGCGCAGGGGGTCTGAGTTCTATCTCTAGCACACACGCATCTAGTCGGAGCTGCAAATAGTGCGGGTGCTGCATCTTCCAGGCGCAAGCTTTCTTATGCTTGGATCGCCTGCAAGTACGAGGGATCTAGTTGTAGTGCCCGGCGCTGCTGCGCTTCCCCATTATGCAATTCTAAGTACTGTTGGAGGGGAGGAAAGTAACGAAGGATGTGAGACGCGGGGAAAAGGGGGTAAGAGGATCACAGTGGCCACAGGACGCTCCGTGCGGGACTATCGTGTAGTTTTATGAGCCTCAGTTAATTGTTGGCGAGCCGTGTTTGAATAGATAACAATGGTTCAAACATGGGAGGCTGTAGGATGTATCAATCCTAATGAGTATGCAAACCGCACGTGGTCGTCCGGGCTCCGGTTCCTGCGTGGTCTGGAGGATGGCACGTGCCGGGGCCAGCACACCAAGAGAGAGGAATACGTATGTACCCATTGTGAACGGAAATTTTGAATCAGTACGATCACTGTGCTGATTTTCAGCCCGTTTTGCCTCTTGTGCCCTGTCTTTGTGCCCGTTTGAGGTGCTTACTTCACCTAAAAATCATAGAAATTCGTACCGCGCAATTTGTAGCTTGAATAGGTCATAATGTAGCTTAAATTTGCAAATGAAATTCGAATTCGCGTTCGCATTCGCAACCTGAATTCGCCATTCATATGTGCCTTCACATTCGCGCGAACTTCGCGCGAATATCCTTTGCTTTTCGCGTCAGCATGTTGTCCTTGTCGTATGTCTTTGTTCAGACCTCATTTTCGCTTTTTTTGTGACCATGTCCAGCCAGCAGCCGATCCCCATGTCCCACATCGGGTCCCTCTCCCTCCCCGACCCGGCCGGCGGCACCCTGGGCCACTACCAGGGCCTTGCCCTTCGCGCCGGCACGTTGGAGGAGGCCATGTACACGGGGGGCCTTGCAGTGGAGGAGGTGGTGGGGTGGGCGAAAGGGTTGGCCATGCCCCCCCAGGTGATCCATGTGGACATGCGCACCCCCGAAAGGGCGGGATGGTTGGGAAAAAAAGGTTGGGCCACTCACGTTTTCCGGGAGTTGCAGGTGGCCCTCCCGGGGTTGCGGGCCGTCCGGCTCATTTCCGCCTGCGACACGGTGGAGAGCCTTTTGGGAATCATGGCCACGCACACCGTGGGCAAGCCCAAGCCTGGCCTTTGTGCCATCTACTCCACCACTGGCCTCGTTCACTACCCCATGAGGATGGACATGATTGCCATCAATAACTATTTTCCTGCCGGTGAGTCGCAGGCTAACTATTCTAACCTTCCTTTTCAATGGCAGGGAGTGCAGGCCCAGTGGTGGGACGATATGGGCATCTTGCCCATCCGCCCGACCGTGCCCCCTCCCCACCACATCCCCGATATCACTGTGCCGACTCTGCATAGGATGAAGGGGCTCGGTTGGTATCGGGGAATCGCGGACCCCCCCCCCCCTTCATTACGCCCGAGCCCCCCTCGCGCACGGCACCTTTGCAGGACCCCCCCTCGTATGCCACCGCTGACCCCTCCGTGAAGGCTGACCGCCCAGCCCCCCCGATGGCTCGCAACTGATGGACGGCCTCGGCTACACAGTCCACCGCGATATTCTTGTCGCGGAGGATTGCAAGACCACCTGGGGGAAGGTGGAAAAAAGTTGGGTTGGGGGAACCAAGTTCCTCAACACTTTGACCCGGTGTTCAATGTGAAACCGGTGGAGGAACAGAGGAAGGACCCCACCCTTCCTCAGCGGTACCAGTCCAAGCCCTCCAAAACCGGGGGGCTGGCTGGTGCCCTTATTCAAAAGTTTATTAACTCCATGCAGGACCGTGTCCCCGATCCGTTCGAGGACTTGTTTGAGATGCCGTGTTCGGTCATCGTGTCGGGTGCTGAGTCGGGGGACCAGCTCCCGCACACGGATGTCTCCACCGCCCCCAACATGCTCCCCCCCCCCTGACCGCCACCCCTCCAGCTGCCACATCTCCACCTTCGTGGCCCTCTCCCCCCAGTAACGCCTCAACATCGAGGCGGGAACGGCGCTGGGGGAGGCCACGGAGATGTTCCTTGTTCCTTGTTCCTCTCCCGCTCCGCGCACGGCATCTCCCCCGTCACCATGCGCGAGGGGGAAATCCTCCTGTGGAACGGGGCGTATGAGATGGAGGTGGTGAAGGCAGACTCGACGGACGGGGACGCGGAGGTGACATGGGCACTTGGGGCTACGCTGCCCCCCACGCGCCCGGCCCCGCCTGGCGGCTGCTGCACGCTGTGCCAGAGTGGAAGCGGGCGAAGGAGTCCAAGAAGGGGACGTGGACTTTGACCTGCCCGTGTGAATGTGAGGTATGCATTGTTTTCTACCCCTTATTCGCGCAAAGTTGGCGCGGAGTTCGCAACTGTGTGCTTCGCATTCGAATATGCTCATTCACGAATTTCTCGCGAAGTTCGCGCGAACTTCGCGCGAATTTCACATGAATATTTACATTTCATTTAGTTTCCATTTCATCTCCTTCTCAGGGGGCATCGCACTGCTTGCTGCCCGACCCCCGAGCGGCCGTGGCCGCCCAGAAGCGATTCCGCCCGGCCGGGCACACCAGTGCCGCTGCACTGCCAGGCATGGACACGGGCACGGGCGGCCACGTGCCCTTCGACATGCCCTCGAGTTCGGCTGGCGCCCCGCCCGCAGACATCCGGCCGGCCGTTCCCGCGCCCCCCCCTCCAGCCCCGGGCCCCGACCCCGTGGTCGTCGCAAACCCGGTGGCAGGAACCGGTGCCACGGCCTACCCGTCGGACCTCCCCCCCATCACCACCCTCTCCATGCTGCGGACCCAGCCCCCGTTCGCATGGAAGCTGGACCCCCCGGGACGGAAGCGGGCAAGGGAGGAGTTCGTGGCGACGACGTGGGAGATCGAGGTGGAGACGCAGGATGGGGCGCGGGAGCTGCCCCTCAAAATTTCCTTCCCCTGCGCCATCACCCACCCCGACCCCGGGGGAGATTGGAAGGAGGGGGAGAGGGTTATTGCCCTCTACGCATACCGGCTGCGTGGAGGGCATTGGAGGATTGATTGTTGCGTGCAGGGTAGGGCGGGGGTGCCAGTGGGGAAGCTTAGGCGGTTGGCGGCGTTGGCGGTGACGGGGGTGAGGGGATGGGGGGACCGGGTGGAGGAGCACATGAGCTACGCTTGGCTCCAAATGCTCACCCGGGCAAAGGAGGAGCAGCCCCGGCATTTGGGGGAGGTGGGGGGAGTGGTGGACGTGGATGCGGAGGAGGGGGAGGAGGTGGCCTCCATGCGGAGCTGCAGGAGTGGCGGGTGCAAGGGCAAGGTGGGCCGGCCCCGCAAGGCCCCCAAACTGCCCGCCAGGTCGGGGGGCCAGCCTTCGGCTGCACAGCCCCCGCCGGCAGCGCACGTGGACACGTGGGTGGCGGCGCAGGCGGGGGCCATGCCCGAGTGGCAAAAGCGGGCGGTGGCGACGGAGGGGGAGGTTCTCCTCCTGCGGGGCAAGCTCCAGGAGGCGGAGCAGCGGGCGCAGGAGGCGGAGCGGCGGGCAACGGCAGCGGAGCGGGAGCGGGACGTGCTCCGGGCACAGGCCCGCAAACCCAAGCCCAAGCCGGCGCAGCAGCAGTAGGTGGGGGGAGCGGAGGGGGGGGGGCAGCGGCGGGGGGGGGGGGGTGAGCGACCGGGTGACGTACCTCATGGCGGGGAGCCAGGCCTGGAAGTCCCAGTCACAGAAGGTGAAGGGTGAGCCCTCAGCAGTGGCCGCCACCGCGCGCCTCCTGCCAGAAGGAGGGGGGGCTGTCCTTCGAGTCGGTGGTGCCGGGGTATAAAGCTACCTTGGACAGCCATGACGCTGTCGAGAAGCGGTACCCGGGGGACGCCCTGGTGGAGGCCGCCACTAACCCTGCCTTCAAGCCCCCCACGCCCGCCGAGGCCTAGGGCTCTGGGAGCTCCATTGGCACTGCAAGCTAGTAGTGTCACAATGCGAACGGCCCTTTTTCACCCTTGTAAATTACACCGGGGCCAACCACTGTCCTAAACATGCTATGAACTTCGCGCGAACTTCGCGCGATTCCTTGCAAATGCGCGACCGACCCAGCCGACCACTGTCCTGATATTTTTTGCAAACTTTGCGCGAACTTTGCGCGAATTCATACGGTATTTTTGTTTAATACTGGTTCCCAACACATGGGGTGTACAAATGTGTTGTACAAATTATTTGTTGTGCGGTGGATGCCACCGGGGCTGACTTTGTGTGACTTTCTTGACTTTCATAATCAAAATGCATTGCCTTTTGCCTATTGTCAGTGTTTTTTATCATGGGACGTGGGAGTGGCGACAAGGGGAAGATGGCCTTTGCCCATGTCAAGTCCAAGCAGCACCGGGCCCGCCGCTTGAGTGTAGACGGGGGGGGGAGTGGTGCTCTACCCATTGCACCATCCATGTGGCCGAAGACCGTCGCAGCGGTGTGGCGCATCCGATCGCTGCACCTGTCCAGGACGGAGACGCAGTACCTCACTCTCCATTTAGTGGAGGGAGTACCATGGGAGGACGTGTGGGTCACCATGCAGCAGCTTGCGCAGCCCGGATCGGAGGGGTTTGTAGCCAAGACGGGGGATGACACGGAGCTATACGGAGCCTTTTGCCCGTTACCGGCGCGGTTGCAACACTTGTACCGTTGCCGACCGGTTGAACCCGCCCACGTCCAACAACCGGGCAATCCAAGGCTGCATTGGATGCCACTAGGAGTGGACGGCACGTCGTCGCACGAGGCGTCCTTCGTGCATTGCACCCTCGGGGGTACCCGTAGCCCCGATCAACCAGCAAGTTGGTGGCTATTGGGGGGTAGTGAGGAGTAGTCGACCTTGTACGCGGCTGCTCAAGAGGTTGACTTCGACCAATAGTTGTGGGATGCTAGTAAGGTTGTCTTCCAAGACACTTCCGGTGCGGACCGGGAAACACTTTTCTTCCTCTGTGCCGATCGCAAGGCACAAATTTTAATGGCCAATTGTAAAAATTTCAAAGCCGAAGCTCCACGAGCCATGGTTTGTTGGGTTTGCGGCCGCAATAGGCCAGACTGCCTTGCCAATTTTGGCTTCGAAGCCACCATTGACGGGTGGTGGGAGGTTGTGCTCCCCATGGGAGCCATATATAGACACATCCCAGCCAAACGTCGCATTCCCGACTACGGGTTGCACGGGGTGCTGCGGGTAACTATTTGTGGTATTTCCGGCATGAGGGATGCGGTGTCGGCTGCCACTAGCAAGTCCGCGGAGGTCGTCGTCCGCAATTTTTTCCAACCGATCCTAGATGTTGCCCGCATGGCAGCCAAGACGGTGACAAAGGGTAGGATGGCAAAGGGCAATGACACCGCCAACGCAAAGGGAAACGTTAGGCTCGAGTGTGCCATGGCTGTGCAACTCATGCGGACCCGGAGATGAGAGGCACTCATTGCCGTGTGCCTTGAAGAGGGGGGAATGAACAACAAGCCGTAGGGGGGAAAACAAGGGGGGGATGTTTGTAGGCAGTGGTGGGACAATTTTGCCAAGATGTGTATATATGCATGGCGGACATCTTGGCTGTCCGGGGCAGACCTAGGAAGGTTACGTGACTGTAGCATAGCAATGGGCAAAGCCCACTTACTCTTGGAATGGCCTAAGCTATTGTGGTCACATTTGTGGATTGACCACGTGTATTTTTTTGCCAGCCAATGGAGAAATCTCTCCCAATTTTCATGCTGCACCATGGAAGGCAGCCACCGTAGGCTCAAGCGCATGTTGCGCAACAGCGGGGGCCTAAGCCTTCTGCGTGGGCGGCTAGGTGTGCAGGTTGTCGTTGACAACCACACCATAGACGACAGCCTCCGTGCGGAGGGGTGGAACGTCACAAAGAGGTCCATGCGTGGGCAAGGCCCAGTGACCGTACAACAATTGGCTAGCCGGCCCCGCAACAGGGCCCTTAGTGACCTCAGCTATGTACATACCCTTACGCAACGTTTCAGACGCCGCAAACAGCGCAAACAACGAGCATAGTACGTTTGGACAGTTCATGGCCAGCGAAGTGGACGTGCGTGTCATTGTGAATTAAGATGTGCATGCATACCTGTACGCGAATCTGGGACAAATTCGCGCGAACTTCGCGCGAAGTTCGCGCGCACTTCCGGCGAATTTGTCCCAGATTCGCATTCGCAAGTGCGGCAGCAGACACAGGCGAACGGCACAATACGAATAGGGCATTAAACGGCTACCATGGCCACGCAGTGTATGGAAAAGGGGTGGTTTTTTCTCGCACGGACCTGTATTTTATTTTTCTAGAATTTTTGAAACCATATCCTCCATTCCAACCCATTGAAAAAGGCCTTTTTCGGACAAAATAGTTGTTTTGGGTACCCATATTCGCTCTATCATTCAAAAGTTCCCTTAACGGCAATTCGCAAAGGGTACATGGGTGATGGTTCCGAGGGAGACGTGTGACGATGATGCGAAGCATTCGAAGTCCACAAAGACAAAGGATGCGAGGAAAAGGGGGCGTTCCGTGGACGAGAAACATAATGTAAGTTCGTGAGAGAAGTGCAGCTTTGTTGAAATGATCGGTGAAAGATGGAGTTGTAATGTGTTCACAATGATCAGTGAAAATTTTTTGCGCCGGACGGTAGCATGAATACTGTTTCAATTATGGAATGCTGAGTGGGAAGTGCAAACGGGCAAATGTAAGAATGGATGAATAGCGTTCAATCAAGACAAGTCCAAAGTGTACTGTTAGTATCGCTTATGTGGAGTGTAACGGGTGGAGTTGTGAGTGGCGGTCAAATGTGCCCCATCCGACAGGATGCGCATCGCCGGGCGACGAGGTGGAGATAGGTGTAAATTGTTTACCAGCCAACGCGGGAAAAATGGCAGACAGAAACCAGCCAGGGAGACACCCACCCGCTCCCCCATTGCTCCTCACTCCGAGACCCAGTGTGGACACAAGGGGGGTGGGGAACTGGTAACGTCACGGTAAGTTGTGAGGCCAAGGGGGTCGGGCCCCAATGGGACGTCTCAGTCCACTCCGGGACCCCCCCTTTTCCAGTGTGTTCGCGGCGTACCGATGTCCACCGGGCCCCCACACCACGACAAGGTCACCGGCCCCAGGGTCCGAGGGGGCATGGAGGAGGGGGGGGCACGCATAGGGAAATTTGTGTGGGTGAGTGAGTGTGTGTGTGTGTGTGTGTGTTTCTGTGTGTGTGTGTGTGTGTGCCGGGGGGGCAGGTATAGGGAAATGTGTGTGGGTGTGGGGACTTCAGTGCATGCATTGGTGTTGGTGTGGCTTTTCTGCCAGTTCCGTGCAAAAATGTTACTAAATTCGTACGAATTTCGTACGAAATTCGTCCCCAGGAGTGCCTCACACATAGGCAGCGTGAATGTGGTTGTTACGAATTTGGTACGAATTTTGTACGAAGTTTGTACAAAGTTCGAACAGTTCGCACGAATTTGTATCATACATACCACATATGCATAACACACATGCCCTCTATCATGCGGTTGTGTCTATATGTGTGTGCGCGCGCGCGTGGTCGGAGGAGGGATTGTTGTTTGTGTGGGTGTGGGTGGGTGGTGTGTGCGTGCGTGGGTGTTAAGTGCATGCATCGGTGGTTCTTGGCTTGTGGGTGTCTGGGTGTCTGTGGGTGTGGATGGTTGGATGGGTGGATGGACTGATGGATGAAACAGTGTGCATATGTTTGCAACAAGTGACAAAAGAGTGGGCAGACTTGTCAGCATATGCAATGACCATGTGCTAGGATGCTAGCTAGCTCATCAAGACCTTGCTTGGAAAAAAAAGAATGGTAGGGAATTTCTACTTCATCTCTGAAAGAATGCGAAACCTTGCTTGGAAAAGAAAAAATGGTCAGGAATTCCTGCTTCATCTCTAAAAGTTTTTTTGGTTGACTTTGAGTCGAATGGCAGAAAGCAATTTATTCTTCCAAATGTCAAAGGTTTGTTTGTCCATTCTCTTGCGCTTAGCAGCGCGGTGAATAAAATTATCCAAGCTGGCTTCAACTGAACTTTCCAACATTCCCGGATGAGCTTGGGTCCTCAATTTCCTGCCTTTCAGCCAATATGAGCGCAGATGTGCATCCTGGATAAAACCAGGATTCGTCGTGGCGACATGGCCATCAAAGTCTATGGAAGCTGTGGTCCGAAAACGCTGACATGGGCATGTGGTGGCACGAGGGACAACAGGAGGGGTGGAGGCATCCAGGCTAGCGTCCCGGCATACTTTGCCGTAGTTTTGGGGCCAAATACCATTAGGGACAGACCGAGAGTGAGAAATTTTTGCTGTCTCATCATCATCCTTGATGGGGTAGGCCCCTTTGACTTAAGGGCCATTGATCAGGGTATGAATTGAAATATGTTGCATTTCGTTTCTTCTCCATGGAATTTTCAACCACTGGACAGAGTTAGCAGTTGCCTTCTTGCGCAACTTTTTTTCTTGCTCAGTAACGGTAGTGCTGTCGTATGATTGGAAGATGCCCTGACTCTGGTGTGACTGGTCCTTTTTTTCGTGACTCTCCAAAGTCAAGATCAGTTGTTGAAAAATTCTGTGCACCATTCCATCCTCGAGGGGCTGGTTCGCGGTCAGCCAGTTTTGTAAACGGTGCAGCTTGCTCAGGGATAAAGAATCAAGTAACTCGTTCTGCTGGGTCGTCATCCATTTGGATGAACTTCGCCAGGTCCCTGTGAATAGAAGCAGATTTAGCAGGCTTTGTACTGATGTACAGTTTGCCGGTGTCAGCGTTGAAGCAGAAATCAGGTTCAGGTTCAGGTTCAGGATGAAGGGGATAGGGATTCCACGGGCTGAAATGTGGTGCCATCCGCTAGAATCAGGTTTCTTTTTTTGGTTTACCACTGCGTTTTCTTTCCTAGTGTGTTGCACTGTTTTTTCATTTGGAAAATGAACTTCAATGTTGTAACCATGTGGGAAGCTTGCGTGCAATTCGCGAATCCAGGCTTGCTCACGGACAATGGCCATGCTGCGGAGTTTCTGAAGAAAATCTTTTTTGCCACCAGATTTTGAGCATAATTGGTGCAGGGATGATTTTTGGGGGGACTACTACCCACTTACTCCACCACCTGTCAGTGTGTCCGAACGCTTGCAAGACGATAGGTTCGCGCCCACTCTTGGCGGCCGATTGAGCTTTGTCGAAAGATGTCACACATCTATGCTGAACGGATTCCGAACTGTGGCCAATATAAGTGGGAAGTTGAATGTGGAAGTAGTGCCCTGTCTCTTCATTGATGAGGGCATAAACCACTCCTTTGTAGACGAGTGCATCAGCACTAGATCGCAGCTCTCTGCCTTTGTTCCCATTAGGGAGAGATTTCCCAACTCTTTCCCTAATTTGTAAAATATGCTGTACGTGTTTTGAGTCAACTTGTAGTTGTTCTTGGCAAGAGCTCTGTTGCGCTCAATGACTTTTTGCCATTGGTTACGATTCCTCGCTAGGGGATGCTTACGATATCCTCTCCCATATTTCTCTTTTGCGCGTGCAGCAACAAAATCATTACCCATGGGGTAATTATTGTGAGAAAACGCACTGTTTGCATTGTGTTGCAACCAATCTAGGATGGACTGTGTACGAACCGCATCAGCATAACTCTTGTCGCACTTCTGTCTGTTCTTTTGATTGGCATGATTGGAAGATTTGGATGGTTGTTGAAAAATGTTACCTTTACCTTTACCTTTGGAAGAACGGCCACTTCTCGCTACTCCACTACTCCGCCTCGGACCGGAGACCCTGTTTGGCCTGGACCGTCTGGACTGGACCGTCTGCCGTACGCTAGGAGCGGGCCCTCACCCAGGGTTTGGAGGGTGTGGCCCTCCAGCAGCATCCGCTCAGTGGTCTGTGGCACCAAGACCACTTCTGGCACCGCGTGGTGCCGTGCGCGCAATTCCCCCATGTGCAGGACCATGTCCAGCAACGCACCATTGTCGTGGGGTGTGAGCACAGTTGCCCGCAGCACCCGGCTGACTAGATCGGGGGACGGCCCGCCATGGCAACGGCTCCCTCCCCCATGGCGCACCTCACAAGGGTCGCCGCATTGGTGAGCGGCCGCGCCAGGCCACCCTGGTGGAGTAGCTCAGCCCACCGCACCGCCGGGGTAAGGGAGGACCACTCCCCGAATGCGCGACGAAAGGCGGCCGAGAGCCCCACCTGGTGGCTGATGGTCAGGGCGGACGAGTCCCGGGCCCACAGCAGCCCCGGCCAGGTGACTGCCACATCCCACACCATGAGTGAGTTCCACTATGCATGGTGCTCCGCCCCGTGCTTCGGGTGGGGGCACCACATGTCATGCAAATGTGTGGTTGTCGTGGCGGCAGCACTCATGGGTTTCCGGGCTGTGGTGCTCGAGAGGGTTGCAGCATGCACTGGACGGATACCATGGGCGCCCGCTCGTACGACCGCCGTGGTGCAGTCACGCAGTGGCCCCTAGTGCAGGATGAGCAACACGCAAGGTGTGTGTGGTGGGCGTCATGCACATCCACGCCACGAACTGCAAGCCCTCTGCGGCGATCGCGCCGTTACTGACTACGCAATCGCCGTCGTGCACGCGGGCCCATGCACGCAAGGCCGCGGAGTCGCCGGGGGGTCCCTGGAGGAACGCCGAGCGTGGCGCCGTTAGGCTCGTGTACACGTTGTCCGGCACCATTGCGACCGCCGGAACCGAACGACGACGGGCGTACAGCTAGGCGGAGCCGTCCGGCACCCCCCAAGAACGGGTAGGTCTCTACGCGGGCCCACGATAGGCCCTCGCGTTGCGAGCCCGTGGGCCTGCAGGCGGGAGAGCGGGCCGTCCCAGCGAGTGCTGGACTGGGGTGGGACATACATGTCCGGGCAGCGGGCGCCTAGGCCCTCAGCAAAAGCCAGCCGGATGCGGTCGACCCATGGGCGGTACGTGCGACGGCGTGCCCCTGTTGAGGCCCACCACCGGTGATGTGCGCCATAGGCAGCGTACGATTGCACGCGGCGGGACCCCTAGAGAGGCTGCTACATCCCACGCTTCCAGCTTGCTAGCCCACTTGACAGCCTATAGGCTGGACAACACAGTGGACACCTTGGAGTGGACTGTTGCCAAGACCCCGTGGCCATCCGCCAGTAGTTTGCCCCAGCCTAGGTTGTTGCCCCCCGGGGTGACCACCATGGCCCGGTCCGCCACCAGGAGGACTTGCCCCCTGGTGTACGCCTTGCGGACCTCCACCGTTCCGCCCGCTGCAGCCGCCCGCGCGGCCGGCAGAACGAGCCTATCCTTAGGGTGTGTTCCGGGAGCTCCTGGTCCGACTTGTCCAGGCCCTGCCACGCCTGGCTCGACCAGAGCACGCGAACATTGTCGCGAACGATGACACTCCGGAAGTGCATGGCGCGGAGGAACCGCAAATACCCCACAGACACATGCGGGTGTAAATGTGGGGGGCCCCAAACCCGCCGCATTCAAGCGGGTTTCATAGGAGGGCACCGGGTAGTTGCGGGGCACCCGCAGGGCGCGCGTGAGAACCCAATCCAGCGCCCGCTGGACCCTGCGCAACTATTGCGGGTGGGGTGGCATCACCTTCGTAGACATCGCCCAGCAAGGACACCATGAAGGCCAAGACCATGGGTGAGTTTTTGGCTCAAAACTTGGATTTGGCAAAGGCACCACCTAGGCTCTAGGATGGCTAGATTTGGGAAAGATCCAAGGTGTTGCGACGGAGCAATGGCCAAAACAGAAACGTGAAGTGCATGCTTGTTTTTTTGCTTGTTGCTTGTTGCCCTCCCAAAACTGTGCATTTTATGCCCCAAAACAGCCTTTTTTGGCTCAAAACGGCCCTAAAACCCATTCAAAACAGGCAAACCAAGGGAAATAGTTCGCACACTTCTGGTGTGCCTTGAACTCCCCGTGACGAAGAGCCCTTTGTCGCCCTCAAACTCCACGATATGTCCGAGAAACGGCCCAAGAATGTCTAAAAATGGCCCAAAATGTGCAGCCAGGGTGCTATGAAGGGGCCGTCAAGGACCCTGGGAGCGCGTTTCATGTGGCATGGCCGGCTGATATGCAGAGTTGTTGGGGACGCCATCCTGCTAGGCTTCCTGTGAGCCTTAAGATTGGCCCCCATATCCAAATCTAAATCCCCCCCTCGCCCTCCGCTCAAGCAACACCCTGCCCTCCCCCATCCCACCCCTGGCCTTCCAGAACCCAAGATAGTGTGGGAGGGTGGTGTATGGACCTAGTGAGGCACGGATCTTGTGGTCCCTCCTGTTGACCGCTGAAACCTTCGCTGGATGCATCCTGGTGTGCTTTGGTGCACAGGTCCCGTTCCGCTAAGTGCCGAGGAAATGGATGTGATGGTGTGGTGATGTGCAAGCCAAGGACCCCTATGACAAGTGTCGGCCTACGGAATGATGTGTGATTGCTGTCGCTGCTGCCTCCGACCAGGGGACCCTTGTGTGTTTGCGTTTGCCACCCTTCACTCTCCAGTGTGTCCCTTCTGCTCCAAGAGTGCCACCACACCTCTTTATCCCCCTCCTCCCCCACCCAAGCCTCCTACCCTTTCCGTGGTTGGGCCCCTTTATACAATCCGCACAGCACGGTCGACTGAGGCCAAAAATGTTCCTGCGCACCAACACCACAAATGCAGGATTGCCAGGGGTGCCTCCCCCTCCCTCTCCCTCTTGCTTTTGCTCCCCACTCCAAGTGGAACTGTGGTTGCCCCTGGTTTGTTCATTATCACATCGCACCCAGGCCCACTGCAGCTCTGCGCGAAGGCCATGCTACTCCCCCGCCCGTCTTGCACCAGGAACTGACGTTGGGGTCGTATCCAGCAAGCCACTGGTGTCCGTTGGGGCAACTGAGGTTTGTGGAGATGCGGCGGGATGTGGCGGGATGCCACTCAGGCCCAGATCCATCTGACTACGTCTCATGGCAGATGCTCGTGGCAGTTGTGCACCGCGACTTTTATGCACTTTGATATTTCTTGCACACGATTGCCACTGCCCTCGGAAGCCTGTTGCTCTGGTTTACAGGCGCATCATTTGTACATATCTTTGGTCTTCATTGAAGTCCAGAGGCCCCTCTCTTTAGATCGCGCAACGTCTGTTGCCTTTTCGGGGCCGTACTAGTATAGTAGTGGCGCACGTGCTCTTGTGTCATACAGCATCTTACCGTCAAGGTATGTGTCGCAGTGACAGGGTCTGTGAGTTGTGCTGGCATGTGGTCTGTGGGTAGGTTATCCCTAGGCTGTTGAGTTTGAGCTAGTTGGTGTCATGCAGCGCTCATGTCGTCTGAAGAGCTCACAGGCCTCAACTATCTCAGAATGTTATCCAATGTAACACGTGCCATACGTGAAATGCAGTGGCTGCATTCCTCGTGCCATGCTTTCATTTGACGGTTTTGCTTTTGTAGGTTCATGTTTTGCGTTGGTGATTTTTCAGATTTGTCTCCATTCAGACATTGTAGCCCAGCGCATTGTTTCTGGTAGTCCATGTGCGACCCTACACTGGTTTGACACCCATTTCCATGTGGTTGAGTGATTGAGGGACAGGCCACTGAGCTCGACCGTATTGGATTAGTGTGTGGGGGGGGGTAGTGATAGAGGGTGAAGGCGACATCTCAATGTGACTGGAGACTAGGGATGCAGAATTGGAAAGGGACGTTCCTTGCCTTTCTTTGTCCAAGGACAGCCTACAGTATTATGCATCCCCCCGCCCCCGTGCACATCTTACCAGCCGACATTGCAAGCGCCAGGGACGTGGTGGCATGACCCTGGCCTCAAATCCCAACGAGCATGAGGAGGCAGCACCAAGACCATACCACACTACACCGCACAACAGCATAGCACACCACACCACACCACACCACACCACACCACACCACACCACTCCACTCCACACCACACTGGGTTGGACTTGTCAGCACCTTGCTGACCGCTTCTGGTGGCTGGAGGGGGCGGTGCAAGTGGCTGAGGCCCACTCTGCGGGTGAGGTGCACGGCTACCTCACATTCCATATCCACCGCCAGGTGGGGGCCGCGTGTGCCATGGTGAGTGCGGCCTTGGGGACTGTCGCCCCCCGGCTTGGGTAGTTGCCGGCGGTAGTCCATTACGTCCACCACTCGGTGGTGCACCCCGTCACGATGTAATGCCGCAATGGTGCCCCCTTTGGCATCGCAACCAGGCGCTTGCTAGCTGGTGCCCGATTCAGATTCTTACGTAAGCGCGTTGTGCATTTACCACGAAAGCAGGCATTGTGGTGACGGACTACACCACCTGGCCCCCAAGGCTGCGATCCACATTGTAGTCACACCCTCCAAGTGGAATACCACCATCAATGTGTCGGCCGATGCGGCATCTAGGGAGGTGCCGCAGGCAGATCCCACCTAGATGCTATGCTGCCTCTACGCATACCTACCCCAATAAAGTACTACGAACTCTACCAACTGGCCCCCACCTATTTGCAAGAGTGGTTACAAGAGCAGGTGGCAATCCTTGCTCAAGTGTCGTAGGAACACCGATGTGGAGCAAACTACAAGCCGGGCCTCAGCCTGCCCTTGGAACGGTTCACCAATGAGTAGCAACGGCACTTAGTGGCCCATCGGATGCGCAACCTCCCCACCATGACGGTGCTAGCGGAGCGCTCCGAACACGAGAACATACGATTGAGCATGCGGTGCCTATTGTGCTAAAATGGGCCGAAAACGGCCCGCCACATGTGGGAATAATCGGTGCAATCCCACAAATGGCGTCTAGCCGGCAGCGCCTAGACACATGGTTGAGCACCTACGCAGGGCCATGAGCATTGCAGGTGCACAGCCATCTATGGGACTCCAGAGTCCTCCAATAGTGGTTGTCGGCCATTGCGACACCGTCCCCACAAGTGGTGCATATGGGAGCGGACCACACCATATGGGGACAGAGTTCACCGGCAGGTGCCGTCGGCGTCACGGAAGATCTCGCTCGCCCACGGCACACCTTGAGAGGGCCTCATCAAGGCGCGCTCGGGGCCTGGGGCACTACTAACCAAATTTGAATTCTATTCAAAATTAATTAAAGATTTGGGTGATTTGGGACGGAACACCCAAAAACAAAAAAAAATTCAAATGTGAAAATAAGTTAACCAGCCACTTGACAATGCATAGTAGGATACACAAAAATATCAATGAGGACATTTGAATAATTGTTCTTGGTACTATGGGGGTGTTGCTCGATCCGTGTGCACGGTGCATATCTTTGGGTATTTTTATTACATAGCCCAACTGGGCTGCACATTGAACGGCCGTACACCGCAGGAGGAGGGGGGGGGGGCTACCCCCCTTGACCCCCCCTTCCTTTCAAACTAGGCGACAGAGGGGAGAAGCGGCAGCGGCGGTGGTGCTGGTTGCGATCTCAGCCCCGGCCGGTCCCTCCTTGGGGTGGCTCATATGCTTGGACTCCTTCTCCGGCTTGAGGGTGTCTATACGCCCACAGTCCATGTGGATGTCCCGAGGAAGCGGGTAACGTTTGGGGCTGCCCCGAGCCCGGGGCTGTGCTCGGACTATGGCTCATGGCGGGTACCTCAGGGCCCCATGACACACAATGGCTGTTGGAGATACATAGGTACACTAACATTGATAGTTGGTTGAACTCCTTTGTGTTGCCTGTCCCATTGTATGCCTATCCTTAATTGTGCATGACATTGCATAAGAGTGCGGCTGGAGGCACAACAATTGATCGTTGTGCTCATGAGGTGCAGCACCAAGGGATGACCCGAGGCCGCAGACTGCAGCCAATGCATCGTCTTGTCCTCTTCTTTACAGAACGTCGTACATTTCCTTGCGAGAGCACCATGCTATCTTATTTCCGTGTCATTCCTCATGAAGTTGCCACGCACGGATATGCACAACAGTTGCAGCTTCACGATGTGGAGTCTCTTTGCCTCCAAATTGTCCCTAGTACTGTTTCTCAGCCACCTTGCCCGACATCACTAGCATTTTGCCACAACCTCCTCGCTTGGGCCGACCTCTGGGCAGCTTTAATGTTTAGCACTTTGCATTCGGTTTGGTGTCCCAAATGGGTGGGAAGAGTGTTGTGCTGGTCCAGTAGCTCAACAGAGAAAGACGTATAGGAAGTGGCATGCAGATGTCAAGGAGATGGCTTTGGAGATTGCTGCTTAAAGAGACAATGATGCTTCTGTTGTGTCCTTCTCAGCAATGTTGTTTGCGAAGACCATGGGCCACATGAAGCCGAGTCATTTACAATGCTTCCGTAGGCAACAACCAAAGCGGGTAGACGGCATGGAACGGAAACTTGGGTCAAATCAAGATAAGTCCCCCTCAGCCGAGGCCTTGGCTGATATTGTGGGGTGTATAAATGCACATGTTGTGGCCTCGCTCAAACTTACAACGGCTGAAATCTACAATGTGTGCTTGCTTGTCATGGAGGAGAGGCACCCAACGGTCTTGATCAAGGAAGTCAAGATATCCCAGGCCTGGTTCAGCAACATTATTCGGAAAACACGACAATTGCCCATGCGGCGCACCACCACATCTCTGTGTGCCGGCTGCTTGGGACGACGGTACATCAACACCGGCTTGCGTTGTTGAGGGTCGTGTATTTGGTTGCACACTATGATATTCCGCGGTCCATGCTTGTTAGCAGGGATCAATGTGGTACACATGTGTATTTGCGCCAAGGATTTGGACGAGCTCCACATGGATTGAAGGCGGTCCCCACACCACGTCAAGATGACCAAAGGATGTTCACTGTAGACGAGGGAACATCCGCCAGTGGAGTGTTGCTCCATCCCCAGGTGCAAGCTTGTACAATTTGCTGATACAAGGGTGCGCGACTATGCAATTTGCTGAAAACAGGGTGCAAGGTTGTGCAGTTTGCCGAAACAAGTGGGCAAGACTGTGTCATGTGTCGAAAATAAGGTGCAAGGTTATGCAGCTTGTTGAAACTAGGGTGCAAGATTGTGCTAAAAACAGGGTGCAGGGCTACGTAGCTTGATGAAACAAGGGTGCAAGGTGCTGTTTGACGGCTACCATCATTTTCAGGTAATCTTTCAGGGGCCAACACGTCGCACCCTTCCGTGCAATGCGCAGCAACTCTTGGACGTGGGTTGGCAACCGGTGTACACCGCCAAGTAGCTTCACATTATTTTGCTCTGGAACACAAGCTCCTTGACCGCCCTGGGGACCAAAAGGGTCTCATTGTTCAAGACACTTGGGCCTCCCAGAAGGGGGAGGAATTCCACCGTAAAGGAGAACAACCCTCGTGTTATCACTTTGCAGTTGTGGCCAAACACCACACGGTAGTACCAAGTCGTGCATCTTGCTAGCAATGGAGGTATGAAAACGCGGACAACCCGTGCTACCCAACGGTATGATGAGACCGAGGCTTGGTCGCAAACGAGAGCTAGTGTTCTACTCTCGGCCGTCCACGTTGACCTATGTTTGAGCAGCATCAAAACAAAACTCCAAGGGTGGATCAAGGAGGGCATGAAGGCTGTTGTCGCTAATTAGAATGGCATTATGGCAGCATGGGCAGCTGCTAGTTACATGGATTGCTGCTCCCCGGACATGTAGGAGCGAGCAAAGGAAGCATTTGCTCACCTCACCTCGCAGGTCCATGTCATCCGTGATGAAGCATTTGCAAAGGCCCCGATTTTGAATTTGAGTGGTGCGGATGAGGAAGGGATTGGGGACTGTTTGGATGTGGATTCCGTGCCAACACTGGCACAAGGAGGGGAGGTGCCACGTGAGGTGGCACAAACCCAATCCGTGGCAGTGAAGGATGACCTCACCACTCTTTTGAAGGACCGGGGTTATGAAAAATTCACCGGGGCACTTGGCCGCATAGGTATCAGTAGGATAGATGAGCTTTGTGCCTTCACAGTTTGCCCTACCACTTGCCGGGCTACTGCAAGGTAATGCTCCTTTGCTGCAGGAGGGGGCACACAAGCCTAAGTCTGCTCCTAGCCGGGCCAAGGGGCCAAAAGTGCGCCAGCCATCTTAGCAGTGTAGTAGTATCCAGAAATTCTAGCGGTTGTAATTTTCCATCAAAGCGCTTTCATGGGGCATCCAGTCACTTAGAAGCAGAGCAATGGTGCCATTGAACTAGCGTAAATTGTTAAAGTGCACAACGATGGCACGTTGATGTCACGTATATGGTGGACGAAAAAAAACATGCCAAGAACCATGTGATCAGGTCATAGCTGCATGCCTGCAACACATGATTTAGCCTTCACATTGGTACCGGTGCGTAGAACATTGCCATACCTCTTTTCATATTAAGTAATTTATAAATGACGACACGGGTGTCTTTCACTATCAGTTTTGTCGTGTAAATCTTTTCCTTGAGGTGCTTTGTTGTTGCTTATTGTGTTTCACATGAACGGTTGTGTGCATTCATCTTCGTCCGGCAGGCTTTGTTTCCGCGCAAAAAACCAAGGTTCTCATCAAGACAAGTGACAACAAAAGGAAAAAAAAGCGGCCCCCGAACTGAACCCACACCAGCCAAATTCAAGACCAATGTATGTACCACTAGACCACCGCCAGACCTTGATGTACCACGGCTCAACAACCACATACAGAGCGAGACCACATGACTCCATCGACAGAGCAACCAAAAGGAAGCTTTGTTTGGAGCCTGGGACTGAGATGCACGTTCCAAATCACTTTTTGAGTGTCTATTTTTTTCTCAATATTTATTTTACATGGGGCCTGGCAAATCGGGGACATTGGTCGCCTCGAGCTCGGAGCAACCTCTTGATGCCGTCAGCTGTGAACACGACATCAAAGAGATGATGGCCGCAGCTGCTGCGGTGGTCCGGAGCAACAAAGACCACCTGATGGGCAATCATCCTAATGCGGAGCCCAGACGAGGAAGACGTGGATAATTTATGAGAAGTGGAGGAGGACATTCCTGACCAACAGGTTGTCGAGCCTCTGAGTTCTAACTCAAATGATTGTACATCGTGTGTGGATCAAGGCATCACGGCCAACACCTGAAATGGCGATGCCAACAACAAGAAGTATCTGAAGACCGAATGCAGCAAGCCCAATAAGACCCTTGGACGCCACATCGTCAAGGTGGAACATGATCACACCACACAACCCAGCACTACCCTTGGTACCTGTATGAAAGGTTTTGTTCATCATAAATCGTTTTAATGAAATATGAACGCATTTTGCTCTTGCTAGGGTACCCATGGGCCATTTTTGTTCAAAACTTGGGGGGTTGGATCAACACCCTCAAGGTCAGTTTTTTTTTTGTGGAACAGGGATTTTTTGGAAAATTTTGCCATTTTTGCCAGCTTATGCAAATTATCAAAACATCCTCCCCTGTTCATAATCCCATTCATAATTCCATTCATAATTCAGAACTCGTTTTATGAATGCGCCGATCGTTTTATGATCGCGTTTTATGAACGCGTTGTATGAACAGATGCACAAGCACACAAAAGTCGCTCAATTTTCAATCTGTCGTGTCCATTTCACACCTTTTCTTTGTCCCTCATCCTTCCTTGTTCTTGACTCCCTAAACCTCAAGGCTGGGGCCTGTCGGGTCCTCCCAAAGGGGGGCGGTGGCCTGGGCTTCGGCCCCATCCCGGGCCGGGTCATGGGTTTGGGCAAGTGGTTGGGCTGCCGGTTTGGCCGAGAGTTGCGTTGGGGCATCCACCTCCATGGGGGCGGATTAGGGGCAGCTTTGGGCTTGGGTTGAGAGGCCTGCTTCGCCTCAGGCTGGGGTTCAGGCTTGGGGGCCGGCTCAGCCGGCGGATCGGCGTCCGGTTTGGGGCTAGGCTTCTTTTTGGCCTCGGCGGCCTTCGTACCTGCTGCTGCAGCCTACCGCTGCTCCCAATGAATGGGTCACTGCTTCTGCATGAGAGGCATACAACAGATGCCTCTCAACCCGAAACATCTCCTTTTCACCTGGGTGTTCCACCCACACTCTTCCCCCCGCCCCCCCCCCCCCCCCACAACCGAGGTTACAACCCCCGGGTAGAAACCGTTGGTGTAGGGCACATACACTTGTTCACGAAGCAGGTGGTATGGTGACTCATCCCCCTCCAAATAGGGGGGTTCCTGGTGCCGCTTTTGCTGCTATGGCTGCTTCCCCTTCACCGCCCTCCCATGTCCATGGGGGAGTGCCTGGTCCGATGATGAGCTATTGCCCGATTCGAAAGACTTGTGCTTCTGCGTGGTGAGCTTTTTGGGTTGGGTCGGTTTGGGGGGGTTTAGGGCAGTGGGTTTGGGTTTCTCGGCGGGGGGGGGGGGGGGCGCTTTGCTTGGGATGCGATGCGGGGGCTGCGGGGGCTTGGGGGGCTCAACCCACAACTGGACAGCAGTATCTCCTCGTCAGCACAACCCTCCCATCCCAACTGACCCAAGCTAGCCCAGCACGGCATATTCGCCGCCCAAGTGTCCGTTAGGCGGCGGGACCGTTCCCACTCCCGCAACCCGGACAGGATAGAGCAACCCCGTTGCGGGTTGAGGAGCAGAAGGTGGCACAGGCGGGACAAGGCGATGCTAAACTCGGCGCTGCCCAGCCGGTAGCGGATGCGGACCCCCGCGACGTCCGCCTGGTTCACTTCCACGTCCGTGACCTGTGACAGTGCCGTTCATAAAATGCGTTTATAAAACTCGTTCATAAAAGGCGTTCATGGTTCATAAACGGGGAGTGCAGGGTTGCTGAATTATGAACGCCGAATTATGAACGAATTATGAACGAAATAGAAACGCAGATACCTCGAAAACCGGTTGTGGTCTGACGATTCCCATGGCGCCCAGTGCCGTCCGGAAATGCGCAGTTGCGCTGGGAGGGCTGCCCTGGGGGGCGCCCGTGAGGGCCGTGGTGCTGCCGTTGGCCGGGGTTGCCCGGAAGGGGCTTGATGGGTCGGGTAATAGTGAGGCCCTCAACGGCCCTCTCGTAGGAGCCCTCTTGCCCCGGGTCATACACCCCCCCCCCAAAATGCATTCCCACTGGGTGATGCACTCCAAGTTGCGCCCGGAGCGCTGCAGCTTCACGCACCTCGTTTCCTCCCAGTGGAGGAAGCACAGCCCCCAATGCGAACCCCACATCAAGGCCGCCCGTTGGCCCGCAAAATTTTTGGCCTGCGTCGAATCCCTAGCCCCAATTGGTTCGGGGATGGGGGATAGGGGCTTTCGCGGCAGGGGCTTCCATGCCCATGCCCCCCCTGTGTGCCGCCAAGCCCCTCCTTGCACCCATGTTGCGGATGAGGTGCCGCAAAAGGCGGCAAAACGCCCAACGCAGGGTGGAGTTAGTCACCCCTGGAACGATGCCCATTGTATCCCTTCTTCGAAATGTATTTCATGCTCTCCACAACGTCCCCGGGCAGGGCAGCCAATCCCACCCCGCATGCATCCGCACTCTGAAGCATTGTATCACAATCCTCTTTGAGAAACAACAAATAGTGCGACCCCGACTCCCCGCAGCAGTCTTCCCGAAACACAGCAGGAACAAGTTGGCACGAGGGGCGTGGCACAACCGGAATTGGCGAGTACACAGTGGGTTGCAAGGTTCGCAGCGCCACAACCGCTTGCCACGTGGGGTCCTCCTCAACGTATGCAAGGAGCGGCGCAATGTGCTCCCAAGCCCAGAACTAGTTGTGGGCCTCCTCCCCGTGCGGTGCGTTGTGTGCCCCCAACCGTACGCCACACTAGTTGCGGTACAGAATGTTTTGTGCCTCCTGTGCAACCTCAGGGGGATGGTTTCCCACCTAGGCCTCCAGGATGGCCACGAAAAGCCGCCTAAAGGCCACACAACAGTGCAAAATGCACAAAAATACCCGGTTTCTGGCTATGACGAGCAGTGGCTCGCTGGTGCATCGTGCTGCATCCAAACCTTTGCGGGTCACCTGATACCGACAATAATTGGTGGCATCCGATTGCGTTGTCCTCCAAGAAGCGATGCCATTCCAGTGCTTGGCGGTGTTGTCCCGCAGGGCCTTGTTGAAAATGCTCCCCACTTGGTGAGCCACGCTGATGCCCAGCAGCCGCCGGAGCCACGGCCGATCCCCACCAAGGAGGACCTCTGCCGGCACCCATCTCTCCCACCAGTAAAATTTTTATGCAGTCAATAATGGACTGCGGGACCAGTGTTCAGAAAAGCTGTTCATGATTCGTGTTCATAAAAGGCGTTCATAATTCATAAAGCGGCAGCGCGGCGTTTTAGGACGGCAGTTTTCGAATCATGAACGCAATGCAACTCGTGTATTGCACCGCCTCACTGCCTGGGGGCAGTGGGTAGTGGAACTCCTGCAATGCACTGCCGCACTGCCTCGGGGCAGTGGGCAGTGCAACTCTTGCAATATACTGCCTCATTGCGTGGGGCACGGGGCAGTGCAACTCCTGCAGTGCATTGCCTCAACGCCTGGGTGCAGTGGGCAATGCACCTCCTACAATGCACTGCCTCACCGCCTGGGGGCACTGGGCAGTGCAACTCCTGCGATACACTGCCTCACCGCCTTGGAGCAGTGGGCAGTGGAACTCATGCAATGGACTGCCTTACCGCCTTGGGGCAGTGGGCAATGGAACTCCTGCAATACACTGCCTCACTGCCTGGCGGCAGTGGGCAGCGGAACTCCTGCAATGAAGTACCTTACTGCCTCGGGGCACTGGGCAGTGGAACCCAACTCCTGCAGTGCATTGCCTCATTGCCTCGGGGCAGTGGGCAGTGCACCTCATACAATGCACTGCCTCACCGCCTGGGGGCCGTGGGCAGTGCAACTCCTGCGATACACTGCCTCACGGCCTTGGAGCAGTTGGCAGTGGAACTCTTGCAATGCACTGCCTTACTGCCTTGGGGCAGTGGCCAATGGAAGTCCTGCAATACACTGCCTCACTGCTGGGGGGCATTGGGGAGTGCAACTCCTGCAATACATTGCCTCACTGCCTGGCAGCAATGGGCAGTCGAACTCCTACAATACACCGCCTCACCGCCTGGGGGCCGTGAGCAGTGGAACTCTTGCATTACACTGCCTCACCGCCTGGGGCAGTGGGCAGCAGAGCTCGTGCAATACACTTTCTCACTGCCTGGGGGCCGTGGGCAGAGGAACTCCTGCAATACACTGCCTCACCGCTTGGGGGCAGTGGGCACTGGAACTCCTGCAATACACTGACTCACTGCCTTGGGCAGTCGGCGGTGGATCTCGTGCAATAGAGTGCCTCACTGCCTGGGGACACTGGGCAGTAGAACTTCTGCAATGCGCTGCCTCTCTGCCTTTTGGCAGTGGCTAGTGGAACTCCTGCAATGCACTGCCTCACGGCCTGGGGGCAGTAGGCAGTGCAACTCCCGCAATATGTTGCCTCGCTGCCTGGGGCAGGGCGTAGTGCAACTCGTGCAGTGCACTGCCTCAATGCCTGGGGGCAGTCGGCAGTGCATCTCCTGCAGTGCAGTGCCTCATTGCCTTGGGCAGTGGGCAGTGGAACTCGCCCAATAGAGTTCCCGGCTTCTTGGGGGCAGTGGGCAATGGAACTCCTGCAATACATTGCCTCGTTGCTTGGGGGTAGTGGGCAGTGCAACTCCTGCAATACAGTGCCTCACGGCCTTGGAGCAGTGGGCAGCGGAACTCTTGCAATGCACTGCCTTTCTGCCTTGGGGCAGTGGGCAATGGAACTCGTGCAATACACTGCCTCACTGCCGCGGGGCAGTGGGGAGTGCAACTCCTACAATACACTGCCTCACTGCCTGGCGGCAGTGGGCAGTGGAACTCTTGCCATACACGGCCTCACCGCCTGGGGGCAGTGGGCAGTGGAACTCCTGCAATACACTGCCTCACCGCCTGGGGGCCGTGGGCAATGGAACTCCTCCAATACGCTGCCTCACTACCCGGGGCAAGGGCAGTGGAACTCTTGCAATAGAGTGCCTCACTACGTGGGGTCACTGGGCAATGAAACTTGTGCGATGCGCTGCCTCTGTGCCTTGTGGCAGTGGGCAGTGCAACTCCTGCAATATGCTGCCTCACTGCCTGGGGCAGGACGTAGTGCAATTCGTGCAGTGCACTGCCTCACTGCCCGGGGCCAGTGGGTAATGCATCTCCTGCAATGCACTGCCTCACTGCCTTGGGCAGTGGTCAGTGAGACTCGTGCAATAGAGTGCCTCACTTCTTGGGGGCAGTGGGCAGTGCACCTCCTACAATGCACTGCCTCACCGCCTCGGGGCAGTGGGTAGTGCAACTCTTGCGATACACTACCTCAAGGCCTTGGAGCAGTGGGCAGTGGAACTCCTGCTATACAGTGCCTCACTGCCCGGGGCAGTTGGTCGTGGAACTCCTGCAATACATTGCCTCACGGCCTTAGAGCAGTAAATCGTGCAATACCCTGCCTCACTGCCTGGGGCAGTGGGCAGCGGAACTCATGCAATAGAGTGCCTCACTGCCTGGGGGCACTGGGCAGTAGAGATTTTGCAATGCGCTGCCTCTCTGCCTTGTGGCAGTGGGCAGTGGAACTCCTGCAATGCAGTGCCTCACTGCTTGGGGGCAATGGGCAGTGCCACTCCCGCAATATGTTGCCTCACTGCCTGGGGCAGGGCGTAGTGCAACTCGTGCAGTGCAATGCCTCACTGCCTGGGGTCAGTGGGCAGTGCAACTCCTGCAATGCACTGCCTCACTGCCTTGGGCAGTGGGCAGTGGAAATTGTGCAATAGAGTGACTCACTTCCTGGGGGAGTGGGCAATGGAACTCCTGCAATACACTGCCTCGCTGCCACGGGGCTGCGGGCAATGCAACTCGTGCAACACATTGCCACACTACCTAGGTGCAGTGGGCAGTGGAACTCCTGCAGCACATTGCCTCTCCGCCCTGGGGCAGCGGGCAGTACAACTCCTGCAACACATTGCCTCACTGCCTGGGGCAGCGGGCAGTGCAACTCCTGCAACACATTGCCTCACTGCCTGGGGGCAGTGGGCAGTGGAACTCGTGCCACGCACTGCCTCACCGCCTGGGGCAGTGGGAAGTGGAGCTTCTGCATTACACCGCCTCATTGCCTCGGGCAGTGGCCAGTGCTCCTCGTGCACTACACTGCCTCACTGCGTCGGGGCAGTGGGCACTGCAACTCGTGCTATGCACTTCCCCACTGCCTGGCGGCAGTGGGCAGCGCAACTCGTACAATGCACTGCCTCACTGCGTGGCAAAGTGGGCAGGGCAACTCGTGCAATACACTGCCTCACTGCTTGGGGGAAGTGGGCACTGCAACTCCTGCATTGCACAGCCTCACTGCAATGCACTGCGTTACTGCCGGGGGGTACTGGGCAGTGCAGCTGCTGCAATACAGTGCCTCATTGCTTGGGGGCAGTGGGCAATGGAACTTGTGCGATGCACTACCTCACTGCCTCGTGGAAGTGGGCAGTGGAACTTCTGCAATACACTGCCTCACTACCTTGGGCAGTGGACATTGGGACTCTTGCAATAAGCTGCCTCATTGCATGGGGGCAGTGGGCAATGCAGCTCCTGCAATGCACTGCCTCAGTGCTTGGGGGCACTGGGTAATGCAACACCTGTAACGCACTGCCTCGCTGCTTTGGGACAATGGGCACTGCTACTCCCGCACTTCATCGCCTCAGTGTTTCAGGGCAGTGGGTAGTGCCAATCCGGCAACGCACTACCTCACTACCTGGGGGTAGTGGGCAGAGGAACTCGTGCAATACACCGCCTCACTGCCTCGGGCGTAGTGGGGAGTGGAACTCCTGCAATACTCAGCCTCACTGCCTTGCGCAGTGGATACTGCACCTCCTGCCTTGCGCTGCCTCACTGTCCGGGGGCAGTGGGCGGTGGATCTTTCTGCAATGCATTGCCTCACCGCTTCGGGGCAGTTGGCAGTGGAACTCGTGCAATACGCTTCTTCACTGCCCGGGGCGCAATGGGCAGTGGAACTCCTGCATTCCACCGGAGGCGTCCTTGATGGACGTGTATAATCTGCACGAAGCCTGTGGTTGTAGTTACTACGGCTAGACTGATGCTAGGCAACCTGCCTATGAGTGCCTCCCCTTTGTTCATAGTGAGACTTTGAACTTCGAACTTATGTGGCGCCGGATGTAGAAAAAAAACGAACTCGTGCATTCCACCGCCGCACTGCCTCAGGGCAGTGGGCGGTGCAACTCCTACGTTGCATTTCCTCTGTGCCCGGGGCCAATGGGCACCGCATCTCCTGACACGCAGTGCCTCACTGCCCGGGGGCAGTGGGCAGTGGAACTCTTGCAATGCATTGACTCACTGCCAGGGGCAGTGGGCAGTGGAACTCTTGCAATGCAGTACCTTATTGCCTTGGGGCAATGGACAGTGCATCTCGTCCAAGGCACTTGGTCACTGCCTGGCGGCAGTGGGCACTGTAAGTCCTGCAAGGCATTGCCTCACTGCCTGGGGCGAATTGGGCACCGGAACTCCTGCATTTCATCGCCGCACTGCCTGGGGGCAGTGGGCAGTGTAACTCCTACATAGCACTGCCTCACTACCCGGGGGCAGTGGGCAGCGCAAATCTTGCAAGGCACTTTCTCAGTGCCTGGGGACAGTGGTCGGTGGAACTCTTGCAATGCACTGCCCCGTTGCCTGGGGGCAGTGGGCTGTGCAACTCCCGCAATACAATGCCTCATTGCCTTGGGGCAGTGGGGACTGCCACTCATGCACCGCACAACTCAATGCTTGGGGGCAGTGGGCAGTGCATCTCCTGCAATACCCTGCCTCACCGCCTAGGGGCAGTGGTTAGTGCAACTCCTCCAACACATTGCCTCATTGCCCGGCGGCACTGGGCAGTGGAACTCTTGCAACGCACTACCTCACTACCTGGGGGCAGTGGGCAGTGCAACTCGTGCAATGCATTGCCTCACCGTGTGGGGGCAGTGGGCAGTGCAAGTCCCGCAGTGCACTGCCTCACTACCTTGGGGTAGTGAGCGGTGCATCTCTTGCAAGACACTGCCTCATTGGCTGGGGGCAGTCGGCAGTGCAACTCCTGCAACACAGTGCTTCATTGCCCTGGGGCGGTTGGCAGTTCAAATCCTGCAACTCATTGCCTCACAAAGGCGTAACAGCAGTGGGCAGTGGAACTCTTGCATTTCACTGTGGCACTGCCTGGGGGCAATGGGCAATGCAACTCCTGCATGGCACTGCCTTACTGCCTGGGGCAGTGGGCAGTGCAAATCCAGCAACACACTGCCTTAATACGTGGGGTCAGCGGGCAGTGCAACTCCTGCAGCGCACTGCCACAGCGCCTTGGGGCCCTGGGCAGTGCAACTCCTGCAACACACTGCCTCACTGCTTGGGGGCAATGGGCAGTGCAACTCCTGCAGCGCACTGCCACACCGCTCTGGGGCGGTGGGCACTGCAACTCGTACAACACACTGCCTCACCGCTTGGGGGCAGTGGGCAGTGCATCTCCTGCTATACACTGCCTCACCGCCTTGTAACAGTGGGCGATGCAACTCCTGCAACACACTGCCTCACTGCCTAGGGCAGGAGGCTGTGGCGGTAATGCATTTCACCACGGCACTGTGTGGGGGCAGTGGGCAGCACAACTCGTGCAATACACTGCCTCGCTGCCTGGCGGCAATGGGCAATGGAACTCCTGCAATGCACTGCCTCACTGCTTGAGGACACTGGGCAGTGGAACTGCTGCAATGCAGTGCCTTCCTGCCTTGGGGCTGCGGGCAGTGCAACTCTTGCACTGCACTGCCTCAGTGCTTGGGGGCAGTGGGCAGTGGAACCTGTGCACTGCACGGCCTCACTGCCCGGGGGTCGCGGGCAGTGCAATTGCCGCAATACACTGCCTCACTGCCTGGGGGCAGCGGGCAGTGCAATTCTGGCAATGCGCTGCCTCACTTCCTGGGGTCAGTTGGCATTGCATCTCCTGCAAGGCACTTCCTCACCGCCTTGGGGCAGTGGGCAGTGCAACTCCCGCATTGCACTGCCTCATTCCTTGGGGCAGTGGGCAGTGCAACTCCCGCAACGCACTGCCTCATTGCGCGGGGCGCACTGGGCAGTGCAACTCATGGATTTCACGGCCGCACTGCCTGGGGGCAATGCGCAGTGCAACTCCTGCCTTGCACTGCCTCACTACCCGGGGATAGTGGGCAGCGCAACTCCTGCAAGGCACTGCCTTACTGCCTGGGGGCAGTTGGCAGTGGAACTCTTGCAATGCACTGCCCCATCGCCTTGGGGCACTGGGCAGTGCAACTCCGGCAATACATTGCCTCATTGCCTAGGGGCAGTGGCTATTTCCACTCTTGCACCGCACTACCTCACTGCCGGGGGGCAGTGGGCAGTGGAGCTCTTGGAACGCACTGACTCACTGCCTCGAGGCAGTGGGCGGTGCAACTCGTGCAATACGTTACCTCCCTGCCTCGGGCAGTGGGTAGTGCAACTCCCGCAGTGCGCTGACTCGCTGCCTAGGGGTAGTAGGCAATGCACGTCCCGCACTACACTGCCTCACTGCCTTGGGGTAGTCGGCAGTGCAACTCGTGCAACACACAGCCTCATTGCCTCGGGGCAGTGGGCAGTGCAAGTCGTACAACGCACTGCCTCGCTACGTAGGGGTAGTGGGCAATGGATCTCTTGCATTTCACAGCGGCATTGCTTCGGGGTAGTGGGCACTGCAACTCCTGCATGGCACTGCCTCACTGCCTGGGGGCGGTGGGTAGTGCAACTCCTGCAGCGCACTGCCACACAGCCTTGATGCAGTGGCCAGTGCAACTCCTGCAACACAGTGCCTCACTGCCTGGTGGCAGTGGGCAGTGCAACGCCTGCAATGGACTGCCACACCGCCTTGGGGCCGTGGGCAATGCAACTCCTGCAACGCACTGGCTCACTGCTTGGGGGCACAGGGCTGTGCTTGTAATGCATTTCGCCACGGCACTGCCTGGGGGCAGTGGGCAGCACCACCCGTGCAATACACTGCCTCACTGCCTGGGGGCGATGGGAAGTGGAACTTCTGCAATGCATTGTGTCACTGCTCGGGGGCACTAGCCAGTGCAACTGCTGCAATGCACTGCCTCACTGCCTAGGTGTTGTGGGCAGTGCAACTCTTGCACTGCACTGAGTCACTGCTTGGGGGCAGTGGGCAGTGGAACTGCTGCAATGCACGGCCGCAGTGCTTGGGGGCAGTGGCCAATGCAACTCCTGCATGCCACTGCCTCATTGCCCGGGGGCAGTGAGCAGTGCAATTCCTACAATGCACCGCCTCGCCGCCTAGGGGCTGTGGGCAGTGCAACCAGTGCACTGCATTGCCTCACTGCTGGGGGGCAGTGGGCAGTGCATCTCTTGCAACGCGCTACCTCGCTCTGCTTACCTGGCACCAGTCTAAAAACCCTCAGGATGGTAGCTGTAGGACGGATAGCCTGCACGCACTGCCACACTAGAAGCCAGTCGCGATGCGTCGTGTTAGTCGTGCCACCACGTGACTCATCTCCAGCCATCGTGGCCCTTTTCCGCTCTGTTCCACCCGTATTGTGCACTCTATCTCTCTCTCTTCTCCCATGTCTCCAAGGGCTGAGTGCTGCACCTCAGGTGCGTCCCTCCCCCTTGCTAGCCCCCTCGTACTCACAGTGGACGCTGCATGCTACAATCAGCTTTGGCAAGACGTCGACCTCGCCGTGGTAATCTTCCAGGCCCCTACGCGGGGAGCCGCGACGGGGGCTGCATTGGACGTTTCTGCCGCTCTGCCCGACGCCTTGTGCAGGGGTATCGTGAACCGTTTACCGCGTTGTTCAGCCATGGGGCCCAGCTCGCCTATGCACCCCATGGGTTGCGGCCCCGCACGCTAGCGCGGTGCTCCCCTCGCAGCCCCGTCTTCGTGAGTCCCGGGACTCTCGTTCGTCGGCTCGCTCCGCAAGGCGACCCCACGATTCTCTGCGCTCTCGGGCCATGATCTTTGTTTCGTCACATCATGGCCACGCTCGTGGCACCCTATGTTTTTCTTCGGTGCCCGGCCTGGTGGGTGCTACCGCTGTTGTTCGTTTTCCTCTCGTAGCCTCTGCGCCCCTATTTGCTACCCCCTCCCAGCGCCTCGAGGCCACAAGCCACCCGCTCCCTTCTCGTCGCAGCCGCTCATGTTTGACCGCTCAACACCGTCCCAGGACTCGCCCTCTCCTGCCCCCGACACGGGTCCAGGCGGCGCCCTTCGTTGGGGACCTTTCTCCGTGTTTTTGATGGATATCGCCCAGTCCGACAACGCTGATCGCCTCCTACGGGAGCTGAATATGCTCAAGGATGACGCCCTGGAGGCGGCGGATGGGGCCATCCGGGCCCCCAACCCCGCCCTCGCCGACCTATGTGATGCCCTACGTTGGACAGCCGCGGACAGCGGTACCCAAGCTATCACCGCCGTGACAGGGGCGTGGACACCGCGAGGGCTCCTGCTCACGACCACCGTTACGGTCGCCGCAAGCCCGTCGGACGTGACAGTTATCGAACATGTCCCCCTGTCACTAACGCAAGGCGGCCAGTTGCTGGAATACGTCTCCAAAGACCCCGACACCCTCACCGCCGCCCTCGGTCACGCGGTGGAGCCCCGGGCACGCCCCCATCTCCGCAGCCCGCCTCCGCAAGCTGGTTTTCCGGGGCCTCTAGACGGCCCGCGAAAAGCCCCCAGCCATTGACGTCGACTCGCCCCCAGAAATCCAAAGTCAAAAGGTCTCGCACAAGATTCGCAGGCCCGTCACCCAGTTCTTGGCCCCCCACCTCAGGCCGTCGCGGGACCGCCTCCGGACCCGCGAGGTGGTGGCGGCCTTTTGGGCGCTGCCCAATGACGTACATGCAGTCCTGCAAGCAGCCTAGATCCCGACAGCGGAGCTCATCCCGCTGAAGTTCGGCCTCCTGGCATGGGCCTCCTCCGTCTGCCTCACTGGGTAGTTCACGTTGGCCCCGGTCGCCACTCCCCCTCCCCTCGCCAACAAGGGCATGTGGGCCCCGACCACGTGCGGCCGTTGCCAGAGAGCTCGGTCTTACCGGTCCGCAGCGTGGAGTTGCTGCAGCAGATCGAGCAGGCCGGGGAGCACTCGGGGGCCACAGCCCCTAGAATTGCCCTCCCGCACGCTGGCATCCCGGACACCGCTAGCCCCCCTCCCCTCACCCCGCCCAGCCACGCGCCCCACCTCGCCAAGGGCCAGCCAGCCCTCGGCGCCGTTGGGACCCTGTTTGCGTCAGCCGCATTCACCCCGGCATCAGCGTTGTACCGATCCCAAAGCGAGGTCGCCCCTACAACTTCCGATCAGTCGCCCTCATCGCTGTTGCCCGAGCAGCCGAGGCTCTCCTTCAGCCTCCCCGAGCCAGCCTCACAGGTCAAGCCAGCTGCCGCCGACCCCACGCCGCCGGAGTCCCTTGCCCCAACCGCCGGGTCGCCCCCCCCCCCCCCAAGCCCCTTGCAGCTAGGGGAGCCCTTTGTCCCGGACCTGGACGTGTCGGCTTACTGAATCGACTACACCCAGGTAGTGACTGGTACAAGACCCTGGAACAGGGGCTGACCGTGGCGCAAGGGGATCTAGAGTCCCTCAAGCGTGACCTAGACATGACCCACACCGAGCGGGACAGGGCCCTGCAGCAAGTCCAGCGATCCGCCGCGGCATAGCGGCAGGCCGAAGCCATTAGCCTACACAACTGCATCAGGGCCCTGCCCCCCCTCCTGTCCATTGCCACCAGGCTCCGCGGCCTTCAATCCACGCCGGCCGCGTTCACCAACGCCGTGCGCAGTGCGGTGCCAGCCTCCTTTGAGCTACCGCCGCCCGGCTCTCTACACTTCCTCGCCCTCGTGCCCGTCATCTTTGCCGCTGCTGTCCTCACCTCACCCCATGTCCCTGACCTCGAAGACCTGGCCGGCGTGCTCAGGCAGGCTGTGGCTAAGCCCAGCCCCGTGCCTACCCCGGAGGCCCCCGTGGATGCTCCCGAAATTCCGTTTGCCGACCCGGCCCCGGTTCCCAAGCCCCGGGCGGCTGCCCCTCTCCACGCCTGAGGCGCTCCTCTCCAGACGCCGTCGCCCGCGTCCCCCACCAACGCCGCGCTGGCCTCCCTCCTGGAGTGGATGCCCCAGATCCCACGGGGATGTGAAGACGAAGTTGCACACACATTCCACCTCCAGCTGTTCCACCACTACGACGCGAGCGTCAGCTCCCTCCCGCAATCCCCGATTCGGGATCAGTGGACCTGTCTCCGCAGTCATGCGCCCAGTCTGCCCGGCGCCGCAAACGTCCTGCGCACCTTCCTCGCCAGCCCTCCCCCTGTCCAGCGGGTCGTGGACAGTCCAACTGCCTCTCCGGCCGAAGCCGCACCCGCCAACCAGGCAGAGGGTGCGGCCAAGAAGAAGGAGTACATGCCGGAGAAAGTGGACCGCCAGATCTTCTCCAAGGCGCTATGGGTTGGATGGCAGGAGGTGGACGACCCCCCAACGGGGGAACAGGACGCGGGGCTCCTCGGAGGCATCCTCCGCGACAAATTTGGTGCCGGCCTGTCGTCCATGTCACACGAGCAGCTCAACCACAAGGCCAAGTTCACGATTTTCGGTGTCACGCCCATCGACTACCACAAGGGCATGAAGTTGACCCGACACCTAATCCCCCGAGGCTGGCCTCTCTCCTAGGCGGAATCCAAGAAGCAGCCCTACACCCCATGGGCCCCCGACCCGGACATGGACTACCCCGCCCGCAAAACCCATCGAGGAGGACACGGACAGAAGCACCGCCGCCTGCATGACCCGGAGGAGCAGGTGGATCTGACGGCAAACTCGGAGTCCGAAGGAGAACCAGAGCCCAAGCACCATCGACGGTGCAGCCCGCGCCGCTCAGACAGGTCCCTGTCCCGCTGCCGCAGCCTTGGGCACCGCCGTGAAAGCCCGCCGCCGAGGTGTCGCCGTGCCTACCGCGACGAGCGGGTGGACCCCCGTGACCACCCAAGCCGCCACGACCGCCATGCTACAGCCTCCCTCCAACCCTACCCATACTCGGGGGACGCCCACGAACCCCGCGTGGCCATGGCCCACAACCCCTACGCTCCCCCACCCTGGAGCCCCCCGGCCAACCGGCACCGCTACTAGCCGTACTTCGGTCGGCATCCGAGGGACCGCTAGAGCACGAGCTGGCGGAGCGCAACGAATAAATCCCTGGCGCCGTCTCGCAGCTCCGCCGTTCCCACCTCAACGGCGTCCCCCGGCTAAGGGACCTGCACCTGGGTGCGTACACCCTCAGCTCCCCCCCCCCCCCCCGGGAATGGGGCTTGGTGCCAGTGTCGGCCCCGGGCACAGCTCAGTTGGTCCCGCCCCCTTACGCCCTCAACATGTGCCTGCACCTGCCAAGGCTACACTACTACCGCGCGTGCATCGGGACGGACTCTTGGCCCCGCAACACCCTGTCGCTGGCGGGCGCCGTACACTGCATGCAGGTGTCTGGGTCTCACCAGATACAGTTCTGCCGCAAAGGCATGCCCCCGACTTCCCTCATCCTGCCCGAACACCACCACGTTGTCCTCCCACCGTCCCTGCACAAACGCGTCTCTATCGTGGCCACCGGCCTCACCCGGGCCCGTGTCTTGGTGCTGGCAGCCACATATCACCCCCGTCACCTACGTAAGTAGGTCTGGGGACTACTTCGCGCCCTCCCTGCGGCCAACCCGCAAGCTGTTCCGGAACCCCCCGCCAGCCACCCCTCTTCCGGTGCCCCCTCCCGACCACCTGTTGTCCCGCCCGGACATCGTAGCCCTAAACGTACATATGTCCCTCCGGCCCAAGCTACGCGCCCTAGACGTACTGCTACGTGAATACCACACCCACTGACCTTGCACGTTCAAGAAGCTGGTCCCCTGATCGTCCAAAAGGTGCACCCCCTCTACCACACCATTTAGGCCCCCGCGAAAGTTGCCGGGGGATGCGCCACACTACTCTACAGGGCCCTAGACCTGACCGTATCTAGCCACAGCGCCCAGCCCTCCGGGCGGCCATCGTCACGCACTTTGCTGTGGCGGGCGTGACCCACTGCCACGCCAACGTGTATTTCCCTGCCGATGGGGACCTTGACACCCTCTAGGAGGTCCTGGATTGGGTATACCCCCACCTCCTCCTCACCCCTGCTAGGCTCGTTGTCCTGACACAGGACCTGACCGCCCACTGCCGTTGGGTCCCACACCTCCCAGTCTCCCCCGCCCCGCTCTGCGACCTCGTCCTGCCCACCCTCTTGCGCCTAGGGTTCCGCCGCTTGCGCCCCCCCGCAGGGGCCCCCACCTGGGTGAGCCCGCGAGGCTTTGTAGGTGCCTTCGACCATACCTTCCTCCGGACCCCCTCAGAAGCTGCCCACACCACGGAGGTGCGCTCCAATTCCCCATTTTCGTCTGACCATCTGCCCGCGCTATCCACCCTCCATGACCTCCCCCCTGCACCCCAGCTCGTGTGCCCGTCGAAGAAGGGCCGTTTCCCCATCACCCGGGAACCCCTTGCTAGCCAGCTCCGCGCCCTCAACGACACTTTCCGGGCAGAGCTCGCCTCGCCGCCCTCGGGCAACCCTGACGCGCCACCGCGCTACGTCGTGGTGACCTCAGCGCTCTACGGCGCAGCCAATGCGGCCTACGGGCCCCGTGCCCCCGGCCAGCCTGTGCCGTCGGCTTTCCGGGTCCACGTCGCCAACCTACGACGCTACACCTACACGCACCCGGACTGGGCTTCCCAGTCCCCTCACCTTGTGGAGGTAGCCCGCCTCAAAAAGCAGATCGGGGCAGCTTGGGATGTCATCCTCCTTGAGACGGATGTAGGCTTGGCGCCCCTACCCAGTGCCCCCGGGCAGCCCACCAAAGTGGATTACCGCCGCACGTTGGGAGCCCGTTACGGGCCCCATTCAATTCCCGTCTACGTCGTGGGGGTCCCGGTACAACTCCACCAAAAAGCCACAGCTGCACTGGACAATCTGCTCCGCGGCACCTAGCTCCCCTCGAGGGGCTCTCCCTCGCCCACCCCAGGCTATCACGGGATGGACAAATACTCCGCTTGGCCCACCACCCCGCGCCACCATCGCCAACCTTCGCGCCATCATCCACCGAGCCGCGGCCACTGTGCCGTACCACGATCTGCTGGAGTACCGGCTGTTCGGGCAGTTGGGGGACGCCCAGTTTACCGGCGTCACGGATTTGGTCAACGACGTTCTCGAATGGGCGCCCGTGCCCCTGGCGCGTTCCGCGGATTTCATCAACCTCCCAAAGAAGATGCCACACGGCCGCATCGCCAACGGCAAGCCGCTCACGAATCTGGCCACGGTGTGGAAGCTCACGGCTGCCGTGCTCAAAGACCCCTACCAGCCGCGCCTGGTGGCGGGCGGCATCCTGCCACCCTACTAGTTCGGGATGCCCCCCACTGCTCCTCCGCGGAGCTCCTCCGCGTCTCTAAGACGTGTGGTGGCACCGCCGGAGGCGGCGCCTCGAGGCGTGGGTCCTGTCGGACGACGGCTGCCACGCGTACGGCTCCATCAACCAAACCACGTACTACGCCGTCGTGACCGCGGCCGGGATCTCCACGGCAGACACCACGACCCTTCAGCACCATGACCGCGCCCTGGAGGTGCACATTGGGAGAGCCGATGGCTGGTCCCCGTCCTTCACCTACCTGGGTGCCGGCACGGGGCAAGCGTGTCCCGTGTCCGGCATGAAGTACTGCATATATGGCGAAGTCCGAGAACGCGATGACTGTCGCCACGTCCCTCCCACCACGACACCCCCGCGCGTCTGCTGAACCGGGTGCTCCAGATGGATGATACCCAGTGGCTGCCCGGCGACCGTTGCCCCCTCCCCACCCTCACCTGCGGTTTTGAGCGGGCGGGTTGTCTCATAATCTCCACTCAGACCCAACCAAGACGATCTTGGTCGGCACGGAGATGCGCGCTAGCTGAGTACACTTCCTCAGAGACACAGTGTACCTGAACAGCCACCCAGTGCGATGCGCCGCTAGCTAGGACTACGTCCGCGTCCTTGGCCGCCACGCCCTCCCCCACCTCTTCCACCCCGTCGACTCCCGGCGCCTGTTCTTTGGCGCCAGGACCGCATGCAGGGCGCTCCGAGCCCCCAAACTACCGGCCCACTACCCCCTCGCCATGTTCGTCGCCAACTGAAACGGGACGGTGAACTCGTTTACCAGTGTCCGCCCCCCCTCCTGCGGGGCCATGCGAGAGCTGGACACTATGGCCGCCTCGGCCTTGCGCGCCACCGCTGGCTGGACCCTCTCAGCATCTGCCCACTTCCTCCGCGAAATTTCCGTAGGGGGCGTTGGCATTCCCCCGGCCCCGGTCGTCGGATTCGCCAACTTCCTCGGCGTCTACATCCGACACCTTAACCACCCCAACCCCCTGGTTTGCCGATCCACGCGTCACGGGCTCTTGGCTGCCTTCTGGCGCTTCCACCCCTCGCAGCCCTCCCTCACCTCAGGGCTCGGGCTCCGGTGTGCTGCCCATCCCACGGACCACGACCTGTTCCTCACCCTATGCCACCAATGCGACATCTCCATCCATTTACCCCCCGCCGAGCATCTGCCGGACCACGCTCCCCACGTGATGGCCCTGTTGTCCCGTGGACTCGAGGTCCAGGACGCACGCATGGATGATTGCGGGCCACCGCAGCGCGGAGGATGCGCACCATGGAGGACGGCCTCGAGTGTCTTCGCGTCCCAGCCCCCCGGTCGGCACGGTCCCCCCGGTTGGCCGTAGCCACACGGTAACAGCGACCGTTCCCATGTTCTGCTGGCTCCTAGAGAACTATGGAATCCTCCATGATGCGTCATGGTGCCCGCAGACCCGGCGCTGTGGTGGGGCCGTGGCAGTGTTCTGCCCCGTCACTCTCTGGTACCAGGTGTACCCTGTCCCCATCCCCCTACGCCTGGACAACGCCTACACAGCGGAGCTGTACACGGCGTTGGTGGTCCTCACCGCTTGGGGCCCATCGGCCGACCCCACCTTCGGTTTCCAGTCCGGCTCGTGGCACTTTTCTGATTGCAAGGGGTACATCACAGCCCCAGAGGGGCGCCGGGAACGGGATGTCTCGCTACAAGGGGACCTAATACGTGCATGCCGCGCTATGGCCCGTGGCCACGCCACCCCCCCGCCACCTCTACTCCCACATCACGTGCATGTGGCTCGGCACCCTATTGGACCAGGTTGATGCGGCGGCGGGGCGGACCCTGCCACCTCACCGGCTATAGTGGGGTGGCTGAGTCCCCTGCAAGATCCGCGTCTGCTTCTCCCACGCAGGCCTCCAAGTCCACGACCCCCTCCCCCATGCACTCCGCGCCCTGATCGCCTCCCACCAGGCCTACGCGAAAACCCCCCCTCCGCGGCGCCACCCGGCCCTCGGTGAGTACGCCACCGCCGCCAGCCATGGGCTCCTCACGTGGGGGGACAACCTCACGGTCACCGTCATTCGCCTTTCCGTGTTCCCCCCCAAGGACACACCCCGCCCCCTCTGTCTCCTACCTGCCCTTGGCAACCACGTCCTTTCTTGCCCACCCGACCCGCTCCTTTGCGCCCACTACCATCGTGGCTCGCGGCCCGGTCCTCCCAGAGATGTCGTGTCTGGCGCCACTGCACACCCACGGCCTAGGGAACCCTCGTCCTCTGGGGCGACGAGCCCTTCCTGCTGGCCGTGGATGGTTCCCTGACCCACGACACCATCACCACGTACACCGTCATGGTCTCGGGGCCATTTCCCCGTTACACAGAGATGCCCTTCAACACAGGGGTCTGCGTCCTACGCACCTCCGTCGCCTCCTCTGTGACATCGTACTCACTACCGTCCTCCTGCACAAACGGCATGTGGTGCCCGTCCTGCCTCTTGCCGGCCACTTCTCCCCCCCAATGGGGGTCCCCGTGAACCAGTCTCTCGCCAACAACCCTCCACCACAGTGGTATCACGTCGCCGACTGGACCCCAAGCCCGGGTCATCTAGGTGGCCGGCTAGGGACGTCATCCTAGGCCTATGGCTATCCGGAGACCTCCTCCTGGCCCCCAAAGTGAAGTCCGCCATCCCCACCCGTAGCAAGCGAAGCCCATACCGAGTCCTGTATTTGTACCTCGAGAACAACTAGATGCCGCCGGGCATACGGTAAAAATTGATCTGGAAGCCCATGACGTGGTCATCTTGGACAGTCTCGGCTGGCACGGGCTTGCCCCCCATCCATTACGGTGGCAACGGACGGAGCCTAGAGGCCGGCCTCTGTGGAGATGTGATCCCCTCTTGGTGTGCCGCACTGCACTCAGCCTTCTCAGCCATCCTCAGTGCGGCCCCCCCAAGGCCCCCGTACGGTCTTCAAGGACGTGCAAGTGGCCCTGGGCTGGCCCGCCCCGTGGCCCTATCTACGCCCGTGACCCGTCCTGGGCCTCGCGCGCCCGGACCGTTCCAGTACAGCGCGCAGTCGTGCCGGACCGCGCTCCTTGTCTGGTCTTACCTCCGCTAAAGCAAGACGAATCTCGTCGCACACGTGAGAACGCTCCTCCCAGCAGGCCATCTAGGTCACAGCGTCGGTGTACGACAACGCTACGGTCCGATCTGCTCTCCAGTCCCGGCCACCAACCGCTCCGAACTGTCCTAGATCCACCCGAGGCAGCGTCCCAAGATAAACGGGTACGGAAGATGTGGGTCTCCCGCGGCATCACCCCCTCCCTTGGTTGGTCTGCGTGGGACCCCCGGGGGACGACGCCAAGGCCCATCGTCCGTGGGACCGCGGCAAGCGCTCCTCCTCCTCCTCCTCCTCCTCAATGCCTAGGGGCACTGGCTAGTGCAAATCCCGCAATGCACTGCCTCACTACCTGGGGGCGGCGGCCAGTGCAACTCCCGCAATACACTGCCTCACTGCCTGGGGGCAGTGGGCAGTGGAACTCGTGCTATACATTGCCTCACTGCTTGGGGTCAGTGGGCAGTGGAACTCTGCAACACACTGCCTCACCGCCCGGAGGCGGTGGACAGTGGAACTCCTGCAATACACTGTCTCAATGCCTCAGGGCAGTGGGCAGTTGACTTTCTGCATTTCACCGCCGCACGGCTTGGGGGCACTGGGCAGTGCAACTCTCGGATTGCACTACCTCACGGCCCGGGGGCAGTGGGCACTGGAACTAACTCTTGCGATTCACTGCCTCACTGTCTGGGGGCAGTGGGTAGTGTAACTCGTGCACACACTGCGTCACTGACGGGGGGCAGTGGGCAGTGGAACTCCTGCAATGCAAGGCCTCACCGCCTCGGGGCAGTTGGCAGTGCAGCTCGTGCAATGCACTGCCTGACTGCCCGGGGGCAGTAGGCAGTGGAACTCCTGTAGCACAGTGCCTTAATGCTTGGGGGCAATGGGCAGTGCGACTTGTGCAATGCAGTGCCTTAGTGCCTGGGGGCAGTGGGCATTGGAGCTCTTGCAATACATGGCCTCACTGCCTAGAGTACGGGGCAATGCAATTCTTGCAACACACTGCCTCTTTGCCTGCGGGCAGTGGGCAGGGGGACTCCTGCCATACAGTTCCTTACTGTCTTAGGGCAGTGGGCTGTGGGGGCAGTGGGCAGTGTAACTCGTGCAACACACTCCCTCACTGCTTCGGGGTAGTGGGCAGTGGAATCCGCGCAATGCACTGCCTCACTGCCTGGGGCCAGTGGGCACCGCAACTCCTCCAATACACCGCCTCACTGTCTGGGGGCAATGGGTAGTGAATTTCGTGCAACACACTGCCTCGCTGCCTGGTGGCCGTGGGCATTGGGACTCGTGTAACGCAGTGCCTCACTACGTAGTGGCACGGGGCAGTGGAACTCTTGAAATGCACTGCCTCACTGCCTGGGGGCAGTGGGCAGCTGAACTCGTGCAACGCACTGCCTCACTGCGTAGGGGCAATGGACGTTGGGGCTCCTGCTATACGCTGCCTCGCTGCCTGGGGGCAGTGGCCAATGGGACTCTTGCAATGCATTGCCTCGCTGCCTGGGGGTAGTGGGATCTGTAACTCCTGCAACAAACTCCCTCACTGCTTGGGGGCAGTGGGCACTGGAATCCCTGCAATGCACCGCTTTACTGCCTGGGGGCAGTGCGCGGTGCAACTCCTCCAACACAGTGCCTCACTGTCTGGTGGCGGTTGGCATTGGGACTCCCGCAACGCATTGCCTCACTGCATTGTGGTAGAGGGTGTGCAACTCTTGCAATTTCCCCCCCTGTCTGGGGTCAGTGGGTAGTGTAACTCCTGCACACACTGCGTCACTGCCGGGGGGCAGTGGGCAGTGTAACTCGTGCAATGCACTGCCTCACTGCCTGGGGGCAGTTGGCAGTGCAGCTCGTGCAGTGCACTGCCTCACTGCCTGGGGGCAGTTGGCAGTGCAGCTCGTGCAGTGCACTGCCTCACTGCCCGGGGGCAGTGGGCAGTGGAACTCCTGCAGCATGGTGCGTGAATGCCTGGGGGCAGCGGGCAATGCACACTCTGCAATGCAGTGCCTCCGTGCCTGGGGGCAGTGGGCATTGGAGCAATACATTGCCTCAACGCCTGGGGCAGGGGGCACTGCAATTCTTGCAACACATTGCCTCTGTCTCGTGGCCGTGGGCATTGGGACTCGTGCAACGCGATGCCTCACTGCGTAGTGGCAGAGGGTAGTGCATCTCTTGCAATTCACTGCCACACTGTCTGGGGGCAGTGGGTAGTGTACCTCACGCACACACTTCGTCGCTGTCGGGGGGCAGTGGGCTGTGCAACTCCAGCAAAGCACTGCCTCACTGCCTGGGGGCAGTTGGCAGTGCAGCTCGTGCAGTGCACTGCCTCACTTCCCGGGGGCAGTAGGCAGTGGAACTCCTCCAGCACAGTGCCTAAATGCCTGGGGGCAGTGGGCAGTGCACCTTCTGCCATGCAGTGCCTCCGTGCCTGGGGGCAGTGGGCATTGGAGCAATACATTGCCTCACTACCTGGGGCAGGGGGCAGTGCAATTGTGGCAACACATCGCCTCTTTGCCTGGGCGTAGTGGGTAGGGGGACTCCTGCCATACACTGCCTTACTGTCTTGGGGCAGTGGGCAGTGGGGGGTGTGGGCAGTGTAACTCCCGCAACACAGTCCCTCACTGCCTCGGGGCAGTGCGCATTGGAATCTGTGCAATTTACTGCCTCACTGCCTAGGGCCAGTGGGCAGTGCAACTCGTGCAACACCGTGCCTCATTGCCTAGTGGCCGTGGGCTTTGGGACTCCTTCAACGCACGGCCTCGTTGCGTAGTGGTAGTGGGTAGAGCAACTCTTGCAATTCACTACCTAACTTTCTAGAGGAGGGGGAGGAGGAGCAGGCGGAGTGCCTGCCGCGGTCGGACGGACGACGGGCCTTGGCGTCGTCCCCCGGGGGTCCCACGCAGATGAGCCCCGGGAGTCCCCCATCTTACCTCCGCAAGAGCAAGAACGATCTCGCCGCACACCTAAGGACGCTCTTCCAAGCAGGCCATGTGGGGCTCAGCGCCGGTGAACGGCAACGCTACGGTCCAATTTGCCTCCAGGTCCCTGTCACCAACCGTCTGAAGGTTCTGGATCCACCGGAGTCAACGTCCCAGAATCGTCTAGCACGCGAACGCGTGGGTCCTCGTCGTGCATCACCCCCGACTTATGCTGGCTCTTGGGCCAAGAGAACGAGGCCGAGTACGCCTATGCGCACCGCCGGCGGGCTGAGTACCGCCAGTGTCGCAAGTACAGTCACGCCACACGATCACGCGCACTGCCAGTGGCCTGGCTACCCCCGGGCTCTGTGAGTGCGGGACAAGCGTCACAGGCATAGCACCACGATGGTGCATTGCCGCGGAGGTCACCAACGACGCCCGGCCGCAAAGGCCAAGCCCAAACGACGAGCTGTACGATATGTGCAGGCAGACGGCACATGACCGAGAAATTGGCACCATGACGGTCCCCGAGCGGGACGGCGAGGTTTACCCAACGACACGGGAGGCGGTGAGTACCACCGATTACTCGTCACCTCCGTACGGGGTGTCACGGAGGTTGGCGGAGCGACAGGTGCAGACCCCGCCATGGTGCCTCAAATATTGGCCTAGAGGATACACCATGGCTAGGCTGGTGCGCAAAAGTCGGCGGAACAAGGCCGTCGGGGTAGCGCCACGGTGGTGCTCTGCCCTGAAGGTTGCGGCACGACGGCGCACGTGTACGTTGACTACACCACGGTGGTGCCCTGTCGCTGAACTGGCGCCACGTTGGCGTAGAGCTGTCAGGGCAGCGCCACAGTGGCGCTCTACCCCGAAGATAGCACCACAATGGCGCACGTGTACGTTGGCGGCACCAGGATGGCGCTTTGCCACCGAATTGGCGCCATGCGGGGTAGGGGTCTCTGGGCAATGCCACGATGGCACTCTGCCCCGAAGATCGCACCACGGCGGCACACGTGTACGTTGACTGCACCACAATGGTGTGCTGCCACCTAAGTGGCGCCACGTTGTCGCTTGATTGTTTGGGCAGCGCCACGGCGGCGCTCCGCCCTGAAGGCCGCGCCACAACGGCGCAAGGGTACCTTCGTGGCACCACGGTGGTACCCTGCCACTGAACCGGCGCCACGTCAGCACAGGGCTATCGGGGTAGCGCCACGGTGGCGCTCCGCTCTGGAGGTCGTGCCACGATGACGCAAGGATTCATCGGCGGCACCAAGGTGGCACCTTGCCAGTGAGCCAGCACCACGTCAGCGTCTGGTGGTCAGGGGAGGCCACGTAGGTGCTTCTATCCCCCACAGGACTTCATTTCTGACCCTAGGAGGCTTTCTGGACGTGTGGCGGGCGGGGTGGACCCGGCCTGACAGAGGGAAGACGCACAAAGAACCACGACACATCACGACTGAATTCACAGGTGGTAGTGCCTGTGGGCAATCCGTCCCACGGCTGATCCTAGAGGTTTTTATACTGGTGCCAGGTCACCAGTTGTGTGGGGGCAGTGGGCACTGCAACTCCTGCAACACACTGCCTCACTGCCTCGGGGCACTGGGCAGTGGAACTCCTGCAATGCACCGCTTCACGGCCTGGGGACAGCTGGCAGTGCAGCTCGTGCAGTGCACTGCCTCACTGCCCGGTGGCAGTGGGCAGTGGTATTCCCGCACCAAAGTGCCTCGCTGCATGGGGGCAGCGGGCACTGGGACTCTTGTAACGCGTTGCCTCACTGCCTAGGGGCAGTGGGGAGTGGAACTCTTGCCACATACTGCTTCATTGCTTGGGGGCACTGCGCAGTGGGAATCTGGTAAAACACTGCCCCACATGCCTCGGGACAGTGGGCAATACAACTCCTGCAACGCACTGCCTGACTACCTTGGGGCAGTTGGCAATGCTACTCCTGCAATACACTCCCTGACTGCCTGCGGGAGTGGGCATTGGAGCTCATGCAATACGGCACCTCACTGCCTGGGGCAGGGGGCACTGCAACTCCTACAACACAGTGCCTCCTTGCCTCGGGGCATTGGGCAGGGGGACTTCTGCCTTACTGTTTCGGGGAAGTGGACGGTGGAAATCCCGCATCAAAGCACCACACTGCATGGGGGAAGTGAGAATGCAACCGTGCTATGCACTACCCCTCTGCCTGGGGGCAGTGGGTAGTGTGACTCTTGCACTACACTGCCTCGCTGCTTGGGGGCAGTGGGCTGTGCATCTTCTGCAGTGCCGTGCCACAACGCCTTGGGGCCGTGGGCCCAGGAACTCCTGTGACGCACCACCTTAGTGTATGGGGGCAGTGGGCGTGCAACTCTTGCAATACAATGCCTCACCGCCCGGGGGCCGTGGGCAGTGGAACTCCTTCGAGGAGGGCCTGGGGGGGGAGGGGGGGCAGCAGCTCCCAAGGCTCGGGCACACCAACCCGGGGGGATGGGTGTCCCGCCCGGGCGGTGGCCGGTGCGTCAGGGGGGGGGGGGGGCAGGGTAGCTGCTCCCAAGGTCCGGGCACACTAACTTGGGGGGACAGGGAGTCCTGCCCAGGCGCTAGTCGGTGCGTCAAGGGGGGCCGGCAGGGGGCAACAGCTCCCAAGGTCCGGGCACAGCAGCGTAGGGGGACAGGTAGTGCGGTAGTGCTGCCCAAGCGGTGGTCGGTGCGTTGTGAAGGGCCTGAGGGGAGGCAGTAGTCTCCGAGGCATGGGCACACCAGCCGGGGGACACAGGGAGTCGTGAAGGGTCTGCGGGGAGGCAACAGTCTCCAAGGCCCGGGCAAACCAGCATGGGGGGACAGGGAGTCCTGCCCCGGCGGTTGTCGGGCGACGTGAAGGGCCTGCAGGGAAGCAGCAGTCTCCAAGCCCCGGGCAAACCAGCCTGGGTGCCCTGCCCAGGCGGTGGTCGGCGTGTCCTGAAGGGCCTGCGAGGGGGGGAGCAGTCTCCAAGGCCCGGGCACAATAGCATGGGTGGACAGGGAGTCCTGCCCAGGCGGTGGTGGACGCGTCTTGAACGGCACGCGAGGCGGGCTGCAGTCTCCAAAGCCCGGGCACACCAGCCCGAGGGGACGGGGAGTCGTGTCCAGGCGGTGATTGGCGCGTTCCGAAGGGCCTCTGAGGGGGGCTGCACTCTCCATGGCCCGGGCACACCAGCCTGGGGGGACAGGCAGTCCTCCCCAGGTGGTGGTCGGCGCGTCCTGAAGGGCCTTTGAACGGCGCTGCAGTCTCCAAGTCCCGAGCACACTAGCCTCTCGGGACATGGAGTCCTGCCTAGGCGGTGGTTGGTGCGTCCTGAAGGGCCTGCGAGGGGGAGAGCATTCTCCAAGGCCTGGGCTCACCAGCCTGGGGGGACAGGGAGTCTTGCTCAGGCGAGGGTTGGCGCCTCTTGGAGTGCCTGCGAGGGGGGGTGCACTCCCCAAGGTCCAGGCACACTAGCTTGGGGGGATAGGGAGTCCTGACCAGGCGGTTGTCGGCGCGTTGTGAAGGGCAGGTGACGGGGGCTACAGTCTCCAAGGGCCGGGGTATGATATGGTATGGTGTGGTATGGTATGGTATGGTATGGTATGGTATGGTATGGTTGTTGTTGTTGTTGTGAGGGCACTCAGCACGTGCCGGCGGGAGAAATTACCAGACACGCTCTCCCTGGGCAGGGCGCAAGGGAGCAGTGGGCTGGCGTCACGGTGGCCGGGCGTGTACCGACGACGACCGAGGGGCAGGGGGGCTGGGGGCCGCCATGTCTGGGGGGGGGGGTGCGCGCGCAAGGAGGAGGGAGGAGCCACCTGTGTGTGTTACCCTGGAGCCCTCCCCCGCTGCGGGGGGGAGGGTGACCCGACCTGGGCGAGACGGAGGCGGGATGGGGGGGCTGGCTGGAGGGACCACCTATTCGGGGACCTGCGGGGCCCCGATTCCCCTTGCTGCCGGCCGCCGCTCCCCCACGACAGGGAGGGGGCAATCTGCCTGCGTGCCCCTGAACCGCACGAGCGCGGGCGTGGAGGGGCGCTGCCCGTTTCCTGTGGGGCCTACACAGCACAGCTGGTGAGGCCCTGGCGTGCGGGGTTTCCTGTGGGGCCTGCAAAGCACAGCTGGTGCGGCCCTGGCGTGCGGGGGTTCCTGTGGGGCATGCAGAGCACAGCTGGTGCGGCCCTGGCGTGCCGGGGTTCCTTCGGGGCCTGCATAGCACTGCTGGTGCGGCCCTGGCGTGCGGGGGTTCCTGTGGGGCTTGCACAGCACAGCTGGTGCGGCCCTGGCGTGCGGGGGTTCTTGTGGGGCCTGCACAGCACTGCTGGTGCGGCCCTGGCGTGCGGGGGTTTCTGTGGGGCCTGCACAGCACAGCTGGTGCGGCCCTGGCGTGCGGGGATTCATGTGGGGCCTGCACAGCACAGCTGGTGCGGCCCAGGCGTGCTGTTCGCTTCCCGTGGGGCCGGCACAGCACAGCTGGTGCGGCCCTGGCGTGCGGGGGTTCCTATGGGGTTGTACAGCACAGCTGGTGCGGGCCAGGCGTGCTGTTCGCTTCCCGTGGGGCCGGCACAGCACAGCTGGTGCGGCCCCGGCGCGCGGGGGCAGGAAGTCAGAGGCGTGGGTCCCCGCCCAGGGTACTGAGGTCCCCTCCTAGGGACCTGTGGTCCCCCCTGAACGTCTCCTGTGAACGAGGCAGGGGCTGGGTTGGGGGCCGGGGGGGAGGCGTTGCACGGAGGGGAGGAGGATGACTCATGCCATATGAGGCCACACTGGGCCGGTGCAGGGGGCGTGAGGGAGAGGCAAGGCCTGGGACCCCTACCGGTAGTGGGGGGGCCCGACGATGATCTGGAGCAATGCTGGCTGCGACCACGGTGGCCTGCTTCCGTTGCCACGGGTTACCTGTGAGGAGCGAAGGAAGGGACAGGGCAGGGGGAGAGGGAGGAGGGGGCAGGGGGGGGGGGAAGGCGGGGGCGAGGAGGGCTGTGTGTGGGGGTTGGCGAGCGTGCGCGGGGGAGGGGGTGCGGTGACCTTGGCCGCTGAGCGTCACCGGGTGGATGACCGGGGCGGAGGAGCGGCCGGGGCTGGCCAAAGTCGGCCGGGGAGCCTGGGGCGCTCGTGGTGATGGGGGGCCACGGTCAGCGATGGGGCCCGCACCCCGCTCGGCGGGGACGAATGCCGCCGAGCGTCATCCACGGGGGCGAATCCTGGTGGAGGCGGGGGGAGCGCCTCGCCGTCCCCTCGCGGCCGAACCAATCCGGGACGGGCCCCGCCGGAGGGATACCGGGGTGGCGGGCGGGGCTGGGCACCGGGGCTCTAGGGCCCGGGTCCCGGGAGTTCGCGGGCCGGCGCGGGGGAGACCGGGCGGGCCCTAGGGCTGCGGCTGGTGAGGGGGGGGCGTGGGAGGGCCGGGCTGGCTCGGGGGCGAACCCCGAGAGGCCCTCGGGGGCTGGGCGAGGGCTCCCGAGGGCGGCCGTTCCCTAGGGGGGGGGGGGTTGCTCCCTGCCCGGGGGACGACGGGGGCCCCTCTTGTGCGAGGGGGGGGGGGCGGGCGTGTATCGCCCGGTGTAGGGCCATGTCGATTCATGGCCGCGCAGATGGGACTATATCCCCAACCCTCCGCGCCGGAGTCCCTTTTTTTTGGGGGGGCTGAGGGGGGGGGGGGCTGGCGGTTGTCGCGTGCACCCACCCATGCGGGGGGGGCTCGCCGGTGGGAGCTCCGTCCGGCTTGGCCGAAAATACCCGGTGGCGTCCCCTGGGCCCGTGGGCCCCTTCGAGGAAGAACCTCGGATTCGCCGGGGGGGACTCCGCTATATGGTATGGTATGGTATGGTATGGTATGGTATGGTATGGTATGGTATGGTATGGTATGGTATGGTATTGTATGGTATGCTATGGTATGGTATGGTATGGTATGGTATGTTGTCATTGTTGTTGTTAGGGCACCCAGCACGTGCCGGCGGGAAAAATTGCCAGACACGCTCTCCCTGGGCAGGGCGCAAGGGAGCAGTCGGCGGGCGTCACGCTGGCCGGGCGTGTGCCGACAACGACCGAGGGGGGGGGGGGTTCGGCCTTCCGTCCGGGGGGGGGAGGGGGCGCGCGTCGCTGTGAGAGGGTCCACCTGCCCATGCGACCCTGGTTTCCTCCCCCGTCGTGGGGGGAGGGCGTGCGCTCCTGTGCGAAACGGAGGCGGGATAGAAGGCGGAATGGAGGGACCACTTGTCCGGGGACCTGCGGGGCCCCGGTTCCCCTTGCTTCCCGCCGCCACTCCCCCGCGACATGGGAGGGGGCTACGTCCTGTGCGGAGGGGGAGTAAGGGGGTGGAGGGGGCGGGGACTATGTATGGTCTATCCCCTGGTGCCCGTCCCTGTGACCCGTGTGCGGGCGGCCGCGCGGCACGGCCGGCCGGGGGGTCCAGGACTGGGCCGGGGGCGTGGGTAGCGGCGGGCGGCTGAGGCGGAGGCGGCGCCATGCGGGTGCGGGGCCCGTGGCGGTCGCGGGGCGGTGTGGGCGGACCGGCCGGCGGCCGGCGGTGGCCTTGAGAGCCCCACCATGGGGTCGGCGGGCGCGCCGGGGGCACACGCGCCGCGCAGGTCTGGCCGTGGGGGGCGCGTGTGCAAGGGCGTCTCCGCTATATGGTATGGTATGGTATGGTATGGTATGGTATGGTATGTTGTTGTTGTTGTTGTTGTTGTGGCACCCGTGTGCCGGCGGGAGAAATTGCCAGACACGCTCTCCCTAGGCAGGGCGCAAGGGAGCAGTCGGCCGGCGTCACGCTGGCCGGGCGTGTGCCGACGACGACCGGGGGGGGGGGGTTCCGCCTTTTGTTTTGGGGGGGGGAGGGGGCGCGCGTCGCTGTGAGAGGGACCACTTGTCCGTGTGACCCTGGTTCCCTCCCCCGCCGTGGGGGGAGGGCGTGCGCACCTGTGCGAAACGGAGGCGGGACGGGGGGCGGGATGGAGGGACCACCTTTTCAGGGACCCGCGGGGCCCCGGTTCCTCTTGCTTCCGCCCGCCGCTACCCACGCGCCCGGCCCAGGCCTTGACCCCCCCGCCGGCCGTGCCGCGCGGCCTCCCGCACACGGGACACACGGATGGGCGCCAGGGAATAGCCCATACATAGTCCCCGCCCCATCCACCCCCTTACTCCTCCTCCGCACAGGCTGTAGCCCCCTCCCCTGTCGCGGGGGAGTGGCAGCTGGCCGAGGCGGAGGCGGCGCCATGCGGGTGCGGGGCTCGTGGCGGTCGCGGGGCTGTGTGGGCGGACCGGCCGGTGGTCGGCGGCGGCCCTGAGAGCCCCACTCCATGGGGTCGGCGGGCGTGCCGGGGGCCCATGCCGCGTACGCCAGGCTTCGGGGGCGCGTGTGCAAGGGCGCCGGCGCGCCCGATGAGGGCCCCTCTGTGGGCTGCGGGACTAGTGGCAAGGGCGCAGCATGGGGCCGCGCCGGGGCGCGGCATGGGGCCGCGCAGGGGCGCGGCAACGTGGGGCGCAGCGTGGGGTTGCGTAGGGGCTGCGCAAGGGTGCAGCGTGGTGCGGTGCAGGGGCGCCGCCGTGTGGGGCGGCCCAGGGGCGCAGTAGTGTGGGGCCGCGCAGGGGTGCGGCGCGGGGCTGCGCAGGGGTGCAACGTGGGGCGGCGTCGGGGCTGCACAGGGGTGCAGCCGTGTGGGGCGCTGCACGGGCACAGCCCTCTGGGGCGGCGCAGGGGCGCCGCGTGGGGCCGCGTAGGGGCTGCGCAGGGGCGCAGCGTGGTGCGGTGCGGGGGCGTAGCAATGTGGGGCGGCGCAGGGGCGCAGCGTGGTGCGGTGCAGGGGCACAGCAGTGTGGGGCTGCGCAGGGGCGCAGCGTGGGGCTGCCCAGGGATGTAGCGTGCGGCCGCGCAGGGGTGCAGCCCGGGGCCGCATAGGAGCGCGGCGTGGGGCCGCGTATGGGCGCGGCATTGGGCCGCGCAGGGGCGCGGCGCGGGGCTGCGCAGGGGCGCATCGTGGGGCTGCGCAGGGGCGCAGCAGCGTGCAGCTGCGCACGAGCGCAGCGTGGTGCGGTGCAGGGGCGTAGCACTGTGGGGCGGTGCAGGGGCGCAACAGCGCGGGGTTGCGCCGGGGCGCAGCGTGGGGTTGCGCGGGGGTGCAGCGTGCGGCCGCGCAGGGGTGCAGCGTGGGGCCGCGTAGGAGCGCGGCGTGGGGCCGCGTATGCGCGCGGCATGGGGCCGCGCAGGGGCGCGGCATGGGGCCGTGCGGGGCGCAGTAGCGTGGGGCTGCGCAGGGGCGCAGCGTGGGGCGACGCAGGGGCGCAGCAGCGCGGGGCTCAGCATGGGGCAGCGTAGGGGCGCAGCGCTGGGCAGCGAAGGGGCGTAACGTGGGGCTGCGCAGGGGCGCAGTATTGTGGGGCTGCGCAGGGGCGCAGCGTGGGGCTCGGCAGGGGCGCAGTGCGGGGCTGGGCACGGGCGTAGCGTGGGGCTGGGCAGGAGTGCAGTGTGGGGCCGCACATGGGCGCGGCGCGGGGCCGCGCAGGGGCGCAGCAGCGCTTGGCTAGCAGGGGCGCAGCGTGGGGCCGCGCGGGGCCGCGGCGTGGTGCGGCGCAGGGGCGCAACAGTGTGGGGCCGCGCAGGGGCGTAGCGCGGGGCGGCGCAAGGGCGCGGCACCGTGGGGCTGCGCAGGGGCGCAGCGCGGGGCCGCGCATGGGCGCGGCATGGGGGCGTGGAGGGGTGCAGCAGCGTGGGGCTGCGCGGGGGCGCTGCGCGGGGCTGCGTAGGGGCGCACCGTGGGGCTGCGCAGGGGCGCAACGTGGTGCGGCGCTGGGGCGCGGCAGAGTGGGGCGGCGCAGGGGCGCAGCAGTGTGGGGCTGCGCAGGGGCGCAGCGCGGGGCTGCGCAGGGGCGCAGCAGCGTGGGGCCGCGCCAGGGCCCAGCAGCGCGGGGCCGGGCCGGGGCGCAGCGTGGGGCCGCGCAAGAGTGCAGCGTTGGGCCGCGTATGGGTGTGGCATGGGGCTCTGAAGGGGCGCAGCGCGGGGCCGCGCAGGGGCGCAGCAGCGTGGGGCTGCGCATGGGCGTAGCAGCGCGGGGCTGCGCCGTGGCGCAGCGTGGGGCCGCGAATGGGGCGCAGCGGGGGGCTGAGTAGGGGCGCACCAGCGTTGGGCTGCGCAGGGGCGCAGCGTGGGGCTGCACGGGGGCGCGGCAAGGGGCCGTGCAGGGGCGCGGCGCGGGGTTGCGTAGGGGCGCAGCAGTGTGGGGCTGCGCAAGGGCGCAGCGTGGGGCTGCGCAGGGGCGCAGTAGCGTGGGGCTGCGCCGGGGCGTGGTATGGGGCCGTGAAGGGGCGCAGCAGCGTGGGGCCGCGCAGGGGGCGGCGCGGGGCTGCATCGGGGCGCAGCGTGGTGCGGCGCAGGGGCGCAGCGAGGGGCTGCGCGGGGGCGCAGCGTGGGGCGGCGCAGATGCGAAGCGCGGGGCTGCGCAGGGGCGCAACGGCGTGGAGCCGCGCAGGGGAGCAGCAGCGTGGGGCTGTGCAGGGGCGCAGCGCGGGGCTGTGCAGGGGCGCAGCGCGGGGCCGCGCAGGAGTGCAGCGTGGGGCCGCGTATGGGCGCGGCATGGGGCCGTGCATGGGCGCGGCGCGGGGCCGCGCAGGGGCGCAGCAGCTTGGGGGTGCGCAGGCGCGCAGCAGCGCGGGGCTGCGCCGGGGCGCTGCATGGGGCCGTGCAGGGGCGCGGCGCGGGGTCGCGCAGGGGCGCTGCTACGTGGGGCTGCGCAGGGGCGCAGTGTGGGGCTGGGTAGGGGCGCAGCAGCGTGGGGCTGCGCAGGGGCGCAGCATGGGGCCGCGCAGGGGCGCAACAGTGTGGGGCCGCGCAGGGGCGCAGCGTGGGGCTGCGTAGGGGAGCAGCGTGGGGTTGTGCAGGGGCGCGGCGCGGGGCCGCGCAGGAGCGCAGCAGCGCGGCGCCGCGCAGGGGCGCGGCATGGGGCCGTGCAGGGGCGCAACAGTGTGGGGCCGCGCAGGGGCGCATCGTGGGGCTGCGTAGGGGAGCAACGTGGGGTTGTGGAGGGGTGCAGCGCGGTGCGGCGCAGGGGCGCAGCAGTGTGGGGTGGCGCAGGGGCGCAGCAATGTGGGGATGCGCAAGGGCGCAGCGTGGGGCCGCGTATGGGCGCGGCATGGGGCCGTGCAGGGGCGCGGTGCGGGGCTACGCTGGGGCGCAGCAGCGTGGGGCTGCGCAGGGGCGCAACAGCGTGGGGCTGTGCAGGGGCGCAGCAGCGTGGGGCTGCGCAGGGGCGCAGCAACCTGGGGCTGCGCAGGGGCGCAGCGTGGGGTTGCGTACGGGCGCAGCAGCGTCAAATTTCGGCCAGCTTGGGCCTGTCTGGTGAATACTACCATGTGTTTTGATTTTTGGGGCACACACTGGCAAAAAAGCCGAATATGAGCGTATGAAAGGTGATTAGACCAGAGAGCTGGAAGAAATTTCAGCCAGCCCTTAAAACAATGAAAATGAGTACAGTCATTCAACGTTAAACCAAAAAGCTGGCCAAAATTTCGGCCAGAAGCGTTAAAAAGTGGATATACACATGCATGTTTCCAATGGAACCAATGGAAAAGGTGGCCTCAATTTCGGCCAACTTCCAAAAACCCTCAAAGGTATCCATTTCTGTGACGCTATTTAAAGTTTTGAAGGACCCGGCCGAAATTTCGGCCAGCTTGGGCCTGTGTGGTGAATAAGACCATGTGTTTTGATGTTCTTGGAAAAGCGGGCCGAAATTCCGGCCAGGTTAATAAAAATAGGAAATACACGTATATCCTTTGGGGGTAGTTTTGTTTGCTGTTCAATGAACCGTATCTTTGCTGTTCTTTCACTTGTGGTGTATAGGTCGGTTTTGTGGAACCCCTGGAACCAAGAAGAATGTGTTGGATGGGAAAACAATTGCTGATATGCGCAGAAAGAGGAAATGCCGGCCGAAATTTCGGCCACACCAACAAAAAAAAGCCCAGTATAAGTGTATGAATGGTGATTAGAGCAGAGAGCTAGGAGAAATTTCGGCCAGCCCTTAAAAAAATGAAAATGAGTATAGTCATTCAACATTAAACCAAAAAGCTGGCCGAAATTTCGGCCAGAAGCGTTAAAAGGTGTATATATACATGGATGTTTCCAATGGAGCCCACAAGCTGGCCTCAATTTCGGCCAGCTTGCAAAAAACCTCAAACATGATACACTAGATGAAGCGAATACCTAAGGCTAACACATCACCACCCATTTCAATGGATGTCACACAACGCTGGTACCAACATTGCTCACATATGTCAAATAGCATACTCAAACTAGAAATGTAGAATATTCTCACATCGTGCGTATATGGGGTCCTAGAGGGCAGGCAACTTGTGACGCCTAAGTCATTGTCATCCCCCTTGGTTGACCCGGCCCACATCCCCCGCGGCGGGTAAGTTCCTGGGGTAGAACCCTAAGAACTTCGGTGACGGAAACACAGGTCGTGGTTTCGCACCCGGCCGACGTGGGGAGCCTCCGCCCCCACGGGACACCAGGGCACCCCGGCCATCCCAGCCGGGGATAACCCGCCGCCAGCGCCCCAGCCCCCATCCCCAGGCTTTCCGGCCTCAGATCCCCTGCGTCTTCCTCGCCACATCCTCGTAGTGAACGGCTAGGTAGCGGGCCACACCCCAACACCACTCCACGGCACGCCCCCCACGCGCCCCACGCCGCCCCCGGCCTCCCACCAAGGGCCCAGCTCTAGACCGTTGTCTGTCGAGCAGGGCCCCACACCCCCGCCGCCCTCACGCCACCCCTTCCTCTACCCTACACGACAGCCCCACGCCGCTGCGCCCCTGCGCAGCCCCACACTGCCGCGCCCCTGCGTGGCCCCGCGCTGCTGCGCCCCTGCACGGCCCCATGCTACCGCGGCCATGCGCAGCCCCACGCTGCGCCCCTTCGCATCCCCGCGCTGCTGCACCCCTGCACAGCCCCACGCTGCAGCGCCCCCGTACGGCCCCGCGCTGCTGTGCCCCTGCACAGCCCTCACTGCTGCGCCCATGCGCGGCCCAAGCCACTGCGCCCCCGCGCAACCCACACTGCTACGCCCCTGCGCAGCCCCACGCTGCTGCGCACCTGCACAGCCCCCCGCTGCCGCGCCCATACGCGGCCCCATGTTGCGCCCCTGCGCAGCCTGACACCACTGCGCCGCTGCTCGTTGTGCCCCTGCGCGGCCCCACGCTGCTACGCCCCTGCGCAGCCACACGCTGTGCCCCTGCGCAGCCCCACGCTACTTCCCTGGGCTGCTCCGCGCTGCGCCCCTGCGCAGCCCCGCACTGCGCCCCTGTATAGCCGCATGCTGGGCCCCAACACACCCCGATGCCGCTGCGCCCCTACGCAGCCCCCCCCACCATCGCACCGCCCGGCACGGCTGCTTTGGGCAGCCCCACGCTGCTGCACCCCTACGCAGCCCCACGCTGCTGCACCCCTGCACAGCCCCACGCTGCAGCACCCCTGCACAGCCCCACGTCCCAGCACCCCTGCTCAGCTCCACGCTGCTGCACCCCTGCGCAGCCCCACGCTGCGCCCGTGCACAGCCCCATACCACACCTTTGCGCAACGCACAACCCAAGCGCAGCCCCACGCTACGCTCCTTCGCAGCCCCGCGCTGCCACGCCCCCCCGCAGCACCACGCTGCTTCGCCCCTGCACGGCCCTCGCTGCTGCGCCCCTGCACAGGCCCACGCTGCTGCGCCCCTACACAGCCTCACAGTGCTGTGCCCTTGCACAGCCCCATGCTGCTGCGCGCCTCGCGGCCCGCACGGAAATCGATACTCTTGAGCTTTTTTGGAAGTTGGCCGAAATTGAGGCCAGCTTTTCCATTGGTTCCATTGGAAACATGCATGTGTATATACACCTTTTAACGCTTCCGGCCGAAATTTCGGCCAGCTTTTTGGTTTAGTGTTGAATGACTGTACTCATTTTCATTTTTTTAAGGGCTGGCCGAAATTTCTCCCAGCTCTCTGGTCTAATCACCTTTCATACACTCGTATCCCGCTTTTTTGCCGGTGTGGCCGAAATTTCGGCCAGTGTGTCCCATTTCTGCGCATATTAGCAATTGTTTTCCCATCCAAAACATCTGGCCGAAATTTCTGCCAACTTGCAATTCTTGCTTTGCATAAATATTACACCGTACACTCCTATAAAGCTGCTTTCTTCTCACAGCGTTAATGCCTTATGTTATTACTATAACTGTCATGCTCGTATGGGGTGTGTGCCACGCATTGCCACTGTTTTGTGTGTACATTCTCTGTTTTGCATTTTGCTGGCCGAAATTTCGGCCAAAGTTGCCTTATGTGGACTCCTGATTCCAAATGACACACATTTCTGGCCGAAATTTCGGCCAGCTTCTCGACAACCCAATTTTGAACAGTGGTTTCACATCCAGTGCATGGCTGGCCGAAATTTCGGCTATGGTATTCCATCATTCGTGTCAAGACGTTGATTTCGGGCCATTTTGTGTTGAATTGCGCTTGTTATTGCCACTTTTGTTATTTCTCCTTCCATGAAATCCCCTGTTGTAGCATCCTTTTTTATGACCGAGCCTGCACTGGATTCACAGGAGGTGCTTATTTCCCCTCCAGCTGAAGCTGAGTCCGAAAATGGGCAATCCCAACCTGCCCATCAACCGGACGGGGATAAGGCAAGCACAGAGGGACTTCAAGGGAAGCCTAAGGCACCACCAATGAAAAATTCATCAACCACCATCACGTTATCCGACTGGGTCACGTCAACAACCAAAATAAAAGTTTTCTTTGACCAAATTGTAATAGACCACGACCGAAGCATTGGCCACGTCCATAAATTATCCGAGGATTGTGTGCAGCGGCGCTATGACGATCTCAAGGCCGCACCGCCTGTGGATTACATCCAAGATCTTCTTTTTTATAAAGTCATTCGTATGTCTCTTGTTGCCTACTGCCATTCCCAACGGGTTATATTGTTTGCCGGTACGAAGGTTGGCCGAAATTTCGGCCAGCATCTGCGTCCCTAAGTGTTTTTGATGTACTGCTATTGTTTTTTCCCATAGCTTGTGTGGATTTGTCAGTTGGCAAGTATTTGCTTGTCATTGAGTGTGGTACATTGTACACCATCTTCAAATGTCAGTGCACCTGTGTTCTTTGCGCATGTCTACCGTCATAGGTATCCATTTCGGTGACCTTACTTCAACTTTTGAAGGACCTGGCCGAAATTTCGGCCAGCTTGGGCCTATCCGGTGAATAAGACCATGTGTTTTGATGTTCTTGGAAAAGCTGGCCGAAATTTCGGCCAGGTTAATAAAAATAGGAAATACACGTATATCCTTTGGGGGTAGTTTTGTTTGCTGTTCAATGAACCGTATCTTTGCTGCTCTTTTACTTGTGGTGCATAGGTGGCTTTTGTGGAAACCCTGGAACCAAGAAGAATGTGTTGGATGGGAAAACAATTGCTGATATGCGCAGAAAGAGGAAATGCTGGCCGAAATTTCGGCCACACCAACAAAAAAAGCCGAATACGAGTGTATGAATGGTGATTAGAGCAGAGAGCTGGGAGAAATTTCGGCCAGCCCTTAAAAAAATGAAAATGAGTATAGTCATTCAACACTAATTCAAAAAGCTGGCCGAAATTTCGGCCAGAAGCGTTCAAAGGTGCATATACACATGCATGTTTCTAATGGAACCAATGGAAAAGCTGGCCTCATTTTCGGCCAGCTTGCAAAAAACCTCAAAGGTATCCATTTCTGTGACGTTATTTCAAGTTTTGAAGGACCTGGCCGAAATTTCGGCCAGCTTGGGCCTGTCTGGTGAATAACACCATGTGTTTTGATGTTTTTGGACCCGACTGGCAAAAAAGCCGAATATGAGCGTATGAAAGGTGATTAGACCAGAGAGCTGGGAGAAATTTCGGCCTGCCCTTAAAAAAATGAAAATGAGTATAGTCATTCAACGTTAAACCAAAAAGCTGGCCGAAATTTCGGCCAGAAGCGTTAACAGGTGTATATACACATGCATGTTTCCAATGGAACCAATGGAAAAGCTGGCCTCAATTTCGGCCAGCTTCCAAAAAAGCTCAAAGGTATCCATTTCTGTGGCGTTATTTCAAGTTTTGAAGGACCTGGCCGAAATTTCGGCCAGCTTGGGCCTGTCTCGTAAATAAGACCATGTGTTTTGATTGTTTTGGCACAAGCTGGCCGAAATTTCGGCCAGGTTCATAAAAAAAGGAAATACACGTATATGCTTTGGGGGTAGTTTTATTTGTTTTTCAATGACCCATATTTTTGCTGTTATTTTACTTGTGCTGTATACGTGGGTTTTGTGGTAACCCTGGAACCAAGGGGTAAAAGTACTAATAGATATACCCCCCCCCCCTACTAAAGGAATGCAATGGTCTAAATGTAAAATACCACCATATTTTTGTGATTTGGTATCTTTATTTCGAAAATTTGTGTGTAGCTAGAAATAGAAATAACGGCATATATTTCACAAACATACCTTCATTTTGCCTATTGCCACCGGGGGGGGATAGATACCCCCAAAATAACACCCCTTTTCACATACTTTTCTCCTCACTACAACATGGACTTCCGTGGGCCATAGCGCCACGTGGGGGGCGGGCAACTTGTGACGCCTAAGAATGAGGAGGAAATGGGAGGCGAGGATGAGCCCGGCGGTCGGCACCTTCCTTCGGCCTGGGGGAGGCCGTTGCCCGGGGCTATTCCCTTCCTCCCGTGGCCGTGGTGCTGTGGTGGGTGGTGGTGTGGCTACCCCCCAACGGGGGTCTGTGCCCGGTGCCGTGGGTACAGACCCCCGTCGGGGGCGGGTACGAAGCGCGCGGTCGCCCTGTCCCCCCTGCACAACAGCCCGCCAGGCGCCGGTTGGCCTTTAGCGCCAGCTGTCGTGGGGGGGCGCGCTTGGGGCAACGCGGGGCCCCTCCGCTCTCCTGGCCGCCCGCACTGCCCGTACAATGCAACAAGGGGCGGCGCGGGTTCGAATCGCACGCGCGGGCCGCGCCGCCCCAGCTGGGGTGGGGGACAGGGGGGGGACAGGGGGTGGGTCAAGGGGTCGCGGCAGGTGGATGGAGGATGGCGGGGGCTCAAACCGCGCACCGGCGGGCCCCACCACCCTCCAGTCGGGAGGCGCAGCTGCAGGGGTTTCTGGGGGCCCCACCCAAAGGCCTTCGGCCCCCCCCGTGCGGTTTCGGTGTGGGTGAGGGGAGGCAAAGGCCAATCGCGGCCAAGACACATGGTGCATAGGGAAAGAGGTGTGACACATGCAACGCCATGATGCGTGTGGCAGGGGGAAGGGGTGCAAGGCCTGGAACCCCACCGCGTGCGGGGGGTCCTCTTGTTCGCAAGGCGGCCGTCCGTCGGCGGCCACGGCAGCCCACTTAGGGGGCTTCGCTACCTAAGAGAGGAGGGGCGGGAGAGTGGGGGGGCGGTGGGGGCACGTCGTGCACGTTGGGGGGGGAGGCTGGTGGATGGGCGCGCGCGCAAGGGGGACGGGGTTGCGGTGAGCTCAGCCGCAGAGCGTCACCGTGCGGCCGACCGGGGAAGAGGGGCGGTCGGGGCCGGCGAAAGTCGGCCGGGGAGCCCGGGGCGCCCGCGGCGCTGGGGGCCACGGTCAGCGGAGGGGCCCGCACCCCGCTCGGCGGGGACGAATCCCGCCGAGCATCATCCACGGGGGCGAATCCTGGTGGAGGCGGGGGGGAGCGCCACGCCGTCCCCTCGCGGCCGAACCGGACCGGGACGGGCCCTACCGGATGGATACCAGGGGGGCGGGCGGGGCGGCGTACCGGCGCTTCGGGGCCCGGGTCCCTGGTGGTTGTGGGCCGGCGCGGGGGAGACCGGGCAGGCCCCTGGGTTGGGGCTGGTGAGGGGGGGCGTGGAAGGGCCGGGCGGGCTCGGGGGCGAACCCCGAGAGGCCCCCGGGGGCTGGGCGAGGGCTCCCGAGGGCGGCCGTTCCTTGAGGGGGGGGTTGCTCCCTGCCCGGGGGACGACGGGGGCCCCTCTTGAGCGAGGGGGGGGGGGGGCGTGTATCGCCCGGTGTAGGGCCATGTCAATTCATGGCTGCGCGGCATGGGACTATATCCCCAACCCTCCACGCCGGAGTCCCTTTTTTTTGGGGGGGGGGCTGAGGGGGGGGGGGGGGGCTTGCGGTTGCTGTGTGCCCCCACCCATGCGGGGGGGGGGTCGCCGGTGGGAGCTCCGTCCGGCTTGGCCGATAAAACGCGGTGGCGTCCCCTGGGCTCGTGGGCCCCTTCGAGGAAGAACCTCGGATTCGCCGGGGAGGACTCCGCTATATGGTTTGGTATGGTATGGTATGGTATGGTATGGTATGGTATGGTATGGTATGGTATGGTATGGTATGGTATGATATGGTATGGTATGGTATGGTATGGTATGGTATGGTATGGTATGTTGTTGTTGTTGTTGTTGTTAGGGCACCCAGCACGTGCCAGCGGGAGAAATTGCCCGACACGCTCTCCTTGGGCAGGGCGCAAGGGAGCAGTCGGCCGGCGTCACGCCGGCGTGGCGTGTGCCGACCACGACCGAGGGGGGGGGGGGGGGGTTCCGCTTTCTGTCTGGGGTCAGGGGGCGCGCGTCGCTGTGAGAGGGACCACCTGTCCGTGTGACCCTGGTTCCCTCCCCCGCCGTGGGGGGAGGGCGTGCGCACCTGTGCGAAACGGAGGCGGGACCGGGGGCGGGATGAAGAGACCACTTGCCCGGGGACCTGCGGGGCCCGGTTCCCCTTGCTTCCAGCCGCCACCGCCCCGCGATTGGGGAGGGGACTACGTCCGGTGCGGAGGTGGAGTAAGGGGGTGGAAGGGGCGGAGACTATGTACGGGCTATTATCTGGCGCCCGTCCCTGTGTCCCGTGTGCGGGAGGCCACACGGCACGGCCGGCGGGGGGGTTCAGGCCTGGGCCGGGCGCGTGGGTAGCGGCGAGCGGCCAGGGCGGAGGCGGCGCCATGCGGGTGCGGGGCCCGTGGCGGTCGCGGGGCGGTGTGGGCGGACCGGCCGGTGGTCGGCGGTGACCCTAAGAGCCCCGCTCCATGGGGTCGGCGGGCGCGCCGGGGGCACGCGCGCCGCGCAGGCCTGGCCGTGGGGGGCGCGTGTGCAAGGGCGTCGGCGCGCCCGATGCGGGCCCCACTGCGGGCCGCTGGACCAGCGGCAAGCTCGAAGCGTGGCTTGGGGGCCGAGGCCTGGGCCGGGCGCGTGGGTGGCGGCGCGCGGCCGAGGCGGAGGCGGCGCCATGCGGGTGCGGGGCCCGTGGCGGCCGCGGGGCGGCGCGGGCGGACCGGCCGGTGGTCTGCGGCGGCCCTGAGAGCCCCACTCCATGGGGTCAGCGGGCGCGCCGGGGGCACGCGCGCCGCGCAGGCCAGGCTGCGGGGGGTGCGTGTGCAAGGGCGTCGGCGCGCCTGATGAGGGCCCCTCTGTGGGCTGCGGGGCCAGCGGCAAGGGCGCAGCGTGGGGCCGCGCAGGGGCGTAGCAGCGCGGGGCCGCGCAGGGGCGCAGCGTGGTGTGGTGCAGGGGCGCAGCAGCGTGGGGCCGCGCAGGGGCGCGGCGCAGGGCTGCGCAGGGGCGGGGGGCTACGGCGTGCACGTTGGGGGGGGGGGGGGGGCTGTGGGCTGCTGGGGCCCGCACCCCTCTCGGCGGGGATGAATCCCGCCGAGCATCATCCACGGGGGCAATTCGTGGTGGAGGCGTGGGGGGAGCGCCACGTCGTCCCCTCGCGGCCGAGCCGGACCGGGACGGGCCCCGCCGGAGGGATACTGGGGGGGCGGGCGGGGCCGGGCACCGGGGCTCCGGGGCCCGGGTTCCTGGTGGTTGTGGGCCGGCGCGGGGGAGACCGGGCGGGCCTCTGGGCTGCGGCTGGTGAGGGGGGGCGTGGAAGGGCCAGGCGGGCTCGGGGGCGAACCCCGAGAGGCCCCTCGGGGCTTGGCGAGGGCTCCCGAGGGCGGCCGTTCCTTGAGGGGGGGGGGGGTTGCTCCCTGCCCGGGCTGCGCTGGGGCGCAGCGTGGTGCGGTGCAGGGGCGCAGCCGTGTGGGGCGGCGCAGGGGCGTAGCAGTCTGGGGCCGCGCAGGGGTGCACCGTGCGGCCGCGCAGGGGTGCAGCGTGGGGGCGCGGAGGAGCACGGCGTGGGGTGTATGGGCGCGGCATGGGGCCGCGCAAGGGCGCGGCGCGGGGCTGAGCAGGGGCGTAACGTGGGGCTGGGCAGGGGCGCAGCGCGGGGCTGGGCAGGGGCGCGGCGTGGGGCCGCGCATGAGTGCACCGTGGGTCCGCGCATGGGCGCGGCATGGGGCCACACAGCGGCGTGGCATGGGGCTGCGCAGGGGCGCAGCAGCGCTGGGCTGCGCAGGGGCTATGTGGGGCTGCGCGGGGGCGCGGCGCGGGGTTGCGTAGGGGCGCAGCAGCGTGGGGCTGCGCAGGGGCGCAGCCACGTGGGGCTGCGCCGGGGCGCGGCATGGGGCCGTGAAGGGGACCAGCAACGTGGGGCTGCGCAGGGGCGCAGCGTGGGGCTGAGTAGGGGCGCAGCGTGGGGCTGCGCAGGGGCGTAGCGCGGTGCGGCGCAGGGGCGCAGCAGTGTGGGGCGGCGCAGGGGCGCAGCAGTGTGGGGCTGCGCAAGGGCGCACCGCGGGGCTGCGCAGGGGCGCAGCAGCGTGGGGCTGCGCCGGGGCGCCGCATGGGGCCGTGAAGGGGCGCAGCACATGGGGCTGCGCAGGGGCGCAGCGTGGGCGTGAGTAGGGGCGCAGCGTGGGACTGCACTGGGGCGCAGCGCGGTGCGGCGCAGGGGCGCAGCACTGTGGGGCGGCGCAGGGGCGCACCAATGTGGGGCTGCGCAGGGGCGCAGCGCGGGGCTGCGCAGGGGCGCAGCAGCGTGAGGCTGCACAGGGGCGCAGCGCGGGGCCGCGCATGGGTGCGGCATGGGGCGCTGGAGGGATGCAGCAGCGTGGGCCTGCGCAGGGGCGTAGCGTGGGGCCGCGTAGGGGCGCAGCGTGGGGCCGCGTATGGGCGTGGCATGGGGCCGTGAATGGGCACGGCGCGGGGCCGCGCAGGGGCGCAAGAGCGTAGGGCTGCGCAGGGGCGCAGCAGCGCTGGGCTGCGCTGGGGCGTAGCCTGGGGCCGCGAACGGGGCGCAGCGGGGGGCTGCGTAGGGTCGCAGCAGCGTTGGGCTGCGCAGGGGCGCAGCGCGGGGCTGCGCGGGGGCGCGGCAAGGGGCTCCGCGGGGACGCGGCAAGGGGCCGTGCAGGGGCGCAGCAGCGTGGGGCTGCGCAGGGGCGCAGCGTGGGGCGGCGCAGGGGTGCAGCAGCGTGGGGCTGCGCAAGGGCGCAACGTGGGGCTGAGTAGGGGCGCAGCGTGGGGCTGCGCAGGGGCGCAGCGTGGGGCGGCACATGGGCGCAGCAGTGTGGGGCGGCGCAGGGGCGCAGCACTGTGGGGCTGCGCAGGGGCGCAGCGCGGGGCTGCGCAGGGGTGCAGAAGCGTGGGGCTGCGCTGGGGCGCGGCATGGGGCCGTGAAGGGGCGCAGCAACGTGGGGCTGCGCAGGGGCGCAGCGTTGGGATAAGTAGGGGCGCAGCGTGGGGCTGCGCAAGGGCGCAGCGCGGTGCGGCGCAGGGGCGCAGCAGTGTGGGGCGGCGTAGGAGCGTAGCAGTGTGGGGCTGCGCAGGGGCGCACCGCGGGGCTGCGCAGGGGCGCAGCAGCGTGGGGCTGCGCAGGGGTGCAGCAGCGTGGGGCTGCACATGGGCGCAGCGTGGGGCTGAGTAGGGGCGCAGTGTGGGGCTGCGCAGGGGCGCAGCGTGGGGCCGCACATGGGCGCAGCAGTGTGGGGCGGCGCAGGGGCGCAGCAGTGTGGGGCTGCGCAGGGGCGCAGCGCGGGGCTGCGCAGGGGCGCAGCCGCGTGGGGCTGCGCTGGGGTGCGGCATGGGGCCCTGAAGGGGCGCAGCAACGTGGGGCTGCGCAGGGGCGCAGCGTGGGGCTGAGTAGGGGCGCAGCGTGGGGCTTCGCAGGGGCGCAGCGCGGTGCGGCGCAGGGGCGCAGCAGTGTGGGGCTGCGCAGGGGCGCACCGCGGGGCTGCGCAGGAGCGCAGCATTGTGGGGCTGCGCCGGGGCGCCGCATGGGGCCGTGAAGGGGCGCAGCACATGGGGCTGCGCAGGGGCGCAGCGTGGGGGTGAGTAGGGGCGCAGCGTGGGACTGCACTGGGGCGCAGCGCGGTGTGGCGCAGGGGCGCAACACTGTGGGGCGGCGCAGGGGCGCACCAATGTGGGGCTGCGCAGGGGCGCAGCGCGGGGCTGCGCAGGGGCGCAGCAGCGTGGGGCTGCACAGGGGCGCAGCGCGGGGCCGCGCATGGGTGCGGCATGGGGCGCTGGAGGGGTGCAGCAGCGTGGGCCTGCGCAGGCGCGCAGCGTGGGGCCGCGTATGGGCGTGGCATGGGGCCGTGAATGGGCGCCGCGCGGGGCCGCGCAAGGGCGCAAGAGCGTGGGGCTGCGCAGGGGCGTAGCAGCGCTGGGCTGCGCCGGGGCGTAGCGTGGGGCCGCGAATGGGGCGCAGCGGGGGGCTGCGTAGGGGCGCAGCACCGTTGGGCTGCGCAGGGGCGCAGCGCGGGGCTGCGCGGGGGCGCGGCAAGGGGCTGCGCGGGGACGCGGCAAGGGGCCGTGCAGGGGCGCAGCAGCGTGGGGCTGCGCAGGGGCGCAGCGTGGGGCTGCGCAGGGGTGCAGCAGCGTGGGGCTGCGCAAGGGCGCAACGTGGGGCTGAGTAGGGGCGCAGCGCGGGGCTGCGCAGGGGCGCAGCGTGGGGCCGCACATGGGCGCAGCAGTGTGGGGCGGCGCAGGGGCGCAGTAGTGTGGGGCTGCGCAGGGGCGCAGCGCGGGGCTGCGCAGGGGTGCAGCAGCGTGGGGCTGCGCCGGGGCGCGGCATGGGGCCGTGAAGGGGCGCAGCAACGTGGGGCTGCGAGGGGCGCAGCGTGGGGCTGAGTAGGGGCGCAGCGCGGGGCTTCGTAGGGGCGCAGCGTGGTGCGGCACAGGGGCGCAGCAGTGTGGGGCGGGGGGGCGCAGCAGTGTGGGGCTGCGCAAGGGCGTAGCGTGGGACTGAGTAGGGGCGCAACGCGGGGCTTCGCAGGGGCGCAGCGTGGTGCGGCGCGGGGGCGCAGCAGTGTGGGGCGGCGCATGGGTGCAGCAGTGTGGGGCTGCGCAGGGGCGTAGCGCGGGGCTGCGCAGGGGTGCAGCAGCGTGGGGCTGCGCACGGGCGCAGCGTGGGGCCGCGTAGGGGCACAGTGTGGGGCTGCACAGGCGCGCAGCAGCGTGGGGCCGCGCAGGGGAGTAGCAGCGCGGGGCTCAGTAGGGGCGCGGCATGGGGCCGTGGAGGGCTGCAGCAGCGTGGGGCTGCGCAGGGGCGCAGCGTGGGGCCGCGTAGGGGCGCAGTGTGGGGCTGCGCAGGGGCGCAGCAGCGTGGGGCCACGCAGGGGGGCAGGAGCGCGGGGCTGCGCAGGGACGCAGCGTGGGGCCGCGCAAGAGTGCAGCGTGGGGGCGCGTATGGGCGTGGCATGGGGCCGTGAAGGGGCGCGGCGCGGGGCCGCGCAGGGGCGGGGCAGCGTGGGGCTGCGCATGGGCGCAGCGCGGTGCGGCGCAGGGGTGTAGCAGTGTGGGGCGGCGCAGGGGCGCAGCAGTGTGGGGCTGCGCAGGGGCGCACCGCGGGGCTGCGAAGTGGCGCAGCAGCGTGGGGCTGCGCCGGGGCGCAGCGCGGTGCGGCGTAGGGGCGCAGCACTTTGGGGCGGCGCAGGGGCGCAGCAATGTGGGGCTGCGCAGGGGCGCAGCGCGGGGCTCGCAGGGGCGCAGCAGCGTGGGGCTGCACAGGGGCGCAACGCGGGGCCGCGCATGGGCGCGGCATGGGGCGCTGGAGGGGTGCAGCAGCGTGAGCCTGCGCAGGGGCGCAGCGTGGGGCTGCGTAGGGGCGCAGCGTGGGGCTGCGAAGGGGCACAGCGTGGGGCCGCGTATGGGCGTGGCATGGGGCCGTGAATGGGCGCGGCGCGGGGCCGCGTAGGGGCGCAAGAGCGTGGAGCTGCGCAGGGGCGTAGCAGCGCTGGGCTGCGCCGGGGCGTAGCGTGGGGCCGCGAATGGGGCGCAGCGGAGGGCTGCGTAACGGCGCAGCAGCGTTGGGCTGCGCAGGGGCGTAGCGCGGGGCTGCGCGGGGGCCCGGCAAGGGGCTGCGCGGGGACGCTACAAGGGGCCGTGCACGGGCGCAGCAGCTCGGGGCTGCGCAGGGGCGCAGCGTGGGGCCGCGCATGGGCGTAGCAGTGTGGGGCGGCGCAGGGGCGCAGCAGTGTGGGGCTGCGCAGGGGCGCAGCGCGGGGCTGCGCAGGGGTGCAGTAGCGTGGGGCTGCGCCGGGGCGCGGCATGGGGCCGTGAAGGGGCGCAGCAGCATGGGGCCGCGCAGGGGCGCAGCCCAAGGCTTAGTAGGGGCGCAGCGCGGGGCTTCGTAGGGGCGCAGCGTGGTGCGGCACAGGGGCGCAGCGTGGGGCTGCGCAGGGGTGCAGTAGCGTGGGGCTGCGCCGGGGCGCGGCATGGGGCCGTGAAGGGGCGCAGCAGCATGGGGCCGCGCAGGGGCGCAGCCCAAGGCTTAGTAGGGGCGCAGCGCGGGGCTTCGTAGGGGCGCAGCAGTGTGGGGCGGCGCAGGGGCGCAGCAGTGTGGGGCTGCGCAAGGGCGTAGCGCGGGGCTGCGCAAGGGAACGCAGCGTGGGGCTGCGCAGAGGCGCAGCGTGGGGCTGAGTAGGGGCGCAACGCGGGGCTGCGCAGGGGCGCAGCGTGGTGCGGCGCGGGGGCGCAGCAGTGTGGGGCGGCGCAAGGGCGCAGCAGTGTGGGGCTGCGCAGGGGCGTAGCGCGGGGCTGCGCAGGGGCGTAGCAGCGTGGGGCTGCGCACGGGCGCAGCGTGGGGCCGCATAGGGGCGCAGTGTGGGGCTGCGCAGGGGAGTAGCAGCGCGGGGCTCAGTAGGGGCGCGGCATGGGGCCGTGAAGGGGCGCAGCAACGTGGGGCTGCGCAGGGGCGCAGCGTGGGGCTGAGTAGGGGCGCAGCGTGGTGCGGCGCAGGGGCGCAGCAATGTGGGGCGGCGCAGGGGCGCAGCAGTGTGGGGCTGCGCAGGGGCACACCGCGGGGCTGCGCAGGAGCGCAGCAGCGTGGGGCTGCGCCGGGGCGCCGCATGGGGCCGTGAAGGGGCGCAGCACATGGGGCTGCGCAGGGGCGCAGCGTGGGGGTGAGTAGGGGCGCAGCGTGGGGCTGCGCAAGGGCGCAGCGCGGTGTGGCGCAGGGGCGCAGCACTGTGGGGCGGCGCAGGGGCGCACCAATGTGGGGCTGCGCAGGGGCGCAGCGCGGGGCTGCGCAGGGGCGCAGCAGCGTGGGGCTGCACAGGGGCGCAGCGCGGGGCCGCGCATGGGTGCGGCATGGGGCGCTGGAGGGGTGCAGCAGCGTGGGCCTACGCAGGCGCGCAGGGTGGGGCCGCGTATGGGCGTGGCATGGGGCCGTGAATGGGCGCGGCGCAGGGCCGCGCAAGGGCGCAAGAGCGTGGGGCTGCGCAGGGGCGTAGCAGCGCCGGGCTGCGCCGGGGCGTAGCGTGGGGCCGCGAATGGGGCGCAGCGGGGGGCTGCGTAGGGGCGCAGCACCGTTGGGCTGCGCAGGGGCGCAGCGCGGGGCTGCGCGGGGGCGCGGCAAGGGGCTGCGCGGGGACGCGGCAAGGCGCCGTGCAGGGGCGCAGCAGCGTGGGGCTGCGCAGGGGTGCAGCGTGGGGCTGCGCAGGGGTGCAGCAGCGTGGGGCTGCGCAAGGGCGCAACGTGGGGCTGAGTAGGGGCGCAGCGTGGGGCTGCGCAGGGGCGCAGCGTGGGGCCGCACATGGGCGCAGCAGTGTGGGGCGGCGCAGGGGCGCAGTAGTGTGGGGCTGCGCAGGGACGCAGCGCGGGGCTGCGCAGGGGCGCAGCGCGGGGCTGCGCAGGGGTGCAGCAGCGTGGGGCTGCGCCGGGGCGCGGCATGGGGCCGTGAAGGGGCGCAGCAGCATGGGGCTGCGCAGGGGCGCAGCGTGGGGCTGAGTAGGGGCGCAGCGCGGGGCTTCGTAGGGACGCAATGTGGTGCGGCACAGGGGCGCAGCAGTGTGGGGCGGGGGGCGCAGCAGTGTGGGGCTGCGCAAGGGCGTAGCGCGGGGCCGGCAGGGGAAAGCGGCGTGGGGCTGCGCAGAGGCGCAGCGTGGGGCTGAGTAGGGGCGCAGCGCGGGGCTGCGCAGGGGCCCAGCGTGGTGCGGCGCGGGGGCGCAGCAGTGTGGGGCGGCGCATGGGTGCAGCAGTGTGGGGCTGCGCAGGGGCGTAGCGCGGGGCTGCGCAGGGGCGCAGCAGCGTGGGGCTGCGCACGGGCGCAGCGTGGGGCCGCGTAGGGGCACAGTGTGGGGCTGCACAGGCGCGCAGCAGCGTGGGGCCGCGCAGGGGAGTAGCAGCGCGGGGCTCAGTAGGGGCGCGGCATGGGGCCGTGGAGGGCTGCAGCAGCGTGGGACTGCGCAGGGGCGCAGCGTGGGGCCGCGTAGGGGCGCAGTGTGGGGCTGCGCAGGGGCGCAGCAGCGTGGGGCCACGCAGGGGAGCAGGAGCGCGGGGCTGCGCAGGGACGCAGCGTGGGGCCACGCAAGAGTGCAGCGTGGGGGCGCGTATGGGCGTGGCATGGGGCCGTGAAGGGGCGCGGCGCGGGGCCGCGCAGGGGCGCGGCAGCGTGGGGCTGTGCATGGGCGCAGCGCGGCGCGGCGCAGGGGTGTAGCAGTGTGGGGCGGCGCAGGGGCGCAGCAGTGTGGGGCTGCGCAGGGGCGCACCGCGGGGCTGCGAAGTGGCGCAGCAGCGTGGGGCTGCGCCGGGGCGCAGCGCGGTGCGGCGCAGGGGCGCAGCACTTTGGGGCGGCGCAGGGGCGCAGCAATGTGGGGCTGCGCAGGGGCGCAACGCGGGGCTCGCAGGGGCGCAGCAGCGTGGGGCTGCACAGGGTCGCAGCGCGGGGCCGCGCATGGGCGCGGCATGGGGCGCTGGAGGGGTGCAGCAGCGTGAGCCTGCGCAGGGGCGCAGCGTGGGGCTGCGTAGGGGCGCAGCGTGGGGCTGCGAAGGGGCACAGCGTGGGGCCGCGTATGGGCGTGGCATGGGGCCGTGAATGGGCGCGGCGCGGGGCCGCGTAGGGGCGCAAGAGCGTGGAGTTGCGCAGGGGCGTAGCAGCGCTGGGCTGCGCCGGGGCGTCGCGTGGGGCCGCGAATGGGGCGCAGCGGGGGGCTGCGTAGGGGCGCAGCAGCGTTGGGCTGCGCAGGGGCGTAGCGCGGGGCTGCGCGGGGGCGCGGCAAGGGGCTGCGCGGGGACGCTACAAGGGGCCGTGCACGGGCGCAGCAGCTCGGGGCTGCGCAGGGGCGCAGCGTGGGGCCGCGCATGGGCGCAGCAGTGTGGGGCGGCGCAGGGGCGCAGCAGTGTGGGGCTGCGCAGGGGCGCAGCGCGGGGCTGCGCAGGGGTGCAGTAGCGTGGGGCTGCGCCGGGGCGCGGCATGGGGCCGTGAAGGGGCGCAGCAGCATGGGGCCGCGCAGGGGCGCAGCCCGGGGCTGAGTAGGGGCGCAGCGCGGGGCTTCGTAGGGGCGCAGCGTGGTGCGGCACAGGGGCGCAGCAGTGTGGGGCGGCGCAGGGGCGCAGCAGTGTGGGGCTGCGCAAGGGCGTAGCGCGGGGCTGCGCAAGGGAAAACAGCCTGGGGCTGCGCAGAGGCGCAGCGTGGGGCTGAGTAGGGGCGCAACGCGGGGCTGCGTAGGGGCGCAGCGTGGTGCGGCGCGGGGGCGCAGCAGTGTGGGGCGGCGCAAGGGCGCAGCAGTGTGGGGCTGCGCAGGGGCGTAGCGCGGGGCTGCGCAGGGGCGTAGCAGCGTGGGGCTGCGCACGGGCGCAGCGTGGGGCCGCATAGGGGCGCAGTGTGGGGCTGCGCAGGGGAGTAGTAGCGCGGGGCTCAGTAGGGGCGCGGCATGGGGCCGTGGAGGGCTGCAGCAGCGTGGGGATGCGCAGGGGCGCAGCGTGGGGCTGAGTAGGGGCGCAGTGTGGGGCTGCGCAGGGGCGCAGCAGCGTGGGGCTGCGCAGGGAACAGGAGCGCGGAGCTGTGCAGGGACGCAGCGTGGGGGCGCAGGAGTGCAGCGTGGGGCCGCGTATGGGCGTGGCATGGGGCCGTGAAGGGGCGCGGCGCGGGGCCGCGCAGGGGCGCAGCAGCGTGGGGCTGCGCAGGGGCGTAGCAGCGCGGCGCTGCGCCAGGGCGGAGCGAGGGGCTACGAATGGGGCGCAGCGGGGGGCTGCGTAGGGGCGCAGCAGCAATGGGCTGCGCAGGGGCGCAGCGTGGGGCGGCGCGGGGGCGCGGCAAGGGGCCGTGCAGGGGCGCGGCGCGGGGCCGCGCAGGGGGCGCAGCAGCGTGGGGTTGCGTAGGGGCGCAGCGTGGGGTTGCGTAGGGATGCAGCAACGTGGGGCTGCGTAGGGGTGCAGCAGCGTGGGGCTGCGCAGGGGCGCATCAGCTTGGCCTGCGTAGGGGCGCGGCAGCGTGGTGCTGCGTAGGGGCGCAGCAGCGTGGGGCTGCGCAGGGGTGCAGCAGCGTCGGGCTGCGTAGGTGCGCCACAGCGTGGGGCTGCGCAGGGGCGCAGCAGCGTGGGGCCGCGCAGGGGCGCAGCACGGTGGGGCTGCGCAGGGGCGCAGCAGCCTGGGGCTGCGCAGGGGCGCAGCAGCGTGGGGCCGCGCAGGGGAGTAGCAGCGCGGGGCTCAGTAGGGGCGCGGCATGGGGCCGTGGAGGGCTGCAGCAGCGTGGGGCTGCGCAGGGGCGAAGCGTGGGGCCGCGTAGGGGCGCAGTGTGGGGCTGCGCAGGGGCGCAGCAGCGTGGGGCCGCGCAGGGGAGCAGGAGCGCGGGGCTGTGCAGGGACGCAGCGTGGGGGCGCGCAGGAGTGCAGCGTGGGGCCGCGTATGGGCGTGGCGTGGGGCCGTGAAGGGGCGCGGCGCGGGGCCGCGCAGGGGCGCAGCAGCGTGGGGCTGCGCAGGGGCGTAGCAGCGCGGCGCTGCGCCAGGGCGGAGCGAGGGGCTGCGAATGGGGCGCAGCGGGGGGCTGCGTAGGTGCGCAGCAGCAATGGGCTGCGCAGGGGCGCAGCGTGGGGCGGCGCGGGGGCGCGGCAAGGGGCCGTGCAGGGGCGCGGCGCGGGGCCGCGCAGGGGGCGCAGCAGCGTGGGGCTGCGTAGGGGCGCGGCGTGGGGTTGCGTAGGGGTGCAGCAACGTGGGGCTGCGTAGGGGTGCAGCAGCGTGGGGCTGCGCAGGGGCGCATCAGCTTGGGGCTGCGTAGGGGCGCGGCAGCCTGGTGCTGCGTAGGGGCGCAGCAGCGTGGGGCTGCGCAGGGGTGCAGCAGCGTCGGGCTGCGCGGGGGCGCAGCAGCGTGGGGCTGCGCAGGGGCGCATCAGCTTGGGGCTGCGTAGGGGCGCGGCAGCGTGGTGCTGCGTAGGGGCGCAGCAGCGTGGGGCTGCGCAGGGGTGCAGCAGCGTCGGGCTGCGCAGGGGCGTAACAGCGTGGGGCTGCGCAGGGGCGCAGCAGCGTGGGGCTGCGCAGGGGCGCAGCACGGTGGGGCTGCGTAGGGGCGCAGCAGCGTGGGGCTGCGCAGGGGTGCAGCAGCGTGGGGCTGCGTAGGGGCGCAGAAACGTGGGGCTGCGCAGGGGTGCCGCGGCGTGGGGCTGCGTAGGGGCGCAGCATGCGGGGCTGCGCTGGAGGGCAGCGTGGGGCTGCGCAGGGGCGCAACAGCGTGGGGCTGCGCAGGGGTGCAGCGTGGTGCTGCGTAGGGGCGCAGCAGCGTGGGGCTGCGCAGGGGTACAGCAGCGTGGGGCTGCGTAGGGGCGCAACAGCGTGGGGCTGCGCAGGGGTGCAGCAGCGTGGGGCTGCCATGGGCGTAGCAGCGTGGGGCTGCGCTGCAGTGCAGCGTGGGGCTGCGCAGGGACGCAGCAGCGTGGGGCTGCGCAGGGGCGCAGGAGCGTGGGGCTGCGTAGGGGCGCAGCAGCGTGGGGCTGCGCAAGGGTGCAGCAGCGTGGTGCTGCGTAGGGGTGCATCAGCGTGGGGCTGCGTAGGGGTGCAGCAGCGTGGGGCTGCGCAGGGGTGCAGCAGCGTCGGGCTGCGTAGGTGCGCCACAGCGTGGGGCTGCGCAGGGGCGCAGCAGCGTGGGGCCGCGCAGGGGCGCAGCACGGTGGGGCTGCGCAGGGGCGCAGCAGCCTGGGGCTGCGCAGGGGCGCAGCAGCGTGGGGCCGCGCAGGGGAGTAGCAGCGCGGGGCTCAGTAGGGGCGCGGCATGGGGCCGTGGAGGGCTGCAGCAGCGTGGGGCTGCGCAGGGGCGAAGCGTGGGGCCGCGTAGGGGCGCAGTGTGGGGCTGCGCAGGGGCGCAGCAGCGTGGGGCCGCGCAGGGGAGCAGGAGCGCGGGGCTGTGCAGGGACGCCGCGTGGGGGCGCGCAGGAGTGCAGCGTGGGGCCGCGTATGGGCGTGGCGTGGGGCCGTGAAGGGGCGCGGCGCGGGGCCGCGCAGGGCGCAGCAGCGTGGGGCTGCGCAGGGGCGTAGCAGCGCGGCGCTGCGCCAGAGCGGAGCGAGGGGCTGCGAATGGGGCGCAGCGGGGGGCTGCGTAGGTGCGGAGCAGCAATGGGCTGCGCAGGGGCGCAGCGTGGGGCGGCGCGGGGGCGCGGCAAGGGGCCGTGCAGGGGCGCGGCGCGGGGCCGCGCAGGGGGCGCAGCAGCGTGGGGCTGCGTAGGGGCGCAGCGTGGGGTTGCGTAGGGGTGCAGCAACGTGGGGCTGCGTAGGGGTGCAGCAGCGTGGGGCTGCGCAGGGGCGCATCAGCTTGGGGCTGCGTAGGGGCGCGGCAGCGTGGTGCTGCGTAGGGGCGCAGCAGCGTGGGGCTGCGCAGGGGTGCAGCAGCGTCGGGCTGCGCAGGGGCGCAGCAGCGTGGGGCTGCGCAGGGGCGCATCAGCTTGGGGCTGCGTAGGGGCGCGGCAGCGTGGTGCTGCGTAGGGGCGCAGCAGCGTGGGGCTGCGCAGGGGTGCAGCAGCGTCGGGCTGCGCAGGGGCGCAACAGCGTGGGGCTGCGCAGGGGCGCAGCAGCGTGGGGCTGCGCAGGGGCGCAGCACGGTGGGGCTGCGTAGGGGCGCAGCAGCGTGGGGCTGCGCAGGGGTGCAGCAGCGTGGGGCTGCGTAGGGGCGCAGAAACGTGGGGCTGCGCAGGGGTGCCGCGGCGTGGGGCTGCGTAGGGGCGCAGCATACGGGGCTGCGCTGGAGGGCAGCGTGGGGCTGCGCAGGGGCGCAGCAGCGTGGGGCTGCGCAGGGGTGCAGCGTGGTGCTGCGTAGGGGCGCAGCAGCGTGGGGCTGCGCAGGGGTACAGCAGCGTGGGGCTGCGTAGGGGCGCAACAGCGTGGGGCTGCGCAGGGGTGCAGCAGCGTGGGGCTGCGCATGGGCGTAGCAGCGTGGGGCTGCGCTGCAGTGCAGCGTGGGGCTGCGCAGGGACGCAGCAGCGTGGGGCTGCGCAGGGGCGCAGGAGCGTGGGGCTGCGTAGGGGCGCAGCAGCGTGGGGCTGCGCAAGGGTGCAGCAGCGTGGTGCTGCGTAGGGGTGCATCAGCGTGGGGCTGCGTAGGGGTGCAGCAGCGTGGGGCTGCGTAGGGGCGCGGCAGCGTGGGGCTGCGCAGGGGTGCAGCAGCGTGGGGCTGCGTAGGGGCGCAACAGCGTGGGGCTGCGCTGGAGTGCAGTGGGGGGCTGCGCAGGATCGCAGCAGGGTGGTGCTGCTTAGGGGCGCAGCAGCGCGGGGCTGCGTAGGGGCGTAGCGCGGGGCTGCGCAGGGGCGCAGCATGGGGCTGCGCAGGGGTGCAGCAGCGTGGGCCTGCGCAGGGGCGCACCAGCGTGGGGCTGCGCAGGGGCGCAACAGTGTGGGGCTGCGCAGGGGTGCAGCAGCGTGGGGCTGCGCAGGGGCGCAACAGCGTGGGGCTGCGCAGGGGCGTAGCGCGGGGCTGCGCAGGGTCGCAGCAGCGTGGGGCTGCGCAGGGGCGCAGCAGCGCGGGGCTGCGCAAGGGTGCAGCGCGAGGCTGCGCAGGGGTGCAGCAGCGTGGGGCTGCGCAGGGGTGCAGCAGCGTGGGGCTGCGCAGGGGTGCAGCGGCGTGGGGCTGCGCAGGGGCGCAGCAGCATGGGGCTGCGCAAGGGCGCAGCGTGGGGCTGCGCAGGGGTGCAGTAGCGTGGGGCTGCGCAGGGGCGCAGCAGCGTGGGGCTGCGCAGGGGCGCAGCAGCGTGGGGCTGCGCAGGGGCGTAGCGCGGGGCTGCGCAGGGGTGCAGCAGCGTGGGGCTGCGCAGGGGCGCAGCAGCGCGGGGCTGCGCAGGGGCGCAGCGCGAGGCTGCGTAGGGGTGCAGAAGCGCGGGGCTGCGCAGGGGCGCAGCAGCGCGGGGCTGCGCAGGGGCGCAGCTCGAGGCTGCGCAGGGGTGCAGCAGCGTGGGGCTGCGCAGGGGCGCAGCAGCGCGGGGCTGCGCAGGGGCGCAGCAGCGTGGAGCTGCGCAGAGCAGTTTTGGGGGGGCTGTGTAGGGGCCCAGCGGCATGGGGGTGCGCTGGGGCCAACGTGTGGCTGTACAGGGGCGCAGTGCGGGGCTGCGCAGGGGCGCAGCGTGGGGGTGCGCTGGAGAGCAGCGTGTGGCTGTACAGGGGCGCAGTGTGGGGCTGCGCAGGGGCGCAACGTGGGGCTGCGCAGGGGCGCAGCAGCGTGGGGCTTCGCAGGGGCGCAGCGCGGAGCAGCCCCGTGGGGCAGCGTTGGGCCGTGGAGGGCACAGCGTGGGGCTGCGCAGGGGCGCAGCGAGCGGCGGCGCAGTGGTGGGAGGCTGCGCAGAGGCGCACCATGGGGCCGTGTATGGGCGCGGTGCGGAGCTGCGTAGGGGTGCAGCAGCGTGGGGCTACGCAGAGCTGCTGTGTGGGGCGGCCTAGTGGTGGGGGGGCTCTGTAGGGGCGCAGCGGCATGGGGGTGCGATGGGGCGCAGCGTGTGGCTGTACAGGGGCGCAGTGCGGTGCTGAGCAGGGGCGCAGCGTGGGGCGGCGCAGGGGCGCGGCAGCGTGGGGCTGCGCAGGGGCGCTGCACGGAGCAGCCCCGGGGGGCAGCGTGGGGCCGTGGGGGGGCGCACCGAGCGGCGGCGCAGTGGTGGGAGGCTGCGCAGGGGCGCATCATGGGGCCGCGTATGGGTGCGGCGCGGAGCTGTGCAGGGGCGCAGCAGCGTGGGGCTGCGCTTGGGCGAATTGTGGGGCTGCAAAGGGGCGCAGCAGCGTGGGGCTGCGCGAAGGTGTTGTTTGTTGCTGCCTAGGGGCGTAGCGTGGGGCTGCGCAGGGGTGCGGCAGTGTGGGCTGCGCGGGGGCGCAGTGGCGCGGGGCCGCGCATGGGCGTAGCAACCAGGGCTGTGCAAGGGGGCAGCAGCGCGGCGCCGCACGGGGGCGCTGCAGCGTGGGGCTGCGCAGGGGTGTAGCATGGGGCCGCGCATGGGCGCGGCAGCATGGGGCTGTGCAGGGGCGCAGCAGCACGGGGCCACGCAGGGGCGCAGCAGTGTGGGGCTGCGCAGGGGCGCAGCGGCGCGGGGCTGTCGTGTAGGGTAGAGGAAGGGGTGGCGTGAGGGCGGCGGGGGGTGTGGGGCCCTGCTCGACAGACAACGGTCCAGAGTCGGGCCCCTGGTGGGCGGCCGGGGGCGGCGTCGGTTGCTTGGGGGGCGTGCCGTGGAGTGGTGTGGGGGTGTGGCCTGCTACCTAGCCTTTCACTACGAGGATGTGGCGAGGAAGACGCAGGGGAACCGAGGCCGGAAAGCTTGGGGATGGGGGCTGGGGCGCTGGCGGCGGGTTATCCCCGGTTGGGATGGCCGGGGTGCATTGGGGTCCCGTGGGGGCGGAGGCTCCCCACGTCGGCCGGGTGCGAAACCACGACCTGTGTTTCCGTCACCGAAGTTCTTAGGGTTCTACCCCAGGAATTTACCCGCCGCGGGGCTGTGGGCCGGGACGGCCAAGGGGGATGACAATGAAGAGGAAACGGGGGGCCAGGATGAGCCTGGCGATCGGCACCTTCCCTCAGCCTGGGGGAGGCCGTTGCCTGGGGCTATTCCCTTCCTTTCGTGGCCGTGGTGCTGTGGTGGGTGGTGGTGTGGCTACCTCCCAACGGGTGTCCGTGCCCGGTGCCGTGGGTACGGACCCCCGTTGGGGGCGGGTACAAAGCGCGCGGTCGCCTCGTCACCCCTGCGCAACAGCCCGCCAGGCGCCAGTTGGCCTTTAGCGCCAGCTGTCGTGGGGGGGGGCGCTCGGGGCAGTGCGGGGCCCCTCCGTTCTCCTGGCCGCCCGCACTGCCCGTATAATGCAACAAGGGGCGGCGCGGGCTCGTACCGCACGCGCGGGCCGCGCCGCCCCAGCCGGGGTGGGGGACAGGGGGGGGTCAAGGGGTCGCGGCAGGTGGATGGAGGGTGGCGGGGGCTCGGACCGCGCACCGGCGGGCCCCACCACCCTCCAGTCGGGTGGCGCAGCTGCAGGGGTTCTGGGGGCCCCACCCAGGGGCCTTGGGCCCCCCCCCGTGCGGTTTCGGTGTGGGGGAGGGGAGGCAAAGGCCACCCGCGGCCATGACACATGGTGCATAGGGAGGGAGGTATGACACATGCGACGCCATGATGCGTGTGGCAGGGGGATGGGGTGCAAGGCCTGGACCCCAACCGCGTGCGGGGGGTCCTCTTGTTCGTAAGGCGGCCGTCCGTCGGCGGCTGCGGCAGCCCACCTCGGGGGCTTCGCTACCTGAGAGAGGAGGGGCGGGAGAGTGGGGGGGCGGTGGGGGCACGGCGTGCACTGTGGGGGGGGGGGGGGGGGGCTGTGGGCTGGTGGGTGGGTGCGCGCGCGAGGGGGACGGGGGTGCGGTGAGCTCAGCCGCAGAGCGTCACCGTGCGGCCGACCGGGCGGAGGGGCGGCCGGGGCTGGCCAAAGTCGGTCGGGGAGCTCGGGGCGCTCGAGGTGTCGGCGGGGCCGCGGTCAGCGGTGGGGCCCGCACCCGGCTCGGCGGGGACGAATCCCGCCGAGCATCATCCACGGGGGCGTGGTGTGGGGCTGCGCAGGGGCGCAGCGTGGGGCCGCGCGGGGGCGCGGCGCGGGGCTGCGCAGGAGCGCAGCAGTGTGGGGCTGCGCAGGGGCGCAGCAGCGTGGGGCTGCGCCGGGGCACGGCATGGGGCCGTGAAGGGGCGCAGCAGCGTGGGGCTGCGCAGGGGCGCAGCGTGGGACTGAGTAGGGGCGCAGCGTGGGGCTGCGCGGGGGCGCAGCGTGGTGCGGCGCAGGGGCGCAGCAGTGTGGGGCGGCGCAGGGGCGCAGCAGTGTGGGGCTGCGCATGGGCGCAGTGCGGGGCTGCGCAGGGGCGCAGCAGCGTGGGGCTGCGCTGGGGCGCAGCGCGGGACCGCGCATGGACGCGGCATGGGGGCGTGGAGGGGTGCAGCAGCGTGGGGCTGCGCGGGGGCGCACCGTGGGGCGGCGCAGGGGCAGAGCGTGGTACGGCACAGGGGCGCAACAGTGTCGGGCGGCGCCGGGAGCAGCAGTGTGGGGCTGCCCAAGGGGCACAGCGCGGGGCTGTGCAGGGGCGCAGCAGCGTGAGGCCGCGCAGGGGAGCAGCAGTGTGGGGCGGCGCCGGGGCACAGCAGCGTGGGGCTGCGCAGGGGAGCAGCAGCGTGGGGGGGCGGTGGGGTCACGGCGCGCACGTTGGGGGGGGGGGGGGGGCTGTGGGCTGGTGGGGGGCGCGCGCGCAAGGGGGACGGGGGTGTGGTGAGCTCAGCCATCAAGCGTCACCGTGCGGCTGACCAGGCAGAGGAGCGGCCGGGGCTGGCCAAGGTCGGCCGGGGAGCCCGGGGCGCTCGAGGTGTCGGGGGGGCCGCGGTTAGCGATGGGGCCCGCAACCCACTTGGCGGGGACGAATCCCGCCAAGCATCATCCACGGGGGCGAATCCTGGTGAAGGTACGGGGGTGCGCCACGCCGTCCCCTCGCGGGCGAACCGGACCGGGACGGGCCCCGCCGGATGGATACCAGGGGGGCGGGCGGGGCTGGGCACCGGGGCTCCGGGGCCCGGGTCCATGGTGGTTGTGGGCCGGCGCGGGGGAGACCGGGCAGGCCCCTGGGTTGCGGCTGGTGAGGGGGGGCGTGGAAGGGCCGGGCGGGCTCGGGGGCGAACCCCGAGAGGCCCCCGGGGGCTGGGCGAGGGCTCCCGAGGGCGTAGCAGTGTGGGGCGGTGCAGGGGCGCAGCGCGGGGCTGCGCAGGGGTGCAGCGTGCGGCCGCGCAGGGGTGCAGCGTGGGGCCGCGTAGGACCGCGGAGTCGGGCCACGCATGGCTGCGGCATGGGGCCGCGCAGGGGCGCGGCGTGGGACCGCGCATGGGCGCAGCGTGGGGCTGCGCAGGGGCGCAGCGCGGGGCTGCGCATGGGCGCAGTAGCGTGGGGCTGCGCAAGGGCGCAGCGTGGGGCGGCGCAGGGGCGCAGCAGCGCGGGGCTGAGCAGGGGCGCAGAGTGGGGCAGCGCAGGGGCGCAGCGTTGGGCAGCGCAGGGGCGTAACCTCGGGCTGCGCAGGGGCGCAGTAGTGTGGGGCTGCGCATGGGGCACTGCGTGGGGCTCGTCAAGGGCGTAGCGCGGGGCTGGGCAGGGGCGCGGCGCTGGGCCGCGCAGGAGTGCAATGTGGGGCCGCGCATGGGCGCGGCGCGGGACCGCGCAAGGGCGCAGCAGCGCTAGGCTGCGCAGGGGCGCAGCAGCTTGGGGCAGCGCAGGGGCGCAGCGTGGGGCTGCGCACGGGCACATCAGCGTGGGGCTGCGCAGGGCCGCAGCGTGGGACTGAGTAGGGGTGCAGCGTGGGGCAGCGCACGGGCGCAGCGTTGGGCGGCGCAGGAGCGTAACCTGGGGCTACGCAGGGGCGCAGCGTGGGGCTGCGCAGGGGTGCAGCGTGCGGCCGCGCAAGGGTGCAGCGTGGGGCCGCGTAGGACCGCGGAGTCGGGCCACGCATGGCTGCGGCATGGGGCCGCGCAGGGGCGCGGCGTGGGACCGCGCAGGGGCGCAGCGTGGGGCTGCGCAGGGGCGCAGCGCGGGGCCGCGCATGGGCGCAGTAGCGTGGGGCTGCGCAAGGGCGCAGCGTGGGGCGGCGCAGGGGCGCAGCAGCGCGGGGCTGAGCAGGGGCGCAGCGTGGGGCAGCGCAGGGGCGCAGCGTTGGGCAGCGCAGGGGCGTAACCTCGGGCTGCGCAGGGGCGCAGTAGTGTGGGGCTGCGCAGGGGCACTGCGTGGGGCTCGTCAAGGGCGTAGCGCGGGGCTCGGCAGGGGCGCGGCGCTGGGCCGCGCAGGAGGTGCAATGTGGGGCCGCGCATGGGCGCGGCGCGGGACCGCGCAAGGGCGCAGCAGCGCTAGGCTGCGCAGGGGCGCAGCAGCTTGGGGCAGCGCAGGGGCGCAGCGTGGGGCTGCGCACGGGCACATCAGCGTGGGGCTGCGCAGGGCCGCAGCGTGGGACTGAGTAGGGGCGCAGCGTGGGGCTGCGCGGGGGCGCAGCGTGGTGCGGCGCAGGGGCACATCGCGGGGCTGCGCAGGGGCGCAGCAGCGTGGGGCCGCGCCGGGGAGCAGCAGCGTGGGGCCGCGCAAGGGCGCAGCGCGGGGCTGTGCCGAGGCGCAGCGTGGGGCTGCGCAGGAGTGCAGTGTGGGGCCGCGTATGGGCGCCGCATGGGGCCGTGAAGGGGCGCGGCGCAGGGCCGCGCAGGGGCGCAACAGCGTGGGGCTGCGCAGGGGCGTAGCAGCGCGGGGTTGCGCCGGGGCGCAGTTTGGGGCCGCCGATGGGGCGCAGCGGGGGGTTGAGTAGGGGCGCAGCAGCGTGGGGCTGCGCAGGGGCGCAGCGCGGAGCAGCCCCGGGGGGCAGCATGGGGGCCGTGGAGGGGCGCAGCGTGGGCTTGCGCAGGGGCGCAGCAGCGTGGGGCTGCGCAGGGGCGCAGCGAGCACCGTCGCAGCCGTGGGAGGCTGCGCAGAGGCGCATCATGGGGCCGCGTATGGGCGCGGTGCGGAGCTGCGCAGGGGTGCAGCAGCGTGGGGCTACGCAGAGCTGCTGTGTGGGGCGGCGCAGTGGTGGGGGGGCTGTGTAGGGGGCGCAGCGGCATGGGGGTGCGATGGGGCGCAGCGTGTGGCTGTACAGGGGCGCAGTGCGGTGCTGAGCAGGGGCGCAGCGTGGGGCTGCGCAGGGGCGCTGCGCGGAGCAGCCCCGGGGGGCAGCGTGGGGCCGTGGAGGGGCGCAGCGTGGGGCTGCGCAGGAGCGTAGCAGCGTGGGGCTGCGCAGGGGCGCAGCGAGCGGCGGCGCAGTGGTGGGAGGCTGCGCAGGGGCGCATCATCGGGCCGCGTATGGGCGCGGCGCGGATCCGCGCAGGGGCGCAGCAGCGTGGGGCTGCGCTTGGGCGAAGTGTGGGGTTGCACAGGGGCGCAGCAGCGTGGGGCTGCGCGAAGGTGTTGTTTGTGGCTGCCTAGGGGCGCAGCGTGGGGCTGCGCAGGGGTGCGGCAGTGTGGGCTTCGCGGGCGCAGTGGCGCGGGGCCGCGCATGGGCGTAGCAGCCACGGCTGTGCAAGGGCGCAGCAGCGCGGCGCCGCACGGGGGCGCTGCAGCGTGGGGCTGCGCAGGGGTGTAGCATGGGGCTGCGCATGGGCGCGGCAGCATGGGGCTGTGCAAGGGGCGCAGCAGCACGGGGCCACGCAGGGGCGCAGCAGTGGGGGGCTGCGCAGGGGCGCAGCGGCGTGGGACTGTCGTGTAGGGTAGAGGAAGGGGGTGGCGTGAGGGCGGCGGGGGGTGTGGGGCCCTGCTCGGAAGACAACGGTCCAGAGTCGGGCCCCTGGTGGGCGGCCGGGGGCGGCATGGGTTGCGTGGGGGACGTGCCGTGGAGTGGTGTGGGGGTGTGGCCTGCTACCTAGCCTTTCACTACGAGGATGTGGCGAGGAAGACGCAGGGGAACCGAGGCCGGAAAGCCTGGGGATGGGGGCTGGGGCGCTGGCGGCGGGTTATCCCCGGCCGGGATGGCCGGGGTGTATTGGGGTCCCGTGGGGGCGGAGGCTCCCCACGTCGGCCGGGTGCGAAACCACGACCTGTGTTTCCGTCACCGAAGTTCTTAGGGTTCTACCCCAGGAATCTACCCGCCGCGGGGACTGTGGGCCGGGACGGCCAAGGGGGATGACAATGAAGAGGAAACGGGGGGCCAGTTGAGCCTGGCGATCGGCACCTTCCCTCAGCCTGGGGGAGGCCGTTGCCCGGGGCTATTCCCTTCCTCCCGTGGCCGTGGTAGTGTGGTGGGTGGTGGTGTGGCTACCTCCCAACGGGTGTCTGTGCCCGGTGCCGTGGGTACGGACCCCCGTTGGGGGCGGGTACGAAGCGCGCGGTCGCCTCGTCCCCCCTGCACAACAGCCCGCCAGGCGCTAGTTGGCCTTTAGCGCCAGCTGTCGTTGGGGGGGCGCTCGGGGCAGTGCGGGGCCCCTCCGTTCTCCTGGCGGCCCGCACTGCACGTATAATGCAACAAGGGGCGGCGCGGGCTCGTACCGCACGCGCGGGCCGCGCCTCCCTAGCCGTGGTGGGGGACAGGGGGGGGACAGGGGGGGGTCAAGGGGTCGCGGCAGGTGGATGGAGGGTGGCGGGGGCTTGAACCGCGCTACGGCGGGCTCCACCACCCTCCAGTCGGGAGGCGCAGCTGCAGGGGTTCTTCGGGCCCCACCCAGGGGCCTTCGGCCCCCCCGTGCGGTTTCGGTGTGGGGGAGGGGAGGCAAAGGCCACCCGCGGCCATGACACATGGTGCATAGGGAGGGAGGTATGACACATGCGACGCCATGATGCGTGTGGCAGGGGGATGGGGTGCAAGACCTGGACCCCAACCGCGTGCGGCGGGTCCTCTTGTTCGTAAGGCGGCCGTCCGTCGGCGGCTGCGGCAGCCCACCTCGGGGGCTTCGCTACCTGAGAGAGGAGGGGCGGGAGAGTGGGGGGCGACGGGGGCACGGCGTGCACGTTGGGGGGGGGGGGGGGGGGGGGGCTATTGGCTGGTGGGTGGGTGCGCGCGAGGGGGACGGGGGGGCGATGAGCTCAGCCGCAGAGCGTCACCGTGCGGCCGACCGGGCGGAGGAGCCGCCGGGGCTGGCCAAAGTCGGCCGGGAGCCCGGGGCGCTCGAGGTGTCGGCGGGGCCCGCACCCCGCTCGGCGGGGACGAATCCCGCTTAGCATCATCCACGGGGGCGAATCCTGGTGGAGGCGGGGGGGAGCGCCACGCCGTCCCCTCGCGGCCGAACCGGAGCGGGACGGGCCCCGCCGGATGGATACCGGGGGGGCGGGCGAGCTGGGCACCGGGGATCCGGGGCCCGGGTCCCTGGTGGTTGTGGGCCGGCGCGGGGGAGACCGGGCGGGCCTTTGGGCTGCGGCTGGTGAGGGGGGGCGTGGAAGGGCTGGGCGGGCTCGGGGGCGAACCCGAGGGGCCCCCGGGGGCTACGCGAGGGCTCCCGAGGGCAGCCGTTCCTTGAGGGGGGGGGGGGTTGCTCCCTGCCCGGGGGACGACGGGGGCCCCTCTTGAGCGAGGGGGGGGGGAGGGCGTGTATCGCTCGCCGTAGGGCCATGTTGATTCATGGCCGCGCGGCATGGGACTATATCCCCAACCCTCTGCGCCGGAGTCCCTTTTTTGGGGGGGCTGAGGCGGGGCGGGGGGGGCTGGCGGTTATTGTGTGCACCCACCCATGCGAGGGGGGGTCGCCGCTGGGAGCACCGTCCGGCATGGCCGAAAAAACCCGGTGGCATCCCCTGGGCCTGTGGGCCCCTTTCGAGGAAGAACCTCGGATTCGCCGGGGGGGACACCGCTATATGGTATTGTATGGTATGGTATGGTATGGTATGGTATGGTATGGTATGGTATGGTATGGTATGGTATGGTATGGTATGGTATGGTATGGTATGGTATGTTGTTGTTGTTGTTGTTGTTGTTGTGGCACCCAGCACGTGCCGGCGGGAGAAATTGCCAGACACGCTCGCCTGGGCGGGGCGCAAGGGAGCAGTCGGCCGGCGTCACGCTGGCCGGGCGTGTGCTGACAACGACCGAGGGGGGGGGGGGGGGGTTCCGCCTTCTGTCTGGGGGTCAGGGGGCGCGCGTCGCTGTGAGAGGGATCACCTGTCCGTGTGACCGTGGTTCCCTCCCCCGCGGTGGGGGGAGGGTGTGCGCACCTATGCGAAACGGAGGTAGGACGGGGGGCGGGACGGAGGGACCACCTGTCCGGGGACCTACGGGGCCCCGGTTCCCCTTGCTTCCAGCCGCTACTCCCCCGCGACAGGGGAGGGGACTACGTCCCGTGCGGAGGTGAAGTGGGGGTGGAGGGGGCGGGGACCATGTATGGGCTATTATCTGGTGCCCGTCCCTGTGTCCCGTGTGCGGGAGGCCGCGCGGCACGGCCGGCGGGGGGGTCCAGGCCTGGGCCGGGCGCGTGGGTAGCGGCGGGCGGCCGAGGCGGAGGCGGCACCATGCGGGTGCGGGGCTTGTGGCGGTCGCAGGGCGGTGTGGGCGGACCGGCCGGTGGTCGGCGGCGGCCCTCAGAGCCCCACTCCATGGGGTCCGCGGGCGTGCCGGGGGCACGCGCGGGGTGGAGGCCAGGCTGCGGGGGGCGCGTGTGCAAGGGCGCCCGCGCGCCCGATGCGGGCCCCCATGTGGGCTGCGGGACGAAGGCAAGGGCGCAGCGTGGGGCTGCGCCGAGGCGCGGCATGGGGCCGCGCAGGGGCGCGGCGGCGCGGGGCTGCGTAGGGGCTGCGCAGAGGCGCAGCCGTGTGGGGCGGTGCAGGGGCGCAGCCGTGTGGGGCGGCGCAGGGGCGCAGCGTGGGGCTGCATAGGGGCGCAGCGCGGGGCTGCGCAGGGGCGCAGCGCGGGGCTGCGCAAGGGCGCAGCGTGGGGCTGCCCAGGGGTGCCGCGTGCGGCCGCCCAGGGGTGCAACGTGGGGCCGCGTAGGAGTGCGGCGTGGGGCCGCGTACGGGCGCGGCAAGGGGCCGCGCAGGGGCGCGGCGCGGGGCTGCGCGGGGGCGCAGCTTGGGGCCGCGCAGGGGCGCAGCAGCTTGGGGCGGCGCAGGGGCGCGGCGTGGTGCGGTGCAGTGGCGTAGCAGTGTGGGGCGGAACAGGGGCGCATCAGCGCGGGGCTGCGCAGGGGCGTAGCGTGGGGCTGCGCAGGGGTGCAGCGTGCGGCCGCGCAGGAGTGCAGCGTGCGGCCGCGTAGGAGCGCGGCGTGGGGCCGCGTAGGAGCGCGGCGTGGGGCCGCGTATGGGCGCGGCGCGGGGCTGCGCAGGGGCGCAGCAGCGCGTGGCTGAGCAGGGGCGCAGCGTGGGGAAGCGCAAGGGTGCAGCGTGCGGCCGCGCAGGAGTGCAGCGTGCGGCCGCGTAGGAGCGCGGCGTGGGGCCGCGTAGGAGCGCGGCGTGGGGCCGCGTATGGGCGCGGCGCGGGGCCGCGCAGGGGCGCAACGTGGGGCGGCGCAGGGGCGCAGCAGCGCGTGGCTGAGCAGGGGCGCAGCGTGGGGAAGCGCAGGGGCGCAGCGCGGGGCAGCGCAGGGGCGTAACGTGGGGCTGCGCAGGGGCGCAGTAGTGTGGGGCTGGGCAGGGGCGAAGAGTGGGGCTGGGTAGGGGCGCAGCGCGGGGCTGGGCAGGGGCGCAACGTGGGGCCGCACAGGAGTGCAGTGTGGGGCCGCGCATGGGCGCGGCGCGGGGCCGCGCAGGGGCGTGGCGTGGTGTTGCGCAGGGGCGCACCCTGGGGCCGCCCAGGAGCGCAGTAGCGTGGGGCTGCGCAGGGGCGCAGCAGCGTGGGGCTGCGCCGGGACGCGGCATGGGGCCGTGAAGGGCGCAGCAGCGTGGGGCTGCGCAGGGGCGCATCGTGGGACTGAGTAGGGGCGCAGCGTGGGGCTGCGCGGGGGCGCAGCGTGGTGCGGCGCAGGGGCGCAGCAGTGTGGGGCGGCGCAGGGGCGCAGCAGTGTGGGGCTGCGCATGGGCGCGGTGCGGGGCTGCGCAGGGGCGCAGCAGCGTGGGGCTGCGCTGGGGCGCAGCTCGGGACCGCGCATGGACGCGGCATGGGGGCGTGGAGGGGTGCAGCAGCGTGGGGCTGCGCGGGGGCGCAACGCGGGGCTGCGTAGGGGCGCAGCCCGGGGCGGCGCAGGGGCGTAGCGTGGACCGCCGCAGGGGCGCAGCAGTGTCGGGCGGCGCCGGGCCGCAGCAGTGTGGGGCTGCGCAATGGACACAGCGCGGGGCTGTGCAGGGGCGTAGCAGCGTGAGGCCGCGCAGGGGAGCAGCAGTATGGGGCGGCGCCGGGGCGCAGTAGCGTGGGGCTGCGCAGGGGCGCAGCGCGGGGCTGCGCATGGGGACAACAACGGGGGGCCGCGCAGGGGACCAGCAGCGTGGGGGGGCGGTGGGGTCACGGCGCGCACGTTGGGGGGGGAGTGGGGGGGCTGTGGGCTGGTGGGGGGTCGCGCGCGCGAGGGAGACGGGGGTGCGGTGAGCTCAGCCACAGAGCGTCACCGTGCGGCCAACCGGGCAGAGGAGCGGCCGGGGCTGGCCAAAGTCGGCCGGGGAGCCCGGGGCGCTCGAGGTGTCGGGGGGGCTGCGGTCAGCGGTGGGGCCCGCAACCCGCTCGGCGGGGACGAATCCCGCCGAGCATCATCCACGGGGGCGAATCTTGGTGGAGGCGGGGTGGAGCGCCACGCTGTCCCTTCGCGGGCGAACCGGACCGGGACGGGCCCCGCCGGATGGATACCGGGGGGGCGGGCGGGGATGGGCACCGGGGCTCCGGGGCCCGGGTCGATGGTGGTTGTGGGCCAGCGCGGGGGAGACCGGGCAGGCCCCTGGGTTGCGGCTGGTGAGGGGGGGCGTGGAAGGGCCGGGCGGGCTCGGGGGCGAACCCCGAGAGGCCCCCGGGGGCTGGGCGAGGGCTCCCGAAGGCGTAGCAGTGTGGGGCGGTGCAGGGGCGTAGCGTGGGGCTGCGCAGGGGTGCAGCGTGCGGCCGCGCAGGGGTGCAGCGTGGGGCCGCGTAGGACCGCGGCGTGGGGCCACGCATGGCTGCGGCATGGGGCCGCGCAGGGGCGCGGCACGGGACTGCGCAGGGGCGCAGCGCGGGTCCGCGCATGGGCGCAGTAGCGTGGGGCCGCGCAGGGGCGCAGCGTGGGGTGGCGCAGGGGCGCAGCAGCGCGGGGCTGAGCAGGGGTGCAGCGTGGGGCAGCGCAGGGGCGCAGCGTTGGGCAGCGCAGGAGCGTAACCTGGGGCTACGCAGGGGCGCAGCGTGGGGCTGCGCAGGGGTGCAGCGTGCGGCCGCGCAAGGGTGCAGCGTGGGGCCGCGTAGGACCGCGGAGTGGGGCCACGCATTGCCCGGCATGGGGCCGCGTAGGGGCGCGGCGCGGTACCGCGCAGGGGCGCAGCCAGGGGCTGCGCAGGGGCGCAGCGCGGGGCCGCGCATGGGCGCAGTAGCGTGGGGCTGCGCAAGGGCGCAGCGTGGGGCGGCGCAGGGGCGCAGCAGCGCGGGGCTGAGCACGGGCGCAGCGTGGGGCAGCGCAGGGGCGCAGCGTTGGGCAGCGCAAGGGCGTAACCTGGGGCTGCAGAGGGGCGCAGTAGTGTGGGGCAATGCAGGGGCACTGCGTGGGGCTGGTCAAGGGTGCAGCGCGGGGCTGGGCAGGAGCGCGGCGTGGGGCCGTGCAGGAGTGCAATGTGGGGCCGCGCATGGGCGCGGCGCGGGGCCGCGCAGGGGCGCAGCAGCGCTAGGCTGCGCAGGGGCGCAGCAGCTTGGGGCAGCGTAGGGGCACAGCGTGGGGCTGCGCACGGGCACAACAGCGTGGGGCTGCGCAGGGGCGCAGCGTGGGACTGAGTAGGGGCGCAGCGTGGGGCTGCGCGGGGGCGCAGCGTGGTGCGGCGCAGGGGGCCAAGCGCGGGGCTGCGCAGGGGCGCAGCAGCGTGGGGCCGCGCAGGGGAGCAGCAGCGTGGGGCCGCGCAGGGGCGCAGCGCGGGGCTGGGCCGGGGCGCAGCGTGGGGCCGCGCAGGAGTGTAGTGTGGGGCGCGGCGCGGGGCCGCGTAGGGCCGCAACAGCGTGGGGCTGCGCGGGGGCGTAGCGCGGCGTTGAGTAGGGGCGCAGCAGCGTGGGGCTGCGCAGGGGCGCAGTTTGGGGCTGCGCAGGGGCGCAGCAGCGTGGGGCTGCGCTGGAGCGTGGTATGCGGCCCCGAAGGGGCGCAGCAGCGTGGGGCGGCGCAGGGGCGCAGCGTGGGGCTGCGTAGGGGCGCAACGTGGTGCGTCGCAGTGGCGCAGTGCGGGGCTGCGCAGGGGCGAAGCGTGGGGCTGCGCAGATGCGAAGCGCGGGGCCGCGCAGGGGCGCGGCAGCGTGGGGCCGCGCAGGGGAGCAGCAGCGTGGGGCTGTGCAGGGGCACAACGTGGGCCAGGGCAGGGGCGCAGCGTGGGGCCGCGTATGGGCGCGGCATTGGGCCGTGCAGGGGCGCGGCGCGGGGCCGCGCAGGGGCGCAGCAGCGTGGGGCTGCGCAGACGCGCAACAGCGTGGGGCTGCGCCGGGGTGCGGCATGGGGCTGTGCAGGGGCGCGGCGCGGGGCCGCTCAGGGGCGCAGCTGCGTGGGGCTGCGCAGGGGCGTAGCAGCGCAATGCGGCGCCGGGGCGCGGCACGGGGGCGTGCAAGGGCGCCGCAGCGTGGGGCTGCGCAGGGGCGCAGCGTGGGGCTGCGTAGGGGCGCAGCGTGGGGCTGCGGAGAGGCGCAATGGTTTGGGGCGGCGCAGCGGCGTAGCACTGCGGGGCTGCGCAGGGGCGCAGCGCGGGGTTGTGCAGGGGCGCCGCGTGGGGCTGCGCAGGGGCGAAGCGCGGGGTTGCGCAGGGGCGCAACAGCGTGGGGCCGCGCAAGGGTGCAGCGTGGGGCTGCGCAGGGGCGCAGCGAGGGGCTAGGCAGGGGCGCAGCGTGGGCCCGCGCAGGAGTGCCGCGTGGGGCCGCGTATGGGCGCGGCATGGGGCCGCGTATGGGCGCCGGGCCGCGGTGCGGGGCTGCGCAGGGGCGCAGCGTGGGGCTGCGTGGGGGTTGCGTAGGGGCGCAGCGTGGGGATGCGTAGGGGCTGTGCAGGGGCGCAGTGTGGGGCTGCGCAGGGGCGCACCGTGGGGCTGCGCAGGAGCGCAGCGTGGGGCTGCGCAGGGGCGCAGCATGGGGCGGCGCAGGGGCGCGGCGCAGGGCCGTGCAGGGGCGCGGCGCGGGGCCGCGAAGGAGCGCAGCAGCGTGGGGCTGCGCAGGGGCGTAGCATGGGGCCGTGCAGGGGCGCAACAGTGTGGGGCTGCGCAGGCGCGCAGCGTGGGGCTGTGTAGGGGTGCAGTGTGGGGTTGCGCAGGGGCGCAGCGCTGTGCGGCGCATGGGCGCAGCAGTGTGGGGCTGCGCAGGCGCGCAGCGTGGGGCTGTGCAAGGGCGCAGCGTGGGGCCGCGTATGGGCGCGGCATGGGGCCGTGCCGGGGCGCGGTGCGGGGCTACGCTGGGGCGCAGCAGCGTGGGGCTGCGCAGGGGGGAACCAGGGTGGGGCTGTGCAGGGGCGCAGCAACCAGGGGCTCCGCAGGGGCGTAGCAGTGTGGGGCTGCGTAGGGGCGCAGTGGCGTGGGGCTGCGCAAGGCGCAGCAGCGAGGGGTGTGCAGGGGCGTAGCAGCATGGGGCTGTGCAGGGGCGTAGCAGTGTGGGGCTGCGCTGGAGTGCAGCGTGGGGCTGCGCAGGGGCGCAGCTACTTGGTGCTGCGTAGGGGCTGCGCAAAGGTGTTGTATGTGGCTCCGTAGGGGCGCAGCGTGGGGCTGCGCAGGGGCGCAGCAGCGTGGGGCCGCGCAGGGGCGCGGCAGCGGGGGGCTGTGGAGGTGCGCAGCAGCGTGCGGCTGCGCAGGGGCGCAACAGTGTGGGCTGCGCGGGGGCGCAGTGGCGTGGGGCCGCGCATGGGCGCATCAGCCAGGGCTGTGCAAGGGCGCGGCAGCGAGGGGATGCGAAGGGGCGCAGCGTGGGGCTGCGCATGGGCGCGGCAGCATGCGGCCGTGCAGGGGCGCAGCAGTGTGGGGCTGCGCACGGGCGCAGCGGCGTGGGGCTGTCGTGTAGGGTAGGGGAAGGGGCGGCATCAAGGCGCCGGGGGCTGTGGGGCCCTCCTTGACAGACAACGGTCCAGAGTCGGGCCCCTGGTGGGATGCCGGGGGCGGCGTGGGGTGCGTGGGGGGCGTGCTGTGGAGTGGTGTGGGGGTGTGGCCCGCTACGTAGCCGTTCACTACGAGGATGTGGCGAGGAAGACGCGGGGGAACTGAGGCCGGAAAGACTGGGGATGGGGGCTAGGGCGCTGGCGGCTGATTATCCCCGGCTGGGATGGCCGGGGTGCCTTGGGGTCCCGTGGGGGCGGAGGCTCCCCACGTCGGCCGGGTGCGAAACCACGACGTGTGTTTCCGTCACCGAAGTTCTTAGGGTTCTACCCCAGGAACTTACCCGCCGCGGGGACTGTGGGCCGGGTCGGCCAAGGGGGATGACAATGAAGAGGAAATGGGGGGCCAGGATGAGCCTGGCGGTCGGCACCTTCCTTCGGTCTGGGGGAGGCCGTTGCCCGGGGCTATTCCCTTCCTCCCGTGGCCGTGGTGCTGTGGCTGGTGGTGGTGTGGCTACCCCCCAACGGGGTCTGTGCCCGGTGCCGTGGGTACAGACCCTCGTTGGGGGCGGGTACGAAGCGCGCGGTCGCCTCGTCCCCCTGCACAACAGCCCGCCGGGCGCTAGTTGGCCTTTAGCGCCAGCTGTCGTGGGGGGGGGCGCTCGGGGCAGCGCGGGGCCCCTCCGCTCTCCTGGCGGCCCGCACTGCCCGTATAATGCAACAAGGGGCGGCGCGGGTTCGAATTGCACGCGCGGGCCGCGCCACCCCAGCTTGGGTGGGGGACAAGGGGGGGACAGGGGGGGGGTCAAGGGGTCGCGGCAGGTGGATGGAGGGTGGCGGGGGCTCGAACCGCGCACCGGCGGGCCCCACCCCCCTCTAGTCGGGAGGCGCAGCTGCAGGGGTTCTGGGTGCCCCACTTAGGGGCCTTCGGCCCCCCCCGTGCGGTATCGGTGTGGGGGAGGGGAGGCAAAGGACACTCGCGGCCATGACACATGGTGCATAGGGAGGGAGGTATGACACATGCAACGCCATGATGCGTGTGGCAGGGGGAAGGGGTGCAAGGCCTGGACCCCCACCTCGTGCGGGGGGTCCTCTGGTTTCGCAAGGCGGCCGTCCGTCGGCGGCTGCGGCAGCCCACCTCGGGGGCTTCGCTACCTGAGAGAGCAGGGGCGGGAGAGTGCGGGGGCGGTGGGGGCACGACGTGCACGTTGGGGGGGGGGGGGGGGGCTGTGGGCTGGTGTGTGGGCGCGCCCGCGAGGGGGACGGGGGGCGGTGAGCTCAGCCGCAGAGCGTCGCCGTGCGGCCGACCGGGCAGAGGAACGGCCGGGGCTGGCCAAAGTCGGCCGGGGAGCCCGGGGGCGCTCGAGGTGTCGGGGGGGGCCGCGGTCAGCGGTGGGGCCCGCACCCCGCTCGGCGGGGACGAATCCCGCCGAGCATCATCCACGGGGGCGAATCCTTGTGGAGGCGGGGGGGAGCGCCACGCCGTCCCCTCGCGGTTGAACCGGACCAGGACGGCCCCGCCGGATGGATACCAGGGGGGCGGGCGGGGCTTGGCAGCGGGGCTCCGGGGCCCGGGTCCCTGGTGGTTGTGGGCCGGCGCGGGGGAGACCGAGCAGGGCCCCTCGGTTGCGGCTGATGAGGGGGGGCGTGGAAGGGCCGGGCGGGCTCGGGGGAGAACCCCGAGAGGCCCCCGGGGGCTGGGCGAAGGCTCCCGAGGGCAGCCGTTCCTTGAGGGGGGGGGGGGGGGGTTGCTCCCTACCCGGGGGACGACGGGGGCCCCTCTTGAGCGAGGGGGGGGGAGGGCGTGTATCGCCCGATGTAGGGCCATGTCTATTCATGGCCGCGCGGCATGGGACTATATCCCCAACCCTCCGCGCCGGAGTCCCTTTTTTGGCGGGGCTGGGGGTTGTTGTGTGCACCCACCCATGCGCGGGGGGGGTCGCCGTTGGGAGCTCCGTCCAGCTTGGCCGATAAAACCAGGTGGCGTCCCCTGGGCTCGTGGGCCCCTTCGAGGAAGAACCTCGGATTCGCCGGGGGGGACTCCGCTATATGGTATGGTATGGTATGGTATGGTATGGTATGGTATGGTATGGTATGGTATGGTATGGTATGGTATGGTATGGTATGGTATGGTATGGTATGGTATGGTATGGTATGGTATGGTATGGTATGGTATGGTATGGTATGGTATGGTATGGTATGGTATGGTATGGTATGGTATGGTATGGTATGGTATGGTATGGTATGGTATGGTATGGTATGGTATGGTATGGTATGGTATGGTATGGTATGTTGTTGCTGTTGTTGTTGTTGTTGTGGTTGTGAGGGCACCCAGCACGTGCCGGCGGGAGAAATTGCGAGACACGCTCTCCCTGGGTAGGGCGCAAGGGAGCAGTCGGCCGGCGTCAGGCTGGCCAGGCGTGTGCCGACAACGACCGAGGGGGGGGGGGGGGGGTCGCCGTGGAGTGGAGGGGGGGGGGGGCGCGTGGAGGAGGGTGGGGCCACCTGTGGAGGTTACCCTGGAGCCCTCCCCCGTCTCGCGGGGGGAGAGTTACTCGTCCTGTGCGAAGCGGCTGTGCTGGGGGTGGAGGGTGGGGCGGTGACCTTGGGGTGGGGAAGGCACGCCCGGGTCCACGGACACTCCGCGCCTTGCCCGAACATCCCGCCGAGGTGGCCGTTCCTCGTGTGCGGCCGTGGATGGCCAAGGGCGCTTGCCCGTGCCTCTAGCCTTCTACGGGGGCGAGGGGGGGGCCGGGAGTTGCTGTCTGCCGGTGCCTAGTCACCTTTGCTCGTGCTGTGGTGTGGCCGCCTCGTCCCCGGTAGTGCGGGCGCGCGCGCGCGTCGGTCATGGGGGAGGGAGGGCACAAGGGCGGGAGCACAAGAGCATGATCATGGGTATACCTTTGCCGGCGTGTTGTGTTTGTTTCAGGTGTTGTCCCCTGGTGCCTGTCCCTGTGCCATGCTTACGGGAGGACGCGCGGCACAGCCGGTAGGGGGGTTGAGGCCCGGGCCGGGCGCATGGGTAGCGGCGGGCGGCCGAGGCGGAAGCGGCGCCATGCGGGTGCGGGGCCCGTGGCGGTCGGCGGGGGGGTACGGGCGGTTCAGCCGGCGGTCGGCAGTGGCCCTGAGCGCCCCACACAGTGGGGTCGGTGGGCGTGCCGGGGGAGGGCGCGTCCTGCAGGCCAAGGTGCGGGGGGCGCGTGCGCAAGGGCGTCGGCGTGCCCGGTGCGGGCCTCTCTGCGGGCCGAGGGACCTGCGGTGAGCAGGTTGCGTTGCCTGGGGGCTGAGGCCGGGGCCGGGCGCATGGGTAGCGGCGGGCGGCCGGGGCGGAGGCGGCGCCTTGCGGGTGCGGGGCCCGTGGCGGTCGCTGGGAGGTGCGGGCGGCCCAGCCGGCGGTCGGCAGAGGCCCCCAGAGCCCCACACAGTGGGGTCGGAGGGCGTGCCGGGGGAGAGCGCGCTGTGCAGGCCAAGCTGCGGGGGGCGCACGCGCAAGGGTGTCGGCGTGCCTGTCGGGGGCCCTCTACGGGCCGTGGGACCTGCGGCTGGCAGGAAGCGCTGCTCGGGGGCTGAGGCCGGGGCCGGCCGCTTGGGTAGCGGCGTCCACGGGCACGAGTGCCCGAGGCGAGCGCGGGGCGGTGCGTGCGGGCCGGTCGCCGGACCGGTGGCCTCACTGAGAGTCCCACACGGAGGGGTCGACGGGCGTGCCGGGGGCGTACGCAACGTGCAAGTCGGGCAGCAGCGGGCGCACGTGCAGGGCATCGGCGTGCCCGATGAGGACCTCATTGAGGACCGAGGGGTTGGCGGCAAGCAGTATGCGTTGCCCGGGGGGGTGGCGGCGAGGAGTGGGAGGATGTCCGCGGCCCGTGACGTGGGGGTGAACACGACGTGGGCTGGGTCCGGCCCCGGGAGTGGCGCCGGGGGGAGCGGGACCACAGGCCGGCGGTCTACCGTGAGGCGCCAAGTGGCGCAATGGCGGAGGAGCCAGACTAGGGCGATGCTGTGGCGCAGTGTGTGGGGCTGGGTGCAGGGCGGCGTGGGGACGTGCGGCGTGAGGGGGGGGGGGGGGGCGGTGACGTGGGAGGGGGCACGGCGGATGAGTGACGCTAGCGACGTGTGCGTCGTGCTGAGGGTGGAGAGGAGCTCGCGGAGGAGTTCCTCCCGGCCGGCGCTGTCCAGCAGTGGGGGGGCGCCGTGGGGGGAGGTGGAGTGCCACATGCCGAGCAGACTGAACCCCAACTGCGTCAGGGGGCCGGGTCGCGGGGCGCCTGGGAGGTGCTTGGAGAGGTACACTGCGGTGGTGGCCGTGCGGAGCTCTAAAGGTCTGACGAGGCGGGGGGAGTGGCGGGCTGTGGCTGCCAGGACGGACGGTTGCGTGAACAGGCGCCACGCGAGGAGTAGGGTGCTGGTGGGATGCCGGGGGCGGCGTGGGGTGCGTGGGGGGCGTGCCGTGGAGTGGTGTGGGGGTGTGGCCCGCTACCTAGCCGTTCACTACGAGGATGTGGCGAGGAAGACGCGGGGGAACTGAGGCCGGAAAGCCCGGGGATGGGGGTTGGGGCGCTGGCGGCGGGTTATCCCCGGGTGGGATGGCCGGGGTGCCTTGGGGTCCCGTGGGGGCGGAGGCTCCCCACGTCGGCCGGGTGCGAAACCACGAACTGTGTTTCCGTCACCGAAGTTCTTAGGGTTCTACCCCAGGAATCTACCCGCCGCGGGGACTGTGGGCCGGGTCGGCCAAGGGGGATGACAACGAAGAGGAAATGGGGGGCCAGGATGAGCCTGGCGGTCGGCACCTTCCTTCGGTCTGGGGGAGGCCGTTGCCCGGGGCTATTCCCTTCCTCCCGTGGCCGTGGTGCTGTGGTGGGTGGTGGTGTGGCTACCCCCCAACGGGGGTCTGTGCCCGGTGCCGTGGGTACAGACCCTCGTTGGGGGCGGGTACGAAGCGCGCGGTCGCCTCGTCCCCCCTGCACAACAGCCCGCCGGGCGCCGGTTGGCCTTTAGCGCCAGCTGTCGTGGGGGGGGCGCTCGGGGCAGCGCGGGGCCCCTCCGCTCTCCTGGCGGCCCGCACTGCCCGTATAATGCAACAAGGGGCGGCGCGGGTTCGAATCGCACGCGCGGGCCGCGCCACCCCAGCTGGGGTGGGGGACAGGGGGGGGGACAGGGGGGGGGTCAAGGGGTCGCGGCAGGTGGATGGAGGGTGGCGGGGGCTCGAACCGCGCACCGGCGGGCCCCACCACCCTCCAGTCGGGAGGCGCAGCTGCAGGGGTTCTGGGTGCCCCACGCAGGGGCCTTCGGCCCCCCCCGTGCGGTTTTGGTGTGGGGGAGGGGAGGCAAAGGACACTCGCGGCCATGACACATGGTGCATATGGAGGGAGGTATGACACATGCAACGCCATGATGCGTGTGGCAGGGGGAAGGGATGCAAGGCCTGGACCCCCACCTCGTGCGGGGGGTCCTCTGGTTCGCAAGGCGGCCGTCCGTCGGCGGCTGCGGCACCCCACCTCGGGGGCTTCGCTACCTGAGAGAGGAGGGGCGGGAGAGTGGGGGGGCGGTGGGGGCACGGCGTGCACGTTGGGGGGGGGGGGGGGGGCTGTGGGCTGGTGTGTGGGCGCGCCCGCGAGGGGGACGGGGGGGCGGTGAGCTCAGCCGCAGAGCGTCACCGTGCGGCCGACCGGGCAGAGGAGCGGCCGGGGCTGGCCAAAGTCGGCCGGGGAGCCCAGGGCGCTCGAGGTGTCGGGGGGGCCGCGATCAGCGGTGGGGCCCGCACCCCGCTCGGGGGGGACGAATCCCGCCGAGCATCATCCACGGGGGCGAATCCTGGTGGAGGCGGGGGGGAGCGCCACGCCGTCCCCTCGCGGTTGAACCGAACCAGGACGGGCCCCGCCAGATGGATACCAGGGGGGCGGGCGGGGCTTGGCAGCGGGGCTCCTGGGCCCGGGTCCCTGGTGGTTGTGGGCCGGCACGGGGGAGACCGGGCAGGGCCCCTCGGTTGCGGCTGATGAGGGGGGGCGTGGAAGGGCCGGGCGGGCTCGGGGGAGAACCCCGAGAGGCCCCCGGGGGCTGGGCGAAGGCTCCCGAGGGCGGCCGTTCCTTGAGGGGGGGGGGGGGGTTGCTCCCTGCCCGGGGGACGACGGGGGCCCCTCTTGAGCGAGGGGGGGGGAGGGCGTGTATCGCCCGATGTAGGGCCATGTCTATTCATGGCCGCGCGGCATGGGACTATATCCCCAACCCTCCGCGCCGGAGTCCCTTTTTTGGGGGGGCTGGGGGTTGTTGTGTGCACCCACCCATGCGCGGGGGGGGTCGCCGGTGGGAGCTCCGTCCGGCTTGGCCGATATAACCCGGTGGCGTCCCCTGGGCTCGTGGGCCCCTTCGAGGAAGAACCTCGGATTCGCCGGGGGGGACTCCGCTATATGGTATGGTATGGTATGGTATGGTATGGTATGGTATGGTATGGTATGGTATGGTATGGTATGGTATGGTATGGTATGGTATGGTATGGTATGGTATGGTATGGTATGGTATGGTATGGTATGGTATGGTATGGTATGGTATGGTATGGTATGGTATGGTATGGTATGGTATGGTATGGTATGGTATGGTATGGTATGGTATGGTATGGTATGGTATGGTATGGTATGGTATGGTATGGTATGGTATGGTATGGTATGGTATGGTATGGTATGGTATGGTATGGTATGGTATGGTATGGTATGGTATGGTATGTTGTTGTTGTTGTTGTGGTTGTGAGGGCACCCAGCACGTGCCGGCGGGAGAAATTGCCACACACGCTCTCCCTGGGTAGGGCGCAAGGGAGCAGTCGGCCGGCGTCAGGCTGGCCGGGCGTGTGCCGTCAACGACCGAGGGGGGGGGGGGGGGGCGCCGTGGAGTGGAGGGAGGGGGGGGCGCGTGGAGGAGGGTGGGGCCACCTGTGGAAGTTACCCTGGAGCCCTCCCCCGTCTCGCGGGGGGAGAGTTACTCGTCCTGTGCGAAGCGGCTGTGCTGGGGGTGGAGGGTGGGGCGGTGACCTTGGGGTGGGGAAGGCACGCCCGGGTCCACGGACACTCCGCGCCTTGCCCGAACATCCCGCCGAGGTGGCCGTTCCTCGTGTGCGGCCGTGGCGTGGCCGGGGGCGCTGGCCCGTGCCTCTAGCCTTCTACGGGGGCGAGGGGGGGCCCGGGAGTTGCTGTCTGCCGGTGCCTAGTCACCTTTGCTCGTGCTGTGGTGTGGCCGCCTCGTCCCCGGTAGTGCGGGCGCGCGCGCGCGTCGGTCATGGGGGAGGGAGGGCACAAGGGCGGGAGCACAAGACCATGATCATGGGTATACATTTGCCGGCGTGTTGTGTTTGTTTCAGGTGTTGTCCCCTAGTGCCTGTCCCTGTGCCATGCTTACGGGAGGACGCGCGGCACAGCCGGCGGGGGGTTGAGGCCCGGGCCGGGCGCATGGGTAGCGGCGGGCGGCCGAGGCGGAAGCGGCGCCATGCGGGTGCATGGCCCGTGGCGGTCGCGGGGGGGTGCGGGCGGTTTAGCCGGCGGTCGGCAGTGGCCCTGAGCGCCCCACACAGTGGGGTCGCTGGGCGCGCCGGGGGAGGGCGCGTCCCGCAGGCCAAGCTGCGGGGGGCGCGTGCGCAAGGGCGTCGGCGTGCCCGGTGCGGGCCTCTCTGCGGGCCGAGGGACCTGCGGTGAGCAGGTTGCGTTGCCTTGGGGCTGAGGTCGGGGCCGGGCGCATGGGTAGCGGCGGGCGGCCGGGGCGGAGGCGGCGCCGTGCGGGTGCGGGGGGCGTGGCGGTCGCTGGGAGGTGCGGGCGGCCCAGCCGGCGGTCGGCAGAGGCCCCCAGAGCCCGACACAGTGGGGTCGGAGGGCGTTCCGGGGGAGAGCGCGCTGTGCAGGCCAAGCTGCAGGGGGCGCACGCGTAAGGGTGTCGGCGTGCCTGTCGGGGGCCCTCTACGGGCCGTGGGACCTGCGGCTGGCAGGAAGCGCTGCTCGGGGTCTGAGGCCGGGGCCGGCCGCTTGGGTAGCGGCGTCCACGGGCACGAGTGCCCGAGGCGAGCGCGGGGCGGTGCGTGCGGGCCGGTCGCCGGACCGGTGGCCTCACTGAGAGTCCCACACGGAGGGGTCGACGGGCGTGCCGGGGGCGTACGCAACGTGCAAGTCGGGCAGCAGCGGGCGCACGTGCAGGACATCGGCGTGCCCGATGAGGACCTCACTGAGGACCGAGGGGTTGGCGGCAAGCAGTATGCGTTGCCCGGGGGGGGTGGCGGCGAGGAGTGGGAGGATGTCCGCGGCCCGCGACGTGGGGGTGAACACGACGTGGGCTGGGTGCGGCCCCGGGAGTGGCGCCGGGGGGAGCGGGACCACAGGCCGGCGGTCTACCGTGAGGCGCCAAGTGGCGCAATGGCGGAGGAGCCAGACTAGGGCGATGATGTGGCGCAGTGTGTGGGGCGGGGCTAGGTGCAGGGCAGCGTGGGGACGTGCGGCGTGAGGGGGGGGGGGCGGGGCGGTGACGTGGGAGGGGGCACAGCGGAGGAGTGACGCTAGCGACGTGTGCGTCGTGCTGAGGGTGGAGAGGAGCTGGCGGAGGAGTTCCTCCCGGCCGGCGCTGTCCAGCAGTGGGGGGGCGCCGTGGGGGGAGGAGGAGTGCCACATGCCGAGCAGACTGAACCCCAACTGCGTCAGGGGGCCGGGTCGCGGGGCGGCTGGGAGGTGCTCGGAGAGGTACACTGCGGTGGTGGCCGTGCGGAGCTCTAAAGGTGTGACGAGGCGGGGGGAGTGGCGGGCTGTGGCTGCCAGGACGGACGGGTGCGTGAACAGGCACCACGCGAGGAGTAACTGCAGGGCGTAGTGGGGGGGGCAGTGGTATTGGAGGTGGGCGGCGGAGTCCGGGTAGGGGCGGTGACAGAAGGGGCACGTCACGCCTCCGTAGCCGGGGGGGTGGTCCTGGGAGTGCAGTAGCCGGAGGTGCATGATGCGGTGGAGGGCCAGTGCCGGATCTTGGCGCGCTCATACGCGAGGTGGAGTAGGTGGGAGGACCAGCCCGGGGGCAGGGGCCAGGTGCGGCGCGTGGGTGCGCGCGGTGGTGGCCGCATACGCTGCCTCTGCGGCGGGCGCGGGGCTAAGGAAGATCGCGCCCTCACGGAGCGCCACGATGCGGCCGTGGAAGAGTGCGGACCAGGGGAGGGTCCACGGGGAGGCGGCGTGGAGCCTGCGGCGGGCTAGGCTGTGGGCCTCGGCGTTGAGGGTGGCGAGGTGGCTGGCGGAGCCGGAGTCGTGTTGCGTGGGGAGCCAGGCCTCGTGCATGCGGAAGGAGGCGGAGAGGAGGGCCGCCCGGTACGGGATGGAGAGGGCGGAGGAGGGGGGTGGGCCGCGGGTGAGATTGCAGAGTTGGGAGGTGGTGGAGTCCGAGGCGAAGAGGGCTTCGCCGGACCAGCCGCGGAGGGCAAACATGGCGGCTATTTTGGCGATCCACTCTGCGTCGGTGGAGTGGCCGGCGAGGGCGTGGAGGCCAAACCAGCCGCGGTAGAGAGTGCCGTGGTGGGGGTGCCAGAGGAGGAAGCCGGCGCCGAGGCGGGTGCCCTCTTGGCCGCCGTCGCATGCGACCACGACATAGGGGAGGGAGCGGAGGGGGGCCAGTGAGCCGGCGTGGTGCTGCCAGGCGGGGCGTACGTGGGGGGAGGGGAGGAGGTGGACGGTGATGTCGAGGGGGGCGAGCGCCTGTGCCAGGGCGGGACCTTCGGTGAGCCAGGGGGTGGGGCGGCGTGGAGAGATGAGGGACGCCGTGGCGGCTACTGCGAGAGTGTTGGGGCCCCAAGAGGCGCGGAGGTAGGTGCGGAGGAGGTTGAGGGGGGCCCGGTACGCTAGGAGGGGGGCGCCGGGACCGCCGTGCTGGAGGGGGAGGTGGAGGAAGGCTGAGTGTGCCCAGGGGGGTAGACGGAAGGCGTGGCGGTATGCATTGTTGATGGCGGTCTGATGGGTGCGGAGGGAGGGGGGGGGAACGAGGACGCCCGAGGTGACATAGTCGAGGGGGGAGAGGCCGAAGGCGTGCAGGGAGCGGAGCTGGAGTATGGGGCAGGCCTCGCGGTTGCGGCTGGCCTTGCGCGCCCGGTCGAGGGACGCGCGGGACTTGTTGATGACGCGGAGGAGGGGGAGCTCGGGGAGGATGGGGATGCCGATGACTTCCGGGGGGGCGGTGGTGGTGGTGCCGGTGTGCTGCGGGACGTCGGCCGTGACGAGGGTGGGCCGGCTTGGGCGGGAGTCGATGAGGGAGAACTCCTGCTTGTCGGGGTGTATGATGCGGCCGGCTCGGCGAGAGCACTCGCGGCAGTCAGTGGCCATGGCTGCCACGTCCGTGAGGGAGGGGGTGATGAAGCGGCGGTTGTCGCTGTACGAGAGGTGGGTGGCGGGGAGGGACGCTGAGTGGCCGGGGATGGTGAGGGGGAGGGTGATGGAAGTGTTGGGGCGCATGGCCCTGGTGATGACCAGGCTGGGGGCCTGGTAGTGGAGTTGGGCGAACCCGTCGCCCTGGTTGCCCCCCTCCTCTGTGCTGAAGGGGTCGGCGAACCCTTCGCGGGTGGCCAAGCGGATGACCAGGCGGCTGTAGAAGCCGTCTGCCCAGGGGCCAAAGTCCCACGTGGCGCGGAGGCGGGAGCAGAGGCGGGAGTTGTCCTGGCGCAGCACCCTGAGGTACGCGTCAGACTCGTCCCAGTCGCAGATGGCGCAGGTGCCGTGGGTGGAGAGGGCCGTGTAGGCGGCGGCGCGGGCTACGAGGGCGAGGCCGCGGGCGGAGTGGCCTGGGCGGTAGGCGGAGGAGGCGGGGGGTGTAGGTGGAGGTGAGCTCGAGATCGGCGGCTAGGCGGGTCGTGGCGATGCCGGAGGCTGCGCCGGAGACGCCCGACTCCGAGTCGACGGGGCGGAAGGAGCGTGTGAGGTGCCGGGGGAGTGGCTTGGTGGGTTTCCCCTTGTAGAGGCCGTAGCGGACGGTCTCGTTGGAGACGCCTGGGGTGCCGGATTCGAGCTGGAGGAGGAGGTGTAGCAACCCGAGGTGGACGCCTCCGACGCTGCGGAAGAGCGCCGCGCGTGCCACGTTGTCAGTGGACACGGCGAGGGAGCGCTTGCCCATGCGGCGGTGGGCGAGGGAGGTGGTGGTGATGAGGGGGGGGGACTGGCGGGCGAGGGCGTACGCCCGGAGGGAGGCGGGGGATTCTGGTCGGGCGTTCGCGCGGGGGGCGTCGCGGCGTAGGGGGAGAGTGAGATCGGTGGGCGGGTGTAGGAGGGGGAGACAGGGGTCCGGGGTGCAGCGGGCGGCGAAGAAGGCGTGGTCCACGGAGACGTGCCGGTTGGCCGTCTGGGATCGGGACTGGGCCGTGACCTCGGCGAGCCGTTCCTCGCGGGTCGTGAGGGTGGCCCCCGGGTGGGGGAGGATGCCATGGAACGGTTTCATGGGAGGGGAGGGCAGCCGGAAGACTGTGCGAGTGGCGGAGGTGATGGAGGGGGAGGAGGGGACGGCAGCGCGAGAGACGTAGCCGCGGGCGGCCGATGCCTCCTGGAGGGCAGTGGACTGGGCGGCGAGGTCATGTGTGGAGAGGGGAAAGGTGAACCGGGCCAGGGCTCGTAGTAGTATGGGGGTGTCAGGTGGGTGCGGGAGCAGTTGGTGCGCGAGGGAGTGGTGGGCGGCGATGTAGTGGTCGGGGAGGGAGGGGGTTAAGGGAGAGCCAGCCCCACGCCAGGTCAAGGGCGGCTGAGAGGGAGTCCATGTCCTCGATAGTTGCCAATCGCCATCGGAACAGACGCCACCAGTGGGCGTCGCAGGAGCGGTGGTGCAGGGTGACCTGCGCTAGCACCATGGCGTCTGAGGTGTGGCAGGGGAGGACGTGGTGAGTGTGGCAGGCGATGGGTCCGGTGGCGAAGATGTGGTGGATGGCGGTTGACCGGGGGGAGCCGTGGCGGGTGGTGAAGTTGGTGGGAGTGGCTGGGGGGACCAGGCAGTGCCAGGCCGAGAGCGGGCCTAGGGCCCCGAGCGCGGAGGCTAGGGGGGTGCCTGGGGCTCCCGTGCTGTTGAGGTCGCCCAGGAGGACGCACAATTCGGGACGTATGCGGGAGCGGAGGTGGTTCATGAGCTTGACCTCGGAAACCCACTCGGAGTACGAGAGGCGTGGGGGGAGGTGGGCGTTGAACAGGAGGGCACGGCCCCCTAGTGAGAGGGGGACCGTGGAGGCAATCCAGTGCGGGCTGTTGTAGACGAGGTCAGCGGGCTGGGAGGGGGCGCGGAGGGACCGGAGCCAGGCCGTGCGGAGGCCTGAGCCCTGGCCGGATCCGGTGCTGTAGTGGGCCTCGTACCGCGGTGGGAGGGCGGGGCGGGCCGCGGCCAAGTCCCAGAGTTCCTATTCGGCGACCACGTCGGGGGACAGGGCCTCGAGCCAGGTGCGGGCGAGGGAGACTTGGCCGGCGATGCCGCCCCAGTTGTGCGTGAGGAAGGTGAGGGCTGTGTCGCGGAGGGGGGTAGACGCCTGGTCACGGGGGTCGGGGAGGGAGAGGACGATGGCGGGGGTGGGCTGGAGGAGGCGGTCGGGAGGGGGGGCGCAGGGGGTGGCCCAGGGGATGGCCGAGACGGGGACAGCCCCGGGCAGTAGCATGCCCTGGAAGCCGACCACACAGCGGGCGGCGGTGTCACGAGTGCACACGGGCGGGGCTTTGTGGGGGGAGGTGCAGAAGAAGTGAGGCCAGTGGTCGGTCGGCGATGTGGGGAGGTCGACGAAGGCGGTGTGAGGCCTGGGGCGTCCACAGTCGGGGCAAGCGGAGGAGGTGACGAGTGGGGCGTCGGGGAGGGCGGGGTGTAGCGTCCACGCTGAGGTTGGGCTTGACGAGCGAGTATACGCCGGGGACGGGGGGAGGGGGGCTGACGGCAAGTGGGCGGTGTCCCAGGAGGCGGTCCACTTGGCGTCCACGTGCAGGGGAGGGGTGATCCAGAAGGAGGGGTCGCGGCGCTGGCGGGGGAAGGAGGCGAGCCAACCGCACACGGTGGGGAGGGCGGAGGCGAGGAGCGGGGGGGGTGGCGACGTGGAGACCTGGGCGGCGTGCAGGAGGTCTCGGAGCGGGCCCGGGGGGGAGGTTGGCGGCCGGGGGGAGGCCAAGGGGGAGAAGGTCAGCAGAGTGTGTGCACACGGGGCAGTGCGTGAGGGCCGGGCGCCGCAGCGTGCCGCAGTGAAGGCATACACGGGGGGCCGAGGCTGGTGGTGTAGCGGGTGCGCGGGGGGGGGGTCCCCCGGGCGTGGGATTGGGGACGGGGCTCCGGGCCGGAGAGGAGGTCAGCCCCGGCGCGGTGGGCGTCGAGTGGGCGGGGGAAGTGGGAGGCGAGGAAGGTCGCCAAGGCCAGGGTCGGGACGTCGGGAGCGCTGGAGGCGGGGAGAGTGTCCGGGAGTGCGAGTCAGTTGTGTCTGCGGGCACTGGGGAACATGGCGCCGCGGACTGCCCTGCCTGACGTGGGGGCCGAGGGCGCTGTGCGGCCATGGTGCCGCGGGGAGCGTCGGGGGGAGGAACGGGGGGTGATTGCTGGCGGCTGTGTTTGGCGGGACGGGGCTGAGGGTCGCCCGGGACGGGCGGGCGGTGGGAGGGGGGGGTGTTGAGTGTGGCGGCGGGGGCGTGCCAAGGTTGCCCATCGTCCCGTCTGCCCTGGACCGTAAGGGACCAGCCCTCGTCGTGCTGAATGACGCGCGGGGGCAGCGAGGCGAAGAGGCAGGTGTGCCAGGCGGGGGCGATGGAGGCAAACGCGTGTCCGCGGCGGGCGTTGGCGTTAGTGACGTACACGACGGTCTGCAGGTTGTGGGTGAGGGTGACTGCCATGGAGGGGTGCGGGCCTAGGCGGAGGCCTGAGACGCGGACGATGCCAGTGGTGGCTGGCGAGGAGCCGACGGGGGCGAAGGTGGGGACAGAGGAGGCGGGGTTGGCGCCGGTGGCGGAGGGCGCGGGGGCGCCCGGGCGGGGGGGCTTGCCGAGGAGGGGTGGGGCCGAGAGTGGCGCGGGCGGGGCGGCGGCGCAAGGGGCTTGCAGGGAGGGCGCTGGCGGTGCGGAGGAGCTAAGGCGGAACCAGTCCAGGTCCGCCGTGGATTGGGGGGGGAGGGCAGTTTTGGTGTAGGACATGAGTTCCTGGAACTGGGCCGGGGTGGATAGACGGCCACACAGCCGTGCAATGGCTGCGCGGAGGGTGTCGTCGGAGGAGACGTGTTGGAGCTCCTGGTAGGCCTCTATGGGGAAGGAGGGGGCGCTGGCGATGGTGAAGGCCGCTGTCAGCCAGGGAGTGTCGGCATGGGCCTGAGCGGCTGTGATGAGGGGCTGGATGGCCTGGAGGGCAGGCAGAGAGGCCGTGGAGGAGGCGGCGGCTCCGTACCGTTGGGAGACCAGGGTGAGGAGCTTGTTGAGGTGGAGGCAGAGGGTTGGCTTGTGGAGGTCGGGGCAGGAGTGCCAGGCACCCTTGGCGGCGAGTCCCAGGCTGGCGGTGGACGTGGAGACCGAGAGGTGCTGCACGGTCCTGGGGGGCAGGTGGCAGTTCTTGCCCATGGCCACAATGCACATGGCCGTGTGGTGGGCGTCGGCCTCGGGGACGGAGGAGAGGCCGTCGAGTAAGGTCAGTGTGTCCTGGGAGCTCGGGGCTGGGCCAGCCTGGAAGAGTGTCTCCCAGTGTGACGGGGGTGGTGCGGCCGGCTGCGGGGGCTGGGGACGGGGGGGGGAGCTGGGACAAGGGTTGCGAAGCGTTGGGGGGTGCGGGGGCGGCGGGGGGGGCGGGGACTCCGGACCCCGTAGGAGGGTCGTCTGCCTGCGGGTTAGCGCGGCGGGCGGCTGCGGTGATGGCGGTGGAGATGTTGGGGGTGCGAATTGAACCATCGTCCTTCCGATGGTTCAATTCGGTGTACCACCGTTTGGCTGACAGGGGGCAAGTGGCGGGGACACGGACGTGGGGGCTGGCGGGGTCGAAGACGCAGCTGAGGGGGGACCAGGCCAGCCGGGAGCCGGTCTGCTGGGCCGCCCAGGTCGCTAGCCAGTGGAGCAGGGCGACCCGGGCGACCTTGGGCTTGATGGCCTCCTCGAAGGCGAGGAGGTCGAGGAGGCGGCGGAAGGGGATGGAGAGGGGGAGGTCGGGGTTGAAGGGGGAAATGTGGGCGAGGGCGGCCGAAGCGAGAGTGGCTTGGTCGAGGGTGGAGGCACGAGCGCCCCAGTCGATGAGGGCGCTCATGCAGGAGGCGTAGGGGAGCCACGAGGCATCGTGGTGTGTGGTGAGGAGGGAGATCTCGTTCTCCGTGAGCTGCTCGGTGAAGGCGAACCACCAGAGGAGGGGGCTGGCTTCGATGGAGGAGCCGGCGAGGGGGATGGAGAGGACGTCCACATTCGCCGGCATGTGGTGTGCGGAGGCCAGCAGGCGTGGGGGTTGCTGGGAGTCCAGGGCGATGGACAAGAGGGGCCAGGCGTCGGCCGCCGTCAACTGTTCGCGCTCGAGGTCGGGGGACAGAGCTGAGAATGGGTGTGCCATGGTGCCTGTGGGGAGCGGAGCAAGGGAGGGTCCCACACACGGCGTGCCGGGGGGTGGGAGGTCCGTTGACGGCTGTGGGCGACAGTCGTGGTGCGTGATGAGGGTGGGGGGGGTTGGTCGGGGTGGGCGGTCCAAAGCTGGGCTCTGGGGGTCGGTGACGTGTGGTGGTGGTGGGTGTGTCCTGCTACCGGTGTCCTACTACGAGGAAGTGATGAGGGTGAAGACTGCTTGGGGACTGAGGCCGGAGAGCCTGGGGCGGGGGAATGGGGCGCTGGCGGCGGGTTATCCCCGGCTGGGATGGCCGGGGTGCCCTGGGGCGCCGTGGGGGCGGAGGCTCCCCACGTCGGCTGGGTGCGAAACCACGGCCTGTATTTCCGTCACCGAAGTTCTTAGGTTTCGACCCCAGGAACTTACCTGCCGCGGGGACTGTGGGCCGGGACGGCCAACGGGGATGATCATGAAGAGGAAGTGGGGGGCCAGGATGAGCCTGGCGGTCGGCACCTTCCTTCGGCCTCGGGGAGGCTGATGCCCGGGGCTATTACCTCTCCCTTGTGTCCGTGGTGCGGTGGTGGGTGGTGGTGTGGTACCCCCCAACCGGCGTCTGTGCCCGGTGCCGTGGGCACAGACCCCCGTTGGGGGCGGGTATGAAGCGCCCGGTCGCCTCGCCCCCCTTGCACAACAGCCCGCCAGGCGCTGCTAGGCCTCTAGCGCCAGCTGGAGTGGGGGGGGGGCGCTTGGGGCAGTGCGGGGCCCCTCCGCACTCCTGGCGGCCCGCACTGCCCGTATAGCGTTACAAGGGCGACGCGGGCTCGAACCGCACGTGCGGGCCGCGCCGCCCGAGCTGCGGTGGGGGACAGGGGGGGGACCGGGTTCATCGTCAGGTGTGACCGCTCGCCGGCTGGTCACACCACCCTCCTCTTCGGAGTAACAGTGATGGGGTTCTTGGGGCCCCGCCCAAGGTTCTGGGGGCCCCACCCAAGGGCCGTTGCCCCCCCCCGTTCGGTCTCTGTGCGTGAGGCATGGGTGGGGGGAAGGGACAAAGGCCACTCGCGGCCATGACACATGGCGTGCAGGGAGGGAGGTATCACTCATGCAACGCCATGGTGCATGCAGCACGGGGAAGGGGGGGCAAGGCCTGTACCCCCACCGCGTATGGGGGGTCCCCTCGTCAGCCCGGCGTTCGCCCGTCGGCGGCTGCGGAAGCCCACCTCGGTGGCGTCGGCAACCTGTGAAGAAGGAGAGGGGGTGTGGAGGCGAGGTGGGGCATGGTGTGCACGCGGGGAGGGGGGGGGGCTGTGGGCCGGTTGGCGGGCGCGCGCGCGAGGGGGTGGGGTTGCGGTGTGCTCAGCCGCGAGCGCCACCGTTCGGCTGACCGGGGAAGAGGGGCGGCCGGGGCTGGCCAAAGTCGGCCGGGGAGCCCGGGGCGCCCGCGGCGCTGGGGGCCACGGTCAGCGGAGGGGCCCGCACCCCGCTCGGCGGGGACGAATCCCGCCGAGCATCATCCACGGGGGCGAATCGTGGTGGAGGCGGGGGGAGCGCCACGCCGTCCCCTCGCGGCCGAACCGGACCGGGACGGGCCCCGCCGGATGGATACCGGGGGGGCGGGCGGGGCTGGGCACCGAGGCTCCGGGGCCCGGGTCCCTGGTGGTTGTGGGCCGGCGCGGGGGAGACCGGGCGGGTTCGTGGGCTGCGGCTGGTGAGGGGGGGGCGTGGAAGGGCCGGGCAGGCTCGGGGGCAAACCCCGAGAGGCCCCCGGGGGCGGGGCGAGGGCTCCCGAGGGCGGAGGGGGTGGGGGGGTTGCTCCCTGCCCGGGGGACGACGGGGGCCCCTCTTGAGCGAGGGGGGGGGAGGGCGTGTATCGCCCGGTGTAGGTCCATGTCGATTCATGGCCGCGCGGCATGGGACTATATCCCAAACCCTCCGCGCCGGAGTCCCTTTTTGGGGGGGGCTGAGGGGGGGGGGGCTGGCAATTGTTGTGTGCACCCACCCATGCGCGGGGGGGGTCGCCGGTGGGAGCTCCGTCCGGCATGGCCGTGAAAACCCGGTGGCGTCCCCTGGGCTCGTGGGCCCCTTCGAGGAAGAACCTCGGATTCGCCGGGGGGAATCCGCTTTATGGTATGGTATGGTATGGTATGGTATGGTATGGTATGGTATGGTATGGTATGGTATGGTATAGTGGTATGGTATGGTATGGTATGGTATGGTATGGTATGGTATGGTATGGTATGGTATGGTATGGTATGGTATGGTATGGTATGGTATGGTATGGTATGGTATGGTATGGTATGGTATGGTACGGTATGGTATGGTATGGTATGTTGTTGTTGTTGTTATTGTTGTTGTTGTTGGCGCGCTCAGCACGTGCCTGCGGGAGAAATTGCCAGACAAGCTCTCCCTGGGCAGAGCGCAAGGGAGCAGTCGGCCGGCGCAACGCGGGCCGGGCGGCTGCCGACGACGATCAGGGGGAAGGGGGTGCCGTTTGCTGTTTGGGGGGGAGGGGGGCGCGCGTTGCTGAGGCAGGGACAACCTGACCGCGTGAATCATGCTCCCTCCCCCGCCGCGGGGGGAGGGCTCACGCACTTGTGCGATATGGATGCGAGATGGGGGGCTGGTGGGAGGGACCTCCTGTCCGGGGACCTGCGGGGCCCCGGCTCGTCTTGCTGCTCCCACTCCCCCGCTACAGGGGAGGGGGCGTACTTCGTGTGCGAAGGTGGAGGAGGGTGGGTTGGTGGGGGGGTATGTATGGTCTATACCCTTGTGTCCCGGTTCCCTTGTGTGTGGTCAGCACGGGATGCGCTACGGGCTGCTGTACAGGTAGTGGGGACCTTGCGGCACGTGGGACGCCCCCGGGCCCGCGGGGCTTGTGCCGCCCGCGGGGGTGGCGTGCCATATGGGATAGGGCCGGAGCGTGGCTCCTCGGCCGGCGGTCTAGGCAACGGCCGCTCGGACCACTCTGGACGCGGCGGCTGCCTGCTCTCAGGGTATTCTTCCCGAGACGCCCTGAGCTGGGCGTGGGCCGGCGCGGAGGGGAGCTGCCGTGAGCCCATAGGGCCTGTGCAGGCCATGCGTCGCGGCCGGCGGTGCGATGGCTCGCTGGGCCGGGTAGGGCGGCGGTGGGGTGGGCCGGGTGGCTGCGCTGCGGAGGCCACAGGCCGCAAGCGCTCGGCAACCGCGCGACCAGGGGGGAACCGCACAGGGCGAGGCGCGGCGCTGAAGCGTAGCTTGGGGCTCCCCAGGGTGCCGCGCGGGGCGACGTAGGGGCACAGTGCGGGGACGCGAGGCGGGGCCGTGCAGGGGTGCGACGGGGGATTGCAAGGGGGGAAATTGTAGGACTGTAGGGGAGGGGACTGCTCGCGGGTGCTTGGAGGTAGCCCAAAGCCGCGCGGAGGCTTACCTGAGCCGCCATGGGAAAGGATGGCGAGTACGCGAGGGCGCTGCCTGTTGCCCAGGGAGCGGGGGGGGAGTGGTAGAGCGCACAGGGGATGGCGAGGCTGCGGTAGGCAGTGGAGGGCCGTGCAGGGGCACGATGCGGGGCAGCGCAAGGGTGTGGCAGAGCTGTGCACGGGCAGCGCAGTGCCGCACGGGATGGTGTCGGAGTGTGTCACCGCTTTGGCACGCCGAGTAAGAGAGTGGGTTAGCACTTTGAGGGGCTGTGCAAACGCACAGCGTGGGGCCGTGAACAGATACAGTGTGGAGCCGCGGTTTCTTGCCGTCAGGGGCGTGGAGGGGAGCTGCGGGGGGGCGGTGGGGCGCTGGGGCGGTGGCAGTGGGAGGGGGTGCGGGGTGCTGCGCGGGGACGGCGTCGGCAAGTCAGCGGGGGAGGTCCGGTGTGGGGCGCAGTGCGGGGCCGCCACACAGGCGTGCAGAATGGGACTGTGCAAGGGTGCAGCGGCTGCGCGGGGGTGGTGCGTGGCTTTGCGCAGGGTTGGAGCATGCAACTGCGCAAGGGGCACGGCGTGGTGCCACAGGGGCGCTGCCCGCGGCGGTGCTGGGGCGTAGCGGCCGCGCAAGGGGCGCAGCATGTGGCTGCACCGGGGCGCAGCGTGGTACCGAGCAGGGGCGTTTTGTCAGGCCGTGCAGGGGCATGGCATGCGGCTGCAAACTTAGACGGCTCTATACGCTCGTAGACTTCGTTGCTAAAAGGCACGATTCATGGCGATTTCAACATCCGTTTTTTGCACCTGAAAAAAGCATATCATTTTTTCGGCCAACCCCACGTGGATTTTCATCGTGGGATATAACAACCTCGCCTTCCGTTGCTTCCAGAGGTGTACGTATACACCCCCTAATCCGGGCTGAAAATTGTATCATTTAAAATTTTTGGGCACTGCAGTGCCCAAAAATTTGAAATGGCTTTTTTCAGTGGGTTGTCCAGTACACCTCTGTAGTCATCTCCACAGGTGATGTCATACCGCAGCAGCATGCATCAAAACTTGGCATACCCGTTATCCATGGGTCATCGCACCGCGGTGTGATACTCGGAAGGCCACGTACAATGTACCTTGCCCAATCACTTCCATTCTTGTCCAAATGTGCACTTGAAAATGGACTTCTAGTACTTTTGGGCACTGCAGTGTCCAAAAAATTGAAAACTCCGTATTTCACTCCTATTGGTTCCCATTGCGTAACACCTGACAAAGGACGTATGAATCATCGGACGTTGGTACTCATCCTCTGCTCATGGGAAATATATTGCCGGTTGTCTGACTGCCACCTTGGAGTGTACCCAGGCTTTGGAACGTCCCACGTCCATTGGGGGATACATTGTTTGGATCTTCGCTAGCTGCTTTTGGTCTATGCCGCATGAGGTTTGTTTTGTGATGGTGCCTCTGTTTTCTTTGTCCCCTTACCTTTGCTGCCTGCGAACAGGACTTTTGTCCATGGATGCGGCTCCCTTCCGGCAGTTCCTTAGTTCGAAGGTATATGCTTCAAACGAGGATCTATCTGAGGCTGTGGGTGTGGATAAGGGTGCTGATGCGTTTTGTACGTGGGTGTTAGATCTCCGGTTGGAGTGGAGAAGTAGGTGGTCTGTTGGTGAATACATCCAACAAAGGGACAAGCGGAACGTTAATTGTCTGCCGGACCAATGGTTCCGTGTTGCTGAGCAAGAGATTTTTAATATATGGTCTGTTCTACACAAGAGGTGTCGTCCACGTGCCAAGAGGGCTGTAGGTGTTCAACCCAAGAGTCGTGTGCAACGTATGTGTTTGGCTCACATTGGTCAATGTTCTTACCTTGTACCCTCCTTTGCAGTTCAAGGAGCAACTGCGTGCACCAGTCTTTGGCAGACCTTGGAAGGTAAACCCGCTGTTCTGTGGTTTGATAATTTTTGTAGACGTAACTTCCGGCCTGTGCCTAGTAATGAGAACCGGTCCCTTAATTGTACAGCTGGTGCTATCATCCTCTTGAAACGACCTGTCGACGTTATGCCGTCTTTTCCTAGCCTCTCGGTCTTGCGGCAGAGGATAGGGTACACTGCAGACTTGTTGGTGCAGGCCCTAAAAACTTCATTGATGGCTTGCAAGGGTTGATGGACGACCCCATCCTCCTTCAACATGTTCGTTGTCCCTTGGACATACGACGGGCTAATGTTACCAGCCCAGCTTGGACCCCCTTTTTTCTCACAGACCTAATCGTGTCCGCTACCCCCGACCTTGTCTCTATTATTCACGGGCTCCAAGAGGTGCAGCAGCACATACAGCACCGTCTTCCATTGTTGGTCGACGAAAATATTCACTACCGTGTCCTTGAGCTCGTTTACGGCATCAGCTATGCTCGGTACAACGTGCCCCTGTTCATTACACGTACCCCGGTAGTGTATGGCACATGGCACCCATATAAATATTGTGTAACCCTGTGCTACAGAAGATTCTTCCCTTTATTTACTTATTTTTCCTATGGTTCACTCAATTTGGGCACTGCAGTGCCCAACTTTCCGAAACTCATCTATATGGAGCGTATGATTCTGGTGCTCTTGCACTTGGCCCATAAGTGGATGAGGAATGGGTTGACCTGAGGAGTGCGCTGGCGAGGCCTGTCAAGGAAACTGCAGTGACAACGACTGATGGGGAGAAATCAACAACTATCTGGCTCAACAAGCCGCAGGATGGGACTGAAGCAACCGGAGCCCGGGCAGAGGCAATTGCGTTGGTTCCTGGCAGGGCCATCCCGTATACGATTGCATTGAGGGAGTACAAAGCGGTATGCAACCATTGGGCATAAGAATGGGATCGATTTCGCATTGCTGGTCACTTTAGGCACTGCAGTGCCCATGTGTAATGAAATTTGCTTTTGACAACAGGTCTTCATTGAGTGTACGAAGGAACAAATGGACGATATCCATCCGCTGGTGCTGAAGGTTGCTGCGAAGTTGGTACCTGTGGCTATTGGTGGAATGGCGGCCGACGTTAAGTTCCTGGTTAATCAATTGCGCGACTCTGAGGAGTGTGGAGGCTGGCAATATATTATGACCTCTTTTTTTGATCAGGCACTCGACCTATCGGTTCGAGGAGAGGACTATTTGCTTCTGTGTCCCCGACAAGGTTAGGGTGAAGGTCCCGAATATTTTCATTTGCGATCAGGGTGCATACCGCAGCACCATTGGTCTGGCAGCGGCTGGTTGGCTCCTGCGTGTGCTTGGTATTGTTCCCCGACGCGACAGACTGTCCGAGGATGAAGTCTGCCTCCTGCCCTTGACAGCATCGGCTGTATTGCCAGCACATCTCTAGTCCTGCCTTACTCAGTCCCCCTGTCTGGCAGCTTTCTTCACTGGGCGCCAGGGTTTGTTTAACGAGTTCTGTGAACAGCTAGCGGCGTATGTGCAGGAGCTGGACTGTGTCTACTTGGTCAACTAGGACGCTTGGATGCCAAGGATTAGGGACTGTATGCCAGTTGTGGTGCAGCGGCCTGGGGAAGGGGAAGATGAGGAGGGGGGGGACGATGTGGAGGAAGAGGAGGATGACGAGATCGTGCTGGTCGGAGGTGGTGACAGCAAGAAGAGGAGCACCCCCAGCAAGAAGAAGCCGTCCTCCGACGACATTGGGGATGAGGTTGATGATCCCCCCAAAACGCTAGCCAAAAAGGCCAAGGACAGTACCCCCGTCAATATGTTTCACGCCAAAGTAGGTCAGGCCAAGGGTAAGAAGGCTCCACCAAAGAAGAAGTAGACTGCGTTGTGCGGTTGGCACTGCCTGTGTCCATGTCAGTAGTTTTTTTCGCCTCGATTTGCACACTGTCGCGCGTCCTGTTCTATGCAGGTGTGAGACTGGTGCCCTTTTTCATGTTTTGGTAATTTTGGGCGCTGCAGTGCCCAAATTCAGCGACTCACCATTTTTTTTACCCGTGCTGCGCCATTTCTTTTGCAGGCATTGTTGCCGTCATTTATTATTGCATTGGTTGCACTGGCGGCGCCTGCGTTGTTTGTCGGCACCACCGGTGGTGCAGTATTTGTCACGCTTCGCATACAATCACAGTGACTGGGTCAGCAGACACGGTAACAAAAAGCAAACCAGAATTTTGCATGTGTTTGCTTGTCGTCCTCCTTGCTTCATTTTTTAGGTTGCATTTTACGGTATGGTTTGAAATGCAGTAGCGGATGATTGGGAAGAATTGGATTTTTCTTTGGATGGACATTGCAGTGCCCAAATTTGAAGGGGATACATGACTTTTGACTGGCACATGTTGTACCTGCTACACACAGTCATTTTGGATAATTCACAGGTTTTTGGGGGTGTTCCCTGCAAAGCAAAATTGTGCAATTTTTCAAAGTGGTTTTTTAGCCCCCGTTTTGGGGTGGTACCCATTTGGGAACTGTGGCAATTTTGCTACGTGCGTATAGAGCCGCCTAAGGCAAAGGGGCGCAGCCTGGGGTTGGGCTAGGGCGCAGCGGCGGTGTAAGGGGCGCAGCGTGGGACTGTGCATGGGTGGGGCGTGGGCCTGCGCAAGGGGCGCTACGTGGGGCCGTGTAGGGGTGCGGCATGCAGCTGCGGTGGAGCGTGGCATACGGCTGCAGTGGAGCGAAGCATGCAGTTGCGCTGGGGCGCAGCGTGGGGCTCCGCCAGTGCGCTGCGTGGGGCAGCACAGGGCGCAGCGTGAATTGTGCAAGGGGTGCAGCATGTGGCTGCACCGGGGCGCAGCTTGGGACCGAACAGGGGCGTTGTGTCAGGCTGTGCAGGGGCTTGGCATGCGGCTGCAAAGGGGCGTAGCTTGGGGCTGGGCTAGGGCGCAGCCGCGGCGTAAGGGGCGCAACGTGGGACTGTGCGTGGGTGGGGCGTGGGGCTGCGCAAGGGGCGCAGCGTGGGGCCGTGTAGGGGTGCGGCATGCAGCTGAGCTGGAGCAAAGCACGCGGCTGCGCCGGTGCGCCGCGTGGGGCAGCACAGGGCGCAGCGTGAAATTGCGCAAGGGGCGCAGCATGGTGCCGCATAAGGGGCGCGGCATGCGACTGCGCTGGAGCGACGCATGCAACTGGGCTGAGGCGTAGCGTCGGACTGCGTAGGGGCACAGTATGCGGCTGCGCAAGGGGCACAACGTGGGGCTGCGCAGGGGCGCAGTGTGGGACCGTGCAGGGGCGCAGCATGCGGCTGCGAGTGGACGCAGTGCGGGGCCGCGCAGGGGCAAAGCATGCGGCTGCGAGTGAACACAGTGCGGGGCCGCGCAAGGGCGCGCCATGCGGCCGCGTAGGGGCGCAGCAAGGAGCCGCGTTGGGGCGCGGCATGGTTCTGCGCTGGGCCTACGCGGGGCAGCGCAAGGGACGCAACGTGGTGCCGCGCAGGGGCATGGCATGTGGCTGTGCTGGGGCGCAGCGTGGGGCTGCGCAGCGGCGCGGCACGCGGCTGCGCTAGAGCGCCGCGTCGGGCTGCGCATGGGCGCAACATGTGGCTGCGTATGGGCGCAACCTGAAAGTATGCAGGGGGGCAGTGTGGGATGGAGCAGGGGCGGAGCGTAGGGCTGCGCAGCCGTGCAGTGTGCGGCTGCGCTGGGGCGCAGCGTGAGATTGTGCAGGGGCGCAGCGGTGGGGAAAGGCGCGCTGCGTGGGATTGAGCCGGGGCAAAGCGCAGCGCTACGCTAGGGCGCAGCGTGGTGCTGCGCCGGGGCGCAACGTGGGACCGAGCAGGGGTGGAGCGTGACGCCGTGCACGGATGCGGCATGCGGTGGCAAAGGGGCGCAACTTGGGGCTGGGCTAGGGCGCAGCGGCGGCGCAAGGGGCGCAGCGTGGGAGTCTGCAGGACGCAACATCGGGCTGTGTATGGGCGGAGCGTGGGGCTGTGCAAGGGGCGCAGCGTGGGGCCGCGTACGGGTGCGGCATGCACCTGCGTTGGAGCGTAGCATGCGGCTGCGCTGGAGCGTGGCATGCGGCTGCGCTAAAGCGAAGCATGCGGCTGCACTGGGGCGACGCGCGGGGCTCCGCCGGTGCGCCGCGTGAGGCAGCGCAGGGTGCAACACGGAATTGCGCAAGGGGCGAAAGCATGGTGTCGCGTAGGGGCGCGGCGTGCGGCTGTGCTGCAGCATCGCATGCAACTGGGCTGAGGCGCAACGTGGGACTGCGTAGGGGCACCGAATGCGGCTCTGCAAGGGGCGCAACGTGTGGCTGCGCAGGGGCGTAGTGTGGGACCGCGCAGGGGCACACCATGTGGCTGCGGGTGGACGCAGTCTGGGACCGCGCAGGGGCGCAGCGTGGGACGGCGCAGGGGCGCAGCATGCGGCTGCGCGTGGACGCAGTGCGGGGCCGCGAAGGGGCGCAGCATGCGGCTGCGTAGGGGCGCAGCAAGGAGCCGTGCCGGGGTGCGGCGTGGGGTTGCGCTGGGCGCACGTTGGGCAGCACAAAGGACGCAGTGTGGGACCGCGCAGGGGTGCAGTGTGGGGCCACGCAGGGGCGCAGCATGCGACTGCGAGTGGATGCAGCGCGGGGCCGCGGAGGGGCGCGGCATGCGGCTGCGTAGGGGCGTAGCAAGGAGCCGCTCTCGGGCGCGGCGTGGGGTTGCGCTAGACGCACCTGGGGCAGCGCAAGGGACACAGTGTGGGACCGCGCAGGGGCGCAGTGGGGGGCCGCGCACAGGCGCAGCATGCGGCTGTGAGTTGATGGAGCGCGGGGCTGCGCAAGGGCGCGGCATGCGGCCGCGTAGGGGCGCAGCAAGGAGCCGTGCTAGGGCACGGCGTGGGGTTGCGTTGGGCGTACGTGGGGCAGCGCAAGGGACGCAGTGCGGGACCGCGCAGGGGCGCTGCATGCGGCTGAGGGTGGACGCAGTGCTTGGCGCACGTGGGGCAGCGCAAGGGACGCACTGTGGTGCCGCGAATTGGCGTGGGACGGGGCTGTGCTGGGGTGCAGCGTAGGACAGTGCAAGGGCGCGGTATGCGGCTGCGCGAGGGGCGTGGCACGGGGCCGCGCAGGGGCGCAGCATGCGGCTGCGTATGGGCGCAACTTGGAGTGTGGCTGGGTGGGCAGCGTGGGATGGAGCAGGGGCGAAGCGTAGGGGTGCGCAACCGTGCACCGTGCGTCTGCGCTGGGGCGTAGCGTGAGACTTTGCACGGGCGCAGCGGTGGGGCAAGGGGCGCTGCGTGGGACTGAGCCGGGGCAAAGCGCAGCGCTACGCTCGGGCGTAGCGCGGGGCTGCGCAGGGCGCAACATAGGGCTGCGCTAGAGCACTGTATGCGGTAGCGTTGGAGCACAGCATGCACGTGTGCTAGTGCGTAGCTTGCGGCTGCGCAAGGGGCGCGGTGTGGTGCTGCGTTAGGGGCGCAGCGTGGGACTGAGCTGGGGCGCATCGCGAGGCTGCACTGAAGCGCAGCGCGGGACTGCGCTGGTGTGCTGCATGCAGCGCTTAAGGGGCGCAGCACGCGGCGCTGAGTGGAGCTTGGCAGGGGCACAGTGTGGGGCTGAGCAGGGGTGCAGCTTGGGGCTGAGCATGGGCGCAAGACGGGACTGCGCGTGGGCGCCAGACGGGACTGTGCGTGGGGCAGCGTGGAGGTGTGCTGGGGCTGCGGAAGGGGCACAGCGTCTGGCTCAGCAGGGATGCAGATTGGGGCTGCGCTGGGGCCTAGTAGGCGCCTGTACGGGAGCGCAACATGTGGCTACGCCGGGGCGCAGCGTGGGACTGCGCTGGGGCGTTGCGTGGGGCCGCACGGGGCTGCGCAGGGGCACAGCATGCGGCTGCGCTGGAGCGCGGCGTGGGGCTTCGCAGGCGCGCAGCGTGGAACCGCGAATGGGCGAAGCATGCGGCTGTGCAGGGGCGCAGAATGGGGCGAAGCATGCGGCTGCGCATGGGTGCAGCATGCAGCTGCGCATGGGCGTAGCGTGAGGCTGCACAAGGGCGCAGCATGTGGCTGCGTATGGGCGCAGTGAGGTACGGTGCATCTGCGAAGCGTGCAGCCGCGCCGGGACGTAGCGGCTGCGGAAGGGGCGTAGCGCGGGGGCGCGCTGGCGCGCAGCCCGAGGCTGCGCTGGGGCCCAACGTGGAACTGCGCAAGGGCGCAGTACGGGGCCGCGGAGGCGCGGAGCATGCAGCTACGTTGGGGCGCAGTGTGGGACCGACGTGGGGTTGGCAGCGTGGGGCTGCGCTCGGGCGCAGCGGTTGCACGAGGGGCGCTGCATGTGGCCGAGCAAGGAGCGCAGAACGGGGCTGCACTGGGCCCAGCATGCGCCCGTGCTGGGGCGCACTGGGGCGCGGCCTCGGGCCGCGCTAGGGCGCAGGGGCTGCGGAAGCGGCGCCGCCTAGGGTGGCGCAGGGGTGCAGCATGCGGCTGCGCATGGGCACAGTGCCGGGCTGCGCAGGGGCGTAGCATGCGGCTGCGCAAGGGGCGTAGGATGCAGCCGTGCATGGACGCAGATCGAGGCTGTTTAGGTGTGCAGCATGCGGCCGCGCATGGGTGAAGCGCGGGGCCGACGTGGGGCGCATCGTCTGCGGAAGGGGCGCAGCGCGTGGATGAGGCAAGGGCGCAGCATGGGGCTGCGGTGGAGCGTAGCATGTGGCTGCGCATGGGCGTAGTGTGGAATTGCGCTATGCGTGGGGCCGCGCTGGGGCGTAGTGGCTGCGGAAAGGGCGGTGGGGGGGGGGATGCTCGACGGACGCTAGGTACAGAGCGGCGCCCATACCTATGGGTGGCGGGGGGTCATCGAGCGTGTGCGTGGGGGGGGGGGTCGAGAGAGGCAGGGGTTGGGGGAGCAGGTTGAGAGAGGAGGCGGCGCGGCTGCGGCTGTCTTGGCGGGGGGCGCTGTCATGTAGGGTAGTTGGGGCGAGGGGGGGCGCCTTGGGGGCGGGGCACCGGTGCGGTGGCGGGGGGCTGCGGCGCGGGGAAGGGTGTGCGGGAGCCTGTATGAAGCGTCTGAGGGCGGTGCGGGCCCGAACCGCACGTGTGGGCCGCACCGCTCAAGCTGGCGGGGGGGCTGTCCGGAGAGCGGGGGGGGTCCAGGGGTGAGCGCGGTATCACAGAGGGCGGTGGGCTCGAACCGCAAGCCTGCGGGCCACCCCGCCCTCACTTGTCTGCAGGCAGCATACGGGGTTCTCGGGTCCCCACCCAGGGTTCTGGGGTCCCCTCCCAGGGACCGCCGTTCCTCCCCGAGCGCGGCCTGTGAGAAGGGGGGCACAGGGTGCGGGCAAGGGGACGGAGGTGCGTAGGGGGAGGAGTGTGACACATGCTACGCCATGTGGCTGCCGGCGACAACGGGCGAGGGTTAGGGAAAGGTGCAGAGGAATGCGAGTAGGCCCAGGGCCCCCGCCGCCGGCGGGGGGCCCCGAAGTGGTCTTGGTGCCTCGGCGCGAGGCCGTTGCAGCTGACCACCCTGCAAGGCGGAGAAGAAGGGAAGGTTAGCCGAGGGAAGAGAAGAAGGGTGGGAGGGGCGGCACGTGGGGGGGGGGGGGGGGCGCCGGGAGGTGTGCGTGCGCGTTTCGGGGGGAAGGTGGCTGGTGCGCCTTGCCGCCGAGCATCACCGGGCGGCCGTCCGTAGCGACTGCGCGGCCGGGGCTGGGCTAAGTCGGCCGTGGAGCCCGGGGCGGCGCCGGCAGTGGGGGGGCTGCGGACGGCCATGGGACCCGCACCCCTCGGCGGGAACGAATCCCGCCGAGCATCATCCACGGGGGCGAATCCTGGTGGAGCCGGGGGGAGCGCCTCGCCATCCCCTCGCGGCCGAACCGGACCGGGACGGGCCCCGCCGGAGGGATCCCGGGGGGGCGGGCGGGGCTGGGCACCGGGGCTCTGGGGCCCGGGGCCCGGGAGTTCGTGGGCCGGCGCGGGCGAGACCGGGCGGGCCCCTGGGCTGCGGCTGGCGTAGGAGGGGTGTGGGAGGGCGGGGTGGCTCGGGGCCGAACCCCGAGAGGCCCTCGGGGGTTGGGCGAGGGCGGCCGCTCCCTGGGGGGGGGGGTTGTTCCCTGCCCGGGGGATGACGGGGGCCCCTCTGGAGCGAGGGGGGGGGGGGGCGGGCGTGTGTCGCCTAGTGTTGGGCCATGTCACTTCATGGCCGCGCGGCATTGGACTATATACCCAACCCTCCGCGCTAGAGTCCGTTTTCTGGGGCGGGGGGGGGGGGGGGGGGTTGGGGGGGGGGCTGGCAGCTGTTGTGTGCACCCTCCCATGTGGGGGGGGGGGGGTTCGCCGTTGGGAGCTCCGTCCGGCGTGGCCGAAAAAACCCGGCGGCGTCCCCGGGCCCTGGGCCCCTTCGAGGACGAACCTCGGATTCGCCGGGGGGGACTCCGCTATATGGTATGGTATGGTATGGTATGGTATCGTATGGTATGGTATGGTATGGTATGGTATGGTATGGTATGGTATGGTATGGTATGGTATGGTATGGTATGGTATGTTGTTGTTGTTGTTGTTGTTGTTGTTGTTGTGGCACCAAGCACGTGCCGGCGTGAGAAATTGCCAGACACGCTCTCCCTCGGCAGGGCGCAAGGGGGCAGTCAGCCGGCGTCACGCCGGGCGGGCGTGTGCCAACGACGACCGAGGGGGGGGGGGGGGGTCGCCTTCTGTTTGGGGGGGAAGGGGGCGCGCGTCGCTGTGAGAGGGACCACCTGCCCGTGTGACCCTGGTTCCCTCCCCCGCTGTGGGCGGAGGGCGCGCGGACTTGTGCTAAATGGTGGTGGGATTGGTGGCGGGATGGAGGGACCACGTGTCCGGGGACCTGCGGGGCCCCGGTTAGCCTTGCTTCCACCCGCTGCTCCCCCGCGACAGGGGAGGGAGCTACGTCCTGTGCGGAGGTGGAGTAAGGGGGTGGAGGGGGCGGGGATTATGTATGGTTTATTCGTGTGCTGGGGCGCAGCGGTTGCGGAAGGGCCGCAGCGCGGGGCCGCGCTGGCGCGCAGCGCGTGGCTACGCCGGGGCGCAGTGTGGGACCGCGCAAGGGCGCAATACGGGGCCACGGAGGCGCACACGTTGCGGCGTTGGGGCGCGGCGTGGGTTTGCAATGCAGCGCATCATGCGGCTGCGCAGGGGGCGCAGCGTGGGGTCGAGCCGGGCACAGTTTGCTGCTGTGCTGGAGAGCCCCGTTGGGCGGGGCTAGAGGGTGGCTCACTGGCTCACCACAGGAGTAGCAGCCGCCGGGACCACTCAGGGTGCAATGGCTGCGTAAAGCCGAGAGCGCATGGGGGCGAACTACTCGCGTGCCTCCAAACCGCACAAGAGCGGGCGCGGAGGGGCGCTGCTTGAATTTTATGGGGCCTGCACAGCACAGCTTGTGCAGCCCTGGGGTGCGCGGGCGGGGAGGGAGCGGCAGGCGGGGGCCTAGGGCCGGGACTGCACGGAAGGTTGACGCAAAGCGCCTGCAGCCTGGGCATGGAGGGGGAGATGGCCGCGGAGGGCGCACTGTGTGGGCGGCCGCAACGCGCGCTAAGGGCGTGGGGGGCATCTGCTCGGTGAGACCAGACTGCCTTGGGGCGGCCGTGCTGCGCATAGAGCGCGGGGGAGTGTGCATCGGCAAGGGGCGGAGCGCTGGGACACGTCGGGGCGTGGTGCGGCATTGCGCGGGGGCGTGGCTTGGCGGGGGCGTGGTATGGGGCGGCCCAAGCGAAGGGCCGGGCGGCGAGGGGCTGTAACGTATGTTGGAGTGGGCGCAAAGACTTGGGCATAGCTGCGTGGGGCTGCGCAGGGGCGCAGCTGCGTTGGGCCGGGCAGGGGCGCAGCGTGGGGCTGGGCAGGGGTGCAGTGTGGGGCTCCAATGGACCGCAGCAGCGTGGGGCTACGCAGGGGCGTGGGGATGCGCAGGGGAGCAGCAGTGTGGGGCTGCGCAGGGGCGGAGCGTGGGACTGGGCAGGGGCGCAGCGTGGGGCTGCGTAGTGGCACAGCAGTGAGGGGCTGCGCAGTGGCGTGGGTCTGCGCAGGGGCGGAGCGTGGGGCTGCGGACGGGCGCATAAGCGTGGGGCTGCGCAGGGGCGCAGCGTGGGGCCCCGCGGGGGCGCGGCGCGTGGCCGCGCAGGGGCGCAGCAGCATGGGGCTGCATAGGGGCGCAGGAGCGTGGGGCCGCACAGTGGCATAGCGTGGGGTTGCGCAAGGGCGCAGCGCGGGGTTGTGCAAGGGCGCAACGGGGGTCTGCGCAGGGGCGCAGTAGCGTGGGGCTGCGCAGGGGCGCAGCATGGGGCTTGGCAGGGGCGCGGCGTGGGGCCGTGCAGGAGTGCAGCGTGGGGCCGCGTATGGGCGCGGCACAGGGCCGTGCAGGGGCGCGGCGCGGGGCTGCGCATGGGCGCAGCGTGGGGCTGCGGAGGGGCGCAGCACGGGGCTGCGCAGGGGCGCAGCGTGGGGCTGCGCGGGGGGGCGGCATGGGGCCGTGCATGGGCGCGGCGCGGGCCTGGCAGGGGCGCAACAGCGTGAGGCTGCGCAAGGGCGCAGCAGCGTGGGGCCGCGCCGGGCCGCGGCTTGGGGCCGTGCAGGGGCGCAGCAGCGTGGGGCTGCATAGGGGCGCAGCGTGGGGCTGCGCAGGGGCGGAGCAGTGTGGGGCGGCGCAGGGGCGCAGCAGTGTGGGGCTGCGCAGGGGCGCAGCGCGGGGCTGCGCAGGGGCGCACCGTGGGGCTGCGCAGGGGCGCAGCGTGGGGCTGGGCAGGGGCTCAGTAGCGTGGGGCTGTGGAGGGGCGCAGCGTGGGGTTGCGCAGGGGCGCAGCGTGGGGCTGCGCAGGGGCGCGGCGTGAGGCCGCGCAAGAGTGCGGCGTGGGGCCGCGTATGGGCGCGGTATGGGGCCGCGCAGCGGCGCGGCGCGGGGATGCACAGGGGCGCAGCGTGGGGCTGCGCAGGGAGCAGCGCGGGGCTGCGCCGGCACGCGGCATGGGGCCGTGCAGGGTCGCAGCAGTGTGGGGTTGCGCAGGGGCGCAGCGTGGGGCTGCGCACGGGCGCAGCGTGGTGCTGCGCACGGGCGCAGCTGCGTCGGGCTGCGCAGGGGCGCAGCTGCGTGGGGCCGGGCAGGGGCGCAGCGTGGGGCTGGGCAGGGGCGTAGTGTGGGGCTGCGCAGGGGCACAGCAGCGTGGGGCTGCGTAGGGGCGCAGCAGCGGGGGGCTGCGCAGGGGCGCATTGTGGGGCTGCGCTTGGGTTGTACGCTGCACAAAGGTGTTGTATGGGGCTGTGCAGGGGCGCAGCGTGGGGCTGCGCAGGAGCGCAGCGTGGGGCCGCGCAGGGGCGCAGCAGCGTGGGGCCGCGCAGGGGCTCAGTAGCTTGGGGCTATGCAGGGGCGCAGCAGCGTGGGACTGCGCAGAGGCGCAGCAGCGTGGGGTAGCGCAGGGGCGCAGTAGCGTGGGGCTGCGAAGGGGCGTAGCATTGTGGGGCTGCACAGGGGCGTAGCAGCGTGGGGCTGCGCTTGGGTTATACGCTGCGCAAAGGTGTTGTATGGGGCTGTGCAGGGGCGCGGCGTGGGGCTGCGTAGGGGCGCAGCAGCGTGGGGTTGCGCGGGACTGCAGCAGCGTGGGGCTGCGCAGAGGTGCTGCGTGGGGCGGCGCAGTGGTGGGGGGCTGCGTAGGGGCGCAGCGGCATGGAGCTGCGCCGGGGCGCAGCCTGGGGCTGTATAGGGGCGCAGTGCGCGGCTGCGCAGGGGCGCAGCGTGGGGCCGTGCAGGGGCGCTGCAGCGTGGGGCTGTGCAGGGGCGCAGCGCGGGGCTGCCCAAGGATGCAGCGTGGGGCTGCGCAGGGGCGTAGCAGCGTGGGGCTGCGCAGGGGCGCAGCATTGGGCCGCGTATGGGCGCGGCGCGGGGCTGCGCAGGGGCGCAGCACCGTGGGGCTGTGCAGGGCGCAGCAGCATGGGGCTCCGTAGGGACGCAGCAGCATGGGGCTGCGCAGGGGCGGAGCAGCCTGGGGCCGCGCAGGGGCGCGGCGCGGGGTTGCGCAAGGGCGCAGCGTGGGGCTGCGCAAGGGCGCAGCAGCGTGGGGCTGCGTAGGGGCGCAGCAACCTGGGGCTACCCAGGGGCGCAGCAGCGCCGGGCTGCGGAGGGGCGTAGCAGCGTGGGGTTGCGCTGGGGCGCATCAGCATGGGGCTGCGTAGGGGCGCATTTGCGCGTGGCTGCGCAGGGGCGCAGCGTTGGGCTGCGCTTGGGCGCAGTTCGTGGCTGCACAGGGGCGCAGCAGCGTGAGGGTGCGCAAAGGTGTTGTATCGGGCTCCGTAGGGCCGCAGCGTGGGGTTGCGCAGCGGCGCAGCTGCGTGGCGCTGTGCTGGGGCGCAGCAGCGTGGGGTTGCGCAGGGGCGCAGCAGTGTGGGCCACGCAGGGGCGCAGTAGCGTGGGGCTGCGCAAGGGCGTAGCAGCGAGGGCCATGCAGGGGCGCAGCAGCGTGGGGCTTCGCGGGGGCGCAGCAGCGTGGGGCTGCGCAGGGGCACAACAGCGTGGGGCTGCGCAGGGGCGCAGCGTGGGGCTGCGCATGGGCGCAGCAGCGTTGGGCTGTGCGGGGGCGCAACAGCGTGGGGCTATGCAGGGGCGCAGCAGTGTGGGGCTGCGCAGCGGCTCAGCAGCGTGGGGCTGCGCAGGGGCGCAGCAGCGTGGGACTGCGCAGGGGCACAGCAGCGTGCAGCGTGGGTGGCTGTTGCGTGTGGCGTCAGGTGAGTGGGCTGCCCAGAGGTGCTGCGTGGGGCTGCGTATGGGCGCGGCGCGGAGCCGCGCAAGGGCGCAGCAGCCTGGGGCCGCGCAGGGGCGAAGCAGCCTGGGGCTGCGCAAGGGCGCAGCACCGTGGGGCTGCGCAGGGGCGTGGGGTTGCGCAGAGGTGCTGCGTGGGGCCGTGTATGGGCGCGGCGCGGGGCCGCGTAGGGGCGCAGCAGCGTGGCTATGCGTAGGGGCGCAGTAGCCTCGGGCTGCGCAGGGGCGCAGCGCAGGGTTGCGAAGGGGCGCAGCGTGGGGATGCGTAGGGGCGCAGCAGCGTGGGGTTGCGCAGGGGCGCAGCAGCCTGGGGCTTCGCAGAGGCGCAGCAGCGTGGGGCTGCGCAGGGGCGCAGCAACCCGGGGCTGCGCAGGGGCGCAGCAGCGTGGGGCTGCGTAGGGGCGGAGCAGCGCGGGGCTGCGCAGGGGCGCAGCGTGGGGCTGCGCTTGGGTTGTACGCTGCGCAAAGGTGTTGTATGGGGCTGTGCAGGGGCGCAGCGTGGGGCTGCATAGGGGCGCAGCAGCGTGGGGCTGCGCAGGGGTGCAGCAGCGTGGGGCTGCGCAGAGGTGCTGCGTGGGGCGGCGCAGTGGTGGGGGGCTGCGTAGGGGCGGAGCGGCATGGGGCTGCGCTGGGGCGCAGTGTGGGGCTGTACAGGGGCGCAGTGCGGGGCTGCGCAGGGGCACAGCGTGGGGCTGCGCAGGGGCGGAGCGGCGTGGGGCTGCTCAGGGGCGCAGCGCGGGGCTGCGCAGGAGTGCAGCGTAGGGCTGCGCAGGGGCGCAGCGTGGGGCTGCGCGGGGCGCAGCACCGTGGGGCTGCGCAGGGGCGTGGGGCTGCGCAGAGGTGCTGCGTGGGGCTGCGGGGGGGCGTGGGGCTGCGCAGGAGCACAGCATGGGGCCGCATATGGGCGCGGCGCGGCGCCGCGCAGGGGCGCAGCAGCGTGGGGCTTCGCAGGGGCGCAGCAGCCTGTGGCTGCGCAAGGGCGCAGCAGCGTGGGGCTGCGCAGGGGCGCATCATGGGGCCGCGAATGGGCGCGGCGCGGAGTTGCGCAGGGGCGCAGCTACGTGGGGCTGCGCAGGGGCGCACCAGCGTGGGGCTGCGTTGGGGCGCAGCGTGGGGCTGCGCAGGGGCGCAGCAGCATGGGTCCGCGCATGGGCGCGGGGCGGGGTTGGGCAGGGGCGCAGCGTGGGGCTGCGCAGGGGCGTAGTATGGGGCCGTGTATGGGCCCGGCGCGGGGCTGCGTAGGGGCGCAGCAGCGTGGGGCTGTGCAGGGGCGCAGCAGCCGGGGGTTGCGCAGGGGCGCAGCAGCCTGGGGCTGCGCAGGGGCGCAGCTGCGTGGGGCTGCGGAGGGGCGCAACAGCGTGGGGCTGCGCTGGGGCGCAGCAGCATGGGGCTGTGTATGGGCGCAGTGTGGGGCTGCACAGGGGCGCAGCAGCGTGGGGTTGCGCAAAGGTGTTGTATGGGGCTGCTTAGGGGCGCAACGTGCGGCTGCGCAGGGGCGCAACAGCGTGGGGCCGCGCAGGGGCGTAGCAGTGTGGGGCTGTGCAGGGGCGCAGCAGCGTGGAGCTGCGCAGGGGCGCAGCAGTGTGGGCTGCGGAGGGGCGAAGTAGCGTGGGGCTGCGCAGGGGCGCAGCAGCGAGGGGATGTGCAGGGGCGCGGCAGCGTGGGGATGCGCGGGGGCGCAACAGCGTGGGGCTGCGCAGGGGCGCAGCGTGCGGCTGTGCATGGGCGCAGCGGCACGGGGCTGTGCAAGGGCGCAGCACCGTGCGGCTACGTAGGGGCGCAGCAGTGTGGGGCTACGCAGGGGCGTAGCAGCGCGGGGCTGTGCAGGGGCACATCAGCGTGCAGCCTGGGTGGTTGTTGGGTGTGGCGTCAGGTGAGTGGGAGGTCGGAAGGGGGCGTGTGACGGGGCCGTGAGCCGGGGGTGGGGCGTGGCGGGTGGGAGGGGGGTAGGAAAAAGCCGAGGCAAGCGCTGGAGGCCCGTAGGCTCCGGCATGCAGAGCGAACAGTGCTACCGGTAGTGGCGTAAAGTAAGAAGGGGGGGTGGGGGGCTGGGGGGCCTGGCCTGGGTGGGGGCTGTCGCCGGGTGTGGTGTTCGTCGCGCGGTGGTGACGGTCGGGGGCGAGGGATGAGGGGTGCGTCTGGCGAGGGGAGGGGTGCGGCGGCGCCGTCCGGCGTGCGGTGTCCGGTGCAGCGTGTCAGGGGTGCGGGGCGAGGGTGCTCGACACACGTCGGTTCAAAGCTCGGCCCCAGGGGAGTGGTGGTGTGTTGTCGTGGTGGGTGAGTCCTGCTACCGGCGTCCTACTACGAGGAAGTGATGAGGATCTAGGCTGCACGGGAACTTTGGCCGGAGAGCTTGTGGCGGGGGTATGGGGCGCTGGTGGCGGGTTATCCCCGGCTGGGATGGCCGGGGTGCCCTCGGGTCCCGTGCAGGCGGAGCCTCCCCACGTTGGCCGGGTGCGAAACCACGACTTGTTTTTCCGTCACCGAAGTTCTTAGGTTTCTTCCCCAGGAACTTACCCGCCGTGGGGACTGTGAGCCGGGACAGCCAAGGGGGATGACCATGAAGAGGAAGCGGGGGGCCAGGATGAGCCTGGCGGTCCGCACCTTCCCTCGCCCTGGGGGAGGCTGTTGCCCGTGGCTATTACCTCCTTCGTGCGGCCGTGGTGCGGCAGTGGGTGGTGGTGTGGTACCCCCCAACGGGTGTCTGTGCCAGGTGCCGTGGGTACACACCCCCGTTGGGGGCGGGTACGAAGCGCCCGGTCGCCTCGCCCCCCCTGCACAACAGCTCGCCAGGCGCCTCTAGGCCTGTAGCGCCAGCTGGTGTGGGGGGGGGCGCTTGGGGCAGTGCGGGGCCCCTCCGCACTCCTGGCGGCCCGCATTGCCTGTATAACGAAACGAGGGCGACGCGGGCTCGTACCACACGTGCGGGCCGCGCCGCCCGGGCTGGGGTGGGGGAGAGGGGGGGGGATTGGGGGTCGAGTCAGGTGGGACCGCTCACCGGCGGGCTCCACAACCCTCCACGCTGGAGTCACAGTGTAAGGGGCTCTTGGGGCCCCGCCTAGGGTCCTTGGGTCCCCACTCAGGGTTCTGGGGGCCCCACCCACGGGCCGTCTCCCCCCCCCCCCCCGTTCGGTCACTGTGTGCGGGGCGAGGCCAAGGGAGGAGTGGGCGGGAGGGCAAAGGCCAGTCGCGGCCATGATACATGGTGCATGGGGAGGGAGGTATGACTCATGCAACGCCATGATGCAGGCAGCATGGGGAAGGGGGGGCAAGGCCTGAACCCCCACCGCGTATGGGGGGTCCCCTTGGCGTGAGGTGTCCGCCTTTCGGCGGCTACGATAGCTGACCTCGGTGCGTCGGTAACTTGAGAAAGGAGGTGCGGGGAAGTGGAGGGGCGGCGGGGCTGTGGTGCGCACGCGGGGGGGGGGGGGGGTGTGTGGGCTGGTGGATGGGCGCGCGCGTGGGGGGGTGGGGATGCGGTGAGCTCAGCCGCGAGCCTCACCGTGTTGCTCCCCGGGGCAGAGGTGCGGCCGGGGCTGGCCAAAGTCAGCCGGGGAGCCCGGGGCGCTCGTGGTGCTGGGGGCCGCGGTCAGCGGTGGGGCCCGCACCCCGCTCGGCGGGGACGAATCCCACCGAGCACCATCCACTGGGGCGAGCCGTGGTGGAGGCGGGGGGAGTGCCGCACCGTCCCCTCGCGGCCGAACCGGACCGGGATGGGCCCCGCCGGATGGATACTTGGGGGGCGGGCGAGGCTGGGCACCGGGGCTCTGGGGCCCGGGTCCCTGGTGGTTGTGGGCCGGCGCGGGGGAGACCGGGCGGGCCATTGGGCTGCGGCTAGTGAGGGGGGGCGTGGAAGGGCTAGGCGAGGGCTCCCGAGGGCGGCCGTTTCTTGGGAGTGCGGGGGGGGGGGTAGCCCCCTCCCCGGGGAACGACGGGGGCCCCTCTTGAGCGAGGGGGGGGAGTGGGCGTGTATCGCCCGGTGTAGGGCCATGTTTATCAATGGCCGCGCGGCATGGGACTATATCCCCAACCCTCCGCGCCGGAGTCCCTCTGTGGGGGGGTCGTGAGGAGGGGGGGGGATTGGCGGTTGTCGTGTGCACCCTCCCTCGGTGGGGGGGGGTCGCCGGTGGGAGCCTCGACCGGCATGGCCGTAAAAAAACGGTGGCGTCCCTTGGACTCGTGGGCCCCCTCGAGGAAGAACCTCGGATTCGCCGGGGGGGACTCCGCTATATGGTATGGTATGGTATGGTATGGAATGGTATGGTATGGTATGTTATGGTATGGTATGGTATGGTATGGTATGGTATGGTATGGTATGGTATGGTATGGTATGGTATGGTGTGTTGTTGTTGTTGTTGTTGTGAGGGCACCCAGCACGTGCCGGGGAAAAATTGCCAGACACGCTCTCTCTGGGCAGGGCGCAAGGGAGCAGTCGGCCGGCGTTACGCTGGCCGGGCGTGTGCCGACAACGACCTAGGGGGGGGGGGGGGGGGGGAGGCGTGGAGTGGAGGGGGGGGGGGGGGCGCGTGGAGGAGGGTGGGGCCACCTGTGGAAGTTACCCTGGAGCCCTCCCCGGTCTCGCGGGGGGAGAGTTACTCGTCCTGTGCGAAGCGGCTGTGCTGGGGGTGGAAGCGGGGCGGTGACCCTTGGCCGGGGAAGGCACGCCCGGGTCCACGGACACTCCGCCCCTTGCCCGAACATCCCGCCGAGGTGGCCGTTCCTCGTGTGCGGCCGTGGCGTGGCCGGGGGCACTGGCCCGTGCTTCTAGCCTGCTACGGGGGCGAAGGGAGGCCTGGGAGTTGCTGTCTGCCGGCGCCTAGTCACCTTTGCTCGTCCTGTGGTGTGGCCGCCTCGTCCCCGGTAGTGCGGGCGCGCGCGCGTGTCGGTCATGGGGGAGGGAGGGCACAAGGGCGGGAGCACAAGAGCACGATCCTGGGTATACAGTTGCTGGCGTGTCGTGTTCCGTTCCGGTGCAGTCCCCCGCTCCCTGTCCCTGTGCCCTGCTTACGGGAGGCCGCGCGGCACAGCCGGCGGGGGGTTTGAGGCCCGGACCGGGCGCATGGGTAGCGGCGGGCGGCCGAGGCGGAAGCGGCGCCATGCGGGTGCGGGGCCCGTGGCGGTCACGGGGGGGTGCGGGCGGTCCAGCCGGCGGTCGGCAGTGGCCCTGAGTGCCCCACACAGTGGGGTCGGTGGGCGTGCCGGGGGAGGGCGCGTCCTGCAGGCCAAGGTGCGGGGGACGCGTGCGCAAGGGCGTCGGCGTGCCCGGTGCGGGCCCCTCTGCGGGCCGAGGGACCTGCGCCGAGCAGGTTGCGTTGCCTGGGGGCTGAGGTCGGGGCTCGGCGCATGGGTAGCGGCGGGCGGCCGAGGCGGAGGCGGCGCCGTGCGGGTGCGGGGCCCGTGGCGGTCGCTGGGAGGTGCGGGCGGCCCAGCCGGCGGTTAGCAGAGGCCCCAAGAGCCCCACACAGTGGGGTCGGAGGGCGTGCCGAGGGAGAGCGCGCCGTGCAGGCCAAGCTGCGGGGGGCGCATGCGCAAGGGTGTCGGCGTGCCTGTCGGGGGCCCCCTGAGGGCCGTGGGACCTGCGGTTGGCAGCAAGCGCTGCTCGGGGGCTGAGGCCGGGGCCGGGCGCTTGGGTGGCGGCGACCACGGGCACGAGTGCCCGAGGCGAGCGCGGGGCGGTGCGTGCGGGCCGGCCGGTGGCCGGTGGCCTCACTGAGAGTCCCACACGGGGGGGTTGACGGGCGTGCCGGGGGGGTACGCAACGTGCAAGTCGGGCAGCAGCGGGCGCACGTGCAGGGCATCGGCGTGCCCGATGAGGACCTCACTGAGGACCGAGGGGTTGGCGGCAAGCAGTATGCGTTGCCCGGGGGGGGGTGGCGGCGAGGAGTGGGAGGATGTCCGCGGCCTGCGACGTGGGGGTGAACACGACGTGGGCCGAGTGCGGCCCCGGGAGTGGCGCCGGGGGGAGCGGGACCACAGGCCGGCGGTCTACCGTGAGGCGCCAAGTGGCGCAATGGCGGAGGAGCTAGACTAGGGCGATGCTGTGGCGCAGTGTGTGGGGCTGGGTGCAGGGCGGCGTGGGGACGTGCGGCGGGAGGGGGGGGGGCGGGGCGGTGACGTGGGAGGGGGCACGGCAGAGGAGTGACGCTAGCGACGTGTGCGTCGTGCTGAGGGTGGAGAGGAGCTCGCGGAGGAGTCCCTCCCGGCCGGCGCTATCCAGCAGCGGGGGGGCGCCGTGGGGGGAGGTGGAGTGCCACATGCCAAGCAGACTGAACCCCAACTGCGTCGGGGGTCCGGGTCGCGGGGCGGCTGGGAGGTGCTCGGAGAGGTACACTGCGGTGGTGGCCGTTCGGAGCTCTAAGGGTGTGACGAGGCGGGGGGAGTGGCCGGCAGTGGCTGCCAGGATGGGCGGGTGTGTGAACAGGCGCCACGCGAGGAGTAGCTGCAGGGCGTTGTGGGGGGGGCAGTGATACTGGACATGGGCGGCGGAGTCCGGGTAGGGGCGGTGACAGAAGGGGCAAGTCACGCCCCTGTAGCCGGGGGGGTGGTCCTGGGAGTGCAGTAGCCGGAGGTGCATGATGCGGTGGAGGGCCAGTGCCGGGATCTCGGCGCGTTTATACGCGAGGCGGAGTAGGTGGGAGGACCAGCCTGGGGGCAGGGGCCGGAGGTGCAGCGCGTGGGTGCGGGCGGTGGTGGCCGCATACGCTGCCTCTGCGGCGTGCACGGGGCTAAGGAAGATCGCGCCCTCACGGAGCGCCACGATGCGGCCGTGGAAGAGTGCGGACCAGGGGAGGGTCCACGGGGAGGCGGCGTGGAGCCCGCGGCGGGTTAGGTTGTCGGCCTCGGCGTTTAGGGTGGCGAGGTGGCTGGCGGAGCCGGAGTCGTGTTGCGCGGGGAGCCAGGCCTCGTTCATGCGGAAGGAGGCGCAGAGGAGGGCCGCCCGGTACGGGATGGAGAGGGCGGAGGAGGGGGGCGGGCCGCGGGTGAGGTCGCAGAGTTGGGAGGTGGTGGAGTCCGAGGCGAAGAGGGCTTCGCCTGACCAGCCGCGGAGGGCGAACATGGCGGCTATTTTGGCGATCCACTCTGCGTCGGTGGAGTGGCCGGCGAGGGCGTGGAGGCCAAGCCAGCCGCGGTAGAGAGTGCCGTGGTGGGGGTGCCAGAGGAGGAAGCCGGCGCCGAGGCGGGTGCCCTCTTGGCTGCCGTTGCATGCGACCACGACATAGGGTAGGGAGCGGAGGGGGGCCAGTGAGCCGGTGTGGTGCTGCGAGGCGGGGCGTACGTGGGGGGAGGGCAGGAGGTGGACGGTGATGTCGAGGGGGGCGAGCGCCTGTGCCAGGGCGGGACCTTCGGTGAGCTAGGGGGTGGGGCGGCGTGGGGAGATGAGGGACGCCGTGGCGGCTACTGCGGGGGTGTTGGGGCCCCAACAGGCGCGGAGGTAGGTGCGGAGGAGGTTGAGGGGGGCCCGGTACGCTAGGAGGGGGGCGCCGGGACCGCGGTGCTGGAGGGGGAGGTGGAGGAAGGCCGAGTGTGCCCAGGGGGGCAGACGGAAGGCGTGGTGGTATGCATTGTTGATGGCGGTCTGATGGGGGCGGAGGGAGGGGGGGGGAAAGAGGACGCCCGAGGTGACGTAGTCGAGGGGGGAGAGGCCGAAGGCGTGTAGGGAGCGGAGCTGGAGTATGGGGCAGGCCTCGCGGTTGCGGCTGGCCTTGCGCGCCCGGTCGAGGGACGCGCGGGACTTGTTGATGACGCGGAGGAGGGGGAGCTCGGGGAGGATGGGGATGCCGACGACTTCCGGGGGGGCGGTGGTGGTGGTGCCGGTGTGCTGCGGGACGTCGGCCGTGACGAGGGTGGCCCGGCCTGGGCGGGAGTCGATGAGGGAGAACTCCTGCTTGTCGGGGTGTATGATGCGGCCGGCGCGGCGAGAGCACTCGCGGCAGTCGGTGGCCATGGCTGCCGCGTCCGTGAGGGAGGGGGTGATGAAGCGGCTGTCGTCGCTGTACGAGAGGTGGGTGGCGGGGAGGGACTTGGAGTGGCCGGGGATGGTGAGGGGGAGGGTGATGGAAGTGTTGGGGCGCATGGCTCTGGTGATGACCAAGCCGGGGGCCTGGTAGTGGAGTTGGGCGAACCTGTCGCCTTGGTTGCCCCCCTCCTGTGTGCTGAAGGGGTGGGCGAACCCTTTGCGGGTGGCCACGCGGATGACCGGGCGGCTGTAGAAGCCGTCTGCCCAGGGGCAAAAGTCCCACGTGGCGCGGAGGCGGGAGCAGAGGCGGGAGTTGTCCTGGCGCAGTACCCTGAGGTACGCGTCAGACTCGTCCCAGCCGCAAATGGCGCAGGTGCCGTGGGTGGAGAGGGCCGTGTAGGCGGCGGCGCGGGCTACGAGGGCGAGGCCGCGGGCGGAGTGGCCTGGGCGGTAGGCGAAGGAGGCGGGGGTGTAGGTGGAGGTGAGCTCGAGATCGGCGGCTAGGCGGGTCGTGGCGATGCCGGAGGCTGCGCCGGAGACGCCCGACTCCACGTCGACGGGGCGGAAGGAGCGTGTGAGGTGCCGGGGGAGTGGCTTGGTGGGTTTCCCCTTGTAGAGGCCGTAGCGGACGGTCTCGTTGGAGACGCCTGGGGTGCCGGATTCGAGCTGGAGGAGGAGGTGTAGCAACCTGAGGTGGACGCCTCCGCCGCTGCGGAAGAGCGCTGCGCGTGCCACGTTGTCAGTGGACACGGCGAGGGAGCGCTTGCCCATGCGGCGGTGGGCGAGGGAGGCGGTGGTGATGAGGGGGGGGGACTGGCGGGCGAGGGCGTACGCCCGGAGGGAGGCGGGGGATTCTGGTCGGGCGTTCGCGCGGAGGGCGTCGCGGAGTAGGGGGAGAGTGAGATCGGTGGGCGGGTGTAGGAGGGGGAGACAGGGGTCCGGGGTGCAGCGGGCGGCGAAGAAGGCGTGGTCCCTGGAGACTTGCCGGTTGGCCGTGTGGGATCGGGAGTGGGCCGTGACCTCGGCGACCCGTTCCTCGCGGGTCGTGAGGGTGGCCCCCAGGTGGGGGAGGATGCCGTGGAACGGTTCCAGGGGAGGGGAGGGCAGCCGGAGGACTGTGCGAGTGGCGGAGGTGATGGAGGGGGAGGAGGGGACGGCAACGCGAGAGACGTAGCCGCGGGCGGCCGATGCCTCCTGGAGGGCAGTGGACTGGGTGGCGAGGTCATGTGTGGAGAGGGGAAAGGTGAACTGGGCCAGGGCTCGTAGTAGTGTGGGGGTGTCAGGCGGGTGCGGGAGCAGCTGGTGCGCGAGGGAATGGTGGGCGGCGATGTAGTGGTCGGGGAGGGAGGGGGTAAGGGAGAGCCAGCCCCACGCCAGGTCAAGGGCGGCTGAGAGGGAGTCCATGTCCTTGATAGTTGCCAATCGCCATCGGAACAGACGCCACGAGTGGGCGTCGCAGGAGCGGTGGTGCAGGGTGACCTGCGCCAGCACCATGGCGTGTGAGGTGTGGCAGGGGAGGACGTGGTGAGTGTGGGAGGCGATGGGTCCGGTGGCGAAGATGTGGTCGATGGCGGTGGACCGGGGGGAGCCGTGGCGGGTGGTGAAGTTGGTGGGAGTGGCTGGGGGGACCAGGCGGTGCCAGGCTGAGAGCGGGCCTAGGTCCCCGAGCGCGGAGGCTAGGGGAGTGCCTGGGGCTCCCGTGCTGTTGAGGCCGCCCAGGAGGACGCACAATTCGGGACGTATGCGGGAGCGGAGGTGGTTCATGAGCTTCACCTCGGAAACCCACTCGGAGTACGAGAGGCGTGGGGGGAGGTGGGCGTTGAACAGGAGGGCACGGCCCCCTAGTGAGAGGGGGACCGTGGAGGCAATCCAGTGCGGGCTGTCGTAAAAGAGGTCGGCGGGCTGGGAGGGGGCGCGGAGGGACCGGAGCCAGGCCGTGCGGACGCCTGAGCCCTGGCCGGACGCGGTGCTGTAGTGGGCCTCGTACCGCGGCGGGAGGGCGGTGCGGGCCGCGGCCAAGTCCCAGAGTTGCTGCTCGGCGACCACGTCGGGGGACAGGGCCTCGAGCTAGGTGCGGGCGAGGGAGACTTGGCCGGCGATGCCGCCCCAGTTGTGCGTGAGGAAGGTGAGGGCTGTGTCGCGGAGGGGGGTGGACGCCTGGTCACGGGGGTCGGGGAGGGAGAGGACGAAGGCGGGGGTCGGCTGGAGGAGGCGGTCGGGAGGGGGGGCGCAGGGGGTAGCCCAGGGGATGGCTGAGACGGGGACAGCCCCGGGCAGTAGCATGCCCTGGAAGCCGACCCCACAGCGGGTGGCGGTGTCACGAGTGCACATGGGCGGGGCTTTGTGGGGGGAGGTGCAGAAGAAGTGAGGCCAGTGGTCGGTCGGCGATGTGGGGAGGTCGACGAAGGCGGTGTGAGGCCCGGGGCGTCCACAGTCGGGGCAAGCGGAGGAGGTGACGAGTGGGGCGTCGGGGAGGGCGGGGCCTAGCGCCCACGCTGAGGTCGGGCCTGACGAGCGAGTATACGCTGGGGACGGGGGGAGGGGGGCTGACGGCAAGTGGGCGGTGTCCCAGAAGGCGGTCCACTTGGCGTCCATGTGCAGGGGAGGGGTGATCCAGAAGGAGGGGTCGCGGCGCTAGCGGGGGAAGGAGGCGAGCCAACCGCACACTGTGGGGAGGGCGGAGGCGAGGAGCGAGGGGGGTAGCGACGTGGAGACCTGGGCGGCGTGCAGGAGGTCTCGGAGGGGGCCCGGGGGGAGGTTGGCGGCCGGGGGGAGGCCAAGGGGGAGAAGGTCAGCAGAGTGTGTGCACACGGGGCAGTGCGTGAGGGCCGGGCGCCGCAGCGTGCCGCAGTGAAGGCATATACGGGGGGCGGAGGCCGGTGGTGTAGCGGGTGCGCGGGGGGGACTCCCTCGGGCGTAGGGTTGGGGACGGGGCTCCGGGCCGGAGAGGAGGTCAGCCCCGGCGCAGTGGGCGTTGAGTGGGCGGGGGAAGTGGGAGGCGAGGAAGGTCGCCCAGGCCAGGGTCGGGAGGTCGGGAGCGCTGGAGGCGGGGAGAGTGTCCGGCAGGGCGAGTGAGTTGTGTCTGCGGGCACTGGGGAACATGGCGCCGCGGACTGCCATGCCTGACGTGGGGGCCGAGGGCGCTGTGCGGCCATGGTGCCTCGGGGAGCGTCGGGGGCAGGAACGGGGGGGTGATTGCTGGCGGCTGCGTGTGGCGGGACGGGGCTGAGGGTCGCCCGGGACGGGCGGGCGGTTGGAGGGGGGGGTGTTGAGTGTGGCGGCGGGGGCGTGCCAAGGTTGCCCACGTCCCGTCTGCCCTGGACCGTAAGGGACCAGCCCTCGTCGTGCTGGATGACGCGCGTGGGCAGTGAGGCGAAGAGGGAGGTGTGCAGGGCGGGGGCGATGGAGGCAAACGCGTGTCCGCGGCGGGCGTCGGCGTCAGTGACGCACACGACGGTTTGCAGGTTGTGGGTGAGGGTGACTGCTATGGAGGGGTGCGGGCCTAGGCGGAGGCCTGAGCCGCGGACGATGCCGGTGGTGGCTGGCGAGGAGCCGACGGGGGCGAAGGTGGGGACCGAGGACGCGGGGGTGGCGCCGGTGGCGGGGGGCGCGGGGGCGCCAGAGAGGGGGGGCCGGCCGAGGAGGGGTGGGGCGGAGAGTGGCGCGGGCGGGGCGGCGGCGCCAGGGGCTTTCAGGGAGGGCGCTGGCGGTGCGGAGGAGTCAAGGCGGAACCAGTCCGGGTCCGTTGTGGAGCGGGGGGGGAGGGCAGTTTTGGTGTAGGAGATGAGGTCTTGGAACTGGGTCTGGGTGGATAGACGGCCACTGCGCCGTGCAATGGCTGCGCGGAGGGTGTCGGCGGAGGAGACGTGTTGGAGGTCCTGGTAGGCCTCTATGGGGAAGGAGGGGGCGCTGGCGTTGGTGAAGGCCGCTGTCAGCCAGGGAGTGTCGGCATGGGCCTGCGCGGCTGTGATGAGGGGCTGGATGGCTTGGAGGGCAGGCAAGGAGGCCGCGGAGGAGGCGGCGGCTCCGTACCGTTGGGAGACCAGGGTGAGGAGCTTGTTGAGGTGGAGGCGGAGGGTGGGCTTGTGGAGGTTGGGGCAGGAGTGCCAGGCACCCTTGGCGGCGAGCACCAGGCTGGCGGTGGACGTGGAGACCGAGAGGTGCTGCACGGTCCTCGGGGGCAGGTGGCAGTTCTTGCCCATGGCCACAATGCACATCGCCGTGTGGTGGGCGTCGGCCTCGGGGACGGAGGAGAGGCCGTCGAGTAAGGACAGCGTGTCCTTGGAGCTTGGGGCTGGGCCAGTCTGGAACAGCGTCTCCCAGTCTGACGGGGGTGGTGCGGCCGGCTGTGGGGGCTGGGGACGGGGGGGAAGCAGGGACAAGGGTTGCGAAGCGTTGGGGGGTGCAGGGGCGGCGGCGGGGGCGGGGACACCGGGCCCCGCAGGAGGGTCTTCTGCCTGCGGGTTAGCGCGGCGGGCGGCTGCGGTGATGGCGGTGGAGATGTTGGGGGTGCGAATTGAACCATCATCCTTCCGATGGTTTAACTCGGTGTACCACCGTTGGGCTGACAGGGGGCAAGGGGCGGGGACACGGACGTGGGGGCTGGCGGGGTCGAAGACGCAGCTGAGGGGGGGGCAGGCCAGCCGGGAGCCGGTCTGCTGGGCCGCCCAGGTCGCTAGCCAGTGGAGCAGGGCGACCTGGGCGACCTTGGGCTTGATGGCCTCCTCGAAGGCGAGGAGGTCCAGGAGGCGGCGGAAGGGGATGGAGGGGGGGAGGTCGGTGGAGAAGGGGGAAATGTGGGCGAGGGCGGCCGAGGCGAGGGTGGTCTGGGCGAGGGTGGAGGCACGAGCGCTCCAGTCGATGAGGGCGCTCATGCAGGAGGCGTAGGGGAGCCACGAGGCGTCGTGGTGTGTGGTGAGGAGGGAGATCTCGTTCTCGCTGAGCTGCTTGGTGAAGGCGAACCACCGGAGGAGGGGGCTGGCTTCGATGGAGGAGCCGGCGAGGGGGATGGAGAGGACGTCCACATTCGCCGGCATGTGGCGCGCGGAGGCTAGCAGGCGTGGGGGTTGTTGGGAGTCCAGGGCGATGGACAGGAGGGGCCAGGCGTCGGCCGCCGTCAACGGTTCGCGCTGGAGGTCGGGGGACGGAGCTGAGGATGGGTGTGCCATGGTGCCTGTGGGGAGCAGAGCAAGGGAGGGTCCGACACACGGCGTGCCGGGGGTGGGAGGTCCGTTGACGGCTGTGGGCGCCAGTCGTGGTGTGTGATGAGGGTGGGCGGGGTTGGTCGGGCTGGGCGGGCGGGAGAAAGGGAGAAGCTGAGGCAAGCGCTCAGGGCCCGGAGGCTCCGGCATGCAGAGCGAACAGTGCTACCGGCAGTGGCGCAAATTCAGAAGGGTGGGGGGGGTGGGCTAGGTGCGGGTGGTGGTCGTCACTGGGCGCGGCGAGAGTCGTGAGATGGTGCTGGGCGTGGGTGGTCGCTGGGTGTGGTGCCAGGTCGGCGGGAGGCTCGCGCCGGGGGCTGGTGTTGGGTGTGGGGCGGGGTGGGCTGGTGGGGGGCAGAAAAAGCCGAGGCAAGCGCTCGAGGCCCGTAGGCTCCGGCATGTAGAGCGAACAGTGCTACTGGCGGTGGCGCAAAGTAAGAAGGGGGGGGGGGGGGGCTGGTGGGCCCGGCGTGGGCGTGGGCCGTCGTTGGGTGCGGTGTACGTCGCGCGGTGGCGTCGGCTGGGGGAGAGGGGTGGGGTGGGCGTGTGGCAAGGGGAGGGGTGTCGGGCGCGGCGTGTCGGGGATGTAGGGTGTGGGAGGTCGACTGTCTGCGGTCCAGAGCTGGTCTCTGGGGTTCGTTGGCGTGTGGTGGTGGTGGGTGTGTCCTGCTACCGGTGTCTTACTACGAGGAAGTGATGAGGGTGTAGACTGCTTGGGGACTGAGGCCGGAGAGCCTAGGGCGGGGGAATGGGGCGCTGGCGGCGGGTTATCCCCGGCTGGGATGGCCGGGGTGCCTTGGGGCCCCGTGGGGGCGGAGGTTCCCCACGTCGGCTGGGTGCGAAACCACGGCCTGTATTTCCGTCACCGAAGTTCTTAGGTTTCGACCCCAGGAACTTACCCGCCGCGGGGACTGTGGGCCGGGACGGCCAAGGGGGATGATCATGAAGAGGAAGTGGGGGGCCAGGATGAGCCTGGCGGTCGGCACCTTCTATCGGCCGGGGGGAGGCCGATGCCCGGGGCTATTACCTCTCCCTTGTGTCCGTGGTGCGGTGGTGGGTGGTGGTGTGGTACCGCCCAACCGGCGTCTGTGCCCGGTGCCGTGGGCACACACCCCCGTTGGGGGCGGGTATGAAGCGCCCGGTCGCCTTGCGCCCCCTGCACAACAGCCCGCCAGGCGCTGCTAGGCCTCTAGCGCCAGCTGGAGTGGGGGGGGGCGCTTGGGGCAGTGCGGGGCCCCTCCGCACTCCTGGCGGCCCGCACTGCCTGTATAGCGTTACAAGGGCGACGCGGGCTCGAACCGCACATGCGGGCCGCGCCGCCCCAGCTGGGGTGGGGGACAGGGGGGGGGACTGGGTTCAGCGTCACGTGTGATCGCTCGCCGGCTGGTCACACCACCCTCCACGTTGGAGTAACAGCGATGGGGTTCTTGGGGCCCCGCCCAGGGTTCCGGGGGCCCCACCCAGGGGCCGTGGGCCCCCCCCGTTCGGTCTCTGTGCGTGAGGCATGGGTGGGGGGGGAGGGACAAAGGCCACTCGCGGCCATGACGCATGGCGCGCAGGGAGGGCGGTATCACTCATGCAACGCCATGGTGCATGCAGCAGGGGGAAGGGGGGGCAAGGCCTGGACCCCCACCGCGTATGGGGGGTCCCCTCGTCAGCCAGGCGTCCGCCCGTCGGCGGCTGCGGTAGCCCACCTCGGTGGCGTCGGCAACCTGTGAAGAAGGAGAGGGGGTGTGGAGGGGAGGAGGGGCATGGTGTGCACGCGGGGAGGGGGGGGGGGGGCTGTGGGCCGGTTGGCGGGCGCGCGCGCGAGGGGGAGGGGTTGCGGTGTGCTCAGCCGCGAGCGCCACCGTTCGGCTGACTAGGGAAGAGGGGCAGCCGGGGCTGGCCAAAGTCGGCCGGGGAGCCCGGGGCGCCTGCGGCGCTGGGGGCCACGGTCAACAGAGGGGCCCGCACCCCGCTCGGCGGGGACGAATCCGGCCGAGCATCATCCACGGGGGCGAATTCTGGTGGAGGCGGGGGGAGCGCCAAGCCGTCCCCTCGCGGCCGAAGCGGACCGGGACGGGCCCCGCCGGATGGATACCGGGGGGGCGGGCGGGGCTGGGCTCCGGGGCTCCAGGGCCCGGGTCCCTTGTGGCTGCGGGCCGGCGCGGGGGGGACCGGGCGGGCCTCTGGGCTGCGGCTGGTGAGGGGGGGCGCGGAAGGCCCGGGCGGGCTGGGGGGCGAACCCCGAGAGGCCCCCAGGAGCTGGGCGAGGGCTCTTGAGGGCGGCCGTTTCTTGAGGGGGGGGGGGGGGGTGCTCCCTGTCCGGGGGACGACGGGGGCCCCTGTGGAGCGAGGGGGGGGGGAGGGCGTGTATCGCCCGGTGTAGGGCCATGTCGATTCATGGCCGCGCGGCATGGGACTATATCCCCAACCCCCGGCGCCGGAGTCTCTCTTCTTTTTCGGGGGGGGGTGAGGGGGGGGGGGGGGGGGGCTGGCGGTTGTCGTGTGCACCCACCCATGCGGCGGGGGGGTCGCCGGTGGGAGCTTCGTCCGGCATGGCCGTGAAAACCCGGTGGCGTCCCCTCGGCTCGTGGGCCCCTTCGAGGAAGCACCTCGGATTCGCCGGGGGGTACTCCGCTATATGGTATGGTGTGGTATGGTATGGTATGGTATGGTATGGTATGGTATGGTATGGTATGGTATGCTATCGTATGGTATGGTATGGTATGGTATGGTATGGTATGGTATGGTATGGTATGGTATGGTATGGTATGTTGTTGTTGTTGTTGTTGAGGGCACCCAGCACGTGCCGGCGGGAGAAATTGCCAGACACGCTCTCCCTGGGCAGGGCGCAAGGGAGCAGTCGGCCGGCGTCACGCTGGCCGGGCGTGTGCCGACGACGACCGGGGGGGGGGGGGGGGTTCCGCCTTCTGTCTTGGGGGGGGGGGGGGCGCGTCGCTGTGAGAGGGACCACCTGTCCGTGCGACCCTGGTTCTCTCCCCCGCCGTGGGGGGAGGGCGTGCGCACCTGTGCGAAACGGAGGCGGGATGGGGGGCGGGATGGAGGGACCACCTGTCCGGGGACCTGCGGGGCCCCGGTTCCCCTTGCTTCCAGCCGCCACTCCCCCGCGACAGGGGAGGGGGCTACGTCCTGTGCGGAGGTGGAGTAAGGGGGGTGGAGGGGGCGGGGACTATGTATGGTCTATCCCCTGGTGCCCGTCCCTGTGTCCCGTGTGCGGGAGGCCGCGCGGCACGGCCGGCGGGGGGGTTCAGGCCTGGGCCGGGCGCGTGGGTAGCGGCGGGCGGCCGAGGCGGAGGCGGCGCCATGCGGGTGCGGGGCCCGTGGCGGTCGCGGGGCGGTGTGGGCGGACCGGCCGGCGGCCGGCGGTGGCCCTGAGAGCCCCACTCCATGGGGTCGCCGGGCGCGCCGGGGGCACGCGTGCCGCGCAGGCTTGGCCGTGGGGGGGGCGTGTGCAAGGGCGTCGGCGCGCCCGATGCGGGCCCCTCTGCGGGCCGCGGGACCAGCGGCTAGCTGGAAGCCTGGCCTGGGGGCCGAGGCCTGGGCCGGGCGCGTGGGTAGCGGCGGGCGGCCGAGGCAGAGGCGGCGCCATACGGGTGCGGGGCTCGTGGCGGCGCAGGCGGACCGGCCGGTGGCTGGCGGCGGCCCTAAGAGCCCCACTCCATGGGGTCGGCGGGCGCGCTGGGGGTGCAGGGGCGTGGTGCGGTGCAGGGGCGCAGCCGTGCGGGGCGGCGCAGGGGCGCAGCAGTGTGGGGCCGCGCAGGGGCGCGGCGCGGGGCTGCGCAGGGGTGCAGCGTGGGGCTGCGTAGGGGCGGTGGGGGCACGGCGTGTACGTTGGGGGGGGGGGGGGGGGGGGGGGGGGGGGCTGTGGGCTGGTGGGTGGGTGCGCGCGCGAGGGGGACGGGGGTGCGGTGAGCTCAGCCGCAGGGCGTCGCCGTGCGGCCGACCGGGCGGAGGAGCGGCTGGGGCTGGCCAAAGTCGGCCGGGGAGCCCGGGGCGCTCGAGGTGTCGGGGGGGCCGCGGTCAGCGGTGGGGCCCGCACCCCGCTCGGCGGGGACGAATCCCGCCGAGCATCGTCCACGGGGGCGAATCCTGGTGGAGGCGGGGGGGAGCGCCACGCCGTCCCCTCGCGGCCGAACCGGACCCGGACGGGCCCCGCCGGAGGGATACCGGGGGGGCAGGCGGGGCCGGGCACCGGGGCTCCGGGCCCCAGGTCCCTGGTGGTTGTGGGCCGGCGCGGGGGAGACCGGGGCTGTGCAGGGGCGCAGCAGCGTGGGGCTGCGCAGGGGGGCAGCGTGGGGCTGAGTAGGGGCGCAGCGTGGGGCTGCGCGGGGGCGCAGCGTGGGGCCGCTCAGGGGCGCAGCAGTGTGGGGCGGCGCTGGGGCGCAGCAGTGTGTGGCTGCGCAGGGGCGCAGCAGCGTGGGGCTGCGCCGGGGCGCGGCATGGGGCCGTGAAGGGGCGCTGCAGCGTGGGGCTGCGCAGGGGCGTAGCGTGGGGCTGAGTAGGGGCGCAGCGTGGGGCTGCGCAGGGGCGCAGCGCGGTGCGGCGCAGGGGCGCAGCAGTGTGGGGCGGCGCAGGGGCGCAACAGCGTGGGGCTGCGCGGGGGCGCAGCGTGGGGCTGCGCAGGGGCGCAGCAGCGTGGGGCTGCGCAGGGGCGTGACGCGGGGCCGCGCGTGGGCGCGGCTTGGGGCCGTGGAGGGGTGCAGCAGCGTGGGGCTGCGCAGGGGCGCAGCGTGGGGCTGCGTAGGGCTGCGCAGCAGCGTGGGGCTGCGCAGGGGCGTAGCGTGGGGCCGCAAATGGGGCGCAGCGGGGGGCTGCGTAGGGGCGCAGCAGCGTTGGGCTGGGCAGGGGCGCAGCGTGGGGCTGCGTAGGGGCGCAGCGTGGCGCGGCGCAGGGGCGCAGCAGTGCGGGGCTGCGCAGGGGCGCAGTGCGGGGCTGCGCAGGGGTGCAGCGTGGGGCTGCGCAGATGCGAAGCGCGGGGCGGCGCAGGGGCGCAGCAGCGTGGGGCCGCGCAGGGGAGCAGCCGCGTGGGGCTGTGCAGGGGCGCAGCGCGGGGCTGGGCAGGGGCGTAGCAGCGTGGGGCCGCGCCGGGGCGCGGTATGGGACCGTGCAGGGGCGCAGCAGCGTGGGGCCGCGTAGGGGCGCAGCGTGGGGCTGCGTAGGGGCGCAACGGTTTGGGGCGGCGCAGGGGCGTAGCAGCGCGGGGCTGCAGGGGCGCAGCGCGGGGTTGCGCAGGGGCGCAGCATGGGGCCGCGCAGGGGCGCAGCGCGGGGCTGCGCAGGCGCGCAGCGTGGGGTTGCGCAGGGGCGCAACAGCGTGGGGCCGCGCAGGGGAGCAGCAGCGTGGGGCTGGGCAGGGGCGCAGCAGCCCGGGGCTGGGCACGGGCGCAGTAGCGTGGGGCTGCGCAGTGGCGCGGCAGCCAGGGCTGTGCAGGGGCGCGGCAGCGTGGGGCTGTGCAGGGGCGTAGCAGCGTGGGCGCAGCAACCTGGGGCTGCGCAGGGGCGCAGCAGCGTGGGGCTGCGCTGGAGGGCAGCGTGGGGCTGCGCAGGGGCGCAGCAGCCTGGGGCTGTGCAGGGGAGCATCAGCGTGGGGTTGCGCAGGGGCGCGGCAGCCAGGGCTGTGCAGGGGCGTAGCAGCGTGGGCGCAGCAACCTGGGGCTGCGCAGGGGCGCAGCAGCCTGGGGCTGCGCTGGAGGGCAGCGTGGGGCTGGGCAGGGGCGCAGCAGCGTGGTGCTGCGTAGGAGCGCAGCAGCGCGGGGCTGGGCAGGAGCGCAGTAGCGTGGGGCTGCGCAGGGTCGCTGCAGCCCGGGGCTGGGCAGGGGCGCGGCAGCGTGGGGCTGCGCTGGAGTGCAGCGTGGGGCTGCGTAGGGGCGCAGCAGCGTGGGGCTGCGCTGGAGTGCAGCGTGGGGCTGCGCAGGGGCGCAGCAGCGTGGGGCTGCGCTGGAGGGCAGCGTGGGGCTGCGCAGGGGCGCAGCAGCGTGGGCGCAGCAACCTGGGGCTGCGCAGGGGCGCAGCAGCGCGGGGCTGCGCTGGAGGGCAGCGTGGGGCTGCGCAGGGGCGCAGCAGCTCGGGGCTGCGCGGGGGCGCAGCAGCGTGGGGCTGCGCTGGAGGGCAGCGTGGGGCTGCGCAGGGGCGCAGCAGCGCGGGGCTGCGCAGGGGCGTAGCGTGGGGCCGCGCAGGGGCGCAGCGTGGGGCTGCGCAGGGGCGCAGCAGCGTGTGGCCGCGCAGGGGTGCAGCAGTGTGGGGCTGCGCAGGGGTGCAGCAGCGTGGGGCTGCGCAGGGGCGCAGTAGCGTGGGGCTGCGCAGGGGTGGGGGGCTGCGCTTGGGCGCAGTGTGGGACTGCACAGGGGCGCAGCAGCGGGGGGCTGTGCAGGAGCGCAGCAGCGTGGGGCTGCGCAAAGGTGTTGTATGTGGCTGCCTAGGGGCGCAGCGTGGGGCTGCGCAGGGGCGCAGCAGCGTGGGGCCGCGCAGGGGCGCGGCAGTGTGGGCTGCGCGGGGGCGCAGTGGCGTGGGGCCGCGCATGGGCGCAGCAGCGTGGGCTGTGCAGGGGCGCAGCAGCGCGGGGCCGTGAGGGGGCGCTGCAGTGTGGGGCTGCGCAGGGGTGCAGCAGCGTGGGGATGCAAAGGGGCGCAGCGTGGGGCTGCGCATGGGCGCGGCAGCATGGGGCTGTGCAGGGGCGCAGGAGCGCGGCGCCACGCAAGGGCGCAGCAGTGTGGGGCTGCGCAGGGGCGCAGCGGCGTGGGGCTGTCGTGTAGGGTAGAGGTAGGGGTGGCGTGAGGGCGGCGGGGGGTGTGGGGCCCTGCTCGACAGACAACGGTCCCTGGTGGGCGGTCGGGGGCGGCGTGGGGTGCGTGGGGGGCGTGCCGTGGGGTGGTGTGGGGGTGTGGCCTGCTACCTAGCCTTTCACTACGAGGATGTGGCGAGGAAGACGCTGGGGAACTGAAGCCGGAAAGCCTGGGGCTGGGGCGCTGGCGGCGGGTTATCCCCGGCTGGGATGGCCGGGGTGCCCTGGGGTCCCGTGGGGGCGGAGGCTCCCCACGTCGGCCGGGTGCGAAACCACGACCTGTGTTTCCGTCACCGAAGTTCTTAGGGTTCTACCCCAGGAACTTACCCGCCGCGGGGACTGTGGGCCGGGACGGCCAAGGGGGATGACAATGAAGAGGAAATGGGGGGCCAGGATGAGCCTGGCGGTCGGCACCTTCCCTCGGCCTGGGGGAGGCCGTTGCCCGGGGCTATTCCCTTCCTCCCGTGGCCGTGGTGCTGTGGTGGGTGGTGGTGTGGTACCCCCCAACTGGCGTCTGTGCCCGGTGCCGTGGACACAGACCCCTGTTGGGGGCGGGTATGAAGCGCCCGGTCGCCTCGCCCCCCCTGCACAACAGCCCGCCAGGCGCTGCTAGGCCTCTAGCGCCAGCTGTCGTGGGGGGGGGCGCTCGGGGCAGTGCGGGGCCCCTCCGCTCTCCTGGCGGCCCGCACTGCCCGTATAATGCAACAAGGGGCGGCGCGGGCTCGTACAGCACGCGCGGGCCGCGCCGCCCCAGCCGGGGTGGGGGACAGGGGGGGGACAGGGGGGGGGTCAGGGGGTCGCGGCAGGTGGATGGAGGGTGGCGGGGGCTTGTACCGCGCACCGGCGGGCCCCACCACCCTCCAGTCAGGAGGCGCGGCTGCAGGGGTTTTGGGGGCCCCACCCAGGGGCCTTCGGCCCCCCCCGTGCGGTTGCGGTGAGGGGGAGGGGAGGCAAAGGCCACTCGCGGCCATGACACATGGTGCACAGGGAGGGAGGTATGACTCATGCAATGCCATGATGCATGCAGCAGGGGGAAGGAGCGGCAAGGCCTGGACCCCCACCGAGTTTGGGGGGTCCCCTTCTCAGCCAGGTGTCCGCCCGTCGGCGGCTGCGGAAGCCCACCTCGACGGTGACGGCTACCTGTGAAGAAGGAGGGGGGGTGCGGAGGGGAGGAGGGGCATGGTGTGCATGCGGGGAGGGGGGGGGGGGGCTGTGGGCCGGTTGGCGGGCGCGCGCGCGAGGGGGTGGGGTAGCGGTGTGCTCAGCCGCGAGCGTCACCGTTCGGCTGACCGGGGAGGAGGGGCGGCCGGGGCTGGCCAAAGTCGGCCGGGGAGCCCGGGCGCCCGCGGCGCTGGGGGCCACGGTCAGCGGATGGGCCCGCACCCCGCTCGGCGGGGACGAATCCCGCCGAGCATCATCCACGGGGGCGAATCCTGGTGGAGGCGGGGGGAAGCGCCACGCCGTCCCCTCGCGGCCGAACCGGACCGGGACGGGCCCCGCCGGATGGATACCGGGGGCGCAGGCGGGGCTGGACTCCGGGGCTCCGGGGCCCGGGACCCTGGTGGCTGTGGGCCGGCGCGGGGGGGACCGGGTGGGCCTCTGGGCTGCGGCTGGTGAGGGGGGGCCGTGGAAGGGCCGGGCGGGCTCGGGGGCGAACCCCGAGGGGCCCCCGGGGGCTGGGCGAGGGCTCCCGAGGGCGGCCGTTCCTTGAGGGGGGGGGGGGGGGGTTGCTCCCTGCCCGGGGGACGACGGGGGCCCCTCTTGAGCGAGGGGGGGGGGAGGGCGTGTATCGCCCGGTGTAGGGCCATGTCGATTCATGGCCGCGCGGCATGGGACTATATCCCCAACCCTCCGCGCCGGAGTCCCTTTTTTGGGGGGGCTGTGGGGGGGGGGGGGGCTGGCGGTTGTTGTGTGTACCCTCCCATGCGGGGGGGGGGTCGCCGGTGGGAGCTCCGTCCGGCGTGGCTGTTAAAACCCGGTGGCGTCCCCTGGGCTCGTGGGCCCCTTCGAGGAAGAACCTCGGATTCGCCGGGGGGGACTCCGCTATATGGTATGGTATGGTATGGTATGGTATGGTATGGTATGGTATGGTATGGTATGGTATGGTATGGTATGTTGTTGTTGTTGTTGTTGTTGTGAGGGCACCCAGCACGTGCCGGCGGGAGAAATTGCGAGACACGCTCTCCCTGGGCAGGGCGCAAGGGAGCAGTCGGCCGGCGTTACGCTGGCCGGGCGTGTGCCGACAACGACCGAGGGGGGTGGGGGGGGCGCCGTGGAGTGGGGGGGGGGGTGTGGAGGAGGGTGGGGCCACCTGTGGAAGTCACCCTGGAGCCCTCCCCCGTCTCCCGGGGGGAGAGTTACTCGTCCTGTGCGAAGCGGCTGTGGTGGGGGCGGAGAGTGGGGCGGTGGCCCTGGGGTGGGGAAGGCACGCCCGGGTCCATGGACAGTCCGCGCCTTGCCGGAACATCCCGCCGAGGTGGCCGTTCCTCGTGTGAGGCCGTGGCGTGGCCGGGGGCGCTGGCCCATGCTTCTAGCCTTCTACGGGGGCGAGGGGAGGCCTGGGAGTTGCGGTCTGCCGGCGCCTAGTCACCTCTGCTGGAGCCGTGTTGTGGCCGCCTTGTCCCCGGTAGTGCAGGCGCGCGCGCGCGACGGTCATGGGGGAGGGAGGGCACAAGGGCGGGAGCACAAGAGCACGAACATGGGTTCACTGTTGCTAGCGTGCTGTGTTCGGTTCAGGTGCTTTTCCCTGGTGCCTGTCCCTGTGCCCTGCGTACGGGAGGCCGCGCGGCACAGCCGGCGGGGGGTCGCGGCCCGGGCCGGGAGCATGGGTAGCGGCGGGCGGCCGGGTCGGACGCGGCGCCATACGGGTGCGGGGCCCGTGGCGGTCGCGGGGGGTTGCGGGCGGTCCAGCCGGCGGTCGGCAGTGGCCTTGAGCGCCCCACACAGTAGGGTCGGTGGGCGTGCCTGGGGAGGGCGCGTCATGCAGGCCATGCTGCGGAGGGCGCGCGCGCAAGGGCGTCGGCGTGCCCGGTGCGGGCCCCTCTGCGGGCCGAGGGCCCTGCGGTATTGCGGTGCCTCGGGGCTGAGGCCGGGGCCGGGCGCATGGGTAGCGGCGGGCGGCCTAGCGGGTGCGGGGGCCTTGGCGGTCGCTGGGAGGTGCGGGCGGCCCAGCCGGCGGTCGGCAGAGGCTCCAAGGGCCCCACATTGTGGAGTCCGAGGGCGTGCCGGGGGCGAGTGTGCCGTGCAGGCCAAGCTACGGGGGGCGCACGCGCAAGGGTGTCGGCGTGCCTGTCGGGGGCCCCCTGAGGGCCGTGGGACCCGCGGCTGGCGTGGCGTTGCTCGGGGGCCGAGGCTGGGGCCGGGCGCGTGGGCAGCGGCGTCCACGGGGACGAGCGCCCGAGGCGAGGGGTGGACGGGCGTGCCGGGGGCGTACGCAGCGTGTAGGTCGGGCAGCAGCGGGCGCACGTGCAGGGCGTCGGCGTGCCCGATGAGGACCTCACTGAGGACCGAGGGGTTGGCGGCAAGCAGTATGCGATGCCCGGCGGGGGTGGCGGCGAGGAGCGGGAGGATGTCTGCGGCCCGCGACGTGGGGGTGAACACGACGTGGGCCGGGTGCGGCCCCGGGAGTGGCGCCCGGGGGAGCGGGACCACAGGACGGCGGTCTACTGTGAGGCGCCAAGTGGCGCAATGGTGGAGGAGCCAGACTAGGGCGATGCTGTGGCGCAGTGTGTGGGGCTGGGTGTTGGGCGGCGTGGGGACGTGCGGCGGGAGGGGGGGGGGCGGGGCGGTGACGTGGGAGGGGCCACGGCGGAGGAGTGACGCTAGCGACGTGTGCGTCGTGCTGAGGCTGGAGAGGAGCTCGCGGAGGAGTTCCTCCCGGCCGGCACTGTCCAGCAGAGGGGGGGCGCCGTGGGGGGAGGAGGAGTGCCACATGCCAAGCAGACTGAACCCCAACTGCGTCGGGGGGCCGGGCCGCGGGGCGGCTGGAAAGCGCTCGGAGAGGTACACTGCGATGGTGGCCGTGCGGAGCTCTAAAGGGGTGACGAGGCGGGGGGGGAGTGGCTGGCAGTGGCTGCCAGGATGGGCGGGTGCGTGAACAGGTGCCACGCGAGGAGTAGCGGCAGGGCGTAGTGGGGGGGGCAGTGGTATTGGAGGTGGGCGGCGGAGTCCGGGTAGGGGCGGTGACAGAAGGGGCACGTCACGCCTCCGTAGCCGGGGGGGTGGTCCTGGGAGTGCAGTAGCCGGAGGTGCATGATGCGGTGGAGGGCCAGTGCCGGGATCTCGGCGCGTTCATACGCGAGGCGGAGTAGGTGGGAGGACCAGCCTGGGGGAAGGGGCCGGAGGTGCAGCGCGTGGGTGCGGGCGGTGGTGGCCGCATACGCTGCCTCTGCGGCGCGCGCGGGGCTAAGGAAGATTGCGCCCTCACGGAGCGCCACGATGCGGCCGTGGAAGAGTGCGGACGAGGGGAGGGTCCACGGAGAGGCGGCGCGGAGCCTGCGGCGGGCTAGGCTGTCGGCTTCGGCGTTGAGGGTGGCGAGGTGGCTGGCGGAGCCAGAGTCATGTTGTGCGGGGAGCCAGGCCTCGTGCATGCGGAAGAAGGCGGAGAGGAGGGCCGCCCGGTACGGGATGCAGAGGGCGGAGGAGGGGGGCGGGCCGCGGGTGAGGTCGCAGAGCTGGGAGGCGGTGGAGTCTGAGGCGAAGAGGGCTGCGCCGGACCAGCCGCGGAGGGCGAACATGGCGGCTATTTTGGCGATCCACTCTGCGTCGGTGGAGTGGCCGGCGAGGGCGTGGAGGCCGAGCCAGCCGCGGTAGAGAGTGCCGTGACGGGGGTGCCAGAGGAGGAAGCCGGCGCCGAGGCCTGTGCCCTCTTGGCTGCCGTCGCATGCGACCACGACATCGGGGAGGGAGCGGAGGGGGGCCAGCCTGCCGGTGTGGGGCTGCGGGGCGGGGCGCACGTGGGGGGAGGGGAGGAGGTGGACAGTGATGTCGAGGGGGGCGAGCGCCTGCGCCAGGGCGGGACCTTCGGTGAGCCAGGGGATGGGGCGGCGTGGGGAGATGAGGGACGCCGTGGCGCCTACTGCGAGGGTGTTGGGGCCCCATGAGGCGCGGAGGTAAGTGCGGAGGAGGTTGAGGGGGGCCCTGTACGCCAGGAGGGGGGCGCCGGGACCGCCCTGCTGGAGGGGGAGGTGGAGGAAGGCCGAGTGAGCCCAGGGGGGCATGGTATGGTATGGTATGGTATGGTATGGTATGGTATGGTATGGTATGGTATGGTATGGTATGGTATGGTATGGTATGGTATGGTATGGTATGGTATGTTGTTGTTGTTGTTGTTAGGGCACCCAGCACGTGCCGGCGGGAGAAATTGCCAGACACGCTCTCCCTGGGGAGGGCGCAAGGGAGCAGTTGGCCGGCGTCACGCTGGCCGGGCGCGTGCCGACAGCGACCGAGGGGGGGGGGGGGGGGTTCCGCCTTCTGTCTGGGGGGGGGAGGGGGCGCGTGTCGCTGTGAGAGGGACCACCTGCCCATGCGACCCTGGTTCCCTCCCTCGTCGTGGGGGGAGGGCGTGCGCACGTGTGCGAAACGGAGGCGGGTGGGGGGCGCGATGGAGGGACCACCTGTCCGGGCACCTGCGGGGCCCCGTTTCCCCTTGCTTCCAGCCGCCACTCCCCCGCGACAGGGGAGGGGGCTACGTCCTGTGCGGAGGTGGAGTAAGGGGGTTGGAGGGGGCGGGGACTATGTATGGTCTATCCCGTGGTGCCCGTCCCTGTGTCCCGTGTGCGGGAGGCCGCGCGGCACGGCCGGCGGGGGGGCTCAGGCCTGGGCCGGGCGCGTGGGTAGCGGCAGGCGGCCGAGGCGGAGGCGGCGCCATGCGGGTGCGGGGCCCGTGGCGGTCGCGGGGCGGTGTGGGCGGACCGGCCGGCGGCCGGCGGTGGCCCTGAGAGCCCCACTCCATGGGGTCCGCGGGCGCGCCGGGGGCACGCGCGCCGCGCAAGCCTCGCCGTGGGGGGCGCGTGTGCAAGCGCGTCGGCGCGCCCGACGCGGGCCCCATTGCGGGCCGAGGGACCAGCGGCTAGCTGGAAGCGTGGCCTTGGGGCCAAGGCCTGGGCCGGGCGCGTGGGTAGCGGCGGGCGGCAGAGGCGGAGGCGGCGCCATGCGGGTGCGGGGCCCGTGGCGGCCGCGGGGCGGCGCGGGCGGACCGGCCGGTGGTCGGCGGCGGCCCTGAGAGCTCCACTCCATGGGGTCGGCGGGCGCGCCGGGGGCACGCGCGTCGCGCAGGCTAGGCTGCGGGGGGCGCGTGTGCAAGGGCGCCGGCGCGCCCGATGAGGGCCCCTCTGTGGGCCGCGGGACCAGCGGCAAGGGCGCAGCGTGGGGCCGCGCAGGGGCGTAGGAGCGTGGGGCTGCGTAGGGGCTACACAGGGGCGCAGCGTGGTGCGGTGCAGGGGCGCAGCCGTGCGGGGCGGCGCGGAGGCGCAGCAGTGTGGGGCCGCGCAGGGGCGCGGCGCGGGGCTGCGTAGGGGCACAGCGTGGGGTTGCGTAGGGGCGGTGGGGACACGGCGTGCACGTTGGGGGGGGGGGGGGGGGGGGGGGGGGCTGTGGGCTGGTGGGTGGCTGCGCTTGCGAGGGGGACGGGGGTGCGATGAGCTCAGCCGCAGAGCGTCACCGTGTGGCCGACCGGGCGGAGGAGCGGCCGGGGCTGGCCAAAGTCGGCCGGGGAGCCCGGGGCGCTCGACGTGTCGGGGGGGCCGCGGTCAGCGGTGGGGCCCGCACCTCGCTCGGCGGGGACGACTCCCGCCGAGCATCATCCATGGGGGCGAATCCTGGTGGAGGCGGGGGGGAGCGCTACGCCGTCCCCTCGCGGCCGAACCGGACTGGGACGGGCCCCGCCGGAGGGATACAGGGGGGGCGGGCGGGGTTGGGCACCGGGGCTCCGGGGCCCGGGTCCCTGGTGGTTGTGGGCCGGCGCGGGGGAGACCGGGCGGGCCTCTGGGCAGCGGCTGGTGAGGGGAGGCGTGGAAGGGCTGGGCGGGCTGGGGGGCCAACCCCGAGAGGCCCCCGGGGGCTGGGCGAGGGCTCCCGAGGGCGGCCGTTCCTTGAGGGGGGGGGGTTGCTCCCTGCCCGGGCTGCGCAGGGGCGCAGCGTGGTGCGGTGCAGGGGCGCAGCCGTGTGGGGCGGCGCAGGGGCGCAGCAGTGTGGGGCCGCGCCGGGGCGCGGCGTGGGGCCGCGGAGGAGCGCGGCGTGGGGCCGCGTATGCGCGCGGCATGGGGCCGCGCAGAGGCGCGGCGCGGGGCTGCGCAGGGGTGCACCGTGGGGCCGCAGAGGAGCGTGGCGTGGCGCCGCGTATGGGCGCGGCATGGGGACGCGCAGGGGCGCGGCGCGGGGCTGCGCAGGGGCGCAGCGCGGGGCCGCGCATGGGCGCGGCATGGGGCCGTGCAGGGGCGCAGTAGCGTGGGGCTGAGCAGGGGCGCAGCGTGGGGCTGCGCAGGGGCGCAGCGCGGGGCTGAGCAGGGGCGTAACGTGGGGCTGCGCAAGGGCGCAGCAGTGTGGGGCTGCGCAGGGGCGCACCGTGGGGCTGGGCAGGGGTGCAGCGCGAGGCTGGGCGGGGGCGCAGCGTGGGGCCGCGCAGGAGTGCAGCCTGGGGCCGCGCATGGGCGCGGCATGGGGCTGCGCAGGGGCACGGCGTGGGGCTGCGCAGGGGCGCAGCAGCGTTGGGCTGCGCAGGGGCGCAGCGTTGGGCTGCGCGGGGGCGCGGCGCGGGGCTGCGCAGGGGCGCAGCAGCGTGGGGCTGCGCGGGGCGCAGCAGCGTGGGGCTGCGCCGGGGCGCGGCATGGGGCCGTGAAGGGGCGCAGCAGCGTGGGGCTGCGCAGGGGTGCAGCGTGGGGTTCAGTAGGGGCGCAGCGTGGGGCTGAGTAGGGGCGCAGCAGTGTGGGGCGGCGCAGGGGCGCAGCCGCGTGGGGCTGCGCCGGGGCGCAGCGTGGGGCTGCGCAGGGGCGCAGGGCTGCGCAGGGGCGCGGCAGCGTGGGGCTGCCCCGGGGCGCGGTATGGGGCCGTGAAGGGGCGCAGCAGCGTGGGGCTGCGCAGGGGCGTAGCGTGGGGCTGAGTAGGGGCGCAGCGTGGGGCTGCGCAGGGGCGCAGCGTGGTGCGGCGCAGGGGCGCAGCAGAGTGGGGCGGCGCAGGGGCGCAGCAGTGTGGGGCTGCGCATGGGCGCGGCGCGGGGCTGCGCAGGGGCGCAGCAGCGTGATGCTGCGCAGGGGCGCAGCGCGGGGCCGCGCATGGGCGCGGCATGGGGTCGTGGAGGGGTGCAGCAGCGTGGGGCTGGGCGGGCGCAGCGTGGGGCTGCGTAGGGGCGCAGCATGGGGCTGCGCAGGGGCGCAGCAGCGTGGGGCCGCGCAGGGGAGCAACAGCGCGGGGCTGCGTAGGGGCGCAGCGCGGGCCTGGGCCGGGGCGCAGCGTGGGGCCGCGCAGGACTGCAGCGTGGGGCCGCGTATGGGCGTGGCATGGGGCGGTGAAGGGGCGCGGCGCGGGGCCGCGCAGGGGCGCAGCAGCGTGGCGCTGCGCAGGGGCGTAGCAGCGCGGGGCTGCACCGGGGCGCAGCGGGGGGCTGCGTAGGGGCGCAGCAGCGTTGGGCTGCGTAGGGGCGCAGCAGCGTTGGGCTGCGCAGGGGCGCAGCGTGGGGCTACGTGGGGGCGCGGCAAGGAGCGGTGCACGGACGCGGCGCGGGGCCGCGCAGGGGCGCAGCAGCGTGGGGCTGCGCCGGGGCGTGGTATGGGGCCGTGAAGGGGCGCAGCAGCCTGGGGTCGCGCAGGGGCGCAGCGTGGGGCCGCGCAGGGGCGCAGCGTGGGGCCGCACAGGAGTGCAGCGTGGGGCCGCGTATGGCCGCGGCATGGGGCCGTGCAGGGGCGTAGCAGTGTGGGGCTGCGCAGGGGCGTAGCAGCGTGGGGCTGCGCCGGGGCGTGGCATGGCGTTCAGGGGCGCCGCAGCGCGGGGCCACGTAGGGGCACACCGTGGGGCTGCATAGGGGCGCAGCAGCGTGGGGCTGCGCAGGGGCGCAGCAGCGTGGGGCTGCGCAGGGGTGCAGCGTGGGGCTGCGCAAGGGTGCAGCATCGTGGGGCTGCGCAGGGGTGCAGCAGCGTGGGGCTGCGCAGTGGTGCAGCAGCGTGGGGCCCGCAGGGGCACAGCAGCGTGGGGCTACGGAGGGGCGCAGCGGCGTTGGGCTGCGCAGGGGCGCAGCAGCGTGGGGCTACGCAGGGGCGCAGCGGCGTGGGGCTGCGCTGGGGTGCAGCAGCATGGGGCTGCGCAGGGGCGCAGCGTGGGGCTGCGCAGGGGCGCAGCAGTGTGGGGCTGCGCAAGCGTGCAGCGGCGCGGGGCTGCGCATAGCAGCTGTGTGGGGCGGCGCAGTGGTGTGGGGGCTGTGTAGGGTCGCAGTGTTGGGCTGCGCAGGGGCGCAGCGTGGGGCTGTGATCGGGGCGCAGCAGCGTTGGGCTGCGCAGGGGCGCAGCAGCGTGGGGCTGCGCAGAGCAGCTGTGTGGGGCGGCGCGTTGGTGGGGGGCTGTGTAGGGGCGCAGGGGCATGGGGGTACGCTGGGGCGCAGCGTGTGGCTGTATAGGGGCGCCGCAGCGTGGGGCTGCGCAGGGATGCAGCAGCGTGGGGCTGCGCCGGGGCGCAGGAGCGTGGGGCCGCGCAGGGGTGCAGCCGCGCGGGGCTGCGCAGAGCAGCTGTGTGGGGCGGCGCAGTGGTGGGGGGGCTGTGTAGGGGCGCAGCGTGGGGCTGCGCAGGGGCGCAGCGTGGGGCTGCGCAGGGGCGCAGCAGCGTGGGGCTGCGCAGGGGTGCAGCAGCGTGGGGCTGCGCAGAGCAGCTGTGTGGGGCGGCGAAGTGGTGGGGGGGCTGTGTAGGGGCGCAGCGTGGGGCTGCACAGGGGCGCCGTAGCATGGGGCTGCGCAGGGGCGCCGCAGCGTGGGGCTGCGCAGGGGAGCAGTAGCGTGGGGCTGCACAGGGGTGCAGTAGCGTGGGGCTGCGCAGGGGTGCAGCAGCGTGGGGCTGCGCAGAGCAGCTGTGTGGGGCGGCGCAGTGGTGGGGGGGCTGTGTAGGGGCGCAGCGTGGGGCTGCGCAGGGGTGCAGCCGCGTGGGGCTGCGCAGGGGTGCAGCAGCGTGGGGATACGCAGGGGTGCGGCAGCGTGGGGCTGCGCAGGGGTGCATTAGCGTGGGGCCGCGCAGAGCAGCTGTGTGGGGCGGCGCAGGGGCGGGGGGGCTGTGTAGGGGCGCAGCGTGGGGCTGCGCAGTTGTGGGGGGGTTGTGTAGGGGCGCAGCGGGATGGGGGTTCGTTGGGGCGCAGCGTGTGACTGTACAGGGGCGCAGTGCGGGCCTGTGCAGGGGCGCAGCGTGGGGCTGCGCAGGGGCGCCGCAGCGTGGGGTTGCGAAGGGGCGCAGCGTGGGGCTGCGCAGGGGTGTAGCAGCGTAGGGGCTGCGCAGGGGCGCAACAGCGTGGGGCTGCGCAGAGCAGCTGTGTGGGGCGGCGCAGTGGTGGGGGGGCTGTGTAGGGGCGCAGCGTGGGGTTGCGCAGGGGCGTAGCATGTGGCTGTACAGGGGCGCAGTGCGGGGCTTTGCAGGGGCGTAGCGTGGGCCCAGCGAGCGGCGGCGCAGTGGTGGGGGGGCTGTGTAGGGGTGCAGCGGCATGGGGGTGCGCTGGGGCGCAGCGTGTGGCTGTACAGGGGCGCAGTGCGGGGCTGTGCAGGGGCGCAGCAGCGTGGGGCCGCGCAGGGGCGCAGCGCGGAGCAGCCCCGGGGGGCAGTGTGGGGCCGTGGAGGGGCGCAGCGTGGGGCTGCGCAGGGGCGCAGCAGCGTGGGGCTGCGCCGGGGCGCAGCGAGCGGCGGCGCAGTGGTGGGCGGCTGCGCAAGGGCGCATCATGGGGCCGCGTATGGGCGCGGCGCGGAGCTGCGCAGGGGTGCAGCACCGTGGGGCTGCGCAGAGCAGCTATGTGGGGCGGCGCAGTGGTGGGGGGGCTGTGTAGGGGTGCAGCGGCATGGGGGTGCGCTGGGGCGCAGCGTGTGGCTCTACAGGGGCGCAGTGCGGCGTTGCGCAGGGGCGTAGCGTGGGGCCGCGCAGGGGCGCAGCAGCGTGGGGCTGCGCAGGGGCGCAGTGCGGAGCAGCCCCGGGGGGCAGCGTGGGGCCGTGGAGGGGCGCAGCGTGGGGTTGCGCAGGAGCGCAGCAGCGTGGGGCTGCGGAGGGGCGCAGCGAGCGGCGGCGCAGTGGTGGGAGGCTGCGCAGGGGCGCATCATGGGGCCGCGTATGGGCGCGGCGCGGAGTTGCGCACGGGCGCAGCAGCGTGGGGCTGCGCTTGGGCGCAGTGTGGGGCTGCACAGGGGCGCAGCAGCGTGGGGCCGCGCAGGGGCGCGGCAGTGTGGGCTGCGCGGGGGCGCAGTGGCGTGTGGTCGTTCATGGTCGCAGCAGCGAGGGCTGTGCAGGGGCGCAGCAGCGCGGGGCCGCGCGAGAGTGCCGCAGCGTGGGGCTGCGCAGGGGTTGCAACAGCGTGGGGATGCGAAGGGGCGCAGCATGGGGCTGTGCCATGGGCGCGGCAGCATGGGGCTGTGCAGGGGCGCAGCAGCGCGGGGCCACGCAGGGGCGCAGCAGTGTGGGGCTGCGCAGGGGCGCAGCGGCGTGGGGCTGTCGTGTAGGGTAGAGGAAGGGGTGGCGTGAGGGCGGCGGGGGATGTGGGGCCCTGCTCGACAGACTACGGTCCAGAGTCGGGCCCCTGGCGGGCGGCCGGGGGCGGCGTGGGGTGCGTGGGGGGCGTGCCGTGGGGTGGTGTGGGGGTGTGGCCTGCTACCTAGCCCTTCTCTACGAGGATGTGGCGAGGAAGACGCAGGGGAACTGAGGCCGGAAAGCCTCGGGATGGGGGCTGGGGCGCTGGCGGCGGGTTATCCCCGGCTGGGATGGCCGGGGTGCCCTGGGGTCCCGTGGGGGCGGAGGCTCCCCACGTCGGCCGCGTATAAAACCACGCCCTGTGTTTCCGTCACCGAAGTTCTTAGGGTTCTACCCCAGGAACTTACCCGCCGCGGGGACTGTGGGCCGGGGCGGCCAAGGGGGATGACAATGAAGAGGAAACGGGGAGCCAGGATGAGCCTGGCGGTCGGCACCTTCCCTCGGCCTGGGGGAGGCCGTTGCCCGGGGCTATTTCCTTCGTCCGTGGACGTGGTGCTTTGGTGGGTGGTCGAGTGGCTACCTCCCAACGGGTGTCTGTGCCCGGTGCCGTGGGTACAGACCCCCGTTGGGGCTGGGTACGAAGCGCCCGGTCGCCTCGCCCCCCCTGCACAACAGCCCGCCATGCGCCGGTTGGCCTTTAGCGCCAGCTGTCGTTGGGGGGGGCGCTCGGGGCAGTGCGGGGCCCCTCCGCTCTCCTGGCGGCCCGCACTGCCCGTATAATGCAACATGGGGCGGCGCGGGCTCGTACCGCACGCGCGGGCCGCGCCGCCCTAGCCGGGGGGGGGGATAGGGGGGGGACAAGGGGGGGGTCAGGGGTCGCGGCAGGTGGATGGAGGGTGGCGGGGGCTCGTACCGCGCACCGGCGGGCCCCACCACCCTCCGGTCGGGAGGCGCAGCTGCAGGGGTTCTGGGGGCCCCACCCAGGGGCCTTCGGCCCCCCCCGTGCGGTTTCGGTGTGGGGGAGGGGAGGCAAAGGCCACTCGCGGCCATGACACATGGCACATAGGGAGGGAGGTATGACACATGCAACGCCATGATGCGTGTGGCAGGGGGATGGGGTGCAAGGCCTGGACCCCCACCGCGTGCGGGGGTCCTCTTGTTCGTAAGGCGGCCGTCCGTCGGCGGCTGCGGCAGTCCACCTCGGGGGCTTCGCTACCTGAGAGAGGAGGGGCTGGAGAGTCGGGGGGCGGTAGGGGCACGGCGTGCACGTTGGGGGGGGGGGGGGGGGGGGGGGGGCTGTGGGCTGGTGGGTGGGTGCGCGCGCGAGGGGGACGGGGGTGCGGTGAGCTCAGCCGCAGAGCGTCACTGTGCGGCCGACCGGGCGGAGGAGCGGCCGGGGCTGGCCAAAGTCGGCCGGGGAGCCCGGGGCGCTCGAGGCGTCGGCGGGGCCGCGGTCAGCGGTGGGGCCCGCACCCCGCTCGGTGGGGACGAATCCCGCCGAGCATCATCCACGGGGGCGAATCCTGGTGGAGGCGGGGGGGAGCGCCACGCCGTCCCCTCGCGGCCGAACCGGAACGGGACGGGCCCCGCCGGAGGGATACCGGGGGGGCGGGCAGGGATGGGCACCGGGGCTCCGGGGCCCGGGTCCCTGGTGGTTGTGGGCCGGTGCAGGGGAGCCCGGGCGGGCCTCTGGGCAGCGGCTGGTGAGGGGGGGCGTGGAAGGGCCGGGCGGGCTCGGGGACGAATCCCGAGAGGCCCCCGGGGGCTGGGCGAGGGCTCCCGAGGGCGGCCCTTCCTTGAGGGGGGGGGGGGGGTTGCTCCCTGCCCGGGGGAAGACGGGGGCCCCTCTTGAGCGAGGGGGGGGGAGGGCGTGTATCGCCCGTGTAGGGCCATGTCGATTCATGGCCGCGCGGCATGGGACTATATCCCCAACCCTCCGCGCCGGAGTCCCTTTTTTGGGGGGGGCTGAGGGGGGGGGGGGGGGCTGGGGGTTGCTGTGTGCCCCCTCCCTCGTGGGGGGGGGTCGCCGGTGGGAGCCCCGTCCGGCATGGTCGTGAAAACCCTGTGGCGTCCCCTGGGCACGTGGGCCCCTTCGAGGAAGAACCTCGGATTCGCCGGGGGGGACTCCGCTATATGGTGAGGTATGGTATGGTGTGGTATGGTATGGTATGGTATGGGGTGGTATGGTATGGTACAGCTATGGGTGCAGTAACCAAATGGGCTATTAGACTTCAGACTCCAGACTTTTATGGACCATTACCCTAAACCCCTCTCCCCGCCAACCCCCGATGCTAGGCTTTGCCCCCCCCCCCCCCTCCCCCTTTGAGATCAGACTTATGCACCATGACACGTTCACACGCCTCCTCCTATATCAGACTTTGTCACGGAAAAATCGGAAGCTGAGAAATTTATGACATAGATTATGCCCCCCTCCCAATATCATACTTCCCCCATTGTCACCCACCAAAGGACACCGGGAAATTGACGGCATACTGGCAAGCACGGGGAAAGCCAAGGAATGGAAACCTCACCCCCTCTCAGTACCTAACGTCTAAATCTTTTTGCTGTTGTTTCAATTTTATTATGCAGAACACCCTTGAGGTGTTTTGGTTGTTTGTGGTCTAGGGCTTGGCGCCTAGGACCATATACCCGTTCAGTGATGAACATACTGACAACAGCTGAGAAGGGGTTTTGGGCATGTTTGTTTTTGCATCCAATAACAATGTGCTGACAATTTGATCATGCAGAACATCCTTGTGGTGTTTTGGTTGTTTGTGATCTAGGCCTTGGCGCCTATGACCATATACCCCTTCAGTGATGAACATGCGGACAACAGCTGAGAAGGGGTTTTGACATGTTTGTTTTTGCATTCAATGAGAATTTGCTAATTGCGAGCCCTTTGAATGACGATGCATGACACTTGACATATGTTTCCCAGACCTCTCCATAGCCCACACCAAGTTTCACGGGATGCGGATTGTGGGCTGTGGATTGTCCAGCACGACACAATGCTCGGTCACGCGTGGGTCACTGTGCGGACCCCTGCAAGGACTTTTTTTTCAGGACCTGTTTTGTGCAGACCGAGCTTTTGAAAATGGAAAAAGCCTCGCTGCCGAGGAAAGGGACATCCCCCCATGTCCTCTGCGCTGGTGCCACCATCAGTCGATCGGTCATGGCTGACCAGATGTGCACCATGTCCTCCATTGGTCAACAACCGTTTTGAAAACCCTTGTTTGTCAATGTCATGTGCAACCAACATACATGTGAGAACGGGCTTTGTAGTTGAATTTGAATTTGATTTGCCATTGTTTGATGTTTTTTTCCTGATCCTCTTTCCTTAGAATTCAAGGATGATTGCCATTTGCTGCACTTTGCATTCCTCATGGTTTGTTGTTTATTTGCAGGAAGTATGGAAAAAGATGTGCCAAGGACCATAAAACAGGGAAACCACACCCCTTGTGCTATGCATGCTTTGTTTTGCTGTACTTTCCATGTTTTCCTTCTTTGCTTTCCTTTGTGCTCTTTCTCCAGGAAGTATGGAAAATCATTGGGAAATACCACAAAGTAGGGAAAACACCCCCCACCCCCTCTTCTGTGCATGAGCGTAGGGGAAAGCCTGCCACCCCTTCTCGTATGTCATGTATCATGTGTGCTATCATTTGTTTGATGTTCTTGTAGTTACCATGACCTTTTTATTTCTTAATCTGAATTCTATGGATACAATTTGCAATGCTCATGATGCTGTCCCTTGAAGCAACATAGCCTGCCTGCAGTCTCAGCCGTGACATTGTGACTGTAGGTGACGTGTAGGTGTCATGTACCCACCCATTTCCCATTGTTGTCCTCTTTGCAACCCCGTAAGTGGTGATTAATTCATTTGTGCCCCTTGTGGGGCCGCTTTGCCGATGTTGCTTTTGGGCTGTGCCAGAAACTCCTGCACGGACGTTTTTCTTAGGCCCTGCTTCGTCTCGGCACAGACGTTGAAAAGCGCACCGTTTTGTGCACTGAGAACTGCCCCTTGCGGATTCTTCAAAACATGAATGCATTGCACAGCACGGAGCCCTTCATACACTTTGTGCGCTGAGAAGGACCGGGCCACGACAGCAGCCTGTGTGCCATGCCATCAGCAGGCAGACAGGTCCAGTCTCCATGGGAGCGTCTCCGTCCCTCAGAGCGGTAGCCCCAAAATCCCATGGGCACCCGCATGGAGTCCTTGAGGGGTCCACACCACTCCCCACAGGGCGTATCCGACCTTCATTTCCAAAAACAAGGCATCTGAGAAGGGGCTTTGCTATGTGTCACATTTTCCTTGCACCTGCTTTGTCACATGGTCCCTTCTGTGCTTATCTTTCCTTTGCCGTGCATGTATGTCTTCACACAAAGGGAAACGAAATGGAAAACAACACCCCCCTTTGTACCCGAAGTTTGAACATTTTTGTTTTTGTTTCAATTTTATCATGCCGAACACCCTTGCGGTGTTTAGGTTGTCTATGGTCCGGGCCTTGGCGCCTATGACCATATACCCCTTCAGTGATGAACATGCTGACAACACTTGAGAAGGGGTTCTGACATGTTTGTTTTTGCATTCAATCAGAATTTGCTTGCTCCCATTTGTGTCTATGTATTGCATAGGAGGCAGGTGTGCAATGTGCGTTTGTTACGCATAGGGCACTCTACTTTTTTAAACCTCCCCCTTGAGGTGAGGAAGTGAGTCTTTGGTCTACACTGCTGCGTCTCTGACCGAGACATTTGAGTTGGGGCCGCCCCAACTCCCATGCGTTCATTCCTAACCCACCCACTACGGGCCACTGAGCCGCAGCACTTGGTCCTCGGTCCCCGGCCACAGCGCCCCGGCTAGTGTCATGGTTCATATCCCAACCCACCTACTGCGGGCCGCCGAGCCGCAGGAGTTTTCCCTTGGTCCCCGCCGCAGTGCCCCGACCAGGGTCGTCAAGTCTTTCCCAACCCACCTACTACGGGCCGCTGAGCCGCAAGAGTTGGCCCTTGGTCTCCGGCCACAACGCCTCGACCAGGGTTGTCGTTCACCTCCCAACCCACCCACTGCTGGTCACCGAGCCCAAGGAGTTTGCCCTTGGTCCCCGGCCGCCGCGCCTTGACCTTGACAACATGCCCAGCACCAAAGGCCAAGGCCCTTCGCAAGGCAAAGGCCAAGGCCCTCCGCAAGGCAAAGGTCATGGCCCTCCGCAAGGCAAAGACGGAGGTTCCGCGCAAGGCAAAGGTCAAGGCCCTCCGCAAGGCAGAGGCGGAGGCCCTCCACAAGGCGAAGGTCAAGGCCCTCCGCAAGGCAGACGCGGAGGCCCTCCACAAGGCAAAGGTCATGGCCATCCGCAAGGCAAAGGCGGACCCTCCACAAGGCAAACGTCAAGGCCCTCCGCAAGGTAAAGGCGGAGGCCCTCCGCAAGGCAAGGGTCAAGGCCATGTTGCAAGTAAGGGCCAAGGCAGAGGCCCTGCACAAGACAAACATTCAGGCCCTCCGCAAGCCAAAGGCCAAGGCCCTCCACCAAGCAAAGGCGACGGCGCTCCTCAAGCCAAAGAAAAGGCCCGGACCTTTGGTGAAACCCTCACCCACATGGACTACATTGACTACATGGACAATATTGACACGAACGCAACAGAGAGATTCACCACTCGTTGGGCCGATGGCGACACGTATGTCCAGAAGGCGTCGCTTGTGCACACTCTCCATGAGTCCGCTGCTGCCCGGAAGTGGGCATGGGTGCAAGGTGCCGTGAGGTACCCGTGGTTCGAGAAGGAACAACGGCAGAAGCAAGACAAGAATGGTAACATGGTGATCATAAGAGAGTGGGTTGCTGAGATTGAAGTTTGGGGCAACTATGATCTGACTCATGGGGATTTCATCCATGGCTGGGACATCAATCGGACAGACTTCGGCGACCATATCGCACCGCCACCCGACTTCATTGGCAAGGTGCATGGTGATGGCACCTGTGGCACCATGGTGACCATAGTCTGTTCGAACGAATTGCCCATTGTGTCGGAGCAGAAGTATTGGTGCTGTGTCTTGCCCCGATGAAGCAGCATTCCGGTCGCTGCCCGATGAGATATGGACGGGGAAGGCATGGATCACGTTGCTCAATGCCACTCTGCAAGAGCCACATGTGGCTGCCAGCCTCCCTGCCGAGGATCAGCTGATCCTACCGCACCTTGTGTCGCTCCATAACCCGAAACCCTCCCCAGCCTTGGGTGTCTGGCAATGTCTCGATGACGGCTCTGTTGTCTCCTCCATGACTGGTGGAGCCGGCACTGGGAAGTCGGTGACCCTGGTGGCTTGCATCAAGGCACTGATGTGGCAGTGGGGGCACCTCGACCCATGCATCCCGGATCCCAAGAAGCTAGGCGCTGTGCATACCGGGAGGAAAGATGGGGGGTGGGACCGGATGACCACCCCCCTCGGGCCTGCATCCCAGTCACTTCCACGACCAATGCATAGGTTGACAACCTGATGCGGCGGGTGATGCAGTCTGTAGAAGAGGATCTTGCATTTAGGCAGGAAGTTCGGAAGGATCATCCAGCACCTTGGATGCGGCTGCGTGCCGCAAGGGGCCAAACCCCCACGGATTTGCGAGCCTACAACCTGCCAACAGTCCAAGACACACTTGCCGACTATGCGCAGTGCAATGGCACATTTCCATGTGCCCTTAACAGCTGCCGCGTCATCTTTGTTTTAGCAGGGATGTTTGCTACAAGGCAAAAGGTGCTGCTCGGTGGCCCCCAGGTAGGCCACAAACCCGGTTTGCAATCAGATTTGTGGATGAGACCTCGAGGCACAGCATCCTAGTGGGTCTCGACTTGGCCGCTTTTGGGGCACCATGCATGTTTTGTGGGGATGCTGGTCAACTGCGCCCATACAGTGCCATCTCTCTTTTGGCAACTGAGACCAATAAGGTCACGTGTGACCAAATTGCTTGGCCACAAAAAGAGCATTTTGCCAACGTGGATGTGGATATGGACTAGGGACCCCCAATGCAATGTGGTTGCTCACAGTGCTTCACCACAAGTAGTGTGTTGCAGTTTGTTCTGTACCGCACAAGGGGTACTGCTTGTGTCCAAACCAAGCAACTCCGCATGGACCTGCCATTGGCAATGGTTGTGCGTGGACTGTTCACCGGGGGGGCATTGGGCTAGTACCCCCCTTCCTGACTTGCACTACCTCCCCCGGTGTTGGTACGTCAACACATCCGCATCGTCAGCAGAGATAATGTGGAGTGGAAACGTGAGCTGACACGGTATGGGATGTCAAAAGAGCGGGTGCATGTCCTTAGGCACCATGTCATGCAAGCAGGGGACTCCCTCATCATGAATGACGAGATGCGCTCCAAAGGGAATGTTAGCAAGAATGAGGCGTTGCTTGTGGTGCACTGTCTGGAGCATGCACACAATGCACATTCCTCCCCCCCCCCCCCCCCCAAGTCATTGGGAATCGTCACCACACACTATGCACAGATGCTATGGGTGCTGCACTGTGTGTGGGTTGTGGGGCACAAACTGCATGGGGATGTGGGATATAAATCCGTGTAGGTAATTGCCACCCTGGACCGATACCAGGGTTTGCAGGCCCGTGTCGTCCTTGCCTTCATGGTGTCCCCGGGGCCATGGATCATGAAGGATGTGGTGCGGGCACACACACTAACCGGCAGGGCCCATTTTGAGCTGCACCTCTTTGGGCCCTTTCTGGATTGGGATAACTCCCCCCTCACTGCTGGTTGGCTTGGTCCGTTGTGGGTGATGGTTGACCAACTGCAACAACATGGGTGTTCCCAAGAGGACGTACAGAGGGTGCATCTTCCAGGGGTTATGCACCACCAACCTACCCTCTCCACACCAGAGAAAGGCGTAATTTGCAGCTTAAGGGGGGGAAGGGGGCGGTGGTGGGGCAATTTCTTTGGAAGCCCCAGAAGAAGCACAAACACGCCCAGGACCATTGGGGATTTGCCCCCCCCCCCCACAACGACCAATTCTTGGATGGGGAGCGAATCATGTGCCACAAGAGGGCCGACACACTGGAGATGCAGTTGGGAATCCTAACGGGGGATGTGACACTATTGCACATCGGGGTGACCCTCCCGGATTTCACGGAGTGGGCATTGCCCTACATTCTCATCAAGGATGAGGACACAAACTGGGCAGGTTGGCATAACATTGAGGGGTTGGAGAGGGTGTGCCACACAGATCATGTGGAGAAATGGGCGAAGATGCTTGTACAGTTTCTGATCAACAAACCCTTGGAGCATACCCAATCCTATGCCCAACCCCCCCGGTCAGTTGCCTACTGTACTGTGGACCTGCGTGTCTGGCAGAATGCCTACACCCTGCTCGACAGCGTAAAGTTCCTGCAGGGGGACTTCTGCACACCCCAGGGGGTGTTTGTAGCATCTTTGTTGCATGGGGTGAGAGAGTGTGTTGGGGGGGGCGGATGTGTGTACCCCACACACTGTTCACCATGGACATACCATGCATTGTGCATGGAAGCCATTGCCGGACCGTGTGAAGCGGTATGTCCTTGGCCAGGTTGCATGCCAAGACAAGCCTGCAACAGCTAACCTTCACATCAAGGTGACTGCTCCGTCCAGCTAATGGGTCCAACCCTGACCTGACCCTTGTGGTGAGGGGCTCTGTGGAACATCTGACAGCTTCCATGGATTGTTTAGGGGTACTATGGAACATTTGAGGGTGTGTGGAGAACATTTGAGGCTCTCTGTGGATCATTATGGGTTTGCGTGGAACATGTTAGGGTCTCCCTGGAACATTATGGGTGTCTGTGCAACATTTCAGGGACGTGGACTATTTGGGGTCTTTGTGCAACATTCAGTTTTGCGGAAAATTTCAGCGTCTCAAAAGATATTTCAGGGTCTCCATGGAACCCCCCCCCCAAAATTCCACGACCCCTAACCAGGATCCCCCCAGAGGTGATCCAAGTGAGTCCCACGTCCGTGCCTGTGCGTAGTGACTGGCGACCCTCGAACATTTGACAGTTAGTGTGGAATAGTTAGGTGGTCCATGGAACATTTGAGGGTCTCCATGGAATATGTAGCACCTCCGTGGAACATTTGACAGTTTGCATGCAATATTTAGGGGCTCCGTGGAACATTTGAAGGTCTCCGTGGAATATCTGGCACTTCCAAGGATCATTTGAGGGTCTCTGTAGAATATTTGACAACTCTGTGGAATTTCTAAGCACCTCCGTTGAATATTGGACACCTCCGTGGAATATTTCACCACCTCCGTGGTATATTTGACACCTGCGTGGAATGTTTAAGCACCTCCGTGGAATATTTCATACCTCCTTGGAATATTTCACCCGCTCCCTGTAATATTTCACACCTCTGTGGAATTCCTAACCCCCTCCGTGGATCATTTGACACTTCCGTAGAATATTTAAGCACCTCCGTGGAATATGTCAGATCTCTGTGGAATGTTTAACCCTCTGTGGAATATTTCACACTTGTGTCGAACATTGAACCCCCTCTGTGGAATATTTATTTAGGTCCGTGGAGTATTTGACCCCCTCCGTGGAATATTTAAGCACCTCCGTGGAATATTTCATACCTCCGTGGAATATTTAAGCACCTCCGTGGAACATTGGACACCTCCGTGGAATATTTAACCCCCCCTGTGGAGCGTTTGACACCTCCATGGAATATGTAGCTCCCTCAGTGGAACATTTCATACCTCCGTGGAATATTTAAGCATCTCCGTGGAATTTTTGATACCTCCGTGGAATATTTAAGCACCTCCCTGGACCATTTGACACCTCCGTGGAATACTTAACCCCCTCCGTGGAATATTTGACACCTCCGTGGAATATTTAACCCCCTCGGTGCAATAATTAGCTCACACCGTGGAATTTTTCACACTGCCGTGGAATATTTAGCCCCCTCCGTTGAATGTGTGACACCTCCATGGAATATTTAAGCACCTCCGTTGAATATTTGACACTTCCGTGGAATATTCAACCACCTCCGTGGAATATTTTACACCTCCATGGAATGTTTAGGCACGTGCGTTGAACATTTGACACATCCCTAGAATATTTCAGCACGTGCCCGCAACATTTCATACCGTGGAGTATTTAAGCACCTCCGTGGAATATTTCATACCCAGGCGGAATATTTAACCCCCTCCGTGGAATATTTGACACCTCCGGGGAATATTTAAGCACCTCAATGGAATATGTCATACCTCCATGGAATATTTAAGCCCCTTCGTGGAACATTTCACACCTCCGTGGAATATTTAACACCCTCCTTGGAATGTTTGACACCTCCGTGGAATATTTAGCCCCCTCCTTGGAATAGTTCATACCTGTGTGAAATATTTAAGCACCTCCCTGGAATGTTTCCTGCCTCCGTGGAATATTTTACGCCCCCGTGGAATACTTAGCCCCCTCTGTTGAATGTTTGACACCTCCGTGGAATATTTAAGCACCTCCGTGGAATATTTGACACCTCCGTGGAATATTCAACCACCTCCGTGCAATATTTTACAATTCCATGGAATGTTTAGGCACGTGCGTTGAATATTTGACACCCCCCTGGAATATTTAGGCACGTGCCCGGAATACTTCATACTTCCGTGGAATATTTCACACCCATGTGGAATATTTAACCCCCTCCGTGGAATATTTGACACCTCCGGGGAACATTTAAGCACCTCAGTGGAATATTTCATACCTCCATGGAATATTTAAACATCTCCGTGGAACATTTGACACCTCCGTGGAATATTTTTAACACCCTCCGTGGAATATTTTACGCGTCCGTGGAATATTTAGCCCCCTCCGCCGAATGTTCGACACCTCCGTGGAATATTTAAGCACCTCCGTGGAATATTTGACACCTCCGTGGAATATTCAACCACCTCCGCGGAACATTTGACACCTCCGTGGAATATTTAACCCGCTCTGTGGAATATTTGACACCTTTGTGGAGTATTTGATCCCCTCCGTGGAATATTTGACACTCTTGTGGAATATTTTACGCCTCCGTGGAATATTTATTCACCTCCACGAAATATTTTACACCTCCATGGAATATTTGACACCTCCACGGCTTAACCCCCTTCGTGGAATATTTCATACGTCCGTGGAATATTTGACCCCCTTCGTGGAATATTTTACACCTCTGTGGAATACTAAAGCACCTCTGAGGAATATTTTATATCCCCGTGGAATATTTAAGCACCTCCTTGGAATATTTGACACCTCTGTGGGATGTTTAACCCCCTCTATGGAATATTTGGGACCTCCGTGGAATATTTCATACCCCTGTGGAATATTTAAGCACATCCGTGGAATATTTCATACCTCTGTGGAATCAAATACTCACTTCCGTGGAATATTTGACACCTCCGTGGAATATTTCATATCTCCGTGGAATATTTCATACCTCCGTGGAATATTTCATACCACCGTGGAACATTTCATACCCCCGTGGAATATTTACTCCCCTTCGTGGAATGTTTGACACCTGTGTGGAATATTCATTCCCCTTCGTGGAATATTTGACACCTGTGTGGAATATTTGATCACCTCAGTGGAACGCTTCATACCTCCGTGCAAAATTTAAGCACCTGTGTGGTGTGTGGAATATTTCATGGCTCCGTGGAATATTTAGCCCCCTCCCTGGAATATTTCATACTTGCGTCGAATATTTAAGCACCTCCGTGGAATATTTGACACCTCCGAGGAACATTTAACCCCCTCTGTGGAATGTTGATGCACCTCCGTGGAATATTTCATACTTGCGTCGAAGATTTATCCCCCGTTGTGGAATATCTGACACCTCTGTAGAATATTTGAGCACCTCAGTGGAATGTTTCATACCTCCATGGAACATTTCATACCTCCGTGGAATATTTAACCCCCTCCTTGGAATCTTTCACACCCTCGTGGAATATTTAAGCACCTCCGTGGAATATTTGACACCTCCGAGGAATATTTAACCCCCTCTGTGGAATATTTAACACCTCCGTGGAATATTTAGCCCCCACCGTGGAATATTTCATGCCTCCGTGGAATATTCAAGGACCGTAGTGGAACATTTCATTCCTCCTCGGAATATTTGACACCTCCGTGGAATGTTGATGCACCTCCGTGGAATATTTCATACCTCCGTGGAGTATTTCATACCTCCGTGGAATATTTAAGCACCTCCGTGGACCATTTGACAGCTTGCATGCAATATTCAGGGGCTCCGTGGATCATTTGAGGGTCTCCGTAGAATATCTATCACCTCCAAGGAACATTTGAGGGTCTCTGTAGAGGATTTGACATCTTTGTGGAATTTCTAAGCACCTCCGTTGAATATTTGACATTTCCGTGGAATATTTAACCACTTCCGTGGAATATTTGACACCTGCGTGGAGTATTTAAGCACCTCTATGGAATATTTCATATCTCCGTTGAATGTTAAAGCACCTCCGTGGAACATTTCATACCTCCCTGGAATATTTAACCCCATCCTTGGAATATTTGACACCTCCGTGGAATATTTAACCCCCTTCGTGGAATGTTTCGTACGTCCGTGGAATATGTGACCCCCTCCGTGGAATATTTGACACCTCTGTTGAATATTAAAGCACCTCCGTGGAATGTTTCATACCCCCGTGGTATATTTAACGCCCTCTGTGGAATATTTGACACCTCCTCGGAATATTTAAGCACCTCTTTGGAATATTTGACACTTCCGTGGGATGTTTAACCCCCTTCGTGGAATATTTGACACCCCCGCGGGATATTTCATACCTCCGTGGAATACTTAAGCACCTCCGTGGAATATTGCATACCTCCGTGGAATATTTAACCCCATCCGCGGAATTTTTCATACCTCTGTGGAACATTTAAGCACCTCCGTGGAATATTTCATACCACTATGGAATCAAATATTCACCTCCGTGGAATATTTCATACCTCCGTGGAATATTTAAGGACCAGCGTGGAATATTTCATACCTCCGTGGAGTATTTCAAACCCCCGTGGAATATTTATTCCCCTTCGTGGAATATTTGACACCTCTCCGGAATATTTGAGCACCTCAGTGGAATGTTTCATACCTCCGTGCCATATTTAGCCCCCTCCGTGGAATATTTCATACCTGCGTGGAATATTTATTCCCCTTTGTGGAATATTTGACACCTCTGTAGAATATTTGAGCACCTCAATGGAATGTTTCATACCTCCGTGGAACATTTCATACCTCCGTGGAATATTGAAACCCCTCCTTGGAATCTTTCATACCTCTGTGGAATATTTCATGCCTTCGTGGAATGTTTAAGCACCCCCATGGACCATTTGACAGTTGGCATGCAATATTTAGGGGCTCCGTGGATCATTTGAGGGTCTCCGTGGAATATCTAGCACCTCCAAGGAACATTTGAGGGTCTCCGTAGAATATTTGACATCTCTGTGGAATTTCTAAGCACCTCCGTTGAATATTGGACACCTCCGTGGAATATTTCACCACCTGCGTGGAATATTTCACACCTGCGTGGAATATTTAAACACCTCTGTGGAATATTTCATACCTTTGTTGAATATTTGACACCCTCCGTGTAATATTTGACACCTCTATGGAATATTTAACCCCCTCCGTGGAATATTTGACACCTCCTCGGAATATTTACCCCCCTCCGTGGAATATTGGACACCCTCGTGGAATATTTAAGCACCTCCCTGGAACATTGGACACCCCCGTCGAATATTTAACCCCCCCCGTGGAATGTTCGACACCTCGGTGGAATATTTAACCCCCTCCGTGGAACATTTCATACCTCCTTGGAATATTTAAGCACCTTTGTGGAAGATTTCATACCTCCGTGGGATATTTAGCCCCCTCTGTGGAATATTTGACACCTCTGCTCAAAATTTAACCCCCTCGAAGCAACATTTAGCTCCCTCCGTCGAATATTTGACACCTCCGTGGAATATTCATACCGGCCTCAAACATTTAAGCACCTCTGTGGAATATTTCGTACCTCCGTGGAATATTTCATACGTGCGTGGAATGTTTAAGCACCTCCGTGGAATATTCCTACCTCCCCGGAATATTTTATACCTCCGTGGAATATTTGACGCCTCCGTGGAATATGCAGCCCCCTCCGTGGTATATTTCATACCTCCGTGGAGTATTTGGGCACCTCCGTGGAATGTTTGACACCTGTGTGAAACATTTAGCCCCCTCCGTGGAATATTTGACACCTCCGTGGAATATTCAAGCACCTCCATGCAATATTTCATACCCCCGTGGAATAATAATCCCCCTCCGTGGACTATTTGACACCTCCGTGGAATATGTGACCCCCTCCGTGGAATGTTTGACACCTCCTTGGAACATTTATACCCCTCCGTGGAATATTTCATACCTCCGTGGAATATGTGACCCCCTCCGTGGAATATTTGACACCTGTGTGGAATACTAAAGCACCTCCGTCTAATATCTCATACCCCCTTGGAATATTTAACCCCCTCAGTGGAATATTGGACACCTCCGTGGAATATTTAAGCACCTTCGTGGAATATTTAAGCACCTCCGTGGAACATTTCATACCTCCGTGGAATATTTAACCCCCTCCCCGGAATATTTGACACCTCCGTGGAATATTTAATCCCTTTCGTGGAATATTTGGTATGTCCGTGGAATATGTGACCCCCTCCGTGGAATATTTCATACCACCATGGAATCAAATATTCCCCTCCGTGGAACATTTGACACCTCCGTGGAATATTTCATACCTCCGTGGAATATTTAAGGACCTCTGTGAAATGTCTGCAACCTCCGTGGAATATTTAAGGACCACCGTGGAATATTTCATACCTTCGTGGAATATTTCATACCCCCGTGGAATATTTATTCCCCTTCGTGGAATATTTGACACCTCTGTGGAATATTTGAGCACCTCAGTGGAATGTTTCATACCTCCTTCAATATTTAGGCACCTCCGTGGAATATTTCATACCTCCGTGGGATATTTAGCCCCCTCCCTGGAATATTTCATACCTTCGTGGAATATTTATTCCCCTTTGTGGAATATTTGACACCTCTGTAGAATATTTGAGCACCTCAGTGGAATGTTTCATACCTGCGTGGAACATTTCATACCTCCCCGGAATATTTAAACCCCTCCTTGGAATCTTTCATACCCCCGTGGAATATTCAAGCACCTCCGTGGAATATTTAACCCCCTCCTCCGAATATTTGACACCTCCGTGGAATATGTAAGCACCTCCGTGGAATGTTTCATACCTCCGTGGAATATTTCATTCCTCGTGGAATGTTTAAGCACCCCCGTGGACCATTTGACAGTTGGCATGCAATATTTAGGGGCTCCGTGGATCATTTGAGGGTCTCCGTGGAATATCTAGCACCTCCAAGGAACATTTGAGGGTCTCCGTAGAATATTTGACATCTCTGTGGAATTTCTAAGCACCTTCGTTGAATATTGGACACCTCCACGGAATATTTCACCACCTCTGTGGAATATTTGACACCTTTGTGGAATATTTCATACCTCTGATGAATATTTGACACCCTCCGTGGAATATTTGACACCTCCATGGAATATTCAACCCCCTCCGTGGAATATTTGACAACTCCGTGGAATATTTAACCCCCTCCGTGGAATATTGGACACCTCCGTGGAATATTTAAGCACCTCCCTAGAACATTGGACACCTCCGTCGAAAATTTAACCCCCCCCGTGGAATGTTCCACACCTCGGTGGAATATTTAACCCCCTCCGTGGATCATTTCATACCTCCGTGGAATATTTAAGGACCTCCGTGGAAGATTTCATACCTCGGTGGGATATTTAGCCCCCTTTGTGGAATATTTGACACCTGTGCGCAAAATTTAACCCCCTCGGAGCAATATTTAGCTCCCTCCGTCGAATATTTGACTCCTCCGTGGAATATTTCATACCGGCCTCAAACATTTAAGCACCTCCGTGGAATATTTCGTACCTCCTTGGAACATTTGATACGTGCGTGGAATGTTTAAGCACCTCCGTGGAATGTTTCCTACCTCCGTGGAATATGTCATACCTCCGTGGAATATTTGACGCCTCCGTGGAATATCCAGCCCCCTCCGTGGTATATTTCATACCTCCGTGGAGTATTTGGGCACCTCCGTGGAATGTTTGACACCTCCGTGAAACATTTAGCCCCCTCCGTGGAATACTTGACACCTCCGTGGAATATTTAAGCACCTCCATGCAATATTTCATACCCCCATGGAATAATAATCCCCCTTCCTGGGCTATTTGACACCTCCGTGGAATATGTGACCCCCTCCGTGGAATGTTTGACACCTCCTTGGAACATTTCCACCCCTCCGTGGAATATTTCATACCTCCGTGGAATATGTGACCCCCTCCGTAGAATATTTGACACCTGTGTGGAATACTAAAGCACCTCCGTCTAATATTTCATACCCCCGTGGAATATTTAACCCCTTTGTGGAATATTTGACACCTCCGTGGAATATTTAAGCAGCTCCGTGGAATATTTTATACCCCCGTGGAATAATAATCCCCCTTCGTGGACTATTTGACACCTCCGTGGAGTATGTGACCCCCTCCGTGGAATGTTTGACACCTCTGTGGAACATTTATACCCCTCCCTAGAATATTTCATACCTCCGTTGAATATGGGACCCCCTCCTTGGAATATTTGGCACCTTTGTGGAATACTAAAGCACCTCCGTCTAATATTTCATACCCCCGTGGAGTATTTAACCCCCTCAGTGGAATATTGGACACCTCCGTGGAATATTTCAGCACCTTCGTGGAATATTTAAGCACCTCCGTGGAACATTTCATACCTCCGTGGAATATTTAACCCCCTCCCCGGAATATTTGACACCTCCGTGGAATATTTAACCCCCTTCGTGGAATATTTCATACCACTATGGAATCAAATATTCACCCCCGTGGAATATTTGACACCTCCGGGAATATTTCATACCTCCGTGGAATGTTTAAGGACCTCCGTGAAATGTTTGCAACCTCCGTGGAACATTTAAGGACCACCGTGAAATATTTCATACCTTCGTGAAATATTTCATACCCCCGTGGAATATTTATTCCCCTTCGTGGAATATTTGATACATCTGTGGAATATTTGAGCACCTCAGTGGAATGTTTCATACCTCCGTGCAATATTTAGGCCCTTCCGGGGAATTTTTCATACCTCCGTGGGATATTTAGCCCCCTCCGTGGAATATTTCATACCTGCGTGGGATATTTATTCCCCTTTGTGGAATATTTGACACCTCTGTAGAATATTTGAGCACCTCAGTGGAATGTTTCATACCTCCGTGGAACATTTCATACCTCCGTGGAATATTTAAACCCCTCCTTGGAATCTTTCATACCCCCGTGGAATATTTAAGCACCTCCGTGGAATATTGAACCCCCTCCTCCGAATATTTGACACCTCCGTGGAATATGTAAGCACCTCTGTGGAATGTTTCATACCTCCGTGGAATATTTCATTCCTCGTGGAATGTTTAAGCACCCCCGTGGACCATTTGACAGTTGGCATGCTGTATTTAGGGGCTCCGTGGATCATTTGAGGGTCTCCGTGGAATATCTAGCACCTCCAAGGAACATTTGAGGGTCTCCGTAGAATATTTGACATCTCTGTGGAATTTCTAAGCACCTCCGTTGAATATTGGACACCTCCGTGGAATATTTAAACACCTTTGTGGAATATTTCATACCTCTGTTGAATATTTAACACCCTCCGTGGAATATTTGACACCTCTATGGAATATTTAACCCCCTCCGTGGAATATTGGACACCTCCGTGGAATATTTATGCACCTCCCTAGAACATTGGACACCTCCGTGGAATATTTAACCCCCCCCCCGTGGAATGCTCGACACCTCGGTGGAATATTTAACCCCCTCCGTGGATCATTTCATACCTCCGTGGAATATTTAAGCACCTCCGTGGAAGATTTCATACCTCGGTGGGATATTTAGCCCCCCTTGTGGAATATTTGACACCTGTGCGCAAAATTTAACCCCCTCGGAGCAATATTTAGCTCCCTCCGTCAAATATTTGACTCCTCCGTGGAATATTTCATACCGGCCTCAAACATTTAAGCACCTCCATGGAATATTTCATACCCCCGTGGAATAATAATTCCCCTCCGTGGGCTATTTGACACCTCCGTGGAATATGTGACCCCCTGCGTGGAATTTTTGACACCTCCTTGGAACATTTATACCCCTCCGTGCAATATCTCATACCTCCGTGGAAGATGTGACCCCCTCCGTGAAATATTTGACACCTGTGTGGAATACTAAAGCACCTCCGTCTAATATTTCATACCCCCGTGGAATATTTAACCCCTTTGTGGAATATTTGACACCTCCGTGGAATATTTAAGCAGCTCCATGCAATATTTCATACCCCCGTGGAATAATAATCCCCCTCCGTGGACTATTTGACACCTCCGTGGAGTATGTGACCCCCTCCGTGGAATGTTTGACACCTCCGTGGAACATTTATACCCCTCCCTGAAATATTTCATACCTCCGTGGAAAATGGGACCCCCTCCTTGGAGTCTTTGACACCTGTGTGGAATACTAAAGCACCTCCGTCTAATATTTCATACCCCCGTCGAATATTTCACCCCCTCAGTGGAATATTGGACACCTCCGTGGAATATTTAAGCACATTCGTGGAATATTTAAGCACCTCCGTGGAACATTTCATACCTCCGTGGAATATTTAACCCCCTCCCCGGAATATTTGACACCTCCGTGGAATATTTAACCCCCTTCGTGGAATATTTGGTATATCCGTGGAATATGTGACCCCCTCCGTGGAATATTTCATACCACCATGGAATCAAATATTCCCCTCCGTGGAATATTTGACACCTCCGTGGAATATTTCATACCTCCGTGGAATATTTAAGGACCTCCGTGAAATATTTGCAACCTCCGTGGAATATTTAAGGACCACCGCGGAATATTTCATACCTTCGTGGAATATTTCATACCCCCGTGGAATATTTATTCCCCTTCGTGGAATATTTGACACCTCTCTGGAATATTTGAGCACCTCAGTGGAATATTTCATACCTCCGTGGAATGTTTAGCCCCCTCCGTGGAATATTTCATACCTGCGTGGAATATTTATTCCCCTTTGTGGAATATTTGACACCTCTGTAGAATATTTGAGCACCTCAGTGGAATGTTTCATACCTCCGTGGAACATTTCATACCGCCGTGGAATATTTAAACCCCTCCTTGGAATCTTTCATACCCCCGTGGAATATTTCAGCACCTCCGTGGAATATTTAACCCCCTCCTCCGAATATTTGACACCTCCGTGGAATATGTAAGCACCTCCGTGGAATGTTTCATACCTCCGTGGAATATTTTATACCTCGTGGAATGTTTAAGCACCTCAATGGACCATTTGACAGTTGGCATGCAATATTTAGGGGCTCCGTGGATCATTTGAAGGTGTCCGTGGAACATCTAGCACCTTCAAGGAGCATTTGAGGGTCTCCGTAGAATATTTGACATCTCTGTGGAATTTGTAAGCACCTCCGTTGAATGTTGGACACCTCCGTGGAATGTTTCACCACCTCCGTGGAATATTTGACACCTGCGTGGAATATTTGAACACCTCCGTGGAATATTTCATACCTCTGTTGAATATTTAACACCCTCCGTGGAATATTTGACACCTCTATGGAATATTTAAACCACTTCGTGGAATATTTGACACCTCCGTGGAATATTTAACCCCCTCCGTGGAATATTGGACACCCTCGTGGAATATTTAAGCACCTCCCTAGAACATTGGACACCTCCGTGGAATATTTAACCCCCCCCGTGGAATGTTCGACACCTCGGTGGAATATTTAACCCCCTCCGTGGATCATTTCATACCTCCGTGGAATATTTAAGCACCTCCGTGGAAGATTTCATACCTCCGTGGGATATTTAGCCCCCTCTGTGGAATATTTGACACCTGTGCGCAAAATTCAACCCCCTCGGAGCAATATTTAGCTCCCTCCGTCGAATATTTGACACCTCCGTGGAATGGGTCACATATTCCACGGAGGTATGAAATATTCCACTGAGGGGTATAAATGTTCCACGGAGGTGTCAAACATTCCACGGAGGGGTTCACATACTCCACGAGGTGTCAAATAGTCCACGGAGGGGGATTATTGTTCCACGGAGGTATGACATATTCCACGGAGGTGCTGAAATATCCCACGGAGGTGTCAAATATTCCACAAAGGGGGTTAAATATTCCACGGGGGTATGAAATATTAGACCGAGGTTTTTTAGTATTCCACACAGGTGTCAAATATTCCACGGAGGGGGTCACATATTCCACGGAGGTATGAAATATTCCACGGAGGGGTCTAAATGTTCCAGGGAGGTGTCAAACATTCCACGGAGGGGGTCACATATTCCACGGAGGTGTCAAATAGTCCACGGAGGGGGATTCTTATTCTACGGGGGTATGAAATATTCCATGGACGTGCTTAAATATTCCACGGAGGTGTCAAATATTCCACGGAGGGGGCTAAATGTTTCACGGAGGTGTCAAACATTCCACGGAGGTGCCCAAATACTCCACGGAGGTATGAAGTATACCACGGAGGGGGCTGGATATTCCACGGAGGCGTCAAATATTCCACGGAGGTATGAAATATTCCACGGAGGTAGGAAATATTCGACGGAGGTGCTGAAACATTCCACGCATGTATGAAATATTCTACGGAGGTACGAAATATTCCACGGAGGTGCTTAAATGTTTGAGGCCGGTATGAAACAAAGAATATTTGACACCTGTGTGGAATACTAAAGCACCACCGTCTAATATTTCATACCCCCGTGGAATATTCAACCCCTTTGTGGAATATTTGACACCTCCGTGGAATATTTAGCCCCCTCCAGTGAATATTTCATACCTCCGTGGAACATTTAAGCACCTCCGTGGAATATTTGACACCTCTGTGGAATATTGAACCCCGTGCGTGGAATATTTGACACCACCTTGGAACATTTAGCCCCCTCCGTGGAATATTTAACCCCATCCGCGGAGTGGCCTTCAACCGTCCTAAAGCACTGTCACATGACATCCCACTTTGGCATAACAAACTGCTCTCCAAGTCTACATCCCTCACGTACTTTTGCCCCCAGCTCATTCGGCAAGGGGTCATTACGGTGGGGGTTCTACTCAAAGACATCACACATATTACGCAGATCGTGCCCACTTGGGCCCCCATTTATCAACACGGTGTGTTTGACTATTGCCCCTCGAGTCCAGGCCATGCGCCCACAGTATCACCGCTCCGTCCTGTTCCTGGGGCGGACGTTTGGTCACGATGGACCACGAAATTCATGGCACTATTCCTGTGCTCTCCTAACTCTCTCGCACCTAGGCAGCCGCCTGAGGTGTGGAAAGCTTACCACTCTTTCAACGTTCCCGCTCAACATAAAGACTACATCAAACCCGTCCTGTGGCTCTGCCTCCCTGTGGGGGAGCGCCAAAAGGAATGGAAGCCGGATGATGTGTGGTGCCCAATTGATGGTGAGCTAGAAATAATTGATCACGCACGCACGGAGTGTTCCCTACTCAAAGTCGCTTTCGACACTATCGCAAAATGCTTTCCTACTGCCACCGCTGAGGAACATCCAAAACCTCTGCTTTCCTCTTCTCTGAAGGATTCTTTCTAGTGCCCGTCAAGCTTCCTGGTTTGGGCGGCGGTCTACGCCAATTGGCAAGTCCGCCTAAAGAAAAAATATCAACGCCAATATGCAGCCACTTGGACACATTTTGTTTCTACTTGGATAGCCAGCTTAAAACTGTGGGCTTCCTGTCCTTTGCATATTCCCATTTCGGGACACGACCTTCAACTTTTCATCAGAGCCCTTCTTTCGCTACTCCATGATGGAGTGCTTCAACACCCCCACCTTGAAATCACACCCCCCACTCCTCCGCCCAGCAAAAAACAACAAAAAGAACCAGCGCTCCGACTACGCAAACAACAGCGGGCGGCGGAGTTGGAAGGAGTTTTTGACGGCCTCACCACGGAGGGTTATACCCGGCTTTTCACCGATGGCTCATCCCCCGAAACGGAAGGCGTGCGCCGGGTAGCACGATACGGCCTGTACGCGCATCCTGACATCAGCATTTCTACATATGTCCCAATCCACCTCCGACAAACAAATAACACCGCAGAATTTCTGGCCGTGATTCGAGCATTACAAATCTTTACTTCTGGTAAAATTGCAATTTGCACCGATAGTGAATACGTCTTCCTAGGTGCCACCGGCGCGGCACGCTGGTGGAAACTTAGGGGATGGACGGGAAGCAGTGGCCCGGTTTCAAATGTTCCCCTCCGGGAACTCCTCCTTGACACTCTTAGCACACACACAGCTTCCATCAAGTTTATTAAAGTGCCGTCCCATGTGGAAATTCTAGGGAACAACGAGGCTGACCATTTGGCAAACCAGGGAAGGCTTTCCCACCCCAGGTGCCCGGTTCTCACGACCCGGTCGCGTGATTTCACCGCGACGATTCACACTCCTCCCATCTAGCGTCCGCGCAGAAACAGTGGTGCCGAGCTGGACTCGGTTGTGCAAGTTTTGGATTTTTCACCACACAAAATCCCGCGGGACAGTCAAGCTATGGACGCCCTCATGGACCTCTCCCTCAGGATTGACCCACAACTACTCCAAGGTGACTGGTCCCCACCAATGTTTGATTACCGTTCTGATGAAATTTGATCATATTTGCCTACATGTAACAAAGGGTGCACACCATGTCACCGCCCCACTCCGCCCATATGATATGGGAGGCAGTGTGGCATAGTGGTTACCATCGTCAACCGTGGTCGCATAGATCGCCGGTTCGAACCCGGCCTGTAGCAGTGCTCCCCTCCACCGGCCCCACATGACCGGGGACTGGGGCCCCTCCCGCTTATTCTGCATCCTTTTTACGGCAAAAGAAAACATGCGCACACAGGCAGCAAAAGAAATTCTTTGCACACAGGCAGTATACGAAACAAATGTGCTCCGCCACGTGTAGCAGTGAGCTCCGCCACCGCCCACACGCGACGGGGGGCTGCCGCCCCGCCCGCTCCTTTGCCCGAGCCGCCGCTCCCCTTGATCGACGGCTCCGGCAGCGGGGTTCGAACCTTGAACCAGCGAGTTGGAGTCAAGGGTGCTTCCACTGAAGCACATGGCGCCGCACCCTTACTATGACAAAGGAAACACACAACCGACACGACACAAATGCATTTCTGCTTCTTTCATTGTATGTGCTTCCCTCTCCACTGAAACTAAATTGCCTCAAGTCAATGGAAGGCCGAATGAGTGCCTTGGTTAGGGTTTGGTTAGAGACTTGGGAGCGTATGGTTCATATACAGCCCGTTTTTTTAGGGTGTCCCTTATATGGAAGGGTCCACCCGCCCAGCACAATTGATAGCAGGTTCGTAGTGCCTACTGTTCAGCGCCAGTATTACCGATAAATGTACATATCAGCAGGAGATGTACGTAGATAGTGGAGCACCCCAACCAAGAAGGGGACACGCTGAGTGTTCTATTACGATTGTGAACATCTGGACTAATGGCTGAAAGTGTCCATGGCGGGGACATTCAGTCTATCAGTAGCGACCATTGTTTCCCAATAGTTAACCCCATCTCCGGAATATTTCCTACCTCCCTGGAATATTTAACTCCCTCTTTGGAATATTTCATACCCCCCTAGAATATTTAAGCACCTCCATGGAATATCTCACACCTCCGTGGAATATTTAAGCACCTCTATGGACAGTTTCATACCTCCATGGAATATTTAAGCACCTCCGTGGAATATCTGACACCTCCGTGGAATATGTAGGCACCTCTATGGACAGTTTCATACCTCCGTGGAATATGTGACCCCCTCCGTGGTATATTTGACACCTCTGTGGAATACTTCCGCACCTCCGTGGAATATTTCATATCTCCGTGGAATATTGAACCCCCTCCGTGCAATATTCGACACCTCCGGGGAATATTTAAGCATCTTCGTGGAATGTTTCATACCTCCGTGGAATATTTATTTGCCTCCGTGGAATGTTTGACAACTGTGTGGAATATTTCATCCCTATGTGGAATATTTTAGCACCTCCGTGGAATATTTCATACCTCCATGGAATATTTAAGTACCTCCGTGTAATATTTCGTACCTCCGTGGAATATTTAACCCCCTCCGTGGAATATTTGATACCTCTGTGGAATATTTAACCTCCTCCTTGAAATCTTTCATACCTTCGTGGAATATTTAAGCACCTCCTCGAAATATTTCTTATCTCCGTGGAATATTCAAGCACCTCCGTGGAACATTTCACACGTCCGTGGAATATTTAGCCCCCTCCGTGGAATATTTCATCCCTCCGCAGAAGGAATGTTTCGTACCTCCATGGAATGTTTAAGTACCTCTGTGTAATATTTCATACCTCCGCGGAATGTTTTATACCTTCGTCGAATATTTAACCCCCTGCTTGGAATCTTTCATACCCCCGTGGGATATTTAAGCACCTCTATGGAATATTTGACACCTCCGTGGAATATTTAACCCCCTCCGTGCAATATTTGACACCGCTGTGGAATATTTAGCCCCCCCCCGTGGAATATTTCATACCTCCTCGGAATATTTAAGCACCTCCGTGAAACATTTCATACCTCCGTCGAATATTTACCCCCCTCTGTGGAATATTTAAGCACCTCCGTCGAATATTTCATGCCTTCGTGGAATATTTAACCCCCTCCGCGGAATATCTTATACCTCCGTGGAATATTTAACCCCCTCGTTGGAATCTTTTATACCCCCGTGGAATATTTAAGCACCTCTGTGGAATATTTCACACCTCCGCCGAATGTTTAGCCCCCTTAGTGGAATATTTCATACCGCCTCGGAATTTTTTAAGCACCTCCGTGGAAAAGTTTCATACCTCCGTGGGATATTTCATACCTCCGTGGAATGTTCAACCCACTCCGCGGAACATTTAATACCTCCGTGGAATATTTAACCCCCTCCGCGGAACATGTTATACCTTTGTGGAATATTTCAACCCCTTAGTGGAATATTTCATACCTCCATGGAATATTTTGAGCACCTGCTTGGAATCTTTCATACCCCCGTGTAATATTTAAGCACCTCCGTGGAACAATTGACACCTCCGTGGAATATTTAACCCCCTCCATGGAATATTTGACACCTCGGCGGAATATTTAGCCCCTCCGTGGAATATTTCATACCTCTGTGGAATATTTAAGCACCTCCGTGGAATATTTCATAACCCCGTGGAACATCTAACCCACTCCATGGAACATTTAATACCTGCGCGGATAATTTAACCCCCTCCTTGGAATATTTGACACCTCTGGGGAACATTTAAGCACCTCCGTGGAATATTTGATACCTGCGTGGAACATTTATTCACCTCCGTGGAATTCGACACCTCCGGGGAACATTTCACACCGCTGTGGAATATTTCAGCACCTTCGTGGAATATTTCATACCTCCCTAGAATATTTACCCCCCTCCGTGGAATATTTCATACCTCCGTGGAATAATTAACACCCTCCCTGGAATATTTGACACCTCTGTGGAATATTTGAGCACCTCCGTTGAATGTTTGACACCTCGCCGGACTATTTAGCCCCCTCCGTGGAATATTTCATACCTCCGTGGAATGTTTTGCCCCCTCCGTGGAGTATTTCAAACCTCCGTGGATTCTTTAACCCCCTCCTTGTAATATTTGACACGCCGGTGGAATATTTAAACCCCTCCGTGGAATATTTCATATCTCCGTGTAATATTTAAGGTCCTCCGCGGAATATTTCATACCTCGGTGGAATATTTAACCCCCTCCTTGGAATATTTAACACCTCCGGGGAACATTTAAGCACCTCCGTGGAATATTTCCTACATCCGTGAAATATTTATTCACCTTCGTGGAATATTTCATAACCCCGTGGAATATTTCACCTGCCCCTTGGAATATTTCATACCACCGTGGAATATTTAGCCCCCTCCGTCGAACATTTCATCCCCTGTGGAATATGTGACGCCCTCCTGGTAATAGTTGACACCCCGTGGAATGTTTGATACCTCCGTGGAATATTTAAACACCTCTGTGTAATACTTGACACTTCTGTGGAATATTTAACCCCCTCCTTGGTATATTTGACACCTCCGGGGAACATCTCACACCTCTCTGGAATATTTTAGCACCTCCGTGGAATATTTGATACCTCTGTGGAATATTTAGCCCCCTCCGTGGAACATTTCATACCTCCGCGTAATATTTAACCCCCTCTGTGGAATAATTGACACTTCCGTGGAATATTTGAGCACCTCCGTTGAAGGTTCCATACCTCCGTGGAATATTTCATATCTCCACGGAATGCTTAACCCCCTCCGCGGAATGTTTTATACCTCCGTGGAATATTTGAACCCGTCTGTGGAATATTTGACACCTCCGTGGAATATTCGACCCCCTCGGCGGAATATTATATGCCCCCATGGAATATGTAGCTCCCTCCGTGGAATGTGTCATACCTCCGTGGAACATTTAAGCACCTCCATGGAACATTCCATACCTCCGTGGCATATTTAACCCGCTCCGTGGAATGTTCCATACCTCCGTGGAATATTTAAGTGCCCTAGTGGAATATTTCATACCCCCGTGCAATTTTTCCTACCACCAAGTATTTTTCCATACCTGCGTGGAATATTTTGCCCCCTCCGTGGAATATTTCATACCTCGGTGGAATATTTAAGCACCCCCCCCCCCCCGGAGAATTTCTTACCTCTGTGGAACATTTGACACCTCCGTGGAATATTTAACACCTCCGTGGAATATTTATTCACCTCTGTGAAATAATTCATACCTCCGTAGAATAGTTAACCCCCTCCGTAGATTATTTGACCCCGCCGTCGAATATTTCAGCACCTCTGTGGAATATTTCAAACTTGTGTGGACTATCTAGCCCCCTCCGTGGAATATTTCATACCGCCGTGGCATATTTAAGCACCTCCGTGGAATATTTGACACCTGGGTGGAATATTTAAGCACCTGCCGGGAACATTTCATGCCTCCGTGGATTATCACTATTACCGCAGTGGAATATTTTATACCTCTGTGGAATATTTAACCACCTCTTTGTATCTGGGATCATTTAGCCTCCTCCGTGGAATGCCTGACACCTCCGTGGAATATTGAAGTACCTCCGTGGAATATTTGACACCTCCGTGGAATATTTAAGCACCTCCGTCGAATGTTTGACACCTGCCCGGAATATTTCATGCCTCCGTGGATTCTTTCAGCACGCCACTGGAATATTTCATGCCTCTGTGGAATATTTGAGCACCTCCGTGGAACATTTGACACCTCGGTGGAATATTTACCCCCCTCCGTGGAATATTTGACACCACTGTGGAATATTTAAGCACCTCCGTGAAATATTTCATACCTCCGTGGAATATTTAAGCACCTCCATGAAATATTTCCTACCATCGTGGAATATTTCATACCTCCGTGGAATATTTAAGCACCCCCGTGGAACATTTAACCCCCTGCGTGGAATATTTTGACACCTGCGTGTAATATTTAAGCACCTCCGTGGAATATTTCATACCTCCGTTGAATATTTAAGCACCTCCGTGGAATTTTTTGACACCTCCATGGAACATTTAGCCCCGTCCGTGGAATATTTCATACCTCCGTGGAATATTTAAGCCCTTCCGTGAGCACACAAAGGGGGTTAAATACTCGACGGAGGTATGAAATATTCCACGGAGTTATGAAATATTCCACGGAGGTGGTTAAATATTCCACGGCGGTATGAAATATTCCACCGAGGGGTTTGAATATTACACGGAGCCGTCAAGTATTCCATGGAGGGGCTGAAATATTCCACCGAGGTATGAAATATTCCACGGAGAGGGCTAAACATTCCACGGAGGTGTGAAGTATTCCACGGAGGTGCTTAAATATTCCATGGAGGTATGAAATACTCCATAGAGGTGCTTTAATGTTCCACGGGGGTATGAAAGATTCCAAGGAGGGGGTCAAATATCCCACGGAGGTATGAAATATTCTGGGGTTGGGATACCTCCGTGCAATATTTAACCCCATCCGCGGAATATTTCATACCTCTGTGGGACATATAACCCCCTCCTTTGAATATTTCATACCTCCATGAAATATTTAAGCACCTCCATGGAATATTTAACACCTTCGTGGAAAATTTAAGCACCTCCGTGGAATATTTGACACCTCCGTGGAATATCATTTCACCTCCGTGGAATATTTGACACCTCCGTGGGATAGTTAGCCCCCTCCGTGGAATGTTCGACACCTCCGTGGAATATTTCACACCGCCGTGGAATATTCAAGCACCGCCGTGGAATATTTCATACCCCCGTGGAATATTTTATACCTCCGTTGAATATTGAACCCCATCCGCGGAATTTTTGATACCATGGTGGGATATTTGACCCCCTCGTTGGAATCTTTCATACCTCCGTGGAATATGTAAGCACCTCTGTGGAATAGTTGACCACTCCGTGGAATATTTAAGCACCAGCGTGGAATATTTCATACCTCCGTGGAATATTTAACCACCTCTGTGCAATATTTGACACCTCTTTGGAACATATAACCCCCTCCGTGGAACATTTGACACCTCCGTGGAATATTTAGCCCCCTCCGTGGAGTATTTCATTCCTCCATGGAATATTTCATACCTCCGTGGAATATTTAACCCCAACCGCAGAATATTTCATACCTCCGTGGAATGTTTAATCCCCTCCTTGGAATATTTCATACCTCCGTGGCATATTTACGCACGTCCGTGGAATATTGGACACCTCCGTGGAATACTTAGCCCCCTGCGTGGAATATTTCATACCTCCGTTGAATATGTAACCCCCTCCGTGGAATATTTTGACACCACCGCGGAATATGTAGGCACCTCCGTGGAATATTTCTTACCTCCGTGGAATATTTAACCCCCTTTTTGGAATGTTTCATACCAGGGGCGGGGCGTTTTTGCGGAACACAACAACATGGGGCTTTTTACACCCCCCCCCCTTTTTGTTGGCCAAATGTTTAGGCAAAACTCCGGTTTTTACTTAACCGAACCCCCCCCCCCCTCCTTTAGGGGAAGCGTTTGCTTAGCGCACCTCACACTACCACTACATAGCATTTCTGACCACTTGTGAGCGCCCGAGAAGGCTGAGGTGAGGTAGCCAGTTCGCTTTGTTGCGTGCCCCCTTGAGTTGGGCTTATTTTTTTTACTAGGTAACCGTTTACTAGGTTCACTAAGTTTTGCTACGTATTGGGAACCTAGTAAAAAAAAGGTTTTCTTTCCGGTAAAAAAGAAAATGTTTTTTACTAGGTTACTACGTAGCCACGTTGCCCACTTTTGGGCCACTTCTGATTTTGCCCACCGCTCTGAAGCGTTGGTTCCCCCCAGGCGGCAGGGGTCCTATAGCCACCTTGCCCACTTGTGGGCCCATTCTGCTTTTGCCCCCCGCTCTAAAGCGGTCGGGTCTCCCCATTTGGGAGGGCTTATGTCGCCACGTTGCCCACTTGTGGGCCACTTTTGATTTTGTCCCCTGCTCTGGAGCGGTGGGGTCAGCCCAGGCGGCAGGGGTTATATAGCCACCTTGCCCACCTGTGGGCCCATTTGCATTTTGTGCCCTGCTCCGAAGCGGTGGGGTCCCCCCAGGCGGCATAGGTTGTTTAGCCACTCGCCCACTTGTGGGCTACTTTTGATTTTGCCCCCCGCTCTGAAGCGGTGGGGTCCCCCCAGGCGGCAGGGGTCATATAGCCACCTTGCCCACTTCTGGGCCACTTCTGATTTTGCCCCCCGCTCTGAAGCGGTGGGGTCCCCCCAGGTGGCAGGGGTTATGTAGCCACCTCGCCCACCTGTGGGCCACTTCTGATTTTGCCCCCCGCTCTGAAGCGGTGGGGTCCCCCCAGGTGGCAGGGGTTATGTAGCCACCTCGCCCACCTGTGGGCCACTTTTGATTTTGCCCCCCGCTGTGAAGCGGTGGGGTCCCGAGGCGGCAGGGGTTATATAGTCACCTTGCCCACTTGTGGGCCCATTCTGATTTTGCCTCCCGCTCTAAAGCGGTGGGGTCCCCCCAAGCGGCAGGGGTTATGTAGCCACGTCGCCCACTTGGGGGCCACTTCTGATTTTGCCCCCTGCTCTGAAGCGGTGGAGTCCCCCCAGGCGGTGGGGGTTTTATAGCCACTTTGCCCACTTGTGGGCCCATTTTGATCTTGTGCCCTGCTCTGAAGCGGTGGGGTCCCCCCAGGCGGCAAGGGTTATGTAGCCACCTCGCCCACTTGTGGGCCACTTTTGATTTTGGCCCCCGCTCTGAAGCGGTGGGGTCCCCCCAGGAGGCAGGGGTTATGTAGCCACCTCGCCCAGTTGTGGGCCAATTCTGAGTTTGCTTCCCGCTTTGAAGCGGTGGGCTCCCCCCAAGCGGCAGGGGTTATGTAGCCACCTTGCCCACTTGTGGGCCCATTTTGATTTTGTCCCTTGCTCTGAAGCGGTGGGGTCCCCCCAGGCGGCAGGGGTTATGTAGCCGCCTCGCCCACTTGTGGGCCACTTTTGATTTGGTGCCCCGCTTGGAAGCGGTAGGGTCCCCCTAGGCGGCAGGGGTTATGTAGCCACCTCGCCCGCTTGAGAAAGGAGAAAAGGTGCGGTGGATTACCATTCGTGTGGACAAGGAAGTGGAGAAAGGCATGGGACAAGCCGCAACCACAGGTGATGAAGGAGGGGACAAATATGGCACACAACGACCTGCAAGTGAGGCCGATGAAGATCGGCGTCCAGAGCGTTGCGCGTCCGATGAGTCAGACGGGTCCCACCCGGATAGTTCGTCAACGACCAATTGTACTAGTGGTGGGGCGCCCTCTACATCATCGGAGTCTAGTTCTGAAAGCCGCACTTCGGACAGCAGTGCCAAGGTGGTCGTCGTGACAGGACACAAGAAAGTGTACAAGAAGACCGCCAAGCAACCCCGCGGGCAAGGCAAGCAAGCGAAAAGTGGGTAGGCACCTGTGGCAGCTTTAGTGGCCCAGAAGCGACAAGCACAAGAAGGGAAGTCGAGTAGCGACTCCAAAAAGTAGCGGAAGTAGAAAATTACATGAGGTGCACAAGCAGGGGCATAAGACGTTACGCTATAGTGGGGGGCTTAGGACCAACGCAGTGCAAGCGGTGCCTTGAGGAAATGGAGATTGAAGTGAAAGTGGTACACGGGTCTTACCGCTAGGGAGTTTTTTTTGGGGGGGGGTCGCGAAGTGCATGCGGTTCTGCGCATTGCCGGGAGACACGCAACAACACACAACCATAGCGTGACAGAGGATGTATTTGTTGTTGGCACAACCCAAGTTCCGGGGATGGGCACCCCGTGAAACACGAAACGACTCGAAAGGACAGTATTCTGGGACTGGGCACCCCATGAAGCGGTGATGCGAAACGCGAAACGTGACGAACGTACGTTTTGCAGGATTGGGCACGCTGTGAGGCACCCTCTTGGGTGTTGGGCCGCGCCGAAGAGAAATCGTCCATGCCCCCCCCCCCCCCCTCCCCGGCAGGGGGTGTGGGCGGCTACAACCACCTTTGCATTGTTGAGGAGGTAGAGTGGCGGCCTCCGTTGTTGTTTGCTACCCCCTTAGGCCACCGCGTCCCTGCCACACCTGATATGTGAACTAGCGGCATGAAGTAAGCGTGCAAAGATCCCTCACTTTTGAAGCAAGATACCCCCAAATTTCCTTCTGAATGCCCAAAAAATGGGCAAATACGCACTTGTGCACATCCAAGGTAACCCCCCGCGGCGTGTTTTGGAAAATTTCAGTTGCGCGCGAAATGGGTGACCCCCCCCCTTTTTTCGATGTGGCCAATTTTACGCACAACCCCAGGACTTCACATTTCGCGGAAACCCCCGCCCTTGTTTCGTACCCCCGGGGAATATTGAAGCACCTCCATGGATTTTTAGACACCTCCGTGGAATATTTAACCCCCTCTGTGGAATATTTCATACCTTTGTGGAACATTTTAGCACCCGCACGGAATATTTCTTACCTTCGTGGAATATTTAATCCCGTCCGTGGAATATTTCATACCTCCGTGGAATATTTAAGCAACTCTGTGGAATATTTCATACCTCTGTGGAATATTTAAGCACCTCCATGGAACATTTGACATCTCCGTGGAATGTTTAGACCCCTCTGTGGAATATTTCATACCTCCGTGGAATATTTCACCCCCTCCGTGGAATATTTGACACCTCCGTGGAATATTTAAACCCCTCCGTGGAATGTTTCATACCTCCGAGGAATATTTAAACCCCTCCGTGGAATATTTCATACCTCCGTGGAATATTTCATACCTCCGTGGAATATTTAACCCCCTTTGTGGAATATTTCAGACCCTCGTGGGATATTGAACCCTGTCCTTGGAATATTTCATACCTCCGTGAAATTTTTAAGCACCTCCGTGGAAGATTTGACACCCCCGTGGAAGATTTAAGCACCCCCGTGGAATGTTGTTCACGTCCGTGCAATATTTGACACCTCCGTGCTGTTTCTAGCCCCCTACGTGGAACATTTGACACCTCCGTGGAATATTTCATACCTCCGTGGAACATTTAAGCACCTGCGTGGAATATTTCATACCTCGGTGTAATAGTTACCCCCCTCCTTGGAATATTTCATACCTCCGTGGAATGTTTAAGCACCTCCGTTGAATAGTTGACACCTCCGTGGAATATTTAAGCAGCTGCCTGGAATATTTCATACCTCCGTGGAATATTTAACCCCCTCCGTGGAATATTTGACACCTCCGTGAAATATTTAGGCCCCTCCTTGGAATATAACATACCTCCGTGGAATATTTAACCACTTCCTTGGAATATTTAATACCTCCGTGGAATGTTTCATACCTCCGTGGAATATTTAAACCCCTCCGTGGAATGTTTCATACCTTTGTGGAATATTTCATACCTCTGTGGAATATTTAACCCCCTTTGTGGAATATTTCAGATCTTCGTGGGATATTGAACCCTGTCCTTGGAATATTTCATACCTCCGTGCAATTTTTAAGCACCTCCGTGGAAGATTTGACACCCCCGTGGAAGATTTAAGCACCCCCGTGGAATATTTGACACCTCCGTGGAATATTTGTTCACCTCCGTGGAATATTTGAGACCTCCGTGGTATATCTAGCCCCCTCCGTGGAACATTTGACACCTCCGTTGAATAGTTGACACCTCCGTGGAATATTTAAGCAGCTGCGTGGAATATTTCGTACCTCCGTGGAATATTTAACCCCCTCCGTGGAATATTTTACACCTCCGTGGAATATTTAGGACCCTCTTTGGAATATTACATACCCATGTGGAATATTTCACCCCTCCCTTGGAATATTTAGTACCTCCGTGGAATATTTAAGCACCTACTTGGAATATTTAACCCTCTCCGTGGAATATTTCATACGTCTGTGGAATATTTAACCCCCTCCGTGGAACATTTGACACCTCCGTGGAATATTTGACCCCCTCCGTGGAATATTTCATACCTCCGTGGAATATTTACCCCCTCCTTGGAACATTTGGCATCTCCGTGGAATATCTAAGCACCTCCATGGAACATTTGACACCTCGGTGGAATATTTCAGCACCTCCGTGGAATATTTCATACCTCCGTGGAATATTTAAACACCTATGTGGAATATCTCATACCTCCGTGGGATGTTTAACCCCCTCCATGGAATATTTAACACCTCCGTGGAATATATAACCACCTCCGTGTACCATTTGACACCTCCGTGGAATATTTAGCTCCCTCCAAGGAATATTTCATACCTCCGTGGAATATTTAAACACCTCCGTGGAATACTTCATACCTCCGTGGAACATTTCATACCTTGGTGGAACATTTGGAACATTTAACCCCCTCCGCGGCATATTTCATACCTCTGTGGAATGTTTAACCCCCTTTTTGGAATATGTCAACCCTCCGTGGAATGTTTAAGCACCTCCCTGGAATTTTTGACACCTGCGTGGAATATTTAAGCACCTCCGTTGAATATTTGACCCCTCCGTGGAATATTTATTCACCTCCGTGGGATATTTCATACGTTCGTGGAATATTGAACCCCCTCCGTGGAATATTTGACACCTCCGTGGAATATTTAACCACCTGTGTGGAATATTTGACACCTCCGTGGAATATTTGACACCTTTGTGGAATGTTGATCCCCCTGCGTGGAATATTTCATACCTCCGTGGAATATTTAATCGCCTCCATGGAATATTTGACAATTCCGTGGAATATTTAACCCCCAATGTGGAGTATATCATACCTCCGTGGAATGTTTAACCCCCTCTGTGGAAGATTTGACATCTTAGTGGAATATCTAAGCACCTCCATGGGATATATGACACCTCCGTGGAATATTTAACCCCCTACGTGGAATATTTCAACCCTCTGTGAGACATTAAGCGCCTCTGTGGAATATTTCATACCTCGACGGAATATTTAACCTTCTCCGTCGAATTTTGGACACCTCCGTGGAATATTTAGCCCCCACCGTGGAATGTTTAATACCTCCGTAGACTATTTAACCACCTCCCTGGTATATTTCATACCTCCGTGGAATAATTAAGCACGTGCGTGGAATATTTGACACCGCCGAGGAATATAGAACCCCCTCCCTGGAATATTTGACACCTCCATGGAATATTTCATTCTCCGTGGATTATTCAAGCTCCTCCGTGGAATTTTTGATACCTCCTCGGAAGGTTTAAGCCCCTCCGTCAAATATTTGACAACCGTTTTGAAAATGTCAGCACATCCGTGGAATATTTCATACCTCCGTGGAATATTTGAGCACCTCTGTGGAATATTTCATACCTCCGTCGGATGTTTAACACCCTCTGTGGAACGTTTGACACCTACTCGGAATATTGAAGCACATCCGTGGAATATTTCATACCTCCGTGGAATACTTAACCCCCCCTCCATGCAATACTTGACACGTGCGTGGAATATTTAGGCACCTCCGTGGAATATTTCATACCTCCGTGGAACATTTAACCCCCTCCGTGGTACATTTGACACCTCCGTGGAATACTTAACCCCCTCCATGCAATACTTGACACCTCCGTGGAATATTTAAGCACCTCTGTGGAATATTTCATACCTCCGTGGACTATTTAACCCCCTCGGTGGCATGTTTAACCCCCTCCGTGGAATATTTCATGCCTGTGTGGAATATGTAGCCCCCTCCTTCGAATACTTCACACTTCCGTTGAATATTTAGGCCCCTCCGTGGAATATTTCATACGTCCGTGGAATATTTCATACCTCCGTGCACTTTTGAACCCCCTCGGTGGAATATTTGACCCCCGCCGTGGAATATTTCATACCTGCATGGAATATTGAACCCGAATATTTAGCCCCCTCCGTGGGGTATTTCATACCTCTGTGGAATATTTAAGCCCCTCCGTGGAATATATGATTCCTCTCTGGAATATTTAACCGCCTCCTTGGAATATTTCATACCTCTATGGAATTTTTAAGCACCTCCGTGGAATGTTTGACACCTCCGTGGAATATTTAACCCCCTCCTCGGAAGGTTTGACACCTGTGTGCAATATTTCATACGTTTGCGGAATGTTTATGCCCCTCTGTGGTCATTGCTGCCCATGGTCCGACCTCCCACAAAATTTGTTGCCACCTTTCTGTCACCAACGTCACCGGTCAGGTGAAAAACTAATCTATGTTCTAGACCTGAGCGTCTACGACCTAGATACCTCTCCTCTCCTAGCCACTGAGATGTGGGAATGGGCCCTTGGTCCCCGGCCACATTGCCCTGACCAGGGTCGTCGTTCGTCTCCCAACCCACGGACAGCGGGCCGCCGAGCCGCAGGAGTTGGCCTTTGGTCCCTGGTCACATCGCCTCGACCAAGGTCGTCGTTCATCTCCCAACCCACCTACTGCGGGCCACCGAGCCGCAAGAGTTTGCCCTTGGTCCTTGGCCACAGCGCCTCGACCAGGGTCGTCGTTCATGTGTAACCCCACCCTCTGGCATCAAGTGGGCCTGCACACGAACCCAAGGAGCAAGCCACCTACCAATTCGAGTATCACGTCCTAAGACCAGATTGCCCTCCTAAATTGTGGTCACCTACAAGTGCCCACCGACCTGCACCTTGTGGCCCACTAAAGAAGCCACAACCTTTAATAGTTGTCAGGCAGCTTGCTGCAGATGGCCCAACATCCTAAATGGCCTTCACCGGCCAGCATGGAGCCGGCTCAGATGAAAATGGGCTTCCGTCTAGCCCTGGGCCAGGTAGGGTGGAGTGCCCCACCTGAACAAGGGGCCATCTATTATAGGAAGCTGGCAAGGCACATGGCAACATGTGCCATGGATGTCCTGCCTACCCATGGACTTGCAACACTGAGCCGCCTTATGTACACCCAAGAGGGCAATCCAAAATGCACACGAGAGGATTGCGGTGCTATTGTGTGTTACAGTATGGTAGCTTCTGACTTGCGGGACCGGATAAAAGAGCATGAGCAGCAAAGTAGGAAGCCGGGTGGATCACGAGGGGCCATTTCTAGACACCCCATTGGCATCTGCCGGGTAGCTTGGAGGGAGCCTTGGAATGACATCGTGTATGCATTGCCACCTGTGGACTCATGGCCATTCTGTAGAGGTGAGACCAAGTACCCCACACCCTCTGTGGCGAAGATCTATGTGGAAAAGAAACGGAAACTCAACTTGGGCCGATTGCAGCACTTTTGGCTACAGGCAGGAGGTGCAGCACCACCTTTCATGAGTGATTCGGTGGCACCCACCAGCCGCCGGAACTCGCTGTTGCCAGACGCTCGCATTGGTTCTTCTGGACAGGGGATCCCTAGATTCGGGGGGTAGTCGGCGGAGCTCGTCGTTGCAAGAATGTTGCAGTCTTGCTTGCAGTCCTGGACCTCAACCGGCCCCCGGACCCAAACGTGCACCTATAGCGGGGCGGATGAGTAGGCAGCAGCGTTTTGACCAAACGTTGATGCAAACGTGCCATGGAATTGCACGGTGTGTCCGCATGGCTATGCAGGGCTTGGGGGAGCAACGGAGTGAACCCGTGTCAGATGACAGCTTGGTGGCTGCTCGTATAGTAGGACGCCACTTTGCAGAGTCCATGCGGATTCCCATCCCAGAAGTAGCGACCTGCTACTGAGGTGCACCCCTTTCAGCCCTGAGATACCCCGCAACCAATTGGGATACCTCCATGCCGCTGGACGTGTGGTGAACAATGCATGGACAGATGATGCTATTGATGAGGCCATGGAATTTTTAGTGGAAGCAATGGCTGAAGCTGGGGGTGCAACCCCCCCCCCCCCCAAGATCCCATGACCCCTGACCAGGATCCCCCCAGAGGTGATGCCAGCGCGTCCGGCACCCCGGCTTGTGCGTTGCGACTCGGACCCCAAGGTACATGTGGTGGTGTCGCTGGTGACATCGATACACCCAATGATGCAGGTGCTATGCACCAGGATGATCAGATGCAGGTCGGAGGCATGAAGGAGGCCACAGGTGCAGGTGGCATCCATCGTGATGCACAACAATGCCTAACCCCACATGATTTGAGCTGGACTGACTTGTAATGAAGCAGAATCAGGAGTGACGGACAGTCCAACGGACAAAAAAACACACCGTTAAGGGCTAGCAAACATGTAACCGTATTGGCAAGCGATACCAAACCATACCTTGGTTAAGAATGAGGTAGATTATTGGAAGATTCAGTGGGGGGATCACTAAAATGAAGTGAAATCTCCGGCGCTTTGAGCGTCTTTGCTCTTGCACGCACGCTACGGCGTGCTCCACGTACTCTACATCCTGTTAGTCCCGCTTTTCTCGTTCTGAAAAGTACTGATAATTACAGCATGTGCAACAGATCTAACACGTCCGACCGATTTTCACAAGAATGAAAAAGGTTGAGTCTCAATTCGGGCTAAGATAAAACGAAGAAAGCAGTCACAGAGAGGGGAAACAAGAACAAGTATGGTCTATAGGTCCTAAGTGAAAAGAAAACATCCGTGTCGTCAAGCTTAGGCCAAGCCGTAAACAGATCTTGGAGGAATGAGGGGGAGATGACATATAAAATCACCCAAAATGTCCTATATTGAACAAATTTCCGCGGATTAAGGTGAAATGAGGTGGAATGTCTAGAACCGAAATGACTTCTGCCTTCGTCTAGACGTAGGTCAATATATGATGTTTTTCGTTCAGCTCAATTGTGCTTTGTGGCACGTTGGTTTGCGAGCATCCAATGGATTCTGGGAAAATCTTGGTCTGATGATGATGCATCATGATGGGACATGATGGCCCTGAATCCTTGGCATATAACGCGCCCGAAGGAGAGCACAAGGGGCTTTACAGACAATATATAACCGAGAGACACCGAATAGTCCCTTTTTTACAGTGGCGGCGGTGTCATTCGACTTGGACAAGGCCAATCTTTTGATTGAGTCGCACAAGACACTTGCAATCACAATTTTTGACCTGAAACTGAGGGATGAAGTTCACATTGGCGAGTGCCAAAAATACACCGAAGCTTACGGACCTCATAGGTTGCTTTTAGAAGTCCCTAGAGCCTCTATGTGAAGGTTGTCTGAATAATTGACGTCAAGGTTTCGTGCAACAATGGCAGAAAGAACGAGGAACCTGAGGAATTCAAGGTAATGTTGAGCATCCTGGACCTAAATTTGGACTTTGGCTTCAACATCAAGACATATGAAGGTAAGATCTGAGTTTTTGGCGTCGCATCTGGTGCGGCCAAAACTACGGGGGGTGCCCGTAGGGGTGAAAGTTGTTGCGCGGCGTTTTTGTATGTACAATTGCTTTCATGTGCACGAGTAGGCAAATTTCCAAAGATGCACAGACCAACAGAGACAAAATTACCCCGCATCTGCCTACAGCAAGCCTCAGCTTGGTTTTTTTTTTTGGACACGGCCGACACTATGTGGGCTCCAGCTACGTTTCTACGCCTCGTTCCCCTAACGGAGGCCAAAGAAAAATAGATGGACGTTGGATTATCAAACATTCTCAATGTTCCACATCATGTCCAAATCAGGAAGAATGAATAGTGGATTAAGCAGAATGCAATTTCTTTGGGCCGTCAGAACACTTGCGTTGCAAAAAGTTGTCGACGGGGCAAGGCTGGAGCTTTGAAAGGAGTTGGGCATGCAAGGGTTTCGAACCTACACCCTTAAGCCCTGGCGACAAGTGCCATGACTAGACGACTATTGGTGGAATTAGGGCGCCAGCGCCTAAAGTCTCCACATTCTTCCATCATTTCGGCCAAGCACGAACGCATGAGGCACAAGCCCAGCCACCACCAGAGGAGGCACCAAAATAGTTAGCAGAGGTGGCACCACAGGACATAGCAAAGCAGCCAGCAAACACAGCAAAAAAGAAGGCACCAAAGCAGCTTGCAGAGGCAACACCACCAAAGTTACCAAAGCCGCAAGCGCCAAAGGAGGCACCAAAGTAGCCGCCAGAGGCAGCAAAAGCAGAGCCGTAGGCGTCACAGGAGGGACCAAAGCAGCCAACAGAGGCAGCACAAGAGTAGGCACCAAAACAACCAGCAGACGAGACAACAAAGCAACTAGCAAAGATAGCAAAAAAGAAGGCACCAAAGTAGCCAGCTGTGGCAGCACCACCGAAGGAATCAAAGCCGCCGGCGCCGAAGGAGGCACCAAAGTAGCCGCCAGAGGCACCACCAATGGAGCCGCAAGCGCCACTGGAGGCACCAAAGTAACCAGTAGAGACAGCAAAAGGCACCAAAGCAGCCAACAAAGGCAGCACGAACGAAGGAAGCAAAGGCGCAAGCAGCAAAGGAGGCACTACATCAGCGAACACAAGAGGAGTGGTTACAACGCGGGGTCTTCATACCCTGTTGGGGTCCCGACTCTGATGCCTCCTGTTTTGCCGGACACGGAGCCCACTTCTCAGAGAATGAGATTGCCGAAGTCACAGATGTTGAAGAGGAGGCTTTTAAGATTACCGGCCCACCCCCTGAAAAGGGAGTGGCCGGGACGTCCCCGGGAGGTGTGGAATTGCCCAAGTAGGAAGGTCATGCCACAACACGATGTGGAGAGCACTGTGAAGGGAGGAGTATCGTGCTGCCGCAGAGGAAGCGGCACGGAAGGTGACCACAGATGGTTGGCCGCTCGACTCTCATGTCACAACATCAATGGACAAAAGGACACAGGCGACCGCGCCAATGGCGTATTATTACATTCTTGGAACCATGGTGGTAACTTGTGATCTCAACAAGTTTATACAAGCAAAACAATGGCTGGAGCAGCACGGTCTGCGGCAGAGGTAGAGGCGGAGGCATAGCGACTAGAGAAGGGACATGCTGTGGACCAGCAACCAGAAAAATAAACATGCTGCAGACCAGCCGCAAGCACGGGAACAACAACCAGACAAGGGACATGGCGGGGATCAGCCCGAAGGACAACGGGGAATGCAAGCATCTAGAAAATCGACGCAAAAGCTTTGGAGCACACCAGGGCCCCCACAACATCGCCCCTTCGAGCAAGATCCGCGCCTCATCCAAGAACGCAAGGGCAAAGACAAGGACCAGCCCGCCTTGACGAAGTGACACCGCACATCCGCAGGTGCACCACTAGTGTCGGCGTCGGACACAGAGGAGTGGGAATCGGAGGTTGGCAGAATTGCCAGCCAAGTACGAGAATCAAGGCCATACTATCAACAAGTTTCTTCACGACAACGGAGAGCACAAAGGGAAAGAGAGAAGGAGCAGGCGCAGAGACACATTCAAGATGGGCGTAGAGAGGTCCAAAAGCTCTTTAATGAGATGATGCGCGGGCACAAGAGGAGGAATGCGGACACGGATCACCAAGCTTGGAACCCTACTTAGGGTCCAATGGTGAGGAAAATATTTTAGCAGGAGCAAAAACAGCAGCAACTGCAAGCAGGCGGGTAAAACGTCTTTTATGCGCACTCCATAGCTCAAGACCGGGATCCAACTATATCTAGGATTGGGAGCACCAGCCGTCGAGACCCTTGGGACAAGGTGGGTGGAGCAAGTGTCCGCTGTGTGCACCCCCTCCGGCGCGCAGCGGAACAGCAAGCTTCAGAGTGCCAACAATGCCGTGCAGGACTACACCGAACAGAGGAAGTGGCTTCACACGTTGCAAGGGGCGATGAAGCACGCCGTTTGGCTGCCTGTAGGGCACATGCCCGATTTTCCACTAGTGCACCACAACCCGCGCGATAGAGGGCCCCTCCACCTTTCGCGGCCCAGCGGCCACTGCTTTGTGGTCGGTTTGGACCCGGAGAGCGAGGAGACGTGGATCGTCCATCCGCTACTCCTGCCGCCGGTGCAGGACCTGTCCGTTAGCTTTTAGCGCGAAGGCTGTATCGTGCCTTCCGTGGAGAAAGGGTGGACGCCAAAGGTGGTGCAAAGGCGGAACTGCGCATATTTGGCGGTCAAAGCCGCTAGCTCCTTCATGTACAGCCTGGTCCATTGAAAGATTCCTGAACCCGGCGACCTCTTCGACAAGAACAAGTCCATGACGGAGTAGCACAGAGAAGAACAACGTTCCATCTTGGAATGGTTGCAGGAATGGAGCCAAATCAAGGTGAAGCCGCAACCGAGGGCACATGGGCAGTGCGTCCCCAAGCGCCCGTAGATCGTCAACACTCGTGAGGCCACCCTGCCAGAGGGACTGCGGCCGAGCGGGTACACAACACTGAGCAAGGGTCCAATGATGGTGGCTGTGGCTAGGCGCAGTGGACGGGCCCTTGACGTGATGAGGAGCGTGGCGGCCGGCACTGAACCCGTGCTGAGGTCCACGGATGCGGACATTGAATTGAGGTACCGCTGTACCTCTCGGCCGCAAGCACTCCTTGGATCGGTGCACCCAAGTCGCAAGTGGAGCAGGAGCCGCTAGGAGCAGCCCGTGTTGCGGAGCTGGTTGGTGGAGTTGCTTGTCATTGAGACACGGAGTGACGCGGCCCTGGATATGAGGCCACCTGGGCGACCAAGGAAAAGTGCCCCGGAACAAGAAGCAAAGCAAAAGACCAAGCAAGCAAGCAAGGCACACAAAAGAAGCAGGGGAAAGGAGCAAAGAGCGGAGGAAGAACGGGAGGAAGAGGAGGAACACGAACCGGCGTAGGAAAGAAGAATGCTTTGAAGAGGAAGATGAGCAAAAAGATCACAAGAGAGTAGCGAGATGAGAGAAGTGGACCTAGATGGAGGACAGGGACAATGGTCAGCACACCACGGCACTGGTCACTGCCCTGTGGCGTGCACTGTGCATCCGGCGTTGGTTCGTGCCGCCCACCATTGTGTGGTTCAAGGGCCGCTAGACCGCGCATACCCCCACACCGACATCCCCTCCCACTGCGCGCACACTTTGGTGCAGGTGGGAGGCCCGGTAGTATGTGGTGGTGCGATGCATGTGCGATGCAAGGGCGGCGTATCGCCCATGGGCGGTGGACTGAGTGGGCCTTACTGTGGTAGCCACACGGATCAGGAGCCGAGTTGAGGTGGAAAGGGAGGAGGGAGGAGGAGAACAATTCGCCTGTGCAGTCTACCCAACTACTGCATAGGACAGGGCTGGCTACCCAGGACAAGGGACTGACAGGAAGGCAAACAGGCCAAGTGACCGTGACCGTGACCCACAACAGAGAGGAAGGGAGGCGAGATGGGTGGCAGCTAGAAGGGGAGGCAACAGGGAAGATGGTGGACTGAGGGATGAGAGGGAGGGGGGCAGAACGGGAGGGGGCAAGCCCGCCGCCAAGGATAGAGGGTGGAGAAGATGGTGGACAGAGGGACCAAAGGGAAGGGGGCAGGGATAATGGTGGTGGGTTGGTTGGGAACCCGGCGCTCCGTGAGTCTGCCCCGTATTCGGGGGCATTGGCCACGCGTGGCCATGGTAGCTGGGGTAGCCTTCACAAAAATTCAGTGCATTCACTGCATTTTCGTGGACGTGGCGGAGGAGTGGGGGGGGGTGCTTGGCGTGCATGTTGTCCATGTTCGTTTGTGTACGAGTCGACAGGCAAAGTACGCTCCGGAAGCTGATCCATAGGTGTTGTACTCATTCCTTTGTGCAACGAATTTTTCTGCACGTATGAAGATGTTGTGGAGCAACACGTACACCCTCACCCTCAAGTCGAGCATGGCCGCATTAAAGACCACTGTGGGCAGTGCATCTTTGGATGGCGCCGAAGACAGGCAAAAAAGAGGTGTGTTGGCGCACCGGCACATTGTGCGCACGATGGAGGATGTTGTGCATGCAAGTACCGAGTGCGACGTAGTGCTCCAGGGTGCAATTCCCTTCTATGCTTTTGCACATTGAGCCGGGGCCGTAGTCTGTTCTCTTTGAGAGAGCAATGGTGTCAAAAGATCAAGGTGCTCTTGTACGTATGTGAACAACTCATCACACAGCTGGTGCTAGTGTCCTTGGAACCCAACGCTCCGTGTGTCGGTCCCAAGATAGGGGGGATGTGATTGGCCACACCTAGCCATGGTAGCCGGGGCCTCCATAAAAATTCTGTGGAGGAGGCAGAGCAAGGGGGATGGGGTGGGTTGGGGCGGGGCAACGGGGGGGGGGGGGTTGATGGGGGTTTGTGGGACAAGGGAGGATCGTGGGGGGGTAAGGGTAGAGAGTCCCATTGGGTCGAAATTGTTATATATGGGGTTGGGTGGGGACAAGTGTTGCGGGGAAAAATTTTTTCCGCCCTCCCCCTAGACATCCCTTTCCATGAGTATATTCTGGGTGCCCACCAAACTGAATCCGGCAGAACCGCCCAGCCGGTTGTCTTCCTTTGATTCCAAGAAAAAGGCCCTCCAAGCGGCTCACGCGCGGTATGCGGCTTGGAGAGGACTGGGGTTCTGTTACCCCAATCTGCAAAACGCCCCCGGTTCCCATGGGGCTCTTAGCCTTTGTTGCCCGTTTTTTGTTTGCATCGGTGTTTTTTGGGCCGATTTTCCTGACTCCTCTGGTGCCTTGTGGGTGCTGCGGCAGGTCGTTTTTTAGGCTCCTGTGATTCCTCCATGGGTACCAGGGTAAGCTGCCATACACTCGCGAGGTAAAGGGCGGATGGTGAGAGTGGTAACACGTTGGGTTGTGCTTGGCTGTGCCACTGTCGCCTGCCTTTGCTGGTGAAAGGAGTTTGTATAGGAATGACAAAACTCGGGTTCTTGCATAGAGAAATATAGTTCTGCTCTTGCCCATATGACGGTTGTAAGTGCATTCGTGCCATGTGATTCTCAGTGATCTACATTGCCCACTCACATAGTTCTGTTAAAAATTTTATAAGCTGGCCATGGAAGGTGACCCCCCCCCCCAGCCCGTGGTGTGTAGGGCGGGGGGCTCTGCCCTCAGACATGTACTTTAGGGACGCTCACATGACTCTTCACGTGTCACGCTGAATTGGGGCCCATGACGACAGTGGCAACACGTTAGTTTGTGCTTCGCCGTGCCACTGTCGCATGTCTTTGCTGGTCAAAGGAGGTTATACCGGAATGGCAGAACCAATGTACGCCGCATAAATGTTCAGTGGCTGCCGTGCATTAGGGGCTGCACGCATTCTCGTAGGACAGTGCACTGTTGCATGCCTGTATTTACAATGTGCACTCTATTTTCTCATGTTAAATGATCGGACGTGAATTCACCCACCCGCCCAGAGGACGGTGTTTGTTTCTGTGCACACTCCGAAACACGGAGCTTCAAACCTAGGTGAGCTGGGGACTAAAATGGACGTTTGTAGCTTGCTTTGCATGTGGATTAGCAAGTTTTGCTAGCTTTATCATAGCCCTGTTTGCTCTAAGCAACGACAGCATGCCTGAACCTCCTACACGTGGGGTAAGCCGCCAGGGTGTTCCCCAGCCCATCCGGAGACCTTCCGCTCACAGGGGAAGAAGGCCAAGCAAGTGTATGGTATCAAACGGTGGGGCCTTGGATGAACTGGTGGACCTCAATCTTTTGGGAGATTAGCCAGTTCCGTCAAGGCAGAGCAGAGTTGCCCTTCCCCTCCGATGACGCGGTAGGGGTGCACAGGCGTCGGAAGCGCATGATGCAGCAAAGCGACTATCGGAGCTACAAGTGGCACTCCTTCCGGCGATGCGGGGCGGCGCTCCTCTGGATGCATGCGGCCTTTGTGCCCACCTTGCTCATGGCGGGGGGCTGGCATTACCGCCCACGTCTCAAAGCAATAGAACAATAACCTCAGGCAAAATTAACATTGGAAGACCCCCATGGCATGTGCTTCTATGTGATTATGTTGCTCACCACAAGTTTAGGGTGTGTGTCTTTGTGTGTGTAGGCAAACAAGGCATGCTGTGCATGTGCAAACTAGCAAAAACTGCCGCAAACATTCTTTCCACGGACAGTCCAAACTACCGACCCGGTCTGAGTCTCCGAGATCCTACCCGATCCATCTCGCCCACATACCACCAACCGCCCGCTCCGCCGTACGCCAATGTCAAAGCACTTGTGTACTTGTCCCCGGCCCACTCCAAAGGAACCAGCTGCGGCATGCGGCGTTCACAATGCCAAGTATCCATGGGCTCACAATACAACTGCCAGGGTGCTACCTTCAGGTCAGGGACACATGGTGCGCCGCTTCTATGCTTAGGAGGTCCGGCCCACAATCACAGCCCGCAGGACGTTGTAGGTAAAACCATGTCATCTACAGCAGGTAGCACTACGTCCCTCCGTTGCGCGCTTCATGTACACTCTACTATGTCTAGAGTTCATCAGGTAACACCGGTGTGTGGGCCCGGCGACACAGCAAGCCGCCTCTATACGTGCATGTTGTCAACTTTGCTCTCCCCCGGGTTTCTCAATCCGGGGCATAGCAGCTGCGATGCTACCAATACGGCGGCATCACCTCCGGACGCATGCTGAACTCCACCGTGCGCGCCGAAGGGCATAGGATAGGAATGTAGCCACTCAGCTAGGGTAGTGGTAGCTGTGGCTACGTTGATGTGACAATCTACACACAAGTCTTGCCCCCTGTGGTGTCCCTCTTGGGGACACACCTCACCCGTGTGAAGCTGCAGGTCACAAGATGGAGATTTTGCATATTTCTCCACCCATTGTCCATGCGCGCTCGTGACTTGAGCTCCTCTTGGGGCTACTGCACACTCCTAGCGGCGGAACACAGAAAGCAAGGGCCTTTTGTGGCCGAGTAGAAGAACCCAGCCCAAGTGATGTCGGTTCAACTGTTGAGGAACATTGACAAAGTGGGCTCTCAATCAAACAAATATGTGCTCCGGGGCTTCATTTTTTGAAATGATGAGGCATACTACGTCCATTCCGGGTTTGTGGTGACAGTCCCATGCCTTAAACTCTGCCCGCCCCGTGGCTCATGATTTGGAAGTACCTCAATCGCTCAGTGTGTCCAACGATCAGTTTACGGGCTGGGTGACCACGTCTGCGACACATGTGGAGCCCTCTGTTTGACTGTTGAGTCTTCTCTTTAGTATTGATGAGAGTGAAATGGTGTCGATTGAAGTGGACCCGCAGATTAGGGCCTCATCAGCGATGGCATTCCCGGCCGTGAATAGTCCTCAACCCAGGGCATGTCGGGCTTGCAAGTGGAGGGGGCGGGTCAATAGAGCCCCCCACACTGGGGGGGGGGGGGGGGGGGTTGGGAAAAGGGCTCAATTGACAGGCACCATTCTTGCATGGAGAAAAGGCACTGCTTGGTCTCTTGTTCATGTCTCCACGCTATGGGTAACCCCAAGAAGGCTGGGGTGATGTAGGCACTTTTGATTTTGTCCCCTCTTTTGGGTCCCTTCTGATTTTGTCCCCTTGTTTGGGGATCCCCGAATGCAGGGGTGACGTAGCATTTTCCCCCTCTTTTGGGCCCCCGAGAAGGCCAGGGTGAGGCAGCTACTTCTAATTTTGTTCCCCTTTGTTGGAAATCCCCGAGAATGCAGTGGTGAAGCAGCATTTCCGCCCTCTTTTGGGCCCCTCACAAGGCCGGGGTGAGGTAGCCACTTCTCATTTTGTTCCCCTTTGTTGGGGGTCTTCCTACGGACATTGTATCCGTGCATGAGGAACGCATGGCTGATGAGGACGAAGGTGAAGATGAAGACATTGTTTGTGTTCATTGCCTTAGTGGTGATGCATCCGAGGGCAATGATATCCTCATTTGTGAAGGTGCACATTCTACCACAGTTGGAGGGCACCAATTGTGCATGACTCCACCCTTGCACGAGGTTCCTGATGGTTGCTGGTTGTGCCCAGGTGTGTCTTTGCACAGAGTGGTCTAGGCAGCCGCTTGGCTGACCCTGACTATGCTCCTTCAAGGGCTTCAATGGAGGCATCTGCTACCTCTGGTTCTACTTCCAACTCCAACTCCAACTCAAGCTCCAGCTCCGACTCTGCCTCTTCCTCCGACTCTTACCCTGTCTCTGAATCTGACTGTGACTTTGACTGCGACTCCGACTCCGACTCTGACTAGGTCATGTGGTTCTCATGGAAGGCCTTGGTGGGGGGCTACACACATGTGTAGCCAGAATTGACCAAGGACCAAGTGTCCTGAAACACAAATACCACCGCCATTTGAACCACGAAGGTCCCGAGGGTGGTTTTGGGGGGTCCCGTCAATTGAGCCCTTTTGGGGGGGGTCTAGCCAGGGGGCTCTATCAACCCCCCCCCCCCCCCCCTCCCTCCAACTGCAAGCCCAGTTTACAGGCACCACCAACTCTCGCAAACTGTCGCAAACCCCCTAACGTTCCAACTGCCAACATGATAGCAATTCTCACCACCCCTCAACAACTATTGCAAAACTCTCAAGAAGCAACCATCTTCAACGATGCTTACTCTTACAACACAAGCTAAATTCAGCGCGTTGGGTCATTCTCAAGCATTAGCAGCACGTGCCGTGCAAATGATCTATCGCGCATGCAGAGGGTCTTAAAGGGTTGTGAAGATTTGTGCTTGATGGCTGTGGACGGTGTGGAGAAGTGTCGAGCCTTGGTAAGGGCTGCAGTGTATGCCCGTGACATTGCACTGTCTACTGTATTTCATTATGCCACGGAGGACAGCCAATCTTCGTCGGACTGAAGCTGAAGCATCGGGCAAATCCTTGATGATGATGTGTCCTAGAGGTCGGATGTGATGCCCATGTCCCATGTTGGTGGCCTGTGCTGCAGACCCGACGTGACAATCCCTGCCATGCCCCATGCCATCATTGAGCTTTTGAAGCTGGTCTCTTTTGTTTGTGCTCGTGCATTGCAGCAGAGTTGTAGCAGAGAGTTGTCGTGCGCCCATCTTCTTGTGTGATTTGGCCATGTGTGCAGCGGTGTGTTGCAGATGCAGTGGCAGCGGCAGTACCTGCGAGTTCAGATCTTCTATAATGATGTGCGGCCTGTGGCCTGAGTGTGCATTTGCCGTTTGTGTCTTGCAGTGCTCATGCTCGACATGAAGCATCAAAGCTGGTTTGGCTTCTTTTGGAATGATATCTAGGGCGCCGGATGTTAGTTTAGTGCCCTATGTCCCGGAGTCAAATGATTCGTTTGCGACGTGCCTGCGTGTCTTTGAATTCAGCTGATAAATAACGGCACCAGGCTCATTGACCTCGCATGTGAACAGCAAACACGTCCATTGATCCTGAACATCCCCCCCCCCCTTTCCCCCCCCGCTTTCGTTTTGCTAATCAGGGCAAATGCTGCTGCTGTGCGCCAGTGCATCGAGTGGAGTCACTGTGTTTCAGCCAGGAATCTGGTATGGCATGCGAACTCGCAATCAACAAGCGTTCACACACACCCTTACTTCGACCAAAGGCCCATTTGCTGGTCCATAGCAGCTGTTTTCGGTAAACAATCCAATGCGCATCCGGACGGCCGCTACCCAAAGCACTGTGTTTCCCCATTTCCGGAAGTGCCTGGTGGACGGCTCTGTGACACTTTGGAGCCTGAACACACGTGCAGAAGCCCCGCCGCCTGCACAACTCTGAATTGTGCACTCCGCTAGAACAAGTCTCCCGCCTGTGCGGCTGTCATGACTGCGATACCCCGTCAGTTCAGGGATGAGGCACTGACAAATGGATCCGACGCATGTTGCTGGGACAACTAAAACAGGGCAAGGTTTCCAGAGGCCCTCATCGCAGTGCCTGTCTATCTGCATTCCGACGTTCCTGAGACCTTTGCTATCAATGTTTTTGCGCAAAATGGAAAGTTGTGTTGTTGTGGATCGTACATACGGGACATGTCCTTGTGCCTCTATGGGCCACCCCCAGAGCTTTACCCACACACCAGGGCGGGAGGGAGATGTTTAGAGGCAGCAAGCAGACCCTCTCTGGTTGCTGCTTCGTTGGTGCCTGTTTTGGCTTTCGCTTTATCATGGCCTTTGGCTTCTTTCTGCTCCCCCAGCCTCCCTTCCCCAGACTTCCTGTACCCTTGCCTCTCAGCAGCCCACTCGAACTTGCATGCATACCCCTCCCCCACCCGTCAGTAAGTGGCCTTCCGGCACTCTTTGCCGCACTATTGCACCTTCATACCCAGCCCACCCGCAGCAGATTGCCTGCAGTCCCGATTCTTTGCCGAATGCACACGTAGGTTTGCCGCTGTGAATATTAATGCATTGAGCACTGCAGATGATCAGGTTTCACCAAGTGCACAACAATTGTGCAGTGGACCCAGTCTGTCTTGACGATGGGGTGTTGCCTCGGAATAATCGCGGGCAAAAAAAGCCGAACGCCGATTTGCAGACCACCAGTAGAACGTGTGGCCGGAAAAGGCTGACGTGCTGTCGGTAATGTTGAGCACATTGAATGTGTCATGCAGTCCAAGGATGATGAGCATCGCTGACGCCTTGGAACATGTTATTTGCATGTGAGTACTGGCACCGGCGCAGGGGAGGCATCATCTGGGACAGCGAAGGGAGTGACACGCCACTGTCAAATAGGGGAACAATGGAGCATGGTACATGGAGCATGGAAAGTGTGATAGGGCACGGGCAGTGGGCCAAGGGGACAGAGGGGGTGGAAGAGGGGCGCGAAGGGGCTGGGGCAGCAAAGCGTTTCAATGGCCCAGTGCGCTGTGCTTGTGTGGGTGCTGATGTCTAATCAATGGCACACCCATGTTTCACCAACGTTTCTGTGATTTTGGTACCTGTAGTCCTCCACACTTGTGCACCGTTGTGCGTGTCTCTGGGGCTTTTTCGTGGGGCACACTTGTGAAGTTGGAAGTTGGGAAGTTGTGGCAAGGCCTCTGCACCATGTGTGCCCTGTGCCGGGAGACCTGAGGAGATGGCCCACGGGTATAACTGTGTGGCCCAAGGAAACTGCACGCCTTTTGGGGGGGGTGCACCAGTGATGCCGAGGCCTCTGGCAAATCCCCCCCCCCCCCCCCCCGGGGCAGCAAACCGAGAGTCAGTCCACAAATCAACTTGACACTGTTCGCGGCCCTGTGTGTTGATCATTTTTTTGTATCTTTATTGAAAACCGCCCTTACAGACCGCAAGGCCGTCGGTTGCCTGTCGGTCTACATCCAACCGCCGCCGCTTGTCCATCAGCGACCGTCAGCCACCCTCTAACTGTCGGGATCTGTGTGCTGCCAGACTTGTTTTTTTTCTGTTTAAAACTGCACCAAGTTTTCTGGTGACGTGGGGCCAAAGTCTGTTTAGTCAATGGTTCCCAAGCCGGACTGCCTCCCACAGCCCAAGCCACTGCAATGAGCCTCGCCTGTGCCCCAAGTTGTGAGAACACGAGCATTCGCAACCTCCTGCAGTCTTTCCACACTTGGTTTGGCCTGAGGGATTCCGGGTCTAGGGCATTTCAGCCACTGATGACAGCCGCCTCAATACTCATCGACCCAGGCTCCCGTCAGTCCGCCAGCCGCTGTGAGAGTGCCAAGGCACCCCCGATCCCACACGAAGACAGTGTACAGTATGCCGGCCCATGTTCCGCACCCGCCGACACCCGTTAATGGCACTCGCGCCCCATCAAGTCAGAATGCTATGCACACGACTACCACTTCCCTATCCCATCTTCCAGTGAGCCTAAGCTATGTTGGTAGGGAGCAGGGAAATGGTCAACCCCTAAGCCTTAGGACTTGCAGGCCTGCGTCAGAGTGGGCTGTAGTCATGACAGTCGTGCTGAAGTGGATTGGTCCACTGGAGTCCACTGGGTCGCCAACACGCTCCCTGGGGGTGCACAGGGGTGCACAGGAGTTCAAGACTGTACAGCGGTGCATTGCACACGGATGTGGAGATTGAATCCACAATGCACGTACCCACTTTGGAACAGCCTTGGGGGGGGGCGGGGGTGGTGCACCGTAAATCCTCCCTCCCCCCCTTGTGACAATTTACCACCCAAGTTGACACATCTACCCCCCACGGGGTAATTTGCTACTACTGGGGGGTAATTTCTCCCGTTTTTGGTGTGGGGGGAAATTTGTAACATAGGAGGGGGGTAATTTGCAACTTTGTAGGGGGGTGAAATGTGCTATCTGGGGGGGGTAAATGAACATCTTTTGGGGGGTAAATTGTGCTTCCTGGAGGGTTGCGATGACATGGTTGGGGGATTGTTCCCAACCAGTTGCTGCATCTGTTTGCCTCTATTCTTTCAGACGTTGTGCAATGTCTTGCGATGTATGTCATGGCCCAAACCCTGCTTTGCATGTCTCACTGCTGTTAGCTGCAAAGCAAGCAATAGTGGCATCCAAGACCGCCAACATTTCACTTATTTGTCATCAATGAACGAATACAATTTGTGCTGCTGAAGTGCCTCAGGTGTTCAAGACCCGTACCGATGCTATTTATGCCGCCTCTGGGGATGGCGACGGCCACTACCGCCTGAAGTGTTTGGACAAGACCAGTGATGGCAACAATTGCGAGGCCCGTCGTGTGGTGATAGGCAGCAATGAGGCATACCGCTAGCAGCAACTCAAGCCCCATACGTGTACCGTGGCAGGTGTTGTGCAATATATTGCCACCACTGCCGTAGCGTTGGATTTGTTGTTTGCACCGATTTGCCCCCCCCCCCCCTTTTTCCTCTGTTCATCTTTCTTTTCTCCCACACACATGCACACATCTATGGCATTGTAGGACCAGCCCGGAAGTACAACATTTTGGGACCCATTCTGAAGCGAGTGATAGCTGAATTGGCGGCCCATCTTCATGCGACCAGCACTGTGCAACACTTATCATATCGCAAAGTGGCGCCGTGGTTATCGGGCTGTTTGGATTTTTTTGTTTCCATATTTTTTGGTGCGGAAAGGATGCGTTGAAGCACATGATATGCGAACCATCCCTGATTTGCCGGACGGTTGGTTGCATCTTTGTGTTTCATTGTTGCGGCTCAGTGATACAGTGAACACAATGCCTAAAGGGCACAAGTACCGTATTGATTTGCATGAAGCTTTTGAACGGGCATTGACCGAGTCCCTGACGACCATGGGTCCTGTGCTGCAGACGTTGAACAGCCAAGTTGAAAGCCTACACCATTCGCGCAAGAATGACCGGTGGTGTGTTGGGGATGAAGCCTGCACCACATTCAACGAGACACACACGGGTGAGGAAAAGCGGTATTTATATTGGGGCCGGGTTATGAAAATCAATTCGGATAGTGTAGAAGCGAAATGGGATTGTGAAAAGGAGGCCCATTGTTACTTTCATGATCATGTGCATGCCACATTGGCGGCAGCATTTGCCATGACTCATTGAGACACCTTGCCAACCAGGCTCCATCTTCATCATGCTCTAATGGGGTTGTTTCCACGCTAGCAGAGCAGCCAAGGAAACGGGCTCCCACAGCACTAGTCAAAGGGCTTCGGGCAGAAGCATTGCTAGCCCATGGTCCGAAAAGGCGAAGGCATTAGTCTTTGTGTACACTAGAGGAGGAGTAGCACGCAACTGTTAAGTGGATTTGCAGTTGCATGTGTTTTGCGTGTTTGTGGTTTTGTCTTCAGGGATGTTGTGCTGATGTTTACCCAAACATTTTTCGAGGGGTAGTTCTACACCTTTGGGGGGGTAATTGTATTCTTTTTTGGGGGTAAATGTGAATGGTTGGGGGGGTAGTTTGCTATCTGTGAGAGGGGGTTGCTTTGTAACAACTTGGGGGGGGTAATTATCGACATGTGGGGGGGGTAATTTGCACTCTTAAGGGGGGTACCAATCACCAGTTCTGGAGGTATTTTGTACCAAGCTGGGGGGGGGGTAAATACAACATGTAAAGGGTGTACATAGTTGCCCTGTGGAGGGGTAAAATGCGCAAAATGTGGGGGTAGTTTGTAACAAAGTAGGGGGGGGGTAATTTGGATTTACACAGCCCCCGGGGCTGCCCGAGAATTCTGCTGCGTTGGCGTTGTCTTTGGTGTTACCAAGACAGTCAAGCGAGTGCATGGTGTCTCTGTGAGAGTGAACTCTGCACGGCAGGCGGCCGGTGACAAGCGGCAGGTGTGGTACGTCATGGGGTTGGAGTCCAGATTCTCGACCGTAATTTCGTGCAGATGGGGTGTTCCCAAGGGCTCGTGCGGAAGTCTCATGCTGCCGCTCCAGCCTTGCTCAAACTAATTGCTCATTTCCAGCAAGAATGACTGATGCACTGCAAGTAACCCATGAACACTCCTCCTGTACATCTGTCTACCGTCCCCCACCTGCACGCCCTTTGCATTTTAATTTTTCTTGCACGCTGGCAAAGGAGTCCGTAGCATTGATTCTGTGCCTCAATACTGCTTGCTAATGTGATGCACGGTGTGTGCACGCCGGGGGTGTTCGAGCTCGGCAGGACTCTGTGATATCAGTAGATCGTAGTCACGTCATACAACAATGTCTCGAATGTTATCCAACGCAAAACGTGCGTCAATTGTCTGATGCACTGGTGGTGGTTAGTAGACGAGTCACGATCGGCAGATTTGCCAGTGGTTGCATTAGATGCCTCCATGGATGCATGTCCACTCTTTTTGTAGTTTGGAAATGGCATGAGGTCGATCACTTTGTTAACCTTATCGCACGCTATGACGATGTCTTTGTGCAGACTTCAAGCGTGCGGTAGCGACAGGGGAGAGGAGAGTGTGCAGTTGCTCGGAAAGGCGCTGTGCAACTGAAAGCACCCTGCATGGCATTTGGGATTTGCTTCATAGTTTACGGGCATGTTACGCTTGCAGTGAGCAGCTACAATGCACCAATCACCATCTGCGCTTTAAAAAACATGCTACATCAAGAGTTGGCGATGGAGTAGAGCATCTTTCGTTCTTCTTCTCCAATGAATCATGCACACCTGATTCTACTCGACCGGCCCCTCTTTCACTACGCTCTGGCCATCGGACTCCAATGATCATTTGCTTAAGTTGTTGTACAACATCTTTGGCTTCGTGTGGCAGGGGTATTTTGCAGTCCTAAAACCCTCATGGGGAACCTGCAAGTATTCCCTCAGAAACATGCAAATAGCCCCCGAAATGATAAGTTTAGTGTCCATAGCACGTGGTCTCTCAGGGCCCCAAACAACGCGGCTAGGGATGGTGAGGTCTGAGAGTTTGACGACATGCTGAGGCCAAGTTGCGGCTAGGGTTGGTGCTAGGGTTGGGAACAGAGGGCTTCGTCGAGGGGTTGAGGATAAGGCAAGCGGTGTGGTTGAGGATCTGGTTGTGGTTTTTTGAGGTGCCAAATGGGAGTTTCCTCTTTGACTACTACAACACCCTGGGCCCTGCTTACTTTGGTCATGGGTTTAAAACCACCCGGAAATGGGGGATGAAACCACCCCCAAGCCGCGTTGTGGCCATTGAGCCCTGGAGTGGTTTTATGCCTTCTCGGGGTGTTTTTATCCATCCTTTTGGGGGTGTGGGTTGATCCCCTCATTATGGCGGGTTTATCCCTGCAAAGGGGTGGTTTTATCCCCCTATTGGGTCATGGGGGGGGGAATTTGTTGCCCCTTTGTGGTGGTTTTGTCCCCCGTTTTCGGTGATTTTATCCAACCATTGGGCGGGGGCATCACCCTTTTAGGGGCAGAGGGGTATGGCCCCTCTCTATGTTAAGCTAGAACCACAGTACCAAAAGACAAGCTGGTATGGAGGTAGGAGACGTGATGGAGGGCGAGGGAACGGCACATGGTTTTACACTAAGTGTTTTTTTCACATTGCTCTTTGTGTATGTGGTATAGGATGTGTGACGTGGCGGGGGACAATTTTACAAATGGGGTGTTAGATAGGATTTCGGACATGTATGAGCTTTGCTATTAATCCAATTTGACATGCATTGTTTTTGAGGCAGCATTGCTCAAACCGCTTTTGTTTGCTGTGATGTGTCATTTGTTGCTTTGGTGCCTTAAAAGCACCCCGGCGTGGTTTTATTACCCCGAAAGGGGTAGTTTTACCAACGGGGGTGGTTTTATTCTCGAAAAGGGGTGTTTTTATGCCCTTAAAAAGTGTGCATAAAACCATCCGGGGATGGATGGTAAAGCAGTGGACCGTAGATGTGTGGGTAAGGTCGTTTGGACTTTAGTGTGCCGACCGCGCCGGCGGCGTTGAGAATGGTGGGCAGTCGTGATTTGAGCCGCCAACCTCCAAGTTTGTGGTCGGCTGCATTATCATTGGACCGCCATTGGTTCCGATGATACTGGTTCTCTTCAATGCTTGCAGGCTTGCAAGGACAAAATTTTGACTGCCCCACCACACCCACCCATCCCTCCATCAAAAAAGTGATATCCTTTTACAAGGGATAGAGGTCCGAGAATGAAAAAATTCATATGGTGCTTGTTTTATTGAGCAAAATAATGATTTTAAAAATTGTTGGACATTAAATATCATGTCTTGGGGCTGCTGTGGGAAGGACCAACAAAAAGAGGAGAAGTATGCAACGACAGGGCCTGCGCTAGATCTAAGAACGTCACTTCCAAGTCATTTTTGCGACTTAGAGTTAAAGGTTAAAATAAACAATGGTTAGATTTATGTTTACAGGTCTTTGAGGAATTCTGCCTCTGAGGAGATGGAGTCTAGCGGCGCGGGTCTCGATTGAAGCTTCCAATGGGCTTCGTCCCGACTGTTCTTGATGCGCTTTCTGACTAGTGCCAAAACTTGTTCACAGTGGTTGCTCTAGGCAACAAGGCATGCAGCATATACTTTGTGGCAGCCCACATTTGTGTACACCAAGCAACTGCTGCCTTTTCGTGACTTTTCAAGGTCAAGTGTTGCCATCATCTTTCATTGGGATGTACAATAGCAAGCCGAGCAAAGACCAAACACATGGCACACTTTTCAAAAGAGACACGGCGATGACCAAACACATTAAGTATTCTAGCTCTAGGCCCAACTTTCTTCTTAGGTAAACAAGTGGTTGTGGGGCTAAAGCCACCCCCAAATGGGGGATAAAACCATTCCCATCAGCGGGGGTAGTTTAATGGCACCTGAGGGTGGTTTTATCCCCTTTTTCTGAAGTGTAGGAATATCTCTTCATAGGGGTTCTTTTATCTGTGCATAGAGGGGTGTTTTATCCTACCAGTGGTTCATTTTGAGAGGGAAAGCTATTGATTTTTTAGGGTCGGTTTGTCTTTTTCATCCGCGGATTTTATCTTCCCACTCGGCCGGGGGGGGGGTGTCACAGTACTAGAAGACAAGTTGGGATATCGAGGTGGGACATGTGATGGATGGGAGGGGAACGACACATGGTTTTACCCTCATTGTTTTATTTCACATTGAACAAGGGGAGTGGTTTTATTCCTGAAAAGGGTTGGATGTATCCCCCGAAAGAGGTGGTTTTATTGGCTCAAAAACTGGGCATCAAACTACCCAATGTGGTTTTAAGGGTGGTTTTATCCACTATTCGGGGGAGAATGTATGTATGGGACCCCGTAAACGAGTGCCCAAGTAGACTGCAATAGATTAGAAACCTGCAGTGCCAAAATAAATCATCCCAACCAAAACATGATAAAGAAGGCATGAAAATTGTACGAAAAAGAGATAAGAAAGGCAAAAATGCACTATGTAACCATCTGCGGTACAATCTTGTTAACACTGATACTCCCCTTGGCCCGAGGTGTTGCTGCAACCATATTTCTACTTTGCAACAAACGACATTTGTCGAGTGCCCCGTCTTGCTAATCTAGTGCTCACATGCATTGATGGATTGCTTAGAAAGAAGCATGCACACACAGACCGCAGCGGATGGCGCTATACCCCGAAACACACTATCTCTCAAAGCCTACGCCGGGCACAAGTCAGCATATGCTCCACATACACTCGTCCAGGTATGCATATTCCAAAGGTTTGCTCATCGCTGACGATTATGTACATATCATGGACCTGATGTCCTACAATGGCTGCTGTGTTTTGTCGAGCACCTATGATAGTGTGTATGTAACTGTCCGCGCAGCTCAAAACCCGGCACGGGCGGAGGGTTGCATACAAGGGCCGCGCCATGCTGATGCCTCACTGCTTCCTACTGTGCATATGGCACAAAGACTGTAGGCTGTGAAAAGACAGTGGTGTGTAGCACATTGTGCGTGAGCAGAAGCTACGCAGATAGAGGAAGGCAGCAAATATGTATATATATATATACATATATACATATATATAGAGATTTGAGCAGTGTGCCAAGCAAAGAGAAAACCGTCCATGGAAAAGGTCGTTGTGCACAATGGATCTGGTGACACGATCACCACAACTCTGACCATGAAGATGTTGCTTGAGTGTTTGGCATGCGGACCCCTTTTTTTTTTCAAAAGTACAGTGATGCCAACGCTTTTTCAGAAGATGCACCGTGGTTGCAGCCGTGCAAGAAAGGTGTTCCACAATGGGGGAGTTCTCCGTCAAAAGCTTAGCATTGACACTTGTGAGTACGTACAATAATTGATATCTTAAGGTACACAGCGGTCGCGTGCGTAATACAACCTTCGAATGGGGAACAAAACCACCCGTAGTACTGCAGACTGTAGAATGATGGAAGCGGAGTTTGCTAGTGGTAAAAAGTTTAAACTGTGTACTTTCCTCTTTCTACCACCTTGCCACACTAGTTACCTGACGGAGTACAAGGCTGACTAGCGTACGGATTTGCTAATTGTGTACCTCTCTTCTCGGTGCAGTGGTAAAAGCATTACAGTTTTCATCAAACACCGATGTCTAGTAAATTTAGTCACAAACTATTGTGAAGGCGCGAAGGAAAACATATCGAGTATCCAGGGGCGATTGGGGGGAGTCAAGGGCAACACAGTGACATTTAAGACTTTCTTCGGGGCCAACACTAGAAAGTGCCGGTATCATGTAATTATCTCCATCGTTAGAGATTTTTGCAAAACGTAGCCTTTGGAGAAAATACCCTCCAAAATCCAATCGCAAGCCTTAGTAAACCTGAACGGGCAATGTTGGTCAAGCAAATGGACTAAAATGACGAGAAGCTCTGCGAATTTGGATTATGATCAAAGATCACTATAGTGATGTGCTAACAATACGCGTTTCGTTTTTGCAACAAAGCCATCATTGGTTCTATTAAGCTGAAGTGAAAGAAATCAAACAAATCACAAATATTTACATCCAAAGGGAACTACATAGTCAACCAAGAGTGCAGCGAACCTAAAAATTCATCGGCTGGGCACTGCGTCCAATGGGCGCTGATGTCACCGGCACAAAAGATGCTTCACGGTGGGAAGTGGCCAGAAAATCGCAAATAGATGCCTACTTGGCATAGAGGAGATTTTGGTTCTTAGTTTGTGAACAACCGTGGGCCACCGCAGTGCCAGAGCTGCGTTACAGGGGGGTGCAAAAAGACGAAGGGGAAAAACTCTGAAAACGTTCGAAATTCGTAAGTGTCTATGTCGCATTTCTACAGCATTTCCCGCGTAGATCCTTCGGATTTTACCGGATTCGTATTTCATACCATGCGGTATTAGATGGCGGCAGTAGATGTGTAATGCTTTCTAGGCAATGGTGTTATTGTTGTGTAATTTAGTGTAATTTAATGAAGGTTTTGTGCCTCTCGTGACTAAACTTTGTTTATTAGGGATGTTAAGATATCTGCAACGCCTCCGCACTGCGCACCACGAGGCCACCACCCAGACAAACAAAAAGCGTCCCAGAGGATTCCAGTGCACTGCGCCGCCTGCCAAGAGATGCCTCAACGTAACTGGCGACGCCAAGACTTGGCTAAAGTGGAGTGAAGCCCAGCGCCGAGAGGCTGTCAGCAGCCTCGCCAGTACATCATACAACGCTTTGGTCTTGCGAGTATGTGCCTGCGCGTGGCCGTCTACGTCTGTGCAACGTAGTGTGCCGCGACAACCCCCAAGCTTTGCTCCTCTTGTCTTCGGGTATGGCTTTGGGTGCCAGCCGTTCAGCACCCTTTGCTCTTGGCGGCAGCAGTTCACGAATGGCAAGGGCTCTCGCCGGCAAGGAGCTCCTGGGTTACTGACGGCAGAGGACGAGAATGACATGATGGAAGTATGCTGTTATGTAGTGGGCACTAAAGGCCGCAATGAACGGGTCCTTACCAACCGGCTCTGTCTTGTTCAGTACATCAAGACCATCCAAGCCGAAGGAATTGTGTTTGACATCAAGGTCATCCAAGCGCGGGTGCAAGAGGTGGTGCGAGCACACAGACCAGAGGCGGATTACTTCAGCGTCTGGCGAGCCTGGGCGAACAAGTTCAAAAAGAGACACGGATTTGGTCTCAGAAGGTGCGACGGCTGCGCTGTGGTTGGATTCGCCGCCACGCATGCCACTTTCACCATTTTGTCAGATGCATCACGAGCGATCGAATGAAGTCCAATGAGCAAGAGTTGATCCGAGAGGAGGCGTGGCGCGAAACCTACAACGCTGTCGTGAGCAACCCAAGGAGGTTTGGCATCCCATTTGACGGAGCAATCGTCGAGGATCTGCAGCTCGCAATGGATGAGACGCCACTGCAGTATGTGCTCAAGTTCGCCGCCGCCTAGTCCAACAAGAAAAGAGTCGTCGTAGCTGCGTCAAACGACAAGCGAGAACAGACGGCGTGTCCTTGATGTCCTTGATTAATGCCCTAATGATTTTGATGAAATCCTACAGGTGGTGATGTTGAAAACCCAAACCAAAGCAGCGAGTAGAGCAAGAACAGGATATGGATCGAGTCAATGAATAGTTGTGAAATCCAGTGTAAAACACAACGGGTGCAGATAGACAAAGCAGGCATAAGTACAAAGATTCAATCACAAATGGATAAAACAAATGATTTTAAGTGAAAACTGGCCTGACTCTAGCCTCCAATTTAGCATCAAGCACTTCATGTGCACTCTTGTGGATGAAATGGTGCTGGTTAGGAATATGGGGCAAAGGAGTTAGGCCAGACACAGAATATGACTGGGCCAAGCAACTAAATTCAGAAACAGTTAAAAAGTAGAACCACAATAAGTGGTAGAAAAAGTTGAGTATAGGGGTCTTAGGGTGGGGGACCACTAGGCTTAACCTCCAAGGGCTTAGGCATGAAATGCCTACTTTTTTTCCGTACAACCTCCCTGAAGGAAGATACCTCCGCTCAGTTGAGTGGTAGGGGTGAACTCCATGGGGGGCTAGGGTTATAACCCTAGTTACTTTGAGAAAGTGTACTTTAGGTTTCTAAAGAGAGATAAAAATACTTAAGTAAGTCTTAGCATCAACAAAAGGGTTTTAAGGGGGGGCTTGGCCTGGATCAAGCCCTCCAAGAAAGACATGGCAGTGACTTTTTCTTACTCCCCCCTGGAGGACTAGTTGATCAAGCTACTAGGACCAAGGAAAAAGGCTCAAATATTCCCAAAACTACCTCAGAAAATGCATTAAACCAACCAAAAACATTCCCATCAGTTCATAAAAGCCTATCACACTGTAGGTACCCATGCAAAACAGTGTAATGTGCCATGACTGATGTCCTTTCGATGGGGCATTCCTCAAAAGTCGCCAGCGTGCGACGAAAATGTTTGGTAAAAATTTGGGGGTAGTGGGGTTTGAACCCAGGACTCCCTCCCCGGAGCACACATGCTTGCCCACTAGGGTACCGTGGAACGCTCTAATGCGGACGGCTATCGCTGCATAAACAGCGCGTTAGTAAACGTCCTGACCAAGGGCCAGGGCAGAGCAATACTCCCAATGGAGGACACAAATCTCCAGGAGCTGAAAAAAATAGAAAATGGAACCAACAGGGGGTGAACTTTGTGGTTTAGCGAAAGGTGTAGCGATTTAAGAAGACAAATCGCTAAAAATTGACGAAAGGATTTGAGAAATCGTCATTTGTAGACTAAAACCTAAAGTTGCAGACAAGCGCAACAGAAGCGGACTCCGGAAAAAGGGTTGCGCAAGCGTGAACGGCTCTAGAAAAAGAAGGTATGAGCCGTAGTTTTTAAAGTTCTAAACGAAATTTTGGCACAGTTGCATCAAAATTTTTACAAACTTTAGGAAAAAGTATTGAAAAGGATCCCACACCACAGAGCAGGTGGACAACCCACCTCTCAGGTATGTCACTGTCATTTCACACGCATGCATTGCGTTCGTGTTGGTTGCTTCGTTAAAACGTTAGGGTTGTCACCGCTGTGTTCGTTGGGGGTTCTGAGGCGCACCTCCTTTGCACTGCACAGGTCAAAACAGAGATGAAAGGTATGCGAAGCGAACGGAGCACGCAGCGCGCACCTAGGGTTAGAGTATGCGCTGTGCTCGCGATGCATGTGCCTCATTCAGGCATTCACACGTTGTGTCGCTTTCCCTGTGCCCCGATCCACCCTTGTCCTCTCTTCACAGGTTAGAAAAGAAAGTGCTTGCTCATGTTCGTGTTGCCGTAGCGCTGAAATAGGGTTTCTTAAAACGCCTAGGTTTGTTTTGCGCTGTGCAGTACGCCATTCTCTCTCCTCTTTCTGAAGGGAACAACGTACAAAGAGCGTGCATGACACACAATGCATTCATCGCTTAGGGCGGTTTATAATTCGCTGTAGGATTGTTTAAGCGCTTAGGGTTGTTTTGCGCTCGTGTTCCCTTCGGCCTTCACATGATGCGTGGTGAGTAAGGTAGGTAAGCCCAAGAGAGCTCAGCACTTGGTTGAGTCAAGCTGTGGTTTGTTGTGATGGGTAACATTAAGAGAAACAAGATGGCAATGGAAAACCTGTGCATACCTGTGCATGCATATGGCACATTGAAGGGTAGGCCACGCGTGTCGCGCACAGTAAATCTCTTGTTTAGGTTACCCAGGGACTCCACCCTACGGTCTTTAGGAGAACGGTTGGAGTTCCTTAAGCTTGCTTGCTTGCAACCTGGTAAGTGGACAATGTATTGTAGGGCAGCCTGAGAAGCGTATAATACGTGGAGGCTGTCTTGGTTCCTCCGCCACTTGCCAGGTCGATCCGCCTTTGCTTTACATATGGGCACGTGAGGGTGATTGGTGCAGCAGCAGTTGCCCTCGGCGACTTTGAGTTTTTCTGCCCAAGCTAAATCGGGCGCTGATCACACAATCAGGTAGGTAGGTAGGTCATCTCGGGACTGGGGTTGCCCCCGAGGGGGGTCTTACCAAGGGGCTTTTGCTGACCCACCCACGGCCCTACTGCAGGTGCCCCCACAAAGCGGCTCCCCGACATGGGGGAAGGGCGCGGTCGCCGCGAGCAGTACCCTACCGCGGGTTCTGCCCAGAGAGGTAACCCATGTTCGACCGAAGTCTCACATTCCTCTCCTTTGGGCGAATGACACGTGGGGGAGGGTCCCATCACACATCCTCATCAACCTCCGGATTCTAGGGCCCAGGGGCCGGGAGGCAGGCAAAAGGCCCTGTCCTGCAGGCACCCCCACCTGGGTTGATTTTCAGTAGGCGTGAGGCGACTTGAAGAAGCACGTGCTACGGGACTCGCATGCCGTGGCGCACACTCACGCCTCCTGACTCCGTCGAGCTTGCGCTCTCCCGGGGGGCCGGGGGTTCGAAGTAGGTTGTTGTGGTTGGTTGGTCGGTCGTTTAATTGTTCGGTGTACTTTGTTAATGTTGGTTGGTCGGTTGCGTGATGGTAGAGTCACGATGTTCTGTTTTGTTCGTGGGTACGGTCGTCGGCGGGCCTGGCGCACCATGGTGTGGCCAACCCGGTGGACGCCGTTCCCGTTGCGACCCGTGCATGCCTGGCTGGTTTGATGTTGGCCGGCTTGCGTGTGGTCTGTGTACGGTCAGGTCGCGGCTGCAGCTGCGGTGTGGTTGGTGCGTGGTTGTCTTGGCCGCCTCATGGTCGGCTTCGTTTGCGTGGGTTCCGTCGCACTGCTGCCGGTGGTCGTATAGCCGAATGTTGTTCGTGTAGCTGGCACGTCCGTTTCAGTTCTGGTTAGTTGCGTCTTGGTTTGTCCTAGTGTAGTGTAGTGTAGTTGCTTAATGTTGGTTGGCCGGGTTCGTAATGGTAGAGTTGAGGTGTTCTGTTCTGTTCCCGTATATTGGTGGCGGGCGTGGCACACCACGGTGTCGCCAACCCGTTGGACGCCGTTCCCGTTTCCTCCCATGCATGCCTGGCTAGTTTGGTGTTGGCGGGCTTGCGTGTGGTCTGTTTATGGTCATGTTGTGGCTGCTGCAGCGGTTTTGTTGGTGCACGGTTGTCTTAGCCACCTCATGGCCGGCTTGTTCGTCGTTGGGTCCTTTCTGCCGCTGCCAGCGCTGTCGCGTCCTGGGCTCAGTTGGGTCCTTCGAGTGAAGACCCGCGCAGCCCGTTTTGGTGAGTCCTCGTGGTCTACGTCTTGTCCTGGCCGGCATGTCGGATGCGGGGATCGTTGTGATGCAACTGGGGTGTAGCCGGCGCGTTGTGTTCGTTCGGGGTCGTCGTAGCGCACGCGGTCGGCTTGTCGGGGGCTACGTTGTTGCCCGCATTGGTTTGGCCGGCTATGCGCTCGTTGTGTATGGGTGTGTGGTTGTCGTGTTAGCACTAGCGTTACGTGTGGCCGGTTTTGTTGCCGTGGCGTCGTGTGCGCTGCCTGATGGCCGGCTCGTCCTGCTGTCGGGTGTGTTGGGCCTTTGGCGGTCGGTTGCGGTTGTGTGGTCGTGCACGGACCCGTCATGGTGGGGTGCTTAGCCCACGCAAACTGCACCCCCTTTTTTTCACCTAAGTACCTAGATTTTGTCAGCAAAAAAAATAGTTTTTTTTTCCCGTCTTGAAAATACTGTTTTTCAAATCCACCCAAAAAATGCATTTTTCCTCAGTTTTGCCCATTTTTTGCTGTTTTTAGGGGGGTCAAATAACCATTCTTTAGTCCAAAATAAGAGGGTTCACCGGTCATTTTCCCCGGAAAAAATTTTGTTGGCTAATTTGAAGAATACCAATTTTTGGATCGTCTGGAAAATTATTAAAGATGGGCGCTGTTCACACATCCTGTTCATGTCCACATGAAAGAATACTTATTATGGCAGGCTGAGTGCTCAAGGCCTGGCGCACTCAGCCAGCTAGAGTGAGATTTTCAGGCTTTTTTGAGATCACGTTTTGACATCGGAAGTGGCATGAAGCAAGGATGGAGCGAAAGCAAAACTGCAAAATTAAATATGGGTTAAAGACTTGCACAGCAGAACACTCAGTGCGCGAGGGCTCGCGCACTCAACATGCTAGAAGCATGGGTTTTTGAATAGCCCGGACTATTTGCATTCTGCCGATAGCCTCCAAAAGGCTTTTTGAGATTCCTCCCTTTTGGAATCCTGTGCAAACAGTGACCTCAAGAGCAGCGATTAGACTATCCTCCTCTAGAGCACTTGCTTCATACGTCCTGTGACCTAGCGCTTCTGACAAACTGTTGTACAGCCCCAGAAAATGGGAGGCTGGGCACCTCATTTGTAGGTAAACTAACTGAAAATCATGTGTTTAGCAAGGACTGAGGGCAACCTCCCCTTTTAGATCTATTACACCTTACATAGTGCATGGCGTGTACAAAACGTCCATTGATTGACCACTCTTGCTGCTGACATGACCCGAACGGTACACCATGAGGCACCCATGAAGACATCAGAGCCTCATTTGGCATAGAATACTGTTTATTCAGGACGATTGGGAAATACACATTCTGCATAATTGAGTGCGCGAGGCCTCGCGCACTCAACCTGCCAAAAAAAGGTTTTTTTCATACCTCTGACTACTTGCATTCCGCTGATAGCCTAAAAAAATATATTTGACATTCCTCCGTTTTTTGATTCTCAGTTTTCAGGTGGAAACACGCGGAAGCTGCGCGTCTTTTTTTTGCACACACATGGCGCCCCTGAGGTGAAAAACAGGGTGCAGTTTGCGTGGGCTGAGAGGTGTGCTGTGTTGGTGTGTGGCCTACCTCATGGCGGGGCGTGGTGTGGTGCTGTATGGCCCCCCTCATGGTGGGGCGTGTTGTTGTGGTGTGTGGCCCCCCTCATGGTGGGGCCTGCGGCGTTGGTGTGTGGCCCCTCTCATGGTGGGGTGTGGTGTGGTGGTGCGTGGCCCCTCACATGGTGAAGCGGTACCCAGAACCTATGGCCCATGGCCCGGAGGCCTGTGAGCCGTCACACCCGTGCGGAAGCCGTTGACACCGGCTGTCAGCGGGATATCCCTGTTCTCTAACCCGCGAAATCTGGAATCCAATTTCTAACCATTAAGTCGATGTGGAATTACCACAATTTTACTGTCTTGGTCGATTTGCGGTTAGAAATCGGTGAAATACCCGATTCCTACCGCAATTTCCAATTGTCGTGAAATCGCCGCAGTCGCGCCGCCTGTCGTCGCCTGTTCCGTGGACTGCATTAGATAATTCTGTAAAGCGATTTCTCTTGAAGTTAAGACTGAAACACTCTTCGAGTGATCCGCAATTTTTTCCTTGATAGAACGCATCGCGTCCCAGATTTTCCCCAGAAAATCTGGGCAGCCGAAGGCGCTTCGAACCCCCAAGTGGAATAACAAGGGTTACGAGCGTTCAAGCGCCCAAGGACGAACTAACGTGCCTCATAGGCACTGTGTATGAAGTTTTGCCCCTCATAGTCATAGGATGAGGCCAGGGGATCCCAACTCCATAGGCCGAAAGGGTTATCTATTTTGAGTGTTCTCCAAGAAGTGCGCTTTTTCACGTACTTGGCGTCCAAGTACGTGTAGAAGTATGTTGTGTTGGCGTTTTCTCCCTCTTTGCTTGCCTCTACATCCGGGGCATATTACTTGTCTTCCCCGGATAGTGCATATATGATCTCCATATATATATTGCCAACTTATTTTGCGTGCATGCTAAAATTCGGCTTTCCGAAAGGAGGTCGATTTTCGACCAAAGCACTTGCATGCGTGTTAAGGGACCAAAGTTACATTAGAATATAGGCATACTTTGATTCTAGGCCACTAGGTTGGGTGTAGAAGGCGTGGGTAGGGCTGTATGCCATATTTGGTGTCATATCGGGTGCCCATTTGGCGGGTGCACCATTCCAAGACTAACCCGCCAATGGACCCCATATCGCACGAGGCCCTTCATTGTACTCCCAACCAACACTCGCGAGCCTAACCTTCGTGAAGGAACGCTTGTGGAGCGCTCCCGAAGCGATGCGTTGCGAGCAAGGTGTGTTTTTTGCAATATTCCATATTTCCATGTGCCCACTTGGGAGGCAGCGCACGCGACCTTCCAAAGCGCCCCAAGCGGAGCACATATGTGGAATCGAAGGTCATTGGTGTCAAGTCATTGTGTTTAGAAGGATTGGTCGACTACTCAATCCAAGCCGAAGATATTATAATATATTTGCGCACTTTTCAAGGCACTTTTGCGTGTCTTTTTGCCAATTCTGCTGTTTTTTGCCCGTCATGATGTCAAATGGTGACCGTGTATCTCAACGTTGCGCTCAATTGACATCATGCCCCAAGTATGTTATGAGGGTACATACTTCGGTGCCCAACATATCTTGGACCCGGCGAATAACTCCTCTTGGGCTTGGCATACCGTGGCCGCCATGTTGGCGATTTGGGACTATCCCAAATCATCGGCTCACTTGGCAACCCTGCCATTCCCAAAACCGGAGGGGTTGGGCGACGCCCAAAAGATATGTAGGACGCAAATGACTTGATACCAATCCTCTGGCACACTCCGGTCCAAGTCGGGCATGTGCCTCATTTGCCCCAACCATGAGTGTGCGCATTTTGGGCCATTTTGAGCAATTTTCCACATTTTCTGCCCGCCGTGCACCATGTTCAGCCCCCTCGTGCACGCCGGACGCATGGACCAATGGACCATATATGACATGGGTGATATGGACATTGGTCCTCATGGCTCGCACACCACGTGGGCGAGGCGGAGCAACCTTCGCCAAGGTGCTAGCCCAAAGTCAGTGTGGACGATTTTGCCATTTTGGCATTTGTGGACCCAATTGGGATTGTCACCACCCCGAGTGGCATGGAGATCTTTGAAAGCCAAGGGCATGGGAGTCTCCGTTGGACTCCGGTGGATTGCGTATGGAATGGCGGATCCGATCTCCAAGCCGGCGCGGAGATATACTATCGGGAGCACCCCCGAATTTCGGCTCATTTCGAGCAGCCAAAATGACCCCCTTTTTGGACCCCAATTTCACCCCCCCGTGTGGTCCATTGGCGGCCCCATCTCCCTCTGCCCATGAGAAGCCCGGATTTAATTCCAGGTTGTGCACTCAGATCTGAGTCCTAGGTCCTGCCTCCTATCCTGTGAGCCATTGGCCTTGCCCTGGCCGGGCGAGCCACGCGTGAGAATGATGCCAATTTTGGTGATTTTGGCATCATGACCCCACTTGACGAACCCGTGGTGCCCTGATGCCGGGACCTCAGAGAGAACCAGGTTGGGTGAGGGTTCCATGGAGTTTGTACGCAAAGGGCATAGGGTCAGTTGCCTCGTCCCTACCTCTGGCGGGTCCGGACGAGGGGTCATTTTTGGAGATTTTTGAGCTAATATCAGTTTGGGCTGAAACAGCCCATTTTCAGCTACGAACTCCTAGGGGATAATGGCGGGGCCATCTCTATGGCTCAGAGGGGAGTTGGGGCCTGCCGTTAAGGGTGCATAGGGAGCCACTGTCGGTTGGCCTTGGACCCTCTTGGTTGCCAGGAACTCGCCTGTGGCTGGACAGGACACCTCCCCTATTGGCAGGGTTTCAGGGTCCGGACTGAGCAGGGCATGGGTTGTGTTTGAGCCCCCGCCCCCACCAGCCACTGGGAGGGTCGGACCTGGGATTGGGATACGAGTTGGGACTGAGTGTCTATTGTCCTGTGATGCCCTTACCCCAGTCCAGTCTTAACCCCATGTGTACATATCCTGATGTGTTGCTGTACATACTTTTGTTCCCTCGTTGCAGAGTGGCAAGGATCCTGAAACGCTTTGTCACATGACACGAGCGTATTGATCCCCCTGTGAGCGCGGTGCTTTGCCTGGCTGCTTGCTTGTGCGTGTCACCGCAGCGTCCCGTGGCCAGGCCCCCCACGGGAAGGCGTCAAAAGCATTTCACCGCTGCGCGGTTACCCAGCCCTCGCGTGCCACTCGGGGCCTTCGAGGGGTACAAGCAGCACCCCAACCCCGAGGACTCCAAGACCATTACGGAGCCCGCAGCGCCGCCCAGAGCATTCCCCAGAGCATTGCCCTGAGCGACCACGGAAGCGCCGCGACCGTAAAGGAGGTGGACAGACCAGGACTCCCTCATCAGCGAGTCCCATCGGCCAACCAGCAAGGCCGCACTCCCAGTCGCGTCAACCACCTCCACAACCACCGGCCGACCAGCACCGGCCGCACTCCGAGTCCAGTGCTACTTCAACCGCTTCAACAACCACCACCAGGACCAGTCCGTTGAGCGGAACGAGAGCCCACCAAGGACTTCAAGACCAAGTACGCCCCCCGCTGCCATGGTAAACTGGCAAGAAGCGGGCAAGACTGGCCGCAGCCCCACCCCCATGCGGTGCGCCTACTGCGTGGGTTGGTGTGGGACCAGCACTATCGCCACAGCCACCCCCAGTGCGAAGGCGGCATGCCCGGGAGCTTCGAGCTCTGCGAGGACATGGGCCTCGACCGCCTGCAGGCAGTCGAAGACTGGCTGGAGGTGGAAGGGTTTGCCTTCCGCTTCCGCCAGAGGCGCTGGAGGGTCTGGACCCGGCCAGACAGGCCTGGCGAAGGGCTGCGCCCCGACGGGATTGAGGAGGACGAGAACTCCAACGAGTACCCGTCGGGCGCCACGATCAATGTCTCCATGTGCAACATGATCGAAAGGAAGTTCCCGGAGCCGGGGACCGAGCGCAAGCTGCAGGGCAGCAGCAGCAGCGCGTTTCCTGGGAAGGAGAAGCGGTCCGCCGGGGACAGGAAGCGGGACAGGAAGTGGCGGGAGTACCAGGAGTCCCTGGCCGCCGAAGCCGCCCAAGGCGCCAAGGGCGGAACCTCAGCCCCCAGTCCCAAGCGGGCCAGTGGCGGTCACCACCCCGGCCACACCACCCTTGGCGACTTCCTCCAAGTCGCCAAGCACGCCAAGGCCAAGACCCGTCAGCTGCACCTGAGGAAGTCAGGCCTCAGCAGCGATGTGGAGTCGGCCCACCGCCGGAGGATGCCGGCCGACCAGGCCAGCTCCAGCAGCCGCGTCGCTCCCGACCACAGGGACGTGGCGCGCGCCTGTGAGCGCGCCTGTGGGGTGCCCTGCAACCTTCGGGTTGCCCGGCAACGGGCCACGCAGCAGAACGCTGCCATGGAGGGCGCCGTCGGCATCGCCCAGCAGGAGGCTATGGAGTGGCAGCATGGCATGGCCATCCACGCCTCGACCGTGGCGGCCATTGCGGCCGGATTTACGGCCGGAGCCGCCCATGAGGCAGCGACTGCCCAGGTCAAGGGTGAGGTGGCGGCAGCCGCCGAGGAAGCCCGCCTGACGCAGGAGGCCATGCCCTGCAAGGAGGCCGAGGTGAAGGCGCTGGAAGAGGCGCTTGCCCAAGAGAGGGCAGAGAAGGAGGCGGAGGAAAGGGCCCACGCCGAAGCAACGGCCAAGGCCCAGGCGGACGCCGCCAGGAAGGACGCCATCGAGGCCGCGCGACGGAAGGTCGCTGAAGAGAGGGCCAAAACGGAGGCGGAGCTGGCGGCGTTGGAAGCGGAGAAGGCTCGGCTGCAGCAGGCCCGGGAAGCCGAGGCTGCTCGGGCCCGGGAGGAGGCACAAGGGCGAGCTGCCGCAGCCACCGCCGCTGCAATGGAGGAGGCAGAAGCCAAGCTCCGCCGCGAGACTCCCCCGGGAGGATCCCGAGTGGAGACCCTTCGAAAGCTTTTCGAAGGGGACGCCTCCTCCATCAAGGTGCGGGATCCGGAGGAGGTGGACACGCGCAGCAGTGGGAGCAGTGGCCCCACTGCCTACCGACTGAGGAAGGGTAAGGGGAAGACCCCCGAGAGGTCACGGAGGCCAGCGGGCGGACACCCCCACGACTCCGACCCCTTCTTCACCGCCAGCGACGGGGATGAACGAGGCCGCCGACATTGCCGAGGAGTGGCTGGCGGAGGAGGCGGGGACGTCCCCATGGAGCCGGAAGGTGAGGATGAGGATCTGCCTCCTCCCTACCGGAGCTCGGAGTCTTCCGAGACCGAGACGCCTAGGTGGGGCGACATGGACGAGGATGACGACATGGACTTTGACTACACGAAGAAGCCCTCATCCTCGGACCCACCGAGGCGACCTGGCGGAGACCCACCGGGACCCCCTGGCGGAGGACCATCAGGACCCCCTGGAGGACGCCCACCAAGTGGACCCCCTGGAGGCGGACCACCGGGCGGGGGAGGACCCCCTGGACCGGGCGGACCCGGCGGAGGCCCTGGTGGAGGACCCCCTGGGGACCCCGACGACCCACCAGGGAACGGCGAACCGGATTCCACCTGGCGGTGGATCGTCCACCTCCGCAGGAGGGTCCAGTCCCTCGAGCGCGACGTAGACACGGGCAAGGGCGAGATTACTCGCATCGCCAGGGTCGCCGCGCGCACACAGAAGGAGATGGACATCGCCAAGATCGAGATGGTCAAGAGCGCCAAGGTCGCCGACGCCACCCAGAGGCAGCTGGACATCGCCAGGGGCGAGACCAGGCAGCTGAACAAGGTCATCAGCGGCCTGCAGCAGAGGTTGGACGTGCTGGAAGGCCGTGGGAGCGTCGGCAGCGACCACCCACCCCTGGAGTCTGGCTCGTCAGACGACGGCTGGGGACCCGGACCAGGTCCAGGCAGAACCCTGGCCCCCGGCGGAGCCCCCAGGAGTCGCCCCAGCGCCAGTGCCCCCTCTCTCAGCGCCCCCTCTCACCACAGCGCGGGCCGCCGCGACCAGCGCGTGCCGCCCGGCAGTGGCAGTGAGGATTGGCGTGATGAGTGGCTCAGTTCGGAGTACCACAACCGCCGTGCTCCACCGCGGACACCGGTACGCCCCCGACGCCTCGCACCAGCCCCGGAGCCAATCCCAATGGCTGGCGGACGTTATGGTGGACTCAGGGATGAGGTCCCCGGAGGACACGTGGAGTGGCATGTCGGGATGTTGGCGGAGGAGGACCTGGAGGAGTTCGGGATTACCCCGCCGCGTGGTGTACGACGGGAGGCCGCTGAACGCAGCTGCCGGCGCTGTGATGAGGAGGCATACATGGAAGGAGTACGGCGTGAACATCTAGGTTCAGCGTACATGGAGGAACCACGGCGTAGCCACGCGGATACCGGGGAGGAGATGGAAGTGGCGGCCGTGGGAGTCCGTGGGAGAGGCCGATGGAAACCTCGGTCGACCTCGCGGCCGGCTTTAATGGTGTCTAAGGCCGCGGATGCCGCCGTGTGGGAGGACTTGAAGGACATCAAGCCCCCCATGTACGATGGCAACCCCCTCAACCTCGACCGCTTCTTGGAGAAGCTGGACGATTGGGGGGTGACCGTCACTGAAGACATGGATCCCGCAGATGCGGAGAGATATGTCTTCAAACGGTTCAGGTTTCGCCTGCCGGAAGTGCTCCAAGAGCTATACTTCGTGGCGACCAAGGAGGGGAAAATCAAGACCCTCAAGGAAGCCAAGAAGTGGCTCAACGAGCAGGAGCGGGTGGACGCTCCGCAGGTGGGTGCCAAGCGGTGGAAGTCCATCAAGCTTCAGCATGATGGACGGGAGATCCGCCTACGAGATTGGCGGGACTTCCGGGGGCAATACACCCTCTTCCGCCGCAAAGTGGAGGACCGGAACGAGGGTGACGAGCAGGCTCGCCTGCTCTCCATGCTGCCGGAAGCGTGGATCAAGAGAGTCACCAAGGAGGAAGCCAAGAGGGCCAAGTTCAACCACACGGTCAAGATGATGCTCCCCAAGGAGTATCATTCGAACGTGGTGGCTTGGGCAAGGAGGAACGTGGCCCGGGATGTCAAACGGCACTCCCTGCGGAACGCTCTCCTCATCACCGTCTCGAGCGATCGCGAGAAGACCGCGATGTGGCGCCTTGACGAGTGTGACGTGAGCGGCCAGACCATCCGTCTGCAGGCCATCCCGGCGCGGATGAGCTGCGACGAGATCCTGGAGTTGGTTGGAGAGGAGGTGCTCAAGGAGTACCGGAACCTCCACCACACGCGCGGGTTGAGGCCCGGCGACCGTGACGTCAACTACGTTGGCGAGGGGCCTGTTGGGGAAGCTGCCATGGACCCAGCGGGAGCCGATGGCGATTAAGCTCTCGTCGACGATGACGACGAAGATGAGCCTGCCAAGATGACCGTTTGTGCCTTCGTGGCCAACAACCTGAACGCGGGGAGCAACCGGGGAAGCTGGAAGCTGCTGCCGCAGGGTGTGAAGAAGAGGGAGAAGAGAGACCCCCGCCGCATTGGCGACCCTCCGCTGTCCTTTGGGGAGTTCATACGAGCTCACCCTCAGGGCTGTTTCGTCTGTTATAGGAGGAAGAAAGGCTTCAACCATGACCACCGAACATGCCCTGTTCACCAGGCCGACACGGAGGCCTACAAGAAGGCGCACGGGTCGAAGAAGCGTGCACCCGCGGGTATCCGGGAGGCCAAAGTGGAGGTGGACAAGGACGAGCTCTCCAAGTTGATGTCGGTGCAGACCGAGTTGGCCAAGGAGATCCAGGAGATCAAGAGGAACTGGGTCCCCAGGTCGGGCGACAAGAACAAGGAGAACAAGGAGAACGACAAGAACAAGGACAAGGACAAGAAGACCAGGAATAGGGGAAAGAAGAAGGGTGTCAACGAGGTTGATGCGGAGGAGAATACCCCTACTTCCACAACCGACGCCCCCTAGCGGAGCTGCTGCAGCCAAGGGCCCCAGCTAGGGCGGTCGCAGGATGGTGTCGTGGGAAGCGCCACACCATCCCAGTCGGGAGTCGGTGAGCACAAAGGGATTGCCGCGGGCGGAAGGCCCGGTCCGGCACCCAGTCGCGGTGGCGGGGTGAGGGCAAGTGAGGACACGAACCCTTGCACCCGTCCATCATTCGCGACCAAGAAGGTATTCGATGTGCTTCAAGATCTATCCGAGAGTATCGGAGGATCACCCGGACCGCAGCTGGATGCTGCAGATGGGCAGCCTGAGCCCATTGTCCACGACCTGCACCAGTCGCTTGTTGAGCTTCTAGAACGGCCGGAGATCCTGAGCTTGCACGCCGTGCGCCGCGTCGGGCGCGAGCGGCAGTTGCACCTTAAGGTCCGTGCGTTATGCGGGGAAGTGGAAAAGGTCTTCGACGTGTTGGTCAACACAGGAGCTCAGGTCAGCTTGGTCAAGGCTGGCCTACTTCCGCCAGAGTGTCTGACCGACAGTCGGAAACCTGTCAGGCTGAGGGTGGCGAACGGCCAGTACATGGTGGGAGGCACGAAATAAGCGACGATTGGGCTGCAGTTCGTGAACCATCGTGAGCTGAGCCGCCCAGACCTCGGCAAGGAAATCCTCCTGCAAGGTCGCTTCTACGAGGCCGAGATGGACTGGGACATGATCGTTGGGTACGACTTCATGATGGAGACGGACGCCGGCGTTCTCCCGGCCCAGGCTTCAATGACCCTGTACCAGGACGACCAGCTCTCGTAGCTTTCGTCACCTGAGCACCATGTGAAATGCCAATGGATCCGAGCGGAATGCAATCAGCTCGAAGTGGCCGCGCTGGGCACTGAGCCTACTGGGCCAGCAAACCAAGAGTACGGCGTAATGCCGGAAGTGGCGAGCCGAGTGGTTGCGGACCTTGGAGCTTCGGATCTGGCCCTGGATGCGTTCTCTTCAGGAACCTCTGCCCATCTTCGGGTTTGTGAGAAGTACTGGACCGCCCAGGACTCTGCGTGGAAGAAGCACTGGGGTCCGGATCAGGGTTTGATGTGGATCCATTGCCCCCGATGGGACATTCCAAGAGCGATAGCGAAGATTCGCAAGGACCGCTCCAAGGCAGTGCTGGTTGTTCCTATGGGATGCACCGAGGAGGAAAGTACCCGACATTGGGTGGTCTCATTGACCAACATGACCTTAAACAAGGTCGTCCTACCGGCTGGAGAGAGTGTCTATCAGGACGCTAAGGGACAGCCGATGCCACCCCAGAGATGGCCAACGGAATTCCAATATTTGGATGGGGGCCTTGATCAGGCCGACACCACGGACTTCGTGTGTGTCAACCGCATCATAGCGGAGCCATGTGGCAATGCTTTGCGGTTTCCCCTGTTGACATCGGAGAATCGGAAGACCCCCTCACTGAAGAGGAGTTGGATCTGGTTCAGGGGTATATGCATCAGCCCTTTCACAACTGGGGAAGCCAGCGTGAGGGCAAAGGCCAGGACAAAGCCTGGTGGGAAGTGGACTCCATCGTCTCCGGTTCCTATGATGGGATTACCTTCGTACAGAGGGTGCTGGACCACATGTCCAGCCAGGACGAGCCAATCGGCGGGAACCCACCCACCTACGGTGACTTGATCCGAGGCAAGACCAGAGATGGCCCTTACGGCCACCTGGGAAGACCACCTGAGCCGAAACCGAGCGGGGTCGCTACCCCTCAAGTAAGCTCAGTGGTCCAGGTGCCCGGAAAAGCCAAGGCAGAGTCCGAGGATTGCCCCAAGATCCAGGCATTGAGGGCCAGGCTGAAGCAGAAGTATGGTGATACCTTCTTCAGCGGAAAACCTGTGTTTCCCCCACCGGTGCGTGGACCGTATGGCGAGGCCAAAATACGACTGAAGCAGGACCCCCGTGTGTATCGGCACCGGGAGTTTGCCCTGAGGGACGAGAGGAAGGAGGCCATGGAGAAGATCCTCCGTGACTTCATCGAGAGAGGCTGGCTGGAGCCGTGCCACTCCAAGTGGGCCTCTCCGTGCTTCGTCGTCCCCAAGAAGGTGGCCGGTGAGTGGCGGCTCGTGGTGGACTATCGCGGCCTAAACGCCAAACGGAGCACGACAGCTATACGCTGCCCCTCATTGAGGACATGCTGCAAAAACAACACCGGCGGAGGATCTTCACGGTGATTGAGCTGAAACAGGGTTATCATCAGATGCCTCTCGCCGAGGAGTCCCGTGCCTGCACAGCCATGAGCACCCCACTTGGACCAATCCAGTGGAAGCTGATGCCCATGGGCGTTACCAACGGCAATGCGGCTTTTCAGCGGATGCTGGAGAACCTGCTTGAGACGGTGCGTGACTGTGCGGACCCCTTCGTGGACGACGTGATCATCGCGTCCGGGGACCCCAGTATGAGCTACGAAGAGCTCCTGGAGGCACATGAGAGGGACGTCACTCGAGTGCTGGACCTTCTGGTTCGGCACAAACTCATGGGCAGCAGTGACAAGGCCACCATTGCGGTAAGGGAGGTGGTCTTCGCTGGCCACGTAGTTGGGAACGGGCAGCGAAAGCCCATACCTGGCAAGGTGGCTGCGATTGAGCACTGGGAAAAGCCCAAAACGGTCTCTGAGCTACGGGCGTATCTGGGGTTCTGCAACTACTACTCGGGGTATATCAAGATGTATGCCGAGTATGCAGCCCCCATGACGACCATGCTCAAGGGCAACCGAGAGGAGACCAAGAAGGGGTCCAAGAAGGCTCTGGTCTGGACTGCCGAGTCCGACCGTGCCTTCGAGGGGATGAAGCAGGCGCTGCTATCCGCAGTGGGTCTGCACGTCGTGGATCCTGACCGAGGGTTCGTCCTGCGCACCGACGCTTCCGACTACGCCGTTGGCGCTGTGTTGGAACAAGTGCTTGACGATGGGAGGCACGTGCCCGTAGCCTTCTGGAGCCGAGTCCTGGCGGAAGGCCAGAGACGGACGTGGACGCCCCGAGAAAAGGAGGCGTATGCCATCGTCATGGCTCTCAGGAAATGGGCTGGGTACATAGCCCTCCATCCTGTCACCGTCTGCACCGACCATCAGAGTCTGCAGTCGTGGCACAAGGAGCACGTGGACAACCCCTCAGGTCCCGCCTCCCGACGGGCAAGATGGCATGAGACCTTGGCCAAGTTCGACCTCACGGTTGTGTATGTTCCTGGTAAGGACAACACCGTGGCGGACTGTCTCAGTAGGTGGGCCTACCCAGCCAGCAAGGGCATGACGGACGTGTCTGCCCATGGCAATGAGGCTGAGACCGCTGAAGCCAAGAGGATCATTGAGATGGAGCGCCTGATGGAGGAGGAGGGTGTTAAAGGCTTTGTCGTCATGGCTGCGGATGCCCCCCTCGGAACGAGGATGGGCAGAGCGGTCAGAGTACTAGCCCCTGATGGAGCTGAGTCCGACAAGCACCTCTTCCCTGAGTCTTGCCTCCAGGACGATTGGACCGACGACTACGCCAAGTCCGAGGCCTTTGCTGCCGAATATAGGGCTGTGACTGACCCTGATGACGGGCAGAAGTGGCCAAAGGGGCTGACTGAGGAAGATGGCAAGCTCTACCGGAATGGTAAGCTGCTGGTCCCAGAGTCCCGAGTGCTCGAGCTATGTGAAGCTTGGCACCACCACATGATGCACCCAGGGGTCAAGAAGCAAGCCCTGGACATGCAGCGCCGGTTTGAGATCGACCAGATCGGTCTTTACACCGCCATCAAGAAGGTCAGGAAGGGTTGCTCGGTCTGTCAGGCCTGCATTCCCGACAACCGGAACGTCGAGGGGGAAGCCCAATGGACTCCGGTGCCTGACCAGCCCATGGAGAGCGTGGCCATGGACGTCTTCTCCATGCCCGAAGTGCACATTGGCAAGGAGACCTTTGAATGTGTGGTTCTTTGTGTGGATCGCCACAGTGGCTACGTAGTAGCCGTTCCGGCACGCAAAAAAGGGTTGCTTGCCAAGGAAGTGGCAGTCATGATGATTCGTCATTGGCTGACCGTCTTTGACATCCCCCGCACCATTTGCAGTGACCGAGGGCCCCAGTTTACTGGTGGCTGGTTCAAGGCCATGTGTTCCCTCATGGGAATGCGTCATGCCAAGAGCGTCGCCTATCTCAGCCGGTCTAACGGCCGGGCTGAAGTGGCTCGACGGCAGCTGTTCGAGAAGCTGCGCAAGATTCACATCACCAATCCACGTCGGAACTGGTTTGAGGAGATGTGGCCCGCTCTGAAGGCCCATCATGACACCCCCACTCCGGGTGGTTTGTCCCCTCACCAGATTCTGTTCGGCAGGGACCCCCTGGGTCGGGGACTTCCCTTGTCTGGTGACCGCATGGCTATGGACGCCAAGGAAATCTTCGCGCGGCAAGAGGGAACGGCGCGTGACATCCGCCAGCAGCTCGAGAAGGAGCATGCTGAGCGTCAGAAGTCCGCCCCGAGCTCAACAGCGCAGAAGTTCAGGGTGGGAGACCCGGTGTGGGCGATCAGACCCCGCCCTATGGGCACCCACCGCACCAAAACCTGGTTCACACCCGGAGAGGTGGTCCGCAGGATTGGTGAGGACACCTACCGCATCAAGGTGGGTCACGGACAGTTCCGGGAGCGCCACAAGAGTCAACTCCGTGTGCGGGAACCCGACCTCCGTGGCCAACATGTGTCCCTGAACTATGCCGCACATGAGGCTGATTCGGACGACGACTATGCTGAGCAGGACGACTATACTGTCGAGAGTGGGGGGGTGAAATTGGGGTCCCAAAAGGGGGTCATTTTGGCTGGCCGAAATGAGCCAAAATTCGGGGGTGCCCCAAATAGTATATCTCCACGCCGGCTTGGAGATCCAATTCGCCATTCCATACGGGATCCACCAGGAGTCCAACAGCGACTCCCATGCCCTTGGCTCTCAAAGATCTTCATGCCACTCGGCATGGTGACAATCCCAATTGCGTCCACAAATGCCAAAATGGCAAAATCGTCCACACTCACTTTGGGCTAGCACCTTGGCGAAGGTTGCTCCGCCTCGCCCAGGTGGTGTGCGAGCCATTGGGACCAATGTCCAGATCACCCATGTCATATATGGTCCATTGGTCCATCCGTCCGGCGTGCACGAGGGGGCTGAACATGGTGCACGGCGGGCAGAAAATGTGGAAAATTGCTCAAAATGGCCGAAAATGCGCACACTCATGGTTGGGGCAAATGAGGCACATGCCCGACTTGGACCGGAGTGTGCCATAGGATTGGTATCAAGTCATATGCGTCCAATATATCTTTTGGGCGTCGCCCAACCCCTCCGGTTTTGGGAATGGCAGGGTCGCCAAGTGAGCCGATGATTTGGGATAGTCCCAAATCGCCAACATGGCGGCCACGGTATGCCAAGCCCAAGAGGAGTTATTCGCTGGGTCCAAGATATGTTGGGCACCGAAGTATGTACCCCCAAAACATACTTGAGTCATGCTGTCAATTGAGCGCAACATTGAGATAGACGGTCGCCACTTGACATCATGACGGGCAAAAAACAGCAAAATTGGCAAAAAGACACGCAGAAGTGCCTTGAAAAGTGCGCAAATATATTATAATATCTTCGGCTTGGATTGAGTAGTCGACCAATCCTTCTAAACACAATGACTTGACACCAATGACCTTCGATTCCACATATGTGCTCCGCTTGGGGCGCTTTGGAAGGTCGCGTGCGCTGCCTCCCTAGTGGGCACATGGAAATATGGAATATTGCAAAAAACACACCTTGCTCGCAACGCATCGCTTCGGGAGCGCTCCACAAGCGTCCCTTCACGAAGGTTAGGCTTGAGAGTGTTGGTGGGGAGTACAATGAAGGGCCTCGTGCGATATGGGGTCCATTGGCCGGTTAGTCGTGGAATGGTGCACCCGCCAAATGGGCACGCGATATGACACCAAATATGGCATACAACCCAACCCACGCCTTCTACACCCAACCTAGTGGCCTAGAATCAAAGTATGCCTATATTCTAATGTAACTTTGGTCCCTTAACACGCATGCAAGTGCTTTGGTCGAAAATCGACCTCCTTTCGGAAAGCCGAATTTTAGCATGCACGCAAAATATGTTGCCAATATATATCTGGAGATCACATATGCACTATCCGGGGAAGACAAGTGATATGCCCCGGATGTAGAGGCAAGCAAAGAGGGAGAAAACGCCAACTCAACATACTTCTACACGTACTTGGACGCCAAGTACGTGAAAAAGCGCACTTCTTGGAGAACACTCAAAATAAATAACCCTTTGGGCCTATGGAGTTGGGATCCCTTGGCCTCATTCTATGACTATGCGGGGCAAAACCTCATACACAGTGCCTATGAGGCACGTTAGTTCGTCCTTGGGCGCTTGAACGCTCTTAACCCTTGTTATTCCACTTGGGGGTTCGAAGCGCCTTCGGCTGCCCAGATTTTCTGGGGAAAATCTGGGACGCGATGCGTTCTATCAAGGAAAAAATTGCGGATCACTCGAAGAGTGTTTCAGTCTTAACTTCAAGAGAAATCTCTTTACAGAATTATCTAATGCAGTCCACGGAACAGGCGACGACAGGCGGCGCGACTGCGGCGATTTCACGACAATTGGAAATCGCGGTAGGAATTGGGTATTTCACCGATTTCTAACCGCAAATCGACCAAGACAGTAAAATTATGGTAATTCCACATCGACTTAATGGTTAGAAATCGGATTCCAGATTTCGCGGGTTAGAGAACAGGGATATCCCGCTCACAGCCGGTGTCAACGGCTTCCGCACGGGTGTGACAGCTCACAGGCCTCCGGACCAATGGCCCATAGGTTCTGGGTACCGCTTCACCCCCCTCCTTAGAGCAAACCGTGGGGGGGGCTCGATAACACTAAGCAAGGCAGCGGGTACCCAGGACCATCCCCTGAAGGGGGGGGGGGGGGTGTCACATCCTCACTTCAGGCTGATTTGCAGGTTAGGCTGCCCATATCCCACAGTAAGACAGGTACGGTGCCGTAGCTGTTAGTAACTGGAAGTATAGTACCAAGTATCAAGCCCCGGGTCCTGGCGGCGATTGTTCGGCATCCAAAGGACCCGTTAACCCATACCAGGTGCACCGGGTGACGGCTGCGACGGTCACTGCCACAGTGGCAGTGGCATACACGGCCAACATAGGCGTCACACGACGACCGAGGTGGTCCCACAGGTCGAAAGCGACCACAAATATCCATCAGGCTACCCCAGGCTTCCCAAGGCCGCAGGCTGGGGGAGAGTCCCCACGGGTCCTTCCTTGGGCGCACCATGTCCATATCCACGACGCGAGTCCAGAGTGGTACAGCGGAACGAGCTCCTCCTTAAGGGATCGGGCATCAAGGCCGTCTTTTCCCTCGCCCCATTACCACGAAGGCCATGCATGGGGGAGTCCCCATGCAGTATGGGCGGAGGTGTCGACTCCTCAAAGCACCAGTTTCCCAGGCAGACTGACCGAGGTCAGGACACTGGAGGTCGCCACCCGACTGCAAGTGCGTCTGCGAGTCGGTAGGCTCACACTGGGACTGACAGTGGCGGACCGCTCGGAGTGTAGTCAGGCAACTGGGCTTCCCGCCTGGCGCCATCAGGATCTCAGCACATCACAGCCACTAGGGCACACGGTATCACGGGCACTCAACAGAAGATTCTGTACTCAGGCACTGGTCCAGGCTGGACCCTATGTAATGACATGTAAACGGCGACTCAGGGCGCCTTCGTATGCGATTCGCATCCCCTCGGGGGGGAAAGACAGTCCATAAATCGGTGATGCACTGGCAACACTTAACAAACAGATGCACATATCCTTGGGAACAGGAAAACAAGCAATAAGCGGGGTAAAAAGGCGTGTAAACACACTCTGGATAGAGCGCCAAACCACGCCCCGGTTAGGATAAGGCATATGCAGGAGGGTGGACAGGAAAACGCCTGAGTTCAGGCCATATATAGTCTGCAGACACACGTAGACTGGTCTGGACCCCGCAAGTGCCATGGGACCAGACCACACACCAAAAAATCGCAATGCCGATGACAGCGGCATCCGTTGCGCAGCGTCGTATCGGCTTCAAGGCCCTAAGAGCTCAGAAAATGTGAAGATCAGTCGCCCTGCCTGGTTTCCCAAGGATTCAGCAGCCGGGGAGTGACGAATAGAAGTTGAAGAGAGGGGTCATCCTCCCCTGGATTCAGCAGGGGGGGGTATATGGCCACTCTGATGGCAGGTCACCGAAAGATGGAAGAGAGCAAGCAAGTAAGGGACGATGCGTCGACCTCACAAGCGCCCAAAATGCATCAGGGGAGAGCTCAGGGCGATGATCAGGCCCCCCTGGCTGCAATCGCCCGGGTGAGTGCTGCCAAGTCCAAGACATGGATCTTGGTCTTGTGCTTGCGGATGTACTTCATGAAGGGGGTATTGATCCGCGGCACGAACGAGGAGACGGGTTCCCAGGTGTCGTGGGACGGCCCATAGCCTCGCCAACGAACCTTGAACTCCAAGCCTCCGGGTGCCGAGGCGTTCGGACGCTGGGCCTGGGGCATGCTGTGGTGGCGTGTGGCCCCCCTCATAGTGGGGCGTGGTGTGGTGGTGTGTGGTGCCGTGCATGGTGCGGCGTGGTGTGGTGGGGCGTGGCCCCCTGCTGGTTGGGCGTGGTGTGGTGGTGTGTGGCACCGCTCATGTTGGGGCGTGCTGCGTTGGTGTGTGGACGCTTGCATGGTGGGGTGTGCTGCGTTGGATTGCGGTGTGTCGTGTTGTGTGGCGTTGTGTGCTGTGGTGGTGTGTGGCCCCCTCGTGGAGGGGCGTGCTGCGTTGGTGTGTGGCCCCCCTCATGGTGGGGCGTGGTGTGTTGTTGTGTGGCGCCCCTTTCCGGTGTGTTGTGTTGCGTTGTGTTGCAATGTGTGGTGGTGGTGTGTGGCCCCCCTCATGCCGGGGCGTGCTGCGTTGGGCTGTGGTGTGTTGTGTTGTGTTGCGTTGTCTGTTGTGGTGGTGTGTGGCCCCCTCACGGCGGGGCGTGGTGTGTTGTGTTATGTCGCGTTGCGTTGCGGTGTGTTGTTTTATGTTGCGTTGCGTTGTGTGGTGGTGCTGCGTCGCCCCCCCTATGGTGGGGCGTGCTGCGTTGGTGTTTGGCCTCCCGCATTGTGGGGCGTGCTGCATTGGGGTGCGGTCTGTTGTGTTGTGTGACGTTGTGTGTTGTTGTGGTGTGTGACCCCCCTCATGGTGGGGCGTGCCGGTGGTGTGTGGCCCCCCTCATGGTGCAGCGTGGTGTGTTGTCCTGTGTCGCGTTGCGTTGCGGTGTGTTGTGTTGTGCTGCGTTGTTTGGTGTGGTGGTGGTGTGTGGCCCCCGTCTTGGTGGGGCGTGCCGCGTTGGTGTGGGGCCCCCCGCATGGTGGGGCGTGCTGCGGTGGGTTGCGGTGTCTTGTGCTGTGTGGCGTTGTTTGTCGTTGTTGTGTCCGGCCCCCCTGATGGTAGGGCGTGCTGCGTTGGTGTCTGGCCCCTCTCATGGTGGGGCTGTGTTGCGTTGTGTTGCTTGGCGTTACGGTGCGGCGTGTTGTGTTGTGTGGCGTTGTGTTGTGTGTGGTGCTGGTGTGTGGCCCCCCTCGTGGTGGGCCATGCTGCCCTGGTGTGTTGCCCCCTCATGGTGGGGCATGCTGCGTTGGGGCGCGGTGTCTTGTGTTGTGTGGCGTTGAGTGGTGTGGTGGTGTGTGGCCTCCCTAATGGTGGGGCGTGTCGTGGTGCTGTGTGGCTCCCCTCGTGGTGGGGCTGTGTTGCCTGCTGTTTTGTTGTGTCGCGTCGTGTTGCGGTGTCTTGTGTTGCGTGGTGTGGTGGTTTCTGGCCCCCCTCGTAGTGGGGCGTGCTGCGCCGGTGTGTGGCCCCCCATCATGGTGGGGCGTGGTGCGTGAGGGTGCGGTGTGTTGTGTTGTGTGTGGTGGTGGTGTGTGGCCCCCCTCATGGTGGGGCGTGCTGCGTTTGTGTGTGGCCCCCCTCTTGGTAGGGCGTGCTGCTTTGGGGTGCGGTGTGTTGTGTTGTGTGGCGTTGTGTTGTGGGTGGTGGCGTGTCCCCCCGTATCGTGGGGCGTGCTGCGTTGGTGTGTGGCCCCCCTCATGCTGGGGCTGTGTTGCGTTGTGTTGTGTTTTGTGGCGTTGGGGTGCGGCATGTTGTGTTGTGTGGCGTTATGTTGTGTGTGGTGCCGGTTTGTGGCCCCCCTCATGGTGGGGCGTGCTGCGTTGGGGTGCGGTGTCTTGTGTTGTGTGGCGTCGTGTGTTGTGATGGTGTGTGCCCCTCCTCATGGTTGGGCATGTCCTGGTTGTGCGTGGCCCCCCTCGTGGTTGGGCTGTGTTGCGTTGTGTTTTGTTGTGTCGCGTCGCGTTGCGGTGTGTCGTGTTCTGTTGTGTGGTGTGGTGGTGTGTGGCCCCCCTCGTGGTGGGGCGTGCTGCGCCAGTGCGTGGCCCCCCTCTTGTTGGGGCGTGCTGTGTTGGGGTGCGGTGTGTTGTGCTGTGTGGCGTTGTGTTGTGTGTGGTGGTAGTGTGTGGCCCCGCTCATGGTGGGGCGCGCCGCGTTGGTGTGTGGTCCCCCTCTTGGTGGGGCGTGCTGCGTTCCGGTGCGGTGTGTTGTGTTGTGTGGCGTTGTGTTGTGTGTGGTGGTGTGTGGCTCCCCGTATGGTGGGGCGTGCTGCGTTGGTGTGTGGTTCTCCTCCTGGTGGGGCGTGTTGTGGTGGTGTGTGGCCCCCCCGCATGGCAGGGCGTGGTTTGTCGGTGTGTTTGGGCTTCAGTTCGTGGTGGTCTACCCAGCCGGATGCTCGGCTTGTTTTGTTGGTTCGCCATTGTCTCCGCCACCTTACGGCTGGCGTTGGCCGGTTGTCGGGTGTTTGTGTCGTTTGCCGGGTCGGGACGGACGGGCCGGCCTCCCGAGTGCGTGCAGTGCGCCACCCCGTGTTTTTGTTTCGCGGGTGTCTTTGCCCTGCCGCTGGTGCTCCCCTGGCCGACCTCCCCTTTCTTGTGTCTGCTCGGCTCCTGGCTGTGCTGTGCTTTGCTGTTTGGCGCCGCCTGCTGCTGCGCCCCCCCCCCCCACCCCACCCCACCCCTCCGCTTGCTGTCTTTTGCCCCCCCCTTTGCTTCTTGCTGTCGCCGCGCCTACCGGCGGCTGTTGCCCCCCCCTTTCCTCGGGGTTGTCGTTTTGCGGCCGTTTCCGTCTCGGTCCGCGTTTTCCTTTGTCCTGTCTGTGCCTTGTGGTTGCTCTGTGCCGCTTGGCTGTTTGCTGGCGCCTCCTGCTCGCCCCCCCCACCCCCGGGTTTGTGTTTCGCGGGTGTCGTCGCCCTGCCGCTTGCCTCCCTCTGTTATCCTTCTGCTTTCTCGTGGCTTTGCGCCGCTGGGCCGTTGGACCCCCCCCCCCCGGCTTTGTGTTTCGGGGTCCTCTTGGTGTTGCCTTGCGCCGGCTGGTGTTGGCGCGCTGTGCTGGCTCGTTGTGTGCTTTGCGGTCCTGTGTTGCTGCTTGCTGTTTTTTGTTGTCCGGGGTGCGGTGTACCGTGTCGTGTTGTGCCGGGTCTTGTTGTGCTTCTCGGGTGGTGTGGTGCTGCGCTGCGTTTTCTTGTGCGGCTGCGCCCTGCTGCGAGCTCTGCCGTGCTTGGTGGCGCTGTGCTGTGTTGTCCTGCGCTGCGCTGTTCGCTGGGGTGCACTGTCTTGGTGTTCTGTGCTGTGCTGTCCCGCTGTGTGCTGTTGTGGGTTGCTTTGTGCCGTCTGGTGTCCGTTGGCGTTGTGCGGTAGGCTGTGTGCTGTGTTGTGCTGTGCCGTGCTGTGCTGTGCTGCGCTGTTGTTTGCTGCTGTGTGCTGTGCTACGCCTTTGAACGTGGTGTCTGGTTGCGCTGCGCTGTGCTGTTCTCGTTCTGGCTTGCTGTTTTGTCTTGGTCGCGGTGCTGTGCGCTGTGCTGTTTTCTGGTGCTGTGCCGGGCCGTGTCGCGTTGTGTTGTGCTGTGTGGTGCAGTGCTGGTGTGCACTGTGCTGCAAGGGTGGTGCTGTGCTGCGTTGTCTGGCGGTGTGTGGTGCCACTTTGTGCTGTGGCGTGCCCTCGGGTGCTGTGCGGTGCACCGGGTGCTGTGTGCTTTGCTGCGTGCTGTGCTGTGCTGTGCTGTGCTGCTGTGTTTGGTGCTGTGCCTTGGGGTGTGGTGTCCTGGTGCGCTGTGCTGTGCTGTTCGTGTTGTGTCTGGCTGTTTTGTTGGGGTCTGTGTTCCTGTGTGTTGTGCTGTGTCTCTCGCTGCTGTGCTGCGCTGCGTTGCATCTTGTTGTTACGTGCGGTTCAGTGCTGTTGCGCACTGTGCTGCTTGCGTGGTGCATTGCTGGTTTTTCTCGCGGGTTGGGGGTTCCGAGGCTCACCTCCTTTGCTCTACACAGGTCAAAACAGAGATGAAAGGTATGCGAAGCGAATGGAGCACGCAGCGCGCACCTAGGGTTAGAGTATGCGCTGTGCTCGCTATGCATGTGCCTAATTCAGGCATTCACACATTGTGTCGCTGTCCCTGTGCCCCAATCCACCCTTGTCCTCTCTTCACAGGTTAGAAAAGAAAGTGCTTGCTCATGTTCGTGTTGCCGTAGCGCTAAAATAGGGTTGCAAAAAACGCTTAGGCTTGTTTTGCGCTGTGCAGTGCGCCATTCTCTCTCCTCTTTCCCCAGGGAACAACGTACAAAGAGCGTGCATGACACACAATACATTAATCGCTTAGGGTGGTTTATAATTCGCCGTAGGATTGTTTCAGCGCTTAGGGTTGTTTTGCGCTCGTGTTACCTTCGGCATTCACATGATGCGTGGTGAGTAAGGTAGGTAAGCCTAAGAGAGCTCACCACTTGGTTGAGTCAAGCTGTGGTTTGTTGTGATGGGTAAGATTAGGAGAAACTAGATGGTAATGGAAAACCTGTGCGTACCTGTGTATGCATATGGCGCATTGAAGGGTAGGCCACGCGTGTTGCGCACGGTAAAACTCTTGTTTAGGTTACCCAGGGACTCCACTCTACGTTCTATAAGAGAACGGGTGGAGTTCCCTAAGCTTGCTTGCTTGCAACCTGGTAAGTGGACAATGTATTGTAGGGCAGCCTGAGAAGCGTATAATATGTTGAGGCTGTCTTGGTTCCTTCGCCACTTGCCAGGTCATCCGCCTTTGCCTTACAGGTGGGCAGGTGAGGGTGATTGGTGCAGCAACAGTTGCCTTCGGCTACTTTGAATCTTTCTGCCCAAGGTAAAACAGGTGCTGATCACACAATCAACAAACTGCAACTCAGCCCTGAGTGGCGAGTGCAGTCCTACATCTTCGACATAAACGCTGTGCACGCAAACTGAGCACTCCTTCCCTCCAAGCCCTGACAGGGAAATGCGTAGTGGCATCCCTGTTAGGTCACAGTTGCTTAGCAGCGCTGTGTTCTCTCGTTCTTTCACAGGAGGGTCAATAGGGCCCAAGGCCTCTTTGACATCAACCCCCAGTAGTGTGTTTAGGTGTTAGGGTCAGCAAGCCTGGCAGGTGATGAGTGCAAGTGGTGAGTGCTCACCCTGCCTTCGAAGGCTGGTGCTGGCGTTAGTGAGTGTAGTATAGTGGTGTCTCCTGTCCCGCGTGCTTTTCTACGTGGACAGGGGAGTGCGTTAGCTTTTGGTCCTTAGAAAAATGGGCGTTTGGTATGCCCTTAGCACACATGGCCAACCCTCCCCTCTAGTAGGTAGGGCTTTTGCCGTCTTCCCCCAAGGATAAGCGGCAGCACAGAAATTGGGCGCCATAGGGGTGGTAATAGTACCTGATTAGGACCTTCGCTCCGACGTCAGCGAAGCCCGTCCCCGGGAGGCACGACGGGGAGAGAAGTGAGACACATACAGACATACGTAGCACACTTAGGGGTATGGTAAACCCTGTGAGGAAGGGTAGAACCCCATGGGTCTGGACCATTCAGGGGTCCTAACGGTGGGCACGCTTGTCCCCAAGGAGGGTGAACACACCTTGCTTCATAACACCTTGCTTGTCATTCCCCCCTGGAGTAGAAAGCCACCGTTCTCGTTGGCTCCCCGAGGTCATTACATCAAGGCAGTTCCCATGCAACACATGGTCAACAAGGCACAAACTCGCTGGGTGGCTGCAAACCTGATAAGCGGCCATCTGGGTCACGCTGGTAATCAGAGGCATGGGACTGCAGGGCACAGCCGGGGCAGGAACAGTGCTCCACAAGCAGCGGATGTGTAGGTGTTTGGACCACCGAACCTGATTGAGGGTGGGAGTTAGTACATTCACCGTAACCGGAGCTCTAGAGGAGTTCTGAGCCTGCTGTGGCACACACTGAGTAGGTCTAGCTGTTCTGCGCAAGAGTGCTCACCGCACCTGGAATATTAGAAGACAGTCAGTAGACTGACAGAGTGAAGTTAGTTTTTCTTTTTCCGCTGGGACAGAGTCTCAGCACGGGTTAGTAACTGTCCCTCGGTGTTCTCAACGAGGTAGGAGCGGAAGATGGGGTTGATACTCCCATCTGGTTGTATAAAGGCGGACATGGGTTCCCAGGTCGCCTCAGATAGCCCATAGCAATCTCATAGGGTTAGGAGTTTCCAGCCCTGCTTATACTCGTGGCGTGCAATACCTGCAACTACGTAGTAGCCATCGACTGCCATCTCATCGCCAGTCATCTCCTTAAGTTGGTCTGCCTCCTCTGGGCTGGCAGCGTTCTCTAGGTTGATACGCTCGACCTCACTGTCGCTGAGGCGCCACTCATTCCAGGACAAATCATCAGGCGAGTGATAGTGCCTCAACTGCTTAGGCGCACAAAGTAGTTCACCACCTAGACGTGGACTGCACCTGACATGGATCCTTGATCCATCCATCCTGATGATACGATAGGACCCACAATAATGGCCCTGTAGGCAGTTACGAGGCCACGAGGGTAGGCGTGAATGGTGAACCAAAACAAGGTTGCCAACCTTGAAACTTGCAGGTCGCCGTAGGCGATTTCGTCGGCTCAGTTCACGGTCACGGATATGTCTCAGGTTAGTCCCAGCCTGGTTAGCCATAGACTGCTTGTGTTCCAGCCAATCCCCAACAGGGCTGTTGAAGTCCTCAGGAAAGGGGGTTTTGAAGAATCAAGCAGGTCATCCTCCATTGAACGGCTCGTCGGGGGTGAAACCCGTAGAAGAGCTCCTCTGAGAGTTCATGGTCAGCACTGCCCAGGGCACTAGGCGTACCCAGTCCTTGGTACGTTCCTGTTTCATCACGATTCTCAGGTTCTGTTCCACAACACGGTTTTGTCTCTCACAAAGAGGGTTAGACGTGTGGGTATAGGGCACACTTGTGGTTACCTCAACGTTGACGGTATTCAGCACTCGTTTGTACCATCCACTGTCACTGCGGATGCGTACATCCTCATCAGAGTGCACCTGCTTACGTGCCCCATAGGGTTCGAACCATTGTTCGACCAACATTTTCACAATCTGCTCACCTGTGATTTTCTTATTGCAAGGGAACACACGGGTGAAGCGAGACAGGCCACAGGTGACCACTAGGCAACTATCATAGCCGCCGAAGCGAGGTAGGCCGTGGATGAAATCCACATAGATAAGAGAGTTAGTACAATAGGGTACCGGTAAGCTGGAAATCAGTCCCCTATCCCTACTGTCGCTCTGCTTGCTGGCATGACAGCCACAAGCATCCACAATGGTCTGCATACGCGACCTCAGTTCAGTCAGGGTTAGACTAGAGTGGAAACACTCACGGAAGAAGTCCACTGAGCGGTTAGAGCCAGGGTGACGTGAGCTGAGATGGGACCACTGTAGGCACCCATCAAGTCGGGCCTCAGGCACAGCAATACGATCCTCGTAGAAGAGGTACTGGTTGTTTTTATACCACTGGTGCCCGTCAATGACACGGGGTTTGAGACCAGTGCTGAGGGTCAGGAGATTTTCTTTATACTCTGACTAATAGTCAGTTAGGCTCCAACCCTCGAGGATTCCAGCAGTGCGCATGGACAGGTCAAGCTGGACATCCATACCCTGGAAAGCCTCTTTGGCGAGTGCCTCAGAGCTCTCACCAATAAGCGCATCGAAGTTATTGCGCGATATATAGTCGGACAGTTCATTTTTTTTTCAAGGGATATGGTGGACTGTCAGCCGGAACTGGTCAGGTAAGTCCACCACCGCTTTAGTTTCGCTTTCTCTGGTCACGGGCCCTTCTGAAAAGACTGCACCGGTTCCTGGTCACAGAGCCAGACAATAGGATTAGATCCCAATAGTCTGGACTGTGATGAGAGCACCAACATACCGGCCAGGAGTTCCTAGTCGTAGGTGCTGTAAATCGAACGCGCTTGGTTCCATTTCCAGCTCCAGTGTCTCAGTGGCACAAGTCGCCACTCACTGGTAGGATAGTCATGCTTCAAGGACCCATCACGGTCCAGTCCGCTGGTACGATAATGGCAGTGGGTTAGTTCAGCTGGGTTGAGCTTTTGCCATTGGTAGATCGTTCCGACCCCCCCTGCATCACTGGCATCACCCATCAGGACTATCTCGCCCTTAGGGCGGGGTACTCCCAGGCAGTTGGAGGAGGAAATTTTCCTCTTCAACTCCTGGTAACACTCCTCCTCTCTGGCGGTCCACCTCCAGGGAGTAGTTTTCTTGATTAGGTCAGTGAGAGGGGCAGAGGAGTAGGTAAAATTGTGCATGTGGCGCGTATAGAAGTTACAGGCGCCCACAAAACTCCTCAACTCGTGTAGACCCTTCTTAGGGGCATCGCAAATCTGCATGTCCTTTAGGGGCTGCATCTTAGACGCGGCTGGTTTCCACCAGCCATACCCCACGTCGAAACCCAAGTACTCCATCTCCTCTTTCATGAACTCGCATTTTTCGAGTTTAATTCGGAGATCGTTTGCCTGACAAACAATGAAATATTCACGGAGGAGAAGGACATGGTCCTCTTGGGTATTGGTACCCAAACTCACGTCATCGATGTGGGCCTCCATTTCTGCACCTCGAGAAATGAACTCCTGTACTAGAGGTCTGCCCCTCAGTATGTACAAAATTTTGTTCATTACTTCCTGGAAGAGTACTGGGGCATTAGCCAGCACAGAAGGCATGACCTTCCACTTAAACACACGACCCTCAGGGGTTATAAAAGCTAGCAGTTCCTGAGCTGCGGCGGTTAGGTCTACCTGCCAGAAACCACTGCGTTTGTCCATTTTGGTCTTGTACCGGCATCTGACAATGTGCTCCAGGGTATTTTCCATGTTCGGAGTGCTCACTCAGTGGTTTTGGGTTTTCTTGTTGACCTCACCATAGTCAACAACCAATCGTAGGGCAGTCTATCCTGGTTCAGCAACCAGGAAACAGGGACTGCAGTGATGGGGGTAGTCCCGCTTCTTATATTCTTCCTCGAGGCCAGCATCAATACATTCTTGGATCTGGCGCTCGATTTCTTCAACCTGTTCCTGAGGAGCGGGGTAGCGACGACGCCTCACTCGCGTCTTCTCAAATTCAGGTTTCAGTTTCAAGTCCATCTGGACCAGTTTCTTACAGGAAAGGGGAGGCGGCAGGGTGCCGAACACCTCCTCATAGGTTAGGAGCAGTTTCTTCAGTCCGGCGTCAAAGTTAAGACTCTCTATTTTCTGCAGGAAATCCTCCTCAGCATGGAGGCTGCTCTTTCCATGCTCTTTCTTTTTCTGCCGATCATCAGTTTCGGCAGGTGCTGAACCATCATCCCACTCAGGGGGACATTGCTGCCCATAGTGCAGAGAATACACTCGGGGTATCTCAGGGTCAGGCAGTGTGTAGGAATCATCGTCCTTCTCAGAGAAGATGGAGGATTTCCAGGTCTGTCTGAGGTATTATAGTCGCTCTTGGCGCTCAATACCTTCAGCCTTCAGGTAAAACAGCCGTCAGAGTTCCTGAGTGTCATGCTCAGACAGTGGCATGTTATTAGAAGCAGGCCGCGCTAGAGGATCAGAACTCTGGGCCACGGCTTCACCTGAGTGCATATGCTGCATGTGCAGCACCGGTTTCCCAACAGGGGAAGTTTGTTCTGAGGTGGACTCTAGATCTACCTCCTCCAGCAACAGCTGTGTTTTAGTTCAACACAGCTGGGATCAACAGGAGGGATAGTGCTGGCGATCTCAGAAAGTTGGTCGTCAGCATCCTCCTTCACAGCTGCAGGTTCCAAATAGCCATCGGGAGATTCACACACTGTAAGTGTGGCAGATAAGTGCTCAGGAGATCGTTTTTTGAGATCAAAAAGGGTCAGGCCCTGATTTTTGGCCATGACCTCTTTCAGTAGCACCTGATCCAGATCACACAGGGGTACAGGATGGAGGGATCCATCAACAATGGATAAGAAACAGGCCCACTCAGGGGCCTGCATAGCTGTGTTCGAGTCCTCAGGCCCGTAAATGGGACCGTCGGGGAGTTGCACTCTTCCCATGGTCATTCGGTCTAGCATAGGGCGCCAATAAGCGTGTTCACCTGAGCAACCCCAGTCAGGGGTGCACATGACAACCGTTCCTCCCTCATAAGCAATTTTGTTTAGAACCTTCGTGAGCAGGGAGAAGGGAGGGTTAGCATACGCTAGGCCCATTGCTTTCCAGAAGAAACAGAAAGCGTTGTTCAAATGTTTCGAGCAATACAACTGCATGATGTGCTGTTGTTGGCTCTCGAACAATTTCACCTGGATCTCATCCAGGGTTACCTGAAGGGCCGCCAGTCCATTTTCAAGAAGGTGACGGGCCAGTTAATAGTTTTCAGTACGATAGTTACTCTTGGCTGCGTAGCGCAGCCAAGACTCTTTCCGTCCTGACAGCTCAGAAGGTACGGAGAAGAGCCCACTGCCAAAGGCGCAGTGCAGAGAATAGGGACGCTGGAGAGACAGCATTTTTACCCGGGGGTTTCTTCGCAGGAAGTCGGTACCAATGACGATGTCAAGGGCGTCAGTGTCCAACACTCTGCAGTGTTGTGTCACAGTTTTGTCGCCAAGAAGAAGAAGGGAATTTGACATCCACCCCTGCAGCCATGAGGGACTTGGCCATGCAGGCCAGTCACCCCTTCTTGGAGGTATTCCCCTCAGGGGAGGCGTTATCCCCCTGTTGGCGCTTCTTGGGTTCACCCTCCGCAGGAGAGGGAGAAGTAGCAGGTGCTGATGAGTGCCTCTGGGGGTTTGGGGCTCCACCCTTGCCACCCCCCTTACCACCTCCTTTACCACCCTTATCCCCATTTTGGGGAGTTCTGGTGGGTGTTTGTCTCTTCTGGCGTTCAGCCTCCTGCCGCTTGTGTTTGTCACCTTCTCGTTTCTTTATGTGACACTCGTCCTCGTAGTGACGACGTTTGCCACAGTAACCACAGGTGATGGTACGCCTGAAGTGGTCCTGATGGGTAACAGGTTTCCCATCTTTGGTGTGCTGCTGTCGTTTCATCTGCAGCATACAACCACTGCGGTGGTCACAGTCAGGGGCATGACAAGGTCCCCCCTTGTTATTGACAGGTTTACAGTAGAACAGAAGGGGTGTACCTGCTTCAGGTTTAACCTCATTCATGGCACGCAAGTTACCACTTCTTTTACCACCATCCTGGTTGGCGTTAGTGGGATTTTCAGGCCCTTTCATTTCGCCACGCTCGGGGGTAGGGCTACCACCTTGACCCAAGGGTTTCTTGAGGAATTTCTCCATGTCGGAGTCATTCTCGCTCTCAAGGGCTAGCTCGATCAGCAGGTCGACCAGGTCGTCGTACGTGTGGGTCCGACACTTCCTCTCAGAGGTAGTGCGGCAATCATCCCAGGTACGTGAAGGGGTCTTACTCATGAGCCACAGGTGGGGCTCAGTGGCTCCATAGGAACCCAAATTCATCCGTGAAAACAGATACTCTAGGTCGCACACGTATTCAGAGACTCGCGCAGCGGAAGGAAACTCTGGGAGCATAGGTAGCTCCTCTATCTGAGTGCGCACACTGAGGTCAGTCTCATAGACCGGGAACGTGTTCTCCAGTCTTTGGAGCACCTCTGCCCATGTTGAACAGGTTTTCACAATCAGCTTCACCTGTTTTTGCAAAAATTTCTTTTTGCATGAGCGTTTCAGCAGTGAACATTTAGTGGCCACATTCACATGGGATTGGCCAGTTAGCAAAAGAAACTTAGCAAATTCTTCCGCCCATTCCGGCAGGCTTTTCGGGTCGAGCACTGGCAATTCCAGCTGGATGTTCGCCTGGGCAATAGGTCTGCCACTCTTCCCACCCCCTGGGGTTAGGCCGCAAGGGGGGGGAGGGAGGTACGCCGGCCAGTGGTGCCAGGGCTGACAGCCCTCTTTTCTCAGTCTCTGTCACAGGCACGTCGTGTAGTCCAGCAATAGGGACTGTTCTAGCGCGAGGATGAAAAGGGCTGGGGCCAGTGACCTTGGGTAGCAACCTGGACAGCCTTGATCTCTTGAGATCTTCCGCCAGCGTGCTCAGTCCGGGTGTGGGTGGGGCCAGTGCTGGCTGGGGAGAGGGTTCAGTGATACCCAATTTACCTTTGACAGCCTCAGAAGAAGCTGTCACATCTGGGTCTTCGGACCGAGACAGTAATTTGGCCAGTAGTTCGGCCATACGATCCAGGGCCCCATGAGTTGGCTCTGGGAGATGGGGATCTTTCACATAAGCGGAGCACACTTCAGGGCTCCTGCTAGAGATTGGCAGCTCAGGACGCCATGCTGGCACTCTCGGTTGCCTGGGTAGTGACACTGTGTCCGCCAGGTCCGTAGGTGGGCCGGAGTAAGGCTAGGAACCCATGTCCGTGTACGGTGGGGATCCCAAGGCGTCTAGTGGTTCCTCTCCATCTTTGCCTGTGACGGACTTGTAGTACTCCTCGTGGAGAATGTATTCTTTGATTCTCCTTCTACATTCACCTTGCTCCTCAGGTCCTCAAGCTGGAGTAGCCGTTGAAGAAGAAGCAGGGCAAACAGATCGGCAGATAGACGCAGCAACTCTTCGGTGGAGATGCTGCAGGCTGTCACCACGGGCCGCTGAGGCCTCTGTGTTTAATCTGGGCGCTTCTTATTCCGTTCTTCTGCGTACTGGATCTTCTTGAGACCCAGATGCGGCTCTGAGTTTGGGCTCCCTTGTTGAGGTGGGCCCATTGTTGCCAAGTTGAACTCGTACACTCCGAATTGGCCAGGTCCTGGCAGACATCTGTACTGATGGTGTGGACATTTTGCTTCTGGTTTCGGCTTGTGTACTTCTCAGAGTCGGTTCGAAAGGTAGGTAGGTAGGTCGACTCGGGACTGGGGTTGCCCCGCTGGGGGGTCTTACCACGGGGCTTTTGCTCACCCACCCACGGCCCTACTGCACGTGCCTCCACAAAGCGGCTCCCCCCAATGGGGGAAGGGCGCGGATATATTCATGTGCCCACCTGGGAAGCAGCGCGCATGCACAAGGCGCCAGCGCACACACTCACCACTTCAGCAGGATACGACGAAAAAATTTTCTGAATAGCTAAAAATAAAGCTAATTAGCATAAAAAACGCTTAGGCCAAAAAGCGCGCTGCGAAACGCGTAAAAACGCGACGAAAATTTTTTCGACGTCAAATAGGTGAATAGTTAACGCCGTAAGCACCGTAACGCTCGTAGGACCCCAACGCCGTCCTTGCCGTCGTCTAACTCGCTATAGGTGCAAAGAAAAACGCGTCGCGAGCAGCGCGTAAAACTCGAAAATTTTTCATAACTCGCCACGACCCCTCATGTCGCGCCCTGCCGCCTTTTTCTTCTTCTTCTCCATGCACCTCCCTCCCCACCCTCGTGCCCATCACTCCCCTTGCCCTGCAGCTCAGGCGGCGGCCCTGGAGGAACGCGGTTAACCCTTAGCAATGGACACCAACACGCTCCACGACGCCACGCACAAGAACAAGGCCGAGAACATCAAGAACGAGGGGTAGCACGTAAGGCACAGCAACGAACATGGTCTTGCTGCATGCGAGTGTGTTGGGTCGAGTATAATTTTATTTTATTTAAAAAAAATTTTTTTTTTTTTTTTTTAAAAGCAAAAAAAAAAAAAATATTTTACGAAATATAGCGGCGGTTTTTCAAGTAGGTACAACCACACCCACGCAACAAACAAACCAGCACAGCACCGCAGGGCAGCACGGCACCGCAAGACACGGCACAGGACGCAGGACACCACAGGACAACGCACAGCACAGCAAGACACCACGACACACCAGAGCAGCACCACCACAACGCAGAACGCCCAAGGAGCACGAGGCACCAACAACAGCGCAGACGACACGGGCGCCCCACGACGGGCCGCAGGAGGGCAAAGCAAACACAAACAGCACCGCAAAACGACAGCAGAGCACGACAGCACAGCACCCCACGACAGCACAGCGCCACAGCACACGACACAGGGAAGCAAGGCACCACAGCCAGCACAACAAGGCACCGCAGCGCACAGAGCGGAGAAGACAGGGAACGCACAGCACGAGGAAAAGAGCACCACAGCACGCAGACACCACCACCAGGCAAAAAACAGCACAGCCAACCAACAGCACAACACAGCACAGCACGACAGCCCACAGGAGGGCAAAGCAAGCCCCAACAGCACCGCAACACGACAGCAGAGCACAACAGCAGAGCACCACGCGACAGCACAGCACCACAGAACACGACACAGGAAAGCAGGGCACCACAGCAAACCACACCAACCACAGGGAAACAGACCACGCGGCCAGACAGGGACACCGAAACACGCCACCAGCAGACAACCACGGGCCACCAGACCCAGCACCGCACCACGGCACACCACAGCACCAGGCGCCAACAACAGCGAGCACCACACGAACAGCACAACGCGAGCGCACCAGCACAGCGAAGCACAGCACCGCACAAAGCGGAGAGGACAGAGAACGCACAGCACAGCACCCCGGGACACACACAGCACAAAGCAGAGCGGCCAACAACAGCACGCACCCCCGCGCCACGACAAAACACACACAGCACGGGGGAACACCGCAAAACGCAGCGCCGCAGAGCACAGGGCCCCAGGGCAACGGGCAGCGCCAGAGGGCACGGCGCAACAAGCAGCAGCACCCAACGAGCACAACACGGCACAGCGGCGCACCGAGTGACGCACAGCACAACGCAGCACACGGCACACAGCACCGAGCGGCAGCGACGAAAACCGCGAGACAAAAAGGGGGGGGGGGGGGAGGGGGGGGGGCAGCAACCGACAGGGAGCAAGCACCAGCCAGGCGAAAAGCACGAAAGAGGGACAAGCGCACGGAGAGCCGAGAGGCGGAAGGCCAACAAAGCAAACAACGCACAGCGCCGAGGCCCAGGGCACCCGGGGCCGGAAACCAGAGAAAGCCGGAGACAACGGGGGCGCACAGGAGAAGAAGGGGAAGAAAAAAAAAAAAAAAACAACACCAAGGCACCAAGCAGGAACGACGAAAACACCGAGACACAAAAAGGGAGGGGGTGGGGGGAGAAACCACCAAAGAGCAGCCAACGGCCAAGCAGGAGACACAAACGACGCGCGAGCGCACGAAGAGGCAGGCAGCGGGAGGCCGAGAAAAACAACCAAAGCACGGCGCCAAGGCAACGAGGAACGGCAAGGGCAGCAAGAGAGCGGGGGGCAACCCCAGCCCGGATGGGGCCAAGCAAAGCAAAAAGACAAAGCGGCCAAAGGAAAAGGTGAGGCGCACCACAACGCGCCCGGGAGGCCGCCCCGCCCGACCCGGCCACAAAGAGCCAGCACACGCACGCCAGCCGCCGTCCGGATGGACGAGTGCGCGCCCGGAGGGTACCCAACCCCTGCCGGCAACGAACAGCCGCCGTCCGGATGGACGAGTGCGCGCCCGGAGGGTACCCAGCCCCTGCCGGCTACGAACAGCCGCCATCCGGATGGACGTGTGTGCGCCCGGAGGGTACCCAGCCCCTGCCGGCTACGACAGCTGCCGTCCGGATGGACGAGTGAGCGCCCCGCAGCGGCACCCCACACAGCAACACAACACACCGAGCGGGCGCACCGGTGAACAGGAGCCGGGAGGCGCAAGACGCCGCACACGCAATACAACACATCGAGCGGGCGCACCGGTGAACAGGAGCCGGGAGGCCCAGGACGCCGCACACGCAACACAACACACCGAGCGGGCACACCGGTGAACAGGAGCCGGGAGGCCCAGGACGCCGCACACGCAACACAACACACCGAGCGGGCACACCGGTGAACAGGAGCCGGGAGGCCCAGGACGCCGCACACGCAACACAACACACCGAGCCGGCACACCGGTGAACAGGAGCCGGGAGGCCCAGGACGCCGCACACGCAACACAACACACCGAGCAGACACACCGGTGAACAGGAGCCGGGAGGCCCAGGACGCCGCACACGCAACACAACATGCCGAGCGGGCACACCGGTGAACAGGAGCCGGGAGGCCCAGGACGCCGCACACGCAACACAACACACCGAGCGGGCACACCGGTGAACAGGAGCCGGGAGGCCCAGGACGGCGCACAGGCAACACAACACACCGAGCGGGCACACCGGTGAACAGGAGCCGGGAGGCCCACGACGCCGCAGACGCAACACAACACACCGAGCGGGCACACCGGTGAACAGGAGCCGGGAGGCCCAGGACGCCGCACACGCAACACAACACACCGAGCAGGCACACCGGTGAACAGGAGCCGGGAGGCCCAGGACGCCGCACACGAAACACAACACACCGAGCGGGCACACCGGTGAACAGGAGCCGGGAGGCCCAGGACGCCGCACACGCAACACAACACACCGAGCGGGCACACCGGTGAACAGGAGCCGGGAGGCCCAGGATGCCGCACACGCAACACAACACACCGAGCAGGCACACGGGTGAACAGGAGCCGGGAGGCCCAGGACGCCGCACACGCAACACAACACACCGAGCGGGCACACCGGTGAACAGGAGCCGGGAGGCCCAGGACGCCGCACACGCAACACAACACACCGAGCGGGCACACCGGTGAACAGGAGCCGGGAAGCCCAGGACACCGCACACGCAACACAACACACCGAGCGGGCGCACCGGTGAACAGGAGCCGGGAGGCGCAAGACGCCGCACACGCAACACAAGACATCGAGCGGGCACACCGGTGAACAGGAGCCGGGAGGCCCAGGACGCCGCACACGCAATACAACACACCGAGCGGGCACACCGCTGAACAGGAGCCGGGAGGCCCAGGACGCCGCACACGCAACACAACACACCGAGCGGGCACACCGGTGAACAGGAGCCGGGAGGCCCAGGACGCCGCACACGCAACACAACACACCGAGCAGGCACAGCGGTGAACAGGAGCCGGGAGGCCCAGGACGCCGCACACGCAACACAACACACCGAGCGGGCACACCGGTGAACAGGACCCGGGAGGCCCAGGACGCCGCACACGCAACACAACACACCGAGCGGGCACACCGGTGAACAGGAGCCGGGAGGCCCAGGACGCCGCACACGCAACACAACACACCGAGCAGGCACACCGGTGAACAGGAGCCGGGAGGCCCAGGACGCCGCACACACGTAGGGCGTCCGGGGGACAGGAAAGAACCAACACCCCATGGGTCGGACACACTGGGGCGACCCAGCCGACCCACCGGGCCAGTGGCAGGAGCGGTACTCCAAGGCTGCTGGTCCGAGCCCGGCCAGGCTGCATCGGGGACCATGGCAAACGTCACCCGGAGCCATGGATGCAACCGGTGACAGGCGAGCCGGTACACAGTCCAGGAGGGGGTCGCCTGCCAAGCGGAGCGGCCCCGCAACTCAAGCCACAAGGGTGAGGCGGTCGTACCGTAGACAAGCGGGAGCAAGACCCCTTGTGGTGAGAGATACTCCACACGGCTGGGCAGCCCCCAGAGCTGCCGCCCGAAGGAGGGGGCATGTGGCCCTACTCATGGACACATGTGGGGACACCCTCCCACCTGGGACACATGGACCGGGTGGCCGCGACAATGCCTTCCCAAGCACATGCGGGAGCGGCTCAAGAGGCACCTAACATAGGGCAGTGGGAGGGACAGGACGTCCCCTTGGTAAGACCTTCTTCCTGCACCGTCAAAGGAGACATCCCGAGCTCCCGAAGATACCTACCTACCTACCTACCTTGTTCCGTTCTTCTGCGTACTGGATCTTCTTGAGACCCAGATGCGGCTCTGAGTTTGGGCTCCCTTGTTGAGGTGGGCCCATTGTTGCCAAGTTGAACTCGTACACTCCGAATTGGCCAGGTCCTGGCAGACATCTGTACTGATGGTGTGGACATTTTGCTTCTGGTTTCGGCTTGTGTACTTCTCAGAGTCAGTTCGAAAGGTAGGTAGGTAGGTCGACTCGGGACTGGGGTTGCCCCGCTGGGGGGTCTTACCACGGGGCTTTTGCTCACCCACCCACGGCCCTACTGCACGTGCCTCCACAAAGCGGCTCCCCCCAATGGGGGAAGGGCGCGGTCGCCGCGAGCAGCACCCTACAGCGGGTTCTGCCCAGAGAGGTAACGCATGTTCGACCCAAGTCTCAAACTCCTCTCCTTCGGGCGGACGATACGTGGGGGAGGGTCCCGTCACACATCCTCATCAACCTCCGGATTCTTGGGCCTGGGGGCCGGACGCCAGTCCAGAGGCCCTGTCCTGCAGGCACCCCCACCTGGGTTGGTTTTCAAGTAGGGGTGATGCCACTTGAAGAAGCACGTGCTACGGGACTCGCATGCCGTGGCGCACACTGACGCCTCCTGACTCGGTCGAGCTTGCGATTTTCCGGGGGCCGGGGGTTCGAAGTAGGTCGTTGTGGTCGGTCGGTTGGTCGTTTAATGGTTCGGCGTAGTTTGTTAATGTCGGTCGGTTGCGTGATGGGGGAGTAACAATGTTCTGTTTTGTTCGTGGGCTTAGTCGTCGGCGGGCGGGGCGCACTACGGTGTCGCCAACCCGTTGGACGCTGTTCTCGTTGCGACCCGTGCATGCCTGGCCGGTTAGGTGTTGGCCGGCTTGCATGTGGTCCGTTTACGGTCAAGTCGAGGCTGCAGCTGCGGTGTGGTTGGTGCGTGGTTGTCTTGGCCGCCCCATGGTCGGCTTGGTTTGCGTGCGTTCTGTCGCGCTGCTGCCGGTGGCTGCATCGCCGAGCGTTGTTTGTGTAGCCGACACGTCCCAGCCGGTGCTGGTTAGTTGTGTCTTGGTGTTTCCAAGTGCGGCGTAGCGTAGTTTGTTAACGGTGGCTGGTCGGTCGTTTAATGGTCCGGCGTTCGTTCGTAATGTTGGTTGGTCGGTTGCGTGATGGTAGAGTCACGGTGTTCTGTTTTGTCTGTGGGTATGGTCGTCGGCGGGCCTGGCGCACCACGGTGTCCCCAAACTGTTGGACGCCGTTTCTGTTGCGACCCGTGCACGCCTGGCTGGTTAGGTGTTGGCCGGCTTGCGTGTGGTCTGTTTACGGTCAAGTCGCGGCTGCAGCTGCGGTGTGGTTGGTGCGCGGTTGTCTTTGCCGCCTCATGGTGGGCTTGGTTTGCGTGGGTTTCGTCGCGCTGCTGCCGGTGGTTGCATCGCCGAACTTCAGTGTCGGTTCTGGTTAGTTGTGTCTTGGCTTGTCCAAGTGTGGTGTAGTGTAGGTTGTTAACGTTTTTTGATGCATGGGGGTTGCCCCCCGGCGAGCATAACACATAAGCGGCCTGACCACAGGCAAGTGAGCTTTCATGGCGAGCCGAAGTTCATCGAAGGACAGCAGCCATATGTACAATAACTCAGGGGGTGTGACGCTGCTCCAAAATGCACCAAAGGCCTGGTTACTGTGGGCTCTGGCTTCGCCATTGGCCCTATGGTCGGTGTTGTGGCGCGATACGAATCGAAGATGGAACTGTGCAAATGTGTCCCTCAATCTATATATATGGAAGGCAACCGAGGTCAGAAAAAAGCAAAAAAGTCGCAATTAACACCAGATGTCTGGGGAAACATCAGGTAGCCTCCACTGATCTCCATACATAAAAAGGAAAGTCGTCACCATAAAGGACTTCTAGTCAAGTGATAAACATTGAATCCACTGATTTCGCTCCTCTAGACTCCATAGACCTCCAGTCGTCTGGGGAAAATTCAGATACTTCGGAAAATCAAACAGGGAATCGCCAAACATGCAGAAGAGGATAGTCGCCTCTGTGATTGGGCATCAATGACCTCCAGTCAACTGAGGAAAGATGATGAAGTATAGATGGAAACCACTGATCTCCATTCGCAAGACTCCAGTGACCTCAAATCGTCTGTGGAAAAATCGGATGTAAAACTGAACCTCAAGGGATAACCTTGGACATCACTGATCTCCATACATCTGGGGAAAGTCCACATTAGACTTCAATGACCTCTAGTCGTCTGGGGAAAGATCAGAAAGATCACAGAGTAATCAGGGGCAAAAAGATCAGGAAGAAAGAATCAAACGACGAAAAGATAAATCGATGACATGAAAACGAGGTCCCATCTCAAGCGATCTGTCAGATGGCATCAAGAGACTAGGGGGGGGGGGGTGCAGATCAGATGAGCCGAAGATGAGAAGGACAGTGAAAAAAGAGAAAAAAAGAAGGGGGGAGAAACTCGTTACCCGGAGACCAAAGCGGGGCAGAAACCCCTCAGTCGCTTGCGGAGCTTAGTTTCTTTTCGCAATGGCTTTTTAGGGTAGCGTGTTTCTATGTGGGTAGTTACAGTAAATTAAGTAGTTGGGATTCGGTTTTTTTGTTGTTGTTGTGTATGTGTCTGTGTTTGTGGGGGTGTTTATTGGCGACTGTTGTATTTGTCCGTTTTGGGTAAGTCAATAAGGTGGGGTTGTGGGATGAAGTGCTGTAAGTGGAGTATTGGTTGTTTCATGGGTTGTATGCGGAATCTGGTTGGAGTAAGTGCAGATCGTTGATTGGGTTTTGTCTGAGCCATGTTTGTGCCTCTTGTGGTGCTGTTTTGAGTCTTTTTCTCCTGTATTGAAAGGCTGTTTTCAGATTTTGTTGGTGTTGGAAGTAGGGAGTGTTGGGTGGGATATCTCTTAGTGCATTGCTGACTGAGTTGGGAATGAGTGTGCGGATGTAGTTTCGTCGTTCTCCTTTTGTTGCATGTTGCCACCAGTTTGTGACTGTTTGTTTGAAAGGTTGTTACCAGACCTCAAAAAAGAGGTCACGAATAGGTTTCGCTGTTTCGCATTCGGTCACCGTAGTTATGGGGTTGATGGGGTGACAAGTGTGGCATTTGGGACGATGATATGTGTTGAGTTTGGAATGGGGAAGAAAACCAGTGCAACAGTACAGTCCGTTTGTCCATTTGAGAGGTAGTCTGGAGAACCATGATGTGTGAGCGTAGAAGTCGGTGCTAAAAGGTAGGTGTATGTTGTTGTGTTTATGGCTTGGGAGTAGGTGTTTGACAGTTTTGCGTGTAATGCGTCCTGGTACTGGTGTATGATTGTGGTATATGAAGTGAAAAGTGTCAGGGTTGTCATTTTCTGGGTGCTGCGGGAGGTTGAGTGAGACCCATTTTGAAATTTTGTCAGAATGTTCATTGCCATCGAAGTCAGCGTGTCCTTTGATCCAGGTGAAAATTATGTGAAGGTGGGCGTTGTGAAGAAAGTTCCAAATATGGCTGTACCAAAGAGCGAAGCAATTAGCGTTTGAAGCGAAGGGTTTAACATTTGATTGTTGTATTTGGTGGAGTGTTGAGCAAACCGACAGGTTGTCAATTGCACAAATTATCGGTTGAGAGAGAGTGTTTATGTGTGGGAGGTAGGTAAACAAGATAATGGCATAAATTTCTGCCGGGTAAGATCTTTTTATGGGCGATATGTTGCAGATGGCTGTTGGCGTTGTAGTGGTAAAGGTTATGGCGGCACCTGATGGCGTGTCCACTGTGGGGTCGTCCGACCCGCCGTTGTAAGCGACCGTAGCGTTGGGGTAGGCTTCGAGTGCGGCTAAAAGATTGTGGCATCCCCAATAATGTAGGTGTTGAAATTTTTGGGGAAGAGAAATTATTTTTTAGAATAAATTGAATGAAATTTTGAGTGGTTTTGGTGCCAGTGAAAGAAAAAGGGAAGTTGGTCTTGTCGGGTAGTGAGAGAGGCTTGGTAGACTTGGAAATATCCTTGGATGTGGGGAGAGTAAGGAAGCGAAATTTGTGGTTGGGGGTGAGGATTGTGGACATGTCAGGGAAATCCACTGTGGTTTTCTGAGGCAGAGGGTGGTCGACTGTGCCTTGGAACCATAGGGTTGTTTTTGTGGTGTGGGTGGTGTTTTTCGTAATGGAATATGTTAGTGGGTTGCTGTTGGACTGGTAGTAAATAAAGGCGACTTTGATTGTTGTGTGCATAGGGATTTGAAAAGGGAGACATGGATTGACTGTGGGTATGTTGTGAGTGTGGAAGCCTAAAAAAAGGGCTGAGTGAGCGGTCATGAGTTGTATGTTGTTGTGATTAGTGGATTCGTGGCGAAGGGTGTACGTAACTCTTTCATTGGCGTGGGAAGGTCCGTCGTTATGTGTATAGCGAAGTATATGGTTGATGGCTTAGATGTGGGTGACGATAGAAATTTTTGTGATGTTTAGACCTAGTGTGTGTGGGGGAGAGTATTTGGTTTTATTGGGGGTGCGAAAGGATAGTTTACCTAATTTGCAGATATGGCTTCAAATTGTGATGTCCAGTTTGTCAAGGTCAGGTTGCGGAAGTGAGTTCTCGATTAACCGGTAAGCGAGGGTAGGTATTAGTTGTATGTTGCATAGTTTTATGATTTCATTGTGCGTGAGAGGGAGGGTGGATATGTTGGCAAAAAAAGCGTGGATGGTGTTGAGTATAAGTTGGAGCATTCTGGGGTTTAGTTCTTTGTTGAAAAAGTAGGTGCCGAGGTATTTATAAAAAACTCTGGGGTTACCGTCGTCGGTAAAAGTGGTGAAGTGTTGGGTAGGACTAATACAAATGGTGATGTGGGTAGCGTTGTTGAGGGCGTGGAGTTCGGATTTTGTAGTGTTAAAGGAAAGGCCGTAGCGGGGCCCTTGGATAAAGAGCAAGTGAAGTACGTTGTGTAGTGTGGTATGGGAGGTTGTTTGGAGGGCGATGTCATCGATGAAGGAGAAGAGGTCGTTGAATTCGTGTTTAGGTAGGAGAGAGTGTATGTGGTTAATGATGGAGTCGACAAAAAGGTTAAAGAGTATGGGGGACATGGGGCATCCTTGTCTAAGTCCTCTTATGCAGTTGGCTGCAAAGAGGGCAAAGTCATTGACGATGGGGAAATCATGGGGGCAGGCGTACAGGTTTTGGATGAGGTTGATGATGGAGTGAGGTATGTTGTAGATGGAGAGTATTTGCCATAAGGCTTGGTGGGGAACGGAGTTAAAGGCTTTGGTTAGGTCGAGGTATAAGTGATACATGTCAGGGTGCAGAGATAGGTTGGCAATCATTGTGTATATGTGGTCTGTGGTTCTGTGGTTAGGGAGTCCGCCGTATTGTGTGTTGTTGGTGAGGTGGTAAGTTGTGGCGTAGTAGGTGAGGGTGTGTGCACCGTAAGAAGCTAGTATTCTGTACAGTGTGTTAAGGAGTGCTATTGGTCTGTAGTTTATAGGATTATGAGGGTCAACTTTTTTGTAAAGTAGAAAAATTTTTGCCTTTAGCCAGTGAAAGTGAAAGTGGTCGGTAATAAGGAGGGAACACAAGTTGTAAATGTAGGTTTGGATGTCGGGGGGGCAGATGGAGAAAAGGTAGAGAGAGGTTTCGTCGAAACCAGGTGCGGTGTGGGGTTTAGCGTGCGACAAAAGAAGGTTAAAGAAGTCTCTGGTAAAGTGTGGTTGTGGAGCGTCGTTGGGTAGTTTTGGGGAGTTAGTCATAAGTGTGTCGATGAAGGCTGGGTCATGTTGAAGTCTGGGGGGCCTCCCAAGGAAGAGAGGGTGTGTCCCCTAGATTTGCACATTTCGTAAGAGTCGGTGGTGAGTTTACCGGTTTGGTCGTAGAGAGAGATGGGGGTGGTGTTTCTGGGGTTGAGAATGTTGTTCATTGTTTTTCTTATGCATTTGTGAGAAATGAGGGAGTGGTGAAGTTTCTTGTGCGCTTGTGCTTGTTTCTTTGAGGTCCAGTCATTGAGTAACGTTTGGGGTGTTTTAGTTTTGTGTGCATTGGAGGCAAAACAAGGTAAGTTTTTTATAATGTCAAGGAACTGTTTCTCCACGCTGGTTGGTTTGTGATCGTGAGCTTGATGAGTGACTTTTTTGTAAGTAGTGACTAGTTGAGTGAAACGAAAGTCTGTCAGTGGGATAAGTTGTTCAATGGGTTGTTGGATGAGAGTGTCGTGGTATTTGGAGTGCCAGTCGTTGAGGGGTTTACTGAGGGATGTAAAGTGTGATTCTTCTTCTTTGTTTAGGGGCGGGTAGTGAATGGAATTGTGTGGGATGTTGTATATGTTAATCGGGTTAGTGGGGATGGCGATGGAGTTGGATACGGGTCGGTGGTCGGAGATGTCGTTGTGAGTGTCAATGAAGGTGTTGAAAGGTTTGAAAATGGTGTTGGAGGAAGGGGAAGAGAGTATCAGGTCGATGCGTGTGTGAGATGGGAGCCTTGTGTTTGCAGGGCGTGTCCACTGTTTTGTCTCTGGGTGGTCTTTACGATACAGGTCAATGAGGGTTGGTGTGGTGGTGGGATTGGTGGGGTGTACCTGGTTGTGGAGCCATGGCCAGTATTTATTGTGTTTAACATTAGCCGTGTCTAAAGAAGGTTGGAGATATGTGTTGAAGTCGCCGAGCATGATGTGGCACGGCTTGTCTTGTTGGAGGGCAGAGATTGTTTTCTCTAGTCTGTGTCGGAGATGAGCGTGATGTGATTTGTACACGTTAATGATACGAAGCGTGCGATAGCCTGGTATGGTAAGGTCGATGGCAATAAGGCATCCGTTGACCTTGTTGTGTTTGAGTTGTGTGACGAAGGGAGATAGAGAAGAGTGAATAATGATCGCTGTGCCGTTGGATTTGTCAGAAGAAATTTTTGTGAACGTGCGTAGGTTTAGGAGTGAATGTAAGGAGGGGGTGGTAGGTATTTCCTGCAAACAAAGTATGTCGGTTCCTTGTGGTTGGTGTCGTAGTATTATGGCGTCTAGGTTGTCAATGTTTCTTGCAGTGTTATCAGTAGTGAGTGTTAAATGTTTTTTAGAGTGGATTAACTTGTCAGTTGGTGTGGTAGGTTGAGGCGTGTTGTGAATGTTATTAGCGTATCTTGGTGGTTGGGGTACTCCCGGTGGGGAGGGGGATATCGATTGACGGTGTCATGATGATGAGAGAGATGGGACCACGTTTCAAAATCAGACCACTTCGAAATCATTCCTCCATCTTGACACGTCCCCGAAATTAACGTTAAGCCGTAGTGGCGGTCGTGGCCCGAAAGGAAGCGGCCACTTAAGGGGTCAAGAAGGAACCATTTGCAAACAATTGCAAGACTCACACAGTTCCATAGAGTAGGTTTGGAGCCACAAGGACGGTCTTGGCTGAGGGGAATAAGCCACAAGGAGAGGACCAGGAGCGCGAAAACCCTTCGTGCGGTCATGACAGAAATCAACCAGGCCATGTGGTTGCCAATTAAAGGGCAGAGTGACACGGGGCGTGTAACTAAGTAATCGGTCGTGGCTTGGATGAAGCAAAATCTTGACACACAGGAAACCAGTGAACAAAATCCACATGAGAAGGCAAATGGAAAATATCACGGCATGCGGGAAGCTTCGTGATGTGAGTGTACCTTCCAGTGTGTTCGCACTTTTTCCGATGCGCGGCAAAATACCTTGTGAGATGATGCTTTGTGCGGAGCGGATTTGATCAACTTGCAAAGGAAAATAGGTTCTCCAATGCATCGCAATTGTGGAGTCCTTTATGAGAAGGGTGTGGGTATGATTAGATGAAATCGCTTTGAAGGCTAGTAGCCTGATAAACAGGTCATACCGTTGGTATTGAATGGTGTGAGGTCGACAGGAACCCAATTCTCTGAGTAGCGACATTGTGAAGACATTGAGAACTGGATGAGAGAAGGAGTGTGGGTGGGTGGGGAGTCATTGGGGCTTAGCCACAATCAATCGCTCATTAATGGAGCGTAGTTGTTTCTCGGAGCCAAATTCTTTGGCAGCCAAGAGAGTGGCTTCCCATTTTGAAGTGGCATGTTCTTTCACAATTGAATCAATGATATTTTGTTTTTTTAAAAGGTTGGGTGCGCCGGATGTAAAGGTGATGCCTTGAACCTTTTCTTGGTGTGCTAGGATACTGGATCCCAGAATTTGAAACAGTGCTTCAAAATATTGGTGTGATTTGGCACTTGGAATGGATTCAAGCGGTTGGATGGAGGAGAAGATACCAAAAAGTGAAGTTGCTTTGTTGATGTCTCTAAAACGTATGGAGCTTGGAGCACCGATGACAACCGATTTGGCGTCGGTTGGTGTGTAGGAGGGTTTAGCCCGATAGCTTAGTGGAGTGTCTGACAGCCCCTGGTGGCGCAGGGTGCTGGCATGAACCGCCCGCTTCGACCCACCCTGGCGGGACCGAGTAAGCCGCCGCGTGGCGGTTGGGAGTCCCGCATATTCAGGGACCCCCTGCGACTGTGTCGGAGCCTCGGGCGGGTCAACCAGATACCACATACCAGATACCACTCACCCACTCACCAACTCACCCACTCACCCACTCACCCACCCACCCACTCACCCACTCACCCACTCACCCACTCACCCACTCACCCACTCACCCACTCACCCACTCACCCACTCACCCACTCACCCACTCAATCACTCACCCATTCACCCACTCACCCTCACCCACTCACCCACCCACCCACTCACCCACTCACCCACTCACCCACTCACCCACTCACCCACTCACCCACTCACCCACTCACCCACTCACCCACTCACCCACTCAGTCACTCACCCGTTCACCCAGTCACCCACTCACCCACGCACCCACTCACCCACTCACCCACTCACCCACTCACCCACTCACCCACTCACCCACTCACCCACTCACCCACTCACCCACTCACCCACTCACCCACTCACCGGCTCACCCACTCACCCACTCACCCACTCACCCACTCACCCACTCACCCACTCACCCACTCACCCACTCACCCACTCACCCACTCACCAACTCACCCACTCACCCACTCACCCACTCACCCACTCACCCACTCACCCACTCACCCACTCACCCACTCACCCACTCACCCACTCACCCACTCACCCACGCACCCACTCACCCACTCACCCACTCACCCACTCCCCCACTCAGCCACTCACCCAGTCACCCACTCACCCACTCACCCACTCACCCACTCACCCACTCCCCCACTCCCCCACTCCCCCACTCGCCCACTCACCACTCACCCACTCACCCACTCACCCACTCACCCACTCACCCACTCACCCACTCACCCACTCACCCACTCACCCACTCACCCAGCCACCCACCCACCTACTCACCCACCCACCCACCCACCCACCCACCCACCCACCAACCCACTCACCCACTCACCCACTCAGCCCCACTCACCCACTCACCCGCTCACCCACTCACCCACTCACACACTCACCCACTCAGCCACTCAGCCACTCACCCACTCACCCACTCACCCACTCACCCACTCACCCAGCCACCCACCCACCCACTCACCCACCCACCCACCCAACCACCCACCCACCCACCCAACCACCCACCCACCCACCCACCCAGCCACCAACCCACTCACCCACTCACCCACTCACCCACTCCCCCACTCACCCACTCACCCACTCACCCACTCACCCACTCACCCACTCACCCACTCACCCAGCCACCCACCCACCCACTCACCCACCCACCCACCCACCCACCCACCCACCCACCCACCCACCCACCCACCCACCCACTCACCAACTCACCCACTCACCCACTCACCCACTCACCCACTCACCCACTCACCCACTCACCCACTCACCCACTCACCCACTCACCCACTCAGCAACTCACCCAGTCACCCACTCACCCACTCCCCCACTCCCCCACTCCCCCACTCGCCCACTCACCCACTCACCCACTCACCCACTCACCCACTCACCCACTCACCCACTCGCCCACTCACCCACCCACCCACTCACCCACTCACCATCTTACCCACTCACCCACTCACCCACTCACCCACTCACCCACTCACCCACTCACCCATTCACCCACTTACCCACTCACCCACTCACCCACTCACCCACTCACCCACTCACCCACTCACGCACTCACCCACTCACCCACTCCCCCACTCACCCACTCACCCACTCACCCACTCACCCACTCACTCATTCACCCACTCACCCAGTCACCCACTCAACCACTCACCCACTCACCCAGTCACCCACTCACCCACTCACCCACTATGCCACCCACCCACTCACCCACTCACCCACTCACCCACTCACCCACTCACCCACTCACCCACTCACCCACTCACCCACTCACACACTCACCCACTCACCGGCTCACCAACTCACCCCTGGTGACCTGGCACCAGTCTAAAAACCCTCAGGATGGTAGCTGTAGGGCGGATTACCTAGACACACTGCCACGCTCGAAACCAGTCGTGAATCGTCGTGATAGTCGTGCCACCACGTGACTCAGCTCTGCCATCGTGGCCCCCTCTCCGCTCAACTCCACCTGTATGGTGCACTCTCTCTCTCCCTCTTCATCCCGTGTCTCCAAGGGCTGAGTGCCGCACCTCAAGTGCGTCCCTCCCCCTTGCTAGCCGTTTCCTGCTCACAGTGGGCACGTCGTTCTAAGTTCGGCTCTGGCAAGACGTCGACCTCGCCGTGGCAATCTTCCAGGCCGCTACGCGGGGAGCCGCGACGGGGACTGCATTCGACGTATCCGCCGCTCAAGCGTGACGCCTTGTGCAGGGGTATCATTAGTCGTCCGATTCGTGGTCCCAACGTGGGGCCCCTCTCCCCCGTGGGCCACTAGGGTTGCAGCACCACGCGCCAGCGCGGTGCTCCCCTCGCACCCCCGCTCTGTGTGTCCTGGGACCCCCGCTCACCGACCCGGTCCGCCGGGCGGCCCCATGTTACTCCGCGCCATTGCGCCATGCTCTTTGTTTCGTCACACTTTGGCCACGCTCGTGGTACCCCTTGTTTCTCTTTTGCGCGCCCCATCCGATTGGGGCTGCCTATGATGTCAGTGCACCTCCGTTTACCAACACCTTGATCTGCTCCCCCCCCCCGACGCATTGCGGCCACAGGCCACCCGCTCTTTTCTTGCCACAGCCTACCATGTCAGACCGCTCAACACCGTCCCAGGACACCCCCTCTCCCGCCCCCGACACCGGTCGAGGCGGCGCCATTCGTCGGGGGCCGTTCCCCATGTTTCTGATGGACATCGCCCAGTCGGAAGATGCTGACCGTCTCCTGCGAGAGCTGGACATGCTGAAGGATGACGCACTGGAAGCAGCAGATACGGCTATCCAGGCCACCGACCCCGCCCTGGCTGACTTGTGTGATGCCCTGCGATGGACGGCTGCCAACGGCGACATCCAGGCTATTACAGCTGTGACGGGCCCGTGGACGCCGCGGGGCCTCCTGCTCACAGCCACCGTGACAGTCGCCGCAGGCCCGTCTGACACGAAGGTCATCGAACACGTCTCCCTGTCGCTGGTACAGGGAGGCCCACTGCTGGAGTATGTCTCCAAGGACCCTGAGGCCCTCGCAGCGGCACTCGTCGCGCGGTGGAGCCCAAGCCATGCTCCAATCTCAGCGTCACGCCTCCGAAGCCAAGTCTTCAAGGGCCTGTACACAGCCCGCGAACAGCCGCCGCCCGTCGACACTGCCGTCCCTCCAGACATCCAAAGCCAGAAGGTCTCCCACAAGATCCACAAACCCATCAGCCAGTTCCTTGCCCCCCACCTCAGACCGTCATGGGACCGCCTCCGCACCCGAGAGGTAGTTGCGGCCTTTTGGGCGCTGCCCAACGACGTGCATGCGGTCCTGCAGGCAGCCCATATCCCGACGGCAGACCTCGTCCCGCTGAAGTTCGGACTCCTGGCGTGGGCCTCCTCCGTCTGCCTCACAGGGCAGTACACGCCAGGCCCGGTTCCCACGCCCCCCGCCCTCGCGAACAAGGGCATGTGGACCCCCGAGCAGCTGCGGCCGCTGCTCGAATGCTCGGTCCTGCCGATCCGCAGCGTGGAGCTGCTGCATCAGATTGAGCAGGCTGGCGAGCACTCCTGGGCCACAGCCCCCACTTTCGCCCTGCTGCAGGCCGGCATCGCCGACACCGCCAACCCGCCCCCGCTCACACCGCCCAGCCACGCGCCTTACCTCACCAAAGGGAGGGCAGCGCCCAGCCCCGCCGGCACTCTGTTCGCCACGACGGCGTTCACCCCAGCGTCAGCCCTGTACAAGGCCCAAGGCAAGCCCACCCCTTCGGGGTCCGAACCATCGCCTTCATCAGTGTTGCCCGAACAGACAAGGCTTTCTTTCAATCTCCCAGAGCCTGCCTCCCAGGTACCACCGGCTGCCGCTGACCCCACGCCTCCGGAGTCACCGGCCCCGGCCGTCGGGTCAGCCCCCCCCAGTCCCTCCCAGGTGGGGGAGCCTTTCGTCCCGGACCTGGATGTCACGGCCTACTCCACCGACTACGCTCAATTGCATGACGAGTACGAGGCCCAACAGCGGGAGCTGGCCGTGGCACGGAGCGACCTGGAGTCCCTCACACGGGATCTGGACATGGTGCGCACCGAGCGAGATAATGCCCAGCAGCAGGCCCAGCGTTGCGCCGCAGCACAGCGGCAGGCCGAAGCCCTTCGGCTCAACAACTTCATCAGGTCGGTTCCCCCCCTCCTGTCCATCGCCACCAGACTCCACGGCCTCCAGTCCACGCCGCCAACGTTCGCCAACGCCGTGCGCAGTACCGTTCCGGCTTCATTCGAGCTGCCTTCCCCCTGGCTCTCAGCAGTTCCTGGTCCTCGTGCCGGTCATACTCGCCGCAGCAGTTCTCACCTCGCCCCAGGCACCCAACCTCGAGGAGTTGACCGACGTCCTCCGTAGGGCTATGGCCGCGCCAAGCGCCGTGCCGGTCCCGGAGACCCCTGCACGTGCACCCGAATTGTCGTTCGCTGTCCCGGACCCGATCCCTAAGCCGAGGGCGGTCTCTGCCTTTCGGGCACCGGGCGCGCCTGCCCAGCCGCTGCCGTCTGTGCCGTCGCCTGCTGATGCCGCCCTGACCTCCCTGCTGGAGTGGATCCCGGAGATCCCCAAGGGCTGTGAGGACGAGGTTGCGCACGCGCTCCACCTCCAGCTCTTCCGCCAGTACGCCGCGAACGTCAACACCCTCCCGCAGTCGCCGATTCGGGAACAGTGAGCCTGGATCCACAGCCACGTGCCCAGCCTGCCCGGCATCGCGGAAGTCCTGCGCTCCTTCCTCTCCAACCCCCCTGCAGTCCAACGGGTTTCTGACAGCCCAGCCACCTCCCCAGCAGAAGCTGCAGCCGCCAACCAGGCACAGGGCGCAGCGAAAAAGAAGGGGTATACGCCCCAAAAAATTGATCCGCAAGTTTTCTCGAAAGCCCTGTGGGTCGGCTGGCAAGAAGTCGACGATCCGCCGTCCGGTGAAGTTGATGCAGGACTCCTCGGTGGTATCCTTCGGGATAAATTTGGTGCAGGCCTTTCCTCCATTACTGAAGAACAATTGAACCATACATCCAAGTTCACGATCGTCGGGATCCGACCAGCAGAGTACGAACGAGGCATGCGACTGACCAGGCAGCACACGGCTCGTGGCTGGCGAGTGACATGGGCCGAATCGAAGAAGCAACCGTTCACGCCCTGGGTGCCTGACCCTGACCGAGACCATCTGCCCCGGAAGACTCATCGAGGAAGCCGCGGGAAGCAGCGCCGTCCACGGGACCCTGACGATCAGGTGGACCTTACGGCAACGTCAGGATCGGACGGAGAACCAGACTCCAAATATCAGCGCAGGTACAGCCCCCGCCGCTCGGACCGGTCCCCGTCCCGCCGCCGCAGCCCAGGCCAAGCCGCGACAGCCCGCCGCCGAGGCGTCGTAGCGCGTACCACGATGAACCCCAAGCGCATTCCAGCCGCCACGACCACCATGCAGCAGCCCCCCTCCAGCCCTACCCGTACTCGGGGGACCCCCACGACCCCCGGGTGGCCATGGCCCACAACCCCTACGCTCCCCCGCCCTGGAGCCCCCCAGCCGACCCCCACCGCTACCAGCCGTACTTCGGTCGGCATCCGCGAGACCGGTAGCCCGGGACATGGCGGGGCGCAACGAGGACATCCCTGACGCCGTGTCTCAGCTCGGCCACTCCCACCTCGACGGCGTCCCCCACGTCCGGGACCTGCACCTGGGCGCATACACTCCAAGCTCCCCCCCCAGAGAGTGGGGCCTGGTGCCGGTGCCGGCCCCAGGCACTGCCCAGTTCATCACGCCCCCCTACGCCCTCGAAATGTGCCTGCACCTGCCGGTGGGTGTGCACTACTACCGGGCGTGCAGCGGGGCAGACCCCTGGCCCCGTGACGTTCTGTCGCTAGTGGGCGCCGTGCACTGTGTGCAGGTGGCGGGCTCCCATCAGTTGCAGGTCTGCCGCAAGGGCCTGCCACCCACCTCTTTCATCTTGCCCGAGCACCACCACGTGGTCCTCCCACAATCCCTACACAGCCGTGTCTCCATCACAGCCACAGGCCTCACCCGGGCCAGTGTCTTGGCGATAGCGGCCACGTACCACCACCGGCACCTACGCAAGTAGGTGCGAGGCCTGCCTCGCGCCCTCCCCGCAGCCGTGGACCGCAAGCTAACCCAGCACTCCACCGCCGCCGGCTCCTGCCCTGGTCCCCCCCTCACCGGCCACGTGTCACCCCGCCCGGACGTGATGACCCTCAACGTGCAGATGTCCCTGCGACCTAAGCTCCGCGCCCTGGACGTCCTGGTGTGCGAGTGCCAGTACCCGCTAACCCTGCATGTTCAAGAAGCGGGACCCCTGATAATCCAACGGGTGCACCCCCTGTACCACACCATCCAGGCACCAGCAAGAGTGGCTGGGGGATGTGCCACTCTTCTCTACAGGACCCCGGACCTGGTCGTGACCAGCCACAGCGCCCACCCGTCGGGACGAGCCCTCGTCACACACTTCACCATGGCGGGCGTGACCCACTGCCTAGGCAAAGTGTATCTCCCCGCCGACAGGAACCTCGACACCCTCCAAGAAATCCTGGATTGGGTATACCCGTACCTCCTCCTCACCCCGGCTAGAGTGGTTGTCCTGACAGGGGCCCTGAACGCCAATTGCCGCTGGGTCTCGCACCTCCCTGTCTCCCCTGCCTCCCTCTGTGACCTCGTCCTCCCCACGCTCAAGCGCCTTGGGATGCGCCGTCTACGCCCCCTTGCGGAGGCCCCCACGTGGGTGAGCCCGCAAGGTTTCCCCGGTGCCCTGGACCACATCTTCCTCCGCGCCCCTTCGGAAGCAGCCCACACCACGGAGGTGCGCTCCGACTCCAGTTTCCCATCTGACCACCTACCCGTGACTGCCACCCTCCATGACCTCCCGCCAGCGCCCCAATTGGTGTGCCCTTCGAAAAAGGGCCGCTTCCCCATCCCGCGGGAGCCCCTCGCCAGCCAGCTCCGCACCCTCAACGACACTTTTCGGGCCGAACTCATATGCCGCCCCCAGGCGCGCCCCAAACGCAGCCACGCTATACCGAGGTGACCTCAGCGCTATTCGCCGCAGCTACGTTTGCCTACGGGCCCCCCGTCCCCAGCCAGCCGGTACCATCGACGATACGTGTCCACGTCACCAACCTTCAACGCTACACCCTCGCCTACCCGGATTGGGCATCCCAATCGTCGCACCTCGTGGAGGTTGCCCGCCTCAAAGAACGCATCCGAGCGGCCTGGGACATTCTCCTTCTGGAGAAGGATGTAGGGCTGGCGCCCCTACCCGCTGCCCCTGGCCAGCCCACCAAAATGGACTACCGCCGCACGTTAGGGGCGCGCTATGTGCCCCCGGCGGATCCAGGCTACGTGGTGGGCGTCCCGGTACCTCTCCATCAACAAGCCGCCGTTGCGTTGGACCAGCTGCGCCAAAGGCACCTTGCCCCTCTTGAGGCACTCTCACTCGCGCACGTCCGGACCATCACGGGATGGGAGGGCAGCCCGCTCGGCCCACCACCCCACGCCACCACCGCAAACCTGCGAGCCATCATCCGCCGGGCGGCGGCCACTGTGCCGTACCACGATTTACTGGAGTACCGGCTGTTCGGACAATTGGAGGATACCCAATTTGCGACGATCGTGGACCTGATCAACAGTATTCTCCGTGGGGTACCCGTGCCCCAGGCACACTCTGCAGTTTTAAAAAACCTTCCGAAAAAGACGCCGCACGGCCCCATTGCAAACGGCAGGCCGCTGACCAATCTGGCCACGATATGGAAACTCTCGGCCGCCCTCATCAAAGACCACTACCAGCCCCGCCTGGTTCAGGGCGGCATCCTGCCGCCCTACCAGTTCGGGATGTCCCCGCACTGCTCCTCCGTGGAGCTACTCCGCGTCCTACACGATGTATGGTGGGACCGCTGGCGCAGGCGCCTCGAAGCGTGGGTCCTGTCAGACGATGTCCGCCACGCGTATGGCTCCATCAACCACACCACCGAGTACGCCGTCCTCACCGCCGCAGGGATCTCCCCAGCCGACGCCGCGACCCTTCAGCACCATGACCGCGCCCTTGAGGTGCACATGGGAGGGGCTGACGGTCGGTCTCCGTCCTCCACCCGGCTGGGGGCCGGCACGGGGCAAGGGTGCCCCGTGTCCGGCATGAAGTACTGCATATATGGCGAAGTTCGAGGGCACGAGGCCTGCCGTTCCGTCCCCCCAACCGACACCCCCGCGGGCCCGCTGAACACGGTTCTCCTGATGGATGATACCCAGTGGCTGCCCGGCGACCGTTGCCACTTGCCCGCCCTCGCCAGCGGCATTGAGAGGGCGGGCCGCCTCACCAACCTCCACTCTGACCCGACCAAAACAGTCTTGGTCGGCACCGACATGCGCGATGGTCAGGTCTATTTCCTCAACGACACGGTATACCTCAATGGTCACCCCGTGCGCTGTGCCACAAGCCAGGACTACGTCCGCGTCCTTGGCCGCCATGCCCTCCCCCACCTCTTCCATCCCGTCGACTCCAGGCGCCTGTTCTCGGGCACCAGCGCTGCGTGCCGGGCGCTCCGCGCCCCGCGACTCCCCGCCCACTACCCCCTCGCCATGTATACCGCCAAGTGTCATGGGACGGTCAACTGGTTTACCAGTGTCCGCCCCCCCTCCTACGGGGCCCTGCGCGTGCTGGACGCCATGACCGCCTCGGCCATGCGCGCCACCGCTGGGTGGGCCCTCTCCGCCTCTGCTCACTTCCTCCGCGAGGTCCCGGAAGGGGGAGTCGGAATCCCCCCGGCGCCGGTCGTACGGTTTGCTAACTTCTTCGGCGTCTACATCCGGCACCCGAACCACCCCAACCCCCTGGTCTGCCGGTCCACGCGCCACGGGCTCCTGACTGCCCTCTGGCGGTTCCATCCTTCCCAGCCCTGCCTCACCCCAGAGCTCGGGCTCCGGTGCACCGCACACCCCACGGACCACGATCTGTTTGTCGCCCTGTGCCACCAGTGCAAAATCGCCATCCACTTGCCCCCTGACTGCCAGCTGCCACACCACGCCCCTCATGTGCTGGCCCTGTCGTCACCCGGACTCGAGGTCCAGGACACCCATGCGTGGATGCTTGCAGGCCATCGCAGTACAGAGGATGCCGACGGAAGCAGTGGCCCCGGGCCTCGCCCCGCCCCACTCCGCTGGTTGGCACCGCCCCCCCGGTTAGGCGCTGCCAAGCGGTGACTGCGATAGTCCCCACGTTCTCCTGGCTCCCTGAGAACTATGGAATCCTCCACGACGCGTCGTGGTGCCCGAAGACCCGGCGCTGCGGCGGGGCAGTGGCGGTGTTCTGCCCCGTCACCCTCCGGTACCAGGTATACCCCGTCCCCATCCCCTTAAGGCTGGACAACGCCTACATGGCGGAGCTGTACACGGCATGGGTGGCCCTCGCCGCCAGGGGGCCTTCAGCCGACCCTGCCATCGGCTTCCGGTCCGGTGCGTGGCACTTTGCGGACTGCAAAGGGTACATCACAGCGCAGGAAGGGCGCCGCGAGCCAGAGGACTCGCTACAAGGAGATCTCATAAGATCGTGTCGCGACATGGCCCACGGTCACGCCCCTCCCCGTCACCTCCATTCCCATGTTGCCGGCACCTGGCTCGATGCCCAGCTGGACCAGGTAGACGAGGCGGCAGGGCGAGTTGCGGACACCTGCCCACACGCCGTGGGATGGCTCGGCCCCCTACAACAACCCCGCGTCTGCTTCTCCCACGCGGGCCTCCAGGTCCACGACGCCGTGCCCCACGCGCGCCGCGCCTTGCTCGCCTCCCACCACGCCTACTCTGCGTCCCCCCCGCCTCAGCGCCACCCCGCCCTCAACGAGTACGCCAACGTCGTCAGCCACGGCCTCATCACATGAGGGGACCACCTCACGGTCACCGGCGTCCGCCTCTCCCTGTTCCCCCCGAGGGACGCGCCCTGCAGCCTCTGCAACATGCCCGCCTCCGGGGACCACTTCCTCTCATGCCCGCTAGACCCGCTCATCCGCGCCCACTACCATCGATGGCTTGCGGCCCGACTCTCTCAGAGGTGCCATGCCTGGCGCCACTGTACGCCCACTGCTTGGGGCACGCTCGTCCTTTGGGGGGACGAGCCGTTCATACTGGCTGTGGATGGCTCCCCAGCCATCCACACCATCGCAACCTACACTATTGGTCGTCTCGGAGTCGTCTCCACGCCACACAGAGATGCCCTGCTGCACAGAGGTCTACGTCCTGCGCGTCTCCGTCGCCCGCTCTGCGACGTCGTTCTCACTACCGTCCTCCTACATAAGCGGCACGCGGTGCCCGTCCTACCTCTTGCCGACCACTTCTCCCCCCTGCCGCGGGTCCCCGTGAACCAGTCCCTCGCCAACAACCCACCGCCAGAGTGGTATGACGTTGCCAACTGGGCCCCAACGCCCGGTTCGGGCAGGTGGCCGGCCTGGGACGTCCTCCTAGGACTCTGGCTATCAGGGGACCTCCTCCTGGCCCCTAAGGTGAAGTCCGCCGTCTCCACCCGGAACAAGCGCAGTCCGTACCGCGTCCTGTATGTGTACAACGAGACGAACCAGTTGCCGCCGGCCGTGCGGCAGGAGATTGAGCTGAAAGCCCATGACGTGATCATCTTGGACAGTCTCGGACGGCACGGGCTCACCCCCCATCTCCCGGGTCGACGCCCCCTCTGGGCCATCCATTACGGTGGCAATGGACGGAGCCTAGAGGCCGGCCTCTGTGGAGATGTGATCCCCTCGTGGTGTGCCGCACTACATTCCGCGTCCTCGGCCATCCTCACTGCGGCTTCCCAAGGACCCCGCACGGTCTTCAAGGACATGCAGGTGGCCCTGGGACGGCCCACCTCGTGGCCTTGTCCCCGCCCGTGACCCGTCCTCGACCTCACGCGCCCGGACCGCTCCGGTGCAGCGCGCAGTCGTGCCGGACCGCACTCCTTGTCTGGCGGCGTTCCAAGTCGGAGGTGATGCCCCGGGAGACCCACATCTTCCGTGCCCGTTGATCTTGGAGCGCTGACCCGGGTGGATCCAGGACAGGTCGGAGCGGTTGCTGGCCGGGACCGGAGAGCAGATCGAACCGTAGCGTTGTCGTACACCGACGTTGTGACTCAGACGGCCTGCTGGGAGGAGCATTCTCAGGTGTGCGACGAGATTCGTCTTACTCTAGCGGAGGTAAGACGGAGGACTCCCTCGGCAGAGCCTGCGTGGGGCCCCCGAGGGACGACGCGAAGGCTCACCGTACGTGGGACCGCGGCAGGCGCTCCTCCTCCTCCTCCTCCTCCTCCTCCTCCACTCACCCACTCACCCACTCACCCACTCACCCACTCACCCACTCACCCACTCGCCCACTCACCCACTCACCCACTCACCAACTCACCCACTCACCCACTCACCCACTCACCCACTCACCCACTCACCCACTCAGCCAGTCACCCACTCAACCACTCACCCACTCACCCACTCACCCACTCACCCACTCACCCACTCACCCACTCACCCACTCACCCACTCACCCACTCACCCACTCACCAACTCACCTACTCACCCACTCACCCACTCACCCACTCACCCACTCGCCCACTCACCCACTCACCCACTCACCCACTCACCCACTCACCCACTCACCAACCCACCCACTCACCCACTCACCCACTCACCCACTCACCCACTCACCCACTCACCCACTCACCCACTCACCCACTCACCCACTCACCTACTCACACACTCACCCACTCTCCCACTCACCCACTCACCCACTCACCCACTCACCCACTCACCCACTCAGCCACTCACCCACTCACCCACTCACCCACTCACCCACTCACCCACTCACCGGCTCACCTGCTCACCCGCTCACCCACTCACCCACTCACCCACTCACCCACTCACCCACTCACCCACTCACCCACTCACCCACTCACCCACTCACCCACTCACCCACTCACCCACTCACCCACTCACCCACTCACCCACTTACCCACTCACCCACTCACCCACTCACCCACTCACCCACTCACCCACTCACCCACTCACCCACTCACCCACTCACCCTATCACCCACTCACCCACTCACCCACTCACCAACTCACCCACTCACCCACTCACCTACTCACCCACTCACCCACTCACCCACCCACCCACTCACCCACTCTCCCACTCACCCACTCACCCATTCACCCACTCACCCACTCACCCACTCACCCACTCACCCACTCACCCACTCACCCACTCACCCACTCACCCACTCACCCACTCACCCACTCACCCACTCACCCACTCACCCACTCACCCACTCACCCACTCACCAACTCACCCACTCACCCACTCACCCACTCACCCACTCACCCGCTCACCCGCTCACCCACTCACCCACTCACCCACTCACCCACTCACCCACTCACCCACTCACCCACTCACCCACTCACCCATTCATCCACTCACCCACTCACCCACTCACCCACTAACCCACTCACCCACTCACCCTCTCACCCACTCACCCACTCAACCACTCACCCACTCACCCACTCACCCACTCACCCACTCACCCACTCACCCACTCACCCACTCACCCACTCACCCACTCACCCACTCACCCACTCACCCACTCCCCCACTCCCCCACTCACCCACTCCCCGGCTCACCCATCCACCCACTCACCCACTCACCCACTCACCCACTCACCCACTCACCCACTCACCCACTCACCCACTCACCCACTCACCCACTCACCCACTCACCCACTCACCCACTCACCCACTCACCCACTCACCCACTCACCCACTCACCCACTCACCCACTCACCCACCCACCCATCCACCCACCCACCCACTCACCCACTCACCCACTCACCCACTCACCCACTCACCCACTCACCCACTCACCCACTCACCCAATCACCCATCGGCCCACCCACCAACCCACCCACTCACCCACTCACCCACTCACCCACTCACCCACTCACCCACTCACCCACTCACCCACTCACCCACTCACCCACTCACCCACTCACCCACTCACCCACCCACCCATCCACCCACCCACCCACTCACCCACTCACCCACTCACCCACTCACCCACTCACCCACTCACCCACTCACCCACTCACCCACTCACCCACTCACCCACTCACCCACTCACCCACTCACCCACTCACCCACCCACCCATCCACCCACCCACCCACTCACCCACTCACCCACTCACCCACTCACCAACTCACCCACTCACTCACTCACCCACTCACCCACTCACCCACTCACCCACTCACCCACTCATCCACTCACCCACTCACCCACTCACCCACTCACCAACTCACCCACTCACCCACTCACCCACTCACCAACTCACCCACTCACCCACTCACCCACTCACCCACTCATCCACTCACCCACTCACCCACTCACCCACTCACCCACTCACCCACTCACCCACTCAACAACTCACCCACACACCCACTAACCCACTCATCCACTCACCCAATCACCCACTCACCCACTCACCCACTCACCCACTCACCCACTCACCCACTCACACACTCACACACCCACCCACTCACCCACTCACCCACTCACCCACTCACCCACTCACCCACTCACCCACTCACCTGGTCACCCACTCACCCACTCACCAACTCACCCACTCACCCACTCACCCACTCACCCACTCACCCACTCACCCACTCACCCACTCACCCACTCACCCACTCACCCACTCACCCATTCATCCACTCACCCACTCACCCACTCACCCACTAACCCACTCACCCACTCACCCTCTCACCCACTCACCCACTCAACCACTCACCCACTCACCCACTCACCCACTCACCCACTCACCCACTCACCCACTCACCCACTCACCCACTCACCCACTCACCCACTCACCCACTCACCCACTCCCCCACTCCCCCACTCACCCACTCCCCGGCTCACCCATCCACCCACTCACCCACTCACCCACTCACCCACTCACCCACTCACCCACTCACCCACTCACCCACTCACCCACTCACCCACTCACCCACTCACCCACTCACCCACTCACCCACTCACCCACTCACCCACTCACCCACTCACCCACTCACCCACTCACCCACCCACCCATCCACCCACCCACCCACTCACCCACTCACCCACTCACCCACTCACCCACTCACCCACTCACCCACTCACCCACTCACCCAATCACCCATCGGCCCACCCACCAACCCACCCACTCACCCACTCACCCACTCACCCACTCACCCACTCACCCACTCACCCACTCACCCACTCACCCACTCACCCACTCACCCACTCACCCACTCACCCACCCACCCATCCACCCACCCACCCACTCACCCACTCACCCACTCACCCACTCACCCACTCACCCACTCACCCACTCACCCACTCACCCACTCACCCACTCACCCACTCACCCACTCACCCACTCACCCACTCACCCACCCACCCATCCACCCACCCACCCACTCACCCACTCACCCACTCACCCACTCACCAACTCACCCACTCACTCACTCACCCACTCACCCACTCACCCACTCACCCACTCACCCACTCATCCACTCACCCACTCACCCACTCACCCACTCACCAACTCACCCACTCACCCACTCACCCACTCACCAACTCACCCACTCACCCACTCACCCACTCACCCACTCATCCACTCACCCACTCACCCACTCACCCACTCACCCACTCACCCACTCACCCACTCACCCACTCACCCACACACCCACTAACCCACTCATCCACTCACCCAATCACCCACTCACCCACTCACCCACTCACCCACTCACCCACTCACCCACTCACACACTCACACACCCACCCACTCACCCACTCACCCACTCACCCACTCACCCACTCACCCACTCACCCACTCACCTGGTCACCCACTCACCCACTCACCAACTCACCCACTCACCCACTCACCTACTCACCCACTCACCCACTCCACCACTCCACCACTCCACCACTCCACCACTCCACCACTCCATCACTCCACCACTCCATTACTCCACCACTCCACCACTCCACCACTCCACCACTCCACCACTCCACCACTCCACCACTCCACCACTCCACCACTCCACCACTCCACCACTCCACCACTCCACCACTCCACCATTCCACCACTCCACCACTCCACCATTCCACCACTCCACCACTCCACCACTCCACCACTCCACCACTCCACCACTCCACCACTCCACCACTCCACCACTCCACCACTCCACCACTCCACCACTCCACCACACCACCACTCCACCACTCCACCACTCCACCACTCCACCACTCCGGAGAGGCCGAAAGAGCGGACTAACACGGATGGAGACCCGAATGCAAACGCCAGGGGGGCCACGAGGACGAGAAGGCGGCGGCAGAAAAAAGCAGGAGGGCAGACACCGAGAGCATGCACTAGTACAAGCGAGGATGAGGGAGGGGGATAGGAAACATGTGAGGAGCACACAGCGAGCACGCGCACCGGTGAACAGGAGCCAGGAGGCCCAGGACGCCGCACATACAACACCGCACACAAAGCGTGCACACCGGTGAGCAGGAGCCAAGGGGCCCAGGAGACCGTACACACGACACAGCGCACCGAGGCGGGCACACAGGTGAACAGGAGCCAAGCGGCCCAGGACACCGCGCACGCAACAACACACAGCGAGCGTGCACACCGGTGAACAGGGACCAAGCGGCCCAGGACACCGCACCCGCAACACCACACACAGAGCGTGCACGCCGGTGAGCAGGAGCCAGAAGGCACAGGAAACCGTGCACGCAACACCACACACAGGGCGTGCACAGCGGTGAACAGGAGCCAGGAGGCCCAGGACGCCGTACATGCAACACCACACATGGAGCGAGCACACCGGTGAACAGGAGCCAGGGGGCCCAAGACACCGAACACGCAACAGGCTGGGGCCGCGGCACTGGGGAAGGGGGCGGGAAGGGAGCGACCCGTGCTAGGCGCACGAAACGGTCCCCGGATGGATGAGGATCCAGAGGGCCCGCGCCACAGGGTTGCTGGCGGCCCGGTGGGGTATAAACACGGGATGAGGGATGGGATGGGGCCGCAAGACAGCCCAGGGGATTAGGCCGGGAAGGAAGCGACCCGTGCTAAACGCACGAAGCGGTCGCCGGAAGGAAGAGGCCCCAGTGGGCCAGCGCCACATGGTAGCAGGCGACCCGGTGGGGTATAAACACGGGATGAAGGGACAAGGGGACGGGGCGGGGAAGGGCGTGTGGCTAGGGCCGCACAACGGCCTGACGGGGTAATGAGTCCAAGGGAACGGGCCAGTGCCGGGATGAGGCAAAGGGGAGTGGGACGTGGGAAGGGCAGGGAGGCCGAAAGCGCCAAGCAACAGCCTCATGGGATTGGGAAACCAGTCGCCAAGGAGTGGTGAACCATGGGCCAACCATGGGGAGCCTGGCCACGGGAAGTTGGGAAAGTGCCCTGAACTCCGGGACGGCCGTGAGGTGTCCGCAGGGCCGAGGGTTCACCTTGAGATCCCCAGGTCAATGGCCTGAGTACACGTAGGTTCACGCGTGAGCGGGACCAGGGGGAACGTGGAAAGGGTCGCCCCCTGGCCTCCAGCCGTGGATGGACGACAACCAAGTGCATCCGGAAGCCGAGTGGGTACTCGAGCCCGTGAGGGATTGGGAGTGGTGGAATCTGGTTGACAGAGAGAAATGCTCCGCTGTCGGCGAGGGCTATCCACAGGAAACCCGCCTGCAGGCGCCCAATAGGCTGTGCTAGGGGGGGAAGGCCGGAGGATCCTTCGAAGGGTGACCGGAAGAAGCTGAAACCGTGAGGGCAGCGACTGAAGGGAGCCTACCACCGGTCATGCCCCAAGGGAACCTGGTTGAAGTTCTCGGCCGTGAGGTGAGACAGGGGTTGCCAGGGGAACTGATGGTTGAGAGCACTCCTTCCCGCCAGAGGCGGCCGGCATGTAAACCAAACAAGGAGATGTCAGATGAGGCTGCGGACGCGGCCGCCCTTACTTACTTACTTACTGTCTGACAAAACTGCATATGTGTTATCGTGATTAAAAAAAGTGAGGCTGGCTTTCTTGCATTGCTCGTTCATCCATTTGAGCTTTGAAACTGCTGTTTCGGTGTTACTTGGAATGGAGTGAACATCGAGATGCAGCAATACGGAGTATTTGGTGCGTAGGATTGCGTGTTGCAGGATGGAATTCATTTTTTCAAGAGAGGCCACTCGATTTAAAAGCTGCGTGGGTTCAAGTTTGGCTCCGTTGTTAGCGGAGTTTTTTGTGGACGAGATCATGAAAGTATTTTCATGGGCGGAGAGGTTGTAGGGAAAAGCCATAATGAGTGTATTCCTGTCAAGTGGGTAATGGGATTGAACGGTTTTGGCAATTTGGGAGGAGAGGGCTGAGTTGGTTTCAATGTCAAAACGAGCATGGGTGCTTCCAATGGGCGAGCCACGTTTTCTTATCTCACCGCGGTAATGTGCACAATTGGTGGAGGTGATGGATGAGGCATCTTGGAGGTCGGGTTTGATTAATTTGTTAAAAAATTGGAAAGCATCTTCCTCGGTGAGGACTTCGAGATCTCGCGAGATGTCAATTCTGAAATAATCGGTGATTGGTGGTGAGTGATGGGCTTCTTGTTGCGGGGTGATAAAAGCCTCAGCATGCGCAAGGTCATGGCCTAGAGAAATAGGAGGGAATTTGGGTGGTGTGTATTGGAATTCGCAAAGGTTATCCAAGGTAATCATTATATATCCCTCCGGGTGTGGGGCGGAGCAAATGTCAAAATGTTTTTGATCATTCTTGAGGATCATATTCAAAGGCACAAAGTTTTGGGAGATTTTTTGGTCGACCATAAACCTCCTTGCTTTGGCATAGGCTTGAGAGTAATCACAAATCCTGTTAGTGGCTTCACACACCCTCGGATGTGATACCAAAAGAATTAGCGTTCCCCTTACATGTATTTTAGCATGCGCAAGAGATGCCATGGCATTGAGCAACATGTTCACATGAGCGGTTGTGTTGTGCGAGGCGTCCTTGTTGAAGTCGTAGTTTGTGGTGGGGGTGAAGATGAAGGTTCTTGTTTGGGACTCGTAGAGGTTGGCCATGATGTTGAGGGTTGTGATATTTTGGGGTGTGACCACTTTTGCATTTTTGATGGCTCGTTCATGGTCCCCGTTGGATATGGGGCGGAATACTCGTACTTCTCATTGAAAAAGTTTTGGTAGTCGGTGCCCCCAAAATGGATTTCGTGAGGTTGTTTGTGAAATTGGGCGTTGATGTCCCTGGTTGGTAACATGGTGATGTAGTCGGAGTATACATGTTTGTCTTGAGATTGGAATTGATAGAATTCCGGAACTTTTTCATCTTGAAGGTCTTGGTGAAGTTGGGATGGAGAGTTGTCGGTGAGGTCGTTCACAACAACGTTGATGGTTTGGTGGGTTTCCAAGTCTTCCATTCGGATGAAAGTGAAGGTCTTTTTACGCATTTCTGAAGGTTTGGCATAATCCACCGTTGAATTTTCATTGTAATGAAGTTGGGTGTTGATGACGATCTCGTTGTTGACTGCCTCCTTCGTTTCACGGTTTGGTTGCGGGCTGGTCTTTTGAGACCATTTTGTCTTGTGGCGCTTGGATTTGCCGTTTGAGATTGAGCTTGCATTATGGCTTGGAATTGCGTCTGGAGTGTTTGTTTCGGAGATTGCTTTCTGATTTGACTTTGGAGTTTGGGGTTGTTGATCATTCTCCTTTCCTTTTTCATTTGTTCTGCTTTCCTGAAGAGCCGCGTTGCGTCTGTGATCTCTCAGTTGATGGTCGCTTTTCTCGAATTGCGCCACGCGATTGGCGACAGACTTGTTCGGATCTGCAGTCTTTGGCGCGTTGCATTCTTTGGCCATGATGGATTTCTTGAGCAGCTGTTTTTCAAATTATGATCAGCGTGTGCGCCAAGAAATTGCGGATCGAGTAATACCTAATACGCAGGCAGAAATCAGTGATATCGAAAAAATTCAGGAAAGGATTTTGTTGTAGTCTGTCACCCTCAAAATGGGAGTTTCCCACGGAGGACCCTGTTCTTCTGTAGGTTGTTAACGTTGGTTGGTTGGGTTCGTAATGGTAGAGTTGTGGAATGCTGTTGTGTTCGTGGGTATGGTGGTCGGCGGGCGCGGCGCGTTGGACGCCCTTCCCGTTTCCACCCATGCATGCCTGGCCAGTTTGGTGTTGGCCGGCTTGCGTGTGGGCTGTTTATGGTCACGTCGTGGCCCCTGCAGTGGTTTTATTGGTGCACTGTTGTGTTAGCCACCTCACGGTCGGCTTGTTCGGCGTTGGTTCCTGGGCGCCGCAGCAGGCCGTTGCGCAGCGGGATCTTCTTTGCGTAGGTGCCCTGCTTGTTTCGGTGTTGGTTGGTGCCAGTTGCGTGGGGCCGGCATGGTACATTTTGACTGTGCGCCGTCCCCCCACCGTGGGGGACAAGAAAAACGATGGGTGGTTTGAGCGCTGCAAAAGGTTTCCGAATTCGGTGCTACTGATGCATATGTGGCCATGTGCTCATATACAGGTTCATTTTCACAGGTAAAAATATCTTCATGGAGGCCAGGAAAGCTCCAGGAGTACGCTGCCACTCCAGTACAGATGTCAGCTAGTCTGTAGTATCAGGAAATAGCTCCAGCTTGCCCTGGAAATAGCTCTTTTAGTCATTTTGCTAAGGTTTTTGAAGTTTCTAAAACCTTTGAGGGTTCATTGAACCTTCAAAATAATTAGAACCAACGGCGCGGCAGCGGGCGCCAGTCGTCGCCGTCATTTTTGCAACATTATCTTCTCGACAGAAAATGTCGTGAAGTTGCGTAAAAGCTCCAGAAAAGCTGTTTTTATATCGATTGTTACTGAATTATGATGGATTTTTGGTGTCTGTTATGGCATTTTACATGAAAATGCATTATCTTGCCAATTTTCTACTGATGGCCTGCTGCGACGGCCGTTCCCTCCCATATGGGGGATATTAAGTAGAAGACCATAGGTTTTCAGAAAAAATATCATATGGCGCCAGAATGCCCCAAGGCCCCTAGGCTGGTGCTTGGGGGGAGACCCATGTATCAAGTTTTAACCATGTTTTCAACATGTTCATGAGATTGTGTGACTTCTTTGACCTTGGTTTGACCCAGAACTGACTTAGACATGTTGACGACAGCACAGTTCCTGTTGACGACAGTCGTTGACGACCTGAATCTCATTTTACAGGGCCTGTGGTGCCCTGATTTACTGTGACGTTTCCTAAAAATTTAACCGTAGCACATGGTTTGGTACTTAGGTATGTTTACATGTGTATTAACCAACGTTATTGCCTTGTTTGCCCTACCTTCCTTCTTCACGACACCAGATTGTGTCATGGGGCGAGCAAAGCTCCGAGAACAATTTGTATTTGCATGGTATTACGGAATCTCTTGTGCCTACTTGCTCTTTTAATGTGTCTTGAAGAGTGCTCACATAGCCTCTAAAATGAGTGCTCCATATGCCTCAAAAAAGACTATAAAAATGGGTTTGTAAGACCTCAAGCTATTACCCATGGAGCAGATTTCAGTACCCAAGATCCAAGGGCATACCAATACGCGTCAAAATTGTTCTAGAGTGGATGCAGCTCTGAAGGAGAACTTGGAGTTCTTTGTGTTCTTCAAGGTTTGTGGACCCTTGGCACAAGCAACAAGAAGGAGCCAATCCAGGGAGCTCAGGTTCTTCACCAAGGCCAAGATTGGACTGCAGCTCAACCAGTCAACGCCTTGGTCTGGCCTGGGAAGGCCTGGACCGACAATACATCCAGGTATGTCCTCCACAACCTCCACCTCCTCCTCAAGTACTTGGACTGAGGAGCATCATCAAGAATTTCAAGAAAATCAAGAAATGGATCATGACCAAGACAAGGAGCCTTGGTGGGCTACCTACTCTGGTTCAGAAGCGGCGGAGATCGCCGAATATTCTACGAAAAATTTGTCAGCTACATCCTGCGACGACAATGGGCAAGAAACCAGCCCAATAAAATGGTATGACCAAGCTCCACATGAGTTTCAACAAGCCATTGACTTTTATGAATCCTAACAACAAGACCATCAAGAATTTGACATGTGGGACAGCTCCAGCGAAGGTAGCTGTCGCCAGACGAAGACGTCAAGAAGAAAAGAGCGTCGTCCCTTCACAGCCAAGGAGCTGGAGATCTTTGACAAGGAGATGGAGAAGTTCTTCAAGAATTATAAGAGCACGATTGGCTCTGAGAGTGGGCAACCCTCTCCAATCATATTTGTTTGATTTTTCCAAGCCCTTTGTCATTTCCTGCCAGTCCTGCCAGAGTCCCAGTGATATATATTCAGGAGTGTATGTTGTAAATACTTCTGTTTTCTGGCGATTCTTGCCATTGTTTGGTTGTACTATACTTATTTTTAAGGTTGTTTGAACCATACATTTTACCTGCACCACAGTATTTTATACTTGTTTCTTTTGCTTATGTCTTCTTGCCCAAGGACTCTGTTTTTTCAGGATGGGTGTTTTTCGAAACACTGAAGCAGGAAAAACATATAGGGCAAAACATGAGTTACTTTTACCCCTTTAAGGTTTCTCTAAACAAAGCTCATAGAACCCTTTTGAGGAGGGGGGTGATGCATATGTGGCCATGTGCTCATATGCAGGTTCATTTTCATAGGTAAAAGTATTCCCATGGAGGCCAGGAAAGCTCCAGGAGTACGCTGACACTCCAGTACAGATGTCAGCTAGTCTGTAGTATCAGGAAATGGCTCAGGCTTGGCCTGGAAATAGCTATTTTAGTCATTTTTGTAAGGGTTGTGAAGTTTCTAAAACATTTGAGGCCTCATTGAACCTTGAAAGTAACTAGAACAAATGGCGCGGCAGCGGGCGCCAGTCGTCGCCGTCATTTTTACGACATTATTTTCTTGACGGAAACTGTCGTGAAGTTGCGTAAAAGCTCCAGAAAAGCTGTTTCTATATCAATTGTTATTGAATCATGATGGATTTTTAGTGTATGTTATGGCATTCTTCATGAAAATGCACTATCTTGCCAATTTTCTACTGACGGCCTGCTCCGACGGCCGTTCCCTCCCCTATGGGGGATATTAAGTATAAGACCATAGGTTCTCAGAAAAAATATCATATGGCGCCAGAATGCCCCAAGGCCCCTAGGCTGGCGCTTGGGGGGAGACCCATGTTTCACGTTTTAACCATGTTTTCAACATGTTCATGACATTGTTTGACTTCTTTGACCTTGGTTTGACCCAGAACTGACTTAGACATGTTGACCACAGCACAGTTCCTGTCGACAACAGTCGTTGACCACCTGAATCTCATTTCACAGGGCCTGTGGTGCCCTGATTTACTGTGATTTTCCCTAACAATTTAACCTTAGCACATGGTTTGGTACTTAGGTATGTTTACATGTGTATTAACCAACGTTATTGCCTTGTTTGCCCTCTCCTCCTTCTTTAGGACACCAGATTGTGTCATGGGGCGAGCAAAGCTCCTAGAACAATTTGTATTTGCGTGGTATTACAGAATCTCTTGTGCCTACTTGCTCTTTTAATGTGTCATGAAGAGTGCGCACATAGCCTCTAAAAGGAGTGCTCCATATGCCTCAAGAAAGACTATAAAAATGGGTTTGAAAGACCTCAACCTCTTCCCCATGGAGCAGAATTCAGTACCCAAGATCCAGGGGCGTACCAATACGCGTCACTACATTCCCTGTCCCGCCCTGGCAGCGAGACATGCACAACCCATCATCCGGTATTTTGCAGTGCCCTTCGGCCGTCCTGGCACCTTCGCCTGTGCCATTCATATGTACACCCCCGTCGGTGGCAAGGCCCCGTCGGTCCCCCTTGGTGTATCTGCGTGCTCCCCATGAAAGCCCCAGGGTGCTGTTTCGGCTCGGTGGTGCGGTGCTCCTGTTCGTGTCTTCCTGCCTGTGGTGCGCCGTATCGGGCCGTGTGGCTGGCGTGTCGGTGTCGCAGTGCGGTGTTTGGCGGTTAGGGTGGTTAGGGCGGCTCGGCTCGTGCTTTGGTCCCGGGACGCTCCGTTCGGCGTGGCGGGCTGGGTTCGGCGTAACACATCCGTGCCCGCCGGCAGGAGCCGGCGGGTTTGCATGTCCCGTGTGGCGAGCCTGTGCTCCCTTGTGTGCCCCTGGTGGGGGTTCTGAGGAAAGGAATACTGGGCAGTGTAGAAACCCCCCTCTCGCTCCTTGACGCTGTTAGCTTTCGGCGGGGAATGTGTCCCTCGTACCATTCTCGAAGGTTATATGTGCCAAATCCCCCCCAGTGTTTCAGGCGTTTACCTTTCCCGGAGGAGGTGCGCTGGTCCCCGCGGTGCACGTATCCCTTGATTCTCGCCTTGGAAGGTAACATTCGGGACGATTGTTCGATAACATTCCCGTGGTCATCGGCCCGGCCGTGGGTCACGCGTGTTTGGCTGGCCCCTTGGGCCGGCCCCTTGTGGGTCCGGTTCGCGGGAGAGGAGGGTCAGGTGGAAGGACAGATCCGAGTCGGGCGCCGCCTCTTTCTCTGTTGCAGGCGGGTTGCGGGGCTCCGGGAAGCGTGGCCACCGCCCGGGGGATGTCTTAGCCCACGCAAACTGCACCCTGTTTTGCGCGCCGAACGCGCAGAAAAGGACCGGTTCGCAACAGGGCAAAAAAACTATTTTCTTTGATGTTTGATGAACGTGATTTTAGACGTAGGGGAATAAATTGCTTTCTTAGTGTTGTGCAACTCTGCGTTCCTCAATACGACGTTTTTTACATTTCTCTGGCGTTCTGAGTGCGCGAGGCCTCGCGCACTCAAGATGTTCAAAGTAGAGTTTATCACGAAACCCAAGCACCCGTAAGGACTGGCGTTTGCGGAAATACGCAGCTCGGTACACGTTATTAAAAGTAGGATTGTGTTGCCCACGGAGCATTGGAAGTGTAGGAATGTCGGACTTCCCATGTTAGGGGAAACACATATACTGTAAAGTGAAAAGAAAATACAAATTTAGGCACCCTGAGTGCGCGAGGCCTCGCGCACTCAGGTCACGTTTTGTATTCAATTTGCAGAATGGAAATAACGCGTACAATTGTAGGTACGGTACCAGACGGACAAACACATTTGATTTTTCGGGTGTATGTGTGTGTAGACACCATGTTGGTCAGATATAACAAGGCATAGAACATTGTCCCACGGAAACAATCAGTGCGCGAGGCCTCGCGCACTCAAATGACGGATGAAAATGAAAAACCAGGCAGGTCAGGTCAGGCACGCCGGTATTTGCATTCCCTTTCACGGCTACCACCTGTGACAGTCGATTATACATCGGTAACCTTCGTCATATTTTTCAGGGGATCAGGGGAATGATTTGCTTTTTTCCAACAGCCACTCAATGGCAGACGTGTCCGGTTCTAATAGCGGCCGTGGCCTTCGCTGCCCGATAGATATGGTTTTTTTTTCCAACTGGGTTTACAAAAGGAAACAGAATAGGAAACTGTGGTTGCGAAAACGGTTTTTGGTTACTGGGAACGGAGCGCACGCAGACACCAAATACAATCTGCGGCGGCAGCACGCACACCAGAAATGAAGACAGGAAAGAGCCAGATGTTTTCAAACACATTTTTTTCAAAGATCGCTGTGCGAAACGATAACCAAAATAAGCGCGCAAATCTAGCTCCACAGAGAAAGACGCAACATGCCACTTCGAGGCAGAAAATCCGTAACGCATCAGATGATAGCAGAAGTAAGCAAAGGAGCTGCAGCACTACGAGAGGCATGCGCGGCGGAACCAGCATACCAAACAGCAGACGACCTGTGGATAGGACTCAAACGAAACGACCTGGCGGCGCAACTGGTGTTAACATTTGCACAGCAACTCAGGTTCAACAAAAGAACGCGCCACAGTTTACCAGCAGCTAAAAGGCAGGAGGACAAGCGCTGGGTGCGCATTTTGCGACAGGAGGGCTGGAACCTGTACCTGTTGATGCGTCAACAGGGCAGTACCAAACAGGAAAAAACCAGGAAACAAAACAGGGTACCTAACACAAACAGAAAGACGAACAAAAGTACGTCTTGGGCAAGCAGACGCTGCCGCAGATACAGTGGACGAACAGGCAGCAGCAGCACTCAAAGCAACGTGGTCACTGGTGCTTTCGTCGTGTTGCGTGCTGTGGATAGACAACTGGTACCGGGCACATTACACAACACACCCAGACGAAAGTGACCGGTCACAAAACTGTACTGCAATGGCAGTACTTCAACTGAAGCAGAGGCCCACATATTGGGCAGGACATCCAGCCGTTGAGGACCTGGCAGCGCGGATAACGACAGTGGCAAGGGCTCTGCAACAACGTGAACGAAGAATCCCCCAGACTTTGCGTGATATGGGGTATGCAGATGGGTGTACACCAGACGCCAGAAACGTGAGAGCACCGTTGGATGTGAGGAGGGATGCAACGACCGTGCAGGCACAGGTGTGGCGCCCATTTGCCCTGTCAAAAGAAAAGGTAACTGGTGGTGTTGGTCTGTTAAACTTGTTACACTTTGCAAAGGACGTAGCGCAACAGACAAACAGAGTTTTACCGCTGTTGGTTGACGAAAACATACACTACAGGATACTAAAGTTGTTGTACGGTGCCAAGAACCAACGATGGAACATGCGTGCGTACCTGCGTTACGTGCCTGTAGTTTACGGTGTCTGGCATGCCTACAAGTTCGTTGTTACTCATACTTTTCGGGTGTTCTGGCCCATTCTAACCTACCTACGGAAAGGTCTGCTACGACCTGGTTCCACCATACTATCATACCCCAAACGGATAGTTATGGAAAAAACTATTGCTGCGCTGATGCTTACCACCCCCCGAATACTACGCCTGGATCGGCGCAAGGCACAAGCTGCAACCGCGATCAGTGGTCGTGACACTGCGCATGCCAACAGGGCAGCAGTGGCAAACGCAGTCTTGCAATTGTTGTCGGAATGGTGCCCGTTGTTGTTGTACTTGGGCCACGTGGTACGGGAATGCAACTGGTCAGGGGAAAACAACGGTACAGGGTCACGAGCCCAGGAGGTAGTGCAGTTGAGTTTGTGTCTGTTGAGGAGGCTGCGTCGAGGACCGTGTGACACCCTACTGAAGTACAAACGCACGATTATGTGCACATTGCTGTACAACAGCAAATGGCACCAGGACCTGCCCGGTCAGGCACACTCAGAGGAGTTTGGAGAAGGGATGTTGAGCAAGTTGGTGCAGGACAAGGCGAGAAACACGGGTTCTGTTAGTGTTGAGGAGGTCGAAAACCATTACTTGTTACTAAAGGTTGGTCCTGGTGGCAAACGCGTGGGGGTGCAAAACGTTTCCAAGAACCTGGTACACAGCATGCGACAACGACTGACAAGACTTTTGGCGACAGACCGAATTCGCATGGCGTATGTGGAATGGGAGTCGGCCAGAGTCAGCACTGTTGCAACTTCGTGGCCGCGGAGGTTACCGAGATTCCCACCCTCACCTACACAACCCCTTGGTTACGACCACTACCGGCTACTTGGTCACAGCGTACTAGATGCCCTCATTGACCAGAAAACAAATCCCACCAACCAACTGAAACGGAAACTGGATGCTGTTGTGGGACGGAGAACAGATATGGATGCCGACAGACAGGAAGCAGCAACACGCAACGTGCGGCAACGCTTGCGGTAACAGACGCCCGCAGTGCGCGAGGCCTCGCGCACTAAACTTTACGAAAAACAGGTATGTAATGCGATGTGAGTGCGCGAGGCCTCGCGCACTGAGTAGTTCGCTAATTGCCTTAGATTAAGACACAACAGAGACAGTTGTGGAACAGATGTGCGAAAACGACCTACAAAATACCGTTGCGACTGATTTCAGAGTTCAAATGACCGTGTTTCAAGTCATGCCATTTGCTCTTTTCAGGTATCTTTTGGCATCATGAGTGAACCAGGGTCGCCAGAACGTCCAGCACCAGACACAGAGGCCATGGAGTCGTCACCAGGGACCGACCAAGGGGACACGCCGAAGAAAAAACGCAAGAAGAAGGGTGAGAAGAAGCCAATACCGGAGATGAAGCTCACCGTCAACGTGCAACAGTGGCTGCGGCAGGAGAATGGTAAAGCCTTGAAGATAAAGATTGCTGATTTGAGAGTTGACAAGACCAAGGAGAGCGGACAGATCCGATCCATCAACTATGACGATGTTGCCAGGAAAGTGACGGGATACCAAGCACTGCCACCAGCTGGACCGTTGCGCGTAACGGCGTGGGAGGATAGTGGTATGACTCGCTTCGCGTTTGATCAAAGATGTTTCTTCTCTTTGCTTCGGTACATGGTTTGCTTTGCAGATGGCTCACTTTACGTTCTAAATGGTCAGCATGGCCCAGAAACATGCAGAAAGATACAGGAACTGCGTCTCGCAGAAGGCAAAGAATTGGAGGACTGGCAGGAGTTTTGCTACGTTGACATTCTGAAGTACGAAACACCTTGGAGGATCCGGGCCAAGGTTGCAGGATTGCAACAAGCTGCCAGCCAGTCTGTGACATGGATTCCGCTGTCCGAGGCGCTGGACAACATGTTGTTGTACATTGAGGACCAGAAGCGGGAAAAAGAACCACAAGATTTCGAGCAGTTCAAGACTGCTGTTGTCCAGGCCGCCGTCAACTCTGCGTTTCTTGCACCCGAGGTTTTGGAGGAAGCAGGACACACAGTATGCATTCGTGTATTGCGCGGTTACAGTGCGTGAGGACTCGCGCACTCCATGGCATTGTTTTCCCTCGCAGAACTCGACATTCAAGAACTGCAGGGACATCTTCTCCCTGGCGTATTACTGCGGTCGTGAGGCGGTTCCTGGCATGAAGAACCTCGAGAATAAGAGCAGGAAAGATGAAGTTACAAGGAATGCCTTCAAGAAGCTGGAGGGGCTGCATCTACCCAGCTTATTGCGGAAAGTCTGTGCGCACATGAACCTGAAGGACTCGACCTTACGCACCACCCAGAAGTAGGTAGGTAGGTAGGTGCACTCGGTCGTGGAGAGGCGCCCCATGGTTCCCCCTGGCGTCGCCCCTGTGACGAACAGGAAGAGGCTCCGCGCGTGAAGAGGGGAGGCGGCTTACATTCCGCTAGACCTGACTGTTGGCCCCCAACAAAGCGGCCCCGGGGTACACCAGGAGGGCTGATGGCCGCCAGCGTGACGTGCTTGTCTCGCCGGGAGGGTGGGCCCCCGTGCTTGCGCACGTCCCCTCCTTTGGGCGGAATCCTAGGGGTTCACCGGACTTCCTGGCGTATCCCGTTCCCAAGGCATGCATGCATGTTCTTGGTACTAGGGTTCCGAGGCGCTTGGGTGTCGCACGCTCCGCCTCGAGCCCCAAACCTGCGCTGGCCTTAGGATGCAGCCTTACCCCCGGTCTCCGGATCTCGTTTGACCGGGTCACCTGCATGGCGCGGGCTGCCTCAGTGCTCGGGCTGTGGGCACTGGGTTTCCTACTGCTGGCTTGCGTTTGTGGTTGGGTCCGGGTTGCGGTTGGTCGTGGGTTTTGTGAACCCCTGCCCGTCATGGCTGGGGTCTTGGGTGGGTGTGTTTGGGCTCGGTTTGTGGTGTTGTCCCTCTTTTGCTGGCTGTTTGTGGTGTTCGTGGTTGCACTTTGGTGTCGGCCTGCTTTCGGGTTGTGTGTGGTTTGGTGCGCGTTTCCCCTGCCCCCCGCTGTTTCCGGTTCCAGTGTGCGGTGTGGGCGTGCGTGCTTGGCCCGGGTCTCGGCTGGGCGCCGCCCTTCCTGGCTGGGTTGTCGGGGTGTGTTTTTTTGCGCTTTTTTTTTTCCGCTGCTGGGTGTCCCTGTCCCGGGCCTTGTGGTCTCTCCCCCCGTCTCTTTTCTTTCGGGCAGGGCTGCTGGCTTTTTTTTTTTTTTTGGTGTGTGTCTGCTTGTTTCGGTGCCCCTTTACCCGGTGGGCCGCTCTTCCTGGCTTGGTGTTGCCGGTTTTGGCTGGGTGGTCCCCCTGTGCCTGTTTGGGGGTCCTGTCTTCGGTGGCCTCTGGGTGGGGGGTTTGGCCACCTTCTGTGTTGTTGGCGGGCGGTTTGGTGGCTGTGGGCTGTTTTCGCGCGCCCCCCCCTCCCCCCCCCCCCTTTTCTTTTTTCGGGGGGGGGGCGGCCTGGCTTTTCTCCCCTTTGCCTTCCCTCGGCTGGCGCTTGCTCTGTGGCTGGTGTGTGGTGTGGTTGGTCCCTCGCCACTCCTGGCGGAGGTTCCTGTGTGCTACTCCCCGCCACTCCTGGCTGGGTTTCGCTGCCGGTGGTGGTGGGCGGTCCCCGCCACTCCTGGCTGGGGTCCGTTGGCGGCGTTTCTGTGTGCTGGCGGCGGTGGTGTGCGTGCTTTGCTTGGCCGGGTCGGGCGGGCCGGCCTCCCGGGCGCGTTCTGGTGCGCCTCACCCTTTCCTTTGGCCGCTTTGTCTTTCTGCTTTGCCTGGCCCCCTCCGGGCTGGGGTTGCCCCTCTCTCTTTCGCTGCTGTTGCCGTTCCTCGTTGGTTGTTTTTTTTTGGCCTCCCGCTGCCTGGCTCTCCGTGCGCTCGCGCCTCGTTTGTGTCTCCCGCTTGGCCGTTGGCTCCTCTTTGGTGGTTGCTCCCCCGCCCCCCCCCCCTTTCGTGTCTCGCGGTTTTCGTCGCTCCTGCTTGGTGCCTTGGTGTTTTTTTTTTCTCCTTCTTCTTCTTCCTCCGTGCGCCCCCGTTGTCTCCGGCTTCATCTGGTTTCCGGCCCCGGGTGCCCTGGGCCTCGGCGCTTGCGTTGTTTGTTTTGTTGGCCTTCTGGTTCTCGGCTCTCCGTGCGCTTGTCCCTCTTTCGTGCTTTCCGCTTGGCTGTTGGCTGCTCCCGCGTGGTTGCTGCCCCCCCCCCCCCTTTGTGTCTCGCCGTTTTTGTTCCTGCCGCTCGGTGCTGTGTGCCGTGTTGTGCTGTGCGTCCCTGGGTGCGGTGCGGCGCCGCGCCGCTGCGTGTTGTTTCGCCCGGTGTTGTGCTGTCGTGTGCTGTGTTGCGCTCGTTTGGTGCCGCCGTTTGTTGCGCCGTGCCCTCTTGCGCTGCCCGTTGCCCTGGGGCCCTGTGCTCTGCGGCGCTGTGTTTTGCGGTGTTCCCCCGCGCTGTGTGCTCTGTGCTGTGTGTGTTTTGTCGTGGCGCGGTGGTGCGTGCTGTTGTTTGCCGCTCTGCCTTGTGCTGTGTGTGTCCCGGGGTGCTGTGCTGTGCGTTCCCTGTGCTCTCCGTTCTGTGCGGTGCTGTGCTTCGCTGTGCTGCTGCGCTCGCGTTGTGCTGTTCGTGTGGTGCGTGCTGTTGCTGGCGCCTGGTGCTGTGGTGCGCTGCTGTGTGTTGTGCTGTTTCCTGTGGTGTGCCGTGGTGCGGTGCTGGGTCTGGTGGCCCGTGGTTGTCTGCTGGTGGCGTGTTTTGGTGTCGGTGTCCCTGTCTGGCCGCGTGGTCTGCTTCCCTGTGGTTGGTGTGGTTTGCTGTGGTGCCCTGCTTTCCTGTGTCGTGTTCTGTGGTGCTGTGCTGTCGCGTGGTGCTGTGCTGTTGTGCTCTGCTGTCGTGTTGCGGTGCTGTTGGGGCTTGCTTTGCCCTCCTGTGGGCTGTCGTGCTGTGCTGTGTTGTGCTGTTGGTTGGCTGTGCTGTTTTTGGCCTGGTGGTGGTGTCTGCGTGCTGTGGTGCTCTTTTCCTCGTGCTGTGCGTTCCCTGTCTTCTCCGCTCTGTGCGCTGCGGTGCCTTGTTGTGCTGGCTGTGGTGCCCTGCTTCCCTGTGTCGTGTGCTGTGGCGCTGTGCTGTCGTGTGGTGCTGTGCTGTCGTGCTCTGCTGTCGTTTTGCGGTGCTGTTTGTGTTTGCTTTGCCTTCCTGCGGCCTGTCGTGCGGCGCCAGTGTGGTCTGCGCTGTTGTTGGTGCCTCGTGCTGTGGCGTGTCCCTGTGCGTTGTGGTGTCTCCCTGGGCGTTCTGCGGTGTGGTGGTGCTGCTCTGGTGTGTCGTGGTGTCTTGCTGTGCTGTGCGTTGTCCTGTGGTGTCCTGCGCCCTGTGCCGTGTCCTGCGGTGCCGTGCTGCCCTGCGGTGCTGTGCTGGTTGGCTGTGCTGTGGGGTTGTCTGCGCTGCTGGTGTTTGTTGTTCCTTTTGTCCTCTTTTCCTTTGCTAAAAACCCCTGCCGTTTTTCCGTGCCTTTGAAAACTTTCTGAAAACCACAAATTTTAAAATGTTTCTCTTCAGAAAATTAAACTCCACGCAACTCACGCACGCAGGCAAGCAGCAATACTAAGGTGAATTTTCTGACTTACGTGTTGCCACGCGACCGCGAAGATGGTGGTCTTGCTTGCTAGGGGTTGACCGCTTTTCCCCCAGGGCCGGTCGCCTAAGCTGATGAAAAGGGGTGAGGGGGGGTAGAAGGGACGGGAGGCAGGTGCATGGAGAAGAAAAGAAAAGGAAGGGAAGCAGGGCGAAGGGACGCGGCGGCTTAGAAAAACTTTTCGAGTTTTACGTGCTGCTCGCGACGCGTTTTTCTTTGCGCCTACAGCTAGTTAGGCGACGAGAGGGACGGCGTTAGGGTTCTACGAGCGTTACGGTTGTTACGGCGCTAACTATTCACCTATTTCACGTCGAAAAATTTCTCGTCGCGTTTTTACGCGTTTCGCAGCGCGCCTTTTGGCCTAAGCGTTTTTTATGTTAATTACCTTTAATTTCACTTATTTTTTCGTCGTGTTTTACTTATCTGTTAATTTCATTCTGGCGCCAGGCGGCAGCGCGCACGACAGGGAGCGGGCGGATCCACCCACCCAGAACTACATTGCCGCGCAGATTAGGAATCAATGGGTTACTTTCCATCTTCACCATCCGGACAATAAGCAGTATGTCAACCAGACGGCAGGTATGCGTCAGTGTCGTAAAGAAGGTCCCTACCAGGACCGGCCCCCGCTGTGCCCCTTCCGCCTGTAACCCCTGCTGATTTACTCCGGATCAACGATTGCATTCCTCAATTTCCAGGGTCCAAGTCCAAAAATATAGAAAATAAAATCCTCCTCCAACCCTGAATAGCAACCAGATCCCACAAATACAGCAATAACCCGATTCACAATCCAAATCAGGCTGCGGGCTTCCGTTCAGCACACCGGTCGTCTCACGGTGGCGGGCATGTACAAGAATTGCACCAAGGAAGAAAGCCCTGAAATTGGCATATGAACACAAATAAAGCAAAGTTGGGGAGAGAGGTAAACATACACATTCACAGCCATAAACCCCTCATTCCCCGGACTCAAGACCTTCTCTTGACTCACCAACATATTGCCCTGAACCAGGTCCAATGAGATGGCTGAATGCCATGTGTCACAAGTCACTACATAAACCCCAAAGATGTGTTCACTCCCAAGCCTCTAAATCCTAGCCCAATAGGGGAGGTGGCGTGTCATGGCCTAGAGTGGCACTCAGGACCATGCCCTACCCTGACATAAACTTGGTTGGACTTGGAATGGAATGGGCTTAGAGGAATGACCTATGAGTTTGAACTCATAACATGCCAAAAAACTGCCAATTCACACCATATTGGCCATATATCAAATATATGCTCAAAATTGAAGTTACCACTTATCCGAAGGCTCGAAGCATGCATGGAATCGAAGTCTAATATTCATGGAGGATATAGACCAAAGATCCATGCCCATGTACATCCCCACTTTACCCTCGAAACCCCTTCGGATATGGGCGCCACGCACTTCCCAAGTCAGCCCATGATCTTGAGACCAATTCTTGTAATCCTTCGTGCGCCAAGCCAAATGGAGCACGCAATCCGGCATATGGTGGTGTTCAACTCCAAAGCATATGCCATCATATGAACAACATACCATGGTTCGACTTCCCATAGGCTTCTTGCTGTTTGCCGACCAGGTAAGTACACAAAACGCAAAAATGAGCAAAAATTGAGGTCAAAAACATGAAAATATGACCAAATACAAAGTTGTCATGATAGTATATCTCTATGCTCACCCATGATATCCGCTCATGGTTCAATACACGAATGATTGGAACCAAATGCGAACCATTCCCCCACTTAGATCCCCAATCGGGCGCATGGAGATACCTTCGCCACTCATATCTACATGCCCCATGAAAATGGGAGTGCACTCATGGATCTATTTGCCAAACATACCCTGAGCAATACATATGCGGTAGACTTAGTCTAGCGCTTTGAATTCCACAATTGGGACATGGGCAAAACCCTTGTCACGTATGGCTCTCCATCTCGTCGGCCACACGAAGATATATAACATGGGCGTGAGCATATCAAGACATATACCATGCATATAACACATACCCTCAAAATGTGGCTCCCACCATGATATGCCATGTCCCTCCATGGTCATAACTTCACGTTAAAAATACGTAGGAACCCAAGAAAAATTGCTATGCAACCCCAACACTCATGCGGCACACTCCAAAGTCGCATGAAAATATTCGGTTGCACGGTCCAAGAGTTATATATCACTTTATACCCTCTTGACCATTATCCCTTGCTACACCGAGCATGTGTACACATCAAAGGCGTTTGATGCTTCCTAAATTAAGTTGAGAGTAAGGCGCTTGCAACCCAACCTTCCTTATTCTCTTTCCTCACACTCGCGCGTAGATATGGCCATTCAAAGTGGTCCCGCGATTCACTTTTGTTTCCCTTATATCTCCGAGTCAAATGGGTGGCAAGTATAAGGGAACCCTGATTCGGGCATAGGGAAAAGAGTATGATCACTCGAAGAAGTCCAAATCAAGTGCGGCGATGTCGAAGTCGAAAATCCGATTTCGACAACGCGAAAAATTCGGATTAAAATTTCGAGTGCTTATTTAGAAAATTGCGGAAGCAACGAACCCTTTGCTGATGAAATCTGACCCTTCAACGGAGTATCCGCCAAAATATCTGGAAACAACAGTTAACCAATCGGTTAACGCAAAATCGCGAGCCAACTGACAGTCGCCGATACATTGACCATCAGAACGAAAGGCTGAAAAATTACGGAAACATTATGATAATAAAACCCTGTTGATTCCTGATATTCCGATATATAAATCTCCGCTGGCGGTGCCTCGGTTCTGAATATGGCCGCTCATAGCCGGAATGGCCAAACCTATCACACTATCACATCGGGTTAGGTCAGGTGGATGGGAGAGTATGATATCAGCCAATGGCGGCTTGCCGGCACATAGATACACACCCCAAGTGACCCCAAGATGGCCACGGGGGTCCGAACCGGCTTCACCCCCCTTCTCAGAGCGTTGTTACCGCTCGGAAGTCATTGAAGAGAGGACGGGAGGACCCCAATGGGCTCCAACCCCCCACTCCATGTCCCAAGGACACATGGAGGCCCCACACACGTCGTAGGCGTCCCCCATGCCCCATGGGAGGGGTGAGGACACTGAAAATCGGTGCCCTATGCCATATCCGGTCTCCTCTTGATCTACAACATGGACCAAGGGGATCAAAGATGGAGAAACGTCGTCGGCCGACCTAAATAAGTATACCACAATGAAATATATATGTGGAGATGGAGTGAAGGGGGTATATGGCCAATCAAGGCTGAAAAATCCCCGGATGAACGCCCTCACCCGTCCCCTCAATCACAGAAACAAAAAAAATGCCAAGGGGGATCCATTACGGTGCTACAGCAGCAACCAAATGGACCAACACGTCCTTGACATCCAAAGAAATATTCTTTTTCTTTAAATAGTCCATCCAGACCGTGGTATACCTCGGCAGGGAAACTGCTCGGAGGTTCCCACGAATCCCTGGATGCGGCGAAACCCTTCCAACGGACTTTATAAAGCCTGCCCCCAGGCGTCCCCGGGTCCGGCTTGTCCGCCAGGATCTTCTCGGCGGTGAAGTCGTCGTCCTCACCCTCGTTGTCCGAGTCCACATCGCCGGCCGTGAACTCGAAGGTGACGGGACGTCCGCTGGGGTCTGGTGCTCGGGGACGAAGCTGGGTATGGTCGCGGTCCAGGATCTTGTTATCTCCCACACGAACCGCATACACATCCTGCCCGACCTTCCGCACGATTACCCCCGGCACATACCAAGATGCCTGCCGATGCCTGGACAGGACATCCTTGTGGTGCCGCTCCACCCACACGGTGTCTTCGAGAGCATACTTCTGGACTTTTCCCTGCTTGAAGTACTTGGCTCTCTTGTCATGCTCATCCTGTAGTGCCTTGCACACCTTGGCCGCCGTGTCGTCCGCCTCCGCCATCATAGCGTTCGCATCCCGGGCCACTTTGCCATGGTTCAACCACGGCAGAGTGCGTGACACTCGATCCCGTAGGAACAGGATGCGATGGGGCGATAGTCCAGTGGGCCCCGGAAGGTCGTGATACGCTTGGAGCACCCTCCACAGCGAATTGTACCAATTCCGGCCCGGTTCGTCGATGTGCAACTGGCGGAACTTCTCGAACATCTGCCGCCCGGCCACCTCAGCTCGGCCATTCGACCGGCTGTGGTACGCCACGGTCTTGGCGTGCCGACTCCCCATGTGCTTGCACATCGTCTTGAACCACGTCCCCACAAACTGGCTGCCCCGATTGCTGCAGATGACGGCCGGGACGTCAAAAATCGTCAGCCAATGCCTGATCATGGCATTAGCGACGGTCTTGGCCTGCAGTCCCACTCCATGCTTGTCCTTCTTGTCCTTCTACTTGGACTTCTTGCCCGGGACTGCCACGATATACCCACTGTGCCTATCCACCGCCAGGATGACACAGTCGTAGGTCTCTCCTTCCACGGTGACCTCAGGCATGGCGAATACATCCATGGCCACGGACTGCATAGGGGCCTCCGGTATAGCCGTATACACCGGGTTGCCCGCTGTGGAGTGGTTGGGGCTCTTCGTGGCCCGACACAAGGCACAGTCGCTGCAGTACCTATCCAGGATGGCGTAGTACCCCGGAGGGAACTTGAAGCGCCACTCCAGGTCCTGCTGCATCTTGTCTCGGCCAGGGTGCATGAGCTGGGCGTTGTGCCAATGATCAATGAGCTCCTCCACTCGGTTCTCGGGCACCAGCAGCTTGTCCTTGAGGAACAACTTGTCGCCATCCTCGGTCAAGCCCTCGGGCCATTCGTCGTCCGACGGGGCGCTCACGGCATTCCAGTACTTGCTCCAGTGCTCGGATGCCGCGTAGTCATCCGACCAGTCCTCTGTGAGCACCGACCTGACTAGCTCTACAGGGGCCACCATCCATTGCTCGAGGGTTTCCTCTCGAATAGCTTGGACGCGGGCACCCCGGAACTTGGCCAGGTCCGTACGGTTTGCCATCACCACAAAGCACTTGACCCCCTCTTGCTCCATGGTTTTCTCCATCTCGATGATGCGCTTGGCCTCCTCGGTTTCCTCGGCGTCCCCATGGCTGGATATGTCCATCCAAGCCTTGCCCGCGGGGTAGGCCCATCGACTGAGGCAATCTGCCACAGTGTTGTCCTTCCCCCGGACGTATACGACGCTCAGGTCGAACTTGGCGAACGTCTCATGCCATCGGGCCCTCCTTGCCGCCGGTCCCGAGGGGGTGTCGACGTGCTCCTTGTGCCAGCTCTGCAAGGACTGATGGTCCGTACAAACCACCACCGGTTGCAATCCGATGTGGCCAGACCACTTCCTGAGCGCACAAACAATGGCGTACGTCTCCTTCTCCCTCGCGGTCCAGGTGCGGCGTTGGCCCTCAGCCAGGATCCGGCTCCAAAATGCCACGGGTACATGTGACCCGTCGTCTCGGATCTGCTCGAGGACTGCCCCCACAGCATAGTCCGAGGCGTCCGTCCGTAGCACGAATCCCTTGTCCGGGTCCACCAGGAATAGCCCCAACTGCCCCAGGAGTCGCTCCTTCAGGCTGTTGAACGCATCCTCAGCCTCAGGGGTCCAGGCAAGCTTCTTCTTGCTCCCCTTCCGGCCATCGAACTTGCCCACTTGCAGCATCTTGTGCAGCGGCCCCGACAGTTCTGCATACATCCGGACATAGCCCGAATAGTAGTTGCAGAACCCCATGAAGGACCGGAGTTCGCTGATGGTCTGGGGCTTCTCCCAGTGGTGCAGGGACGCCAGCTTCCCAGGCATGGGACGGCGTTGCCCATGACCAACCACGTGACCCGCGAACTCCACTTCCTTCACGAGGAGTGAGGCTTTGGTGGGCTTGCACACCATGTTGTGCTTGTCCAACTCGCTGAGCACTCGGCGCAGATTCTTCTCATGCGCGTCGATGAGCTCGTCCTCAGTCATGTTCTCCGTGCCGGACCCGATGATGATATCATCCACGAAGGGATCGGCACAGTCCCGGACAGGACCGAGTAGGTCCTCCATCATGCGCTGGAAAGCGGCGTTGCCATTCTTGGCACCCATAGGCACCACCTTCCACTGCATGGGCCCCAGCGGCGTCGACATCGCTGTGCAGGGCCTGGAGTCCGGGTGTAGCGGCATCTGGTGGTAACCGTGTTTCAGGTCCAACACCGTGAAAATCCGCTTTTTCTGTTGCTTTTGGAGGATGGAGTCGATCAGGGGAAGCGAGTACGAGTCGTGCTCGGTCTGCTCGTTCAAACCTCTGTAATCAACCACCAACCTCCACTCCCTCTTCTCCTTCTTGGGCACGATGAAGGCTGGGCTGGCCCACTCACTGTCGGAGGGTTCGATCCATCCCCGCTCAATGAACTCGGCCAACAGCTTCTTCATGGCCTCGGCCCGATCGCCCTGAAGTTGGTACTCCCGATGACGATAGATCTTCGGGTTCGGCTTCAGCTTGATCTTCGCTGTACCAAACCTCCCACGATCCGGGGGGTTCTTGTTGGCGACGCCACTGAATAGCCGCGGATAGGCATGGATCAGCCTCTCCTTCAGCTCGGCGACCTTCGGGTTCTCCTGGGCCTCTTCAGCCGCTTGCTTCGGTATCGATACAACCGACCGCACTGCGGTATAGGCCTCTTCTGGGTCCGAGTCCGACTTCTCCTCGTCCGATATGCCGTCTTCATCGTCGTGGGTCGCGATTCCCACCGATAATCTTCGAAAATTTGCGACTTCGGGCTGGTGCTCGTCGCTACCGGTTCCTACTCTTGGAAAACGCCGCGTTGGTGGGTCCGACCCAACCGGACCATCGTATTGGTCCGCGATGTGATCCATGACCCTCGCCACGAACTCATCCTTCTCGTACTTGCCGGTGACCAACATCTTGTCATCCCACCAATGCGGAGATGTGACCATGGCTCGCCTCTTCTTGGATGCCACAAGGTCGTGCATCCCCATCCGCATGTAGTTGACGACGTCGTCGATCTCGGCGTGGGACAGGACGTGAATGCCATCAATTGGCTGATCCGTCCCCTCCTTGGGCTCAAACATGACCTTCATGGGCACCGCCTCCACCCTACGGATGAATGCTTCATCATCATTTGTGGGCTGGGCTTGCGCCCCATCCACCAGGAAAGCATTGGTACCCCACGCTTGACCTGGGGAGGGCATTGATACACCCTTGGCGTCGATGAACAACCCCTCCTCTGGCCCGAATGACATCTCGTTCAGGGTGATGGAGTCCAGCGTCGACTTGAGACCCTCCAGCGGACATGGGGTGGATCCTATGCCGGTTATGACCAGGATCCCCTTCGCCCTATCCGCGATGATCTTCTCCACCGTACGTCTGGTATTGTCCAGGGAGCCATGCCAATACATGGGTCCCCACTCCTCCAAACCCCAATGCTGGTGCCAGGCTGAGTCTCCTCGATGCCAGTGCCGCCTACACTTCCTCAGAAGTGGGGCATCCCGGGAAGCAAAGACGTCCGTCTCGGGCGCTTCGGCTCCCAACGTCTGGATCATCCTGGTATACACCTGCGGCGCCATTCCATACTCCGTGAGCTGAACTCCGCGCTCTCCTCTGGACTTGGCACCCACAGCTTGCACCGCTTGGACGATCCGGTCCTCTTCCTCAGCATTCCATTGGGATGATCCGCATGCATAATCCGTGGACAGCCATGTGAGGCATTCATCATCCTCCTGGACCAGCGTTGCACGATGGGGAAGGGCTCCAATGGCGTTTGCCACCATGAAGTCATACCCCATGATCATATCCCAATCTGTAATGTCGGCCACATAGAAGTTCCCGGATAGAGTGCTTCTCTTCGCCTGATCAGGGCGGTTCAAGCGCTCATGTTCCCAGAATTCCATACTGATAGTGGCCTCATGGGTGCCACCACCCATAATCTCTCCGTTGGCGACCTTCAGGCGGACCGGTCTCCGGCTGGGCTGCAGGAGTTCCTTCTTGAACAACCCTCTCCGGACCAGGCTCACCTGGGCACCCGTATCCACTAACACATCCACCACCTTCTCCTCTCGTCCGCACCGTACTCGCACTTTCAAGTGCAACTGCCGCTCGTCGCCATGAGGTGTATGGATGATTCTCACGGCATGCAACTCTAGCACGTCCGGGTGCATCAGGACTTCAAGGGTATGGTCACGGATGGTGTAGATCTTGGGTTGGTCCTGCCCGTCCACGGGGCTCTCCGTGGTCGCTCCTTCCTTCTTGCCATGTCCCGTACCCACATGTACTTCCCTTGGCAGGGCGCTCCAGGGGTTGGGAGTGGCGAAACTCAGTGGTTTTGGCTCTTCCGGAGCCTTCTTTGGCACCCGATGTGCCTTTGCTTTCTCTGGGATTCCACTGATTTTCGGAGGAGAGACCTCCGAGGTCCCAGTCCCGTGGGGGCTCCTCTAGACTTGGCCTCCCGCAGCCCCTTCCGGCTGCGATCTGCCAGGACTTTGTCCACCACGTTGCTGGGCTTTGAGTTCCTCCAAAGTCCTCAACATGTCCTCAGCAACTTCCTCGATCGACCTCACTCGTCGGTCTTGGCCAGGTCCACCACCATAGCCTCTTCTTCCGCCTTTTCCTTGGCCTTTGCCTTGGCCTTTTCCCCCGTCTCCGCCCTTCGCCTTCCAATCGGAAATCCGCTGCTCCTTGGGCTTCTTCTCGGGGTGGGCGGCGAAGTAGGCCTTCTTGTCCGCCTCATACACCTTGCACTGACGATGATCGTGTGCATGGTTGTTTCCCTTGCCATAACAGACCCAGCACCCGTCGTGCTGAGACCTGTACTCTCGGAACGAGAGCGGTGGGTTCCCGATCCTCCTTGGCTCTCTGCTCTTCTTGGGTCCCAGCTGGCTCCATCTGGATCGATCCTGCCTTTGGTTCTTCACGTTGTGCGCCACAAACGCGAAGAAATGGGCCTTCTCGTGATCCTCCCGGGACCCGGTCCAGTGGTCTTGGCCACTTCCACTACCATCCTCCGCGGAGTTGGCCGTGTCCTCCTGGATATCCTGATGATGGCGGTCTTCTCGGTGTCCTCGTTGTCCATGACCATGCCGATCCTGCACGTGGGCCTCGTTCTTCGCATTGAGCTTCAGCTCCACCGTGATGTACTTCACGATCTCGTCCAAGCTCATGCGGGCGAAGATGACTTGCATCCTCAGCGGCTCCCCGCGCCTCCACTCCACGTTGTTGAGGCGCAGCAACCTTTGCCCCATGGAGTCCCCAAATACCTCCACGTACACGGCGTTCTTCAGGCCCAACATCCGGTTAGGTTCGCCCAGGTTCCTCCTGAAGAACTCCATGATACCCGCATGGGTATCCTCCGCCGCCATGATCCTTACCGCCACCCGCTTCTTGGCGCGCTTCTTCTCCTCGTCCTCCACTCTCCTCTTCCAGTTGCCGGGGAGGACGTCCTTCAGCAAGTGGCGGATCTCACTGGCCTCGTTCCAGTCTTCCACCAGCTTGAGGCATCTGCGGTACTTCCGCAGATACCGGTTCCACTCCCGGACCCGCAACTCACCGCGGTCCAGCGGCAGTGGGATGGACCACAGGTCCTCCAGCTTCTGATTCGGAGCGTCCACCCGCTTCTCATCCTCCAACCACTGGAGGCAGGCCTGCTCCGTACGGATCAGTCCTTCCCGGATCTGATCCCGCAGCTCCTTCTTCAGGTCCTGCGCCAGCCGGTGTAAGAATGTCCGGCATACCCACTTGTCCCGCGGCGCTCCCCGCATCTCGCCGACGACCTCCTCGGCGAAGTCCCCCCAGTCCAGGATGAGGTCATCCAGGTTGGACGGGTTCCCGTCGTAATAGTGGATTTTGATTCCCCTGAGGTCATCAATCCTGATGGCGTCTCCGACGTCTCCAGCCACCACTCCACCGAGACAGATACCACCTGTGGCCGGGGGGTGTGAGTACACTCCCCGTACATCCCTCTCCTCCATGGAGTGCGGTCCAGCTGGGCCTGAACCCATGGGGTTTGGAATGCGGGAAGGACTTGCTCCATCGGCCGTCCATATCCCCGTATTGGGGTCCTTCGCCCACAGGTTTCCGCTTGGATGGCCTCGACCATGTCCGTCGGCGCTTCCCATGGTTCGCCCCTGCATGGTCTGGTTCTGGATCTCGATCCTCTCTTCCGCAAAGACTACCATATTCGTCGTGATCGGTACATCCTGGGCGGCATGGGACATCTGTACCGTCAGGCTCCTCGGGTCCGTGGTTACGTGCCCTTCCCGCATGGACCCAGCCGGTGCCGTGTGTTCCCCGAGCATTGTGGATTCGCTAAACATGGGAACAAACGGCAGCCCACCCGGGTCCACACGTATGGTGCCTCTGCAGGGCCGCCCATGGGTTTCTCCATGGCGCTCCTGAGGGTCTTAACCTGCTCCACCAGCTCTACCGCGGCCGGCTTTGCCGGGAGCTCCGGACCCGAGGCGAGGGGCTGTCGCTCCTCTAGCCTTTTCAGGCGTCCCGACATGTCCTCCACTAAGTGGAGGAGGCTGTCCACCACTTGCTGCTGCTTCTGCAGGGCCAGCACCAGATTCTCCCGGTACCGGGCCTGATACGCTCGCAGCTCCTCCATGTGGTTCTCCGCGGCCGACTGGTCGTCCAGGATCCCCGCGACGTCCTCCTCTAGACCGTCCTTGGCGTTGTCCAGGCAGTCAAGGCGATGCACGATGGCGTCCATCCCCATCTTCGGGTACTTGCCCATGAGGAATGACACGTGCTCGCAGTGGCACGTAGCGTGCTTTCCGCCGGATTCAGCGCATCCCGCAGTTCCCGGCACCTCAGACTCATCACCCATAGGCGTATCGCCTATGGCGTCCGTCTCTGGTCCAGTGTGCCGGGGCACAGGTGCCGTCCGGGCCCTGGCTGGTCTCTCCAAGCCCTCGGCGTCGTGCTTCAGGGCGGGCCTGTGGGCCGTGTTCGACCTTGCGATCAGCGCGGACATCTCCGGCTCCGAAGGTGGCTCGTAGGCTGTCTGAAAGCCCTCGGAGTGCCCCTCGGATTCCCACAGCCTGACTGGGCTGGGGTCCGTGTCCGTAGCCCCGGCGTCCCTTGCCGCGGACTTGGGTGACCCGCGCTTCCGGTAGCGCCGGGCCCGTCCTCCACTGCTGCCTGAATGGCAAGCCTCATCAGAGTCCTCCGCGGCGGAGCGGAGGTTGCATGCCTTTCGGCAGCGACGCTCACACATGGAGACCAGGTCCTCCATGTCACGTCCTCCTCTTCCCGAATGTCGTACTTCTCTTCGGGCTTCAACTTCCGGAGTTCGCCATGCTCTTGAACGTCTCGGTTCTTCTATGGCTCCAATCTCCGGCGTGGTCTCCACCGAGTCCACAATACGCAGCCGGGGCGTACTTGGGCAGGGCTCATAAGGGCCCAAGTCCCCGGGTCGGCGGTAGGTAAGGGCAGCAGGTAAGCCTCTGCTACCATAAAGAAGGTCCCTACCAGGACCGGCCCCCGCTGTGCCCCTTCCGCCTGTAACCCCTGCTGATTTACTCCGGATCAACGATTGCATTCCTCAATTTCCAGGGTCCAAGTCCAAAAATATAGAAAATAAAATCCTCCTTCAACCCTGAATAGCAACCAGATCCCACAAATACAGCAATAACCCGATTCACAATCCAAATTAGGCTGCGGGCTTCCGTTCAGCACACCGCTCGTCTCACGGTGGCGGGCATGTACAAGAATTGCACCAAGGAAGAAAGCCCTGAAATTGGCATATGAACACAAATAAAGCAAAGTTGGGGAGAGAGGTAAACATACACATTCACAGCCATAAACCCCTCATTCCCTGGACTCAAGACCTTCCCCTGACTCACCAACATATTGCCCTGAACCAGGTCCAATGAGATGGCTGAATGCCATGTGTCACAAGTCAGTACATAAACGCCAAAGATGTGTTCACTCCCAAGCCTCTAAATCCTAGCCCAATAGGGGAGGTGGCGTGTCATGGCCCAGAGTGGCACTCAGGACCATGCCCTACCCTGACATAACCTTGGTTGGACTTGGAATTGAATGGGCTTAGAGAAATGACCTATGAGTTTGAACTCATAACATGCCAAAAAACTGCCAATTCACACCATATTGGCCATATATCAAATATATGCTCAAAATTGAAGTTACCACTTATCCGAAGGCTCAAAGCATGCATGGAATCGAAGTCTAATATTCATGGAGGATATAGACCAAAGATTCATGCCCATGTACATCCCCACTTTACCCTCGAAACCCCTTCGGATATGGGCGCCACGCACTTCCCAAGTCAGCCCATGATCTTGAGACCAATTCTTGTAATCCTTCGCGCGCCAAGCCAAATGGAGTACGCAATCCGGCATATGGTGGTGTTCATCCCCAAAGCATATGCCAATATTTGAACAACATACCATGGTTCGACTTCCCATAGGCTTCTTGCTGTTTGCCGACCAGGTAAGTACACAAAACGCAAAAAAGAGCAAAAATTGAGGTCAAAAACATGAAAATATGACCAAATACAAAGTTGTCATGATAGTATATCTCTCTGCTCACCCATGATATCCGCTCATGGTTCAACACACAAATGATTGGAACCATATGCGAATCATTCCCCCACTTGGATCCCCAATCGGGCGCATGGAGATACCTTTGCCACTCATATCTACATGCCCCATGAAAATGGGAGTGCACTCATGGATCTATTTGCCAAACATACCCTGAGCAATACATATGCGGTAGACTTAGTCTAGCGCTTCGAATTCCACAATTGGGACATGGGCAAAACCCTTGTCACGTATGGCTCCCCATCTCTTCGGCCACACGAAGATATGTAACATGGGCGTGAGCATATCAAGACATATACCATGCATATAACACATACCCTCAAAATGTGGCTCCCACCATGATATGCCATGTCTCTCCATGGTCATAACTTCACGTTAAAAATACGTAGGAACCCAAGGAAAATTGCTATGCAACCCCAACACTCATGCGGCACACCCGAAAGTCGCATGAAAATATTCGGTTGCACGGTCCAAGAGTTATATATCACTTTATACCCTCTTGACCATTATCCCTTGCTACACCGGGCATGTGTACACACCAAAGGCGTTTGATGCTTCTCAAATTAAGTTGAGAGTCAGGCGCTTGCAACCCAACCTTCCTTATTCTCTTTCCTCACACTCGCGCGTAGATATGGCCATTCAAAGTGGTCCCGCGATTCACTTTTGTTTCCCTTATATCTCCAAGTCAAATGGGTGGCAAGTATAAGGGAAACCTGATTCGGGCATAGGGAAAAGAGTATGATCACTCGAAGAAGTCCAAATCAAGTGCGGCGATGTCGAAGTCGAAAATCCGATTTCGACAACGCGAAAAATTCGGATTAAAATTTCGAGTGCTTATTTAGAAAATTGCGGAAGCAACGAACCCTTTGCTGATGAAATCTGACCCTTCAACGGAGTATCCGCCAAAATATCTGGAAATAACAGTTAACCAATCGGTTAACGCAAAATCGCGAGCCAACTGACAGTCGCCGATACATTGACCATCAGAACGAAAGGCTGAAAAATTACGGAAACATTATGATAATAAAACCCTGTTGATTCCTGATATTCCGATATATAAATCTATGCTGGCGGTGCCTCGGTTCTGAATATGGCCGCTCATAGCCGGAATGGCCAAACCTATCACACTATCACATCAGGTTAGGTCAGGTGGATGGGAGAGTATGATATCAGCCAATGGCGGCTTGCCGGCACATAGATACACACCCCAAGTGACCCCAAGATGGCCACGGGTGTCCGAACTGGCTTCAGTCGCAGCTTCAGTGCGCGAGGGCTCGCGCACTCAACCACCGTTTTCACATCCGTACAGCTGCCGATGCGAAGATCCGAGCAGAAGTCGCAGCACTGGGCACGCCGCAACTGAAAATTGGGCTGGGAAATTGGGGTTACTGGTCGGATACAAGTACGAGGTATCGTTTGCCGTGGCCAAAACGGAAGACGTTGCTCAATGCACCTCTGTGGCGGACTGGGGACAAGGGCGCACCTCCATTACCATAGACGCTGGCCGTGCGGATACAACTGCAAAGGAAGACTGAGGCACCATCATCGGCAGCGTCCCAGACACAGCTGAGTACTGGCGATGTGATCAATGTCTCCAAGCAGGACGAGCAAGGGAGCAAATTCTCTTTGACGGCGTGCCGTATTGAGGATATTGAAGAGACACCGCCAGCCCGTTTCTGGGATCTGCAGTACCCATTGTGGGTCATCAACGCTGACCTTTTTGTTGAATATGACACTGCAGGATTTGTTCCGAAGTGGCTGTTCGATGTGATGATGCTGGGGAAAGACCTCATTTTCTATGGCGAGGCTGACTTTGTGCACCGTATTGGCCGCGACATCCAGAGGCTCTGGCGTATGGAGAAGGACAAGGATCCAACCACAGTGCCATTCTACCATGTTCGGTTGCCGGTATACTCTTGGTTATCGGGTCCCGTGACCAGCAGTACGTATCAGTTCGACGAGCACTGTATGCGGATCGGAACAACGAGTCGCTGGGATAAGCAGGTATATCTGCTTCTTTCGCCTGTTACGATGCCGTTGTGTGCGCGAGGGCTCGCGCACTGCTGCCTCCGTTATTTGTCTTTATACATCACATTTACAGTTGCCGAACTATGTGTCGTATTCCGCTGGACATTTCGAAGAGATGCAGAACAAAAACCTTGGTGGTTTCATGCCTCTGATTCACGTGCTGTGGTACCTGGACAAATATCTTTTGGGCAGTGGGTATTCTGATGCAGTGCTTGATGTGGACGACACGCCTGCCATGGCCGTAAAAATTGCGATGTCCAACCTCCGTACTACAGTGGCGTTTCTGGCTGTGTCAACGATCAAGCAAAAGGACCTTTGGAATGCCGTTGGAGGTGCTCTGCAGCATCCAATCATCATGCGGTACATGTTGGAGGCTGATCAGACGGAACAGGGAGCAACAGCTGCACCTTGGGATACTCAAGAAGAGTGGCTTCAGCGTGGCATTCCACTGTGGGTTTTGGACAGCAACCGAGGGCATGAAGGGCACCAGCAGGTGCATGCTGCAGAGGCCGTCCAGGAAGATGTCGTGACTGAGGCCCCCGCTGACGACACTGAGCCTGTTGCGCCTGCACCTACTTTGCCAATGCAAGCCAAGGTGAAGAAGATTGCCAAAGTTATACCAACTCGGGGTACTGCAGCCTGAGAGGGAACCCCCTCGAGTAGCAAGAAGCAGGCAAAAGGAAAAGAGAAGGAATCGGACAAGCCCACGGAATCAGACAACGATGATACCGACGAGGAGGAGGAGGAGGAAGAAGAGGATCCGGAGCAAGTACTGGAGACCCAGCAGAAGCGCAAGCGGGCAGCCGCCGCTCACTTTGATGCAAGCCCCGCATCTGGTAAGGAACAGCCGAAGAAGAAAGCGAAGACTGCTGCCACCGCTAGTGCAGAGTTCAAGCCGCCCTCGCGTTCTGGTGCCCAGCCGTCTCGTGGTACCGTTGCCTCTCCAACTGGGACAAGTGCGGTGGCAAGAAGCCTGGGTTCAAGGTTGTCTAAAGTTGCTGGACCGAAGAAGAAGTAAGCCACCATTAACCCAAGTGTTTCTCCTGGTTTTTGCAGTCATGTGTGCGCGAGGCCTCGCGCACTCGCCTTCGACGCGAATGCAATTATATGCCCTTAAGGGCTTGTACATTTTTGCCGAGCTTTTATTTCAGTGTTTGTATGTTGTGCGCTTCCTGTCTTGTTTTTGTTGCCTTCTTACACAATTGTTTCCATGACCTTGAGTGCGCGAGGCCTCGCGCACTCAGGGACATAAAAAAGCAATTTATTTCGCATGACAAACATAGGTGCAACTGGAGACCTGCAGAATGTCATTGTTGAAAATGAGCTCCCGAACAGGCACACACCAGTTGGGTTTTGAAATACAAAAACGACAAGATTGGTAAAACACACCCTTCAAACCAGACAAAATAATAGTTTACTTTAAAAAACAAAAAGTGGAAAAAAGCAGCACATTGGGTAAAATTGTATTCTTTCGGTGGTATCTGGGTCATGTGTGTTGCAAATGTCCAAAGAAAATAGTTTTTCAGGCGGTCATTTTTTAAGTCCTTCTCTTCCAAAAGGGGGGTGCAGTTTGCGTGGGCTAAGGATGTGGGAGGAATTCGTTGGGCTTTTGTTCGTGTTCTACACCATGGGCTGCCAAGGCTAGCCTGTATTCTTTGGGTGTCCGTTGCACGTGCCGGGCAGGCCGACGTCTTTCCCGCCGGTGTGCCCGACCGACAGGCGTTGGTGGAGTTTGTTGCGCCGCCGCGCTTTGTCGGGTTGTATGAGGGGGTCAGAAAAGTTTATAGTGGTTTCAACACTGTGTTTTTGTCTCTCCTGCTGCTTGCTGCTGGTGTAGGGTTTCGTGCTGCTTGTTTTTGGAGATGAGAAGCTTTTGTTTGCTGAAATACAGTGAATCCAGGATAGCCCAAGCCAGAGGTGTGCAAGGAGAAGAGAATCAGGATCAAAGCATGAAGGGCTGCAGTGTAAACAGTGAAAGATGAAAAGATATTCACAGAAACTGCAACTCAGGTCAAATCGGAATGCATATTCACAAAGATAGCTGAAATGGTTTGGAAAAGAGTTCGAAAACTGCCCCATGGTCACTCTATCTCCATAGTGCCATCTCAGGAGATGTGCACTCTTTGCTTTGGGTCCCATATGTGCTGAGGTGGCAGGGCATGTGGCGATGAGGTCACTGCCATGTCACATGGGATCTTCCTACTTAGCTAGGCTGACCAGGAATTGAACCCAGGACGTCTCAAAAAGAGGTGCCCGGCCCCCTAGGGTGCATACCACTAGGATAACTAAGAATTCATGGAAAAACATAGATAAATTCATAGGCTCTGCCTTGGATATGTCAGTTCTCAGTCAACTCAGGAAAAGATGATTTGCCTCACATTGAAAGGGGATTAAGGGGTCCACTCCATATCCTGATTGGGTGTTTGGTTCCATAGGTCAAAATGTGTTATCACCACTTTTGGTGGGGCCAATACTAAGATAGAAAGGCCTGGATGCTCAGTGCATCTCTAATACAACTAGAGTATGCCTCAAAGCATTGCAAAAGCACTTTTTCCTACTCCCCCCTTGTGCTGTGGTGGCCACCACTGTAACATTTCAGGAAAAGGGCGTTTTTTCTTGGCCTTTCCTTGGTTTCCACATCTACTTTAAAATACCTATAGTTTCCCTCACACAGAAAAATGGGCGCTCACCATGGCTGGCGCTCTTTTGCTGCTCTGTTTGTAACATTTCCTACAGAAGACTCAGCGCTCATGGCGCTGCCGGGGCTCCTGTGGCTTGGTTGTGTTAGTTTGGGAGCATGCCAAAACATGTGCATGTGCATCCCTCCCTCCAAGACGCAGCGCGACATAAACCCAACGCAAGACACAATATACACACTCGCATGGGTTCTCGTAAACCTGCTGGCGACCTGTGACCTGTCTTAGGGCGAAGGGAGTCGTAAAAAAATTAAATTGCCCCTTGGTGGGGTCTTGGGTTCTGCTCAGTCTCTCCAGGCTGCTGCGTTTCGGCCCGAACACGGCCTACTCAGCGAGGCTGCGCGTGGGTATCTGCAGAGGCAGGAATGGGAGAATTATGGCCGAATCCACGCAAAAACGAAGCGACGACATCAAAATCCGTCAAATGACGGCCTAGAATCTTTCTAAGACAACACACTTGAGCAGAATCCAATTGTGCATCAGAAGCACATTTTTATAAAAATTATAGTCATCTCTAGATTTTTTAAATCAAGAAATTCCTACGCATAAAAAGGCGGCGCGCAGGAGCGGCTCCTAGCGAAGCGCCGGAAAATGGAGAAATAATGGAATTATAAACGTATATCTCACGTAGTCTTGAAAATGACGAGACACACATTAATGAATAAACATACAGATTCCACCCACACTAATAGAAGTATCAAAAATTCAAGAATTCAAAAATCAACGAAAAGACTTCAATGAATCAGGTATAAACTACAGGTATGCTCGTCTCGTATGCCGCATACACATTGCCCGTCTCGTGTCTCCGTGAACGAGTCTTGTAGCAGCGCTAACAACGATAGAACGCGATAGAGGGATTGATTACAAAAATTGCAGATGATTAGAGGTCAAATCAGGGTGATTAGACATACACACAAGTGCATAGCAACGTTCTTCGCGTGCGCCCCGTTTTTCTCCTCACCTTGCTTCACTCTCCAGCGGTAGGTAAGGTAGGTACGCCCAGGTGGGGGCACCCCCTGGTGGAGTTCGTGATTGCGGTTAAGATGGGAAGGTTTGCCCAACACCGTCGTGCATGCTCGTGCATTCACACACGCATTAAAGGGTAGGCCACGCGAAGTGCGCACGGTAAACCTTGTTTAGGCTACCCAGGGGCTCCTCGGTACGTTCTTTAAGAGAACCTGAGGAGTTCCTTAACGCTTGCTTGCTTGACAGGGGAGCTGATCTTCAGCGCGTTTGCGGACAGTGTATTATAGGTCACACTGAGAACCGTAAAATACGGGGAGTGTGGCTTGGTTCCTCCGCCTCAAACACCCCTTCATTTGCCTTTGCTTTACAGGTGGGCAGGTAGGGTGATTGGTGCAGCAGCATACCATTTGTTTCATGCCCTGCTAAACAAGGGCGCAGATCACACAAACAAGTAACTCCCCTCTCCCGGTGGCAGAGCAGGGAGTCCGACTCCATCGACATCTGCGCCGTGCACGCAAGAGCACCTCTTCCCTCCAAGCCCTAGCAGGGGAAACACGTTGTGTCGTCCCCTGTTAGGCCACAGTTGCTTAGCAGCGCTGTGTTCTCTTGTCTTCTTCACAGGAGGGTCGCTAGGACCCACGACATGTTCTTCAACAACACCCAGTAGAGTGTGCGTGTAGGAGTGGTAGTCCTGAGTGGGGGCTTGAACCGGTTGCAGCAGTGCTCGCCCACCAGGATGGTGCCACTGTAGGGTGTGTAGGACCTGTAGTGCGTGTGTCACTGTCCCACCCGTTTCCTGCAATTTTAGCAGGGTTGGTGGGCTGTGGCAGTGGTTAGGTCAGTGTTTGGGCCACTTAGCAAAACGGCGTTTTCATGCCTTCATAGCTTTTGGCCACCCCTCCCTGTAGTAGACAGATAGGTAGGGAAAACAATACCTGGATTAGTACGCTGGGTATTCCCCAAAGGTTTTGCGCCAGCACAGAAATTGGGCGCTTAGGGGAGGGGAGACCCGGGGCGTACCCCGTGGCATCAATAAGCCAACCCTCTGGGTTTAGCAAGCGTGCAGACTTGGGTATAATTAGGACACCACTTCTGCGGCTTGCTCTCAGGACCTTAGGAATAGCACACTCACACATACGCTTTGGCAGGTAAGGGTAAGGTTCAGTCCCTAGCTTTAGTCTTGGAGGCAAGCGTCTCAGCGAGCCTGAGCAACTCACCAAGGTTGTTCTGGGACAAGTAGTCAACCAGAACTGAGTTTAGGCGTCCCTCAGGTAGAACAAAGGCAGAGAAGGGCTCCCAGGTGGCCTCTTCGACTCCAAACCCTTCTGAGAGGGTGAGGAGGCGCCAACCCTGGCGATAGCGGTTGCGTAGGACAGACTTCACCAGGTAGAAGCGCTCCTTAGCCATCTCCTCGGCGTTCATGTCGGGAAGTTCACCTTCAACTTCCATAGGGCTGGCAGCCCCTTGTAGGTCCAGAGCGGCGATTTCCTCGTCGTTCAGCTCCCACTCCTCCCCACAGAGGTCCTCAGGATCATAGTAGCGCTTCAGGTGTTGAGCAGCGCACACCAGCGTCCCCCCTAGACGGGGAGAACACCGCACGGTGATACGGTGTCCATCCACTGATAGAATCTTGTACGGCCCGAAGTATGGGTCATCGCTGGTAGAGCGTGGCCAGGCGGGTAGTCGACTGTGGTGCACCAGCACCCAGTCCCCCTCTTGGTAGGTGGCCGGTACTCGGTGCTTGTTCTTCTTGTTCCACTGATGCTCCCTCACTCTTTGGAGCATAGCCTTGGCCTTGTCCACCTTCGCTTGTTGCTCTTGGACCCATTCACCCACAGATGAATGGGTGTCCTCTGGATAGGCGGCATGTAGGAACCATGCCGGGCGCCCCAGGAATAGCTCATGGGGCGAGTAGCCAGTAGCTGAACTCTCTTGGGAGTTCATCATCAAGGATATGACGGGGAGTAGTCTCACCCAGTCTCTGGTGCGTTTGGTTTTGCACCATATCCTTACGTTCTTTTTGAGGACACGGATCTGTCGCTCACATAGGGGGTTGCTCGTTTGAGAGTAGGGAATCCCCGTAGACACCTGGACATTGAGGAATCTCAGGACCCTCTTGTACCAGCCAGTATCTGAGCGTACTCGTACGTCCTCATCGGAGTTGATCTCCTTGGGCGCCCCATAGACACAAAACAACTCCTCCAGGAGTATCTTGATAGTCTCCTCCCCGGTAATGTGCTTGGTACATGGGAACACCCTGGTAAACCTCGTCAACCCACAGGTTACCACGAGGGCGAAGTCATAGCCCCCGAACTTCGGCATCTCCGTGTAGTCCACGTATAGAACACTGTTAGCACAGTGAGGGATGGGCAGGGTCGAGTAGAGACCTCTGTCCCTGATATCCCCTGGTTTACAGGACCTGCACGGGCACTTGTCCACGATAGGCTGGAGGGATTTCCGCAGTTGGTCGTCAGTCCACGTAGTGTGGAACCACTGCTTGAACAGCCCCAGGGTACGGTCAGCACCCACATGACCGCTGGACTCATGGGTCCACTTCAGCAGCGCTGGGACTCTGTCACTAGGCACCACGATGCGGTCCTCGTGCCAGAGGTAGCTCTTGTCCCTCTTCCACTGGTCTTGGTTGACCAGGAGGGGTTCAAGGCGTTTCTCCAGGCGCTTGTAGATATCCCCGAACTCCTTCAGGTACTCCGATTGTTGGAGTCCATCCAGGGGGGTATCATCGTCATGTTGAGGTCCAAGTGGACGTCCATACGGCTGAACGCCTCCTTAGCCAGCGCTTAAGACCGGGCACCAATCAGGGCGTCGAAGTTGTTGCGGCTGATGTAGTCGGCACCCTCGTTCTTCACTCCCTGGATATGGTGTACCGTCAGTCGTAGTTTACTGAGGTAGGTCCACCAGCGACGTAGCTTGGCCTTCTCAGGTGGGGGACCCTTCTGGAAACTGCGGACCGCCTCTTGGTCTTACAGCCAGACCACAGGGTTACTCCCCAACAGTCGTGCTTGTGAGGATAGCACCAGCATACCCGCGAGCAATTCCTGCTCATAGGTGGAGTAGTTCCCCCTGGCCTGGTTCCACTTCCAGTTCCAGTGGCCCAGAGGTACTAGGACCCACTTGTCGTCAGGGTAGCTGTGCTTGAGGGTTCCATCTCGGTTGAGACCTTCCGTCCCCCATTGGGAAATGGCCGAGTCGAACTCCTCCTTCTCTAGTCCTTGCCATTGGAACAACGTTCCACCACCGCCCACATTGCTGGCGTTCGTCACCAGGATAATCTCCCCTTGTGCCCTAGGCACGCCCAAGCACTTAGCGTTGGCTACCTTGTCTTTGAGCTCGTCAAACGCTTGTTGCTCTTGTGGGCCCCAGCGCCAAGTAGTACTCTTCTTGATCAAGTCCGTCAGAACGGCGCTGGTGTAGGTGAAGCTTTTGATGTGGCGGCGATAGAAGTTGCACGCCCCAATGAAACTGCGTACATCATGAAGTCCTTTCTTGGGGTCTTCGTGTCGTACCTTGGCATCCATCAGGGATTTGGCCTTAGAGGCCGCTGGGGTCCACCACCCATAGCCAACATCAAACCCCAGGTACTGCATGGTCTCCTGCATGAACTCACACTTCTCCAGCCGTGTGTGTCGTGTGTGGTTCTCCTGGCAGACCGCAAAGAACTCACCCAAGAGGATTAGGTGATCCTCCTGGGTATTGGTCCCGAGGCATACATCGTCGATGTGAGCCTCCATCTGGGCACCACGGGATATGAGCTCCTGCACCTTAGGTCTCCTTCGTAGGATGGACAAGATCTTGTTCATCAGCTCTTGGAATAGAGCGGGTGCGTTAGCCACGCCAAACGGCATGACCTTCCACTTGAACACCCTCCCCTGAGGGGTGATGAAGGCCAGTAGTTCCTGTGCCGCGGGCGTCAGGTCCACTTGCCAGAATCCGCTCCTCTTGTCCATCTTGGTCTTGTAGCGGCAGGAGGCTATCTTCTCCAGGGTAGACTCCATATTGGGAATGGACCCTGAGTGGTTCAGCGTCTTCTTGTTCAGCTCTCCATAGTCCACTACCAGCCGTTTGGCTGTAGACCCAGGTTTAGCCACCAGGAAACAGGGGCTGCAATGTAGGGGGTAGTCCCCGTCCTTGTACTCCAGGACTAGGCCAGCGTCGATACATTCTTGTATCTGTCGCTCAATCTGGTCGGCCTGCTCTTTAGGAGCTGGATAGGGTCTCCTCCGGATCTTGTGACCCACGAACTCGGGTCTCACCTGGGACACATGGACCGGGTGGCCGCGACAATGCCTTCCCAAGCACATGCGGGAGCGGCTCAAGAGGCACCTAACATAGGGCAGTGGGAGGGACAGGACGTCCCCTTGGTAAGACCTTCATCCTGCACCGTCAAAGGAGGCATCCCGAGCTCCCGAAGATACCTACCTACCTACCTCGGGTCTCAGCTCCAGGTCCATCTGTACCAGCTTGTCACATGAGGCTGGAGGGGTTAGTTCTCCGAACACCTACAGATAGGTCCTTATAAGCTTCTGTACCCGCGGGTCCAATACCTTGATCTTGTCCTCCATGTCCTCGTCAGAGTGTAAGTTGCTTGCCCCCTGAGTAAGAGACGTCGGGAGGTGGTCCTCCACCGACTCTTCGCCCGTGGTAGTGTCCTTCAGCCCTTGGTAGGCATATAGAAGGTCTTGTTCAACCATCTCTGGTGGACGATGGCAACATAGGCACGCTCGAGGGGGTTCATATACACATTCCTCCGAGAGGTCGTCCTCCTCTGGGGTCCTCACATTGGCGCCCCACACGCTCTTCATAAGCTTAAGATCTACCTCTCTTTGCCAGGTGGTGATCTTCTGTTCGAGGTCCTCCTTCAATTGGGATAGGTCTCCCATATGTCCTTGCTTCAGTGGCCATGAGCTGCGGGTAGGCTTCGCGTAGCATAGCTTTTTCGCCACCAACTTCCTCTTGGAATCCACATACTCCCTGAGCCTGGATCGAGGGTCCAGCTCCTCGTCCACGGGGTCTTCCACCCTCATGGAGAGTAGGGGCTTTAGTGGGGCGACGTACTCGGCGTTCTCCACTTCCTCCACACAGGTCTGCACGAAGAAGGCGTCGTGCTCAGTTTCATCGTCTGAGTGGATAGAGCTAGGTAGCTCAGATAGTCCACACTCAGAGACTCCATCAGGAACAGGTACATGGCAGGGAGAGTTGGGGGCGTTGGTGTCAGTCACGACGTACTCATCTCCTCCGGGTGTAGTCTCAACAGCATCTTGAGGTCGTAGGCGATCCTACAAGTCACCCAAGGCGAGTCTGTCGCTTTCTCGTTGTATAGCCTGGACCAGAGTCGGGTCCAGATCCTCCCAGGGGATGGAGGTAAGACCTCCGTCCACCACGCTCAGCATACTCCCCCATCCGGGTTTCCCAATAGGCGTCTTGCGTCCCAGAGGCACGTAGATGGCCTCATCAGGCAAACGAACAGAGCTGATAGTCAGCCTGTCCAGGAGGTTTCGCCAGTACTCGTTGCCCCCATGGGCTCCCCAATCGGGGGAACACAGGACCATACGGGAACGTTCCAAGGCCACCTTGGTCAGCACCTTCCCCAGTTCACTGAACCTGGGGTTCCCGTAGGCCATCCCGAAAGAGGGCCAGTAAAATTTGTAGCTGCAGTTCTTCCCCTTGCTGCAGTAAAGGTCCAGTACATGCTGCTTGTTGCTGGCGAACAACTCCACACTCAGGTCTTCTCGAGAGTAACCCAACTCCTTCAGACCTTGGTCTAGGACTTCCCCCAATAGTTGATAGTCCTCAGTTTTGGAGGCCGCCATCATTTTCGAGGGCTCCTCCTCCGATAGCCTCAGGTAACTCGAGGTATGTTCCGATTGCTCCAGTGGCACCGACTCTCTGCCACTGCCGTGGTCCACGTAGAGGAGGTAGGGTGCTTGCAGCGTCAGGGATTGTATCTGGGAGTGCTGTACGAAGAAGTCAGTACCCAGTACAAAGTCGAAGGCCTCAGTGTCCATCACATAGAACCGATGGGCGATAGTCTGGGAGCCCATTGGTACCTCCACTTCACAGTCCCCGCAGCTGTGCACCACATGTCGATCCCCCATGCGTATAGCAGCGGTGGTCATGGTGTTCTTCAGGCTCCCACAAGGTAAATTTTTCCTGGCCACTATAGATATGGTGGCGCCAGTGTCCAATACCCCCAGGTATTCGCGTCACCCTAGTCGGATAAGTACCCAAAACACCAGGTCTTGGGTGCCACCAGAGCGTCCCCGTCAGAACTCCGCGGGACAGGTCACCTCGAACCCCTTGTTCCGCAATTTGCGGGCCATCCTCATGAAACGGCTCCTCTTCTTAGCGTTGCCGTCATCACCACCTTCATGCTCACGCTTGGCTCCTTGTTCTTGCTGGGCCTGCGTTTGTGAGCGTGTGGTAGGACCAGACTGCCCTCCAGAGGGCTCGGAGTTCCCCCCTGGATTAGGGTTGGGGTTACCTCCGTTCTCGCCCTCGTTCTTGTTGTCGGGCTGGCGGTTAGCGCCTCCTCCTCGTCCACCTTGACCCTTGTCTTGCCCTTGACCACGTCCTTTCGACTTGCCCTTGCCGGAGTCGTTGCCTTTGCCTTTGCCTCCACCTTTGCCTGAGCCTTTACCAGGATCTTCACCCTTAAGCTTCGCCGATAGGCGTTGCTTATGGTAGCACTCATCCTCGTAGTGCTTCCGCTTCCCGCAGAATGCACACGTGATGGTGCACCTGTAATGATCCGGCAGCTTCGCTTTGGCGCCGGTGTTCTTCTCCTGCTGCTTCCCCTGGACTAAGAAGCAGTCTCGCTGCTCGCAGTCAGGGGCGTGCTGCAGGTGGCCCTGCTCGTCTCTGGCATCACACCAGAATAGCTTCTTCACGTTCTCCATGATACAGGCGTGGGCGTGTTTGGGGGTAGTCCCCTGCCCAGGTCGGGAACCTTGGTACCCTTTGCCATGGCCTCCAGAACCTCCACCACCAGGACGGTAGTTGTTCAAGTGCTGGTCGCTCTCCTTGAGATGGCATTCCTCTAACTTCTCAAAGGATTTAACCACGTTTTGAAAGTGGTCTCCGAGGTATGCCTTAGAATCAATTATTTTGCCCTTACTACAAAGCTTGGGTCTCGTCCCCGTGAGTAAATCATTGATGTAAATGTGTTTGTGCGGCTGTAGCGATTTAAAACAACCACTCACCATTCTCTGGTAGGCTTGGGGTCCTACCTTCGCCCCCGTGGGTGGAACCCCCCACACAAATACCCCAAAAGGAATACAGAAGGCAGTGTATTGCCTACTGAGCTCACTTAGAGGCATTTGGTGGAACACATCCTCGAGGTCGAGGAGGGTCAAGAGCTGTTTTCCAGCCTGTTTGACAAACCAGTCCTCGATTACCGGCAACGGCAACTTGCAGCCGCGAAGTTGCGTGTTCACGTACCCATAATCAATAACAAGTCGCGATTTTTTTGTGCCTGGTTTTGGCACAAGAAGCCCCCGGCTGACCCAATGGGATTGGCTGGGCACAGTGCAGCCCTTCCTCTGAAGCTCTTTTATTTTTTCACACGTGGCCTCTTCCCTAAGGCCAACTGCACGAATGGGCTTGTCAGCCTTCGGCTTAGCATCCGGAATTGGCTCCAAGACGCAAATCCCATTGGGACCCCGTCTGTCCACGTTTTTTTCAATCTCCGACCAATGATTACCTCCTTCCTTGAACACAGTATCTTTGAACTGGTTGTACATCCAATTCCTACAATCTTGGCAATGTGGATGTTCACCATGCGCCTCAATCACAGAAGGCACACACCTATCCCTCGTCCTGAAAATGGTAACTGGATCACCTGATATCCCTGAAAAAGGCAAAGTGCGATCATTCGCCTTGAGAGACAGAGTTTGAGACTTCTCTGAAGTCAACTCGCTCGAAGAGGCATTCTGTAATCCTTTACTTCAATCAGAGATCCTGTCTTGAGGTGAGACCTTTTTTGTTCTCGGATGCACGTATGACATCTTTGAAATCCGAGGCTCACACACTTCAGGAAGATCAGACTGAGGGAGAGGATTACCCTAATTTTGTTCAATGCATACTCTGTCAACCAGTCGATCCAGAGATTGCTCTTGTTCCTGAGCTATTAACTGGGTCATGGAGTCATTTTCTTGAGACATGACTGTTGAGCAAGGGAGAGTGGAATCAAGAATGGAATCATGTTCTTGAGACATGACTGCCCAGGGATGGAGAATCGAATTTAGAATGGAATTGGGCCGCAAGGGTATAAGCCCTCTAGCCGCAGCTGAAACACGCTGGACCTTCCACACCTTCCAAACTCATCCCTACGGGTCTGCGAGGGGAGACACATGGGGGCGCATGAGATTTGGTTTTCGTTGAGGGTGGCCAAAACATTTTGGACCAAGCTGTCGAGCGACGACCCGGCCGGCTCCGATGATCTTGAAGAGGGGGATCAACATGTGATTTCTTGAAATCAATCTGTCCCAGCCCTTCTTGCTCCCAGCCCAAGGGATCAAAAAAAATAATTCGTGCACCTAATCTCCCAGGAGAACGAGGCGTACCTCCCTCATCACGGAAACACAATGCATCTTGCGGCAAATCCCTCCAATCAACCGTCACTTCACCGAGTCGCCAAAACCATTCTTTGTTTTTATGGTGGGGAACAATCATGATCCCTCGGCGTCCTTCCCATATCACTTTGTCTGCAACTTGTTGCAGAAATTTATGCGGGCACATAGCAAATATGGTGTCATCATGCCAAGGCTTATTTAAACCTTGCGTGACTGCTGCTCCACATTTAGGAGTGTTGACCCATACCCCGGCGCGCTTTTCAGGGCGCTCGACCTTGGTAGTCGAGCGTGGATCTGCAAATGGGTAGCGCTTGGGTTGAAATTCATCTCCAGCCCAATTCAAAATGCGGTGAAACTACTGCGGGCCCAAAGAGAACCGTCCTTCCTTATACACTTGTGGGTGTATGGATGTCCTCTTGGCTGGCGGCCTCGACGTTCCCCCGAGGGCTGCCACCTTACGCAAATAAAGCTGACGCCTTTCCTTGCGATCCTTTGGATTCTCCCTTGGGCGCAACTCCATGCATTTCCCGGAATACTGGGAATCAAAACCTTGTACTAATAGATTAGAACTCGAAATGGAAGACGGTGTTTCAACTTGCTTAGCAAGCACCAGCAGGGTTTCCACTGTCTCCAAACCTTCCTCATCCCTGGGAAGGCCATAACGACCCATAAACTCATCGTGTGGCACGTCAGGGCCAACCAAGCCCTCATTTGATGAGGTGCTCGACTCACATTGTGAGTTCAATTCAGCACAGTCCAGGTTGGAATCAGCAAGTTACTGGACCCATCTCTCTTTTACAGTCTCTGGGATCTCACAGTCTTTGGCACATTCATCGGGAGGCAATATTTCTGGAACTGTCAATATCCGGTCCATTAGGGACTCAACGCTCGTTCCTTGAGTTGCCCTACAACTATGTGATGCGCTCAAAGGAGGCGTATCCTGTTCCGGTAATTTAGGCCACTCAGCACGGCCCAACTTCCCAAAATGTGCATGCAACACAATGGCTGACATTCCACAAATGGCAAATAAGCAAATGGGAGAGAGCAAGGGACCATCCACATGTCCAATGACCTTAAGAGAAAGCCATCTGGAAGGGGCACATCCACGTGATTTCTTCACTGGCAGGACAACACTATTGTTCAATGCCGTCAGTGACCCAACCAACATTGTTCCTATCAAACCCATAACTTGTGGTATTGAACACTCCACAACGCTCGAGCAAACCTCGGGAGAATTATTCTGTCCTCGCTCAAAGAAGGTCATCTCGGCACCTTCAAAAGTTGCCAATTCATGAGAAGGAACACCCAAAATTGGGTCATGCAAAGAACAGGATTCCTGCGACTCCTGTAGTTGCAACAAACTATCCGAAATATTGATGGTCACCAACTCTTGATGCACCTCAGTGGCGCTCAAGTTCTTGTCATCCACGCAAGACATTGTAGCCGAGCCTTGCATAGGGCGGCACAACTGCCCGTCATGCTCCACATCATTGACATCCCGCTCAAGCTCCCGGCTGCCCGCCATGTGCAGCGATGTCCGTGCCTCCGGAGGAGGACATTCATAATCAAATTCATCCCATGGGCCTCCTTGACAAAGGTCCTCCACCAAAGCAAAGCATCCGGGATCCGGTAGCACAACAACTTCATACCGGGCAAAAAGAGGCAAACGAAGAATGGCTCGCGGGCCACCGGAGGCCCAATAAACCAAGCAGTCAGCGCAGCGCGCCATCACGACCTGGGAACCTCTTTGCACGGGCACAATGATATCGCTCTGGACCACATATTTCCATCTTCCAACTCCTTCTCACCAACTCCAAGTAGTCGGAACGGTTGGGTGGCCTCCTCCCGAACGTGTTCTGGGAATAATTGCCAACCAGCAACCACAATCACCTCATTGCCGGTGTCCCCAGGGGATAGTGCCTCTATTCGTTCCGAGGTCCCTTTGGAAGGGATATATATCCCCGGAACGATGACGCCCTTCGGAAGGTCCTCGGCGTGCCCAGGTCGAGGCACCCGCAAAACTTCCTCCTCAGCCCCACTTATTCGCAGAACCGGACGTGTACAATATCCGTCATCCCATGCCTGGGCTTGGTTTACCCACATAATGGGGCATACAGTCGCCGGTGAGGGGCCCATATCCCTAACAGCCTGGTCAATCTTCTTGGATCTACGGCGTTGCCGGGGAGTTTCTCAGTTGTGTTGCTTACCGAGCCGCCCCTCGGCCTTGGCTTTCTCCCGCAACTCCGGATGGGGCGTCCAACAATCCTCCGGTGGATGCAGCGTGCTCCAGCAGCCCTTGCAAGGCAGAAACTTCCCACCTTTGTGTGGTCCTTTTCCTTTCCCACCTCCTTGCGCAGGGGGCTGCCCTCCCCAATTTTCTCGAATTTGAGTTTGTCCTGGAGCGACTCGGGTGCTTTGCTGGGATGCAAGACCCAGCAATCCTCACGGCTATGTCTTCCCTTGCCACATGCCGGGCACTTCGGGATGGAGCTCGCAGCTGCGCCTGCTCGTCCTGACATAGCCTACACCTGGGCTTCACATATTTGTTGAATCTCCGCAATGCTCAACTCCGGGTCTGCTTTTTCTTGATTCCGATGACCTTCGGGATCCTCGGTTTTGTCCATGTCCTCGACTCCCTCCATGCCTCTCACCCGGCGCAATCCATTCTTGTTCCCCGTCTGTTGAGGGTTCACTTGGTTCGGCGGGGTCCATGGCTTGGGTTGCGGGGATTCTTTGATGGCATGCCCAAGTCGTTGCATGATGTGCCCGTTCTTGATCACCAATTTGTGGCGGGACATGAGGGGGTTCATCACGAACACAATCATTTCTGGGTAGTTGATATCCAGCCCAACCTTGGTCTCCTCCTTGATGATTTCCTTGAGCAACCCCTCCACCTTCATGGTTGCGATGACGTCCAGTAGTCCATCTTTCGTTTGCCCCTGGGTGATTCCGTCGCAAACTCGGCGGCCCAAGGCTAAGAATTGTTCCAGAAAGTTGATGAACTCGCGTGGCGTTGGAGTTAGTGAAGATGGTTTGACCGTGTGGAAGGCCTCCAAGATCACGTCGTTGTTCGCCTCCGTGAAGACTTCCTCCGTCATTTCCCTCAACAAGTCTTGGTACCGGAATTGGTACCGATTCACCATTTCCTTCAGTGCGTTGGACCGAGAGACGGACATAAGAGAAAGCAAGACAGCTCTTCTCATGGAATCCGTCGACCCGTACATCCAACCGCGCTCCCAAGCACAAAAATCCAAAAACCACGGCTGTGGTCCCACTTCCATCCCAGTGTGGGGCGAGGGACGTTCCTTGAACGTCCCCAAAAGTTCGCGGGTTCTTCACAAAGGTTGCCAGCCTCCCATGGGGCCCCGGGAGAAATTAACCGCGGATCCGTTCCTGGAAGTTGTGGCCCTTCCCAGTCGAACGGCGCGTCCAAAAGTCATTCAGGGCAAACTTCATCAAACGGCTTTGCCTGTAGATTTCCCGACGGCTTTTGTTTCGGCAGTTCAATTCCATCCTTGAGATATTCTTGTCGATTAAACATCTGAAACACCATTCGCGGCATACACCAACCATCGGCGTCCGCCTCAAAGTAGCGGAGGTCCAACCCGGCGCAAGGCCGCCAATGGCCCCCCATGCCAGGCAAATGTGTTCTCCGTGGGTGCGGCTCCCACTCCTCGCTCCCCTTGGCGCTCTTCCCCTGAAACCCCCGTCATCTGACCGCATGCCAGACAAGTCATCCTCTGCTGGGGGAAGTCCAAACCCTGGTAGGCTTCCCGCTACCTGTTTCTCCCGTGCTGGCACTCCAAAAGCTCGGACTCGAAGTTCAGGCTTCGTTGTCGGGATCCCAATTGCATTCACCGCTGGCGTACCCGCATGCTTCAATGATTGATATTTGTTCTCCAAGGAGTCCTGTTTTCTTTCCAATTCGCCAATGACATGAGAATCTGGCCGCATCCCTTTCGGGTGGAGCGCCATGGTGCCGGCTACGGATCTCCTCCCTGAGCGCATGTACCTCATGCTCACTTTGTTCCAACCGGGTCATGAGCAGTCGCACCTGTAACTCCAGGGCCTCAACCTTGGCCAGTTCCGGCTCCGGCATAGTTTCCCAATGGTGCATTTGGCCCGTGAGCGTAGCCACTTGTGCACTCGTGATCTCCAGGTTTGCGGCTGTGCGTCTCACCTCCGTTGCGGGCACCTTCGCCTCTCGAGCTTCCCCTGTAGATGTTGACGAAACAGCGGAGTGCTCCGAATTGTGTACTGCATTGATAAGCTGGGAAATAGATGCCGTGTGGCTTTCCACCATTGCTTCCACACCATGCACCCCTTTTTCGGCATCCTCAAAGTTGAGACCTATCCGCCGGATTTCATCGGCCATGTTGGTGGTGACGGGGTCACAATTCAACACCTAGCCTTCCAAACTCTTCAATTCCTCAACCGATTTTTCCGATTCTGCCCGGTGTGAACTCAACCCAGTGACTTCATTCAACCCTTCCTGGAGTTGCCGTTTCAACTCATTGGTCGCTTGCTCCCACCCTTGGCGAGAATTGTCCACCTTCGCCTTAAGAGCTTTAGCCAGTTGACGATATTCCAAAGCGGCTGCGGTCGCTTGTTCTAAAGTCGATTGCATTTCCGCATCTCTTCGAGTGCAACTGGGACCTCTGGTCCTGCACCTCGTTGTTTACCTCGTTCAACAATTATCCCCAAGCCTCTAACCGCGCTGGCAAAGCTGACCAATCTACTTGTACTCCCCGTGCATGGAGCTCAAGCTCGCATGAGAGGGCTTGAATGACCTGGCAAATTTCGGAAATCCCAGAAACCGCCTCGAAATTAAAGTTTTGGAGATCGTTCAAAGCACCCGTTAGCTCTTCAACCTGCGCCGGCAAGGTTGCTAATTCATGAGTCTCCGTTGTCCACTCATGAATCAAAATCCTTTCGGCTGCCTCACCGAATTGATTCACCATCCGAATCCTCTCAAGAACCGGTATCCCCACGGTGCTGACACCATGTTGGTGTCTTCCTCAATTGGGTAGGATGGCTGCCCCTGCCTAAGCCGAACTGCCAATTCCAAAGGAGATTCAACCGTCGACTCATGCCCTGTCGCATAGTCGGAACCCGATTCCTCTGGCCGTGCTGTGATCATCCCGATCATGGCCGTAACCTCTTCGAGAGTCCTCCTGGTGCCCGTGTCAGAGCGCTAGGTTAAACCCCCGCCCAGCTAAGCCTCTTCTACCTACAATTTGCCCTCGAGGTGACTTGAAGCGAGTGAATCTTTCATTTTTACCAACTTCCAACCAACCAAATCTCCAACCAATAAAACCAGCAGAGATTTCCAAGCTCAAAACCCACTTAAGTCCCTCAGAGCAGGGCAATGACACAAACAATTCCAACTGAAAGCCCAATAACGAAATGACCCAAGAATCCAATACGGTCCAACAATGATCCAACCAAAAGTTCACCAATGGTCCATAACAACCCACAAATGAGCCACGGTCCAACAATGGTTCACAAATGAGCCAATACAGGTCCAAGACGGGTCCACTAGTCCACACAGGACGAGCACGGGTCCAAAGAGGGTCCAATTGGGCACAAGGTAGGTCCACCCATTAGAGGAAAAAAACCATTGACAAGCGCGAGTAGGACTCAACCTACTCTTCCGGTCGGACCACATGCAATGCAAGAATGGAGAGTTCATAGGCACGGGCATCACCTTATGGACTTAAGGTCTTGCATGCAAACGTGTAAACGAAAATTCACACTACTTCTACCCGTCGACATGGATTGTCTCACCGGGGGTGAAGGAGTGGAAAGAAATGAATCAAACCGCCGTTGGGCCATCCCCAAAGAGCACATGAGTCACACTTGAGTCTCCAGAAGTCTTGGCTACACCACAATGAGGGAAGGAAGTGCACATGCACATATATGGTCACATGGGTCATCTGGCCGACGGAGGGCCCCACACACGCGTTACTCGCACACGCCCCACACAGACGCGTACCGCTATCCTGACCGACACCACCAACTCCCGGCGCGTCGTCACCGTACGCCCCCACGCCGACAACCCCAGCGAGGAACCCAGTCCCCAGGCTCCGGCGACACCCAGCGCATCGGCCCCAGGGGGCCATCCGCCGGCCCCTGCACAAGCCGAGCCGGCATCCCAACGGCACCATGACCCACCAGCCAGGCCGGCAGTACAGCCCACAGAAACGCCATCTCGCAGTTGCCCGGCCCCCAACTCGGGACCGGAACCTGACCCGGAACCGACGCGCGCCACCGTCCCGGGTGACACTCCGCGGTCCGCCGATCCGGGACTGTGAATGTGACAGAACGGCGATGGATCTGGGGATTCTGTAATCTGAATTTTTTTTGACTGATCCGCCAAATGCAATGCCGCACTGGAGGTACACAATGCCAACATACAAGACAACACAGGAAACACATGAGCAGGAGAGGAAGGAGATGGAGAAACCTGATGCTGAGGAATCTCCAGCACCATAGGCGGATCAGAGGGCACGTCAGCATCTGGGCTGTGCAATGCAACCTGGGAAACAGGGTGAACGGCATCAGCAGTGGCATCCGAAAAGCAGGTGTGGTGTCCCGCTGAATCAGAACCAGTATTCTACACTTCAAAAATTGCATCGTGCGTTGCTAAATAATTAGCTGACGACTCTTTCGAAGGTTTATTAACCTCACACGACTGCAGTCGCAGATGTGGCGCGGGTGCAGTGACGCCAGCAGTCAAACCACCAGATATGTCTGCCTCACCAACGTCCTCTTCAAACATAAAACATGGGGGTTCTATACTCATATGGATGCCGTAGCGAGCAAAAAATGAAAATCCCAGGATACAGCAGGGGTCTACGTTGGCGATGTATATGGTAGCATCACGACATCTCGCCATGACGACCCCATCACGGCTCACAGGCACAAGGATGTCGCCTCTTACAACCTGCTTGCCCCCATCAAGGTGAACCTGTCCCACTCCCATCAGATTGAATGGTACTGTGGCTGCTTCCCTCAGGAAGAGGGGTACCAATTCTTGACCTATCACCACCATACACTCACATCCTGTATCCCCTAACATGGAGCAACAGATGGGTGCTGAGTGCGGATCCTTATAGGGCAATATTGAACCTGGTACAATGACTCCAGTGGATTAATGCTCACTCATACCAGGACGAGGTTCTCTCAAAAACTCCTGCTTATCGCCACGCATGCTGACCTGCAAGAGATGACATGGCATGTCATCCCAATTGGCCACAAAATTCACCCACAACCGCACATATTCAGTCGCCCGCGGTGCATCCAGGCCTCTCCGGCGATGCCCCTATCCTGACTTACCACCAGGAGATTTATACCCTGCCGGACGTAACTCAGGATGTGCCTCCCAGCAGTCTTTCAATTCATGAGTGGTCTTACCACACTCTGGACAAGGTGGACACTTTCCAGTTTTGAACCCCCCCATGCCCTTGGTAGTTTGTGTATTTTGGAGGGCCTCTCGTATTTTCTGTCTGATGTGCAGTGGCGCTTTTTCAGGATGCTTTGTCCAGCAGTCCTTGGGCCTGTGTGTAACACCTTGCTTTTTGCAGTGTGGACAGGTATACCCCGGGTTACCTGGGCGCTGCTTGGACAGTGCATTCGCTCCCACATCAGTGGATAGAATTTCAGGTGGCGGTTCCTGTAACTGTGTCTCCAGATTCTGCACCTTTCGTCCTGGACCAGGTATCAAGGTGGGAGCGTGATTCCCCTGCATGCGGTGTCGCAGTTGGGCTTTCTTGCGAGCAGCCCTCTCGTAGGTGACCAGTTTGGGCGCAACAAAACAGAAGACCTCCAGGTAGTTCATCTGCCTGTTGTAGATTCCCTCCTCCTCAATGACCTTCCACCACAAAGTGTCACTCTTGAGCGTACCCAACACATGCATGAGAAGGCTCCTGGCTGCATCTTGTGTGACTCCTTCCCTTACTCGTGGACCCCAAACCAAAGGTTCATCGAAAAAATCACACAGTTCCGGTGCGGTGGGATTATGAGAAGCAGGTCGCAGTTGCTCCCAAGTATCCTTCATCACATCTGGGTTGGCGGCCCTCACCACCTCACCTCGTGCGATAGTGAAGGTTCTGTCAAAATTCAGACCTCTCTAAAGAATCATTCTAGTATAAATTCCTGGACGGTTAGCAGGATGTTTACTCACCAACATGAGACGACGCACAACATCACCCACTGTGCATCCTGAATTCTTAAGCCACTGTTGGAATTGTTCAAGCCATGGTAATGCTGTTTCACCTGAACCGTTTCGCTCTTCAAGGGTGCTTGCTGCTTGCACTGCCTTTATAGTGTGGTCATCAAGCATGGGAGTGGCAAGACTACCATGTACCCCAGGACCAAGCATTTCAGACCACGGCAATGGTCCTGAGGCATGAGGAGAGGTCAATGGTTGCTCATCATCCGGAGGTACCTCGCGTGCAACCTCATCGAAGGCGAATGCTCTTAAGATGCCACTGGGTTTGACCTTGGGAATTTTATCTCCGTCACCGGAACACATTTCGGGAGGCAAAAGCATCAAAACTTCCGGTGGTTAATTCAAAATACCTGAGATCCAGGCCGCGGCAGTGTCTCCACTCGCCGTCTCGTCTACGGGGTGGTCGTCCATCGCGGAACTGGTGGTCTCGGAATTCCCGGTCGGAGACCTCTTCGAAGATAGACTTAATCTGAATTGCGTGAGAGTCATTTGTACTACCCGTGACACTCTTATGAACACGATCATCGTGAACGTCAACCGAATAAATTCCATCACTTTTCAAATGCACGTAGACATCATGATTTTTCACATACATGTTTTCACACCGAGAATCATTATAAACATTCCCATAATTCTCCAATTGATGACGATTTCTGGGAGATGTTATGACCAGGGTATCATGGGGAGGGATACGAAACAAAGGAGTCACGCCAGGCAAGGAATATTGCGCTGGCATACCAGGAGGTTCTGTTTTTGTTCGTTCTCCTCGGTTCTTCAATTCAATTGACTTCTGTGCACTCATGTCAAAAACGTCTGCACGAATTGAGGGCGAAATCAACCTTTCCGGACTAGCTCCAAAGATCAATGTCTTCTCCCAATGCCCCTTGTCGATTTTTTTTTGTGAATGATGACTTGGGTGCCTTGGTTTTCCTGCGGGGCGCATCTCATGCTTACTGATCCTAGTAATAGCATTCCTATTTGCATTTATGCTGAGCTGCATCCGTGAAATCTGATTCCCAAGGTTCTCACCCTCTTCACGAAGTGTTCTGACCTGTTGTTGCAAATCTTGAACAACCAAAGGCACGGTAGGTTGCAAAGAAGTTGAGCTCCGACTCCTACGGTACCGTTGACAGAATCATGAGACTTGGAGTCAACACCATCTGATTTCTTATTCATATTCACATATCTAACGCGAATCTTCTCTAAAGGTGATGACATCTCATGACCTGAGGTTTGTACCTTGCTTGATAATTCAGTCAAGGAATGTTGGACCTCTTGAGTGGAAATGCTTAATGATTCATGTTTGAATCTCAAACGTTCAAGTCTAGCTTCAGGTTCCGCATTTTGTTTTATGTATGAAGAGAACTGAGCAGTGAGAGTGGCCAAAGGACCTACTCTTTCAGGATCCTTGGTGGATTGTATGGTACCATAAGTGGATTGGAGCTTTTCCATCTGTTCCATTCGCGAGGCTAAAGAATCAATAAGAGCCCCCTTCATCCTCAATTTCTCAAGGAAATTCGCCTCGAGCTCCACAGGTTCTTGTCTTTGATGTTGTCGTTCTTGTTCCAGATCTCGTTTTCGCTCCCCTCGCTCTTGCACGAGTTCTCGTTCCAGTTTTCGAATTTTCCCATCATGACTTTGTAAAACCGAGTTTGTTGGAGTCAGAAAACACTCCAATTCTTGTTCGACTTGATGCAATCGGTTGGTGATGGTCTCCGTTTGTTTGTCTACATTGCTTGCCAATTCCTCAAGTCTGTTGTATGCTTGCTTCAATGAAGTATGAAACCCCATGAGGTCTTGGTGAAGCTTCGGAAGTTGTTGATCATTTCGTTGATGGTTATGATCCACTATTTTCCGGAGGCCTCTCCCTTCGTTGAGCACACCTTCGGCATGGGCTTGAATCTCGATCCGCAATGTCACAAGTGCCGTTCGAATTTCTCCAATTGCACCATTCACTTCATGAGCATACTCCCTTGAGAAATTTACGATGGCGTCAAGGGCCTTGGTCACCTCTTCGACTTGTAGTCCAAGAAGATGTTCATCTCTATTAGGATTAAATTGCAAAATACGGACTTGTTCACCCGGTACACCCAATGGAGTAACATAACGAATTCATTGGAACTCTCGATATCCCCAATCGCCACCGGTCCCACAAATTTCTTGACCCAATAGGGCATCATCGCCCATATTATCCATGGCACTATGTTGATGTGGTGGTAACTCTTGGGGCCCTCCTTGATGAGGCATCAATTGATCTTGTGGTGTTTGTGAAAAGTTTCCACCATATTGAACCAATGGCCCTTGATGTGAAGAGCTGGCTTGTTGTTGCTCCTCTTGTAGTTGAATCATGGCCAAAGCATTCAAATAATCATCACTGTTGTCCATTTTAAAGAAGTGGTCAAAACCTCAGGAATAATATCCTTGGAAATGTTGAACTTCACGTTAAGATCTACTCTCAAAACAAATCCTTGTTTTGATTTTCATATGCTTGTTGATGTCGAAATTGAGTTGGTGTTCGCCCAAATATTTCACCAATGTCAAGATCAACAATAAAATCAAAATACAAATCCACAAAAGTGCACAAATCCCGAATGAGCAAAATGAGTAATAAGAGAAACACACGAACAAATGTTGTAAGTGTCCTCAAATCTCACTAATGCTACAAGGAATTGGCATACTGAGATCTTAACGATCCCTTTGCACACTAAGAAAACGCAATGTATCTACAAAGCACAAATTGCGAAGCATGCTGACATGCAAAACCCCTCAATTTGTGTCGGCGTAAAAGGGAGCCATCAACCAGCATCCAGCACGAACAATACACCCTAATGCAGAGCTTTCGTTGTCGGCTACACATAGAATCAAACTGCTTGAAAAACGCGCCCAATGGCGCAAAGATATGGCATTAACATGCACATAAGCAGTTCACCTAAAATTAAGTGTAGAACGATCAGCAACCGTTAAATACTCGAAAAAAGCTTATCAATGCACCAAAAGGGTCAGCCGGCATCAAGAACAACTCGACAACTCTGAGCACCAACATTTCAGTACTAATAATTAAGTTCTGAAACTTATTTCTACTGCACTGGCACCGTCAAAAGGAACGTCAACAAAATCGTCTGCAACACTATTCCAAACATCGCCATATGTCGCCTGTGATAGCGACAGCGATCGGGAGCGACCAGCAGCTCAGGCCAAGACAATTTACGCTCAGTTTCCCGAACCCCTGCAGTCCTGTCAGGAAAGAAATCAAATTTGGCAACTTTCTAAACGCCTGAACTGAAATTCTGAAAGCACTGTCCACCCTGGATCCCAGTACAGCCTGAAATGCATACCTATGCACAACCCTACCCTGTTCTATGCTTTTACACACCTCCTCCAAAGAGTTGAACGCCAAGGCACCAGGTGACAGGACACCCACAACGGCGCCGCTGGGGCGGCTTCAGCACATGTAACCTGCGAGAATGGTGCGAGGGACAGGTTCCTCGCAGCCCAGAAAGCTAACAGCGTCAGTGATCCAGAGGGGGGGGGCCAACACTGACCAGCACTCCTTTTTCCTCCTGACCCCTACCAGGAACACGCAAGGGGGCAAGAGCTCACCGCCCTGGACCCAGAATCCCGCCGGCCCCTATCGGCGGACCCGGAGTGTTGCGCCAAGCCCAGCCCGCCGCGCCGGACGAGACGCCCCGACACCAGAGCACGAGCCAGGCCACCCTAACCTCCGGAAACTGCACTGAGGCACTGACACGCAACACAACCAGACACGCAAGACACGGCACGATACGGCACACAACACCAGCAAACACAAGCACAAGCACCGCACCACCGAGCAAGTGCAGCACCCTGGGGGTCCCATGGGGAGCACGGGGACGCACCAAGGGGGACTGAAGGGGGCTTTGCCACCAGCGGGGGTGTACATATGATCCGCACAAGCGAAGCTGAAAGGACAGCCGAAGGGCACTGCGAAATACCAGATGATGGGTTGTGCGTGTAACGATGCCTCCAGGGCTGGACAAGGCATGTCCTACCGAATTTCAAACTGTTTCTCAGCAGTCGTACCAATTGTCGCTACTTAACTCCCCCTGAGGACACGCCCCACCATGAGGTACACAATGCCAACATACAAGACAACACAGGAAACACATGAGCAGGAGAGGAAGGAGATGGAGAAACCTGATGCTGAGGAATCTCCAGCACCATAGGCGGATCAGAGGGCACGTCAGCATCTGGGCTGTGCAATGCAACCTGGGAAACAGGGTGAACGGCATCAGCAGTGGCATCCGAAAAGCAGGTGTGGTGTCCCGCCGAATCAGAACCAGTATTCTACACTTCAAAAATTGCATCGTGCGTTGCTAAATAATTAGCTGACGACTCTTTCGAAGGTTTATTAACCTCACACGACTGCACTCGCAGATGTGGCGCGGGTGCAGTGACGCCAGCAGTCAAACCACCAGATATGTCTGCCCTACCCACGTCCTCTTCAAACATAAAACATGGGGGTTCTATACTTTTAAGACGTCACAAACTTTATCAGAGTTCCCACAGGTCGTAGATAAGAGCAGGCTATGTACACAGATGCTGTGCATACTATCTACATGACCTTTTCATACTTGAACTGCGCTGACCGGTGTTGGAGACCGTGTGTGGGTGTTGGTGTTGATTTGGTGGAGGTGCATGAGTGTTGGTGTGAGTGTAGGTTGTACTTTTGGCTTTCATTAGGCCACTGGTTCACCAAGGTGGTTCCAGGAAAAATTTATCGAAGTGATAAGATAATAGACTGATAGACTTTGTAGAAAACTGATAGAAGTACCCGGTACTGGTAGGTTAGATAACATACAAAGGAGAAGTTTTAGAAATGCCAAAAATTAGAACTGGCATCACCTGCAGAAAGTTGTCTGAAAACGCTGTGGCTGTGACCCCTCTGTTCACTACATTTGGAAAACAACCCCGATTTTTCACGTCCTCTTCAAACATAAAACATGGGGGTTCTATACTCATATGGATGCCGTAGCGAGCAAAAAATGAGAATCCCAGGATACAGCGGGGGCCTACGTTGGCGATGTATATGGTAGCATCACGACATCTCGCCATGACGACCCCATCACGGCTCACAGGCACAAGGATGTTGCCTCTTACAACCTGCTTGTCCCGGTCAAGGTGAACCTGTCCCACTCCCATCAGATTGAATGGTACTGTGGCCGCTTCCCTCAGGAAGAGGGGTACCAATTCTTGACCTATCACCACCATACACTCACATCCTGTATCCCCTAACATGGAGCAACAGATGGGTGCTGAGTGCGGATCCTTATAGGGCAATATTGAACCTGGTACAATGACTCCAGTGGATTAATGCTCACTCATACCAGGACGAGGTTCTCTCAAAAACTCCTGCTTATCGCCACGCATGCTGACCTGCAAGAGATGACATGGCATGTCATCCCAATTGGCCACAAAATTCACCCACAACCGCACATATTCAGTCGCCCGCGGTGCATCCAGGCCTCTCCGGCGACGCCCCTATCCTGACTTACCACCAGGAGATTTATACCCTGCAGGACGTAACTCAGGATGTGCCTCCCAGCAGTCTTTCAATTCATGAGTGGTCTTACCACACTTTGGACAAGGTGGACACTTTCCAGTTTTGAACCCCCCCATGCCCTTGGTAGTTGGTGTATTTTGGAGGGCCTCACGTATTTTCTGTCTGATGTGCAGTGGCGCTTTTTCAGGATGCTTTGTCCAGCAGTCCCTGGGCCTGTGTGTAACACCTTGCTTTTTGCAGTGTGGACAGGTATACCCCGGGTTACCTGGGCCCTGCTTGGACAGTGCATTCGCTCCCACATCAGTGGATAGAATTTCAGGTGGCGGTTCCTGTAACTGTGTCTCCAGATTCTGCACCTTTCGTCCTGGACCAGGTATCAAGCTGGGAGCGTGATTCCCCTGCATGTGGCGTTGCAGTTTGGCTCTCTTGCGAGCAGCCCTCTCGTAGGTGACCAGTTTGGGCGCAACAAAACAGAAGACCTCCAAGTAGTTCATCTGCCTGTTGTAGATTCCCTCCTCCTCAATGACCTTCCACCACAAAGTGTCAGTCTTGAGCGTACCCAACACATGCATGAGAAGGCTCTTGGCTGCATCTTGTGTGACTCCTTCCCTTACTCGTGGACCCTAAACCAAAGGTTCATCCAAAAAATCACACAGTTGCCGTGCGGTGGGATTATGAGAAGCAGGTCCCAGTTGCTCCCAAGTCTCCTTGATCACATCTGGGTTGGCGGCCCTCACCACCTCACCTTGTGCGATAGTGAAGGTTCTGTCAAAATTCAAACCTCTCTAAAGAATCATTCTAGTATAAATTCCTGGACGGTTAGCAGGATGTTTACTCACCAACATGAGACGACGCACAACATCACCCACTGTGCATCCCGAATTCTTAAGCCACTGTTGGAATTGTTCAAGCCATGGTAATGCTGTTTCACCTGAACCGTTTCGCTCTTCAAGGGTGCTTGCTGCTTGCACTGCCTTTATAGTGTGGTCATCAAGCATGGGAGTGGCAAGACTACCATGTACCCCAGGACCAAGCATTTCAGACCACGGCATTGGTCCTGAGGCATGAGTAGAGGTCAATGGTTGCTCATCATCCGGAGGTACCTCGCGTGCAACCTCATCGAAGGCGAATGCTCTTAAGATGCCACTGGGTTTGACCTTGGGAAATTTATCTCCGTCACCGGAACACATTTCGGGAGGCAAAAGCATCAAAACTTCCGGTGGTTAATTCAAAATACCTGAGATCCAGGCCGCGGCAGTGTCTCCACTCGCCGTCTCGTCTACGGGGTGGTCGTCCATCGCGGGACTGGTGGTCTCGGAATTCCCGGTCGGAGACCTCTTCGAAGATAGACTTAATCTGAATTGCGTGAGAGTCATTTGTACTACCCGTGACACTCTTATGAACACGATCATCGTGAACGTCAACCGAATAAATTCCATCACTTTTCAAATGCACGTAGACATCATGATTTTTCACATACATGTTTTCACACCGAGAATCATTATAAACATTCCCATAATTCTCCAATTGATGACGATTTCTGGGAGATGTTATGACAAGGGTATCATGGGGAGGGATACGAAACAAAGGAGTCACGCCAGGCAAGGAATATTGCGCTGGCATACCAGGAGGTTCTGTTTTTGTTCGTTCTCCTCGGTTCTTCAATTCAATTGACTTCTGTGCACTCATGTCAAAAACGTCTGCACGAATTGAGGGCGAAATCAACCTTTCCGGACTAGCTCCAAAGATCAATGTCTTCCCCCAATGCCCCTTGTCGATTTTGTTTTGTGAATGATGACTTGGGTGCCTTGGTGTTCCTGCGGGGCGCATCTCATGCTTACTGATCCTAGTAATAGCATTCCTATTTGCATCTATGCTGAGCTGCATCCGTGAATTCTGATTCCCAAGGTTCTCACCCTCTTCACGAAGTGTTCTGACCTGTTGTTGCAAATCTTGAACAACCAAAGGCACGGTAGGTTGCAAAGAAGTTGAGCTCCGACTCCTACGGTACCGTTGACAGAATCAAGAGACTTGGAATCAACACCATCCGATTTCTTATTCATATTCACATATCTAACGCGAATCTTCTCTAAAGGTGATGACATCTCATGACCTGAGGTTTGTACCTTGCTTGATAATTCAGTCAAGGAATGTTGGACCTCTTGAGTGGAAATGCTTAATGATTCATGTTTGAATCTCAAACGTTCAAGTCTAGCTTCAGGTTCCACATTTTGTTTCATGTATGAAGAGAACTCAGCAGTGAGAGTGGCCAAAGGACCTACTCTTTCAGGATCCTTGGTGGATTGTATGGTACAATAAGTGGATTGGACCTTTTCCATCCGTTCCATTCGCGAGGCTAAAGAATCAATAAGAGCCCCCTTTATCCTCAATTTCTCAAGGAAATTCGCCTCGAGCTCCACAGGTTCTTGTCTTTGATGTTGTCGTTCTTGTTCAAGATCTCGTTTTCGCTCCTCTCGCTCTTGCACGAGTTCTCGTTCCAGTTTTCGAATTTTCCCATCATGACTTTGTAAAACCGAGTTTGTTGGAGTCAGAAAACACTCCAATTCTTGTTCGACTTGATGCAATCGGTTGGTGATGGTCTCCATTTGTTTGTCTACATTGCTTGCCAATTCCTCAAGTCTGTTGTATGATTGCTTCAATGGAGTATGAAGCCCCATGAGGTCTTGGTGAAGCTTCGGAAGTTGTTGATCATTTTGTTGATGGTTATGATCCACTATTTTCCGGAGGCCTCTCCTTTCGTTGAGCACACCTTTGGCATGGGCTTGAATCTCGATCCGCAATGTCACAAGTGCCGTTCGAATTTCTCCAATTGCACCGTTCACTTCATTAGCATACTCCCTTGAGAAATTTCCGATGGCGTCAAGGGCCTTGGTCACCTCTTCGACTTGTAGTCCAAGAAGATGTTGGTCTCTATTATGATTAAATTGCAAAATACGGACTTGTTCAACCGGTACACCCAATGGAGTAACATAACGAATTCATTGGAACTCTCGATATCCCCAATCGCCACCGGTCCCACAAATTTCTTGACAGATTAGGGCATCATCGCCCATATTATCCACTGCACTATCCTGACGTGGTGGTAACTCTTGGGGCCCTTCTTGATGAGGTATCAATTGATCTTGTGGTGTTTGTGAAAAACTTCCACCATATTGAACCAATGGCCCTTGATGTGAAGAGCTGGCTTGTTGTTGCTCCTCTCGTAGTTGAATCATGGCCAAAGCATTCAAATAATCATCACTGTTGTCCATTTTAGAGAAGTGGTCAAATCTTCAGGAATAATATCCTTGGAAATGTTGAACTTCACGTTAAGATCTACTCTCAAAACAAATCCTTGTTTTGATTTTCGTATGCTTGTTGATGTCAAAATTGAGTTGGTGTTCGCCCAAATATTTCACCAATGTCAAGATCAACAATAAAATCAAAATACAAATCCACAAAAGTGCACAAATCCCAAATGAGCAAAATGAGTAATAAGAGAAACACACCAACAAATGTTGTAAGTGTCCTCCAATCTCACTAATGCCACAAGGAATTGGCATACTGAGATCTTAATGATCCCTTCGCACACTAAGAAAATGCAATGTATCTACAAAGCACAAATTGCGAAGCATGCTCACATGCAAAACCCCTCGAATCGTGTCGGCGCCAGAGAGAGCCATCAACCAGCATCCAGCACAAACAATACACCCTAATGCAGAGCTTTCCTTGTCGGCTACACATAGAATCAAACCGCTTGAAAAACGCTTCCAATGGCGCAAAGATATGGCATTAACATGCACAAAAGCAGTTCACCTAAAATTAGGTGTAGAACGAGCACCAACCGTTAAATACTCGAAAGAAGCGTATCAATGCACCGAAAGGGTGAGCCAGCATCAAGAACAACTCGACGATGACGGTCGACGACTCTCAAACCCTCGGATCAGAAAAACTCGACCTTTCTGAGCACCAACAGTTCAGTACTAATAATTAAGTTCTGAAACTTATTTCTACTGCACTGGCACCGTCAAAAGGAACGTCAACAAAATCGTCTGCAACACTATTCCAAACATCGCCGTATGTCGCCTGTGATAGCGACAGCAATCGGCGGCGACCAGCAGCTCAGGCCAAGACAATTTACGCTCAGTTTCCCGAATCCCTGCAGTCCTGTCAGGAAAGAAATCAAATTTGGCAACTTTCTAAACTCCTGAACTGAAATTCTGAAGCACTGTCCACCCTGGATCCCAGTACAGCCTGAAATGCATACCTATGCACAACCCTACCCTGTTCTATGCTTTTACACACCTCCTCCAAAGAGTTGAACGCCAAGGCACCAGGTGACAGGACACCCACAACGGCGCCGCTGGGGCGGCTTCAGCACATGTAACCTGCGAGAATGGTGCGAGGGACAGGTTCCTCGCAGCCCAGAAAGCTAACAGCGTCAGTGATCGAGAGGGGGGGCCTCAACACTGAGCAGCATTCCTTTTTCCTCCTGACCCCTACCAGGAACACGCAAGGGGGCAAGAGCTCACCGCCCTGGACCCACAACCCCGCCGGCCCCTATCGGCGGACACGGAGTGTTGCGCCAAGCCCAGCCCGCCGCGCCGGACGAGACGCCCCGAAACCAGAGCACGAGCCAGGCCACCGTAACCTCCAGAAACTGCACCGAGGCACTGACACGCACACAACCAGACACGCAAGACACGGCACGATACGGCACACAACACCGGCAAACACAAGCACAAGCACCGCACCACCGAGCAAGTGCAGCACCCTGGGGCTCCCATGGGGAGCACAGGGATGCACCAAGGGGGACTGCAGGGGGCGTTGCCACGAGCGGGGGTGTACATATGATCCGCACAAGCGAAGCTGAAAGGACAGCTGAAGGCCACTGCGAAATACCAGATGATGGGTTGTGCGTGTAACGATGCCTCCAGGGCTGGACAAGGCATGTCCTACCGAATTTCAAACCGTTTCTCAGCGGTCGTACCAAATGTCGCTACTTATCTCCCCTTGAGGACACGCTCCACCATGAGGGGGCAACGTAGCGTCAAAACGCACCATACCGGCCCAACGCAACCCGAACATCCGGAACCGATCCTACACGGCAACCACGACCCAACACATCCAACGGCGGGACAAACTGACAATTGGGCGACGAAGATGACGGCAAACCAACCAAAGTACTGGCAACAACACAAGAACCACACGTGCGGACGTCACAAAACCGCGCAAACCACGCAAAGAAAAACCCGCCCGACGGGAAACAAATGACACAGGGGACAGCTACAGCGACCAAACACGGCCGGCTGGGCCCATACGGACCACCACACAACCCCAGACAGGCCAACTACTGGCGGCAACGACACCGGCGAACCAGCACCACGCACCGGGCGCACCCCGGTCGAAGAAATCCACCACACCGGACAGGCCAGCCACCGCAAACGTCAGAACAAACCGAGAAGACAACAAAGACAACATCCGGCTACACCGGCGCGGGCTGCAGCGCAATCAACCCCACAACGCACAGGGCGACCATAAGGCGGCTGACACAACCGGGTACCGACCAAAGTGCTGCAGAAAAACGACACGACAATGAACGGACCGCACGCAAGCCAGCGGACACCAAACCGGCCAGACATGCAAGGGTCGAAACGGGAACGGCGTCCGATGGGTTGGCGACAACATGCTGCGCCACGCCCGCCGGCGACCATACCCATGAATGCACCACAACGCCGAGATTCCACGATTCAACAACCAACCAACCAACCAAAACGACCTACTTCGAAACCCCGACCCCAAGGCCAAAACCACTCACTATAGCGGGCTGCGCACACGCCGACCTTCGCACGGAGGAGCCCACTGCCCACAAATCGTCTACACGACAGCCTAGGACGCAACAGCGCCGGCAGCAGCAGAAAAAACCCAACGATGACCAAGCTGATTATAAGGCGGCTGACACACCCAACCGCCAACCGAACAGCTGCGGCAACAACGACGCGACCCGAAGCAGACCACACGCAAGCCAGCCAACATCGAACCAGCCGGACATGCAAGGGTCAATACGGCAACGGCGTCCCACGGGTTGGAGACACCAAGGTGAGCGAGGCCCGCCAACAACCATACACACGGACATGACAGCACACTGCAACTCTACCATTACACCACCGACGAACCTACAGCAATGAACCACTTCAAACCTGCGGCCCCCCGGGAGAGCGCAAGCTCGACCGAGTCAGGAGGGTGTGAGTATGCGCCACGGCATGCGAGTCCCGTAGCACGTGCTTCTTCAAGTCGCCTCACGCCTACTGAAAACCAGCCCAGGTGGGAGTGCCTGCAGGACAGGGCCTATGGCCTGGCTCCGGGCCCCTGGGCCCCTGAATCCGGAGGTTGATGACGATGTGCGATGGTACCCTCCCCCACGTATCATCCACCCAAAGAAGAGGAATGTAAGACTTCGGTCGAACGTGGGTTACCTCTCTGGGCAGAACCTGCCATGGGGTACTGCTCGCGGTGACCGCGCCCTTCCCCCATGTGGGTGAGCCGCTTTGTGGGGGCACATGCAGTAGGGCCGTGGGTGAGTGAGCAAAAGCCCCTTGGTAAGACCCCCTTGCGGGGCAACCCCAGTCCCGAGATGACCTGCCTACCTACTCCAAACCAAATTAGCAAATCAGCAATACACCATTGACATATGAGATCCACCTCTTGGGCAACAAAGCAGACAATAGGCCAATGGCTTCCAAGGCTACTCATGGGACCCACCCTCCACCCAAGGAGAGCACGTGCATGGAGGAATGATCCCACCCAACGAGAGAACGTGCATGGAGAGTTGGTCTAATCCCGGAGAGCCGGAGAGAGTACATGCATCGCCTAACCATGCCCGAGCAGAGATACTCCGCAATCAAATCCCTTGAGAGACATTGACCTAACCACCATGAGAGAGGGCCTGCATTGGGAGAGGGTTTCGCCTATCTTTCACCCAAGAGAGCATGCATATGGCGAGATTTTCGCCTAGCCTTGACCCAAGACAGAATGCATGCACCTGGAGAGAGAGTGGCGAAAGCTCGACCAATTGCTATCCTTGAGTCTAATCGTAAGACCGCAAAACCACGGCATGTCTCAATCTGATAACTCCCAAGCCACGGGCACTTGAAAAAATGTAAAAGAGCCCAAGAGTCTCAAATGATCAAATACAACGGTCACATGGCACATAGAATGCTCAATTCTCCTCTTGAGGAGAATGCCAAATTGGGAGCGAGAGCAAGCCTGAGGGAAAGCACCAAATCCACCTTGGGGAGAGAAGACACTATATGTTCACCTTGACCATGGAATCATGGCCACCACCACGTTTGAGTCACACCATGAATGAACCATGCATGAATGACAAATGCAATGTCAACTCTTGGAATGAATGCATGAGACCTCAAAACCAAATATTGTGTGCCACCCCAATGGTATCCAATTGCAAGGCAACAACCAATGTATCCCACCACCAGCGGTGCGCCTACCTCAGCCACTTCCACATCAACTCCTCTTCCACTAGGGCTACTCCAGCTTCAAGGGACTCGTGGTCCCCCATGCACGTAGGCGTGGCACTGCCGAAGCATATGCGCCTATTAACGTACACCGGTCTCCCTCCAAGTGCAGTCATGCACCCAAGGGCGACAGCTGGTGTGGGTGGAGGCACCACACCAGCGATTAGCTAGATCCTTAACTCCGGGCCTTCTATCATTCACTTGAGTGGCCCTAGCTTCCGATTCGCTTCCATTTCCGTAACAGGATAGAACTAACACTATTAGCAACAAACTGGAGGGGTATTCGATTGGCTGGTCTGCATTACGGCGCGACGAAAGGCGATGCGCGCGCACACACAGCAGCAGCCAATCGACGAGTCGGAAACCCAAATAATGTTAGAACAATTGCCGGCCAACCGCAGAATTGGAAAAAGCCAATGCAACACCATAAATGCAAAAACAAAACTGAAATCTGCAGTCGGAATCAATTTCTGGGATCGAAATCTGGGATTGGAATGAAATGCTGAGAGCGCATAATAAATTACACATGAAATGGCACACAAGCAGCAATATGAGTGTGCAAAGGAGAAGTGATCAACAAACATGGATTCTGACATGGCTATGCCCTAAGTTTTACTCTTTCCACCAGCCTAGGGATACACACTATCATAGGTGGTTGACAAAACACAGCAGCCTTTGTAGGACATGAGGTCCATGATATGTACATAATCGTCAGCGATGAGCAAACCTTTGGTATATGCATACCTGGACGAGCATATGTGGAGCACGTGTTGACTTGTGCGCGGCGTAGGCTTTGAGACATAGTGTGTTTCAGGGTATGGCGCCAACATCCCCTACAGTCTGTGTGTGCATGCTTCTTTCCAAAGGATCCATCAATGCCTGTGAGCGCTAAATTAGCGAGACGGGGACTCAACAAATGTCGTTTGTTGCAAAGTAGAAATATGGTTGCAGCAACACCCCGGTCCAAGCAGAGTATCAGTGTTAACAAGAACGTACAGCAGGTGGTTATATAGTGCAGTTTTGCCTTTCTTATCCCTTTTTCGTACGATTTTCATGCCTTCCTTATCATGCTCTGGCGGGGATGATTTATTTTGGCAGTGCAGGTTTCTAATCTATTGCAGTCTACTTGGGCACTCCCTTGCGTGGTCCCATACATACATTACCCCCCGAATAGTGGATAAAACCACCCTTAAGACCACATCGGGTAATTTTATGCCCAGTTTTTGAGCCAAAAACCCACCTCATTCGGGGGATACATCCAACCCTTTTCAGGAATAAAACCACCCCCCTTGTTACATGTGAAATACAACAATGAGGGAACAACCATGTATCGTTCGCGTCCAATCCATCACATGTCCCACCTCCATATCCCAAATTGTCTTCTAGTACTGTTACACCCCCCCCCCACCGGAATGGAAAGATAAAATAAGCAGAAGAAAAAGACAGAAACCACCCAAATCAATCAATAGCTCCCTCTCTCAAAATGACCGACTGGTAGGATAAAACACCACTGTATGCAGGGATAAAACCACCCCTAGGAAGAGATATTCCCACACTCCCAAAAAGTGAATAAAACCACCCTCAGGTGCCACTAAACTACCCCCGGTGATGGCAATGGTTTTATCCCCCCTTTGGGGGTGGCTGTAGCCCCAGACCACTTGTTTACCTCAGACAAAAGTTGGGCCTATAACTAGAATACTGAATGTGTTTACTCATTGCCGTGTCCCTTTTGAAAGGTGTGAGATGCGTTTGGTCTTTGCTCGGCTTGCTTTTGTACATCCCAATGAAAGATGATGGCAACACTTGACCTTGAAAAGTAACAAAAGTGCGGCAGTTGCTTGGTGTACACAAATGTGGGCTGCCACAAAGTATATGCTGCATGCCTTTTTGCCTACAGCAACAACTGTGAACACATTTTGGCACCAGCCAGAAAGCGCATCAAGAACAGTCCGGACGAAGCCTATGGGAAGCTTCAAACGAAACCCGCTCGGCTAGACTCCTTCTCCTCTACCTCAGAGGTATAATTCTTCAAAGACCATCTAACCATTGTTTATTTTGACCTTTAACTCTAAGTCGCAAAAATGACTTGGAAGGGACGTTCTTAGATCTAGCGCAGGCGCTGGCGTCGCAGTTCTTCTCTGTTTGGGGTGATTCGCGCAGCAGCCCCGAAACATACTATTTGATGTCCTACCATTTTTAAAATCATTATTTTGCTGAATAAGACAAGCACCAAATGCATTTTCTCCTTCTCAGACCTCCATCCCCTGTAGAAGGAAATCACCTTTTTGATGGAGGGATGGGTGGGTGTGGTGAGGGGGTCAAAATTTTGTCCTCACAAGGCTGCAAAGATTGCAGACAACCGGTATTATCGAAACCAATAGCGGTCCAATGATAATGCAGCCGACCACAAACTTGGAGGTCGGCGGTTCATATCACAACTGCCCACCATTCTCAACGCCGCCGGCGCAGTCGGCACACTAAAGTCCGGACCGCCTACCCACACATCTACGGTCAAATGCTTTACCATCCATCCCCGGATGGTTTTATGCAGATTTTTTAGGGGGATAAAAAACACCCCTTTTCGAGAATAAAACCACCCCCGTTGGTAAAGCCACCCCCTTCGGGGTAAAAAAACCACGCCAGAGTGCTTTTATGGCGCCAAAGCAACAAGTAACACATCACAGCAAACGAAAGCAGTTTGAGCAATGCTGCCTCAACAGCAATGCATGTCAAACTGGATTAATAGCAAAGCTCAAACCATGTCTGAAATCCTTTCTTAGACCCCATTTGTAAAAATGTTCCCAGCCACGTCAGACATCCTCTAACACATACACAAAGAGCAACGTGAAAAAACACTGAGTGTAAAACCATGCTCCGTTCCCTCGCCCGCCATCACGTCTCCTACCTCCATACCAACTTGTCGTTTTGTACTGTGGTTCTAGCTTAACAACAAAGTGAGCCATTGCCCTCTGCCCCTGAAAGGCTGACCCTGCGGCCCAATGGTTGGATAAACTCACCGAAAAGGGGGGACAAAACCACCACAAAGGGGCAACAAATCGCCTCCCCCCGAATGACCGGATAGGAGGGTAAAACCATTCATTTGCAGGGATAAACTCACCATTTTGAGGGGATCACTCCACACCCCCAACAGGATGGATCAACACACCCCGAGGAGGCATAAAACCACCCTGGGGCTAAATGGCCACAAAGCGGCTTGGGGGTGGTTTCATCCCCCACTTCCAGGTGGATTTAAACCCATGACCAAGGTAAGCAGGGCCCAGTGTGTTGTAGTTGTCAAAGAGGAAACTCCGGTTTGGCGCCTCGAGAAACCACAACCAGATCCTCAACCACACCCCTTGCCTTATCCTCAGCCCCTGAACAAAGCCCTCTGTTCCCAACCCTAGCATCAACCCTAGCCGCAACGTGGCCTCAGCGTGTCATCAAACTCTCAGACCTCACCATCCCTAGCCGCGTTGTTTGGGGCCCTGTGAGACCACGTCCTATGGAGACTAATCTTATCCTTTCGGAGGCTATTTGCATGTTTCTGAGGGAATCCTTGCAGGTTTTCCGTGAGGGTTTTGGGACTGCAAAATACCCCGGCCACACAAAGCCAAAGACATTGTACAACAACTTAAGCAAATGATCATTGGAGTTCGATGGCCACAGCGTAGTGAAAGAGGGGCCAGTCGAGTAGAATCAGGTGTGCGAGATTCATTGGAGAAGAAGAACGAAAGATGGTCTGATCCATCGCCAACTCTTGATGCGGCATTTTTTTTAAGGCGCAGATGTTGATTGGTGCATTGTAGCTGCTTACTGCAAGCGTAACATGCCCGTAAACTACAAAACAAATCCCACGTGCCATGCAGGGTGCTTTCAGTTGCACAGCGCCATTCCGAGCAACTCGACGCTCTCCTCTTCCCCTACCGCACGCTTGAAGTCTGCACAAAGACATTGTCATAGCCTGCGATGAGGTTAACAAAGTGATCGAACTCATGCCATTTCCAAACTTTAAAAAGAGTGGACGTGCATCCATGCAGGCATCTAATACAACCACTGGCAAATCTGCTGATCAGGACTCTTCTACTAACCACCATCGGTGCATCAGACAATTGACACAAGTTTTGCTTTGGATAACATTCCAGAGATTGTTATGTGACGTGACTACCATCTACGGATATCACAGAGTGGTGCCGAGCTCGAACACCCCCGACGTGCACACACCGTACAGCACATTTGCAAGCAGTATTGAGGCACAGAATCCATGCTACAGACTCCTTTGCCAGCGTGCGGGAAAGATTCAATGCAAGGGGCGTGCAGTTGGAGGACAGCAGACAGATGTACCGGAGGAGTGTTCAAGGGTTACTTGCAGTGCATCAGTTATTCCTGCTGGAAATGAGCAACTGTTTTTGAGCAAGGTTGAAGCGGCAGCATGAGACTCTCGGCACGAGCTGCTGCAAAAACCCCATCTGCACGAAATTACGGTCGAGAATCTGGACTCCAACCAGATGACGTACCACACCTGCCGCTTGTCACCGGCCGCCTGCCGTGCAAAGTGCACTCCGACAGAAACACCATGCACTCGCTTGACTGTCTTCATGACACCAACGCCAACGACAACGCAGCGAAACCTTTGGGCAACCCCGGGGGCTGCGTTAATCCAAATTACCCCCCCACTTTGTTACAAACTAGCCGCACATTCTGCGCATTTTACCCCTCCACAGGGCAGCAATGTACCCCCTTACATGTTGTATTTACCTACACGCGCTTCCACATTTATGGGCTCTGGTTCAAATAAACCGAGACGTATAAAGACAGCATGGATCTTAGGGCAGTACCGTTGCTACATACGTGTCTACCCCTCCTCTGCCTTTTCTCCTCTGTGCTGCACTAGTCGCATTATAACACTTCAATACCTAGCATACCCCGCCTCACTCATCCAGCGTCGATAGATCCCATGGTCTCAAAGGTATAAGTATCCGATTCTTACCGCAACACGCTCTGCTTTCTACTAGTCTAGGGAATGGGTGCATCTACGACAGCACCCTTCAACGAAAAACTCTATGGCCTCGCTCAGCCAAGTCAAACGTGTAGAGGTCTCAGCCACAGACGGACGCACTTCGAAAGTTCCTGTCTCACCTATGATTTTAGCAGCTGTTTTTTCCCAAAATTCAAAAAGTCGAAAAAAAGCGGTTTTTTCGCGTAAAATGAAGTACTTTTTTGGTTTCTACGGCCCGAAAAAATGGAGGGGGGGGGCCTACCAGAATTTTGTCCAAAGATATCAAAAACCCTGAAATTTGGCCTATTTTCGGGTATTTTGCCTGCTCTGGGCTGGTCCTGCAGAACAGTGCTGCACACCAGTGTACCGGCCTATAGAGGATTTTCGACAGAAATTCCAATTTTCTTTGGATTCTCTGGCCCCAAAATAGGGATGGGGGGGTTCCTCTCACCCGAGCCTTCTCTCAACCCATCGAAAACCCTGGAATTCAGCCTATTTTGCAGTATTTTTGTCTGCTCTGTGGTGGTGCAGCAGAACAGTGCTGCACACCAGTGTACCTGTATAGTATAGTATAGGCACGAAAAAACCATGAAAATAGGTTTTGTACCCAAAAAGACCAAAAGTAACCTTTTGTTTTAATCATACACCCCCCAAAGAGCAGGGGGGGGGGTTCCTCCTACCCCATTGTTCCCCAAAGAAAACATCCTAAGCCTCAAACACGTGTGTGTACGGTGATAGGCACGCAAAAGCCTACCTATGAACCATATGGAAATGAACCACAAATGGTGCAAAATAGGGCCATAAACACCTCAAATGTTCATCGCTCATCCCATTCTTATGCACATACTATCATATTTCATGTAGTTCTTTGGCGTATTTCACTTTTTTGCAACAAGCACCCTCCAATTGGGAGGAGGGGTCGTTCAGCTGCTTGTTTCAGGCTCAAAAAAACAAACAATTTTTGATGAAAAAATGGCTTTTTTTCGCCGTTTTTGTTGAAACATGGCAGATTTTGGGTCATAAGAATGCTGTAAATTGTATTTGGGCAATCGCTGTGTCCACACAGCATGCTTCCTTGCATCCAGCACCCTCAAAATGGCGGGGGGAGCTCTGCAACTGCCTGTCTGAGGCCAAAATACTCAATTTTTGACCAAGAAACGGCCATTTTTGGCAGTTTTTCCATGAAAAATAGCAAATTTTGGTGCATACAGATGCTGTAGATTGTGCTCTCGTAGTCCGTGTGTGCAAACAACTTGCTTTTTTGTATCCAGCACCCTCAAAATAGGGGGGGGGGTCCTTCAACTGCTTGTACGAAGCCAAAAAAAATTAATACGTGACCAGAAAAGGGCCATTTGTGGCCGTTTTTTTTCGTGAAAAACAGCAAATTTTGGTGCGTACGGATGCTGTACATTTTGTTTGCGTGATCTCTGTGTCCGTACAATCTGCTATTTGGCATCCAGCACCCTCAAAATAGGGAGGCAGTCTTCAACCGCTTGTCTGAGGCCAAAAAAATCATTTTTTGACCAAGAAATGGCCATTTTTAGCCGTCTTTTCCATGAGAAATGGCAAATTGTGGTGCATACGGATGCTACAAAATGTGTTGTCGTGATCTTTGTGTGACCACAACCTGAAACTCGCGTACGCGGCAGTTGTTGACAGTTGATCTGCGGCTCCAGCTCCAGCGACAGCATAATTTTCTTAAAATTTTGAGAAAACACAAAAACAACAGTACTACTGTGTACAGTTTGATATCGCCGTTCTGAAAATGCATGACTTTGAATTTTGGGAAAAAACAGCTGCTAAAATCATAGGTGTTGGGCATCAAGTATACAGGGGAATGCAAAACTCCAAATGAAGCTAAAATTAGAAACATGCGGTTTCAAACCACTTTTCAGTGCGAAAATTGGAAACACCCATGTGGTTTTTGTGTCTAAATTCCGAAAAGCACCTACCATTCACCAACATCCCCTTTGCTTTAGCACTTTCAGTAAAAAAATTGTCTACCAACTACTAAAATTTTACACTTTTTTAGAATTGAAATTTTTCTAAACATTTCTGCCTCCATGCGTCAATTTTCTCTCTATCAACGTTTCCTTTTGTTTGTATTGTTTTTTGATTCACTTCTGCTATACTACGGAATTTTTTTTTAAAACTTCCATGCACAAAAATATTTTTTTCGAATTTTTTTCTATAAAGTGTTTTCTTTTATAAATGAAACCCTGCTTTTACCACTGCAGAAACAATGAAACAGAATAAAGCACAAAGTAGCACGAAGGCATGTTGAATACGGAAAAAGCTTATAACAGTGTTCATGCCTTGATCCGAGGTATACTAGGCTGCAAGGCAGCCTTCCCACCACTGACCCACCAGTATGTCACAAAAAGCAAAAGGAGCAGTGAGTCCACTCACTGTGAATAAATGGATCCTCAGACACCTGTGTGCATCTGCAGAGCAGACAGTACATCAGCAGAGGCACTGTGCCATCCACAGGCCCAAAGCGCCCTTCCAAAGTGGACAGCCTTCCACAGACCCATACCAACCTTGCACAGCTGCACAGCAGCTTCCCACAGGCGCAAGGGAACCTGGCACAGGCCGAAAGGACACAGTGGTACACACGAATCTGGGCATAATATGTTAACACTGAGAAATAAGGTTAAAAAAACGTGTCGTCGCTCGAACTGCAGAGTCCGCTGACTGCAGAGTCTGCAAAAGAACACACGTGGCAAATAAATTAGCATGTGTCTGTGTGGTGTGACACTTACAGAGCAAAGTGATCGCACCATCATCGGCGTCACTGCTGCTGTCGTCGCTGCTGTCGTCTGCTTTCTTCCTCACTACGGCGCGCTTGTTCCTTGTGTCGCGCTGGCTTGCTGCGCGCTGACGCGCCGCGTTGCGTCCCGTTGCTTCACGTTCCCTTGCTACGCCCACTGTCGTCCCCCTTCCCGGGCGTGGCACTGCTGCTGCTGCTGCAGCTACATCCACTGCAAAAGGGTCGTCCTACCTAGCGGCAGCTGCAGGGGCAGGTTCAGCATCCTCTGTTCGTTCTGGTTCTGGGGCTTCTGGAACCACTGGTTCTTCCTCTTCTCTCTCTTCAACCACTGGGCGCAATTCCACAGGTAGCCCCAAACAAATCACCCCCCTTGGAATCCCAATCTCATCCACGCTCCCGGCAATGGGAGTCTGATCAAGACACATCCTCCAAGAAGCAGTGATCTGGAACTCAATGCAGGGATGTGCATCCACTCACCAATCCAGCGCAGCAACAACTTCTTCATGGTCCTCTCACTCATGTCCAGCTTGGTCCGGCTCGGCAGCGGCTTGGTGTGCACCAGGATCCCTTGCTTCACTGTTCGCTCTCGGATTCTGGCCTTGGTGTACTTCCTCATGCTGGGATTTGGCAACTGATCCCCTGGATTGCAGAGGTGAGACTTCTGGGCAATACCAAAAAAACCCCACATGTCAGGGATCTGCTTCACCATCCACAGGTGCGCACTCTGCTCCTCCCCCTCCGGTTGTTCAAGGAACTCTTTACCGTGGCAGGGAGCCCAGTCCATCAGGACAATTGGGGGCGCATACACAGGGAGGTCCAGGGCTCTGTTGGTCGCTTTCAAGCGCGACTCAATGTGGTGCAGCAGAGCAATAAAGGTTGCGCCAGTCTGGGTCTTCTTCTCTGCATACATCTGGACAATGTTCGGGTCAATTCCATCGCCTTGCACCAAACACCTCTTGGACTTTCCACGGATGATCACCTGCGTCAGCAGCACCTTCCCAGTCCGAGTGAGGACAGGAAGTAAGAAAACGTCACTGCCATGTTCTCCTTGGGGGGCTTGATCCAGGCCAAGCCCCCCCTCAAAACCCTTTTGTTGATGCTAAGCCTTACTTAAGTATTTTTATCTCTCTTTAGAAGCCTAAAGTACAATTTCTCAAAGTAACTAGGGTTATAACCCTAGCCCCCCATGAGGTTCACCCCTACCACTCAACTGAGCGGAGGTATCTTCCTTCATGGAGGTTATACCGAAATAGAGTAGGCATTTCATGCCTAAGCCCTTGGAGGTTAAGCCTAGTGGTCCCCCACCCCAAGACCCCTATACTCAACTAATACTACCACTTATTGTGGTTCTACCTTTTAACTGTTTCTGAAGTCAGTTGCTTGGCCAAGTCATATTCTGTGTCTGGCCTAACTCCTTTGCCCCATATTCCTAACCAGCACCATTTCATCCAAAAGAGTGCACATGAAGTGCTTGATGCTACCTTGGAGGCTAGAGTCAGGCCAGGTTTCACTTGAAATGGTTTGTTTTATCCATTTGTGATTGAATCTTTGTACTGATGCCTGCTTTGTCTATCTGCGGCCCTTCTGTGTTACACTGGATTTCAAAGCTATTCATTGATTCGATCCATATCCTGTTCTTGCTGTACTTGCTGCTTTGGTTTGGTTTTTCAACATCAAAACCCGCAGGATTTCATCAAATTCATTAGGGCACTAATCAAGGACATCTTTCCGGTAGCAGAGGCAACGCTTGAGAACCTTTCGAACCGACTCTGCGAAGTACACAAGCCAAAACCAGAAACAAAATGTCCACACCATCAGTACAGATGTCTGCCAGGCCCTGGCCAATTCGGAGTGTACAAGTTCAACTTGGCAACAGTGGGCCCACCTCAATGAGTGAGCCCAAACTCAGAGCCGCATCTGGGTCTCAACAAGATCTGGTACACAGAAGGGCGGAACAAGAAGCGCCCAGATTAACCACAGAGGCCTTAGCGGCCCCTGGTGACAGCCTGCAGCATGTCCACCGAAGGGTTGCTCCGTCTATCTCCCGATCTGTTTGCACTGCTTCTGCTTCAACGGCTACTCCAGCTGGAGGACCTGAGGAGCAAGGCAAATTTAGAAGGAGAATCAACGAAGACGTTCTCCACGAGGAGTACTACAAGTCCGTCACAGGCAAAGATGGAGAGGAACCACTAGACTAGGTTGGGATCCCCACCGTACACGCACATGGGTTCCTACTCTTACTCCGGCCCACCTACGGACCTGGCCGACACAGTGTCACTACCCAGGCGACCGAGAGGGCCAGTGTGGCGTCCTGAGCTGCCAATCACTAGCAGGAGCCCTCAGGTGTGCCCTGCTTATGTGAAAGATCCCCTTCTCCCAGAGCCAACTCATGGAGCCCTGGATCGTACGGCCGAACTACTGGCCAAATCACTGTCTGGGTCCGAAGACACAGATGTGACAGCTCTTTCTGAGGCTGTCAAAGCTAAATTGGGTATCACTGAACCCTTACCCCAGCCAGCACTGGCCTCACCCTCACCCGAACTGAGCACGCTGGCGGAGGATCTCAAAAGATCAAGGGTGTCCAGGTTGCTACCCAAGGTCACTTGCCCCAGCCCTTTTCATCCTCGCGCTAGAACAGTCCCTATTTCTGAACTACAGGACGTGCCTGTGATAGGGACTGACAAAAGAGGGCTGTTAGCCCTGGCACCCCTCTCCGGCGTACCATTCCCACCTTCAGGTCTAACTCCAGGGGATGGGAAGAGTGGCAGACCTATTGCTCAGGCGAAAATCCAGCTGGAATTCCCGGAGTTCGACCCCAAAAATCTGCCGGAATGGGCAGAAGAATTTGCTGAGTTTCTTGTGCTAACTGGCCAATCCCATGTGAATGTGGCCACTAAATATTCACTGCTGAAACGCTCATGCAAAAAGCAATTTTTGCAAAAACAAGTGAAGCTGATTGCGAAAACCTGTTCAACATGGGCGAAGGTGCTCCAAAGACTGGAGAAAACCTTCCCGGTCTATGAGGGAACCCGCACCATGGCAGACATCACCTTTGGCCATCTGACGGGGCACACGCCCCCCGCCACCATGGACCATCCCGGCCAATGGCACTCTGTGGCCACCCGGCTTATGGCGCATATGGGGGCCTAAAACCCGGATGAAATGAACGAACTCCACTGGCATTGGCACCAGCGCGCCGCCCTGCGCATCCGTGCGACCATGCAGGACCACAACATCTGGGACATCCCTGGATCCCCGGGCTACCAAGGGCACACTTCAGGCCATCGGCGGCCGCGGTCCCAAGACGTCCCGGAGCCTCCCAGGCAGGCGGCGCGCCGTAACTCCCCAGAACGCCCACGGGGGCCACCACCCGGAATGGGTTCCCCCTTTGGCACGTACAGAAGCCCCCTACGACCGTTCGCCCCGCGGAGGGGCCCACGCAGTCCTCACGCCTCGGGGAGGCAAGGCGGCACGCAGGAACAGCGCCAGGAGACAAGGAACCCTGGCCGCTCCCGCCGCCGCAGCCTCACGTCGCCTCCCGCGGCACGGCGAGTGGTCTTCCATGAGGGTATGGACAGACGCCATGGGGGCCCCTGCGACCCCCACGCCCAACGGACACCATCTACCACCGATCCCCAACGCCGGTCCAAGAGGCCCCGCGCCAAACGGGCGCACATCCCCACCATTCTCACGCCAGTCGAACGCCAGCAGCAGGCAGCGCTTCACCCGGGCCCCCGCCGGGCAACAGACGGAGCATCCAGCTCATCCGCCGCCTCCCTCCCAGGGTCAGCGGCCGACCCACTGTCGGGGGGACTACTCGCCACGGAAACGCGGCCGAGGGAGGCTGCGGCCGACCCAAGGCCTGCGCAAGGGATGGCCGGACAGCCCCCCCCCCCCGCAACCCCCCTCGCGCGACACCGGCGACGACACCGGTTCCGGATTCGGGTACCGACCACCCGATTGACCGGAGCCGTGCACCATGGGATCCCCAATCCCAGCTGCAACATAGCCACACCGCCAAGGAACGAGGGGCGCATCGCAACAATGGGAGCACGAGGGGAGCGACCCAGGGGCAGACGCAGAAATGACAGAGACTTCCGGCCCTCAGGAGTTCGATGACCCACTGCCCGCCGCCACGACTTGCTCGGTGCCCCGGCAATGGGAGCCCTGCACGGAGTACGCGCCTGGGGGACACCCTGGCACCACCTCTCGGCCCCCCTCCCCGACTAGCGCCACGCTGCACCAGGACCGGGCGACCATGCCCCCCCCACCCCCCCGGCCACCGCAACAGAGGGGCACGGGGCCCTTCGACGACGGGGAACTAAGAGCGCTCTACAGCATCCACGCTACCACACCCTCAAGCGAGCTGTTGGCAGCCCTCCGGGAACACCTCCGTGCCGTCAACCCGAACAGGATATTCGCCGTGGTCCCCCTGCCACACGTCGCAACAAACAAAACCTTTGTGAGGCAGCTCCAGGCGCTCGTCACCCCCGGGACACAGATTTCAGACGACCTTGTTGAAGCGTGGATCTGCTGGTTGAACACCCACCAACCAGCCCAGGGGGGCGTGTGGGTCCCACACCTAGGCTGGGTACACACGCTCATTGCACCGCTGACAGACCCCAGGCCGGCGCCCAGCACCGGGGGCCGGGAGCGGGCCGCCCCGCCGCCGAGACCCGAAACCCTTTGCATAACACCGCACGAAGACCTGGCGGCATGGGAAAGCGGGACAGCCCGGGAAAGGGGGCGTAACCTCACGAGCCTGGCAGCGCGGTACCCGTAGACGGCACGCGCAGTGCCCCCGCCTCGCAAACGTGACCCCAGCACCATCGCCATGATCGTGTTGGAAAATGGCCACTACTACCATATGTGGTTCATCCCGCACCCGCAGGTGAGCCACCGGAGCTTGGAGGCCGTCGACTCCATGCTCCAGGCGACCACGGCCCTGCCGGACAGCCCCACCCCCCTGCTCAGCGACCAGCCCCTGGACCCCCTGACGGCCATCGTGTCGGGGACGGCCGGCACCTGGCACCCTCTACTGCATCTGGCGCTGGGCGCAGCGCCGCTGGCCACACACCAGGGTATGGTCTGCGACATGCAGGTTCTACCTCGACGGCCGGCAGCAGCTGGAAGCCATCCCCCAGCGGGAACGGCCGGCAGAGACCCCCACTGCGCCCAACCTGTGCCCCGTCTTCGCGATCCACCAGATCCGGGCGGCGGCGCTGGGCGAGCAACTGCAGCCCATCATGCACACTGAGACAGAGGCCAAGGCGGCACACGCGGCCCTTGTGCACGAAATCTTCAGTGCCCTCCGCAGCGCCCTTGTGCGAAGCGTGGGAAACCCCCCAGAGCCCTGAGCCGCAGCCGGCCACCGGACCTGCAGTGACGACGCACCGCAATGCACGCCCGACGCGAATCCTCAACCGGCTGTACGCAAGGGAGGAGAGGACACGGCGGCCGCAGGGTCACCTCCTCCCGCCAGAGAACCCGGCGATGGACGTCACGCCGACAGCTGCGGAATCGGCCGTCAACCGCGACGACCCCGGGCGAGCCAACCTTGCCCAGGAGGATCCAGTAAGAAAAAGTGCTTTTCCAATGCTTTGAGGCATACTCTAGTTGTATTAGAGATGCACTGAGCATCCAGGCCTTTCCATCTTAGTATTGGCCCCACCAAAAGTGGTGATAACACATTTTGACCTATGGAACCAAACACCCAATCAAGATATGGAGTGGACCCCTTAATCCCCTTTCAATGTGAGGCAAATCATCTTTTCCTGAGTTGACTGAGAGCTGACATATCCAAGGCAGAGCCTATGAATTTATCTATGTTTTTCCATGAATTCTTAGCTATCCTAGTGGTATGCACCCTAGGGGGCTGGGCACCCCTTTTTGAGAGGTCCTGGGTTCAATTCCTGGTCAGCCTAGCTAAGTAGGAAGATCCCATGTGACATGGCAGTGACCTCATCGGCACATGCCCTGCCACCTCAGCACATATGGGACCCAAAACAAAGAGTGCACATCTCCTGAGATGGCACTATGGAGATAGAGTGACCATGGGGCAGTTTTCCAACTCTTTTCCAAAACATTTCAGCTATCTTTGTGAATATGCATTCCGATTTGACCTGAGTTGCAGTTTCTGTGAATATCTTTTCATCTTTCACTGTTTACACTGCAGCCCTTCATGCTTTGATCCTGATTCTCTTCTCCTTGGACACCTCTGGCTTGGGCTATCCTGGATTCACTGCATTTCAGCAAACAAAAGCTTTTCATCTCCAAAAACAAGCAGCAGGTAACCCTACACCAGCAGCAAGCAGCAGGAGAGACAAAAACACAGTGTTGAAACCACTATAAACTTTTCTGGTAGCAGAGGCAGTCTGTCTCTGCGCACCGGCAGCAACCCCGCGCCGTACATCCAGTGCGCCCAGTACAGGCACATATAAGCAGAAGGGCGAGCGAAGATGGACACAAGGAAGGAGGACGCCGACGTGAAGACAGCTCCAGCGCCTGAGGCACCGGCAAGGCCAGCACCTGGGGAACCCGGACCTGGACCTAGCGGCGCTGTACCTTCGGAGCCCTTACATGGGCCAGTGGAAGTGGCTGAGGAATCGTTGGATGGACTCCAGACGGCCTTCAGGGCCCTCACAGTCGAAGAGGTGCTGGTCACTCAGCCTCTGAAGAGGAAGAGAGAGAGCGAGAGGGATGCTGGAGAAGAAGCAGACGAGGGAGAGGGGAAAGGGCAAGACCTGACGAATGACCCTACCTTCGAAGGCGCACCAAGCGCTTCTGGCCTCCACGCATCACCCTCTCCTTTAACCACCACACTCCCAGCTGCTGCAACATCCACTCCCACAACCAACCCGCCTATGGCAGGAGGGCACAGGCTTTACTGGCATGCCTCACTACCCCGCCTATGGTATGGGCCCACCTACCACTGCGCTCCCTGAGGCAACTACTGCCAGTGAGCCGGTGGCTTCCAGCTCTGCGCCGCGATGGTATGCGGCGGAATGTCCCCATCCACTACCCGCTACTGGAACCTATGTGGATGTTCCTGGGTATGCACCTGGGTATGCAACCTTGAGTGGGTTGAGGAGGGGACCTGAGTCTCTTGGAGGCAGGAATAGAGGATCGGAAAGATCCTCCAACAGGTCCCTGACGCGGTCGGAGATCAACGAGGTGCTCTGAGGAGCCAATTCGAAAATCCTGGGCGACCTCACTCAAGAGATCCGAGAGAAGCTGGAGCCCCTGATGATACCGCCCCAAGCGTCACCTACCACGGTGGGAATGTCACCCCAGCGAGTACAGGCCAACCAACTGGCGGCAGGGTTGACAAACAACCTGGGGAGCCTGAGGAGCCGACCGATGCCGACTCCTGCACCTATACCGAGAAGTCCTTTCGTTCCGAGAACGGCCCAGCCGCCCTACAGCCACGTGACGAACTCTACGAGGGCCGAGCTGGACCGGCTGGGGCTGACTGCCTTAAGGGCAATGGTGGACGTGGAGCCTTATGGCTCTAGTGATCTAGGCGGAGACCCCTCCGATGATGAGCCGCCGTCGATGACTTCTACTTCGCCCTCGGAGGACGATGACCCGGAGGACCCCGAGGACCAAAAGGGGAAGAAGAAGAAGTAGAAGAAGAAGAAGAAGACCCGACGCCCTGAGGGACGCAGGTCTCAGGAGGCGAAGGCTATTGCCACCTCCAAGATCGTGGTGAACCTGCCTGAGTTCACAGGCAAGGACCTCAGCGAGTTCGCTGAGAATTTTGGCCGGTTTCTCCGATTGACCGGCCAAACCCACGCTAGTGGGCGAGTCAAGTGCGATCTGCTCCTGCAGTGCTGCAAGACCAAGTACCTGGTGAAGCAGGTCAGGCAGATCGTGACTAACTCGGCCACCTTTGCCGATGTGTTGGTTGCCCTGGAGAGGCAGTACCCGACCTACGAAACCGACCTCTCCATCAGGGCCGAGATCCAGAACCTGCCTGTGCTACCCAACAACCCCAAACCTGGCAGGGTCTCTGAGCTGTTGGCTGACCTGGATCACTGGGCTGGACGACTGACGCCCGGTTCCTACAGCAGCGACAACCTACTGTTCTGGTTGGTGGCCAAGCTCCCTCCAGAGCCATGGGACGAGTGCCGTTCGACGGCGGAGCGCAAGGCTAGATCCCTCCGCTACGAGGATCTATGCGTGCTACTCCTGGAGCTGGCGCTGGAGAAAGTCCGCTCTCAGAAATGTCATCTTTTTATGGAGCGAATCAGTTATTGTGGGCATGTTTTACATGAGGCATTGCGTAGTCCCGCCCCTTCCAAGGTGGACGCGGTACGCAATTGGCCAAAGCCTAAAACCCCAAAGCAGATGAAAGGATTCTTGGGGGTTGTAAATTGGTATTCGATTTACATCAGAAAACCTTCCAATATTGCACCCCCGTTGATGACGTCGCTGCAAGGTAAGTATCAGTGTGCCCCCGGGCCGGACTGTTGTAAGGGACATTGTAGGGTACCAAAGGAGCGTAATTGTATCCAGTGGACGCCTGAGATGGAGTCTGCTGTTGTTCAGTTGAAGAAAGCACTCAGTGCTGAGTGTGAATTGTACATACCATCACCAGACGATGAATATCGCATCCATGTTGATCCATGCGACCATGGAGTCGGTGCTGTCCTGGAACAACAAGACCGCGAAGGGGAGTGGAAGCCTTGCGCCTCTTTCAGCTGCAAGCTTGAAGGCAGGGATGGGAAGGGATAAGGAGCTTGGAGAACCCGCGAGCAAGAGACTCATGCATTAGTCTCTTGCTTGCTAAAATTTAAAAGTTGGATTGGGGGACGAAACGTCACCGTGTACATCAACCACACGTCCTTGGAGAGTTGGTACAAAGAAGATCTTTGTACCCTCTCAGGGCCTTTGGGAAGGTCTGTGCGGTGGCATGAATTTTTAAGCCGGTACCACATTAAAGTGGTGTACAAACCCGACAAGGACAACACCGTCGCCCATGGGTTGTGCCGGTGGGCATATCCTGCCGGATTGGCGGATAATACCAATTTTGACGGCAGTGATGCTGATCAAAGGGGGGTCATGAAGCAGGAACGTGAACTCAAGCAAAGAGAAGCAAAACGTTTGGCCCAGCGGGCTAGAGACACACAACTCCAGATGCATACAAGACTTCTCAATGCCATCACTCTGTAATGGCTTGGATATGCCACGGTGCAGGCTCTAAGTGCCCATCAAGCTTGGGTACAACCTTGCCCCTCGAATTTTCAGTGTTTCCACGACAGTTCTCAGGACATTCAGGACCGACAGGACAAAGAGATAAATGAGCTTGCTGTATCTATTGCTTCTGTAAAGGGATGTGCAGCTAATTGGTCCAGTGAGACTATTTCTGGCTACGCAGCCCATCTTCGAGCTCGGATGAGTCATTTGTCGTGTGGGCCGGAGTCGGAAGGACTCATTTGTGCCGTGTCCAAGGTGAACATACCACCTCAGTCCGAAATTGTCCATGAGGATTCGACTGAGCATTATCGGGATGAATTTCCTGACTGGGACTTTGAGTCTGATCCAGTCATCTCAAACCGGAATTATTGGGATTACGGTATTAGGTGGTACGATGACGAAAAATATATTCGGTTCAAGGGACAGATTGTCTGCCCTACATCTCTTTTTGAATACGTGGTGGCGGCAATACATTCTTATGGCCACCCTCGGGTGGAGAATACTGTGGAGTTGTTTGATAGAAAATTGTGGTGCCTTGCTTACAATTTGCCAAGAGATAGGCGTAATCTGTCACCTGACATTGCTCAAATTCTTCGGCGATGTCATGAGTGTCAAACTACGAACGCAAGGTGTGGCAAGCAACCCGATACATGTCAATTTGCTCCCGTTCCGCAGTATCCCTTTACATCCCTTGCAATTGACGTTTTTAAATTTTGTGAGTGTTTGCAAACGTCCACTAGAAAAAACGTGGACAATCTCATGGTCATCGTCTGCCGTCAAACCGGGTATGTATTGGCAATCCCTTGTCAAGAAAAGGGATTGGACAGTAAGAGTGCTGGTTCTTTGTTTTTCGATCGTCGCGTCCATATGTTTGGGTTGCCAAAAGAGTTCATGTGTGACAATGCGTCCATATCAACTCTGAATGTTTGAAGGATTTGTTTGCCATGAGTGGAGTTGAACAACACAGCTCGGTGGCCTACCGACAGGGGAACATCGGACGTGCTGATTGAGCTGTCCAAAGTATTGTAAACTCACTTAGGCAGTATCTTGAGCAGCGTGGGGGTTCCAGCAAGCGCTCTTGGGTGGAAAGCTTACCATTGGCCCTTTGGGCTTTGAACGATTTGCCGAGGGCAGTCAGTGGGTATTCCCCACATCTACTTCTTTTTGAGAGAGATCCTGCAGGTTGGGGGGATTGTTTGCCCGTATCCCTACAGGATGGGGCTGAAGATGCAGGAAGATTTTTGGGTCGCATGTTGGACAAACATGCTGAAGTCCGAAAGCGCCTTGAAGACTTCCATGCCAAGGAGTTTGCCATATTTTTGGCCAAACATCCTGAGCAATCGTTCAAGCCGGGGGACCGTGTATGGGTACGTAACAGTATTGTAGAACCTCCTGTGCATGGCAAGCTCGAAAGTGTCTCGCAAGGCCCCTGTGAAGTGCCGAGACGCATCCCACCGGGCACCTACGGTGTAGATATCCGAGGGAGGGAAGAGATCTTCACATCTCGGCGATTGAAGCCCTATGTCCCTTACAAGGACGACAAGAAAGTGCCTTTGCACTATTATACGGATAGGGAAGGGTTGATTGAGACCGACGACTAGGTTGTCGAGCTTGTTTTGGAGGATCGTGTCGTCAGGGGCAAGCGACGGTGGCGAGTCAATTTTCCGGGGTTCCCCGAACCTGATTGGCATTCTGCAGGCTCTTTCATGCATAATATCAACAATACATGGGCTCGGTACATCTGTGGGAAAGGGACACCCGGACAGGACGGCCAGCCACACGCAGCGCGGAACACGCGGGGCGGGGAGGGGGAAAGGAGAGAGACACAACACCAGGTACCGGCCCGAACCCCCCGAACCGGCCGCGAGCGCCGCGCACACACAGATGGGGCACTGCCCCCGCCAAGGCAGTATTGGCGCACAGCGCCACGCCCCAACCCCCAGGCTAGGCAGCCTCCGCGCCAGCCCAAGGGGGTCCCACTGGCGACAAGCCAGTAGCACGGGCCCGGCGGCGCCGGCGCCCCGGGCGACCACGCATTAGGGGGGCGACGCAGTGGGTAAGGGCCCGAAGCCACGGCTGCCAATTGATGCACAGACCGGGGAGTGGCGAAACGGGGAAGCCGGGGAAGGACGGGGCTCCGAGCTCTGTGAACCTTCGGGACTCCGCCACCAGGCAGGAGGTGCGTCTTGGAGGGCCCCCCACTAGGACCCGGTGGGGAGGATATCACCTGGCCCGACCAGGTGGCCCCCCGGGGCCGAAAGGCGTCTAGTACCCGCAAAATCAAACCTCAAACCTCAAACCTCACATCTGTGGGAAAGAGATAGAAGTGTCTTTGTCAGATTTGCGCTGAATTATTGTTGATTTTCTATTGTTTTACCAACTATTGGCAGGTTGGCCCTCCAGCAAGTCTTTTCATCGAATGTTCCCTGTTGGAGTGGAATGTCATCTCTTCATACTTTATTCAGGCAATTTTGCATTGATGCTTTGAACCCTTGGCCTTATGATCCCATTGCCCTTATCCGCTGCCATTGATTGATGGTGGTTGTCTCTCTTACCCACATGTCTTTTCCACTTGTATGACCTACCCCTCCCATTTGCATTGTGATGTCCTCCTCATTCTGCTTTGCCTTTCCCCCCTAATTTGGGGTTGCGGGATGCAACCATGCCATTGTTTTGTATTGTTCCGGGTGTTTCAGTCCCTATCCCATGGTGTGCCCAAGACCTTGGGCACTTGGGATAGATTTTGGCTTGACGTGCTGAATTCTTATGTTGTGTAAGCTCCCACCCCTATTTTGAGGTTGGCGAACGCCATGGCGGCTGCAGATTGGGCTTAGGGGACGCCTATTCCCTCAAAAACGGTTGTTTCTGTTTCTAGATCACCATGTTCTATTTTCAGAATTTTTGTGCTATTCATAGTAACAAAATGTTCATTGTTAGAACTCCGCCCCACTGGCCCTGTTTCGCGTTTGCTCAGCGTCCGCAACCATATTTTGCACGCTGATCGCATTGGTGAGGTCCATTTCCCTCCAGGGGTGCCCTATTTGGAGATTCAATTTTTCCGCTTCGCCTTTTTCAGTAACAAATGTTCCTATTTTTATTCCAAAATTTGATTTTTCATTCCCCGAGTTGGTGACACCTGGGGACATTCCAGACAGATCCTCGACCATTTATTGGCATGCCCCACGCAACCGTAGGCTCTGTTGCATTACATTTGCACCAGCGGCCCCCAGTAGACCCTCCTAAAAACGCTTTTAGGGTAGGGTTAGCTAGGGTCAAAAATCGTGTTTTTGCCATATTTTTGCCATATCGTTGAGTTGGAGGATTTCGTGAGTACCTACCCCCATTGAAAACAGAATCCTGATGCAACCATGTCATCCAGTTGCTACCTGGTCCACCTGGGTCCCAAATGATATATTTTGCGAGGAAAGAGGAAAAATTTTTTTTGTTTCGAACGTAACATAATTTCTCCTTTTATTGTCTTTGCTGACCTCAAGATGCATTTCAGCATTGTATGACTCTCATTCTGCTTGTTGATTTCCCTTCGCGCCATTTGGTGACATTGTTTCGCTGCGGCTTGGCTTGTCCGTGGGAATTTGCAGCTAGGGAGGGGGGTGTCAATGGCACGTGTGGGGGCATTGCATAGGTAGGGTGTTCAGGGCTAGGGAGTGGGTTGTTTATGCAATGCCCACACCCCTGTGGATTTTGCACCCACCCAACCGCCCTATGATGCTTGTTTGTACCCGCTTTCATGGCTCTGGCCCTCATTTTCTGGCTCTGGCGTGTCGGAGCATCACGGATGTATCAGTCAGGGAGGGCAGTGTGAAACGTAGGGCATAGCCATGTCAGAATCCATGTTTGTTTGCCATTTCTCCTTTGCACACTCATATTGCTGCCTGTGTGCCATTTCAACTGTAATTTATTATGCGATCTCAGGATTCGATTCCGATCCCAGATTTCGATCCGAGAAATCAATTCCGACTGCAGATTTCAGTTTTGTTTTTGCATTTATGATGTTGCATTGATTTTTTTCAATTCTGCGGTTGGCCAGCAATTGATCCAACATTATTTGGGTTTCCGATTCACCCTCTGGCTGCTGCTGTGTGTGCGCGCGCGCCGCCTTTGGTCGCGCCGTAATGCAGGCCAGCCAAACGAATACCCTTCCAGTTTGGTGCTAATAGTGTTAGTTCTACCCTGTTACGGGGATTGAAGCAAATCTGAAGCTAGGGCAACTCCAGTGAATGATAGAAGGCCCAGAGTTAAGGATCTGGCTAAACCCTGGTGTGGTACCTGGGCCCACACCGGCTGTTGCCCTTGGACGCATCACTGTACTTGGAGGGAGACCGGTGTACGTTAATGGGCGCATCTGCTTCGGCAGTGCAACGCCTACGTGCATGGAGGACCACGAGTTCCTTGAAGCTGGAGGAGCCCTAGTGGAAGAGGAGTTGAAGTGGAAGTGACTGAGGCAGGCGCACCGCTGGTCGTGGGATACATTGGTTGTTGCATTGCAATTGGATTCCATTGGGGTGCCACACCATATTTGGTTTTGAGGTCTCATGCATTAATTCTAAGAGTTGAGGTTGCGTTTGTCATTCATGCATGGTTCATTCATGGTTTGACTCAAACTTGGTGGTGCCCGGGATTCCATGGTCAAGGTGAACATATAGTGTCTCCTCTGCCGTGGGTGGATTTGGTGGTCTCCCTCACTCTCCCTCTCTCTTCCAATTTGTCATTCTCCTCAAGAGGTAAATTGAGCATTCCATGTGCCGTGTGACCGTTGTCTTTGACGATTTGAGACTCTTGGGCTCTTTCACCCTTGGCTTGGGAGGTATCCAATTCATACATGCCGTGGCTTTGCTGCATTATGATTGGACTCAAGGATAGGCATTGGTTGAGCTTTCGCCACTCTCTCTCCAAGTGCATGCATGCTCTCTTGGGTCAAGGCTAGGCGAAGGTCTCCTCATATGCATGCTACCTTGGGTCAAGGCTAGGCGAAACTCTCTCCCCATGCATGCCCTCTCTCATGGCGGATGGGTCAATGTCTCTCGAGGAATTTGGTTGGGAAATATCTCTCCTCGGGCATGGTTGGGCGATGCATGTACTCTTTCTGGCCGTCCGCGATGAGACCAACTCTCCATGCACGTGCTCTCGTTGGATGGGATCATCTTTCCATGCACCTGCTCTCTTTGGGTGGAGGTTAGGTCCCATGAGTAGTCTGGGGGGCCATTCTTCTATTGTGTGCTTCGTTGCCCAAGAGGTGGATCTCATATGTCAATGGTGTATTGCTCATTTGCTAAATTTGTTTAGACGAGTAGTCCTAAGAGCTAGCCGGGTCATCGTTTGGTGCCTTTGTTGGTGCGTTTACATGACCCAGGTTACCATATATGTGCATATGCACTTCCCTCCCTCATTGTGGTGTAGTCAAGACGTCCGGAGACTCAGGTGTGACTCATTTGCTCTTTCGCCATCGCCCAACGGCGGTTTCATTCATTTCCCCCCACTCCTCCACCCCCGGAGAGACCTCTGAGGCGGACGAGTACAAGTAGTGTGAATTTTGGTTTACAAGTTTGCAGGCAAGACCTCAAGTCCATAAGATGATGCCCGTGCCTATGAACTCTCCATTCTTGCATCGCATGTGGCCCGACCGGAAGAGTAGGTTGAGTCTTACTTGCGCTTGTGAATCCTTTTGTTTCTCTAAAGAGTGGACCTAACTTGTGCCCGTTTGGACCCTCTTTGGACCCGTGTTCGTCCCGTGTGGACTAGTGGACCCGTCTTGGACCCGTATTGGCTCATTTGTGAACCATTGTTTGAACGTTGCTCATGTGTGCGTTTTTGTGGACCATTGGTGAGTTTTTGGGTGGATCATTGTTGGACCGTATTGCATTCTTGCGTCATTTCGTCATTGGGCTTTCAGTTGGAATTGTTTTTGTCATTGCCGCGCTCTGAGGAACTTGAGTGGGATGTGAACTTGGAAATCTCTGCTGGTTTTATTGGTTGGAAATTTGGTTTTTTGGAAATTAGGAAAAATGGAAGATTCACGCGGTTCAAGTCACCTCGAGGGCGAATTGTTGGTGCAATGCCCCCATCCGTGTGGATTGTTCACAAACAGAAAGCAGGGCGTGTTGCGGTAAGGATCCGATACTTATACCTTTAAGACCATGGGATGTATCGACGCTGGATGAGTGGGGGGGTATGCTAGGTAGTGGAGTGTTATAATGCGACTAGTGCAGCACAGACGAGAAAAGAAGGGAGAGGGGTAGACAGGTATGTAGCAACGATACTGCCCTAAGATCTATGCTGTCTTTATACGTCTTGATTTATTTGAACCAGAGCCCATAAATGTGGAAGCACGTGTAGGGCTCGAACCAATAGAAGTTCACAACGGGCACAACTCTACATCATGTATGTCTAGAAAAGTAATGCGAGAAGCACAAGGCACCAACTCAGGGAAGAAAGGCACATTAGACAAGTAGGTGCCCCATGGGGCTTCCTTTGTCTGATCAGTGATGCAACCATGTAAAATGAGGCCGTGATCCAGAAAAAGTAGCAAGAATAAAGAAAGTTAAAACAGGCTTCCACTGTTGATTGCTTTGATGATATCATTTTGTTTGTGCCTCTGCTTGCTGCTGCTGCTTCTTGATGTAGCTCAGGCTTTCCAAATACAAATGTTTTGTTGAAAAAAACCAAAGCTCCAAGTACCGACAATGCAAGAGAGGAAACACAGGATCAAATCCACAACATGAAGGGCTACAGTCAAAGAAGATAGTGTATCAACAAAATAACTCGCAATAACCACAGATTTAGGAAACGATAGGTAGAAAAAATCCTACCATCATTGGAAAACTTTCCACGTGGGCATCTAGAGATGTGCACTCTTTGTTTTGGGGTCCCATAAGTACTGAGGTGGCATGACTCGTGGCGCTGAGGTCACTGTCATGTCACATGGGATCTTCCTACTTAGCTAGGCCAACTGGGAATTGAACCCAGGACCTCTGAAAAAGAGATGCCCCAGCCCCCTAGGGTGCAGACCACTAGGATACCTAAGCAGTCATGAGAAAATAGAGAAAGCTCTATAGGCTCTGGATCAATGTAAGCGCCTCAGTCAGTCGAGGAAATGGTGCTTAAGTCCAGTCAGTTGGGTCGTCAGGGGTCCACACAACATCCAAAGCCCAATGCTTTGTTTTATGGGTTAAAATGCGCTGTCAGCCCTTTTTGGATAGGCCAATACTAAGATAAATGGCTCGCCCGCAAGCACATCCACGTCCCGGAAGAACACACCTGGTGCCCGTGCGACCACACCACCCCGGAGGACTGGGAACAATTCAAGCTGTGTACCCTCCGTACGGGCAGGGACACACTAGTGGTCTGGTCCCCGGCGGAAACCCTACAGCAACACGAAGGCTGGCCAACCAAAAGCCACACACACCAGGCAATCGAACACCTCTTCAGGGATCCCCTGGTCAAGGAGGCCACTATGAGAGGGGTGGTGACACAGGCCCTACACCGACACCCCACGAAACACGCGGAAAGCCGGATGGAGGCAGCAGCAGACCTCCAGTTAGAAGCAGTCCGCAGAGCAGCGGCCGAAATGCCACACCGCAAACACCTCCTGTTGACACAAACGGAGCAACTCACCAACCTGACCGCCAGGGAACACATGCTGCGTATCATCCATTACCAGGCCGTGCATGACCCAGAAGTCCTTTAACCTACTCCGCGCCCCACACACGCCCCCCATCTCCGTCTGCAGGCATCCAAGACACCATCAGAGCACCCCAGAAGACCACCGACCACAAGCCCCCCCCGCCACAAGCACGCACGGCACCCCAGTGCCCACCTCTCACCCACGGTGCCACCCGGCACCCCCGTGCCCAACCAAGCCCGCTCAGGGTCACCCATTCATCGAAGAAGACGCGCAGGACCTCGGCAGCCCACCTCACCAAGCCTTCCTCGACCCGTAGCCACCCCCCCTCACACCGACCACCATCCGCGACCCCGATCTCCTCCCAGCAACCCTCCAAGGCAGGGCCCTAGACACTCCCCTAGGCTGGTACCGCCTCTAAGCTCACCGTCAAGGCCCCCCGGGACCTACCAACCCCAGGAAATGGCCTCCACGAGGACATCGTAGACCTCTCTCTCTGGCGAGGCCGCCAACACGCCCAAGGCCATCGCCTCTGGATCCCCCCCATCGAGTGGGGCCAGGCCCTGACACACGACACCGACAGCAACGTCACACGTCGAGGGACGACACGCCTACGACGGGCTTCAGCGGAGAGGGACCAGCCAGCAGACCCGAACCACCCAGAACAATGGGAACAGGCCACCGAACCAACCCGCGACACAGCCCTGCGCGCCGCTGGCCTCCGCACCCCTGACGACGACCTCCCCACCCAACCGGCAGACAGCGACCACCCCCTGCCGGGGGTCTGGGGTACAATCTTCCAGCGCGGGCACTACTACATAGTGGCCGCTACAGCAACATCCTCCGGCCCACAATGGCTCGTCAAAGGGACCAACACCATGCTCGCCCCAGGGCCCGCCCCACCAGGGGCAGTAGGAGACCCCACTACCTTGCACAAAGTCCTCAGGGGCGTCCTCCAGCCGGGGAACAAACCCCCGGCCTGCGCCCTGGCTCAAATGACCTCAGGGCGGGCAGGCTACCACCTGGGACTGGCCATGCTCTGCCTGACCCAGTGGATCAAGCGCCGCTGGCCATCCACGGGGGCCGTGTCCTGCATCTTGGTCATCTGCACTGCCCACACACAAGTTGAGGCAGGCCCAGACACGCTGAAGGCCCCCCCTCCCCCAGGCCACAACACTCCCTCACCTGCGGGTACCACGCCGTCCACAGGGTCCTCCGCCGCGTGGACCTTAGCCCAGCACTAAGATACCCTCTTCCCACCAGTAACCAAGAGGTGCACCAAATATGCAGGCTCGTCAGCGAAATCCTTGCCGCGGCCGCAGAAGACGGCAAGCTTCTCCTCCAAACCGCCCAGCCTACAAGTGACCACACAGGCACGCCGCTGTCAACCGTCGCCAACATCCCCATCTCCAAGCGCCCCATCATCCACCCCCCCCAAAACCACCACCGCCGCCAGCCAGACCGACCCGGGGACTTGGCACCTCTCGACCTCGGTCGCCGTTGAGCCCGGCCCCCAACCCGCCCCAACTACCCACCATGCCGTACGGCCCCACGGGCTGCAAACAATGCCCGACCCCAAAGCCCCAGCGGGACGCCAAGGGATCCTCGGGGCATACCGGCAGCACCATCACCACCACTACCAACGCAGCGCATCGGGCAGTGCAGCCTGTATGCATTGAAGGCAACCCCTTCGCGCGGGGAGATGGTGCCTCCATACAGCCGGTCCCCGTCCCACTGCACTCATGACCGCCGCAATTGGGCGCCATAGCCTTCCAACAAACCGCTCGTCCAAAGTTCGCCACCCACGTGTGCGCCAAGTGAAACCTCGCACCAGAGAGGCACATCGTCACTGGGGTGCACTTGCAGCAGCATGGGTTGGCCTTCTTCGAGAAAACGGAATACTCCTATCGCCGTCCAGGAGAACGTGGGAAACAGGAAGCGTCCAAACCGGTTAAGGCGGGTTGTCAGGCTGCGGTTTGCTTGCATCGCCGCACTAACCATCACCACAGAGCACCTGCGCATGGCACCCAATTACAGCGACCGCAGTTTGGCATTGTGCTTCACCTCGAGTCGCCAACCGGATGCAGTCTGCAGCTGTCGCAGAAGGGGCACACCTTTTGTTCTTGCGGCGTCTCCGCACTGTCCGCAGGCACCGCACTGCCCTGTGCCGCCGCACTGTCCTCTGTCACAGGGTTGTCCTCCGGCACCACCTTCATCTTGATGTCCCCAAGGTTGTCCTCTGGCTCCAGTTTCACCACTACATCGTGCGCTTTTGCCACACCTTCAGCACTCTCCACACCCTCCACACATTGCACCCCAGCACCACCGCCCACCTGCAGGATCTCATCACCAACGTCGTGTATCACAGCCTCCGGTGCCACAGCCGATGTGTCCGGTGCTGCAGCCTGCGCCTCCAGTTCGCCAGTTGTTGTGTCTGGTGCCGATGCACCCTGCGCCTCCGGTGCCGGCGCCACAGCTCTGTCCTCGGCGCTCGTGGTCTCCGGCTGCCGCGCTGCAAGGTCCGCGCGCAGAGCTGCTGCCGCCTCTTCGGCCTTCCGCTTGCTGGTGAAGCTTGCTGTCTTTTTGTCCACCTTCACTGTCCAGTGACCTTTGGCTCTGCCTCCCCGTTTGATCTCCTATACCTGCACGTGGTCCGTTTTCTTCGTCGAGGACTTGGTCCGGATTCCTGGCATGACGCGGATCTCTCCGTGGTCCTCAAACACCGCTCATCGCAGAGCAGCTTTCGCCGGGAGCCCATACTCCTCCCTGGCCCATTCATTGGCGTTGTCAGATTCCTCTTCCTGCAGTACGAAAAGGGCAAATGTGCTTCGGGTCGGGCGGAATTCAAACGCCATTCAAGTGGTTCAACTTCGACGTTTGAAGTGGTTGAATTAGGTCAACTGTAATTCAAATGCACTTCAAATGGGCGCACCTGCGCAGCCTTCTCAGGCTGCTCTTCGGGCTCGTCCTCGTTGGCCTCCTGCTGTTTGGTGGTCTCATTCTTGGCAGCAACAAAATCAGCAACGAAGCCCGCTGTTGGATCCCGTTTATTGCTGGCCTCGACGTTGGCGGCCCGCGGCTCTGCGGCTTGCCCCGTGGCGGTCTGTCCCCTGGCGACCTGATCCTTGCCTGTTTGCTCCGTGACGGCCTGCGGCTTGGCGGATTCGTCCTTCGCGTGCCTCACCACTTTTTTGGCCTCCGCAACCGCCAAAGCCTTCACCTTCTTGGTCTGCTCAGCCACTGGGACTCCTTGGATGCTTGACATCTTCCTTGACTTCCATGACTCCTTGACCCCTTGGCTTCAGCTTGCGCCTTCATAGCCTCGCTGAGTTGCTGCTTCCCAGTCACCCGGCGGCCACTTGGCTTGACCCGCAGGCGGGATTTGTGAGCCAGCGATTGTTCGAAGTCACTACTCGAAGCTGGGGATGAGGAGTCGTTGGCCGCGCGTGCCTCTGCCGCTGCCTCCCGCACTCGACCGCGCAACCTGACTTTTGCCAAGGCAGCCGCTACTGTGGCTCGCTTCAGGCAGCCCCTTGCCCCAGAATTCGCCACTTCTTTCTGCGACAGCCTCTACTCTGTTGGGCGGATCAAGGAATCGTCAGCGCTCGCTCTGGCATAGGCCTTCGTTGCTGAGGTTGCAAAGGTCACAAAAATTTGGCCAGCCGAGGGTTTGCCGTGATGTCCTTGGGCGCAGTTGTCTTATCAGACCCGGCTGGGACGGCAGACGTTGCTGACGTTCCGGACGAGGACAGCGACGGCTGCGGCATTGTTGCCCTTGGTCTCAGAGCCGGGTGCAGTCCAGCCTATGCAGCTGCACTTCGGTCCTCCCGTGCCTTCTTCAAAAACTCTCCCAGTTTGGGCTGGCCTGCGGGCAGGGTCGTGTCAGCGAAATTTGACCGGGCTTGATTCATGGACCTCGTCCATCGTCGGACCTGCCTCGCCAGCGCATCTGGATACTTGCTCCTGTGGATGTAGTTGCTGATGCTGGTGACCATGCTGCCGCCGGTGAGAAGAACGCCTGGGCCCCGCTCATCAAGCACCAACACGTCATGGTCGAACACGGCTCCGAACACTTGTTGGAGATGGTGCCACAAAATTCAACCGTTATTCAAACGTCACACCGATAGTTCAAACGCAGTTTACATGCCGGGATTGAATCACACTTGAACCACACAGGACGCATTTGAATTGCGTCTGAAGCCCACAAGACAGGTTTGAACCCACAGAGCATGACACACCGGAAGACCGCCGGCGGCAGCGGCCGGACGGGCTGTGGGGGCCATCATCTCATCTCACGACTCCTGCTTGATCACCAGGGGTGGTGCGTGCTGCTACTCATCGACCACGGCCTCCATGCCCATGGACTCGGCCAGAGGCGCGGAAGGCTTGGCAACGGCGGCGGATGCTGATGCGCCCATCATACGCCGCTGCTTCTTCTCCGGCTGCTCCCCTTCGTCTACCTCGAGCTGACCAATAACGCCCTGCAGCCTCTTCTTGTTCCCGCCAGTCAAAACGGTTCCCCGCACCTTGCGCACAGAGGCCGGTGTGAGCTGCGCTCCCTCTGCTGGATGCCAGTCAGGGTCGATCTCATTATGGTTTTTAAACCACAAATTGGGTCCATATGATTGGCTGTGGGTATTGATCCCCCCCTAAGCCACGGTTCCCGGTCTGTGGTGACTCCACATCTCAAAGAGACGCTGAATTTGGTGTGCATCAAACGTCAATTTTCCATTGGTGCCCGATCCGATGCTGGCAACTTTCCAACCCTGCCAGTCAGAAAATGACAGTGGAGTCGTTTCCCACGGAGACACGGTCTGACCGGTTGACGTAGCACCGGTCCGCTTCTGTTTCCACAAGTAGAGCGTTCGTTTGAAGGGGTATTTCGCGGTAATGTTGGCGAGCCACCCAAACCCGGGCTCGGCCTGTGCGAGCGCCGAGTCTGAGTGGGGGAAGCGCCCGTTCGACATATCTGGCAACATGGGAAAGACGGGTGGAAAGAGAATCTTACCGTCGCGAACGGCGACATCAACGGCTGCTGAAGCGGACGTTGAGCCACTTGTCGGAACTGCTTGCAGTTTGAATTGCGCTGCCGCCACGATTGCCTGCAGCTGACCCAAGGCCAAGCCTGACAGCGCTTGGTCCAGGCCCGCCATGACAACAGGCCCTTTAATGTACACCAGAAGAATGACGGAGGAAGCCCAACGAGAACACCAGAATGCAGCAGACGGGTCAAAACACGTAAAATACACGACGTTTGAATGACACTTGAATAGCCCTACGTGATTCAAATGTCCTACTTGAAGCACTTGAATTGATTCAAACGGATTCAACCCGACCAAAATAATGTGCGCAGCGACAAACTTTCCCCCCCCCCCGTGGTCCCAGCAGAATACAACACCGACTCTGCAACATTTCCCCCAGGGACTTCCTAGCAACGTCCGCACAATGTCGGATTTGCAGAGCATCCAAGCCCTCAACCTCCCTCCAAGGTGGCATTTCCTTGTACAAGAAACCACAGCTCATTGCTTGGAAGAACAACTCAATGCGTTGCTCCTCCGGTGTGCCCTTCCCCCCTCCCCGAGACGTGGCAGTGAAAAAAAAGTCCTTCAAAAGAGCATTCAGAGACTCCACAACATCCCCCGAAAAAACCGCAAATCCCCAATGGCGAATGGCATCCAGTACCCTGCGTGCCTCACGGCGAAGCCATAACAGATAAGGCGAGCGAAGACGCGGGCAAATTTCCTCTCGAAACCTACGCGCCACTTTGGCACACTTAAGTGTGAAGGGCTTATGATATGTAGAGTACAGAGCTGCGCACAGCTTGCCCATCACAATCACGGCCTTTTGTGCACAGCGGGACGCATTCAATAAATGAGTGATCGCCGGCCACACAATCAACAGACGTTATGTTTCCCCACCCTTTGGGCTGGCCTTCCCCTGGAGCGAGATTTTCGTATTTGTCTCGGTCATAATTCTTTGGACCTCAACACGCACGGCTGGTGCCACCTTCTTGGCGCAGCGGCGTACGTAAATCGTGGTTTGCTTGCCCACAGAAATCAAACAGTGCAGAATGCACATGACAATTCAAAAATACCGGTCCTGCACCTTCAAAAGAGGAAGGCGGATGCACCCATAAACATCGGACACGGTAGCTTTCGGCCAAATCTGTTGAAAAATTTTGAGAAATTTCTTGTGCCCCTTCCAGGAACGGACCGTTGTAGTGAAAGAGACGCCACCCCCCACCATACACTCAACCCGAAGACATGGCAAAGCCAAGGTGAATCACCCCCGAAGACGCATCCTCAATCAACCCTATAAGCACACAACAGAATGTAACCATTGTCTAGAACATGTTGGATGCGCTCCAGGTTGTGTGCCATGGAATCCCGAAGAGCCTCTACATTGTGCTCGGAGCAAAGTGACAAATCCAAGGTCCAGGTGTAGTTAATGCTCCAAGCACGCTCCCCGTTGTTGGCAAACGACACGGTGAGTTGACACCATGGGCGGGCACCGCATGGAAACTCATCCCCTCGGACGAAGAGTACATAACGGTAGTCCGGCTCGTGAAATTCCATACCGACCGGATCCATTAGATCCAGTTGGGAGGGGAAATACTCCAGAAAGTCCTCAAAGGGCCAAAACACACCTTTCTGTCTCCGCATCTTGACTTGCCGAAGGGTCATGAATCTTGGCCTCCAGCTGTTGAACGGAGGCGAGGAGTTCCCACGTAGCGTCCATCACTTCATAGGATGAAAAGCATTTGCACCACGTTTTGAGCGCAGGCACTTTGGCTGCCACTGCCTTTTCGTGGACCCAAATCAGGAAATCTTTGTACCTGAGGTGTGACATCCGTGTTTGAATCACTCGAAGTGTTCAAACACGTTCAAAGTACACGTTTGAGCACTTGCATCGATTCAGACACGGATTCAAACGCACACCCCGATTTGGGCATTTGCAATTTTAAAATCAACCAAACAGCCCCCGTTGGGGTCAACACCTCTTCCATTTTTTGTTTGATGCTCCTCTCCATCTGACGGGAAACACCGACTTTCGTTGATACCCGGCGTAACTAGGCACGGCCATACGGCTGTTGGAAAAATGTCACCAAATCAGCCTCCAGATTCTCGTTCCGGTATGGGCGGCGCCCGTAGACCGGTTATAACGCGTCCCTTTAGGGTTTTGAACAGCCAAAAGGCGCTGCATTTGCAACAAGGAAAGTTGCCCAAGTGAAATGGTGAAGAGGAACGTGGGAACCGAATAAATGAGAATCCCAGCAAAACTGGTGCTAAAGGTAGGTAGGTAGGTTGACTCGGGACTGGGGTTGCCCCGCAGGGGGTCTTACCAAGGGGCTTTCGCTCACCCACCCACGGCCCTACTGCACGTGCTTCCACAAAGGGGCTCCCCCACACAGGGGAAGGGCGCAGTCGCCGCGAGCAGTACCGTACAGCGGGTTCTGCCCAGAGAGGTAACCCATGTTCGACCGAAGTCTCACATTCCCCTCCTTCGGGCGGGTGATACGTGGGGGAGGGTCCCATCGCACATCCTCATCAACCTGTGGATTCTGGGGCCCAGGGGCCGAGAGCCAGGCCAAAGGCCCTGTCCTGCAGGCACCCCTACCTGGGTTGTTTTTCAGTAGGCGTGAGGCAACTTGAAGAAGCACGTGCTCCGGGAATCGCATGCCGTGGCGCACACTCACGCCTCCTGACTCGGTCAATCCTGCGCTCCCCCAAGGGGCCGGGGGTTTGAGGTAGGTCGTTGCGGTACGTTGGTCGGTCGTTTAACGGTTCAGTGTAGTTTGTTAATGTTGGTTGGTTGATTGCGTGGTGGTAGAGTCATGGTTTGTTCGCGGACATGGACGCCGTTCCTGTTTCGACCCGTGCATGCCTGGCTGGTTTGGTGTTGCCCGGTTGCGTGTGGTCTGTTTGCGGTCAAGTGGCGGCTGCAGCTGCTGCGTCCTTGGTGCGCTGTTGTCTTGGCCGCCTCATGGTCGGCTTGGTCTGCGTGGGTTTCGTCGCGCCGCTGCCGTTGGTCGTATCGCCGAATGTTGTTTGTGCGGCCGACACGTCCGTGTCGGCGTTGGCCAGTTGCGTCTTGGTTGGCCCAAGGGCGGCGTAGTGCGGTTTGTCAGCGCTGGTTGGCCGCGTCCGTAATGGTAGAGTTGCGGTGTTCTGCCGTGTCCGTGGGAATGGTCGCTGGCGGGCGTGGCGCACCACGGTGCCGCCTTCCTGTTGGACGCCGTTCCCGTTTCGACCCATGCACGCCTGGCTGGTTTGGTGTTGGCCGGCTTGCGTGTGGTTCGTTTACGGTCATGTGGCGGCTGCAGCTGCGGTGTGGTTGGTGCGCAGTTGTCGCGGCCGCCTCATGGTCGGCTGGGTTCGTTTGGGTTCCGTTGCCCTGCTGCTGGTGGTCGTATCGTCAAATCCTGCCCATGTAGCCGGAACGTTCGTGTCGGCGCTGGTTAGTTGCGTCTTGGTTTGTCCAAGTGTAGTGTAGTGTAGTTTGTGAACGTTGGCTGGCCCCGCCCGCAGTGGTAGGGTTACGGTGGTCCGCTGTTTTCGTGATCATGGTGGTCAGCAGGCGCGGCTCGCCACGGTGTCGCCAGTCCGTTGGATGTCGTTCTCGTACCGGCCCATGCATGTCCGGCCAGTTTGGTGTTGGGGGAATGCGCGCGGCCTGTTTCTGGTCACCTCGTGTTCGCCGTAGCGATTCTGTTGGTGTGCGGTCATGCTAGTCGCCCCCTGGTTGGTTCGTCCGGCGTTGGTTCCTTGTCGTTGCAGCAGGCGCTCGCGCAGCCGGATTTGTTGCGTGCAGGTGTTCTGTTTGTTGCGGTGTTGGCTGGCGCTAGCTGCGTGTGGCCGGCACGGTACGTTTTCACCGTGCGCCGTCTGCCCACAGCGGGGGAGAAAAGTAATGACAAGTGGTCGGACCGCTGTAAACAATCTTTTTCTCTATTCGGTGCCCTTGTCCCTGCCCTGCTCTGGCAGTGTTGCATGCACAACGGATCATCCCTTATTTCGCGGTGTTCTGTAGCCGTCCTTCCAGTTTCGCTTGTGCCATTCATATGTACATCCCCTGCCGGTGGCAAGGCCCCGTCGGTCCCACTTGGCGCGTCCCTGTGCTCCCCATGGGAGCCCCAGGGTGCTGTTCCTGCTCGGTGGCGCGGTGCTCGTGCTCGTGTCTGCCTGCCTGCCGTGCGCCATATCGTGCCGTGTTTTGCGGGTCATGTGGGGGGCGTGCCTGTGTTGCGGTGCTGAGTTTGGTGGTTAGGATGGCTAGGGCGGTTCGGCTTGTGCTGTGGTGCCGGGACGTTCCGTCCGACGTGGTGGGTTGGGCTCAGCGTAACACATCCGTGCACGCTGGCAGGGGGTCTGAGTGGCCCCGGGTGGCGAGCCTGTGGTCCCCCGTGTGCCCCAGGTGGGGTTTTGGAGGATAGGAATACCGGGCAGTGTTGCAGCCCCTCTCCCGCTCTTTGACTTTGTTAACTTTCTGCGGGGAGCATGTCCCTCGTACCATTCGCGTAGGTCATATGTGCCCTAACCCCCCCCGCGTCCCAGGCGTGTAACGTTCTTGGAGGAGGTGCGCGCCGGTCCCCGCAGTGCACGTATCCCTGGATGCTCCCCTTGGATGGTAATACTCTGGACGATTGTTCGTTAACATTCTCGTGGTCATCGGCCCAGCCGAGGGTCCCGCGTGCTTGGCCGGGCCCTTTGCCTGGTCCCTTGTGGATCCGGCCCGCGGGAGAGGAGGGTGAGGTGGAAGGACGGGTCCGGGCGTGGTGCTGCCCCTTTCGCTGTTGCACGCGGGTCGCGGGAGTCCGGGAGGCGTGGCCTCAGCCCGGGGGATGTAGGAGGAAGTCGTTGGGCTTTGGTTCGTGCTCGAACCACGGGATGCTAAGGCTAGCCCCCACTCTTCGGGTATCTGTTGCACGTGTCGGGCAGGTTGATGTCGTTCCCGTCGGTGTGTCCGACCGACAGGTGTTGCTGGGGTGTGTCACGTGGCCGTGCGCCGTTGGGTTGTACAAGGAGTCCTTTTGGGCGGGGTTGGCTCGCCCGGGGTCGTCGTGGTTTATGGCAGAGTGCGCAGTCGTTGGCGTGACGTCCATCGGCCGCCCCCCGGTGGGAGGAGGCGCCCCTGCAGCCGTCGTGTCGTCTCCTCCCTTGCGCATGGCCGGCGTGGGACTCGTGTCACGCGTGTGTGGCTGTGTGCCGTCGCTGCAGGTCCTGTGGCCGGGTGCGGCTCAGGGTCCTGGGGGTTTCTCACGCGTCGCACAAGGCCTCTGCGGAGGGTACTGAAGATTTCGTGCACAAGGGCCGTGTGTGGCGCCCGGGCCCCCGTCCGAGTGCGGATGGCGGGCTGCTGTCGTTCGCCCAGCGCCAGCGCCCGGATCTGGTGGATCGCGGTGCTAGACAACACTCCTGCGGTCATCGGCTTGGCCGTGGGCCCCGCGTGTATGGCTGGCCCCTCTGCCCGGCCCCTCGTGGATCCGTTACGCGGGAGAGGAGGGTCAGGTGGGATGACGGGTCCGGGTGTGGTGCTGCCCCCTTTTCCTGTTGCAGGCGGGTCTCGGGGGTCAAGGAAGTGCGGCCCCTATCCGGGGGATGTGGGAGGAGGTTGTTAGGGCTTCATTCGTGTCGGACACCATGGGCTGCTAAGGCTAGCCTCTACTCCTTACTCTAGTCCACATGGAAACCCATCACCACGCACTATAAGTACATAGGGGTGATCATCCCTAAGTCTTTGGAAGTGCATTTCTTCTAGCACATCCCTTTGATCACCTATATATTGTATCGAATCATCCACAGCCCAAGGAACCCCAACTCTTCCATCCTTTATGGTCGCTTTTAGTACTTGTCTCTCACTTAACGTGGACCAAGCTTCATCCATCGTTGCATACGACGGAAAGCAATGTGTCCATGGGACGGTGCTTGCACGGGTTTTCTCCTCTTTGGCATCAGCCCACGAAATAAGCTTCTTGTACCTAGGGACGGTTGAACCGAGAAATTGGGATAAAGTGCGCGGTTGAACCTGCGGTTGAATGGGTTGCCGTCATGGCACCAAAAAGCGTCCAATGGTACAAACCACAAAGTATTCCCATTTGTGACGCGGGCAACACGTTGCAACTCATATGTTCATGCTTTGGGCAACATTAAGCGATTATTTTGCCGTGCAAACGTTCTCATGAAGCACAATCACAATTGTTCATTTGTGATAAGGGTTCAACCGCACCGTTGAACCACGTTGAACCACTTGTAGGCATGTGTGCATTATGCCACATACCTTCGCTTTGGCATCCCAAAGTCCAAAATGAGGCGCACAGCGTCAGATCCTGTGAAAGCTTTCTTTGTAGCCCTCTTTGTCTGTTTGAAAGCCCTCTGTGTGTTACCAATTCGGTCAGCAAGTTGTTTCCATAGGCGTTTTGTCGTGCCGTTTGTGTAAAAAAAGGTGAACAAGTCGTCCACCAGCTGTTGGTCCCCCCACCCGCTGTAGTGGTCGTTCACCACTTGCAGCCAGTGGTGGGACGTTTTTTGGGAAGGGTTCGTCACCCGTCAGTTTCAGGTGGTTATGCAAATACTTTGTTCAGAGGAGCGCGCGCCGGTGGCGCAGCCGCCGCCGCCAGCGCTGGCAGTGGTTCAACCGCGGTTCAACTGCGGTTCAGCGGTTCAACCGCGCCCCTTCCGAGTTCAACCGGGTTAAACCGGGTAAAACCACTGTGTGAAGTACCTGATCCAAATGAGCACGTAGGGTTGGGTGTCCGTTGCACGTGCCGCGTAGGTTGACGCCTTCCCCGCTGGTGTGCCCGGTTGACGGGCGTTGCTGGAGTGTGTTGCGCGGCAGCGCGTTGTTGGGTTGTACGAGGGGGTCTTTTTGGGCGAGGTAGGCTCGCCTGGCGTCGTCGTGGTTGGTGTTTGACTCTGTGACCTGTGGCGTGAGGATCATCGTCCGGTCCTCCGGCAGGAGGAGGCGATCCCGCGTCCGCGGTGTCGTCTCTCCCTTTGCGCATGGCCGGCGCGGGACTCGTGCTGCGCGTGTGCGGCTGCGCGTCGCCGCTGCAGGCCCCGTCGCCGGCTGTGGCTCAGGGCCCCGGGGGGTTACCCACGCGTTGCACAAGGGCGCTGCGGAGGGCACTGAAGATTTCGTGCGCCAGGGCCGCGTGCGCCGCCTGGGCCTCCGTCTCAGTACGGAAGGCGGGCTGCAGTTGCCTGCCCAGTGCGAGCGCACGGATCTGGTGGATCTCGAAGACGGGGCACAGGTTGGTTGCAGTGGGGGTCTCTGCCGTCCGTTCCGGGATGGCCTCCAACTGCTGTGTCCGTCGAGGTAGAACCTCCACGCCGCTGACCGCGCCCTGGTGTGTGGCAAGCGGCGTTGCGCCCACCGCCACAGGCAGTAGAGGGCATGGCCTGGATGCCAGGTGACTGCCGTCCCTGACACAACAGCCGTCAGGGGGTCCGGGGGTTGGCCCGTGAGCAGGGGGGTGGGGCTGTCTGGCAGGTCCGTGGTCGCCGAGAGCATAAAGTCGACGGCCTCCAAGCTCCAGTGGCCCCTCTGCGGGTGCGGGATGATCCGCGAGTGGTAGTAGTGGCCATTCTCCAACACGATCATGGCGATGGTGCCGGGGTCACGTTTGCGGGGTGGGGGCGCCGCCCGCGTCGTTTTCGGGTAGTGTGCTGCCAGGCCTGTGAGGTTGTGCCCCCTGCCACGGGCGGACCTGCTTTCCCATGCTGCCAGGCCTGCGTGCAGCAGGATACGGAGGTTGTAGGGTCTCGGTGGTGGGGCGACCCGCTCCCGGCCCCCGGTGCTGGGCGCGGGCCTGGGGTCCGTCGGCGGCGCAATGAGCGTGTGTACCCAGCCCGGGTATGAGACCCACAAGCCCCCCTGGGCCGGTTGGTGGGTGTTGAACCACAAGATCCACGCTTCAACCAGGTCGTCAGAGACCTGTGGCCCGGGGCTGACAAGCGCCTGGAGCTGCCGCACGAAGATTTCGGCTGTTGCGGCGTGTGGCAGGGGGACCATGGCGGAGAGCCTGTTCGGGTCGACGTCACGGAGGTGTTCCTGGAGGGTTGCCACCAGCTTGCTCGAGGGTGTGGAAGCGTGGATGCCGTAGAGCGCGCTCAGTTCCGCGTCGTCGGAGGGACCAGCGCCCCTTTGTTGCGGCGGTCAGGGGGGTGGGGGGGTCATGGCCACACGGTCCTGGTAGAGTGCTGCGCCAGCCGGGAAGGGGTGCCGCGAGGTGGCGCCCGGGTGTCCCCCAGGCACGTACTCCGTGGAGGGTTCCTGTTGCTGGGTCACCGAGCAGGGCGTGGCGGCAGGCAGTGGGCCAGGGGACTCTTGGGGGCCGGAGGTCCCCGTCATTTCTGTGTCCAACCTTGGGCCGCTCGCGTCGTGCCCCGGTTGCCACGACGTGCCCTCCGTGGCTTGGCCGCCTCTGGGCTGCGGGGGGGGCTGCCCCCCCGCTCCTTGCGTAGGGCTTGGGTCGGCCGCAGGCTCCCTTGGTCGCGTGTCCGTGGCGTGTGGTCCTCCCTACAGTGGGTTGGCCGTTGATCTTTGGAGGGAGGCGGTGGACCAGCTGGATGCTTCGCCCGCCGCCTGGTGGGGGTCCGCGTGAAGCGCTGCCTGCCGTTCGCGCTCAACTGGCGTGAGGATGGTAGGGATGTGCGACCGTTCGGTGCGGGGCCTCTTGGACCGGCGCCTGGGATCGGCGGTAGATGATGGTTGCCGGGCGTGGGGATCGCAGGGGCCCCCGTGGTCCCTGTCCATATCCTCTTGGAAGATGACTTGCCGCGCCGCGGGAGGCGGCGTGCGGCTGCGGCGACGGGATTCGCCAGGGTTCCTTGTCTCTTGGCGTTGTTCCGGCGTGCCGCCTTGCACCCCCGAGGCGTGGGGACTTCCCGGGGCTCCTCCGCGGGGCGAACGGTCGCAGGGGGCTGCTGTATATGCCAGAGGGGCCACCCCTCCCGGGTGGTGGACCCCGCAGGCGTTTTGGCGTGCCGCCTGCCTCAGAGGTTCCGAACGTCCTGGGACCGCGGCCGCCGGTGGCCTGAGGTGTGTCCTTGGCAGCACGGTGATCCAGGGATTTCCCAGATACCATGGTCCTGCATGGCCGCACAGATGCGCAGGGCGGCGCGCTGGTGCCACCGCCAGTGGAGTGCATTCATTTCATCCGGGCTGTAGGCCCCCATATGCGCCATGAGCCGGGTGGCCACATAGTGCCATTGGATGGGGTGGTCCATGGTGGCGGGGGGCGTGTGTCCCGTCCGATGGCAGAACGTGGCCACCGCCATGGTGCGGGTTCCCTCTGCGAGGTGACGGGACCGCGAAGAAAGCACCCATCGTATGCTGACAGCCAGGACGAGCTGCTCCCCTGCGATAGACCCGGGGACCCAGAGGCCCAGGTCTTGGGTCGCCGCTTGCTCCGCTTGTTCGCTGGGGTGGCTGGCGTCGCCCTCCAAGCGTGCGTAGTCCAGGTGCGCCCGCCCCCAGGGCGGGGCGGTCCCCGGTGGTGGGCCGATAGGCTCGCTAGCGGTGTTGGTGGCCGCTTCCACACGCGCACCCCCTCTTGGGGCGCTGCGCTCGTCTGCGGTCCGGTCCGCCGCACCGCTCGCGGTCGCCTGCCCCTCACCCTCAGTGGTAACCTGCCCCAGGGCGGTGTAGTCGCGCTGGAGGTGTGCTTGTTGTGATGCGGTGAGGGGTGTGTCTTCCGCCTGGTCGCGTCGCGGTTCCGGCTGGACGCGCGGCGCGGCCGGTGCTGCGACCGTGTGGGGCCTGCAGGACTCCATGAAGGCATTGAAAGAGTTGTCGTCGCGGTTGTGTCCGTCGGGTGACATTCCCCCCTCGGCCGCACGCTGGGGCGTGTCGGGTGTGGCTTCCCGGGTCTCGGACCCGAAGCGGGTTTTCTGCTGGATCTCGCTGCGGCGCCCCCCCCGGTGTGCTTGCGCCTGCGCGAAGTGCCAGGTTCGCCACGGGGGCGGCGCTGGTGCGATCTGCGGCTGAGGGTCGGTAGAGAATGTCCTCACACTCGGTGTTCGGAGTTGGTCCCTTAGGTTCCGCGTCAGGCTGGCCAGCAGCCAATGCCTCGTTGCTTCCGTGTGTCGCTTCGTGTGGCGGGTCGGCACTCTGCATTGACGGCCGGTCCGCTCCCCCGCCAGGCTCCCCCATTTGTGTTGGCGTTGGTGTCCGTTGTGGGGGCCCCTGCGTTCCTTCGGCGCGCACCGTGGACTCCTCGCGCTGCGGTAGGGTCGGCAGTGCAGGCGGTTTGGCTTCATCGTTTGTCGTTTGCGGTGCCCCTCGTGCGTGGCCTTCCGCCACGGGCGTAGGCCGGGCTCGGCTCCCCGGGCCCGCGGGCTGTGGGGCGCCCGCCGGGGCGGTGGTGCGTGCCGGATCCGGGCCGGGGCCCGGGCCGGGGGCTGGGCGACCGGGAGATGACGGCTCTGCCGGCCGCGCCGGCGGCCTGGTTGGTGGGGCGTGGCGCTGCCGGGGCGCCGGTCCGTCGCGCGTCCTGGCCGGTAGGCCCCCCGTGCCGGACGTTGCCGGAGCCTGGGGGGTGAGGCCCTCGCTAAGGCCAGGGGTGTGGGGGTGCACGGTGCCGAAGGGCCGGGCGGCGGTGGTGTCGGCCGGGGTAGCAGTGTGCGCCTGTGTGGGGGGGCCATCGGGCGGCGTGTGTGCTGGGTCTGCTGCCGGCCGGTCAGGTGTGCCATGGTGTGGACGGGGTTCCTGATGGGCCTGTTCTGCTGCCGCTTGGCTGGCTGCCGGCCACGGACCTTGCGCAGGCGCGACGGGTTGTGTTAGGGGTTGCGGGCTTCCTGTGGGGCTCCGGGCCGGTTCCCTGTGCCGGTGTGCGGTGCCGGGCGTTTGCTCGGGCTGGGTGCCCACCGCCCCCGTACTCGTGGGGCTGGGTGTGGTTCCGCTCCCGGCAGGTGATGCCCGGTGTCCCCTGTCCCCTGTGGTGGTGTGGTGTTGTGTTGGTTGTCGTTGCGCCGCCCGTTTGGACGCACGCTCTTGTCGGAGGCTCTGTGGGGTGCCAGGCCTAGATGGTGCCGGATTGCCTGTAGTTCACGTGGCGTTGGTGGCGTGCTGTCGGTGTGGTGCGGCGACGGGTGTGGGGGGGGCGGAGGTGGACTGGCTTGGGGACGTGGAGGACGTTACGGCTGACATTCGGGCCCGTACATTCGTGGCCTTAGTTGCCGTCGTGGCTCGAGATCGGGACGGGAGGGTGGTGATGGTCGCGGTGGTTCCCCGGGGGGAGTAGGATGAGCCGTCGAGCCGGGTACCTCTGGCCATCAGCCTGGCCACTGCCGCATTGCCGTACGTGCCCGGCTGCGGCGGCGGGACGTGCGGCTGCTCGGCACGCTGTACCAGTGACCGGAGGCTGCGTGGAGGGGGGCTGCCCCTCGGCGTGGAGTAGGCCGCCATCAGCCTCTCTGTCGCCCCCGGGGCCAGGGCCCCGCCCCGGTGGAAGAATTTCCCCACGCGGCGCCATGGGCGCCGGGGGCGACGCCCATCGCCCATTCCGCGTCCCCCACCAGCCAGCCGAAGGCGATCGGGAGGCGGGTGGTGAGGGTGACGACGATGGTGCGGTAGTTGTTGAGGTTGGTGCGGGTGACGTAGCCCCAACTGTCTGGCAGATTGCCAATGGGGGGTAGACTGCCCCGTGGCGCGTCGTCATAGTCTTCGTGGTCGGGGACGTAAATCGTGGGGTCCGCCCCCGGGTCTAGCAGGGCCCGGGTTGGTGCGCGCCAGGGAGGGGGGGGGGGTGGTGTCGCCGGGTCCTCGTCGGTGAGGACGTCCAGCCACTTGACGTCGGGGCTGTCCTCCCTCGCGCAGTCGTTTGAGACGTTTTGCCGGATCAGAGTGCGCAGTGTCTGGAGTGTGAGGTCTTCGTCTTGCGTTTTGCGCGGCGGCAGAGCTGTGCAGAGTCGATGCGGTCGCCGGCAGAGTGGGCACGACCACAAGTCCGCGATGCACGGGCTGCAGAACCAGTGCAGCTGCTCAGTGCCGCCGCAGCCGAGGTCACGTCCACGAAGCGGGCTGCCGTCTTCGTCGTTCACCTCCATGCAGACCCCGCAAGGGTTCCCCGGCCGCGGATGTGGAGCTTCACCTCCGGGCATCCTGAGGAGAGGTATTGTTTGTAGGACGATCGGGTCTCTACACGGGAGGGGGCGCGCGCTCTCCGGGCGGTGCGACGGCAGGTGCTTGGCCATCGCCGCGGGCCCGTGCGTGTGGCTAGTCGCTAGGCTGTGCATGTTGGTAGTGGATGCGGAGGTTGTAGTACGTGCGGCGGTCGTGGGATGTTTGTTGTCCTTCCTGTGCGTATACCTGGACGCGGTGCTGTAGCTGTGGGTCCGTCCTCTTGATGGCGGTGAGCTGCATGTGACGTATTCTGGGCCTAGGTTCTGGGGCGTGGTTGGCGACGACCCTGTAGAGCTGGAGTGGCACCGCTCCCCTGAGTACCACCTCCTTGATCTCCGGTTGCCGCTTCAGGCGCCAAACCTCATTTGCCGGTGGCGTGGCCCGGCCCCATCCAGCGTGTTGCGTTATGGTGTTCTCCGGTGTCCACGTGGCCAGGTGGTTGTCCCCTTGGGCTAATGGGCAGTGTTTGAGGTGCTTCCCTGTTTCTGGCTGTTGGAGATGAAACTGGTGCTAAAGCGGTCCTGATTGCATCTGTACGTAAATATTGCGTGCAAATCGTCTGCGGTCGCCCAAAAAATTGCAAAACTTGCAAAAAGTGCTTAACTCGTGACAGAATGCAACAGGACCCTGGCGGCGCACGCCGCGGCGGCGGCGCTCGGCGGTTAAATCAATTCAAATGGATTCAACTGCCCCATATGAATTTTTTCGGTTGTTCAAACCATTCAAATACGGTTCAAACAGGGTCCCGTCAGATGCGGTCAAGTCTATCATGATGGCCCTCCCCCCCCCTCAGTACCAGGCGGCACCACGCAAGGCCCCCCACGACCCGCCGAAGCCTCCTGACTGGCCCGACTCGCCCTGCAAGGAGGCCCGGTCCCGCAAACGGCGGCCCTCCTGCTTCCCCCCAACGCGGCGCACCCGCCGCCAGCGCTCACACTCTTCACAGTGCCACCGCGCCTCAACTGCTCACTCGCCCCGCTCCCGCTCCCCAAGGCGCCACCACGACACCCCAGGGCCCCGCGTCTGCCGCTCCCGCTCCCCCGGGCGCCGCCACGCACGACACGGCCATCCCACGTGCGCGTCTGCCTCCCCCCACAAACAGCACCGTGCGTCCCGTTTCCCGCGCCACCCGTACGCATCCTCCAGTGCCAGCCCCCGCCACTGCCGCTCCCGCTCCCCCGGGCTCCGCCACGCCCGCCACTGCCGTCCCCTGTCCACGTCCCCCTCCCTCCTAGGAACAGCACCGAGCTTCCCGTTCCCCCCGCCACCCGTACGCATCCTTCACCCCCAGCTGCTGCCACCGCCGCTCCCGCGCCCTCGGGTGCCGCCACGCCCGCCACCGCCGTCGCATGTCCATGTCCTCCTCCCCCCACGAACAGCACTATGCTTCCCGTTCGTTGCCCCGCCCGTACGCATCCTCCGGCCCCAGCCACCGCCACCGCCGCTCCTGCTCCCCCGGGCGCCGCCACGCCCGTCAGCGCCGTCCCATGTCCACGTCCCCCTCCCCTCAAGAACAGCACCGAGCTTGCCGTTCCCTCCGCCGCCCGTACGCATCCTCAACCCCCAGCCCCCGCCACCACCGCTCCAGGACCTCGAGCTCCGAGCCCTCCCCCGCCCCAAGCCTCCGCCCACCTCGCCTGGTGGTCTGTCCCCGCCTTGCGGGAGCTCTGCTGCTGGCTGAAGTGGGCCGGGGGAGCGGGAAGGCGAGGAGGGGTTCACATGGTGCACACCTTCCCGGAGATCCGCAACCGCGCCCCCGCCAACCCCAACGAGGCCGCCCTGGAGGCCGCCATGCCGCAGATGGCATGGGAAGCACTCCTCTGGGACGAGGTCCAGGGCCTCTGCTGCCCCTACACCCCTGAAACCCTCCGCTGGTGGCTCCAGACCACCCACTCCCAGGTATGGGCCATGGGCGCCCCACAGGCCTGCCCCACCCCCCACCACCACCACAACGGGAAGGAAATGGGCAAGGACAAGAGAGGCGCAAGGGAAGGGCAAGGTTACCCCGGCAGGGGGGTGAGGAGGGGCCCAAGGTAACAGGCAGGCGCCCACAGGAACAGGGCACCGGGGGCGAAGCAACACGGGGGCAAGAAACCACCAACGGGCCAGGAAGGGAAAGGACCAGGGGCCCTGGCACAGAGGCAGAGGGCGTAACGGCTGGCAGCCAGGGCGCACACACAAGAATGGCACGACACAACGGAGGGACCAGCACCGCACCAGCCCCAGCTGGCACCGCGCGACCCCCGGAGGCGCCCGCCCGCCAGGACACGCCGCCAAAGCACGGATCTGACGCCCCACGGACCGCACCGGCTCACGCCCACCGACCACCGGACCCCGCGCAGGGGAGAGAGGGCACACCCACACGGGGAGAAGGGACTATGCCCGCCAAGGGAGCCGCCGAGAACACCGCTGCACAGCCCACCAACACGCCCTCACCGCCAGGCGACGACCCCGGCCACAGCAAGGGCCACCACACAGGCACCAGAAGAGGAAGAGGAGACAGCCGCAACACCCAGGACTAGGGGCAAGGACCCCCACAGGACACGGGACCAAGGCACAGGGAGGGCAACCCCGCGGACACCCGCCTGACCCACCAACTGGAGCAGCACATCCGGACCCCTGCATCACAGATCCAACGAGCCACGCCACACCTAACCGTGCCCCCCAGCCACCAGCCAGCCACATAACCTCGGCCAACGTGGCGCACCACGAAACGGGCCAGTCTAACCAGCCCCGACGCCACCCGGCGCCAGAACTGCAGTGAAAAGGGCCCAACACACAGCGCTGCACAGCGATACACGGCACAACACCAGGCAACACCGCACATGGCACTGCAGCGCAGCGCCGTGTAACGCACCACGACAGAGCAACCCACGACACGACACACCACAACACGACAGGTCCGTCTATGCCACAACACACTTACGCACAGCGCGCACACAACACACACAGCCCAGCCCGTTTACCTGTACCCGTGGGTAGACATCCCGGCCTTTTGCCTTTTGGTAACAGCGCCTTCGGCACAACACGACAGGGCGCAAGTCGGCATAGCACGGCGCACCACGGCACCACACGGCGCGACACGGCAGGACAGAGCAGAGCGCACAACAACACAGCACAGACCAGCAGGGCTCAGCACGGCAAAACACGGCACAACCAAAGGCGGCACCCACGGGCCCCCCCGAAAGAACACCCGAGGACCGTTGTGCCAAAACTGGCGGCACCCAGCCGTGAGCAGGGGCCCACTGGAGGAAAGGACACCCCGGACACGCCGACACACACCCCACTGGAGCAGTGGCGGCCAAACAAAAAAAACATAGGCGCAGCCCAAACGAGAGGGGAAGGGGGGACGGAGACAAAGGGACCCAAGACCTTGACAGGCAGGGGCGGACACCACAAAGCCATGACACGACAGGGCCAAAAACAACACCCCCCCCCGCAGCCCGAAAAGGAAAAAAAACAAAAGGTGAGGGGGGGTGACAAACCCCACCCACGACAACTCCCGCACATCTTCACCCAACAGGCAGCCCCACCAGAAGGTACCGGGAAGCGGACGCGGCGCACGCAAGAGGCCACGCGCCCCAACACCCAATGCAGCAAAAAGTGGAGTGCAGGCGAAATCTAAACCCACACACACACACACCACCCTGCCAGGAGTGGCGGGGTACAAGCGGAGCAGGCACACAAACACACACACACCCCAAGACCCCAACGAGGAGTGGCAGGGCACAGCCGAAAGCCGAACCCAAGCACACACACCCACATCGCACACCCCAGCTAGGACTGGCGGGGTACAAGCGGAGGGCGCACACAAACAAACAAACACCCCAACAACCCAGCCAGGAGTGGCAGGGCGCAGCTGAAGCCCAAGCCAAAGCACGCACCCCCGCACCGCACCTCCAGCCGTGAGGGGCAGGGGACTATTCAGAGCGCGCACACAAACACACACACACCCCAACACCCCAGCCAGGAGTGGCGGGGCGCAGCCGAAACCCGAGCCCAAGCACACACACCCACATCGCACACTCCAGCCAGGAGTCGCGGGGTACAGGCGGAGTGCACACACAAACACACACACACCCGAAAAGGCCAGCCAGGACTGGCGGGGCGCAGCGCAAACCCGAGCCCAAGCACACACACCCACACCGCACACCCCGGCCAGGAGTGGCGGGGTACAAGCGGAGCGCGCACACAGACACACACACACCCCAAAACGCCAGCCAGGAGTGGCGGGGCGTACCCACACCCACACCGCACACCCCACCAGGAGTGCCGGGGTACAGAGGGAGCGAGCACACAAACACGCACACCCCCCAACACCCCGGCCAGGAGTTGCGGGGTGCAGCAGCAACCCGAGCCAAGCACACAAACTCACACAGCACACCCCAGCCAAGAGTGGCGGGTTACAGGCGTTACACGCACACAACCACGCACGCCCCAAATCCCCAGCCAGCAATTGCGGGGTGCAAGCCAAAACGCAAGCCCAACCGCACACACCGTCAGCCCCAGCTAGGAATGGAGGGGAGAAGCCAAAACCCGTACCCGAGCACACCCACCGGAGACCTCAGCCAGGATTGGCAGGGTTACCGCAAAATCCAAGGCCAAGCACAAGCCCCACACAACAGTGGGAAACCCAGTGTCCAGAGCTCGGGCACTGAGGCAGTTTGTGCCGTGCAGGTAACCCGGCAAAACGAGATCCGGAGCCCGGGGGTAAGGCTGCATCCTAAGTCCAGCGCTGCTTTGGGACTCGAGGCGGAGCGTGCGACACCCAAGCACCTGGGAACCCCAGTACCAGGAACGTGCATGCATTCCTTGAGAATGGGATACGCCAGGAAGTGCGGTGAACCTCTAGGGTTCCGCCCAAAGGAGGGGACATGCGCAAGCACGGGGGCACACCCTCCCGGCGAGACAAGTACCTCACGCTGGCGGCAATCAGCCCTGCCGGTGTTGCCCGGGGCCGCTTTTTTGGGGGCCACCAGTCAGGTGTAGTGGGATGTAAGACGCCTTGCCTCCTCAAGCGCTGAGCCTCTTCCTGTCTGTCACAGGGGCGACGCCAGGGGGAACCAAGGGGCGCCTCCCCACGACCCAGTGCACCTACCTACCTAGCTAGGCCAATACTAAGATAAAAATGTAGTATGCCTTTAGGATCTCTAAAGCAACTAAAGCCTACCCTTTGGCATGGGAATACACCTTTTCTTACAGCCCCTGTGGTGGCCACCACTGTCGCATTTTGAAAGAGAAAGGGTATTTTTCTTGACCTCCCCATGGTTTCAGCATCTTTTTTAAGATTACCCACAACTTCCCTAACAGTGTAAAGAGGGCGCTGCGTCAGGGCAGTCGCAAGTTTTTGCCTTGTCGAACAGACACCTACAACCCCCACTGCACTCAGAGGCCTCGCTGGGGCGGCTGTGGCTTGGTAGCGGGTTAGATTGGGCATGCAAAGTCATGTGATCATGCATCCCTCCCTCCTGGAGAAAAGTTTATAGTGTTTTCAGCACTGTGTTTTTGCTTCTCCTGCTGCTTGCTGTAGGTGTAGGGTTTCCTGCTGCTTGTTTTGGAAGATGAAAACCTTTGTTTCGCAGAAATAGAGTCAATCCAGGATAACCCAAGCCAGAAGTGTGCAAAGAGGAGAAGATCAGGATCAAAGCATGAAGGGCTGCAGTGTAAACAGTGAAAGATGATTGGATATTCACAGAAACTGCAACTCAGGTCACAAATGAATGCATATTCACAAAGATAGCTGAAATGCTTTGGGAAAAGAGTTAGAAAACTGCCCCATGGTCACTCTCTCTCCATAGTGCCATCTCAGGAGATGTGCACTCTTTGTTTTGGGTCCCATATGTGCTGAGGTGGCAGGGCATGTGGCGATGAGGTCACTGCCATGTCACATGGGATCTTCCTACTTAGCTAGGCTGACCGGGAATTGAACCCAGGACCTCTCAAAAAGAGGTGCCCAGCCCCCTAGGGTGCATACCACTAGGATAGCTCAGAATTCATGGAAAAACATAGATAAATTCATAGGCTCTACCTTAGGTATGTCAGTGCTCAGTCAACTCGGGAAAAGATGAATAGCTTCACATTGAAAGGGGATTAAGGGGTCCACTCCATATCCTGATTGGGTGTTTGGTTCCATAGGTCAAAATGTGTTATCACCACTTTTGGTGGGACCAATACTAAGATAAAAATGCATGGATGCTCAGTGCATCTCTAATACAACTAGAGTATGCCTCAAAGCAATGGAAAAGCACTTTTTCTTACTCCCCCCTTGTGCTGTGGTGGCCACCACTGTCGCATTTCAGGAAAGAGGGAATTTTTCTTGGCCTTTCCTTGGTTTCCACATCTACTCTAAAATACCTACAGTTTCCCTCACACTGAAAAATTGGCGCTCACCATGGCTGGCGTCCTTTTGCTGCTCTGATTGTATCATTTCCTACAGAAGACTCAGCGCTCATGGCGCTGCCGGGGCTCCTGTGGCTTCGTTGGGTTAGTATGGGAGCATGCCAAGACATGTGCATATGCATCCCTCCCTCCAAGACGCAGCGTCGACACAAACCCAACGCAAGACACATTATACACACTCGCATGGGTTCTCGTAAACCTGCTGGCGACCTGTGACCTGTCTTAGGGCGAAGGGAGTCTTGAAAAAACTAAATTGCCCCTTGGTGGGGTCTTGGGTTCTGCTCAGTCTCTCCAGGCGGCTGCGTTTCGGCCCGAACACGGCCTACTCAGCGAGGCTGCGCGTGGGTATCTGCAGAGGCAGGAATGGGAGAATTATGGACGAATCCACGCAAAAACGCAGCGGCGATACCTAAATCCGTCAAATGACGGCCTAGAATGTTTCTGAAACGACACACCTGAGCAGACTCCAATTGTGCATCAGAAGCACATTTTTATAGAAATCATAGTCATCTCTGGATTTTCTAAATCCAGAAATTCATACGCATAAAATGGCGGCGCGCAGGAGCGGCTCCTAGCCAAGCGCCGGAAAATGGAGAAATAATGGAATTATAAACGTATGTCTCACGTAGTCTTGAAAATGACGAGACACACATTAATAAATAAACATACAGATTCCACCCACACTAATAGAAGATTCGAAAATTCAAGAATTCGACAATCAACGAAAAAGACCTCAATGAATCAGGTATAAACTACAGGTATGCTCGTCTCGTATGCCGCATACACATTGCTCGTCTCGTGTCTCCGTGAACGAGCCTTGTAGCAGCACTAACAAAGATAGAACGCGATAGAGGGATTGATTAGAAAGATTGCAGATGATTAGCGGTCAGATCAGGGTGATTAGACATACACACAAGTGCATAGCAACGTTCTTCGCGTGCGCCCCACTTGCTCTCTCTCTCCAGCGGTAGGTAAGGTGAGTAAGCCCAGGCGGGGCCTGCCCCTGGTAGAGTTTGTGATTGACGCTCAGATGGGCAGGATTGCCCGCGGTACTGTTGCATACTCGCGCATTCACACACGCATTAAAGGGTAGGCCACGCGAAGTGCGCACGGTAAACCTTGTTTAGGCTACCCAGGGGCTCCTCCGTACCTTCTTTAAGAGAACGTGAGGAGTCCCTTAACGCTTGCTTGCTTGACAAGGGTAGCTGGTCCTCCAGCGTGTTTGCGGACAGTGTATTATAGGTCACACTGAGAAGGGTATAATACCTGGAGTGTGGCTTGGTTCCTCCGCCGCAAACGCCCTTTCATTTGCCTTTGTTTTACAGGTGGGCAGGTAGGGTGATTGGTGCAGCAGCAATTTTTTTTATGTTCTGCTAAACAAGGGCGCAGATCACACAAACAAGTAACTCCCCTCTGCCTGTGGCAGAGCAGGGAGTCCGACTCCATCGACATCTGCGCCGTGCACGCAAGAGCACCTCTTTCCTCCAAGCCCTAGCAGGGGAAACACGTTGTGGCGTCCCCTGCTAGGCCACAGTTGCTTAGCAGCGCTGTGTTCTCTTGTCATTTCACAGGAGGGTCGCTAGGACCCATGACACCTTTGCCTTCGCAACGCCCAGTAGAGTGTGCGTGTAGGAGTGGTAGTCCTGTGTGGGGGCTAGAGCCAGTTGCCCAGTGCTCGCCCACCAGGATGGTGCCACTGTAGGGTGTGTAGGACCTGTAGTGCGTGTGTCACTGTCCCACCCTTTTCCTGCAATTTTAGCAGGGTTGGTGGGCTGTGGCAGTGGTTAGGTCAGTGTTTTGGCCACATAGCAAAACGGCGTTTTCATGCCTTCATAGCTTTTGGCCACCCCTCCCTGTAGTAGACAGATAGGTAGGGAAAACAATACCTCGATTAGTACGCTGGGTATTCCCCAAAGGTTTTGCGCCAGCACAGAAATTGGGCGCATAGGGGAGGGGAGACCCGGGGCGTACCCCGTGGCATCAATAAGCCAACCCTCCAGGTTCAGCAAGGGCGCAGACTTTGGTATAATTAGGACAACAATTCTGCGGCTTGCTCTCAGGACCTTAGGAATAGCACAGTCACACATACGCTTTGGCAGGTAAGGGTAAGGTTTAGTCCCTAGCTTTAGTCTTGGAGGCAAGCGTCTCAGCGAGCCTCAGCAACTCACCAAGGTTGTTCTGGGACAAGTAGTCAACCAGAACTGAGTTTAGGCGTCCCTCAGGTAGAACAAATGCAGAGAAGGGCTCCCAGGTGGCCTCTTGGACTCCAAACCCTTCCCAGAGGGTGAGGAAGCGCCAACCCTGGCGATAGCGGTGGCGTAGGACAGACTTCACCAGGTAGAAGCCTTCCTTAGCCATCTCCTCGGCGTTCATGTCGGGGAGTTCACCTTCAACTTCCATAGGGCTGGCAGCCCCTTGTAGGTCCAGAGCGGCGATTTCCTCGTCGTTCAGCTCCCACTCCTCCCCACAGAGGTCTTCAGGATCATAGTAGCGCTTCAGGTGTTGAGCAGCGCACACCAGGGTCCCCCCTAGACAGGGAGAACACCGCACGGTGATACGGTGTCCATCCACTGATAGGATCTTGTACGGCCCGAAGTATGGGTCATCGCTGGTAGAGCGTGGCCAGGCGGGTAGTCGACTGTGGTGCACCAGCACCCAGTCCCCCTCTTGGTAGGTGGCCGGTACTCGGTGCTTGTTCTTCTTGTTCCACTGACGCTCCCTCACTCTCTGGAGCATAGCCTTGGCCTTGTCCACCTTTGCTTGCTGCTCTTGGACCCATTCACCCACAGAAGAATGGGTGTCCTCTGGATAGGGGGCATGTAGGAACCACGCCGGGCGCCCCAGGAATAGCTCATGGGGCGAGTAGCCAGTCGCTGAACTCTCTTGGGAGTTCATCATCAAGGATATGACGGGGGGTAGTCTCACCCAGTCTCTGGTGCGTTCAGTTTTGCACCATATCCTGACGTTCTCCTTCAGGACACGGATCTGTCGCTCACATAGGGGGTTGCTCGTGTGAGAGTAGGGAATCCCCGTAGACACCTGGACATTGAGGGATCTCAGGACCCTCTTGTACCAGCCAGTATCTGAGCGTACTCGCACGTCCTCATCGGAGTTGATCTCCTTGGGCGCCCCATAGACACAAAACCACTCCTCCAGGAGTATCTTGATAGTCTCCTCCCCGGTAATGTGCTTGGTACATGGGAACACCCTGGTAAACCTGCTCAACCCACAGGCTACCACGAGGGCGAAGTCATAGCCCCCGAACTTCGGCATCTCCGTGTAGTCCACGTATAGAACACTGTTAGCACAGTGTGGGATGGGCAGGGTCGAGTAGAGACCTCTCTCCCTGATATCCCCTGGTTTACAGGACCTGCACGGGCACTTGTCCACGATAGGCTGGAGGGTTTTCCGCAGTTGGTCGTCAGTCCACGTAGTGTGGAACCACTGCTTGAACAGCCTCAGGGTACGGTCAGCACCCACATGACCACTGGACTCATGGGTCCACTTCAGCAGCGCTGGGACTCGGTCACTAGGCACCACGATACGGTCCTCGTGCCATAGGTAGCTCTTGTCCCTCTTCCACTGGTCTTGGTTGACCAGGAGGGGTTCAAGGCGTTTCTCCAGGCGCTTGTAGATATCCCCGAACTCTTTCAGGTACTCCGATTGTTGGAGTCCATCCAGGTGGCGTATCATAGTCATGTTGAGGTCCAAGTGGACGTCCATACGGCTGAACGCCTCTTTAGCCAGCGCTTCAGACCGGGCACCAATCAGGGCGTCGAAGTTGTTGCGGCTGATGTAGTCGGCACACTCGTTCTTCACTCCCTGGATATGGTGTACCGTCAGCCGTAGTTGACTGAGGTAGGTCCACCAGCGCCATAGCTTGGCCTTTTCAGGTGGGGGACCCTTCTGGAAACTGCGGACCGGTTCTTGGTCGCATAGCCAGACCACAGGGTTACCCCCCAACAGTCGTGCTTGTGAGGATAGCACCAGCATACCCGCGAGCAATTCCTGCTCATAGGTGGAGTAGTTCCCCCTGGCCTGGTTCCACTTCCAGTTCCAGTGGCCCAGAGGTACTAGGACCCACTTGTCGTCAGGGTAGCTGTGCTTGAGGGTTCCATCTCGGTTGAGACCTTCAGTCCCCCATTGGGAAATGGCTGAGTCGAACTCCTCCTTCTCTAGTGCTTGCCATTGGAACAACGTTCCACCACCGCCCACATTGCTGGCGTCGGTCACCAGGATAATCCCCCCTTGTGCTCCAGGCACGCCCAAGCATTTAGCGTTGGCTACCTTGTCTTTGAGCTCGTCAAACGCTTGTTGCTCTTGTGGGCCCCAGCGCCAAGTAGTACTCTTCTTGATCAAGTCCGTCAGTACGGCGCTGGTATAGGTGAAGTTTTTGATGTGGCGGCGAGAGAAGTTGCACGCCCCAATGAAACTGCGTACATCATGAAGTCCTTTCTTGGGGTCTTCGTGTCGTACCTTGGCGTCCATCAGGGGTTTGGCCTTAGAGGCCGCTGGGGTCCACCACCCATAGCCAACGTCAAACCCCAGGTACTGCATGGTCTCCTGCATGAACTCACACTTCTCCAGCTTGAGTCGAGTGTGGTTCTCCTGGCAGACCGCAAAGAACTCACCCAAGAGGATTAGGTGATCCTCCTGGGTATTGGTCCCAAGGCATACATCGTCGATGTGAGCCTCCATCTGGGCACCACGGGATATGAGCTCCTGCACCTTAGGTCTCCTTCGTAGGATGGACAAGATCTTGTTCATCAGCTCTTGGAATAGAGCGGGTGCGTTAGCCACGCCAAACGACATGACCTTCCACTTGAACACCCTCCCCTGAGGGGTGATGAAGGCCAGTAGTTCCTGTGCGTTGGGCGTCAGGTCCACTTGCCAGAATCCGCTTCGCTTGTCCATTCTGGTCTTGTAGCGACAGGAGGCTATCTTCTCCAGGGTAGACTCCATATTGGGAATGGACCCTGAGTGGTTCAGCGTCTTCTTGTTCAGCTCTCCATAGTCCACTACCAGCCGTTTGGCTGTAGACCCAGGTTTAGCCACCAGGAAACAGGGGCTGCAGTGTAGGGGGTAGTCTCCGTCCTTGTACTCCAGGACTAGGCCAGCGTCGATACACTCTTGTATCTGTCGCTCGATCTCGTCGGCCTGTTCTTTAGGAGCTGGATAGGGTCTCCTCCGGATCTTGTGACCCACGAACTCGGGTTTCAGCTTGAGGTCCATCTGTACCAGCTTGTCACATGAGGCTGGAGGGGGTAGTTCTCCGAACACCTCCGGATAGGTCCTTATAAGCTTCTGTACCCTCGGGGCCAAGATGTTGATCTTGTCCTCCATGTCCTCGTCAGAGTGTAAGTTGCTTGCCCCCTGGGTAATAGACGTCAGGAGGTGGTCCTCCACCGACTCTTCGCCCGTGGTAGTATCCTTCAGCCCTTGGTAGGCATATAGAAGGTCTTGTTCAACCATCTCCGATGGACGATGGCAACATAGCACGCTCGAGGGGGTTCACATACACATTCCTCCGAGAGGTCGTCCTCCTCTGGGGTCCTCACATGGGCGCCCCACACGCTCTTCATGAGCTTGAGATCTACCTCCCTTTGCCAGGTGGTGATCTTCTGTTCGGGGTCCTCCTTCAATCGGGATAGGTCTCCCATACGTCCTTGCTTCAGTGGCCATGAGCTGCGGGTAGGCTTCGCGTAGCATAGCTTTTTCGCCACCAACTTCCTCTTGGAATCCACATACTCCCTGAGCCTGGATCGAGGGTCCAGCTCCTCGTCCACGGGGTCTTCCACCCTCATGGAGAGTAGGGGTTTCAGTGGGGCGACGTACTCGGCGTTCTCCACTTCCTCCACACAGGTCTGCACGAAGAAGGCGTCGTGCTCAGTTTCGTCTTCTGAGTGGATAGAGCTGGGTAGCTCACATAGTCCACACTCAGAGACTCCATCAGGAACAGGTACACGGCAGGGAGAGTTGGGGGTGTTGGTGTCAGTCACGACGTACTCATCTCCTCCGGGTGTAGTCTCAACAGCATCTTGAGGTCTCAGGCGATCCTTCAAGTCACCCAAGGCGAGTCCATCGCTTTCTCGCTGTATAGTTTGGACCAGAGTCGGGTCCAGTTCCTCCCAGGGAATGGAGGTAAGACCTCCGTCCACCACGCTAAGCATACTCCCCCATCCGGGTTTCCCAATAGGCGTCTTGCGCCCCAGAGGCACGTAGATGGCCTCATCAGGCAAACGTACAGAGCTGATAGTCAGCCTGTCCAGGAGGTTTCGCCAGTAGTCGTTGCCCCCATGGGCTCCCCAATCGGGGGAACACAGGACCATACGAGAAAGTTCCAAGGCCACCTTGGTCAGCACCTTCCCCAGTTCACTGAATCTGGGGTTCCCGTAGGCCATCCCGAAAGAGGGCCAGTAAAATTTGTAGCTGAAGTTCTTCCCCTTGCTGCAGTAAAGGTCCAGTACATGTTGCTTGTCGCTGGCGAACAACTCCACACTCATGTCTTCTCGAGAGTGACCCAACTCCTTCAGACCTTGGTCTAGGACTTCCCCCAATAGTTGATAGTCCTCAGTTTTAGAGGCCGCCATCATGTTAGAGGGCTCCTCCTTCGATAGCCTCAGGTAACTCGAGGTATGTTCTGACTGCTCCAGTGGCACAGACTCTCTGCCACTGCCGTGGTCCACGTAGAGGAGGTAGGGTGCTTGCAGCGTCAGGGATTGTATCTGGGAGTGCTGCACGAAGAAGTCAGTCCCCAGTACAAAGTCGAAGGCATCAGTGTCCATCACATAGAACCGATGGGCGATAGTCCTGGAGCCCATAGGTACCTCCACTTCACAGTCCCCGCAGCTGTGCACCACATGTCCATCCCCCATTCGTATAGCGGCGGTGGTCATGGTGTTCTTCAGGCTCCCACAAGGTAACATTTTCTTGGCCACTATAGATATTGTGGCGCCAGTATCCAGTACCCCCAGGTATTCACGTCCCCCTAGTCGGATACGTACCCAAAACACCAGGTCTTGGGTGCAACCAGAGCGTCCCCGTCAGAACTCCGCGGGACAGGTCACCTCGAACCCCTTGTTCCGCAACTTGCGGGCCATCCTCACGAAACGGCTCCTCTTCTTAGCGTTGCCGTTGTCACCACCTTCATGCTCACGCTTGGCTCCTTGTTCTTGCTGGGCCTGCGTCTGTGAGCGTGTGGTAGGACCAGTCTGCCCTCCAGAGGGCTCGGAGTTCCCCCCTGGATTAGGGTTGGGGTTGCCTCCGTTCTTGTCCTTGTTCTTGTTGTCGGGCTGGCGGTTAGCGCCTCCTCCTCGTCCACCTTGACCCTTGTCTTGACCACCTTGACCACGTCCTTTCGACTTGCCCTTGCCGGAGTCGTTGCCTTTGCCTTTGCCTCCACCTTTGCTTGAGCCTTTGCCAGGATCTTCCCCTTTAAGCTTCGCCGATAGGCGTTGCTTATGGTAGCACTCATCCTCGTAGTGCTTCCGCTTACCGCAGAATGCACACGTGATGGTGTACCGGTAATGATCCGGCAGCTTCGCTTTAGCGCCGGTGTTCTTCTCCTGCTGCTTCCCCTGGACTACGAAGCAGTCTCGCTGCTCGCAGTCAGGGGCGTGCTGCAGGTGGCCCTGCTCGTCCCTGGCATCACACCAGAATAGCTCCTGCACGTTCTCCATCATGCGGGCGTGGGCGTGTTTGGGGGTAGTCCCCTGCCCAGGTCGGGACCCTTGGTACCCTTTGCCTCCAGAACCTCCAGAACCTCCACCACCAGGATGGTAGTTGTTCAAGTGCTGGTCGCTCTCCTTCTCCAGCGCCATCTCCAGGAGCAGCACGCATAGATCCTCGTAGTGGAGGGTTCTAGCCTTGCGCTCAGTCGTCAAACGGCACTCGTCCCATAGCTCTCGGGGGAGCTTGGCCACCAACCAGAACAGCAGGTCGTCGCTCCTGTAGGAACCGGGCGTCAGTCGTCCAGCCCAGTGGTCCAGATCAGCCAACAGCTCAGATACCCTGCCAGGCTTGGGGTTGTTGGGCAGCACGGGTAGGTTCTGGATCTCGACCCTGATGGAGAGGTCGGTCTCGTAGGTCGGGTACTACCTCTCCAGGGCAACCAACACATCGGCAAAGGTGGCGGAGTTAGTCACGATCTGCCTGACCTGCTTCTCCAGGTACTTGGTCTTGCAGCACTGCAGGAGCAGATCGCACTTCACGCGCCCACTAGCGTGGGTTTGGCCGGTCAGTCGTAGAAACCGGCCAAAGTTCTCAGCGAACTCGCTGAGGTCCTTGCCTGTGAACTCCGGCAGGTTCACTACGATCTTGGAGGTGGCAATAGCCTTCGCCTCCAGAGCTCGGCGTCCTTCAGGGCGTCGGGTCTTCTTCTTCTTCTTCTTCTTCTTCTTACCCTTTGGATCCTCAGGGTCCTCCGGGTCATCGTCCTCCGAGCGCGAAGAAGAATCCATCGACGGCGGCTCGTCATCGGAGGGGTCTCCGCCTAGATCACTGGAGCCATAAGGCTCCACGTCCACCATAGCCCTTAAGGCTGTCAGCCCCAGCCGGTCCAGCTCGGCCCTCGTCGAGTTCGTCACGTGGCTGTAGGGCGGCTGGGCTGTTCTCGGCACGAAGGGACTTCTCGGAATAGCTGCAGACGTCGGGATCGGTCTGCTCCTCAGGCTCCCCAGGGTATTTGTCAACCCTGCTGTCAGGTGGTTAGCCTGTACTCGGTGGGGTGACATTCCCACCGAGATAGGTGACGTTTGGGGCGGGATCATCAGGGGCTCCAGCTTCTCACCGATCTCTTGTGTGAGGTTGCCCACGATTTTTGAAGTGGCTCCTCGGAGCACCTCGTTGATCTCCGACCGCGTCAGGGACCTGTTGGAGGATCTCCCCGATCCTCTACTCCTGCCTCCAAGAGATTCGGGTCCTCTCCTCAACCCACTCAAGGGTGCATATCCAGGTGCATACCCAGGAGCATACCCAGGAACATCCACATAGGTTCCAGTAGCATGTAGTGGATGGGGATAATGAGCCGCTTACCATCGCGGCGCAGAGCTGGAAGCCACAGGCTCACTGGCAGTAGTTGCCTCATGGAGCGCAGTGGTAGGTGGGCCCATACCATAGGCGGGGTAGGGAGGCATGCCAGTAAAGCCTGTGCCCTCTGCCATAGGCGGGTTGGTTGTGGAAGTGGATGTTGCAGCGGCTGGGAGTGTGGTGGTTATAGGAGAGGGTGATGCGTGGAGGCCAGAAGCGCTTGGTGCGCCTTCGAAGGTAGGATCATGCGTCAGGTCTTGCCCTTGTCCCTCTCCTTCGTCTGCTTCTCCTCCAGCATCCTTCTCGCTCTCGTTCTCTCTTTTCCTCTTCACAGGCTGAGGCTGAGAGACCACTTCCTCGACCGACAGGGCCCCGAAGGCCGCTTTGTTTTCCATCCAGGGAGTCCTCAGCCGTATCCACTGGCCCATGTAAGGGCTCCGCCGAAGGTACAGCGCCAGGTGCCGGCCTTGCCGGTGCCTCAGGCGCTGGCGCTGTCTTCACGTCGGCGTCCACCTTTCCTGGATCCATCTTCTTTCACCCTTCAGCTTATATTTGCCCGTACTCGGCGCACTGGATGTACGGCACGGGGTTGCTGCCGGTGCGCAGAGACAGGCTGCCTCTTGCTACCAGAAAAGTTTATAGTGTTTTCAGCACTGTGTTTTTGCTTCTCCTGCTGCTTGCTGTAGGTGTAGGGTTTCCTGCTGCTTGTTTTGGAAGATGAAAACCTTTGTTTTGCAGAAATAGAGTCAATCCAGGATAACCCAAGCCAGAAGTGTGCAAAGAGGAGAAGATCAGGATCAAAGCATGAAGGGCTGCAGTGTAAACAGTGAAAGATGATTGGATATTCACAGAAACTGCAACTCAGGTCACAAATGAATGCATATTCACAAAGATAGCTGAAATGTTTTGGGAAAAGAGTTAGAAAACTGCCCCATGGTCACTCTCTCTCCATAGTGCCATCTCAGGAGATGTGCACTCTTTGTTTTGGGTCCCATATGTGCTGAGGTGGCAGGGCATGTGGCGATGAGGTCACTGCCATGTCACATGGGATCTTCCTACTTAGCTAGGCTGACCAGGAATTGAACCCAGGACCTCTCAAAAAGAGGTGCCCAGCCCCCTAGGGTGCATACCACTAGGATAGCTAAGAATTCATGGAAAAACATAGATAAATTCATAGGCTCTACCTTAGTTATGTCAGTGCTCAGTCAACTCAGGAAACGATGAATAGCTTCACATTGAAAGGGGATTAAGGGGTCCACTCCATATCCTGATTGGGTGTTTGGTTCCATAGGTCAAAATGTGTTATCACCACTTTTGGTGGGACAAATACTAAGATAAAAATGCATGGATGCTCAGTGCATCTCTAATACAACTAGAGTATGCCTCAAAGCAATGGAAAAGCACTTTTTCTTACTTAGGTAGGTAGGTAGGTAGGTAGGTAGGTGCACTCGGTCGTGGAGAGGCGCCCCATGGTTCCGCCTGGCGTCGCCCCTGTGACGAACAGGAAGGAGCTCAGCGCTTGAGGAGGCGAGGCGGCTTACATCCCGCTAGACCTGACTGTTGGCCGCCAACAAAGCGGCCCCGGGCAACACCGCGAGGGCTGATCGCCGCCAGCGTGACGTGTTTGTCTCGCCGGGAGGGTGTGCCCCCGTGCTTGCGCATGTCCCCTCCTTTGGGCGGAACCCTAGAGGTTCACCGGACTTCCTGGCGTATCCCGTTCCCAAGGCATGCATGCACGTTCTTGGTACTAGGGTTCCGAGGCGCTTGGGTGTCGCACCCTCCGCCTCGAGTCCCAAAGCAGCGCAGGCCTTAGGATGCAGCCTTACCCCCGGTCTCCGGATCTCGTTTGGCCGGGTCACCTGCATGGCACGGGCTGCCTCAGTGCCCGGGCTGTGGGCACTGGGTTTCCTACTGTTGTGCGGCGTTTGTGTTTGGGTCCGGTTGGCGGTTTGGTGTGGGTTTTGTTAACCCCGCCAGTCCTGGCTGGGGTCTTGGGTGGGTGTGTTTGGGCACGGTTTGTGGTTTTGTCCCTCTAGTGTCGGCTGTTTGTGGTGTTCGTTGTTGGGGTTCGGTGTCGGCCTGCTTATGGGACGTGTGTGGTTTCGTGGGCGCCCCGCTTGCCCCCCGCCTTTTCCGGTTCCGGCGTGCGGTGTGGGTGTGTGTGCTGGGCCCGGGTCTCGGCTGTGCCCAGCCCTTCTTGGCTGGGTTGTCGGGGTGTGTTTTTTGCGCTTTTTTTTTCTCCTGTCCCGGGCCTTGTGGTCCCTGTCCCCCAATCCCCTTTCTTTTGGGCTGGGCTGGTGGCTCTCTTTTTTTTTTTGTTTTTTTTTGTTTCGGTGTCCCTTTTCCCGGCGGGCTGCTGTTCCTGGCTTCGTGTTGCCGGTTTTGGGTGCGTCGTCCCCCTGTGCCTCTTTGGGGGTCCTGTCTTCGGTGCCTTCTGGGGCGGGGGTTTGGCTGCCTCTGGTGGTGTTGGCGGGCGGTTTGGCGGCTGTGGGCTGTTTTCGTGCCTTTTCCCCCTCCCCCCTCGGTTTTGTTTTTTTTTTCGGGGGGGGGCTTGCCTGTTCCTCCCTCTTCCTTCCCTGGGTTGGTGCACGCACTGGCCTGCATTCAGTGTTGTCTTCCGGGCTGCTGTCTTCAGTTGCGTTCTGTTTGGTCGCGCTCCGGCCCCATGGGTCGGGTGGGCTATGTACACGGTGGGCTCGGCCCCCCTTTCTTGCCGGGTTAGGTCCTGGCTCTGCCGGCTGGGCGGCTGCGCCAGGCGGCTGCTTGTGGTTCTGGGTTAGGGGGCTGGGGTTGACGTGTCCTTTCCCCTCTGCGGTGCCGGTTTTAATCTTCTGGGTGGTCCGCCACCGTTGTTGCCAGGCGCGCTGTGGCCCCGTGTGTGGCCTGCGGTGCTGGTGTGTGGCGTGCTGGTGCGGCGCCTTCCAGGGTGTGCGGTGGCTGGCTTCGGTTAGTCCTTCAGGTTAGGGTCAGTTGTGTCGTGTTGTGCCGCTCTGTGCCGCGTCGCGTTGCGTCGTGCTGTGGCGCGTTGCACTGTGGTGCGCTGTGGTGCGGTGTGCCGTGGTCTCGCGTGGTGCCGCGGTGGGTCAGTGGAGGTCAGCCTGGCCTGTGTCGTGGTGCGGAGTGCGGGCCGGAGTGTGGCTGGTTGGCGGCTGGGGTGCGGTTAGGTGTGGGTCTTTCGCTGGGTCCGTGCTGTGGGGGCTCGGGCGTGCCGCTCGGGCTGGTGGGTCGGGTAGGTCGATCGCTTGACGGTCCGTGGGGTTGCCCTCCCTGGGGGCCTGTGCCTTGGTCCCGTGTCCTTTGGGGGTTTCGGTCCCTAGTCCTTGCCGCGGTGGCCGTGCCTTCGTCCTATTCTGGTGCCTGTGAGGTGGCCCTTGTGGTGGCCGGGGTCGTCGCCTGGCGGTGAGGGCGTGGTGGTGCGCCGTGCGGCGGCGTTCCCTGCGGCTTACTCTGTGGGTGTGGCCCGTTCTCCCCGTGTAGGTGTGCCCTCCATTCTCCGTGTGGTTTCCGGTGGCTGGTGGGTGTGCCTCGGTGTGATCCGCACGGCATCCGATGCTTGCTTCGGTGGTGTGTGTTGGGGGGTGCGTCCCCGGGTTTTCGTGGGGTGTTTCTCGGGGGTGGGGCGGCTCTGGTCCCCCCGTCGTGGTATGCCCTTCCTGGGTGTGGGTCGTGGCGCCTGCCGTGGTGCCCTTTTCCTCCGTGCCTTGGTCCCCGCTCCCGCCCCTTCCTGGTTCTTGGGTGGTTTCCTGTTCCCATGTGGTGTTCCTTCCGGCGTCCTGTCCCTGTGAGTGCCTGCCCTCACTTGGGGCCCCTCCGTGCCCTCTTGCCTGAGTGCTTCTTGGTGTCCCTTGCCCTTCCCTTTCCCTTGTCCTGCCCCTTCCTGGTGTGGTGGTGGCGGGAGGGGCGGGATGGGGAGGGGGCGCCGGCTGCCCAGGCCTGGGGGTGGGTGGCCTGGAGCCACTGGCGGAGGGCTTGGGGGGTGTAGGGGGGGCGAAGGCCCTGGACCGCATTGCGGAGGAGGGCCTGCCATGCCGCTTGCGGCATGATGGCCTCCGGGGCGGCCTCGTTGGGGTTTGCGGGGGTGCAGGTGCGCACCTCCTCGAAGGTATGCACCATGTGCACCCCTTCGTGCCTTCCCGCTCCTCCGGCCCACTTCACCCAGCGGCGGAGCTCCTGCAGAGCGGGGGGAGACCACCAGGCGAGGTGGGCGGGGGCCTGGGGGGGGGAAGGGTCCGTGCCCGGGGTCCTGGAGCGGCGGGGGGAGGACGTGGACCTGCGGTGGTGGCGGGGGTGGCGGTGCCTGGGGGAGCGGGAGCAGCGGTGGCGGGGGCTGGGGATGGAGGACGGGTACGGGCGGAGGGGGGAACGGGAGGGGGAGGTGGACATGGGACGGCGTTGGCGCGCTTGGTGGCGTCCGGGGGAGCGGGAGTGGTGGTGGCGGGGGCTGGGGGTGGTGGATGGGTATGGGCGGCGGGGGGAACGGGGAGCCCGGCGGGGCGTGTGGGGGGAGGGGGAGGTGGACGTGGGGCGGCGGTGGCGTGCCTAGCGGCGTCGGGGGGAGTGGGAGCGGTGGTGGCGGGGGCACGGGGTGGGGGTCTTGTATGGCCGGTGGGGGGAGGGGGAGGTGGACATGGGGCGGCGGTGGCGCTCGTGGTGGTGCCTGGGGGAGGTGCAGCGACAGGAGCGGGGTCTTGTGGGGTCGTGGTGGCCCCTGGGGGAGCGGGAGCGGCGCGAGTGGGAGTGTGGGCGCCGTGGGCGAGTGTGCCGTGCGGGGGGGGAGCGGAAGCGCTGCCGTTTGCGGGACCGGGTCCCATCGCTCGAGTTCGGCCAGTCAGGAGGCGTCGGCGGCTCCTGGGGGGCTTCGCGTGGTGCTGCCTGGTACTGGGGGGGAGGGGGGGGGTCCCCCGTCTTCCATGGATCCGCCACGTAGGGGTGTGGTGGCGGCAGCGGCTGGTGGTATGGGTGGAGAGACTGTCCTTGGCGGGGTTGGGCCCGGGGGGCCCCTTCGGCGTGGACGTGGTGGCTGGAGGGATAGGGATACGGTTCCTGGTACGGGGGGGGTGGCTGGTACGGGGGGGGCTGGCCCCTGGCGGTAGGTGGGGTATGCGGGTGGAGCGCTCAGCTGCCATCCCATTTGGTGGTGCTTTTCCAGCACGGGGGGTTGTGGCCCGGTGGGGTAGGGCGGTGGGCAGTGGTAGTGGTGGGGGTGGTGTTGGTAGTGGTGGTGGTAGGGCCGCTGGTGGTGGTGGTGTGGGTAGTGGTGGTTTTGGTGTTCCAGGTATGGCCCATGGACCCCTTGTGGGATTTCCGGTCCCCCTTGTGGGGATGGGGGGTTGGGCATCGTGGGCAGTCCCCGGGGCTGCACTATGTGGTGAGCAAGGGGGGCGGGTCGGGGGCCGGGCTTGACGGTGACGGTCGTCGAGGGGTCCCACGTCCCTGGGTCGGTTTGGCCGGCCTGGGGCGCTTGGTGACGGGGATGCAGACGAGGGCTCGGACGGGGTCGTGCTGGGTGGCCGCCTCTGCGGTGGTGGTGGGTGCCGGTGGGAGGGGGGCTTGGGTTGCGGTGGGTGGGGGGTCCTGGCCTAGGTGAGGGTCCGGGTGGGGGTGGTGTCGGTTGGGTTTGTGTCGTTGCGTTTGTGGTGTTGTGTGTGCTCGCGTGGGCGCCGGTTTGGGTTTGGGGTCGGGTTTGGGGTTCGGGTCCGGTTCCAGGTTGAGGAGTACCTCTGTCTGGAGGTGTGAGGGCGCCGATGTCGGGTCGGGGGTCGTCGCGGTGCGTTGCCGGGGTGCCCGAGTCGCCTGTGTGGGGGCTGGGGGGCCGGTGCGTGCGGCCGCGCCTTTGGCTTTTGCCGTGGCCTTGAGGATGAGGTGGAGGAGGTGGACGAGGTTGGGGATGAGGAGGAGGTGGTGGAAGCGGGTTGGGCTGTGATGCGGGCGGGCTTGCGGGCGGCGGCTTCTGCTGCGGCCACGGCGGGGAGAATGGAGGGCATGTTCTTGGGCTGCAGGTTGTGGGCGGGCAACTGGAGGGGCCCGGTCGTGACCTGGCGGCCCGGCGGGCCGATCTGGTCAGCAGCGGCGGGGGAGGGAGGCGCGGGGCTGTGGCCTTCTCATTCTGGGCTTGGCTGGGCCCGGGTCCTGCAATGTGCGAGGTTGTGTGGGTTGGCGTCCGCGGGGGGGAACAGTTCGCGTGGGCTGCATTCAGGGGCCGGGGGGGGTGGGCCTGGGTCCTCCTCGATGTGTGCGGGGGGCGTGGGCGGGCCACTGGGTGGGGTGGGCGTGCCGCGGGGCGCGGCGCTCCTCTTGGCGGGTGTGTGTGGGTTGTCGAGTGTGGGGGGTGGTGATGGGTGTCCGGCGGGTGGGTGTGTGGCCAGCGTGTGCTGGTGTTTCGGGGGGTGGGGGAGTCCCTCGTCGCCGGGCCCGGGGGTGCGCACGATGATGGGCGTGTGTGGGTCTCCGGTTGAGCAGCGAGAGGGGGGGGGCATGGGCGGGGATTTTGCGGTGGGGTGTGCTGTGTCGGTGTATGTGTCCGCTCGCCACGGCGCGCTTGCGTGGCCAGTTGTAGGTCGGGCGGTTTGGAGGAGAAGCTTGCCGTCTTCTGCTGCCGCGGCAAGGATTTCGCAGACGAGCTTGCGTATCTGGTGGACCTCTTGGTCAGTGGTGGGAAGGGGGTATGCTAGCTTTGGGCTAAGACCCGCGCGGTTGAGGACCCTGTGGATGGCGTGGTACCCGCAGGTGAGGGACTGCTGCGGTCTGGGGGGGGGGTTTGGTCGTGTGTCCGGGCCCGCCTCGACTTGCGTGTGGGCGGTGGGGATGGCCCAAACCCAGGGCACGGTCCCCGTGGGTGGCCAGCGGCGCTGGATCCAGTTGGTCAGGCAGAGCATGGCCAATCCCAGGTGGTAGCCCGCCTTCCCTGAGGTGATTTGGGCCGGGGCGCAAACTGGGGGCTTGTCCCCTGGCTGGAGGACGCCCCTGAGGACCCTGTGCTGGGTGGTGGGGTCCCCTACTGCCCCTGGTGGGGCGGTCTCTGGGGCGAACATGGTGTCTGTCCCTTGGATGAGCCATTGCGGGACGGGGGACGTAGCGGTAGCCGCTATCACGTAGTAGTGGCCGCGCTCGAGGACTGTTACCCAGACCTCCGGTGGGGGGTGGTCACTGTCTGTAGGTGGGGGGGGGAGGTCGTCGTCTGGGGTGCGGAGGCCGGCGGCGCGGAGGGCGGTGTCACGGGTTGGTGCGGTGGCCTGTTCCCACTGCTCCAGGCGGTTCGGGTCCGCTGGGTGGTCCGTCTCCGCTGGGGCCTGTCGTAGGCGTACGGTCCCTTGACGCGTGACGTTGATGCCGGTGTCGTGCGTCAGGCCCTGGCCCCACTCGATGGGGGGGATCCAGACGTGCTGGCCCTGGGTGTGTTTGCGGGCTCGCAAGCGTACGAGGTCTACGATGGTCTCGTGGAGGCCGCTGCCTGGGGTGGTCAGGTCCTGGAGGGCTTTGACGGTTAGCTTGGTCCAGTCCTCTTGTAGGCGGTACCAGCCCAGGGGGGTGGTCGGGGCCCTGTCTTGGAGGGTTGCTCGGAGGAGGTCGGGGTCGCGGATGGTGGCCGGTGTGAGAGGGGGGTTCCCCGGGTCCGGGGGGGGTTGGCTGGATGGGCTGCCGGGGTCTTGCGCGTCTATGTCGATGCATGGTTGGCCCTGGTTGGGCTCGGCCGGACTGGGCGGTACCGGGTGGCTTCCTGGGTGAGAGATGGGCCTCGGGGCGCTGTGGTGGTGTCTTGGAGACCTGTGCATGGAGATGAGGGGCGCGTGCGGGGCGCGGAGTGGGTTAGTGGACGTCTGGGTCATGCACGGCATGGTAATGGATGAGACGCTGCATGTGTTCCCTGGCGGTGGGGTCGGTGAGTTGCTCCGCGTGTGTTAACAGGAGGTGTTTGCGGTGTACCATTTGGGTCGCTGCTCTGCGGACTGCCTCTAGCTGGAGGTGTGCTGCTGCCTCCATGGGGCTTTCCGTGTGTTTGGTGATGTGTCGGTGCAGGGCCTGTGTCACCGCCCCTCTCATGGTGGCTTCTTTGATCAGGTGGTCCCGGAAGAGGTGTTCGGTGGCCCGGTGTGCGTGGCTGTGGGTTGGCCATCCTTCGTGTTGTCGCAGGGTTTCCCCCGGGGACCAGCCCACTAGCGTGGCCCTGTCTGTATGGAGGGGGCATTTCTTGAAGTGTTCCCAGTCCTCCGGGGTGGTGTGGTCGCACGGGCAACAGGTGTGTTCTTCGGGGACGTGGATGTGTTTGCGGGCGAGGCATCTGGCGACCCTGGTGAGGAATGGTAGTTGCTCCCTGAGGAGCGTGATGCGTCGTTTTTGGAGGTGGGCTGGGACGTTTGCTGGGCGCAGCGCTGAGTGGTAGAGGGGGATTTGTTGTCTGTCCTGGAGCTCCTGGATGTGCGCCCGGCTGTCTGCGTCGCCGAGCACGCGGGCGAGATGTTGGATGGGGTTGGGGTAGTGGTATGCTCTGTCGTGGGAGGAATAGGGGGCGTCCTCTGGTACCCAGTCCGGGGTCTGATGGGGCTCGGGTACAGGGGGCACGTGTTGGAGGTGTGTGTGGTTGCGGCCGAGGTCAGGGATCTGGAGGGCTGGTAGGTGTGTTGTGCGCTGGTGTACTGCCTGGCTGTCGACCTTACCATTTCCGTATTGGTGTCTGTGGGACTCTTGTTTCACGATGTGGAGTTGGACGTAGGGGGGAAGGCTGCGAAGGGCTTTCCAGAGCAGCAGTGCCTGGGTGCCGAGGCTCGTCGCGGTGGCTTTGTGAAGTGGTTGCCTAGCTATGCGGAGGAGCAGGTGTGTGTCGACAGTGGCGTCTACCACGAACCAGACCCGGACGATGTGCGGGGAGTGGGCGGGTAGGTGGGCCGCGATGCCGGTGATGGCGTCGGCCATGGCCCCTAGCTCTCCGTGGGAGGAGTCCCCATAGGTGGTGTGGCCCGTGTGGTCGTCCATGTGGTAGTGTCCCCCGGTGTGGGTTAGCTGCAGGGTGGCCCCCCCGGTGATGGGCGTGAGGGCGGATTCGCCTGAGGCGTCGGTGAAGAAGAGCCGGTTCGCCGGTGATGGTTGTGGGAGGCGGCAATGGTGCATGGGCAGGTAGGCGTATATGGCAAGGCCCGTGTCAAGGTGGGCTACTGGGGTTGTGGGCTGCAGGATGGGGGTGGCGTACACCCCTATTCCTTTGGAGATGATGTGTTTCGCTTGGGGGGACAGGGCTATGAGTCCCTGCTCCGGCTGTCCTTGTGTGAGGTAGGAGTAGATGTAGTGGAGGATGTAGGCTGTGTCGGGGTTTAGGTCGTAGCATCTGAGGGTTTGTGTTCGGTGCTCCGGTGTGTGGCAGGAGTGGTGGAGCGGATAGTAGGGGTGTTCGTGCTTGCACGTTCTGCCTGGCTCGTACATGCTGTAATGGATGGCGACTCCTGCACGGTCGGGGCGGGGCCATGTGGGTGTAGTGGTGAAGAGCCATTTGGGCGCGTGGTCGGGGTTCCATGCTACCATGGGGTTAGTGTCGGTGCGGTGGAACCATGGGGCTACCCATGCGTAGGCCTGTGGTGGTAGGTGGGTTGTGGGATGGGTGTGGTGGCGTGCTATGAGGTGTAGTACGGGCCATGGTGTGGTTGGTGCCTCGGGGTCACAGGCCCAACATGTGCGTGGCATGCCCTGGGAATCATGGGGGACCCGTGGTAGGTCTCAGGCGGTCATGTGGTGTTTCGGTATGCGCTATTTTGCCCCGTGGTGGATGACGGTGGTCTGCGTTGGGTTTGGCTTCATTCGGGGCCAGTAGTAGGGTTAGTGGTGGGACTGGGCCCGTCACCGGGGGGACGGGTTCGTGTTTCGATCCGGTGGGTGCGTAGGGCGGTGTCGCTGGGATGGGTCGGGGGTGTTGCTTTTTGAATTCTCGGTAGGCTGTGTGCATGTCTTTGCTTCCCGGTAGAGTGTGTCCCGCTGCTCGTGCCGTCTGCGTGAGGTACTGGTGGAAGAGGGGGTATTGTGGCCATTCGGGAAGCTGTAGGAAGGGGGTGTGGTGTGCCCCGCTGTGGTGCAGGACCCGCATTTGGGGGAGGGTGACGTATACTACGGTGATGGAGGCCCCGACAAGGTCTATGGTGTGGATGGTGCCCTTCGGGTGATGGTGGAGGTCTCCGCAGAGGACCGCTAGTGGCCCTTCCTCTGGGCACGTGTGGTTGGTGAGTATGGCGTGGTGTGGGGATGGGAGAAGAAGCTGCAGGTGGTTCCACAGGAGTGCGTTCATGTTGGTGGGCATGCCCGTCTGGTGGAGTACCCAGCGCGGGCATGTGTTGCGGGCCCGTTGTGCGGCTTGGAGGCGGACCTCCGGTGAGTGGTTGTGGGTCATGCGGTGAAGGAGGAGGGCGGTGTGTCTGGTGTAGGCCGCTTTCACCTCGTCCCCTATGGTGTCCCCATAGTGGGGCCATGCCGCTCGGATGGCGCGGGTGGGTATGGAGGTGGGCCAGCCCCCGTGTGCTGCCCATGCCTTGGTCACGGCGCGTGTGGCCGGCTGGAGGGCGGTGAGGGGGTGTGTCAGGTGGAGTGCTTTGAAGCCTATGGAGGCGTTCAAGACCCCGCTGAGGTAGTACGCCAGGCTTTGGTGGGACAGGGAGAGGGCCTTGGTGGTCGGGGACGCATATCTGGGGAGATGGGCGAGGTGTGATTGCAAGTTGGGAGGGAGGGTGGCGTCCTCAGGGTTGGCGGCCTGGATTACCCCCAGGTGGGTGGTGGATGTCACGACTTGCATGGGGGGCCCTTGTGGCCCTAGGGTGGGAGGTGTGGCAAACCCCTTGATGATGGCCACTGACTTTGTGGGGTGGACGATGAGGTTGTTGTGGGAGAGGTAGAAGACGATCACGTCCAGTAAGTCGTTGGTTTGTTGGGTGACCGTTGGTCCGGGGTCCGGCGCATGCAGTTCGTGTGGGGTGTGCGCGACCGTGAGGTTCTTGTCGTCCGCGAAGCCCACCAGGGGGGAGAGGAGGGGGTAGGGTGCGTAGGCCGGGTAATCCTGATCGATTGCGAGGGCCAGGGGGAGCGTCACTAGAAGGTACAGGAAGGAACCCTCTGCTCCCCCTTGGGGGACCCCGCTGCCCGGCTCCAGGAAGGGGGTGAGGCCTGCTCCAGTGCGGACCGTGTATTTGCGGGTGCGGATGTAGCCGGAGGTGAAGTTGTAGAAGGAGAGGCCTAGGCGTTTCCACACCGCTTCTAGAAGGAGCCAGGGGGTGTTCGGAAAGGCTCCTTTGACGTCGAGGGAGGCGATGATGAGGTCCACCGGGTCCATGTCTGCAATGGTGTCCTGGAGGAAGATGGCCTCGTGTGGGGACCGGCCTGGGATGGCCCCCCAGAGGCTTGCTGGTATGTTGGGGTCCAGGTGGGGGCGGATGCGGCGTAGGAGGATGGTCCAGACAATTTTGACCTCCGTGACCGCACAGACTACGGGGCGCCAGTTGTCCGGGTTTGCCCAGTCCCCTTCTTTGTAGAGGGGGCGGACAACGTTTGCCCAGTCTGGTGGCAGGGGGGTCCGCCCCGTGACGATGTCCCAGAGGCGGTGGGCGAGGATGCGGAGGAGGTGGGCGGGGAGGTGGTAGTATGCCTCCGCAGGGAGGCCGTCGTAGCCTGGGGTTTTGTATTGCCGGAGACTGTTCATGGCCTTCCGGACTTCGTGGATTGTGAAGGGGCGTTTTTCCAGTTGCCTCCTCTGGGCGTGGTTGAAGACCCGAGAGAGGCGGTCAATTTTGGCCTGGGTGTCTGGGTCCAGTGTGTCTTGGGTGGGGGTGTGTTGCCGGAGGAAGCTGTCTTGGGTGGCTTGGAGCACTGTGGCTGGGTCGTTGGTGAGGGAGCCGTCCTCCTGCCGGACCGTGGTGATGGTGCGGTGGCCGGTGTTCGTCATGGCGTCGTTGAGGTGGCGGATGGCCTTGTAGGGGAGTTCATGTTGCGCATACCGTTCGTGTTCCTGGGCGATGCGCTGTTGCCTGTGGATGTGCCACCGCTGCAGGTCTGCCCTGATGTGGGCTATCCGTGTCCTGCAGTGGTGTATCTGGCGGCGGGTTTGGGGGGTGTCGGTGTGGAGGAGGGTCGCCAGTTGTTGCTTCGCATGCCAGAGGTCATGGAGCATGTCCCCCAGGGCCGTGGGTGGTTGGTTGTCGTCTGTGTGAGGGTGTTGCTGGAAGCCGCAGGCGACGGCGGCCGTGCGCATGGCTGTGAGTAGGTCGGTGGGGTCTGGTTGGATGCGCCGGGCGCGGTCTATGGCCCTGTGTCATTGGGACCAGGCATGCTTGTCATGCAGCGGGGGCATCTTCAGGGGGGTGGTAGGCCTTGGTCCGCATCCTCTGGGGGGCTGGGGCGAGGGTTTGGGATGGTGAGGCGGATGTGCAGGGGGCTATGGCCTGTGGGTCCCAGCGGGAAGGGTCCATACCGGGCCTCCGCTCGGATGATGGTGGTGGGGTCGCCATAGCATACGTCGATGCGGGATGGGGCGGCATCTGTTTGGTGGGGGAAGTGGGATGGTTGGCCCTCGAGGTTGGCTGTCAGGTCCACGAGCGCCAGCATTTCGATGGTGTCGCGGACTGCTTGGTCCTGGGGTGTGGCCTGTCCCCCTCGGTCTGCTGGGGTGGGGGCGGCGTTCATGTCGCCCATGATGACTGTGGGGGCGAGCATGGCCATCTGGCGGTATGCCTCGGCCAGGGATGGGAGGAAGGGTTCCGTGGCTTCGTCGAAGGGGACGTGGGTGTTGATGACGTTGAGTTGCCATCCGTCCCTGACGACCTCATAGACACCCAGCCTCCCTGGGACGCTGAGGTGGTGGACGAGGTGGACGTGGATGCCGATTTGGGCGTATAGGGGGGTCCCCTTCTGCCAGTAGCATTTGTACGCTTTCTGGTCTGGGGTATATATGGGGGTCGTTTCTGGGGGGTCGTCGCATTGTAGGCCTTGTTCCTGGAAGGTGAGGAGGTGGGGAACCCACCCCGGCCCCTGTGCCATCGGGAGCTCTTGGAGGGCGGTTGTGGCGTCCTTGGAGTATGTGACGGCCGGGTGGTTGAGGTCGAGGAGGTTGACGGTGGCCTCGGTGGGGGCGGGCCGGGGCTGTGGAGGCTTGTGCCCTTGGCCCTTGCCCCGTCAGGGAGGGGGACTGAGGCTCGGGGACTTTTTGCCGGTTGGTGGGCGTTTGGGTAGGCGTGGCGGGGGGAGGCCTTGGCTCCACTCCGGGGGGGGCTCCCCAGTGTATTTGGTGCCTGTGTGGGCCTTGTTCTCTTCGGTGCGGAGCCGGAGGGGGTGGGCGCTGGTGAGCTCCAGGGTGTAGCTTACTGCCTTGTCCGGGGCGCTGCTGCCTTGGTCTAGCTCCTTTTGGCGGTGCCAGATCACCCAGATCTGTGGCCCCCCGTTGTCCCCCGGTTCCTTGAGGCGGTACTGGATCGTGCCCTCACACCAGATCCAGTCGCCCGTGTGGTCGTTGCGGAAGGGCTGTTGGACCTTCGCGCCTTTTTCGAATCCTGGGTACGCTTTGGGCGGGGGCGGTGCTGGTGGCGGGAGGGAGGATGATGAGGATGCCTGATCCGGGTGGGGCGATGGTAGTGATGGGAGGGAGGATGATGAGGATGCTTGGTCCGCTGGGGCGGTGGTAATGGTGGGAGGGAGGATGACGAGGATGCTTGGTCTGGGTTCGCCGGATGGGTCGGATGGGACGCAGGGGGTCGGGAGGTCGCTGCTTTTCCGGCTTGGTTGGGGGCGGGTGCGCCCCTTTGTCGTCTGGCTCGCTTGGGCAGGACTGGAGGTAGCGGGGCTTGGGGGGCGTGTGGTTTGAAGAAGGGGTGCGTTGCTTGCTGGTCTGGATCCCTCAGTGGGGGTTCTGCCGGTGTTTGCATTTTCGCTTTCGCGTGGCTGCGTATGATGTCGGCGAGCTTGCGCACGGTCTCCGGGGGATCTGTTGGCCATGGCAGTGCGGCCGGGCTGTCGTCGAAGGGGTGGTGTAGGTGGTAGTTTCTCATGGCCTTGGCCTGCATGACCCAGGCCTCTGTGGGTTCCGGTGTGGCTGGGCCGTTAAGGAAGCCTTGAGCCCAGTAAAGTGCTGTGTGGAGGGCTTCCCAGGGGGCGCCTTCGCGGCCTGTGAGGGTGGTGGCCTGGAGGAGTCGCTGCTGGCCCCGTGGGGGGTCTTCTGGGTCTATTTCCGGGGTATAGGCGCGGGCCGCCATGAGGACTCCGTGTGCCCAGTGGAGGACCCACCATTGGGCGTCCGCTTTGAGGATGTGGATGGCGGGTTGTTGGGGGGGCGTGTCCAGGGTGTCCCCCGATGCGATGGCTAGTGGTATCCTGGAGGGGTGGAGGTGTGGGGGGGCCTTGCGGCTTAGGAGTTGATCGATGTGGAAGGGGGTGACGGGATCTTTGGGGCCCTCAGTGGTGGGGGCATCGCCGGGATGGTTGTGGGGTCCCAGGGGCGTTCGTGGGCGGCGAGGGTGTACAGGGCAGCGGTGATGATGTGGTGGGCTTGCCCCTCCAGGACGATGTGGCGCTCAGTGCCGAAGTCCTTTGGTAGGTGGGCTGCGGGGTGGACGGTGATGTGGGCTAGGGCGCGTTGGTGGGCTTTTTTTCCCCCGTCTGGCGCCTGTGTCCGTTTGTCCCCCGGGATGTGCTGGTGTTGGTGTTTTGGTGGGGGCGGTCCAAGGGCGAGGGATTCTACACCGTGGAGGGGGATGGCGTGTTCCCTGGACCTGTTGGGCAGGATGTATATGCTCGGGTCTCCCGGTACGGTGCCCAGGTACATGTTGCCTGTGATGGTCGGGGCCGGCAGCGGTTGGCGCAGGGGCGAGGTGCATGGGGTGGAGCAGGGCGGGTCATGGTGCTCACACCGGGGGTGGTCGATGCCGTACAGGGTGACGTGTACGGAGAAGGGTCCCACGGCGCGCTGGAGTTTGTGGGGTTGGATGTTGTGGAGGCGCGCCACCGCCCGTGTGTGGGAGCGCCCTTCGCTGATCCACACGGCGTCTGCCCGCGACGCCGCTGGGTTCAGGCAGTCCGTGGTGATGCCTGTGATCGTGCGGTTGTGGGTGGTATCTGACACCCTGGCGGGGGGGGCGCTGATGCGGGGGATGGTGTGGTCGTCGTGGAGGGTGCGGGCCTTGCACCTCCCATCATGTCGGTGCTGGGCCTCCTGGGCGGGGGTGTGCACACCTGTGTGTTTGGGCTTCTTGTTGGGGCGGTCTGCTGTGTGGAAGGGGGTGGGCCAGGAGGGGGCGTGGTGGAGGGTGGGGTGTGGGAGATCCCCCCGTGTTGCCCATGTGTACAGGGTGGTCGCGGCGGCCCCTTCCGCCTGTATGGTGTATCGCTCGTCGTGTCGGCGACGGGTGACGAGGATGTTGGGGGCCGTCAGCTCATAGACCTGTGTGGTGTGGGGGAGGTGGCGGCTGACGGTGATCTTGGCGGCGTCGTTCTTGCGGGTGGTGGTGTGGGGGATGATGTAGTGGGTCGCCAATTCGTCCTGGCCGGTGTGTTTCGTCGGGTCTAGCTTGAGTGGGGGGTGGAGCGGCTTCGGTGTTGGGGGCTTGTCTTAGGCCTTCGCGTGGGGCGCCACTTTGGTTTCGACCAGGTATTGTGGGCCCCAGGTTTCCGGGGCCCCTACCTGTGTGGCTGCCGCTGTTGAGGCTTGGGGAGGGCGTTTGTGTTGGTGTCTAGAGGGGGGGCCCCCGGTTGGGGGGTGAGGGTGTCGTGGTCTTGGTATGCCCACCAAATGGTGTAGCCTCGTTGGGTGTTGCGGTGCGGGGTTTGGGTCTGGGCTTGCTGGATGGATAGGGCGGTCTTGATGTCCTCTGCTGCTTGTGGGTTTATGGGTGTGGCGTACGCCCATACTCCCGGGGCGTGTATGCCGTGTGGTGCTTGGCCTACTCCTCGTATCGGGTGTAGGGTGTGGGTGGTGCGTGTGGGCCCTAGGTGTTCTTGGAGGAGGTCCCCCCGGATGTCCTCCCACCGTTGCTGCCAGGTGTGTGTGTGGTCGTTGGGGGCGGGGTAGGTGATGACGATGGCTTGCCATGGGGTGGGGCCTGGATGTACCGTCATAGGTGCCGACGATGCTTGCGGGGGTACGTGGACGGCGTGGGCGGGGGCTGCTGTTACGGGGTCTCCCTCCGTGGGTTTGATGGTGGCATCGCCTTGGACGGTGAGGAGGAGGTGGTGGCGGTCCGTCGGTAGTGCCCAGGTGGTGGTGGGCTCGGAGATCGAGTGGAGGCGGATGGCCTGGAGCCCCGGTGTGATTTCGTCCCATCGGATTGTGCCGTTGTGGACCGCCCATTCCCGTGGCAGGTCTCGAAACCCGTTTCGGTCCGGGGTGGTGCGGTGTTGTGGGGGGAGCTCCATTGTGGTGATGGTTTGGGTGAGGGGCTCTGTGCGGGGTTGGTCTTGTGTGGTTGGTGGTGATGGTGCCTGGGGCATCTCTTCGTCCAGTTGCTGTGGGGCTTTCGCCTCCTGGAGTTCTGCGCTGATGGTGGCGAAGACATCTGGGAGGGTGGGGGAGGCGGGGGGGTGGGGTGCCGGATCGTTCCAGGTGATGTGGTATTCCTCCGGGTTCTCGGGGCTTTGCTGTGAGGTGATGGCGGCTGTGGCGTCGTCTTCAGGTGTCCATCGGCGTGGATTGTGGTCGAGGGGGTGGAGGGTGATGGTGTGGCAGTGTTTCCAGCTGTGGAACGCTAGGAGAGCGTGGAGGCCGTGTCTAGTGTCCCCGGGCGGGCGGGGGTAGGTTTCGGCTGCTGTCTCCAGGAAGGCGTCCGTGGTGCCTTTCCAGGTGTCTTCCCAGAGAAGGTCTTCCTCTGTGCCCCACTCGTTGTCGTTCCTTTTCTCCTGCTTCCACCCCTGGAGGGTCGCATGGTCCTCAGGGAGGTCTCGTTGGATGGACTGGTAGTACTGCTCGGCGTCCATGGGGGCCACACCCAAGCCAAGAGTGGCGGGGTACAGGCGTTACACGCACACAACCACGCACGCCCCAAATCCCCAGCCAGCAATTGCGGGGTGCAAGCCAAAACGCAAGCCCAACCGCACACACCGTCAGCCCCAGCTAGGAATGGAGGGGAGAAGCCAAAACCCGTACCCGCCAGAGACCTCCGCCAGGATTGGCAGGGCTACCGCAAAATCCAAACCCAAGCACAAGCACCACACAACAGTGGGAAACCCAGTGTCCAGAGCTCGGGAACTGAGGCAGTTCGTGCCGTGCAGGTAACCCGGCAAAACGAGATCCGGAGCCCGGGGGTAAGGCTGCATCCTAAGTCCAGCGCTGCTTTGGGACTCGAGGCGGAGCGTGCGACACCCAAGCACCTGGGAACGCCAGTACCAAGAACGTGCATGCATTCATTGAGATTGGGATACGCCAGGAAGTCCGGTGAACCTCTAGAATTCCGATCAAAGGGGAGGACATGCGCAAGCACGGGGGCACACCCTCTCGGCGAGACAAGTACCTCACGCTGGCGGCGATCAGCCCTGCCGGTGTTGCCCGGGGCCGTTTATTTGGGGGTCACCAGTCAGGTGTAGTGGGATGTAAGTCGCCTCGCCTCCTCAAGCGCTGAGCCTCTTCCTGTCTGTCACAGGGGCGACGCCAGGGGGAACCAAGGGGCGCCTCCCCACGACCGAGTGCACCTACCTACCTAGCTAGGCCAATACTAAGATAAAAATGTAGTATGCCTTTAGGCATCTCTAAAGCAACTAAAGCTTACCCTTTGGCATGGGAAGACACCTTTTCTTACAGCCCCTGTGGTGGCCACCACTGTCGCATTTTCAAGGAGAAAGGGTACTTTTCTTGACCTCCCCATGGTTTCAGCATCTTTTTTAAGATTACCTATAACTTCCCTAACACTGTAAAGAGGGCGCTGCGTCAGGGCAGTCGCAAGTTTTTGCCTTGTCGAACAGACACCTACAGCCCCCACTGCACTCAGAGGCCTCGCCCGGGCGGCTGTGGCTTGGTAGCGGGTTAGATTGGGCATGCAAAGTCATGTGATCATGCATCCCTCCCTCCAGGTAGCAAAACGCAAAAACAAAGGCAGGATACGGTCAGGGCAGGCAGTCTGGGTCTTCGTGGAACCTGCTCGCTGTACCTGGCCTGTCCTTAGGGCGAGGGGGTGGCGTTGAAAATTCTTTGCCCCTTAATGGGGTCTTGGGATTCTGGACAGGGGTCTCGAGGCAGCGGTTCGTGCAGAACGCGGCCTACTTCGCTGTGTTCACTCAGAGATATCTGAAAAGAAAGGATGCCTGGGATGAGGGCCCGATTGATGCGCAACGATGGACGATACACCTAAATCTGTCGAATGACGGCCTGGAATGTTTCTGCCACTACACACCTGTCCAGACTCTCTATGTGCACTAAATGCACATTTTACACATTTTTATTTCATCACAGGAATTTTTAAAACCCTGGATTCACACGCAGAGAAAAGGGGCGCTGGAGCGCATCCTAATTGGGCGCCGTAAAAGACAGAGAAAATAAGATTAGAACGGTATGTCAGGTAATAATCAAGAAATGACGAAACACACATTAAATAACAAACGTAGAGATTCCACGCATGCCTCTAGGAAAATCCAAGAAGCAAGAATTCAAGAATTCTATAAAGATTCGCAGAGCAAGGTAACAACATACAGGTTTGTGTTGCTTCGTATGCAGCATGCATACTGCTTGTCTCGTGTTACTGTAGACTAACCCTGTGGCAGCGCTAACATAGAGTAGAAGGATTGATTAGAAGATCGCAAGATTAGTAGAGGTGACATTAGGGAAAAACCGATGGCCTTCGGCCAGGGAGTGGTTGTCACGGGAGCCTACCGGAAAGGACAGAGAAAATAAGATTAGAACGGTATGTCACGTAATAATCAAGAAATGACGAAACACACATTAAATAACAAACGTAGAGATTCCACGCATGCCTCTAGGAAAACCCGAGAAGCAAGAACTCAAGAAATCTCTAAAGATTCGCAGAGCAAGGTAACAACATACAGGTTTGTGTTGCTTCGTATGCAGCATGCACACTGCTTGTCTCGTGTTACTGTACACTAACCCTGTGGCAGCGCTAGCATAGAGTAGAAGGATTGATTAGAAGATCGCACGATGAGTAGAGGTGAGATTAGGGCAAAACTGATGGCCTTCGGCCAGGTTGTCAGGGGGGCCTACCGGTCCTGCTCTGCGGTGCAATGCGGAGCAACCGTGACAACTGCTCTTACAGACCACCCTCCCTTTTTTTGTAGCACTGATTAGAACATACACACGCGTGCATAAACAATTTGGTTTTCTTGAGAGTCGTTCCACCCTCCCACTTGCTTTCTCTCCCCAGCGGTAGGTAAGGTGAGTAAGCCCATGAGGGGCCAACCCCCTGGCTGAGTCAGTGATTGTGACCACCGTGTGGTATGAATTGATTGTGAGAGGAGTGAAAAAAAAAGGGCTGGTCCCGAACTCGTGCATACCCGTGCATGCATATGACGCATTAAAGGGTAGGCCACGCCAGGTGCGCACGGTATGACACTTGTTTAAGTTATCCAGGGGTTCTGCCCTACGTTCTATTCCAGAACGGGCGGAGTTCCTTAACCTTGCTTGCTTGATAGGGCAGCTTTTACACAGCGTATTGTTTTCCTGCCGGAGATCCGTATAATACGGAGAGGCAGGTCAGGTTCCTCAGCTAAAAGCCCTCCTGCATTTGCCTGTGCTTTCAGGTGGGAAAGGTCAGGCTGATTGATGCAGTTCCTCGCCCAGCTAAACAGGGCGCTGATCCCACAAAAAATAAACTGTGCCTCAGCCAAGAGTGGCTGGAACAGTCCGACTTCATCATCGCTCACGCTCTGCACCCTTCCCTCCAAGCCCTGACAGGGAAACGTGTTGTGACGTCCCTGTCAGGCCACAGTCGTTTAGTAGCGCTGTGTTCTCTTGTACTTTTACAGGTGGGCCACAAGGGCCTGAGACCTGTTCCTGGATAACCCCAAGTAGCGTGTGATTGTAGGAGTGGTAAGCCTCGGTGAGGGCTTGAGTTCAGTGCTCGCTCACCCTTTGAAGGCTGGTGCCACTGTAGTGAGTGTAGGACCTGTAGTGAGTGTGTCACTGTCCCGCCTTTTTCCTGAAATTTATCAGGTTTTTAGTGGGCAGTGGCAGTGGTAGTCTAGGTTTTGGCTGTCTAGCAAACAGGCATTTTCATGCCTCGTAGCTTTTGGCCACCCCTCCCATGCAGTAGGCAGGGAGGTAGGCAAACCAATACCTTGGTGTTAGCGCTGGGTATTCCCCAAAGGAAGTTTGGTGCCAGCACAGAAATTGGGCACCTAGGGGCGGGGAGACCTGGGGCGTACCCCATGGCACCGTGTAAAGGCATCCGCCGGCTTTAGCAAGGGTGCAGACTTCGGTATAATTAGAACACCATGTCTGCAGCTTGCTCATAGGTCCTCAGGCTCAGCACACTCACACAAAGATAGGCAGGTATAGGAAGGGTTCAGTACCTAGGCTTCTTCTGCAAGGCAAGTGTTTCAGCGAGCCTGGGCAACTCTCCTGGGTTGTTCTGGCACAAGTAGTCTACCAGAACAGAATTCAGGCGTCCCTTACGAAGCACGAAGGCAGAAAAAGGGTAACCAGGTAGCTTCTTCAACTCCAGACCCTTCCCAGAGGGTAAGAAAATGCCAATTTAGCAGTAGCGGTGTTGGATAACCGACTTCACCAGGTAGAAGCCTTCCTTAGCCATCTCCTCGGCGTTCATGTCGGGGAGTTCTCCCTGAACTTCCATAGGGCTGGCAGCGCCCTGTGGGTCAAGAGCGGCGATCTCCCCGTTGTTTAGTTCCCATTCTTCCCCACAGAGGTCCTCTGGGTCATTGTAGCGCTTGAGCTGTTGCGCAGCGCACACCAGAATCCCCCGTATTTGGGGAGAGCACCGCACTTTGATGCGGTGACGATCCACAGACAGGATCTTGTAAGGCCCAAAGTAGGGGTCGTCGCTGGTGGAGCGAGGCCAGGCGGGTAGCCGACTGTGGTGCACCAGCACCCAGTCTCCCTCTTGATAGGACGCAGCCACCCGGTGCTTGTTCTTCTTGTTCCACTGGCGCTCCCTCACTCTCTGGGGCATAGCCTTGGCCTCGTCCTCCTTGTTTTGCTGATCCTTCGCCCGCTCGCCCACGGTGGGCTAGGAACCTTACCCACAGGGGACTAGGAATCTTCAGGATAGGGATCGTGTAGAAACCACGCCGGGCGTCCCATGAACAGCTCATGGGGCGAATAGCCAGTAGCCGAACTCCCTTGGGAGTTCATCATGAGGGATATGAAGGGGAGTAGTCTCACCCAGTCTTTGGAGCGCTCAGTCTTGCACCATATCCTCACCTTCTCTTTGAGACCTCGAATCTGTCGCTCACATAGGGGGTTACTCGTATGAGTGTAGGGAATCCCCGTTGACACGAGGACATTGAGGGACCTCAGGACTCTCTTGTACCAGCAAGTGTCGGAGCGTACTCGGACGTCCTCGTTAGAGTTGATTTCTTTGGTTGCCCCATAGACACAGAACCTCTCTTCCAAGAGTATCTTGGTGGTCTCCTCCCTGGTGATGTGTTTAGTGCATGGGAACACCCTGGTAAACCTGGTCAGCCGACAGGTTACCACTAGGGCGAAGTCACAGCCCCCAGAGTTAAACATATCCGTGTAGTCCACATAGAGTACACTGTTGGCACAGTGTGGGATAGGAAGGGGCAAATAGAGACCGCTGTCCCTGATATCCCCAGATTTGCAGAACCCACACGGGCACTTGTTGACGATGGGCTGGAGGGCTTTCCGCAGCTGATCGTCACTCCACGTAGAGTGGAACCACTGCTTGAACAGCTTCAGGGTACGGTTCGCTCCAACATGACCACTAGACTCATGAGTCCCCTTGAGGAGTGCCAGAATACGGTTGCTAGGCACAACTATCCGGTCCTCATGCCAGAGGTAGGTCTTGTCCCTCTTCTATTGTTCCTGGTTGACCAGGACGGGTTCCGGACACTTCTCAAGGCGTTTGTAGATGTTGCCACACTCCTTCAGGTACTCGACTTGTTTTAGTCCATCTGGGGTCTGATCATGGTCATGATGAGGTCCAGGTGTACATCAATACAGCTGAACGCCTTCTTGGCTAGCTCTTCAGACCGGGCACCATTTATGTTGTCAAAGTTGTTGCGGCTGATGTAGTCCGCACACTCGTTCTTGACGCCCTGGATATGGCGAATTCAGAGCCGTAGCTGGCTCAGGTACGTCGAGCAGTGTCTGCGCTTGTCCTTCTCAGGTGGGGGTCCCTTCTTGAAGGTGCGGACCGGTTCTTGGTCACACAGCCAAACCACTGGGCTGCTCCCCAACAATGGGGACTGAGAGGATAGCACCAGCATGCCCGCGAGCAGTTTCCGCTCATAGGTGGAGTAGTTACCCCGGTCCTCGTTCGATTTTCAGTTCCAATGGCCCAGGGGAACCAGGACCCATTTGTTGTCAGGGTAGCTGTGCTTGAGGGTACTGTGTCGGTTCAGCCCATCAGTCCCCCATTGGAAAATGGCCGAGTCGAACTCCGCATTCTCTAGTGCTTGCCACTGAAACACCGTTCCACCTCCGCCCACATTGCTGGCGTCCGTAACCAGGATAATTTCTTCTTGTTGCCTAGGCACTCCCAGGCATTTAGCTTTAGCCACTTTGTTCTTGAGCTCGTCAAAACCTTGTTGTTCTTCAGGACCCCAGCGCCAGGTAGTACTCTCTTTGATGAGGTCCGTCAGGATGGCGCTGTAGTAGGTGAAATTCTTGATGTGGCGGCGGTAGAAGTTGCAGGCCCCAATGAAACTACGTACATCATGGAGTCATTTCTTGGGGCCCTCATGTCGTACCTTAGCGTGTATCAGGGGTGCCGCCTTAGAGGCCGCAGGGGTCCACCACCCATAGCCAATGACGAAACCCAGGTACTGCATAGTCCCCTGGATGAACTCACACTTCTCCAGCTTGAGTCTGGTGTGGTTCTCCTGGACCGCACAGAACTCACCCAAGAGGATTAGGTGGTCCCCCTGAGTATTTGTTCCCAGGCATATATCGTCGACGTGTGCTTCCATCTGGGCGCCTCGGGATATGAGTTCTTGCACCACAGGTCGCCGACGTAGGTTTGACGGGATTTTGTTCATCAGTTCTTGAAAGAAAGCTGTTGTGTTGGCCACGCCCAAGGGGCATGACCTTCCACTTGAACACGGTCCCCTGAGGGGTGATGAAGCCTAGGAGCTCCTGAGCATTGGGGGTCAAGTGCACTTCCCAGATTCCACTCCGCTTGTCCATCTTCGTCTTGTAGCGGCAGGAGGCTATCTTCTCGAGGGCTGACTCCATGTTAGGAATGGACCCTGAAACGGTCAGCGTCTTCGTGTTCAGCTCTCCCTAGTCCACCACCAGCCGTTAGGCTGTAGACCCAGGTTTAGCCACCAGGAAACAGGGGCTGCAATACCGGGGGTAGTCCCCCTCCTTGTACTCGAGAACCAGGCCAACGTCGATGCACTCTTGTATCTGTCGCTCAATTTCATCTGCCTGCTCTTTAGGAGCCGGGTAGGGTCTCCTACGTATCTTGTGGCACTGGGGCTTCAGGTTGAGGTCCATCTGTACTAGTTTGTCACAGGAAGCTGGAGGAGGTGGTTCTCCGAACTCCTCCAGGTAGTTCCTCATCAGCTTCTGTACTCTAGGGTCCAAGAGCTTGATCTTGTCCTCCAGGTCCTTCTCAGAGTGTATATTGCTTGCCCCTTAGTGTATAGAAGCAGGGAGGTGATCCTCAACCGGCTCAGCGTCCTTTGTAGTATCCCTCATCCCTTGATAGGCGTATAGAAGGTCCCGTTCCACAATCTCAGCTGGCCGGTGGCAACATAAGCACGCTCGAGGAGGTTCGCATACACATTCCTCAGAGAATTCATCTTCCTCTCTGGTGCTCACATGGGCAGCCCATACGCTAATCATGAGCTTGAGATCCACCTCCCTTCGCCAGGTAGTGATCTTCTGTTCTAGGTCCTCCTTCAGCTGGGAGACATCTCCCATAGACCCTTGCTCCAACGTCCATGAACGAATGGTAGACTTAGCGTAGCATAGACTTTGCCATCAATCTCCTCTTGGAGTCGAAGTGCTCCCTCAGCCTGGATATGGGGTCCAACCTCTTGTTCAAAGGCTCCTCTCCCCTCATGGAGAGTAGGGAATTCTGTGGGGCAGCGTACTCGGCGTTCTCCACTTCCTCCACACATGTCTGCACGAGGAAGGCGTCATGCTCGGTTCCATCATCAGGGTGTGGTGAGCTGGGCAGCTCGGATAGCCCACACTCTGAGATTACATCAGGATTAGGTACATAGCAGGGGGAGTTGGGCGCAGTGGTGTCAGAGACGACGTATTCGTCTCCCCCTCGAGTAGTCTCCACAGCATCTTGAGGCCGTAGTCGGTCTTTCAGGACACTCAGGATGTAGCCGTTGCTCTCACGTTGAATTTCCTGGACCATAGTAGGGTCCAGATCTTCCCAGATCACAGAGGTTAGACCCCCGTCCACCACACTCAGCATACTCCCCCATCCAGGCTTCCCAATATGCGTCTCAGGGCCCAGAGGCACGTAGATGGCGTCATCAGGCAACTGGACAAAGGTGAGCGTGAGCTTATCCAACAGAGTGCGCCAGTACTAATTTCCCCCATGGGCTCCCCAATCGGGGGAACACAGGACCATACGGGAACGTTCGAGGGGGACCGTGGTCAAGACCTTCCCCAGTTCACTGAACCTTGGGTTCCTGTAGGCCATCCTGAAAGGAGGCCAGTAAAGGTTCTAGCAGCAACGGTCCCCCTTGCTGCAGTACAGGTCCAAGACATGTTGCTTGTCGCTGGCGAATAGCTCCACGCTCAGGTCTTCCCGGGAGTACCCCAACTCTTTCAGACCTTGGTCTAACACATCCCCCAGGAGCTTATAGTCCTCAGTTTTGCAGGTGACCATCACGGTAGAGGGCTCCTTCTTGCACACCATAAGGTAGCTTGACGTGTGTTCAGACTGCTCCAGTGGTACAGATTCCCCTCCGTCACCATTGTCCACTCGGAGGACATAGAGTGCTTGCAGCGTGAGTGATAGAATCTGGGAGTGATCGACGAAGAGGTCGGTCCCCAGTACAAAGTTGAAGGCTTCGGTGTCCGTCACGTAGAACCTATGGGCAACGCTCCTTGATCCCATAGGCACGGGGACCTCGCAGTCCCCACAACTGTGCACCACATGACCTTCCCCCATGCGAATGGCTGCGGTAGGCATGACGTTCTTCAGGTCCCCACGAGGTAAAGTTTTCTTGGGCAAGATAGATATAGTAGCCCCATTATCCAGTACCCGCAGGTATTCTGGTCCCTCAAGACCGATACGTACCCTGAACACCAGGTCTGTAGATCCCCCAGAGCGCTCTGTCAGAACTCCGCGGGGCATGTTACTTTGAGCCTCTTCTTCTGCAGTTTTCGCGCCATCTGCATGAAGCGGGAGCGTTTGCGGGTGTTAGACTGGTCCCCATTCTCGTTGGCACACTTAGTCCCTTGTTCTTGTTGGCCTTGCGACTGTTAACGGGTCGTAGGCCCCGGATTTGACTGCCCACCAGAGGGCTCAGAGTTCCCCCCTGGTGTAGGATTGGCGTTCCCTCTGGACTTGTCAGCGTTCTCCTCCTTGTCAGGCTTGCGGTCAGAGCCTCCTCGTACACCTTTGCCCTTTTCTTGGCCTTTGCCACGGCACTTGGACTTGTTCTTGCCTCTGTCCTGGTCGGCATCGCCCTTCCCGCGGCCCTTGGCACTGCCGTTCTCGTTCTTGAGCTTCGCCGAGAGGCGTTGCTTTTGGTAGCACTCGTCTTCGTAGTGGTTCCTCTTACCACAAAACGCACAGGTGATGGTGCACCTGTAGTGGTCCGGCAGCTTGGCTTTGCCGCTGGTGTTGGTCTCCTGCTTCTTCCCCTGGACCACGAAACAATTCCGCTGGTCACATTCAGGGGCATGAAGCAGGCAACCCTGCTCATCTCTGGCCTCACACATGAAGAGCTCCTGGACATTGCTCACAATGTGAGCATTTTTGGGGGTAGTCCCCTGTCCAGGTCCGGGTCCCTGGTATTCCTGGCCATGGCTCTTAGAGCGGCCTCCTCCAGGGCGGTAGGCATTCAGGTGCTGGTCGCTTTCTTTCTCCAACGCCAGCTCCAAAAGCAGCACAGACGAGTCCTCATAAATGAGGGTTCTTGCCTTGCGCTCCGCCGTTGCCCGACATTCATCCCACACGTCTCGTGGAATTTGCTTGACCTGCTTCTCCAGGCACTTGGTCTTGCAACACTGCAGGAGCAGACTGCACTTCACCCGACCACTAGTGTGGCTTTGGCCGGTCAACCTCATAAACCGGCCAAAATTCTCCGCGAACTTGCTGAGGTCTTTCCCGGTGAACTCAGGCAAGTTGACCACGATCTTGGAGAGGGCGATGGCCTTAGCCACCTTCGACCTGCGTCTTTCGTGGCGCTTGGTCCTCCTCTCTTTCCTTTTCTTGTTGCCACTCCGGTTCTCGGAATCCTCAGGGTTCTCGTCCTCAGAGGGTGGAGCAGACGTCAGAGATGGCGGCTTATCATCAGAAGGATCACCGCTCAAGTCACTGGAGCCAGAGGGCTCAACATCAACCATACCCCTTAGGGCTGTCAATCCCAACTGGTCCGGCTCGGCTCCGGTGGAGTTCTCCACATGGCTGTAGGGCGGCTGGGCCGTTCTTGGTACAAAGGAACTCTTCGGTGTTACAGCAGGAGTCGGCATAGGTCGGCTCCTCATGCCTCCCAGGGTCTCAGTCAGTCCCGCCGCCAGATGGTTGGCTTGTAGACGATGTGGTGAAGCTCCCATGGTCGGAGGTGACCCTTGGGGAGGAATCAGGACCTCTAATTTGGCCCTAATTTCTTGAGTGAGATCGCTCACAAGGTCTGCAGTCGCTCCTTGAAGACCTTCTCGTATCTCCGAACGCCTTAGGGACTTGATTGAGCATCTCCCTGATCCTCTGACCCTTTCCTTGCACAACTCAGGGCCACGTAGGCCACTCAGAGACGTGTGGCCAGGTGCTGGCATTGTATAGCCAGTGTGGGGAGCTGCATAGCCAGGTATACCGGTCATGTACTAGGGATGCAGGTTCCAATTCGCACGAATTCGCTCGAATTCGAATTCGCCCCGAAATTTGCACGAATTCATGGACCTCTCCGAATTCAAATTCGCAACTTCAAATTCGAATTCCCCCCTGATTCGCTTGAAATCACCCGAGGCTAAGAATCCATAGGCACCTACAATTTACCTTCACCTCTTTGCATATGTTTATGCCACTACCCACTACCATATGGCATAAAACATTTCAAGTTCAAAAGCTTCCATAGACTTGCAATTTTTGTTGTTTGTTGTTGCTTGCATTCACCGTGCTTAAACTATTTGACAAAAATGAAGACAAATCAAAACCAAGAATTCCAAATATCGATGTATACACCCTTCCTTGATTCTTTCAAATGCCTTTTTCCAAAAAAGCAACGAAGCATGCAAAATCACCAATCCACACACAAAGCATCATATTTGAACCACTTCTTGCCCTTATTGGGCCTTCAATAATTTCATTCTTGCATTGAATCATGGGACTTGACGTCATCTAAGGGAGAGGATAACAAATACAAGAGAAACATAAAGGAAACTAGCAATTGGCAATCAATGAACATTATTATTGTCGTGATGCTCAAAAATCATCACCATGTGACTGTCACAGTACACTGTCCAATCTGGACTTTTTCGAACCTCCTGACAAGGATTTCTCTGCGTGCACGGAGCTGACGAGGGTAAGGAGGGTACCAAAATGAAGGCTAGGCAAGTAGGAACACATTTTGACTGTGAAAAGTGGAACAAAAAAGTCGAAAAATTAAAGTTCGGGACGCTTTTTTCTCCGAACTGGTGCGGTTTTGGGAGGAACGGAGGGCACTGTCGTGTTGAGTGCAGCGAGGCGGACACAGAGGTGTGTTCGAAACTGAAAATCAAATTTTTTTGTGAAAAGCGAGTACGCAGGCACCGCACAAGCAACTGAATGGGTTCATCAAAGGACGGTCATCATGGTTTTCATTGTATAAAGTCAAAAAAATTATTGTATCGCACAATTCAAAGTTAGGTTTTCATCTGGAGAAAAGACAGCGCACGCGTGATCATTTTGCCGTCGCCTGCGGATTTGCACAGCGAATTCGCCTCGAATTTGCACTACTTTGAGTTTCAGGCTGAATTGGCAGCGAATTTGCGCTGTAAACGCATTCGCAGCGAATTCGGGGAATTCAAATTAAATTTGCTGCGAATCTGCAACCCTATCATGTACACACCCGTAGCGGGTCTGTGATAGCCATCATCGTAGCTACGCGGCATGCCCTCACGAATCCGGGTGTAGGTGGAGCTGGATGCCACTGGTTCGCTGACTGCAGTCGCCATAGTTGGCGCAGTCACGGCTGGAGTCACACCATAGGTGGGGTAAGGCATACCAGTAAAACCTAGACCCTCAGCCATAGGTGGAGTGGTTGTGGGTGAGGATGTCGCTGGATGTGTGGCTAGGAGTGTAGTGGTTGTTGGACAGGATACTGCAGGGTATACAGAGGCACTCGGCGCGCTCTCAGCAGGTTTGTAATCGAAGGATACCTCATCGGACGGTTCGTGTTCATCTCCGGGGTGTTCCTCTGCTACGCCCATATCCACTGCCTCCTTCTCTTTTTTTCTTCCGCCCTTCAGAAGTGTTGTCAGTCTCGACGTACTGGTTGTACTGCATGGGGATGCAGGTACGCAAAGACGGAAAATGTCTGCTACCAGAAAGTTAAATCAGGCTTCCACTGTTAATTGCTTTGATGATATTGTTTTGTTTGTGCCTCTGCTTGCGCCTGCTGCTTCTTGATGTAGCTCAGGTTTTACAAATATGAATGTCTGTCGAAAAAAACCAAAACTCCAGGTACCAACAATGCAGGAGAGGGAACACAGGATCAAATCCACAACATGAACGGCTGCCGTTAAGGGAGATAGTGTATAAACAACAGAACTCGTAGATTTAGAAAAAGATAGTTAGAAAATATCCCACAATAACAGGATAACTGCCCAATGGGCACTTCCTCTTTATAGTGCCATCTAGAGATCTGCACTCTTTATTTGGGGTTCTCTAGGTGCTGAGGACCAGTTGACAAGGGCAGGCGACCCTGAGACAGCAAAAACGCACGTTGAACACAAAACAGACTAGAAGGTGCAAGTGGGTAAAATGCACCCAGAGGTTGGTCTAGAAACCCTTGAACCCCGTAACCCATGCATGAATGCATTGAGGCACATGCCCACATTGTAAATATTGTGCACCACTGCCGGCTGGCACATACGTCCAAGAGTTATTCATCCTGAATGTGGCAGCTGGCACATCGCTGTGTCGCACACTTCAAATCATTCTCAAACACTGAAACATTGAGGGCATAGTCGAAGGGAACCAATGTCAAAACAACGGTACATTGTTCAAAACACACCCAAAACAACGCAAAAATGACACCAGGGCTCAGGGAGCTGGAGGACAAAGAGGCGTTACGTAGGCGCGCACACATTGAAGGCTGAATAAACTGCCACCAGACTCCTCAAAATAAGCCATAAAAGTTGCAAACAGACACGAACAAGAGACCCTTGAGCCTGTATATGCATGGATAAGCACAGAAATTGCACCAAGACAGACCACGGTGACTTACTGAATTTTGCGATCACATGGAATTTGCACTGCATCTACAGAAAAGCAAATTGGTCAGCAAAAGGCAAACAGTGAACAGAAATGAATTCAAAGTTAAAAGACGGTGGAGTCTGGGAAATGCCTTCTGACCTCTTTATAGGTCAGGTGGCCTACAGAACTGCCAGAGGCAAATTAGTTGCCACTGAAGGTCCCCGGGCAAACCAGTGGTTTAGGTTGGCCCTGGCAAAAAACGTGATTGATGCTTGAAATGGCATCTCAGCAGGGCCTCTTGTCTCTGGGCTTTTGCAGCATGGGAGCTTTTCTCAACTGTTCCTCCCGCTTTCTGAGACCATAAGGTTCCCTGTCCACTGTGTTCTGGCGCTTAGAAGGATCAGGCGCTGCCAAAGACTGAGATGGCAGAGCTCAAAGTGACTCCGGGTACTGGGCGAAAACAGGCGCTGGTTTTGAATCAAAAGGTAGAAAACAGTAAGAAAAGCCTCCTCTTTTCTTATGAACGATATCGTCACGACTGCAGCGTCCCACCGTACATACAGATACAGATGCAGATACAGATACAGATAGAATGTGGTACCGCACTGATATGTACCGACAGATCTGTACTTCATTGACCGTCACGCCGCTTTCGGGCCGCAACCAGAGTCTAAATTGACGTATGGAGGTAATGTTTGATTCATCGAGGTCAAGAGATGATTGTTTAGTTTCTGCCTGTTTCGTCTTATTTTTGAATTGCCGCAATATTGTTAACTTGTGCATGCATTCATTGGATTCATGCATGCACAGGTTACTCATCGTTGAATAGTTCCGGTGGGCGCACGTAGCAACGGACTGTTCGCATGATAGGTAAATATATGAGCATGGCAAATAGGATCCACTTGTGGTGTTTTGGTTGCATTCCATTTCCCGGTGTTATCACATCATTAAAATCATTTCCACGCCTTGTCTTTTACACATTGTATAACCACCGAATCAGGGAAGTATAACGCCCCCTGTCCTTGCTGGGGTGGCAGGAGGGGACCATGAGCCTGATCATCATCCACTGAGAGTAGACTTCCTTTGTGTTTGCCTCGTTTTGCCTTTGCTCTTGTTTACCCTTGTTGTTTTCTAGATGGGAAGAGGATAGGATTATTGTGTATTGAAATGCTTTTCAACAAACAAACAATGGAGGAATTGTTTTAGATAAACTTTTGCTCGCGTGCACCCCCCCTGAAAGAAAGATAACATAGTTTTATGAGCCCATTTTCCAATCGTTGTTTTATGTGATATAGCGTTTGGTGTAGCTTATTTCTAGTTATGTAGAACAGAAGCAACTGGAGGATATAGAAATATAGGAAGCTTAAATATTGGAACACACATTTCAGTCAATGGAGTCGCAACTCATTATACCTTTCCGGTAGCAGAGGCATTCCTACTTTTAAGGCAGATCTTCAAAATTTAGGACTTTCCTGTGCAGACTCCGGAAGAACTCAACTTTTCAGTAAGGGGGGTTTCTCTTGCAATGTTCGTGTCTCTTGTTTCTGCATCTCAAGCGCTTCCTCTTGGGCCCTCCAGAAGGACCAATGAGGTGCTTCCTCTTCGGCACGTAAAAAAGGCAAGACCATCCCCAACAAGCCATTGATCAACACCCAGTGGGGATTCCATGCCTCAAGTGTCTCATGCGTGTGTTTTGCCTACCCCTAGGGAGTTCAAAAAAATTTGGAAACTGTATCCCATGAAAAGGTCGTATGGTGAGTTTTTGTCTGTCTTGTTTCCTTTGGGTGGTCTTGTTTCTATACCAACCCCACCATGTCCTCTTGTACTACATTCTTAATCAAATGATGGAGAACGCCTTCGCTAAGACGTTGATGGATGGATGACTTCAACATGCCATCAGAAAGGTTTTGAGAATGTATGCCACCTTCGTTGGAAACAACATCGCCATCCTGGAGAAGTCCAATTGTATGGATGAGCGGTTATTGCGGTTTGTCTCCGCAAGGCACTATTTCATTGGTACACTGATGACGCTATGAACGTGAGAGATTGCGCGGGGATCGAGTGTAACATGAATGAGTTAGGCACCATGATGCCACTTTTGTGAGGAATCAATTGTTAAGGGAAAGTGGTAGATATTTGGTTGTCCAGGTCAAGGCACGTCTGCTGGATTTCTTGAAGTCCCAAAAAATGTTATGACAATCAATTTGTCCTTTATGCATTATGCATGGATGTGGAGTGCATGTTAGCACGCGCTTGTGCATGTTTTCTTATGTTCGAGCATGCATTTGCACCTTCATCATCGCATGTGCATATTCGTGGTTTGAGCCTTTCTGCATGGATGGCTTTGTATGCAAATATTGGCGTTCGTCCGTCTTAGTTTTGACTCCTGTGCGTTTGTGCACCTTCGTTCTCGGTCGCTTCACCTTCATTGTTGTTCGTGCATGCATGGTTCTGCAGAGCATGTTGCTTCGTTGAACCTCTTTTTTCAAATACCCGTTACCCCTGTTGTGGCCGCTAGTTCTAGAGTGCTCGAATGTGCTCAAGCTGCTATGTTTTGATTTACTCTTCCTTTCTTTACGAGGCGGGCTACTGCTTGCATGCTGAATAGCACGGACGCCCAACACCACTTGTCCTTGCATGTTACGAACAATTGTTTTGCCCGAGTTCTTGTATTTTTACTTCTGCCAAATGAGATGGTAACCAACCACCACCGCCAACATTGCATGGGCCATATATCCCAATTGACTGTATTGCTGGTCACGGCGATAGTTCAATGCCAGTGTGGCATTTGCCTGACTTGAGTGCAAGTGGGGGTGTTTGCGCTCATCTGATCACGCTTAGTGTTCGTTTGTTTGTTTACGGGCAGGGGTGTGAGAGTGTGAGCTAGAATGTCATTTTCCGGTGCATGCGTGGATATGTGCAAGCAAGTAAGGAGTACACTCGTGTGTGAATGAGTTTGAGTGCAGTCATGTGTATGTGTGTGAGTACGAGCATTCTTTGCGTTCACTCCTGTGTAGGTGAGTAGGAACAAGCCTAGAGTCACGGAGTGTATGAATACACCTGAACACTGCGTGCAATTTGTGAGTCTGTCAGTCTTACTAGAGTCTCTATATGAGTAACCGTTAGCAACTCTTGATTTCATGTTTTGGTTTGTCTATCCCCTGTTCCTGCGATAAGACGCAAGTAGCTTGTTTTACTAGCTTATACCTAGAGGTTAAGGTAAGATACAGCCCGATATGCCTAGATATCTCTGAGACGCCATATTTACTGGTCTAGGACTGTCGGTTGATTGTATGGTTTTAGGAATAATGTATGCCTACAGTCGTACTACGTTTGTACTTGGTGTAGTTATACGGCCTACGTTCAGTACGCGTCATACCAGTCACATTCCTTACCAGGTCCCATCAGTCTACGTGTCTATATTCACTTGGCATTAATGTATAGGTTCTGTTTTGTCATTTCCTGTGGCTTTCAGAACCGTCATCATTCGTGCAGTCATGGTGTGTAGTCACGGTGAAGATAGGGTCGAGCGTAGTTCGATACCCAGCGCGACCCCTGATGGGAGGCAGTCACGCCTTGGAACAGATGGATGAAACCTGCTGTTGGAGCTCTTATGAGGCTTCATCGCTGGGCACGTTCTGATCAGGACTGCTGGCACCCCTACCGCAACCACCCTGTACTCTGTGACCCTGCCCACTGCTGCCAAGGCCCAGTCTGTTGTGCCTGTGCGTGGTGTACAGACTCAGGCTGCTGTCGCCCTTGCTATGGCCGCTCCTGTTCAGCTGGTTGTGGTGGTTGACCAGGCACCTGACCGCCCTCACCATGGTTGATGTTGTTTGGATGGGTTGGATTATTGGTTTGCATTTCTTGTTCACTGAGCATCAGTCTAGCTCTGAGACATTGGCTCGCTTCGAAATTCAGTTGATTGACTAGCTCAGCGTTTGTGCGATCGGCGGTTGTTTGCTGGAGTTCTAAACCTCGCCACGGAAAGCAATCAGCAAGTTCCAATAGTCACAGAAGGAATATGGCCTTCCGAGGAGCCACTGGCCATTCGTCTAGGACTGACAGTCAGAGAGGTGTTTTGCCTCTACATTGGACACAGCAAGATGCTTGTCTGTGCACGCTTTCTCTGATTTTCCTGAGTTCACTGATGCCAAGATTGCCAAACAGTTGCAGATGATCATCATCAATGGTCTCCTCCCTGTATGTTCCCTTACCTAGAGTTCCCGTCCGAGGAGAGCAGCGTCGTATACAACGACACCACTGTTCGGTTCACAGGATCGGCAGCTCGTTATTGTGACGACGAGTACTAGACTATGTGGAAGCTGCCCATGTTTGGCTGCACTGAAGCCAGCCATGCTTGGCTAGACTGACATCAGCCATGTTCAGCTGCACTGACGCCAGCCTGGTGCTGCACGAGGTCAATGAGAGCTGCAAGGCCTACCGTCAGTGCTACGTCCGCTTGAGTGTCTTTGACTTCGTCAAGCCGCTGCAGGCGATGTTTTTCTGGGATCAGAAGCCTGCTTCGACTGCTGCTGCTTCGCCCTCTGTCTCCTGCTGCGCAATGGCCAGCACCTCTGGCGAGAAGGACATGAAGGTTTGGGGCCCCATTAACAACAAGAGGGCCACCCGACCATGAGGTGCTCAGTGCACTTCTGTCCCCAAAAGGACAACATCGACTACGCCGAGAACCCCAGGGAACCGGGCGTCACCCGGGCACTCCTGCGGGTTAGCCAAGCCACCCCTGCCAGGTCCTGCCTATTTTCAAGCTAAACGCTTTTTGGGGGCCCTTTGACCTCATTTGTGGGCTGCGAAAATGGGCAAGCATTTTGAAGTGAATTTTCTTCCGCTACAATAGGAAACACCGAGCATGAGGGGCCGGGGGGGGGGTATGAAAAAATCAGCGCTCCTGCACGCATTTTTTGTTGAAGGAGGCAACTCCTCCCACCAGACACACAGTGCTTGCGGTAGCTCTTCACTTTCGCACCAATAAAACAAGTGTGCGTTCTTGTATCCTTGTTCTTCTTGCATTCCTGCTTATGTTGCCCTTTCGTGCTTCTCGATACAGAGGGGCACTGATCCAAGGACCGGGTTCTTGAAGAACATACTGTAGGGGCCGAACATTCTGTGGCTACTGTCTGCAGAATGAATATCCTCAATTATTGCCGTAAAGGGTTTGATGAAATCCTGCAGGTTTTGTAGCTGAAGCACACGACCACAGCAGCAGCTAGAGTATGAAGAGGCTAAGTGTTAAAAGTCCATCAATGAGAAACACTTTCTCAAAACATTGGTTTCATATGGAGCAATGGTATTAATGTTTATTCGAGCTTGGTTGGGACATTGGGGCACATTTTATCCATGGAACTTTATCACTTCAAATATTGACGAAAGACGCTTAATGGCTTAACTTTAATTCAAAAAAGGGTTTATCTATTGTATTATATGCAATGAGCTATTGTTTTGTTATTCCATTGTTTCTTCTTTGAACTCTATTTGTAATATAGCACAACATGGGTGTTTGCCTATGCTTTATCTATTTTTCCTTTGGCTAGTCTCATTGAGATTGAGCTGTACAGTAATCTCCCTTTTCCTGCAACACATGGTTGTTTCACAGAAAGAGCATATGATTTTTAGACTCAGCAGGAAATTCCGCATCTATATAGTGGTCATAAGACTATTTGATTTTTTTGACCATTTTTGCCCCGTGAGCGAGCCGTTCCTACTGAGTTCTGAGGTGATCAGGGAAGTTCCTACTGAGTTCTGCAGACATGAATTTCTGATTTCCTGAGGTACAGAAAATTCGTGGAAAACATTTAAATATAATTTCTATTCTTTTTTTATCATGGAGAATCCATTTGTCTTTCGTCTGTTTGACTACCTTTGCAGGAGGCCTGATTTCTGAGATATACCATTTTTGCCCTGATCTGAAGGTACTATTCACCTTAGCCCACGCAAACCGCACCCTGTTTTGCGCGCCAAACGCGCAGAAAAAGACCGGTTCGCAACGGGGCAAAAAAACTATTTTTTGGGATGTTCGATGAACGTGATTTTGGACGTAGGGAAATAAATTGCTTTTTTAGTGTTGTGCAACTCCGCGTTCCTCAAGGCGACGTTTTTTACATTTCACTGGCGTTCTGAGTGCGCGAATCCTCGCGCACTCAAGATGTCCAAAGTAGAGTTTATCACGAAACCCAAACACCCGTCAGGACTGGCGTTTGCGGAAATACGCAGCTCGGTACACGGTATTAAAAGTAGGATTGTTTTGCCCACGGAGCATTGGAAGTGTAGGAATGTCGGACTTCCCATGTTAGGGGAAACACGTATACTGTAAAGTGAAAATAAAATACAAATTTAGGCACCCTGAGTGCGCGAGGCGTCGCGCACTCAGGTCACGTTATGTATTGAATTTGCAGAATGGAAATAATGCGTACAATTATAGGTACGGTACCAGACGGACAAACACATTTGATTTTTTGGGTGTATGTGTGTGTAGACACCATGTTGGTCAGATACAACAAGGCATAGAACATTGTCCCACGGAAACAATCAGTGCGCGAGGCCTCGCGCACTCAAACGAGGGATGAAAATGAAAAAGCAGGATGGTCAGGTCAGGCACGCCGGTATTTACATTCCCTTTCACGGCTACCACCTGTGACAGTCGATTATACATCGATAACCTTCGTCATATTTTTCAGGGGATCAGGGGGATGATTTGCTTTTTTCCAACAGCCACTCAATGGCAGACGTGTCCGGTTCTAATAGCGGCCGTAGCCTTCGCTGCCCGATAGATATGGTTTTTTTTTCCAACTGGGTTTACGAAAGGAAACAGAATAGGAAATTGTGGTTGCAAAAACGGTTTTCGGTTACTGGGAACGGAGCGCACGCGAACACCAAATACAATCTGCGGCGGCAGCACGCGCACCAGAAATGACGACAGGAAAAGGCCAGATGTTTTCAAACACATTTTTTTAAAAGATCGCTGTGCGAAACGATAACCAAAATAAGTGCGCAAATCTAATTCCACAGAGAAAGACGCAAAATGCCACTTCAAGGCAGAAAATCCGTAACGCATCAGATGATAGCAGAAGTAAGCAAAGGAGCAGCAGCACCACGAGAGGCATGCGCGGCAGAACCAGCATACCAAACAGCAGACGACCTGTGGAAAGGACTCAAACGAAACGACCTGGCGGCGCAACTGGTGTTAACATTTGCACAGCGACTCAGGTTCAACAAAAGAACGCGCAACAGTTTACCAGCAGATAAAAAGCAGGAGGACAAGCGCTGGGTGCGCATTTTGCGACAGGAGGGCTGGAACCTGTACCTGTTGATGCGTCAACGGGCAGTACCAAACAGGAAAAAACCGGGAAACAAAACAGGGTACCTAACACAAACAGAAAGACGAACAAAAGTACGACTTGGGCAAGCAGACGCTGCCGCAGATACAGTGGACGAACAGGCAGCAGCAGCACTTAAAGCAACGTGGTCAATGGTGCTTTCATCGTGTTGCGTGCTGTGGATAGACAACTGGTACCAGGCACAATACACGACACACCCAGAAGAAAGTGACCGGTCACAAAACTGTACTGCAATGGCAGTACTTCAACTGAAGCAGAGGCCCACGTATTGGGCAAGACATCCAGCCGTTGAGGAACTGGCAGCGCGGATAACGACAGTGGCAAGGGCTCTGCAACAACGTGAACGAAGAATCCCCGAGACTTTGCGTGATATGGGGTATGCAGATGGGTGTACACCAGACGCCAGAAACGTGAGAGCACCGTTGGATGTGAGGAGGGATGCAACGACCGTGCAGGCACCGGTGTGGCGCCCGTTTGCCCTGTCAAAAGAAAAGGTAACTGGTGGTGTTGGTCTGCTAAACTTGTTACACTTTGCAAAGGACGTAGCGCAACAGACAAACAGAGTTTTACCGCTGTTGGTTGACGAAAACATACACTACAGGATACTGAAGTTGCTGTACGGTGCCAAGAACCAACGATGGAACATGCGTGCGTACCTGCGTTACGTGCCTGTAGTTTACGGTGTCTGGCATGCCTGCAAGTTCATTGTTACTCATACTTTTCGGGTGTTCTGGCCCATTCTAACCTACCTACGGAAAGGTCTGCTACGACCTGGTTCCACCATACTATCATACCCCAAACTGATAGTTATGGAAAAAAACTAGTGCTGCGCTGATGCTTGTCACCCCCCGAATACTACGCCCGTATCGGCGCAAGGCACAAGCTGCAACCGCGATCAGTGGTCGTGACATTGCGCATGCCAACAGGGCAGCAGTGGCAAACGCAGTCTTGCATTTGTTGTCGGAATGGTGCCCGTTGTTGTTGTACTTGGGCCACGTGGTACGGGAATGCAACTGGTCAGGGGAAAACAACGGTACAGGGTCAGGAGCCCAGGAGGTGTTGCAGTTGATTTTGTGTCTGTTGAGCAGGCTGCGTCGAGGACCGTGTGACACCGTACTGAAGTACGAACGCACGATCATGTGCAAATTGCGGTACAACAGCAAGTGGCACCAGGACCTGCCCGGTCAGGCACACTCAGAGGAGTTTGGAGAAGGGATGTTGAGCAAGTTGGTGCGGGACAAGGCGAGAAACACGGGTTCTGTTACTGTTGAGGAGGTCGAAAACCATTACTTGTTACTAAAGGTTGGTCCTGGTGGCAAGCGCGTGGGGGTGCAAAACGTTCTGAAGAACCTGGTACAAAGCATGCGACAACCACTGACAAGATTTTTGGCGACAGACCGAATTTGCATTGCGTATGTGGAATGGGAGTCGGCCAGAGTCAGCACCGTTGCAACTTCGTGGCCGCGGAGGTTACCGAGATTTCCACCCTCACCTACACAATCCCTTGGTTACGACCACTACCGGCTACTTGGTCACAGCGTACTGGATGCCCTCATTGACCAGAAAACAAATCCCACCAACCAACTGAAACGGAAACTGGATGCTGTTGTGGGGCGGAGAACAGATATGGATGCCGACAGACAGGAAGCAGCAACACGCAACGTGCGGCAGCGCTTGCGGTAACAGACGCCCGCAGTGCGGGAGGCCTCGCGCACTAAACGTTACGAAAAACAGGTATGTAATGCGATGTGAGTGCGCGAGGCCTCGCGCACTGAGTAGTTCGCTAAGTGCCTTAGATTAAGTCACAACAGAGACAGTTGTGGAACAGATGTGCGAAAACGACCTGCAAAATACCGTTTCGACTGATTTCAGAGTTCAAATTCCCGTGTTTCAACTCATGCCATTTGCTCTTTTTAGGTATATTTTGGCATCATGAGTGAAACAGGGTCGCCAGAACGTCCAGCACTAGACACAGAGGCCATGCAGTTGTCACCAGGGACCGACCAAGGGGACACGCCGAAGAAAGGACGCAACAAGAAGAGTGAGAAGAAGCCAATACCGGAGATGAAGCTCACAGTCGACGTGCAACAGTGGCTGCGGCAGGAGAATGGTAAAGCCGTGAAGGTAAAGATTGCTCATTTGAGAGTTGACAAGACCAAGGAGCGCGGACAGATCCGATCCATCAGCTATGATGATGTTGCCAGGAAAGTGACGGGATACCAAGCACTGCCACCAGCTGGACCGTTGCGCGTAACAGCGTGGGAGGATAGTGGTATGACTCGCTTCGCGTTCCATCGAAGATGTTTCTTCTCTTTGCTTCGGTGCATGGTTTGCTTTGCAGATGGCTCACTCTACGTTCTGAATGGTCAGCATGGCACAGAAACATGCAGAAAGATACAGAAACTGCGTCTCGCAGAAGGCAAAGAATTGGAGGACTGGCAGGAGTTTTGCTACGTTGACATTCTGAAGTACGACACACCTTGGAGGATCCGGGCCAAGGTTGCAGGATTGCAACAAGCTGCCAGCCAGTCTGTGACATGGATTCCGCTGTCCGAGGCGCTGGACAACATGTTGTTGTACATTGAGGACCAGAAGCGGGAAAGAGAACCACAAGATTTCGAGCGGTTCAAGACTGCTGTTGTCCAGGCCGCCGTCAACTCTGCGTTTCTTGCACCCGAGGTTTTGGAGGAAGCAGGACACACAGTATGCATTCGTGTATTGCTCGGTTACAGTGCGCGAGGCCTCGCGCACTCGATGGCATTGTTTTCCCTCGCAGGACTCGACATTCAAGAACTGGAGGGACATCTTCTCCCTGGCGTATTACTGCGGTCGTGAGGCGGTTACCGGCATGAAGAACCTCGAGAATAAGAGCAGGAAAGATGAAGTTACAAGGAATGCCTTCAAGAAGCTGGAGGGGCTGCATCTACCGAGCTTATTGCGGAACGTCTGTGCGCACATGAACCTGAAGGACTCGACCTTACGCACCACCCAGAACTACATTGACGCGCAGATTACGGATCAATGGGTTACTTTCCATCTTGACCATCCGGACAATAAGCAGTATGTCAACCAGACGGCAGGTATGCGTCAGTGTCGCAGCTTCAGTGCGCGAGGGCTCGCGCACTCAACCACCGTTTTCACATCCGTACAGCTGCCGATGCGAAGATCCGAGCAGAAGTCGCAGCACTGGGCACGCCGCAACTGAAAATTGCGCTGGGAAATTGGGGCTACTGGCCGGATACAAGTACGAGGTATTGGTCGCCGTGGCCAAAATGGAAGACGTTGCTCAATGCACCTCTGTGGCGGACTGGGGACAAGGACGCACCTCCATTACCACAGACGCTGGCCGTGCGGAAACAACTGCAAAGGAAGACTGAGGCACCATCATCGGCAGCGTCACAGACACAGCTGATTACTGGCGATGTGATCAATGTCTCCAAGCAGGACGACCAAGGGAGCAAATTCTCTTTGACGGCGTGCCGTATTGAGGATATTGAAGAGACACCGCCAGCCCGTTTCCGGGATCTGCAGTACCCATTGTGGGTCATCAACGCTGACCTTTTCGTTGAATATGACACTGCAGGATTTGTTCCGAAGTGGCTCTTCGATGTGATGATGCTGGGGAAAGACCTCATTTTCTATGGCAAGGCTGATGTTGTGCACCGTATTGGCCGCGACATCCAGAGGCTCTGGCGTATGGAGAAGGACAAGGATCCAACCACAGTGCCATTCTACCATGTTCGGTTGCCGGTATACTCTTGGTTATCAGGTCCCGTGACCAGCAGTACGTATCAGTTCGACAAGCACTGTATGTGGATCGGAACAACGAGTCGCTGGGATAAGCAGGTATATCTGCTTCTTTCGCCTGTTACGATGCCGTTGTGTGCGCGAGGCCTCGGGCACTGCTGCCTCCGTTATTTGTCTTTATACATCACATTTACAGTTGCCGAACTATGTGTCGTATTCCGCTGGAAATTTCGAAGAGATGCAGAACAAGAACCTTGGTGGTTTCATGCCTCTGATTCACGTGCTGTGGTACCTGGACAAATATCTTTTGGGCAGTGGGTATTCTGATGCAGTGGGTGTTGTGGACAACACGCCTGCCATGGCCGCAAAAATTGCGATGTCCGACCTCCGCACTAAAGTGGCGTTTCTGGCTGTGTCAACGATCAAGCAAAAGGACCTTGGGAATGCCGTTGGAGGTGCTCTGCAGCATGCAATCATCATGCGGTACATGTTGGAGGCTGATCAGACGGAGCAGGGAGCAACAGCTGCACCTTGGGATACTCAAGAAGAGTGGCTTCAGCGTGGCATTCCACTGTGGGTTTTGGACAGCAACCGAGGGCATGAAGGGCACCAGCAGGTGCATGCTGCAGAGGCCGTCCAGGAAGATGTCGTGACTGAGGCCCCCGCTGACGACACTGAGCCTGTTGCGCCTGCACCTACTTTGCCAATGCAAGCCAAGGTGAAGAAGACTGCCAAAGTTATACCAGCTCAGGGTACTGCAGCCGGAAAGGGAACCCCCTCGAGTAGCAAGAAGCAGGCAAAAGGAAAAGAGAAGGAATCGGACAAGCCCACGGAATCAGACAACAATGATACCGACGAGGAGGAGGTGGAGGAAGAAGAGGATCCGGAGCAAGTACTGGAGACCCAGCAGAAGCGCAAGCGGGCGGCCGCCGCTCACTTCGATGCAAGCCCCGCATCTGGCAAGGAACAGCCGAAGAAGAAAGCGAAGACTGCTGCCACCGCTAGTGCAGAGTTCAAGCCGCCCTCGCGTTCTGGTGCCCAGCCGTCTCGTGGTAGCGTTGCCTCTCCAAGTGGGACAAGTGCGGTCGCAAGAAGCCTGGGTTCAAGGTTGTCTAAGATTGCTGGACCGAAGAAGAAGTGAGCCACCATTAACCCAAGTGTTTCTCCTGGTTTTTGCAGTCATGTGTGCGCGAGGCCTCGCGCACTCGCCTTCGATGCGAATGCAATTATATGCCCTTAGGGCTTGTACATTTTTGCCGAGCTTTTATTTCAGTGTTTGTATGTTGTGCGCTTCCTATCTTGTTTTTGTTGCCTTCTTACACAATTGTTTCCATGACCTTGAGTGCGCAAGGCCTCGCGCACTCAGGGACATAAAAAAGCAATTTATTTCGCATTACAAACATAGGTGCAACTGGAGACCTGCAGAATGTCATTTTTGAAAATAAGATCCCGAACAGGCACACACCAGTTGGGCTTTGAAATACAAAAACGACAAGATTGGTAAAACACACCCTTCAAATCAGACAAAATAATAGTTTATTTTAAAAAACAAAAAGTGGAAAAAAGCAGCAAATTGGGTAAAATTGTATTTTTTCGGTGGTATCTGGGTCATGTGTGTTGCAAATGTCCAAAACAAATAGTTTTTCAGGCGGTCATTTTTTAGGTCCTTCTCTTCCAAAAGGGGGGTGCAGTTTGCGTGAGCTAAGTTCACTATTGTTGCCATTTCGAGAGTGCAGACTGAAGACGCTTTGAAGTCCTGAGTGGTTCTGATGCATACATGCATGCATACAAGCAAGCACAAGGCCCAACATCACGCATTGTTTGTCTGTTCATTGTGCAGCTCCATCAAGTTCTTTCTTGGTTTTATTGATCCCATTTCTGCCCGTCTTGGAGTCTTGGACTCGTTTTATTTGTCATCGAAATCTTTGAGTACCTGAAATGGAGCAAGAACAAACACCAAAGCAAGCACAACCAGAGGATACTGAGACTATTCAAATAGAGCAACAAGATGCAAAGCAGGATTTTAACAGTGGCAGCAGAAGTAGGGATGCTACTGTGCACGATATCAATTCCACACGTCGAAGCGTCGATCTCGCGAGTTCTAGCAACGTCGACAATCAACAAACGCCACTGGGGGCTTTCGTTCACGGAGCACAAGAAGAGGATGGGGCGAATCAAGAGAGGCAACCTTTATCTCAATCACATGAAAGTTATCAACCCATGGGAAAACAAGAATTGGAATCTATTGATGATCCTTATATTTTATTACTGGCTTGCTTGGAAGAACGCGAGCGTGTTTTACGCGTGGAAGAAGAAAACATGCAGAATTTCTTTTATCTACAAGAAACGCTGGTTTTCAACAAGACAACAGGTTCAATTCAAGAGGGCGACGCGTGCAGATGCTTGACCAGTTCATTCCCGGGTATAAGTTCACCGAGTTTCCCGCCAGGATCTACTACGACACCTGTTCCTTTCAGTCCGCCGACCATTATTCTGGAGCCTACGTCGTCACCAAAGGATCACTGTTCAGAAGACGATCACAGTGTACGTGTTTGAGCGTCGAGTTCCGAAGTTGGTCATGCTTTCTCCGAAGGTTCTTATTAATTACCTGAGACAAAATTTGCAAAGGAGCTAGAAGATGAAATTGGTGAGCTGACGGAAGAAGAGCACGAAGAAATGAGCGGCTGGCTGGAAGACTATTTATTGACGCATCTCAAGGAGAAAATGAAGCACAAAGCTACCGAAGTACGAGAGAAGGGTACGCGTAAGACAGTTAAGGGAAAATCTAAAGTTGAGTTCCACAAGAGTGTCCCTGACGATTCTGAGGAGGAAATTCTGGAGACGGATGACCCACTTCTTTCGAAGGTGCTCCAGCGCATTGATCGGATGAACCAGAAGATCTCTAAGACGCCCAAGGACATTCGGCGTATGCCAAGCTCCAGTCGTTCTCCATCTACTAAGAAAAGTCCCTTTGTTACCCGAGAATCATCGGCCTTTGCCACGCTCACAGAAGTGTGTGGAGGTGTGAAAAAATATGAGTGGTCGGATGACAGTGAAGAGGACAAGACTAACGCTCTGAAAATGAGAATTCCACCGTTCGATGGGCGCAACGTTGAGAAGTATGCAGAAAAACTTGGAGGATACCTAGTGCTCACTGGCAAGGCCAAAGCCAAAGATCGGGTGAAGGCTAACCTCATCGTTCAGGGCATCAAGGATCCTGAACTTCAAGAACGAGTCTCCAAATTGCTCAAAATTGCCACAAGCCTTGAGGACTTTCTGAAAAACCTCCAAGACCTCTATCCTACGCTTGAGACGGACCTCTCAATTCTGGGTGAGATTTAGAAGGTGTCCCATTTACCTTATGACCCAAAACCGGAGCAAGTGCTCAAAATGTTGGAAACAATGGAAAGGCTGTTTGACAAGTTGAACCCAGGAGATATGACTGAGGAGCACAAGCTTATGGAACTTCCTTCGAAGATCAATGATAGACTATTCGTTGAGTCGACCAAGGACGATAACGCTTTTGCAAGGATGCACTCTTATGGTTCATTGAAGGATCTCATGAAGGAGCGCGCACAGGTTTTGGTCGGTTTAAAACATCTTGCCGCTTCTCGTGGTTCTGCATCCGGGCGCACTGCTTCGAGTCCATACCAAGGAAAGCAGAGAGATAAAGAAAAGGACACCTCTTTCTCTGGAGGGCCATCGTCTGGAAGATCAGCTCCCAAATCGGACATCACTGAACTCCTCTCTCAATGCCACTGGATGATTCCCTAGATTGTTTTTTTAAGGTCAAAACCGTTCTACTCAACTCAATCAAGTCTACTCAATTGAATACCCTAGATTTCAATTGAACAACTACTTTCCACCATGTCTAAGTCCCATTTAGTGGCATCTCATGTGGTTACATACTTCCAAGGCCATGACAACCATTTTACAAAATGTATGTCAAACACCTACCATTGATTTTCAAACCCTTGCGACCCTTGCATACCCTATTTTATGCATTTTTCTCACAATTGATGGAGTTGAAAATTCCATTGAACAACAAGAGGATCAACACGCACAATACGCTGGAATGAACACTATCATAAAAAAGTGTGAAGACCATGTATTGATGAACACACTTGTCCTACACCTTGGCATCGGCCTTGTATTGCACCCTCCGGGCCTCCGCCTCCTCATATGTCTTTTGACAATCAATTCTTTCTGCGGCCACGAGGCTAATGACATCCTCTCCGGGTAGTTGCGGGGGCATGATGAGCATTCGCCAACCCGGACAGGTGACCTTTGTCCATTCACTCCTCAGAGCATCATCTAACTCGGAGCCACGCAAAAGCATGGCATCATACCCACAACAAACAGCCCACTCCTTATCACACTCCGAATCCTTTTCCATTTTCTATTGCATGGGAACCGAAAATTTATCTAGGTCTTTAAGACGTAGAGAGGCCCTTGTTGGAGGGACCCCATCTTCCTCAACCACTCTCTCTACTGCCTTGCATTCCTCTTCCTCATGCGCATCATTAGTTGATTCCTCTTTCTCGTTTGGGTCATCCACATCATTGGTTGGTTCCTCTTCCTCTTCCTCTTCCTCCTTTTTTGCTTCCTCCTCAACGTTGCTTGCCACGGCTCCTTTCAAACTGACTTTGAGGCTCTAGAGAGAAAAGGCGACACAAACGGACAAAAGCAAGGGAAATATCCATTCACATGCATGCAATACCACATAAGCGAGTGGAAGCAATGACTCACATTGTTCAAACCAACGGGAATGCAAGGCTACGGAATTGCGCAACATCCGCTTCACACATGTGTTCCGGCAATGCACGTGTGTAAAACACGAGTACCACCCTCCGACCACGCCATTGCCATGGGCCATGCAATGCATGTGAATCAAAGACAACGCCATGTTGTTCGGCGTCACGCAAGTACCCCTCAACGAGGGATCCATCTGCACACGTACCCATTGTGGGGATTGCCCTTCCTTCGTGGTGGATGATCCCCCCCTTCTGCACAAAAAAAGCCCTCCCATGGCAATCCCCCTCCTCCCCCGTCAACACGCAAACCCCTGAAACGCGGTGCTCCTCATATTCATGGCAATGCAATTGCATTGGTGAATGGCCATAACCATAAACAACGGCTATGGCATTCCATTGGAAGGGGTGTGCGCGGAATTCTACTTGGGCATATTGGTTCAATCGGCTCACCAAAATTGAATAGTCTTCCGTGCGGCTCGTGATTTTTATGTTTTTAAATGCGGAAAGTTCCACCGTTGCTCTAAGAATGGCCTTGCGGAACTTGGCACCATACTGCCTCTTGTAGGACCACTTCATCTTCATGATGTCTTGGAATAGCCCTTGTCGACAAATCTCAAGAAAGGAAGTACAAACCTTTCGTTCCACTCTCTCCTCGCTCCTTGAGGTCAATTCGACAATCTCATCCTTTGGTTCTACCGGGGGATTCGGTATTGCCTTCTTGGGAGTATCCCATGGCCTTTTTGTCTCCCTTCTTGGGCACCTCCCTGGGCTCTAAGGCGGCCAATTTCTTCAAAGGCTTCTTGCGCAAGTGCGCACCTACGAGCGAACGAAGTGGATGTGCACCAAGTGGATGCCCCCTTGTTCAATTGAAGTAAATTCCATTCTACTTGTTCAATTGGCCATGTTGAACGTCAATTGAACACACCTGGTTTCTCTTCGGCGGTGTCTTGTGCATGCTTTGCCTTTTTCGATTTCTTCTCGACCACCTCATTCTCTTCATTGCGGTGACACTTCTTCCCCTTTTTGTGGGACTTGCGATTGAAGAAGTTGTTGGAGTGTGGGCCTTGGCGCATGATGGACTCTGGATCTTGGTGCTTGATAGATTTCGCATCGATGGGGAGTGGTTGGACATCGCTCAAGGGCCTCCACATCCACTCCTCGCAAGCGGTTGCTTGTTGCGTTTTTCCCATTGGCTCACTCCCACGTTCCGTTCCTTGATGTGTTCGTACAATGCCGCAAGAATGCATAGTCCTCAACGCGGCTTCAACAATAGTGATGCTTCGAGATCACCAAGGTCCACGAGGGTTGCCGCTTCACGAGGGTGCTTAAGGAGGATTTGCATGCCCCGCGCCGAAACCGCCAAATCTGACACGACCCAATGCGGGTCCGTGGCATCCCGAAGGGCGGTGGCGGCGCTCCTTTAGGTCTCCTGCGGTGAGGCCGCATACGCTGCCATTGGGCTTGGGGCTCCATGACCCCCATGACCTCCACATGGTGTCTTCAAGTGCGGGGCCAACGTCACACCTTGGATCCGGCCTTGGTACCGGTGTGCGCACTCTTCTTGGTACCACTTTGGCGGCGCACTAGCGAATTCAAAACTCCCAGGGCTGGTGGCCCGTGGCTGCCTGCAGGTGTGTGTTTCCCGAGGCTATAGTGGTCCCAAGCGCGATATGTGGCGCACCATACATCGACGCCTGGGTTTCTGTACCCGTTGAGTGTATAAATTCTTTTGAGGGAGGCTTCCTTCTCTTCAAGTGGGGGCCACGTTGGCCTGCAGGGTCCGTAGGCATTGACCATTTTTTGATAACATCGTCTGTAGATAAGGAGAAGCGTGAGATGCGAGCCATGTGGTACATGGAAAATTGCGGTGTTCAGATGCGGCCATTGGGCCCGTCGCAATGCACTTGTAAGTGGCAAGGCAAAAGATGGCTCACCAATTAGATTTGATTCCGGCGGTGGTGGTAGTTGCGGCGCGTGCGGTTGTGCTAGCTGTGTGGTGTCTGGCACGCACTCCGTTGATTTGATTTTGTCCTCTCCCTTGACCTCATCAAGGCCTGTTTCAAATGCATCCTCGAAGACGAATGCCTCTTCCGGGTCGTAGGTTGCCGGCGCTCCCTCATCTTGTGGTTCCACCAATTCCGGTTGCGAAAATTGAGGTTGCGGGAAACCTTCGTGGTGGCCCATGGGGGAAGGCTGGGAGCTTTGGGGGGCTTGACCATCGGGTTGCGATTGGAGGGCACGGATTGCTTGCGACAACTAAAACATGTACAACAACAATGAGACAATGAGCCACAATGAGCAACACACAGACAAAATCCGCAACGAAAATGCAACGCACCGGCACCGCACTGTTCAATTTACAAAATTGAAACTCGTTCGTTCAATTCAAGGTTCAATTGACTATATTGAAATTTCAATTGAACAAAGTGATAACCAAACCGCTACACACATGAAATTTTGGGCCTTACACACACACGCATGAAAAATCGCCATACGTACGGACACACACGAAACAGTGCCATACCCACATGCATGAAACATCACCATACGCACATGCACGAAACATCCCCACACACCTGCTGCCGTTGTGGAGACTCCACGGACCCCAATAGTGCTTGGGCTAGCAATTGTTGATGCATGTCCATCATGCCCCTTCAAAGAGAGAACGCAATAGCTTAAAGTGTATATCCTACACCCACTCACTCCTCCACTTCATCCTTCGATTCACTATTTTCCGCATCGAACCACGGATATACAGCATCCACACTTTTTGGTTCGTGCATTGCGCCCACCGCGTCTCGTTGCGTGCAATGGTCGGAACAAAAAAAAAGAGAAATATATTTTGAAGGGTTTGTTTCATTGCTAAACTCTCTCTATGAAAAAGATCCGCTACACCAGGGGGGAGTGTAGCTAGGTAGGTAGGTAGGTGCACTCGGTCCTGGAGAGGCGCCCCATGGATCCCGCTGGCGGTGCCGCTGTGACAAACAGGAAGAGGCTCCGCGCTTGAAGAGGGGAGGCGGCTTACATCCTGCTAGACCTGACTGGTGCCTCCCAACAAAGCGGCCCCGGGCAACACCGGGAGGGCTGATCGCCGCCAGCGTGACGTACTTATCTCGACAGGAGGGTGTGCCCCCGTGCTTGCGTACGTCCCCTCCTTTGGGCGGAACCTTAGGGGTTCACCGGACTTCCTGGCGTATCCCGTTCCCAAGGCATGCATGCATTTTTTTGGTACTAGGGATCCGAGGCACTTGGGTGTCGCACGCTCTGCCTCGAGTCCCAAAGCAGCACTGGCCTTAGGATGCAGCCTTAACCCCGAGCTCCGGATCTTGATTGGCCGAGTCACCTGCATGGCTCGGGCTGCCTCAGTGCCCGGGCTATGGACACTGGGTTTCCTACTGTTGTGTGGCGCTTGTGTTTGGGTTTGGGTTGTGCTTGGGTTCGGGCTTCGGCTGCGCCCCGCCACTCCTGGCTGGGGTGTTGGGGTGTGTATGTGTTCGTGTGCGCGCTCCCCTTGTACCCCGCCACTCCTGGCTGGGGTGTGCGGTGTGGGTGTGCGTGTTTGGACTCGGGTTTCAGCTTTGCCCCGCCACTCCTGGCTGGGGCGGTGGGTTGTGTGTGTGCTGGTGTGCGTGCTCACGCAATGATGTCCCACACGCAACACGACGTCGCGCGATCGCAGTAGAAGAAAAAAAAATACCAAGAAAACGACGCACCGCCAGAAAAAATAAAGCGGGAAATCGTCTTTTCCGACCTCAGAAACCCCCCCAAAAGTCTTACGCCGCTGTTTGGCGAGGTCGCAAAATTTAGGACACTCACAAAAAAAGACGAACAATCGAGTCGCGACGGCAAAGAAGCTGAGCGTTGCTTGCCCCAAACCACCTAGCAAAGTGCGTGCCCTAGGCGCTAGGGACTTGTGCGCACCCCAAAACAAACCACACATAAACAACAACAACGCCACCGGTCGCCGCAAAACAAGTACGTTATATGCCGCGCAACGCTAGAAACCAGCGTAACAAGCACAACGCGGTAAGAGGTAGACAAGGAGAGAACAAGTATGTAACAAACCGCACCACGGTGGAGATATGCCGCAAGTATGAGACCAAGCAATGCAAGCCCATTCGCATAGGGAATACGATGGCGCCGTAACACGCGAAGGTGATAAAAAAAAAGAAGCCGCACAAGTATGTTGCATGTCATGCACGAATAACACACACAAGCAACAACAACGCAACTGGCCGCCGAAAAACAAGTATGTTATATGCCACGCCATGCATATCGCCGTAGCGCATAACGCCATGCATGGCGCCGTAAAAAACACAATACACCAGGAAGGAAGTTACATGCCATGCAACGCCAAAATGCGCCGCCACGAAGAGCGCAACGAAAACCGCACCGGCAAGGAAGACCAACAAGAGGTGACACCGAATGAATGCCTATACCCACCCCCGCACACATAGGGAATGAAAGGTATGCCCGTACGTGCATGCCCGTATCGCCGCAAGGTCATCACCGCCACGGACGAGCAAAATGATATGAAGGGGCACAACGGGGGAACACAAAACCAACAAAGGAGAGAGGAACGCACGAAGGAGGCCACACACCACCGAGGGGAAGCACAACACACATAAAAGCACACGAACAAAAACTAAACATACACAACATGCACACGCGGCTTGTTGGATCCAAGTATGTTACATGCCATGCTACGCTACGCAACGAACACGAGATTAGAACGGCAACCGCGCCAACAAAGGTAAAAGGTGACCACGAGGCGTAACCGAGATGTGCCCACCCCCCACCCGCACGCCCGCTTACGTAGGAGGTGAAAGGGAGCGAAAGGGGACAAAAGGTATGCCGCCGCATGCAAACGAATAGTAGGCAAGGGGAGAGCCACACACCGCCACCAAGAGCGAAAGTATGTTACCATGTCGTGCCACGCCGCCAACCGCCCGGCCCGGGCCACCAACCGAGACGGGAAAAAACAAATGGCCTTCGGCCAGGGAGTGGTTGTCACGGGGGGCTAACGGTCCTGCCCTGCGGTGCAATGCGGGGCAATCGTGACAACTGCTCTTACAGCACAACCACCCTTTTTGTTGCGCTGATTAGAACATACACACTTATGCATAGCGTCGTGTGCCGGATTCCGACATACACACGTTGCCACGCTTCCTTGTGCATGCACCCACCTTCCCTTCTCTTCACAGGTCCAAAGGAGAAGTGTGTGCTCGTGTTTGCGTCGTTTGTACGTTAAAGCAGGGTTGTCTTAGACGCTTAGGCTTGTTTTGCGTCGTGCCGTCGTCTCTCATTTGCCATTCTCTAAATGTCACGCCGCGCACACGGGAAGGTCAGCGGGAAGCGACGAGCGCCCGGCCCACGCCATACACACGTAGGCAAAGCAAGAGGACTAGGACACACTAAGATTGTGGGGAAAAAAACAAGTATGTTGCATGTCACGCCGCGCACGCGAGACGGACAACAAACAAAGGTGGCGGCCAAAGAGGTGAGTGGAGCCAGGACGAGAGCAAGTAGGATATAAACCTACGCCAAACGACGCACGATAAAAGACGCCGTAACAAGCACAACACGGTAAGAAAAAGGAGAGAGGAGCACACGAACGAAGCATAAATAGGTAACATACGACACCGCTGCGGGAGTAAGAGACCGACCGAGGATGGCACTGCTGAGGTGCCATGTCGCGACAAAACCCCCGCCGCCGCACGCCCGTTTGCATCCTTTCTCTTCGCAGGTTCAAAGGAGAAGGCCCAACGAGAGAGAACGACGAGCCCGCAAGGAAAAAGACCGAGACACGCACCAAAGCGGAGGCAGGGGAAAGGTGCATGCCAGGGAGAAGGGTAGAGGAAAGGGTAAAGAGCAACGAAGCCACGAAAGGAACAGTGGGTAGCAAGCGGCCGAGCAAGGGGCTCGCACAGGGAAGGGGGCACGGCAGGCACACGGCGAGCGCAACACCGCACCGAGACACCGGAGAGGGGAGCACCAGAGGGACAAGAGAAGAGCGGCACCGCGCACCACGACACGCACGGCACAGACACCACACACACCGCACACACCCAACGAGCCCCAACAGCCCGCCCAGTGGGCGGGCAGTCGGGGGAGGGACAGCCCCTGACCTCAGACACCCCTCACAATTGTGGAAGGCACCCCCCCCGGGGACGCCCTTCCGCCACCCCCACAGCGAGCAACGCCGGCCCGCAAGGCCGCACGCTGTGGGGCCGGTGCTGGGTCCCCACGCCCGCACCGACCGCACCCGGGACACACGGGTCGCGGAACCCAGGCTGCCCGCTCCAGAGGACGGGCGGCCGGGGGAGGGACAGCGCCTGACACCAGGCGCCCCTCACAACGGTGGCAGGCCACCCCCCCCGGGGATGGCCCCCCACCGGCCCCGCGGCACGCAGCCCCCACAGGGCATGCAGGCCAAGGGGACAGTGTTGGGCGCCCACACCCACACACCCGCGCCCACAGCACGTGGGTGGCGGACCCCAACAGCCCGCCCAGTGGGCGGGCAGTCGGGGGAGGGACAGCGCCTGACCTCAGACGCCCCTCAAAATGGTGGAAGGCACCCCCCCCGGGGACGCCCTTCCGCCAGCCCCACAGCGAGCAACGCCGGCCCGCAAGGGCGCACGCTGTGGGGCCGGTGCTGGATCCCCACGCCCGCACCGACCGCGTCCGGGACACACGGGTCACGGAACCCTGGCTGCCCGCTCCAGAGGAGGGCCGTCCGGGGGAGGGACAGCGCCTGACACCAGGCGCCCCTCACAACGGTGGCAGGCCACCCCCCCCCGGGGATGGCCTCCCACCGGCCCCGCGGCATGCAGCCCCCACAGGGCATGCAGGCCAAGGGGACAGTGTTTGGCTCCCACACCCACACACCCGCGCCCACAGCACGTGGGTGGCGGACCCCAACAGCCCGCCTAATGGGCGGGCAGTCGGGGGAGGGACAGCGCCTGGCCTCAGACGCCCCTCACAATGATGGAAGGCACCCCCCCCGGGGACGCCCTTCCGCCACCCCGACAGCGAGCAACGCCGGCCCGCAAGGGCGCACGCTGTGGTGCCGGTGCTGGGTCCCCACGCCCGCACCGACCGCACCCGGGACACCGGGTCGCGGAACCCTGGCTGCCCACTCCAGAGGGCGGGCGGCCGGGGGAGGGGCAGCGCCTGACACCAGGCGCCCCTCACAACGGTGGCAGGCACCCCCCCGGGGGACACCCTTCTGCCACCCCCACAGCGAGCAACGCCGGCCCGCAAGGGCGCACGCTGTGGGACTGCTGCTGGGTCCCCACGCCCGCACCGACCGCACCCGGGACACACGGGTCGCCGAACCCTAGCCGCCCGCTCCAAAGGAAGGGCGGCCGGGGGAGGGATAGCGCCTGACACCAGGCTCCCCTCGCAACAGTGGCAGGCCACCCCCCCGGGGACAGCCCCCCACCACCCCCGCGGCACGCAGCCCCCACAGGGCATGCAGGCCAGAGGGACAGTGTTGGGCCCCCACACCCACAAACCCGCGCCCACAGCACGTGGGTGGCGGACCCCAACAGCCCGCCTAATGGGTGGGCAGTCGTGGGAGGGACAGCGCCTGACCTCAGACACCCCTCACACAATGGTGGAAGGCGCCCCCCCCCGGGGACGCCCTTCCGCCACCCCCACAGCAAGCAACGCCGGCCCGCAAGGGCGCTCGCTGTGGGGCCGGTGCTGGGTCCCCACGCCCGCGCCGACCGCACCCGGGACACACGGGTCGCGGAACCCCGGCTACCCGCTGCAGAGGACGGGCGGCCGGGGGAGGGACAGCGCCTAGCACCAGACGCCCCTCGCAATGATGGAAGGTACCCCCCCCGGGGACGCCCTTCCGCCGCCCCTACAACGAGCAACGCACCAACGCACCAAGGCACCAGCCACGGGACATCCGCACTCCACCCCCTGCTATTAGGCACAGCGACACAACAATGGCGGGACCCGCGCCCCCACGCAAAACACGCCCCCGATCTCCGACGCTGGAGGCAGCACACGAGGTCATCAGGGCGCTGGGACTCAGAGACGGCGAAGGAGACCCCCCACAAGGGGACGCGGGCACGGACTCCGACCTGGAGGCAGTACCGGAGCCCCCCATGGGAGGCGCGCCCGCGGAACGTGCGCCGCCGGCGGGCAGCGTGCCCACACTCTGCCCCGCGTGGAAACAGGGCCACCGCACCGGCGAAGGCTGGTGCCCGAAACAGCACCCTCAACCCGGCCCCGATGACGGAGCACTGCCCAAGGTGAGACCCGCGGCGGCATGCGCCGCCCTACGCTACGGGGTGGCACAGGGCTGGATGCTTTACCCGCAGACCCACATCCCAGCCGCGGGCACGTCCAACCGCCTAGGCCGCCTGGGGTTGCAGCGCCGCGTCGAGGCCGCGCACCCAGGAGGCGTGGTGGAACAGTGGCTAACGCTCCGCAGCCCGTCCGCCGCGGAAGGCCACTGGTACCTCCAACAACACCTCTTCCTACCACGGGCGGCCCCGGAACACCGCCGACAAAACCCGTACCACACGCACCCGGAGCGCCGAGGCGCGCAGGGCTTTCCGCAGCCAGTCCCGCCCGCCCTCTTGCCAGGGCAGGGCCCGGAGGCGCTGCAGCAGGGCACCCCGCTTGACACCGCCACCACGGTACAACAAAGGGGACGCGACGGCGCAGATGGTGCCGAACCGGACGTCACGAACTGCAGAGCGGTGGCCTGGATGGCAGCCTGCAGGCACCTCGCCCGAGATACCACGGGGCTCCGGCAGTACAGACCAACGGACCGCACGGCGCTGGCGTCCGCGGTCGCGGCCGTCACCATGGGTCCCGTGGCGGCGTGGCCGGCGCAACTGCTGCCCCACGTCCCCTGCCGCGCCACGCAGGCCGCAACGCACGCGCCGACGGCACCCCTCACGGCGGAGCAGCTATAGGTCGTCGCGGCGGCGTTGCTAGCGGACAGCGGGGAGAGCTTCGTCCACCACCACGGCCCGGCGCAGATTGCGGGAAGCATACAAGGGCCGCAGCGCGATGCACCAGACTCGTGGCATGCCACACTCCGCGGGCGCACCCGCGTCTGGGATGCGGGCGATGGCACACTCCCGTCCGGGCCTCAGAAGGAAGAGGCGCTGGTGCTGCAGACGGCAGGCTACCAGGCCATCCTGCACGGCCACGCCGGAGGGTACCGGTCGCACGTCCTGGCCGGAGGCCGCTGGACTGTCTGGCACAGCACCGCCAGGCAAGGGGCATTCCCGCCCCTGCCCCACGTCTACTGGCAGCAGGGGCCCACCCAGGCCTACTGTATGTCGGCGGACCCCTGGCCGCTGGCAGTCCTGCTACACACCGTCAGCGCCCCCAACAAGAGGCAGGAACAGGGGTGGGTCAACCCCCCCGCACTGGTGTGGAGCCCCGACCAGGAGGAGCATCTACGGGCCGCGTGGCAGGGAGACGCCATCAGGGCCACGGACGTCCCGGACCTCCACGCGGGGCCAATCACGCACGCCCACGCGGCGGCTACCCTGGCGCTGGCCCAACGGGGACAGCAGAACCCGCAGTGGGTGGTCTGCATGTTCAGCCCGGCGGACGCGCACGTCGTCGTCCGCGACCCCGAGCGCCTGCCGGGGCCGGAAGCCGTGGTCCGCGTGGCAGACTGCACCCGCATGATCGTCAAGGCGCTACGGGAGGGCGAGCGCCACGCCCTCCTGCTCCAGGTCAGGCTGAAGGACAACGCCCGGGCGGTGAGGCCGGGGGTGTGGCCGGCAGCGGCACACCCCGCCGACCTAGAGCTCCAGCTGGCGGTCCGGACCACAGTGCACCACTGGCTACAAGCCTTCCACGACCTGCAATGGAGGGGCAAACCCGACCGCCAAATCAGCTCCACGCACTGGCAAACGTGGTTGCAAGCGGATGCGCAGCGCGATGCCATCCGGGGTCTCGGGCCCGCGCCCGCGACACGAGCCCTCGATGCGGCGCCCCCTGGCCGCACACTGGCGCCACACACGGTGCCACTGGCCAACCTGCCCTTCGAACCAGCGGCGGAGGGCGCCATCCGGAAGTCGGTGCCGCTCCCCCCGGCGCGAGGGGCCACGGAGCCGACGAAATGCCCCCTGTGTGCAGACAAGTACTACACAAGCGGGGCAATGCTGGAACACCTGGCGTGGCACGCGGTGCACGCTGCAGCCCCGGCGGACGACAAGGAGGCGTCCTCCAACATCCTGCAACCGAGAGCACGGAGGTCCCCATGGCACGCCCCGTACGCCCGGCGCCCCCAGCCCCAGGCAGCCGACCACGCAGACAGCGATGAGGAGGCACCCAGGGGGGGCCCCGGGGACCGGCGGTGCGGCCCAACCAGGGTCCATGTCCATCCCCGCGGGGCTGGCCCCCCTGCCCCCCCTGGCTCCCCCGGCCCCCCGGGCCCCCCTGTGGGCCCCGCTGGGAACGGGCTCAGCGGATGCGGCGCATCCGGATGCCCTGGCTGCGCCGGCGAACCCAGCGGCGATGCCGATGCGCGATAGCTGACACCAGGAGGACACGGCGGGCGACGCCCTGTGGCTCCTCTCGTGGAACCTGCGCAACGGCCTCGTGCCGCCAGACCGGTCCCTCCGGGACACTCTCTGGCGGCACCGGGGGCCGGCAGCCTGTACCGACAAGGAGCACCTCATCACCGGCATGCTACCCCAGGAGGCAGGCTTTGCCATCATGCTCCAGGAAACAGGGATCGCCACCATGGCGTAGGAGTTGCACGTGACCGCGGCGCTCCGGGACAAGGGGTACACCGCCTTCTTCAGCAGCCGGCTGGAGGAGACGGGAGCCACCTCCACCTCGGGAGGGGGGGGCCTCCTCACCGCGGTCAGCAGCAAGTACGTGGGGGAGCACGAGGTTCTCAGCTTCACGGAAATCGTCCCCGGGAAGGCCGCACCCTCACCCTCATCAACGTCCACGGGCCGCAAGCAGGGTGCTCCCCGTGGGCGGGACGGGCGGCGTTCTGGGCCGACATACAAATGTATGCCACGGCACGCAGCCTCGGTGGGAGGCACCCGGTGGTCATCGCCGGCGACACCAACATCTACATGGATGCCACCACCAACCCGGCCACGGAGCACTTCCGAGCGGGCAGGGAGGCCTGCGGTTTCCGGAGGGCCGCGGCAGGCGGCGAGGAGGACATGACCCCCACGCTCCACCCGTCCCGGCACAGGGTGGACACCTTCCTGGTCAACGAGCCCCTCCTGCTGTGGTCCCTGCGGGAAAGCGTCTGGGCTCGCGGCATGGCACACCCCCAGGTGGACGGCTCGGACCACCTCCCGGTCCGCCTGGCCCTGCCGGGCCTCCTCAGCGCAGCAGGGCGCGCGGCGATGCCCACCCCCTACAGCCACACGGAGGGCCGCCTCCTCCCGTACGACGCCGAGGCCGCCCCCGTCCAACACCACCTGTGGGCGGCGGTCACCGCCGCGCAGGATGAACACTCCCTTGCGCCCTGGCTTGGTCCCGCAGAGCAGCACGACTACGGGTCCATGCCCGCGGCCGCGGTAGACAAGGTGTTGGAACACCTCCACGCGACGCATGACGCCCTGGCGCGTGTGGTGGGACGCCGGCAGCCGTCCCCGGCGGGGACGGACCTGCTGGAGGGGGACCTCCCGGAGAGCAGAAAGCGGCTCCAGGCGGCGGTCCTCCGCTATGACACCCTGGCAGCGCGCGCGCCGGCAGCGTACCAGGCGGACGCGGCACGGCATGGCATCCGGTCCGAGGCGGCGCTCCGGCTCACGGAGGAGCTGCGGGGTGTGTCGCCCGGGTTCTGCCCGACCACACAGGGCCAGCTACAGGAGGAGCTGGAGAAGCAAGCAGCCGCCCTCGAGGAGGACATTCGCCAGCTCCGCGCACTGTTGGCGGCAGACCTCAAGCGCGCCATCAAGGACTTCTGGCGCCGCCACGCCCCCGACATCGCCAAGCGATGGAAAGCCGTGCGGGGAGCCATAGAGGTAGAGGCCCCGGGCCTGTCAGGCATCTGGAACGTGCGGGTCCCCAACACCCAAACGCTCCTCACGGAGGCCCACGATGTGATGTTCGCAGGTAGGTAGGTAGGTGCACTCGGTCGTGGAGAGGCGCCCCATGGTTCCCCCTGGCGTTGCCCCTGTGACGAACAGGCAGAGGCTCCGCGCGTGAAGAGGGGAGGCGGCTTACTTCCCGCTAGACCTGACTGTTGGCCCCCAACAAAGCGGCCCCGGGCAACGCCGGGAGGGCTGATCGCCGCCAGCGTGACGTGCTTGTCTCGCCGGGAGGGTGTGCCCCCGTGCTTGCGCACGTCCCCTCCTTTGGGCGGAACCCTAGAGGTTCACCGGACTTCCTGGCGAATCCCGTTCCCAAGGCATGCATGCACGTTCTTAGTACTAGGGTTCCGAGGCGCTTGGGTGTCGCACGCTCCGCCTCGAGTCCCAAAGCAGCGCAGGCCTCAGGATGCAGCCTTACCACCGGTCTCCAGATTTCGTTGGGCCGGGTCACCTGCATGGCACGGGCTGCCTCAGTGCCCGGGCTGTTGGCACTGGGTTTCCTACTGTTGTGCAGCATTTGTGTTTGGGTCCGGTTGGCGGTTGGGTGTGGGTTTTGTTAACCCCGCCAGTCCTGGCTGGGGTCTTGGGTGGGTGTGTTTGGGCACGGTTTGTGGTGTTGTCCCTCTAGTGTCGGCTGTTTGTGGTGTTCGTGGTTGGGCTTCTGTTCCGGCCTGCTTTTGGGACGTGTGTGGTTTCGTGGGCGCCCCGCTTGCCCCCTGCCGTTTCCGGTTCCGGCGTGCGGTGTGGGCGTGTGTACTCGGCCCGGGTCTCGGCTGTGCCCAGCCCTTCTTGGCTGGGTTGTCGGGGTGTGTTTTTTGCGCTTTTGTTTTTTCTTTTTTTTTTCCCGTCCCGGGCTTTGTGGTCCCTGTCCCTCCATCCCCTTTCTTTCGGGTTTGGCTGGTGGCTCTCTTTTTTTTTTTTTCGTTTCCGTGTCCCTTTTCCCCGTGGGCCGCTGTTACTGGCTTGGTGTTGCCGGTTTTGGGTGGGTGGTCCCCCTGTGCCTCTGTGGGGGTCCTGTCTTCGGTGCCTTCTGGGGCGGGGGTTTGGCCGCCTCTGGTGGGGTTGGCGGGCGGTTTGGCGGCTGTGGGCTGTTTTCGTGCCTTTTCCCCCTCCCCCCTTCTTTTTTTTTTAGGGGGGGGGGGGGCTTGCCTGTTCCTCCCTCTGCCTTCCCTGGGCTGGCGCACGCACTGGCCTGCATTCAGTGTTGTCTGGCTGCTGTTTTCAGTTGCGTTCTGTGTGGCCGCGTTCCGGCCCCATGGGTCGGGTGGGCTATGTACACGGTGGGCTCGGCGCCCCTTCTTGCCGGGTTAGGTCCTGGCTCTGCCGGCTGGGCGGCTGCGCCAGGCGGCTGCTTGTGGTTTTGGGTTAGGGGGCTGGGTTTCAGATTCCCGACCGCCGTGCGCAATAGAAAATCGCCAAAAAGTCCACTTTTTTTCGCAGTTGGAAGCAAAGTAAAGGCATGAGCGTGTTCCCGAGATCAATACCTTGTTGCTGACCTAAAAAAATCCAGATTGGCAGGCACAGATTTTGAGAAATTCACACTTTTCTAGCCAAAAACCACTCTTTTTCATGGTTTTAGGGTCTATGGAGGCCATGTAGAGGGCCTTACAGGGCTGGAAGAGGTGGTATAGAGGTGATATATGAACAAATTGTCATCACCATTGGTAGAAGCCTACATGACAAGCGATGTTTTGCCTTTATTCTAGGCTATTCATCCCTTTCTCATGCACCATGCGGCCCAATATCCATATGGTTCATGGTGCAAATACAACATATGGGAGTGCAACACACATGTTGATGACCACATAACAGAATGCATATATTTGCCATGAAGTGTTATGACGAAGTTATGCACATACACATGCACATGCACGAGATTCATGCAATAGGAAGACGAAAGCACCATCTACACCCGCATTTTCAGCTTGGTTTCACGATGTTTCTTTGATAAGTCTTCTATTGCCTCGTTTGCCGTGCCAACCATTCAACAACCTTTGCGGCGACCCGAAAAACCGCAATTGTAAAAGTTCAAGAACACCAAATATTCACCAACGCGTTTGGCCTCTTTATCTACTACACCATCGTACTTTGAGAACATTCATCAATGGCCCCGAAGAAACATGCCGCCACGAAGACGTGCACACCCGCGCGCCAATATTGCAACCATTGCAAAGCATTGACCGATCATGACACAAAAGGACACATACATACGAAAAAACCAAAACCACGCCCGTCATCCAACCCGAGTGAGAAGAAGGACCGAGACAAAATGTTGTGCTTTTTCTGTATGAAGAGTGGACACTTGGCGAGAAATTGTCCACGGAAACTACACGCCGAAGATACCGATGAAAATGGAGACATTATCCGACTTGAAGTGTGTTGGAATTGTGGCGGTACAGGACACAGTGGTGGCAAATGCGAAGAAATTACGGGAAGACCGTTGAACGTGCGCCGAACACTCACCAACAGATCATTGTTCAGGAAAGCGCGTGATGAAGGCTTGGACTTCGCCGATATTGCTATGCGTGCACCAGGTGTAGAGAAAGGAGCAAGTGGCATTCTTGGAGACGCGCCAATTGATGACGGTATGGAATGTGACGAGGCAACGCCTACGGCTGCTCATGCTATCAAAATCTCACTCCATGACTCTACGGGCATCACCGCCGAATTTGATGATGCACTCATGACGCTCTTGCTAACACGTGCGGACACGGCGGAATCACCGGTCGTTGAGAGATCTAAAGATTTCGTGATTCTTCGGTTTAACAATGAAGAAGATGCACAACAAGCAACCCAGCGCCTTCACAACACCAAAACCGACGATGATGACACCATTGAGGTCAAACGGGTTCATGAGAATGACACCGCCGACAAGAACAAGACACTCCCGTTGAAAAAGCGCCCGGTGAACTCATTGAACAGCGAACAGATGCCTCTGGTGGCATCTGGTTTGCCATCCATCGCAGCGAACACAAGATGGACAGAATAGGTACCGGGTCCAGAGACCAGTTTGAAAACTTCTCTTTTGAACAGGTATACGAGTATGTGAAGTGGGAACTGGAGGAGAACTGCCTTTTCACTGTGAGCAATCGAATATACAAACAAATCAGGGGAGTCGCCATAGGGGGTGCCCTGTCTGCCCAGCTGTCATGCCTGTACTGTGTCGACAAGGAGCATGCGTTTTACAGCCAGACAGTGTACCAGATGCGCTCCCAGGTGACCAAATACATCACACCGTCCCTTCTCCCACACCGCCCGTTCAGATTTCGTGATAACCTGGTGGGTGTGGCACGGGGCCGCCTGAAACTACCCAAAGTGCAAGCCCTGTTTGAACACATATATGGCCTCAAGCTACAGGTGGAGGGACAGGGCCTGACACTGCAGACACTTGAATCACACCTCACAATCGACCAACACACAGGCACCATCACGGTAGCACTCAAGGATAAAGTGTCATACCATCATAACCCAGAGCCCACCAGAAGGTATGTACGCTATCCCGATGTATACTCCCCGAACGCTCGAAGCATCCTCCGTTCCCTTGTGCCAGCCTTAGCACTGAAGTGTACATACTACCAGACAGACTGGCAGAGCCTGCGTCAGAATTGTTTGCAGACAATTCAGGAGCTACACACCAAAGGGTACCCAGGGCGATGGTGGGAGGGCTCTTTCAAGACGAGCCTCGCCAGATTTGGTTTTCCAGAACAGTGCAGACACCAGCTGAACACATGGGTACAGAATCGCGGCAGGAGAACACAGGAGTAACAGCAGGGCGCCCAGACACACACTGGGGGCCCTGCATGGTGCAAATACAACATATGGGAGTGCAACACACATGTTGATGACCACATAACAGAATGCATATATTTGCCATGAAGTGTTATGACGAAGTTATGCACATACACATGCACATGCACGAGATTCATGCAATAGGAAGACGAAAGCACCATCTACACCCGCATTTTCAGCTTGGTTTCACGATGTTTCTTTGATAAGTCTTCTATTGCCTCGTTTGCCGTGCCAACCAAATCATAGGTAGGGTTTTGATCACCTATCACTGTCCACACACATGTTTGGGGCTTGGGTTGGTATTGTATGCATTTGAATGATAAGAACTACATAAAATATGATACTATGTGCATAAGAATGGGATGAACAATGAACATTTGAGGTGTTTTTGGCCCTATTTTGCACCGTTTGTGGTCCATTTCCATATGGTTCATAGGTAGGCTTTTGCGTGCCTATCACCGTACACACACATGTTTGGGGCTTAGGTTGTTATTGTAAGCATTCGTATGATAGGTGCTACATATAATATGATAGTATGTGCATAATAATGGGATGAACGATGAAGATTTGAGGTGTTTTTGGCCCTATTTTGCACCGTTTGTGGTCCAACATCCATATGGTTCATAGGTAGGGTTTTGATCACCTATCACCGTCCACACAGATGTTTGGGGCTTGGGTTGGTATTGTATGCATTTCAATGATAACAACTACATAAAATATGATACACGGGCATAAGAATGGGATGAACAATGAACATTTGAGGTGTTTTTGGCCCCATTTTGCACCGTTTTGTAGTCCATTTCCATATGGTTCATAGGTGGGTTTTTGCGTGCCTATCACCGTCCACACACATGTTTGGGGCTTAGGTTGTTATTGTAAGCATTCGTATGATAGGTGCTACATATAATATGATAGTATGTGCATAAGAATGGGATGAACGATGAAGATTTGAGGTGTTTTTGGCCCTATTTTGCACCGTTTGTGGTCCAATATCCATATGGTTCATAGGTAGGGTTTTGATCACCTATCACCGTCCACACACATGTTTGGGGCTTGGGTTGGTATTGTATGCATTTGAATGATAAGAACTACATAAAATATGATACTACGGGCATAAGAATGGGATGAACGATGTAGATTTGAGGTGTTTTTGGCCCGTTTTTGCACCTTTTGCGCTCCATATCCATATGGTTCATAGGTAGGGTTTTGATCACCTATCACCGTCCACACACATGTTTGGGGCATAGGATGGTATTGTAAGCATTTGAATGCTGGGTAAGAAATAAAATATGATACTACGGGCACAAGCATGGGATGAACAATGTAGTTTTGAGGTGTTTTTGGCCCGTTTTTGCACCATTTGTGCTCCATATCCATATGGTTCATAGGTAGGGTTTTGATCACCTATCACCGTCCACACACATGTTTGGGGCTTGGGTTGGTCTTCGTATGCATTTGAATGATAAGAACTACATAAACTATGATACTACGGGCATAAGAATGTGATGAACGATGTAGATTTGAGGTGTTTTTGGCCCGTTTTTGCACCTTTTGCGCTCCATATCCATATGGTTCATAGGTAGGGTTTTGATCACCTATCACCGTCCACACACATGTTTGGGGCATAGGATCGTATTGTAAGCATTTGAATGCTGGGTAAGAAATAAAATATGATACTATGTGCACAGGAGTGGGTTGAACAATGTAGATTTGAGGTGTTTTTGGCCCGTTTTTGCACCATTTGTGCTCCATATCCATATGGTTCATAGGTAGGGTTTTGATCACCTATCACCGTCCACACACATGTTTGGGGCAAAAGATGGTATTATAAGTATTTGAATGCTAGGTAATAAATGAAATATGATACTATGTGCACAGGAGTGGGTTGAACAATGTAGATTTGAGGTGTTTTCGGCCCATTTTTGCACCTTTTGTGGTCCATATTCCTTTATCTAGGGCGGTAACAGGGTCAAATTTGGGGTAACAGGTCATTTTTTTCAAGTTGGGTTATATGGGGGTTTTTTGAGGTGCCGGACCTTGGTAACATAGTGTCACCCTCTCATTCAACACATGTGACAGGAAGAATTGCAAAGTTTGCCTTTTTGTGCTTGTTGTTACCGCAAATGTGTTACCTGCCTGTCGTGTGTTCTGCTGCAAGCCTTGAGTTTCGCGGTAACAGGTATACGGGGTAACACCCTAGCGGTTAGGACCCGTCTTTTTTTCAAATCGTGAAGCTGTAGCTTCAGAGGGGGGGGGGGGGGGGTGGGGCCGGCTTCACAGCTGGAGAAAATTGTGCAATGCCAAATTTGGACCTGATTTGGCGGATTTGGGGCCTGTGGTGGCGGCGCGCTCCCTGCCTTCGGCGGCGCGCTCACAGCAGGCCAGCCCATCGACGGCCTTAACAACGATGCTAATAGTGTTAGTTCTATCCAATTGCCAATTAGGACACGATTCGGAAACAAGGGTGACTCCGGTGGATGATAGAAGGCCCGGAGTTAAGGATCTGGCTAAACCCTGGTGTGGTGCCTCAGCCCACACCGGCTGTCCCCCTTGGGTGCATCAATGCACTTGGGAGGGGACTGGTACACGTTAATGGGCGCATTTGCTTCGGCTTTTGCCACGCCTACGTGTATGGGGGATCACAAGTCCCTTGAAGCCGGAGGAGCCCAAGTGGAAGATGAGTGGACTAGGAGGCAACTGAGGTAGGCGCATCGTTGTTAAGGTACGAATGGGTGGATGCTCTGCAACATGACTCATGCGAGTGCCACAATTGTACGATTCTGCCTCAAATGCCTTGCTGAATTCTGAGCTGCAATAGCATTCACCATGTGAGTGCCACACAATGCACAATTGTCTCAAGTTGCAGGATTTGTCTTGATTTGTTTTGAAGTGCACTGGTGTTGATTCCGTATATCAATGCACAGCCTTGCTTTGATTTTAGTTGTAGACTTCGTAGAAGCCTTCCACTCTGCCTTGTGTTTTTGTTGGATTCCGATTTGCGTTGCATTGCTATGGCATCTAAAATCGGCGACGTCAGCCGTGCGACCCGGGCCTCCCTACTGCGCGCGAACGGTGTTTATTGATTGTAGGAAGGTGCGCCTTTGCTTCACTTTTGTTTGTAGAGGTCGTAGGAGCCTCGCACAAGGAGTGGTTTTTTTCCTGTGTACTAGTGAGCAGATGATACAATTAGATTTGCAGTGCATGTCAAAACGGCGACGTCAACAAAGTGCGCTAGTGGCTTTTAATGTGGTCCAACGTTGTTCATTTGTTGTACGAAGGCACGCCCCTGCCAAAGCCTACCGGGGAGTAGATAAGGTTGTCCCTCACAAGCGCCGCGGGGAAGAAGAGAGTGAAGGGGAGGACGAGGCAGAGGTAGAGGCCATTGTTGGGAAAGCGATGCGGGATGGGGTGGTGCATTATGTAGTTCGGTGGAAAGGGTATGGGGAGGGGGATGACACAGAGGAGCCCGCAGAGTCATTGCGCCATTGTCAGGAGTTGGTAGATGCATATGAGAGAGAAAATGGTGATGAGACCATGTATGAGCCTGAAAGGATCATCAAATCAGTAAAAAGGCGCGGGAAGGTGCATTATCAAGTGCGCTGGAAGGGGTTTGGGGCAGAGAGCGACACCGTCGAACCGGAGGGTAACCTGCCGCCGTGGCTTCTTGAGCAGTTCAGGTGTGATTCAGGTGTCGTTGACATTTAGATAACTCCATTGGATGTCTACTGTTGTTTCCAGTCGTTGAGGTGACTCCGACGCAAATGATCAATGAGGTCACACTTTGGTGTCCATTAATGCTTCAATTGCTTGTGTTTTGTTTGTGGGTTCCAAAAGGGAGGGCGTTTTCATGTGCAACACTGGTTAGTAAAGGAATACGCAAAGCTGGTAGGCAACCACTTGCAGATTTGGTCGGGCAGCTTCACCGGGAGGGGGGGGGGGGGGGTCTTGGCCTTCTGAAGCTACAGCTTCAGGTTTTGAAAAAAAGACGGGTCCTTACATCAGCGGTAACAACAACCAAATGGGCAGAGGTGCAATAATAATTGAAAATAAAATTCCCTCAAGAAAACGCGACCTTCACGACCCTGTCAGTTTGATTGTAACACCCTTGCACTCCACAATGAATTTTTTTGTCTTGATTTGACGTGCCTATTTCTTGCAAACCTAAAATTGTGCTCAATAGAGCGGCAGAGGCATCTCTCCCTCTGGGTAACAATTTTCCTGGGTAACAGGTCAGCGGTTACACCTGCGGTAACACTACACATGCCAATCATGTCCCATTAGGGCCCTGTTTTTCCTCATTATGCCCCTTCCACCGGTTCCGAAGAAGTTTCACAAGGAGCTGACTGCCGGATCGACGCTGTACAGTGTCCGCTGGGGTGATGTTGCCCGTGCCGGGGCTCCTGTGGTCCTTCAGGTATCCCCTTTGCACCATTGCTTGGTGTGCCCTGTTTTCAACGGGTTGGGTAACACGTACCTGTTACCGGTTACACACGTGGTAACACCCCCCATTCTTACTGCACTTACTTTCCTTGCAGTTGAAGGCCAAGAAACAAGGCCAGCCCAACTTTGTTTGCGGCTGGGTTTCCAAGGGCAGCCATTCGGCCCTGACCATGAAGACGGCGTTGGCCTACGACGTTGATGAGGGGGAATGTCTGGACATCCAGACCCTCCACGGGCCAGTGACCTTTCAGGCAAAGGAGTGTGGGAACACCTGGGGATTTTACAAAGGGGGGCAAGAGAAGGGCAGGGGCAAGGAGGTGCAGGCAACAGGCAGTGGCAGTCATTCAGCAGCAGCCAGCAAAGCCCCCACCAAATCAGCCTTGAAGCCCCCAAGACAGACCCGAACACTCACCCCAGCTTCAGTTGCAGCCAAGGCAGTCCGGCAGAGGTCCCAAGTGGATGTTGACAGGGAGGTGGACAGTGATGATGATGATGATGACCAGGGACCAGGGACTGACGAGGAGGTGGTGGTCCAGGAGGAAGGAACCCCTGAGGAGGACGAACCAGTACCACAAACCAAGGGGAAAACAAAAAAGGCGAAAGGGAAGGCGGCACACCCCAGTTTTATGTTTACCGGGCCGGCTTCTGGTGGGGCAAAGTCCATCTCTGCCCGCCCCACAAGGGCAGAAAAAACTCTTACTTCAACAACCTACCTACAACACCTTGAACGGGCGAAGTCCCATGTCAGGGAAGAGTTGGGGTCCAGCCTCAAACAGGTTGCAACCCACTACCAGCAGTGTCTGGGGGTGACAGGTGCGGCCATTGTGGCTGAAGATGGGACCCCCCTCAACGCGGCCGAAGACCCCAGAGCCACAAGTGCAAGAAGAAGAGAAAGCTTTGGATGGGCACTGACTGGAAGGTGTGTGGTTCGTGTTACTCTGGTAACGGGTCAACGGTTACACACGTGGTAACAGCACATTTGTATGTCTAACTGCCATCTCACTGTTCCCCGCTGTGTTCCCATGTAGGTTGGGAATCGCCATCCCTGTCATGGTGAACCGAATTGGGGCTCGAGGGGCACACACCGGAGCTTCCCCGACGTGCCTGGATCGGCTGAAGCAGAAGTGGCGGGACGAGATGGGGACCGAGGGGTTGCTCAATGATGATGAAGCGCGAACTGAAGCATGTATGTTGCCTTTTCCTGCTGGGTAACGTAAATCGCGGGTAACAGGTCATCGGTTACATGGGTGGTAACATCGTGTGTCAGGTTTTTGTGTCCGGGTAACACTTTTCCCGGGTAACAGGTCATCGGTTACATGGGTGGTAACACTGTGTGTCAGGTTTTTGTGTCCGGGTAACACTTTTCCCGGGTAACAGGTCATCGGTTACATGGGTGGTAACACTGTGTGTCAGGTTTTTGCTCCCGGGTAACATGCTTTGCACTCTTTGTCACAGTGAATTTGCTGCTGGTGGAGCTCAGCTGCGACGGGTGCTCTGCCCTCAAGGACGTGGAGGATGATGATGCCGAAGCCCCGAAGAGGCAGCCGGAGAGGCTGGGGGAGGGCCCCACAGCAGCGCAGCTCAAGGGAGGCCCCGAGAAAGCCCACAAAACTGAAAGTGCATACTCAGGTATGGTGTTGCAATCTTGGGGTGTTGCACTAACTGACCTACTTACATACAAATGCAATTGTCTGTAATGATGTTCTCTGTCTGCAGGTTTGTCCAACCTGGAGAAACTCCGTGCAGGCCTGCAGAGTGGTCCCAGTATCCCCGGGTCACTGCAGCTGCGGACCCAGGACCTGGCGGACCTCAGTCAGGAAGACCTCGATGCCAGGATTGTTCAAACCTGGCGCCACATCGGGGTCATGCTGCATCTGAGGTCCACCCACAAGAGCCCACCCCCACTGGAACTGCCTGGCCAATGGCGTCCATGTCTGGTTGGGACCCTCCAGGAACAGCAGGAGAGGCTGCAGAGGTACAAGCGGAAGTACCACAAGGTCAGGGATATGCACCCAGGTGATGAGTTTGGCAGTGCAACCAGCAGCAGTGACAGCCAGGAGAGTGAGGGGGCCAGGATGCGGAGGAAGGAGCGGAACAAGCACAAGAGGGTGCGGAGGCGGGCCCGCGAGGAGGAGGCGCGGCAGCGGCTGGAGGCAGAGCGGAACGCGCTTCTGGCGAGGGTGCAGGCAATGGAAGTGGAGGCCAGACCACCAAGCCTTGGTATGTTTTTTGTGCTCTGTTGCTGCTGGGTAACAAAAATTCCCAACGGTTACACACGCGGTAACACTTTCCAAAGCCTGGGTAACAACAATTCTGGGTAACACTCCAACGGTTACACACGCGGTAACACTTTCGAAAGCCTGGGTAACAAAAATTCTGGGTAACACTCCAACGGTTACACACGCGGTAACACTTTCGAAAGCCTGGGTAACAAAAAATCTGGGTAACACCCCATCGGTTACACACGCGGTATCACTTTCGAAAGCCCGGGTAACAGAAATTCTGTGTGTCTCTCTATGTTTTCAGGTGAAGCAGGCAAGCGGGAAAAGCCCTACTCACCCCTGACGGCGAGGGAGTTGAGCAGCGGGGAGCAGGCTGCCCATGCGGAGGACCCCAAGGCCGAGGAGGAACTCAAGGCCAAGGAAGACGCCTGGACCGAGGCCGGGGAAGAAGGATCCACCCCATCGGCAACCGTGGACGACAAAGTGGTGGTGTGCGCAGTGCCTTCCATTGACATGACATGCGCACAATGCGTAGAAAACGTAGCAATCGTGCTTCCGTTTTTGACACAGGTGTACTCGCCACCACCGGCCCTGGGGGCACCGCTGCTCACGCAGGATGAGGATGCCGGCGACACCGGTCGGGATCCTGGACTGGAGATGCCTTCCAGCTCCGGGAGTCTCCCGTATGGGTCCGACCCGAACAGGTACCGGCCCCAGGATCCACCACCCCAGCCACCGCCCCAGCCTACGCCTTCGGAGACACCGGGTGAGGAGCATCCATTGACAGGGGCCGACGATGAGACGCCGATGTGATGATGTGCAAGGGTGTGTTTCTTTATTTGTACCCTTGGTTTTGTGAATGGGGCAGTGTGGTGACACGTTACCGGGGTAACCCAAACCAATCCTGCGGTGCCTGAGTGAGGCGTTGGAAAAAAATGGGGCCAGCGAATTGATACCCAAGCTCACCAACTACATCCTATTCAGGGTTATGCTGGGGATGTGGCGACCAAGACGAGTCGATGATGTATGGCATCCCACAGCTTTGTGTGCACACAAAGGCTTGGCCTCCCTATTAACCAGGGAGGAGTATTATAAAATACACCGCCTGTCCAATTGTGGTACTGCAGAGCTCCTTGAGGCTATTAATGCCCATTGGTCCAGCCTGTGGGTATGGGGGTGGGCTGCCGCAGGGGATGAATCCATTGTCCCCCACAAGGGGAAAAGGGCTGGACCCATGCGGCAGTTCATCCCCAGAAAACCGCATAGCACAGGCATTAAATTGTATGTCCTGGGTGACTCAGTGCACCCTTTTATAACTGATATTTTTTTGTATGCAGGCAAAAGGGTCAGGGTCTTCCGGGATCACCCCCAGGTGGCTGGCCCTCGGACTGCCCGGGAGATGGTACACCGATGGGCTGACCTACTCCCTACTCGCACTGCAATTGTGTGCGACTCATACTTTGGAAGCCACCAAGTGGCAAACCAAATGGCACAGCGTCAGCAACCCTTCTTGTTCCTATGCAAAAGGGATCAGGAAGGGGTTTCCCTGGCTGGGGATAGTATGCGACCCTCCATTGCAGCAGAAACGTATGTCAAAGGAGGCAAGTATAGCCTCCATGTCTACAAAAACCCAAAAGTGGGTAGCAAACCACCACGTGTGGTTCCATTTCTGTCAAACTGTGAGTTCGACAATGAGTGGGTGCGCCACAGAGGTGGTTATGAGCTCCCACCTGTTGTGGCTGCATACAGGCAGCTAGCCAACGGTGTTGACAGTGCCAATCAAATGGCACTAGAACACCGTGAGACAGGCAGATTCAAGAGTTGGACCCGTGCCTTGAAGGCTTTCTTGTTTAGGTACGCGATTGTAAATACCTTTACAGTCTGCCGACTCCAAGGTTTGATACCCAAAAAGAAATCCCTTTGGGACTTCCAATGGGATATTTTGGAAAAGTTTGTCTCCCCTGGGCACGCTGTGCACACGCCGGTGCTTGTAGATACCCGAGGCACTTGCAAAGTATGCAAGGGGCGCACTTGGTTCAAGTGTGCTCATTGCGATGTGCATTTGCACTCCTACAGTGGTTGTTTCCAGAAGTGGCATTCAGAACTGAAAGTTTGAACTCAGAAGAAAAAGCAGTCCTACGGCGCAGTGATACTTCTTGCAGGGCAGGGAGGGAAGGGACTATGTGTGCATGACGTTGTGCCCAGCCACCATGGGGTAACTAAAACAAAGTGTGATGAAGGGGTTACATGAAAGGTAACACAGGGGGTAACTAATAGAGACAAAGTGGGATTGGAAGGGGGCATGGTTACCCGGGTAACACCCCAAGGGTTACAGCGGTGGTAACAAAAACAATTAACAACCAGAGCGCTCGGGTAACACATACATGTTACCGGTAACATAGGAAGTCCCTCAGGTAACACATTGGTAACACCGTCGGTAACATGTGTTACCCAGGTAATAAGCATGTTACCCCGTTCGAAAAATAAAAAAGGTCAAATATCTTCACCTGTTTTCTGGGGCAGAAATGGGTTACCCAGACCACATGGATCCCTGAGTACTAACCCTAGATAAAGGAATATCCACGGTGGACAAGTATTGCAAATTTCTTGTCATACCTGACGTTGTTCCACACCACATATAATCATATACAAAGATTGTCTCACTGCCTTCATGCCATTGTTGCGTGCTTTGTGTGCCAAGAGGAGGTATTTCCTGTGTATTACGCCTTCCGAGGTAGGGTGAGCGAAGGGTGAAAAGACGGTGATCGAACATGACATTGCTCCACACCACATATTCTAATATACAAAGATTGTCTCACTGCCTTCATGCCCTTGTTGCGTGCTTTTTGTGCCAAGAGGAGGCTTGTCCTGTGTATTACGCCTTCCTAGGTAGGGTGAGCAAAGGGTGAAAAGACAGTGAACTAAGGGTGAACGAATGGTCAAAAGACAGTGAGGGAAGAGTGAATTGCGAGCATGCATGGCAACCAAATGTGATTTCCCTTTGGTACAACCCACAGGGCTAAGCAATGGCTCCTATGCTGACGTAGATGAGGCAGTTTGAGAACATTGCCTGGCTTTGTGTTTGCGCTGCCATTGCTTCATTGCCCACATCGCACTCATATAATGTTTGTGACCTAACGAGGTATGGGGGAAATTTCATCCGGTTTCAAATTGGATGGTTGCCCATGTCATGTGTCTCGTTATGGGCAGATGAAATATCACACACACAACACACACCACACACACTCAGTGGAATCTACCAATGTGCATTGCAACGCGCGTTGCATGGCAACCCAAAGAGCTGGCTTAGGCAATGTCCTAGAAACACTTGGTGGCAACAATCTTCCAAACAGCTGTATTTGCACTTTTGAACCCACAATGGTTGATTTCAGTGCTGTCGCTGTGTTTTCGTGTGATTTGGCATTGATGAAATTTTTCCCTAGAGCTCGGTTAGGCTTGCCAAGCAACAAATTGTGACCCTACATGCCTTTTACTCAAGATAATCTTCCGGAGGGTGCAAAAAGTGCCCCTGAATAGCCATATTTGCACTTTTGAAGCCACAAATGTGGATTAGAGTGATTTCGTTGTGATTTCGTCGTGATTACCAACCTGAGTGATTTGTGGAACCCAACAAGATAACTCCATGCATGCACACACATTTGCATTTGCATATTGATGGTATGTTGGGTGAATTGTATGGGAATGCTTAAATTCGACCCAGTGGTGGAGGACAGAAGCAACCGTTAGGGAGCTTGTGGGTCCATGCTTGAAATATCATAGTTGAAATATCGCAGAGGAAATATCACAGTTGTGTCTGTCATTTTTTGCCCGCCTGTCCCATCTCTCCATTCAAGTGGTGGTTTGGCTTGCCGTTGTGGTGGTTGATAATTCTGCTGCAGTTGCAATCCATGATGCACGATGCATGATGCTCCACTTCTCTTCTCAAAGCAATGTTGTCTATCCCGCAAATTGGCGGTACTCTTCCAGTGTTGGCAAGGGAGCAACTGTGCATGTGGCTGCTGTGTTGGAGTTCCTGAGCAATGAGATGTTGGAGCTTGCGGCCAACGCATCAAGAGAAAACAAGAAGTAGCAACGTATCACGCCTCGGCTCTTGATGGTATGCACTATGTGCCCCGTGCACATCCCATGTTGCACGCACGCACCAACTGTGCACACTGCGCGCACGCATTGTGCACACTGCATGCACGCACGCATGCACAATATCAGTGTGTCACAATATTAGTGCCTTCTGTCTGCTAAGAGTTTCAGCGAAAATCTCTGGGTCTGGGTGACAGAACACCTTCGCTGTTTGTCCGTTCCCGACTCAGATTATGTCTTTTTGACACTGTGGAGCTTTTGCTCGTGCCTTTGGCATTGCGTTTTGCACTGTGCACACTGCACACACACATTGTGCACGCTGCACGCACGCGGCAGAGGTGGGGCATGCATGCGTTGTGCGTGCCCTGTGCATGCTTTGTGCATGTTGGGGGGGCTTCGGGACACAGGGCGGGTGTGTATCCAAGCATTCCGAAATGATGCCATGAACGACGCCAGCCAAGTGGCCCCGCACGACCTTGAAATGGAGAGAGATGGGAAAGGGTTTTAGGGATGGGTTAAGGAAGCCAAAACTTTCCTCGAGTACACAAAGTATGCACGCACGCACGGTGCACACTGCACGCACGCATTGTGCACACTGCGCGCATCTTATTCTCTTGGCCATCGCCTCTTAACCCTTTTTTTTTGTGGGGTGGACTCGATGCAAGGCATGCTGGAACGGCGCGTTCCGGACTGCAGATGCAGCAAATTCTGCGATCGCTTTGCGATAAATAGGGTGCCACGTGGGGGCGAAGACACTCGTTCAAGTCATCCTCCAAAAACTGACCCACTGTGAGCACTCCTGCCCGAATGAGCGCTGGCGCAAAAGGAAAGTTGAAGTCTGTTCATTGCGAAAGGCGGCATTGTGACAGACACGCTGATGAGCTTTGCATCCCCTTCTGTGCATCACACAGGGCCAGTCGCCGATACATGTTGCCGTCGGTTCATATGCCGCCGTTGAGGCGTTGAGGCCGGATGACGCCTTGGTATTGAGGATGCAAGAGGCCTTGGCGGCGTTCCTCCCCCTCCTGTTCAAGGTGCCGCGTGTCCACGATACAACATGTGCATGTACCGCATTATTTTGGGACCTGGCTACAAGGGTACTGTTTCATGGGAATCAGTAACATCAAGAATGTGCTGAAGCTGCATTTGACGCTCTCTGGATTGCAATCTTTGGATTCATGACATTGGTGCTGCTGGCAGACACAGAGAGGGAGCCCCTGCTGGAGCACGTTGAGAGGGGCACCCTCTTGTTCTTTGCAGCACTCTTTGTGCTCATGCACAGTCTCGAAAAGCTTGGGCTCGTTGAGTGGATTGGAAATGTTGTGGTTACGATCATTGAAGCGGTACGTTGTTGCATTGCGCATTGGTTATCAAGGCAGTAGGAATACGTAATGCCACCGCATGCAGGGATTCCATTTCATGCGAAAAAGTTGCATGGCCGCAACACATGACACAGTACAGTGATCAGTCTGTGGGTCTCACTGTTTTTTGAATTTTGTTTTGTGCAAGCAGGAATCCAGTTTCTGCCACCCTCGGTACCTACCCCCTGTGATGCGCGGTCGCTGGCATGGCGGTAAGTGAGTCCCTCACCGCCTCTCACAACACATTCCAACTTTTCATCCCTAGGAAAAGCGATGGCAGCAGTGGTTGCTATCATGGCAACCATTATGACAGCTTTTTTGATATTTGGGCAAATGGTTACGGCAGCGTCGATTGCAGGGTGGCGTTAACGCAACCAAATGGGGGATGGGGGCTTGATGAAAATGTTTGTAGTGTGCACGCACGCATTGTGCACGCTGCACGCCCGCATTGTGCAAACTGCACGCACGCACTGTGCACACTGCACGCACGCATTGTGCACGCTGCATGCCCGCATTGTGCACGCTGCACGCCCGCATTGTGCACACTGCACGCACGCATTGTGCACACTGCACGCACACATTGTGCACGCTGCACGCACGCACTGTGCACGCTGCACGCACGCATTGTGCACGCTGCACGCACGCATTTTGGACACTGCACGCACGCACTGTGCACGCTGCACGCACGCACTGTGCATGCTGCATTTGACGCTCTCTGGATTGCAATCCTTGGATTCATGACACTGGTGCTGCTGGCAGACACAGAGAGGGAGCCCCTGCTGGAGCACGTTGAGTGGGGCACCCTCTTGTTCTTTGCAGCACTCTTTGTGCTCATGCGCATCTCATGCACGTCTCGAAAAGCTTGGGCTCATTGAGTGGATTGGAAATGTTGTGGTTACGATCATTGAAGCGGTACGTTGTTGCATTGCGCATTGGTTATCAAGGCAGTAGGAATACGTAGTGCCACCGCATGCAGGGATTCCATTTCATGCGAAAGAGTTGCATGGCCGCAACACATGACACAGTACAGTGATCAGTCTGTGGGTCTCACTGTTTTTTGAATTTTGTTTTGTGCAAGCAGGAATCCAGTTTCTGCCACCCTCGGTACCTACCCCCTGTGATGCGCGGTCGCTGGCATGGCGGTAAGTGAGTCCCTCACCGCCTCTCACAACACATTCCAACTTTTCATCCCTAGGAAAAGCGATGGCGGCAGTGGTTGCTATCATGGCAACCATTATGACAGCTTTTTTGATATTTGGGCAAATGGTTACGGCAGCGTCGATTGCAGGGTGGCGTTAACGCAACCAAATGGGGGATGGGGGCTTGATGAAAATGTTTGTAGTGTGCACGCACGCATTGTGCACGCTGCACGCCCGCATTGTGCAAACTGCACGCACGCACTGTGCACGCTGCACGCCCGCATTGTGCAAACTGGACGCACGCACTGTGCACACTGCCCGCACGCACTGTGCACACTGCACGCACGCATTGTGCAAACTGCACGCATGCACTGTGCATGCTGCACGCACGCACTGTGCACGCTGCACGCACGCATTGTACACACTGCACGCACTCATCGTCGCCCGCATTGTGCACACTGCACGCACACACTGTGAACATTTGCACTGTGCGCATGCACGCATTCCGCACACTTCACACACGCACTGTGAACATGCGCACTGTGCACACCGTACGCATGCACTGTGCACACTGCACTGAGTTTTGGCAGGACCTCTGTATTTACTGATTTTTGTTGGCCATACCTGGGAACATTCTCAATGGGGCATCCGTTCTGGCCTACTCCATGGAGGCCTCCTGGATCTGAAAACAAATCCCACTCCTATTGGGGAGCATGGAGACCGTGGTCTTTAATTTAATTCTGGTGTTTCAGATCATCTTGTTTGGCAAGCCGTCGAGCAAACCTCTGCTAGCCAGTGCATACAGTCCAATGCAGTATGAGTATTGGCCTTGGGTGCAGGAATGCTGTGCTCCTTGGAGGAGGGAGGGACCCCATGGGGCAAATGCACTACTCAGTGCAGGCACTGCTCAGTGCACAATTTGGCCCAGAATTTCATGCTCAAGTTGTTGCTCTTTCCAAATGTCCTCAAATGATCAGTCAACATGTGCGGACCATGGTGCACACAGGGATGGATGCAGGTTCTGTATTTCTCAAGGTGGTCCCCTTCTCCACAAGGAAGATGTCTTGGGCATCATTTGTTGCGTTTGAAAAAAAGATTATCCAAAGCCCCCCCCCCCCATATTTCAGGCTGTACCATGGGTCCAAAATGTTGCCTTTGCCCCCTGAACAACAGGTCAGGGACCCCCCTCCCCTATTTTGAGGGTGCTGGATGCGAAAAAAGAGATTGTAGGGACACACAGATCGTGACTCACACAATTTGCAACATCCGTATGCACTAAAATCTGCCGTTTTTCCATGAAAAAACGGCCAAAAATGGCCGTTTTTCGGTCAAAAATTGAGTTTGTTGGCCTCAGACAAGCAGTTGAAGACCCCCCCCCCTATTTTGAGGATGCTGGATGTGAAAAAGCAAGTTGTAGTCACACACAGGTCACGCAAACACAATTTACAGCATCCGTATGCACCAAAATTTGCCATTTTTCATGAAAAAAACGGCCAACAATGGCCATTTTTTGGTCAAAAGTTGAGATTTTTGGGCTCTCCCCTATTCTGAGGGCGCTGGATGCAAAAAAGCAGATTGTAGGGACACAAAGATCACGCAAACACAATTTACAGCATCCGTATGCACCAAAATATGCGATTTTTCATGAAAACCGGCCAAAAATGGCCTTTTTTTGTCAAATATTGATTTTTTTGGCTTTGTACAAGCAGTTGAAGGACCCCCCCCCCTTAATTTGAGGGTGCTGGATGCAAAAAAGCAAGTTGTGGTCACACAAAGATCACGAAAACACATTTTGTAGCATCCGTATGCACCACAATTTGCCGTTTCTCATGGAAAAAACGGCTAAAAATAGCCATTTCTTGGTCAAAAAATGATTTTTTTTGGCCTCAGACAAGCGGTTGAAGACTGCCCCCCTATTTTGAGGGTGCTGGATGCGAAAAAGCAGATTGTAGGGACACACAGATCACGCAAACACAATTTACAGCATCCGTACGCACCAAAATTTGCCATTTTCCATGAAAAAACGGCCAACAATGGCCATTTTTTGGTCAAAAGTTGAGATTTTTGGGCTCTCCCCTATTTTGAGGGTGCTGGATGCAAAAAAGCAGATTGTAGGGACACACAGATCACGCAAACACAATTTACAGCATCCGTACGCACCAAAATATGCCATTTTTCATGAAAACCGGCCAAAAATGGCCGTTTTTTTGTCAAATATTGATTTTTTGGCTTTGTACAAGCAGCTGAAGGACCCCCCCCCCCTAATTTGAGGGTGCTGGATGCAAAGAAAGCAAGTTGTGGTCACACAAAGATCACAACAACACATTTTGTAGCATCCGTATGCACCACAATTTGCCGTTTCTCATGGAAAAAACGGCTAAAAATAGCCATTTCTTGGTCAAAGAATGATTTTTCTTGGCCTCAGACAAGTGGTTGAAGACTGCCCCCCTATTTTGAGGGTGCTGGATACGAAAAAGCAGATTGTAGGGACACACAGATCACGCAAACACAATTTACAGCATCCGTACGCACCAAAATTTGCCGTTTTTCACGAAAAAAACGGCCACAAATGGCCCTTTTCTGGTCACATATTGATTTTTTTTGGCTTCGTACAAGCAGTTGAAGGATCCCCCCCCCAATTTTGAGGGTGCTGGATGCAAAAAAGCAAGCCGTATGCACGCACGGACTACGAAAGCACAATCTACAGCATCTGTATGCACCAAAATTTGCTATTTTTCATGGAAAAGCTGCCAAAAATGGCCGTTTCTTGGTCAAAAAATAAGTATTTTGGCCTCAGACAGGCAGTTGCAGAGCCCGCCCCCCCCATTTTGAGGGTGCTGGATGCAAAAAAGCATGCTGTGTGGACACACCGATTGCCCAAACACAATTTACAGCATTCTTATGCCCCAAAATCTGCCATTTTTCAACAAAATCGGCAAAAAATAGCCATTTTTTTATCAAATTTTTTTTTTAGCCTGAAACAAGCAGCTGAACCACCCCCCCTCCCGATTGGAGGGTGCTCGTTGCAAAAAAGCGAAATACGCCAAAGAACTACATAAAATATGATAGTATGTGCATAAGAATGGGATGAGCGATGAACATTTGAGGTGTTTTTGGCCCTATTTTGCACCGTTTGTGGTCCATTTCCATATGGTTCATAGGTAGGCTTTTGCGTGTCTATCACCGTACACACACATGTTTGAGGCTTAGGTTGTTATTTTTGGGGAACAATGGGGTAGGAGGAACCCCCCCCCCCCCTGCTATTTGGGGGGTGTATAATTAAAACAAAAGGTTACTTTTGGTCTTTTTGGGTACAAAACCTATTTTCATGGTTTTTTCGTGCCTATACTATACTATACCGGTACACTGGTGTGCAGCACTGTTCTGCTGCACCACCCCAGAGCAGACAAAAATACTCCAAAATAGGCCGAATTCCAGGGTTTTTGATGGTGTGGAAGAAAGCTCGGGTGGGAGGAACCCCCCCGTCCCTTTTTTGGGGCCAGAGAATCCAAAGAAAATTGGAATTTCTGTCAAAAATCCTCTATAGGCAGGTACCCTGGTGTGCAGCACTGTTCTGCAGGACCAGCCCAGAGCAGGCAAAAATACCCCAAAATAGGCCAAATTTCAGGGTTTTGATATTTTTGGACAAAATTCGGGTAGGAGGACCCCCCCCCCTATTTTGGAGCCGTAGAAACCAAAAAAATAGGTCATTTCCCGCGAAAAACCCTTTTTTGTCGACTTTTTGAATTTTGGGAAAAAACAGCTGCTAAAATCATAGGTGGGTGTGTGGCCTGCTGGCGCGGCGCCTTCCAGGGTGTGCGGTGGCTGGCTTTGGTTAGTCCTTCAGGTTAGGGTCAGTTGTGTCGTGCTGTGCCGCTCTGTGCCGCGTCGCGTCGCGTCGTGCTGTGGCGCGTTGCACTGTGGCGCGCTGTGGTGCGGTGTGCCGTGGTCTCGCGTGGTGCCGCGGTGGATCAGTGGAGGTCAGCCTGGCCTGTGTCGTGGTGCGGAGTGCGGGCCGGAGTGTGGCTGGCTGGTGGCTGGAGGGTGTGGTTAGGTGTGGGTGTCTCGCTGGGTCCGTGCTGTGGGGGCTTGGGCGTGCCGCTCGGGCTGGTTGGTCAAGTAGGTCGTTCGCGTGACGGTCCGTGGGGTTGCCCTCCCTGGGGGCCTGTGCCTTGGTCCCGTGTCCTTTGGGGGTTTCGGTCCCTAGTCCTGGGTGCCTCGGCCGTGCCTTCGCCCCCTTCCGGTGCGTGTGAGGTGTCCCTTGTGGTGGCCGGGGTCGTCGCCTGGCGGTGAGGGCGTGGTGGTGCGCCGTGCGGCGGCGTTCCCTGTGGCTTCCTCTGTGGCTGTGGCCCGTTCTCCCCGTGTAGGTGTGCCCTCCCTGGTTTCCGGTGGCCGGTGGGCTTGCGCTGGTGTGATCCGCATGGCGTCCGATGTTTGCTTCGGTGGTGTGTGTTGGGGTGTTTGGTAGGGGTGGGGCGGCGCTGGTCCCCTTGTCGTGGTGTGACCTTCCTGGGTGTGGGTCGTGGTGCCTGCCGTGGTGCCCTTTTCCTCCGTGTCTTGGTCTCCGCTCCCGCCCCTTCCTGGTTCTCGGGTGGTTTCCTGCCCCCATGTGGTGTCGCTTCCGGCGTCCTGTCCCTGCGAGTGCCTGCCCTCACTCGGGGCCCCTCTGTGCCCTCTTGCCTGAGTGCTCCTTGGTGCCCCTTGCCCTTCCCTTGCCCTTGTCCTGCCCCTTCCTGGTGTGGTGGTGGCGGGAGGGGCGGGGTGGGGAGGGGGCGCCGGCGGCCCAGGCCTGGGGTAGGGTGGCCTGGAGCCACTGGCGGAGGGCCTGGGGGGTGTAGGGGGGGCGGAGGCCCTGGACCGCATCGCGGAGGAGGGCCTCCCATGCCGCTTGCGGCATGATGGCCTCCGGCGCGGCCTCGTTGGGGTTTGCAGGGGTGCGGGTGCGCACCTCCTCCAAGGTATGCACCATGTGCACCCCTTCGTGCCTTCCCGCTCCTCCGGCCCAATTCACCCAGCGGCGGAGCTCCTGCAGAGCGGGAAGAGACCACCAGGCGAGGTGGGCGGGGGCCCGGGGGGGGGAGGGGTCCGTGCCCGTGGTCTTGGAGCGGCGGGGGGAGGACGTGGACCTGCGGTGGTGGCGGGGGTGGCGGTGCCTGGGGGAGCGGGAGCGGCGGTCGCGGGGGCTGGGGGTGGAGGACGGGTACGGGCGGAGGGGGGAGCGGGAGGGGGAGGTGGACATGGGGCGGCGGTGGCGCGCTCGGTGGCGTCCGGGGGAGCGGGAGTGGTGGTGGCAGGGGCTGGGGGTGGTGGATGGGTACAGGCGGCGGGGGGAACGGGGAGCCCGGCGGGGCGTGTGGGGGGAGGGGGAGGCGGACGTGGGGCGGCAGTGGCGTGCCTGGCTGCGTCGGGGGGAGCGGGAGTGGTGGTGGCGGGGACTGGGGGTGGGGGTCTTGTTTGGGCGGTGGGGGGAGGGGGAGGCGGACATGGGGCGGCGGTGGCGCTCGTGGTGGTGCCCGGGGGAGCGGGAGCGACGGGAGCGGGGTCCCGGGGGGTCGTGGTGGCACCTGGGGGAGTGGGAGCGGCGCGAGTGGGTGGTTGAGGCGCGGTGGGAGTGTGGGCGCCGCGGGCGAGTGTGCCGTGCGGGGGGGGGGCGGGAGCGCCGCCGTTTGCGGGACCGGGCCTCATCGCTCGAGTCGGGCCAGTCCGGAGGCGTCAGCGGCCCCTGGGGGGCCTCGCGCGGTGCCGCCTGGTACTGGGGGGGGGGGGGGGGAGGTCCCCCGTCGTCCATGGATCCGCCACGTAGGCGTGTGGTGGCGGTAGCGGCTGGTGGTGTGGGTTGAGTGGCTGTCCTTGGCGGGGTTGGGCCCGGGGGGCCCCTTCGGCGTGGACGTGGTGGCCGGGGGGGTACGGATACGGTTCCTGGTACGGGGGTGGTGGCTGGTACGGGGGGGGTGGCCCCCGGCGGTAGGTGGAGTATGCGGGTGGAGCGCTCGGTGGCTGCCATCCCATCCGCTGGTGCTGTTCGTGCACGGGGGGTTGTGGCCCGATGTGGTAGGGCGGTGGGCAGTGGTAGTGGTGGGGTTGGTGTTGGTAGTGGTGGTGGTGGGGCCGCTGGTGGTGGTGGTGTGGGTAGTGGTGGAGTTGGTGTTGCGGGTATGGCCCATGGACCCCTTGTTGGTTTTCCGGTCCCCCTTGTGGGCGTGGGGGGTTGGGCATCGTGGGCAGTCCCCGGGGCTGCACTATGTGGTGGGCAGGGGGGGCGGGTTGGGGGCCGGGCTTGACGGTGACCGTGGTCTAGGGGTCCCACGTCCCTGGGTTGATTTGGCCGGCGGTGGTGGTGGTTTGTGGGGGATGGATGACGGGGCGCTTGCGTGTGCGTGTGTGTGCTTGCGCTGTGCGGTTGGTGGGGTGGGGTGTGTCATACCTTGGCTGGTTCTCGTCGGCGGTCGTCGGCATGGTTCAAAAAGCAGAAGAAGAGGTCCTGTAGATGCGTAGCAGAAATGCGTGGCATGCGCGATGCGTAGTACGTACCTCTCCTCTTGTCCCATCGTGTTGTCTTCCCCTGTAGAGAAAGAGCGTGCGCAGGTCTTTTTGTTTTTTTTTTGCGTGTTGTGTTTTGTGTCTCCTCCCCCCCCCTTTTTTTTTTCCGTTGCGTCTTCGATAACACACCTCTCTGCCTTGCGTTTCCCCTATAGAGAGGGCGTGGAAGGCGCTTTCGTGTTTTTTTTTTTGTAACATACTTGTCATACCTTGTGCAGCTTCTTATTGCCGTCCCCTATAGAGAAAGTGTGTGCTTGTTTGTGGGTGAGGCGGGGGAGGGGTTGCATACCATGTTTTTCCTTTGTCTTGTCTGCGTCTTCTTGCATCTTGCGTCTTTGTGTACGTTTGTGTTTTCGTGTGCGGTCCGTCCCTTTAGCGCCTTCCCTCGCATTTTTAACATACTTGTTCGCCATACCATTGTTTCCCCGTGGTACGTGGCCATCCCCTATAGTGAGAGCGTGTGCGTGTTTGCGGGCGGGGCGGGCCGGGGTTTCATACCTTGTTTCTCTTTGCTCTTGTCTCCGTCTTCCTGCACCCTGCGGTCTTGTTTATGTGTGTGCGTGTGTGCGTGGTCCGTCCCTTTGGCGCCCTCCCTCGCATTCTTAACATACTTGCTCGCCATACCGTTGTTTCCCCGTGGTTCGTGGGCTTCGCTTGTTCGCCTTTTCATTGTTTCCCCATTTTCCGTGGCCGCCCCATACCTTTTGCGCTTTTGTTGATTTTTTTTTGTACGTCGTGTATCTCGCGGTGGTCGGAGCCTATGGAGGAATAAATATGGGGGATATATGGTTCTGGTTTGTGTTTGCGGGCATGCCTTTTGACGTGCGTGGTGGTTCGTCGTTCTTTTTTGCGTGCGGTGTTGTCCCTTGGGCGCCCTCCTTCGCAACATACTTGGTTTTCTCATCTACGCATGTGTAGCGGTGGAGATGATATGTAGGACGCATGGGGCCGTAACATACTCCGTTGTCATACCTTGTTTTCCCGTGGTCCGTGGTCGTGTCTTTTTTGTTTGTGGTTTGGTGTTTCTCCTTTTGTTGCGTTTCCTTCTCTCTCTTTTTTTTTTTTTGACGCGCACAAGCCGCCTAGCTTCTATGGCACGCACGTTGCTAGGTGGTTTGGAGCACGCAATGTTCTTTTCTTCGTCGTCGCGGCTCGCTTGTTCTTGGTGTTCGCCTCTTTTCTTCTTCTTTGTTGTTGGAGGGCGCACAAGTCCCTAGCGCCTAGGACACGCACTTTGCTAGGTGTTTTGGGGCAAGCAACGCTCAGCTTCTTCGCTGTCGCGACTCTATTGTTCGTCTTTTTTTTGTGAGTGTCCTAAATTTTGCGACCTCGCCAAACAGCGGCGTAAAATTTTTGGGGGGGTTTCTGAGGTTGGAAAAGACGATTTTTCGCTTTATTTTTTCTGGCGGTGCGTCGTTTTCGTTGTTTTTTTTTTTCTTCTGCTGCGATCGCGCGTGATGTTCGCAGTTCGCGCCTTCTGGCGAGAACTGTATGACAAACGCCCGGTGGACCTCCCAGGCTTCCAGGCAGTCCTCGGCCGCCATGTCCCCCGGGTCCCGGAAGGGGCCTGGAGGCAGGTCCAGCAGTACTCCATGCAGGACCTGATATCCGCCATAGACAGGGCCGATGGCAAGGCCCCAGGTCCCAACCACTGGGAGGCCCGTTTCATCAAGGCCCTCCCGGCACCCGTTCAGTGGCTCCTGGTCCACTCCTACCGGGCCATCCTCCGCGGCGCCCCGTCGCCGATGCACTGGAGGGACGCGCACATCTGGCTCAGCCCCAAGGTACCGGGCTCTGCCAGACTGGACGACTACAGGCCCATAGCCCTGAGCCAGCTGGACATGAAGCTGCTCGCGGGCCCCCTCTCCCAGCGCATCACGGAAGTGCTCACACGGCACGGAGTGGTCAGCGACTGGCAGCAAGGGGCACTCCCTGGCTCCAACACAGGCCCCCCACTGTTCATGGCGCAGCAGCAGCTCCTGCGGGGAAGGCCCAACTACGTCTTCTCCTTCGACGCCCGCAAGGCCTTTGACACCGCCCCGCACGGTGCCCTCCACCTCATCCTGCGCCACCTCTCCGTGCCGCCGGACGTCATCGACCTCCTGCTCTTCCCCCACACGTGCGCCAGGCTGCACATCGTCACCGCACACGGGCTAATGCAGCCCGTCTACATGCTGCGCGGCGTCCAGCAGGGCAACACCGAGACCCCCCTGCTGTACGCGCTCCTCCTGGAGCCCCTGCTCAGGGCGCAGGGGCACCGCCTGCGCCCGCCAGGAGGGGCCGAGCACGGCCTCATCCAGGCCTACATCGACGACCTGCTTCTGGTGGCCCACACGCTGCAGCACTTCGTCGAGGGCGTGGAGGCGGTGGCCGCGTACCTGGGGATGATGGCCATGGAGCTCGACCCCCGCAAGTGCGCCATGGCCACCACGGAGGGGGTCCCGGTCCTGCAGCTGCGCCTCTGTCCCCACCTGGAAAACCGGTGGCACTGGGTACCAGCGGCGGACTCCGTCCCCTACCTGGGACTCCAGCTGCAGCCGGACGGGGAGTTCTCCCTGCAGCGCAAGCACAGGCTACGCCTGGCGGCGGTGCACCACTGGTGCCTCAACACCCTCGCGCCACCGAAAGTGGTGCAGGACGTCATCCTGGCGATCCTCGGGGGGGTGACGCAGTACGTCCCCCCTTTCATCGCCGACGACTCCGACACTGCACGCCACCTGGACCACATCACGGTCCAGGTCGCGAAGGACAGGGCGCGGTACGCCTTCGATGCCTCGCGGGACAGCCTGCAGGATGACCGGACCCTGGGGCTCACACGGGTGCCAACGCGGTGCCAGCAGGCAGCGTTGGCCCTCGTGGGTACACTCGTCCACCACCGCTCAACCTCTGTGCGCGCCGAGGTCACCAAGATGTTCTGGGAAATAGCCGGCGCGCACGGAGGATGTCCCGAGGTACACTACCCCGTCCCGGAGTTCCCAACTCTAGCGGGGGGCAACTGGGTCCACCGCATACCCCGGGCCCAGGCCGCCATGGGAGTGGGGCTGTACAACCCCATCGTGTGCCCCAGGGCGGCCCATGTCCAACTACAGTCCCCGCCGGGCAACATCGTCACGCTGCGCACCGCCAAGCTGCGGCACCGCGACACGTGCTGCCTGATGGTGCCGCACACAACGCCGTGGCATGGGCACCACGGGCCACGCCACCCCTTCCCCGACAACGACGACCCGTGGCCGACGGCGGTGCGGGAATGCCTCAACCAATGCGCCGATGAACACCTCCACTATTGCCGCTGTGAGCAGGAGCCCACCAACCACCCCGGGTGGCGCGACGCCTTGGTCCACCGCTTCCACACCACCGGCACGCGGGACCCCCGCCTGAGACTCATCCACCCCACGAGGGCTAAGCAGGACGCCCACACCGGCCCACGGGTGACCCCGGACGGCCAGCACCTCCACGTCGGGGGCTACCGCCGCCGGGGCGGCCTATCCCCCCCCACGCGGGGGGCGGCGTACCACCCGCCGGCAGCCTTCATGTACATCCTCCGCGACGTACTCGCGGAAAGCGAGCACCAAGAGCCTAAGGCGGACGTGGCATGGCCCGAGCCCCTGCGCCCCCGGCCCCACGCGCCGACATCGTTGTGGTTGGTGACCACGGACGACCAATGCGCCCAAGCGACGGGGCAAGCGCAGCTCCGGGCCGAGTGGGTAATAGTGCAGGTGGGGGCAGGCCAGCCGAAACTCCGTGGGCTCCCCCGTGGCACCGCCCTGCTGGTAGCTACGGGGGTGCCGGACGACCCACACATGGCAGTGCACGCGCTCGAGGACCAGCCGGAGGACACGGGGCACCTGGTGGTGCACCAGCGCGGAGGCCCGGCGTGGCTCAAGGAACATGTGACGGCACTTCCGTCCTGGGCAAGCACGATCGCTGGAGCGGAGATACGACTGGACGACCACCCGGCGATCAGCCTGGGCGACACCAGGGCGCTGAGCGTGGACCAACTGACCCCCAGCCACCCCGACGTCCGGTGGCACTCCGCCGACCTCAACGCGGGGTGGCTGAGCCCCACCGGGTACTACTGGATCCCGGTGGCCTTGGGCCACACCTCTTCCGACGCGTCCGGGGGCGGACCCTGCAAACACGCCACCAGCGTTGCTCTCGCCGCCGACCTCACCCGCACGTGGGCGGTGGCCATCTCGGGCACGGTGCCCGACGGGGAGGGGGTGGCCGCCTCCCTCCCCCTACAATACGGTGCCCACCGACCATGGGTCCACACGGTGGACGCTGAAGTCATCCTCCACCTCCTGCGGCACGCAGATCGCGAGCGGACCACGGGGGTCCCCGCGGGCGCAGCGAAGGTGGTCAACCAGATGCCCCTGCGGTGGCTCCGGGACAGCCTGTGCGCGCGAGGGCAACACGCCGGGCACCCGTTCTGGTACGTCCGAGCCACCTCGCACCACAGTGACGCCCTACTGCACAACGCGGACGGGGCGGCGTCCCAGGACACCGTCCTGCAAAACACGCCCCCGGACCCTGGCCACGCCCAACTCATTGTGGCCGGCCGTGACGGCCATCTGGATCTACGGCCCTCCACGATCCGGGTGCTCGGCGAGGTCGCGCAGCAGGCGCAGACGGACCATGGGCTGACGCACCGGGGACACACACCTTTGGGCGCGGCCCACGCCACAGCCTATGTCCACGCCCGGGACCTCACCGCGACGGCCACCAACCGCCGAGCGCTGCGGGCCCGAGACGGCCACACGCCGGTGCAGCGCAGGCTCCGCGTCCGTAAGGAGCGGCTCTCCGTCGTCGCCGTCGTCCCACAACCCTGCCTCCTATGCGGCGGACCGGAGGAGACCCCAGTGCACATGCACGTGGGGTGCGCCCACTCACAGCTCCTCTGGCCCCACTACCGCCAGGCGTTACAGGAGGCGGCCCGCCACCTCCCACCCGGGGACAAAGCCCTGTGGGTGGCCTCGTGGCGCTCCGCAGGGGCCACATGGACGGAAGTCTTCTGCTCCGGACTGGTGCCCGAGGACGCGGAGGCGCAGCTCCACGCCATAGCCCGCTACGACCCGCCGGGAGGGACCTCTGTGGACGATTTCCTCCACCACATGCTCCGGCTGGGGGACTTCGCATGGGAGCTTCGCAACCACCGGCTGGAGCAACTCCTCCGCGAGCCCCAAAGCGCGGCGGCCCGGGCACACCGATGGCTCACTGCGGCGGAGGGCGACCACCCTCGCCCTCCCCCGCGCCCTGACAAGGACTTCGTAGCCTCCCTCCGTGTCGTGAATGGCACTCTGGAGTGCCCGCCCCAAGAGGGCCCCCACCCGTGCCAGGACCTGCCGGGGGGTTTCTCGAAGCACCTACAAGACGCCCTCTTCCCACCGTGGATCATCGGGCGCGGCTCCATGACCGCGTGGGAGGCGCGCATCGTGGGTGAGGAATGGGCGCGCGAGTGGAGCCGGTGGTGCGCCACCACGCGCGCCCCGGAGACCCCTGCGCAACGATACGCCGCCATCCCGCTCGAGGGATGGGGGCCGGACACCCGGCCGAGACCCATCGTGATCCGCGGGGCGGGACCTGACCACCAGTGGGACGCGGCGACAGGGGAATGGCTGCAAGCGGCCCCGGGGCCGCAAACGGGATGGACTGGGGACGTGTCCTCACTCGTCAGGACACCCGTCCCCCCCCGCATCGTCCTTCACGCCGCCAACGTGCTCCGGGCTACGGAGATACGCACATGGGGACACGCCGCGGCCACCGCCCGGTGGCATTCCCCAGAGGACGGGGCCGCCGAGCTCGCCGTGGCGCACTTCAAAACTGGGGGGCCGGTATACGACGACGCCCTGTCCCGGGTGGGCAACACCCAGGGGCCCTTGCTCCTCATGCTCCCCACCGACATTGCAGCCGCGCTTAGCCAGGAGCTGGACGGCTGCGAAGAGCTGCGAGTGGGAATTGCAGGCAGTCGCGGACGGCACCCTGCTGGCCCTCCTCCACCGAGACACCGCGAACAGGTGCCGATGGGATGCGTTGACGCCCCACCTCACCGGGCGCCACGTGTACATGGCAACCCCCCCCCAGGGGCACCCCCGCCCGGCGTGGGACGACCTCATCGCCGCCTCCCACGACCACGGGATTCTCCCTGACGACACGTGGCAGGAGGTCCAGCAGAAGACGCTTGGCAGGGACTACCGGCGCCGCGTCCGCGCCCGCCTGCTGTAGATCCGGGACCCCCTCCGACAGAGGTGGGACGACCTCGGGCTCCGCCATCTCGACCCTTGGTCGCCGCCCTGCCACCTCCCACACACCTGCCGGCTCTGCGGGGAACGCGACAAGGTGTCCTCCGCAGCGTCGACAGGCGCCAACAGGTGTGCGCGGTGCGCCCAGGTGGCCGCGTGCCCCTGGCCCGAACCTCCCGCAGGCCCGCGCAGGCGCACAGAGGAGGAGGCCCTGCACCGGCGCATCGAGGGGGCACACACCCCCTCACACGAACGCGCGGGCCCCGCGGGCGCTGCCCTTCTGTGGATCCACGTGCACCTGCGGGACCCCACATCCGTTGCGCACCTGTTGCACGTGTTCGCGCCCTGACCCCCACCCGCCGCCGCCCTTTGCAGAGCCCGCAGTACCATGCCACGCAGACGGGGGGATGGGCCGGGACACACCAGGGCCCGCCGCAAAGCGCAAGAGGCGGCCGTCCCGGGCCTGGTGACGGACGCGGTGGCGGAGGCGCACGAGGCGCACGCTGCCGCACGGCGTGACCTGACGGGCAGTGCGAGGGCTTTCCCCAACGAGACCGCCCTCCCGGCCGTCCGCGCCCTGAATGGAGCGGGGGCCCCTACGCTGCTCCCGGCGATGCACCGGATCGTGAACGCCGTCCAGCCGGGGCTCATCAGCCCGGAGGCGGCCCTCTACGGGCACTGGATGGAGTGGCACGAGTCCAACCGGTCGGGCCGGCCCCTGTCCATGGGGGATACCCTGCAGCTGACGGGAGCGGGATCCGCCATGTCCCTCCGCAGCAGCGCCCCAGCCCTGCTGCACGCCCTCAAGACGCGCTACCCCGGGGACGCGGCGCCGTACCTGAACCAGGCGCGGGCCACGTACCCGGGGGGAGTGTCCGAGCTGGATGCGGCGCTCCAACTTCTACACCCACCGGACGAGGACCTGGAGGAGGGCGAGATCACGGTGTTCGTGGAAGGCGCTGACGAGGCGTCCGCCCGCCCCCGACCGACCAACGCGGTGTACGACGGCACCAGGCCTACCTCCCCGTACGCCATCGTATGCGAGGCGTTCCCCAGGGAGCCCACTTGGTGCCCCGCCCTCCCGCCGGCGACGCACGCGCCCCGCGGCTTGGCTAACCCAGACCTGTCCCCCCCCCTCTCCAGAACCAGGGGTGCCCACCACAGGGGGCAGGTCCTCTGGCAAGAGTGCCCTGGCACCCCCCTGCTCCTCCGCGTCGTCGCGACCCGCGGGTACCCGGAGCGGGTCCTGGGGATCACCCCCACCCACCTCTATGGGGCAGCACCCGTACCCCGCCCCCCCCTCCCGGCGCCCGCGGCGCGGGACGGAGTACACACCTTCCTGCGAACACAGGAGGTCACCGCCGTTACGGGGGTCCAACTAGTGCGGCTCCCCCCGACACCACCCGACGACCCCCGGGGGCCCGGGGCCCTGGGCCCCGCCCCAGACTGGGAGCTGTGGCGCGACGCGTGGGCCGCGTGGCTCCCCCGCCTCCCCTCCCAATGCCGATGGATGGCCGCCGGCCCCCGGCCGTGCGGGGCTGACGCCACAGCCGGCCCCCCACCCCCTCCCCCCCTCCCCCCCGCAGAGCACCGCACGGCACTGCCCACGGCACCGCACTGATGCACCAGGAGGTAGGGGGAAGGGTGCGCCTGCCACCACACATGCCTACCAGGATAACAGTGATGGCAGACTCCGATTACTCCCCCGAGCCGGACGACCGCCACCGGCGCCGGTCCCGCTCCCGCTCCCCCGCCTCCCCGGAGTGGACGGGGGAGACCCTCGCGGAGCGCGAGGAGCGAAGGCACGTGGAGGCGGCGGTGCTGGTCGGGCCACCGCCGCCGGCCCAGGAGCCTGAGCCAGCCGAGGTGACCGCCCCCGCCGCCCAAGCAGCAAGCCCTGCCGCCCCGCCCCGGGAGGGGGCCCCAGACGCGCAGGAAGCGGAGACCTCAGCCCCAGCGAGCCACGCCGCGGCCCCGACCGCGGCCCCCGGCACGCCTCCGACACAGGGGGTAGCCCCGGCGCAGGAACCGGGCGCATCACCGAGGGCTGCCGCAGACGCAGAGGAGAGCGAGGAGGGCGCGCGAGGGGTTGCAGCCGCGGCCCCGGGTGGCCGCGCTACCGCCTCGGCCAGCCACGCCACGACCCCCAGCACGCCGCGAAAGCGGGGGACGGACCCCGCACGGGCCACTGGCGCCTCGCCGGCGGCCGCCGCAGCAGCAGCAGTGGGCAGGGAGAGCGCGAAGTACCGCGCCCACACCAACCCCACCCACACCCACACTAGCCCCCCCAAGCAGTTCCCCCCCAAGCCCTTCCCCCCGGGGCGGGCGCGGCACGTCCGCTCCCCGGCGCCCGAGCGCTCGCCGCCGGGCGTCACGCTGCCGCAGCTGCAAAGACAGCGGGACGCCCGGCGCGTGATCCAGGAAGGAGGGGAGGGAGCGCAGGCAGAGCTGCGTGCCAGCCATGGGAGCGCGGGGCGGGGGGCAGGGGGCAACAGGGGAAGTGCCCAGGAGCGCGCGCAAGGAGCAGGCCAGGGCACACGCGGCAGGGAGCAAGGGCGCAGCAGCAAGGGGGGGGCAGAGCGCAGGCAGCGGACGGCGCGACTCTGGGCAGGGGGCCGGGAAGGGACCAGGGCACGGGAAGGGCGCGCAGGGGCGCGGGCAGGGAGCCCAGGTGCAGGGAGCGGGGCGAGGGGCGGTGGGCGAGCGGGCAGGCCAGGGCGTGGGGGACGGGGGGCGGGACCCGCGGCACGGGCAGGGGGCCGGAAAGGGGCCAAAGGGCAAGGGCAAGGGCGCCGCGGGCCCCAAGGGACAGACGGGACGGGGCATGGGAGCCCGGGGGGGAGGGCAGGCCGAAGGGAGGGGGGCGGGGAACGGGGCGCCCCCGCAGCCGGACGTGCAGCCGGTGAGGTGCATGCCCCCCGGCATCCAACAGATGCCGGCGCACCACACCCACCACCACCACCACCACCACCACCACCTCTACAAGATCGACCCTGACGCCGGCGAGCTCGTCCCCCCCCAACCCCCACGACCCCAGCACCAGCCAGCCCCCCCCGCGCCGAGAGCGGAGCCGGCGCGGATAGCCTCGGCGGAGGGGGGGCGGGGCGCGGCATCGGCGCCGCAGGCACAGGGGGAACGAGGGGAGCCGGCGCGAGGGGCAGAGGGGGCCCTGCCCTGGGACCGGGACCGGGGCACGGTCCCGGACCCTCTGGGGGAGGAGGCCCTCCCCCTGGTGGGGGAGGTGTACGGGTGGTTGTGCTGGGCCAACGAGGGGACCACCAGGGGGTTGAGGAACCGGCCTTTTGATGCCGTGCTCCTCCGGAGAGACAGAGGAAACCGGGAGGTACCCCCGGGGGGGTGGCCAGCCCCGGAGGACCATGAGAGGGTCCTCAAGTCAGTGATCCGAGCGGCGTGGCCCGACAGGGAGCCGACGTGGCCAGCCTTCCTGGATAGGGGAAGGGGTCCTCCGCATCACGGATGCGGACGCCAACAACTGGCCTCCCCGGGCCTTGCGCAGCGCCCTCGCCCACTGGCGCTACCGCCGGCGCAACCCGCCGCCGCCACAGCCCCAGCCCCCACACAAGCGGCGGGGCAGGTGACGGCCCAGACGGCGGACGCGAGAAAGTGGGGGGGGGAGCTGGGCCCCCCGACCCACGCCCCCCCCAGGGTACGGCGTGACGCAGGAGCGTGCGCCACCTCCCGCGAGAGGGAGGGCGGAGACAACGAGCGCGGGGGGGAACCTGCTGCCACGCAGCCCGCTAACCGCTGACCGCTAACCCTCAGGGCCGCCCCCGGCCGGCCAGCGCCGCGCGACGACAGCCGGGGGGATGTGGGGCCCCAGCGAGGGCCTGCACGAGGGTCCGGCTCTAGGTAGAGGGGGGCGGGGGAAGGGTGCGACCCCCCAGCCGATGGCTGGCCCCCGGGGCCGGGACCGCCATGCCGCCCCCCCCCCCGGCCGTCAGGCGGCGGCGCCAGGGGACCAGAGGGCCCCCGCCACTCCACCCCCCCCCCCTCCCACTCAGGCCCAAGAGCGGACGGAGGCAGACCGAAGAAACGGCGGTCCGCACCCCCCCGAAGAGGCCGCTGCACCCGGGGTGCGGGGGCACCACGGCCGAGGCAGGCGCCCACACGCCCTGCCTGCTGCCGGCCGACGGCGGACCGGCGGCGCCAGGGACGGCGCAAACGGAGCGGCCTTATCAAAGGCCGGCCCGGGGAAGACGGGGGCGCGAACCAGGGCGGGGGGGTTTCCCCCCTCTCCCCCCCCCCCCCAGCCGCACTGACCCGTCGGCGGCCGACCGGGCCGCGCCCGACGCCCGCGGCCGCCTGGCAACCCCCACGGCGCGAGTATACCCCGGGGGGGCACGCCGGGGACAACGGAAGGGAGGCCAACGCCCGACGGGGCGGGGGGGCAGGGGGGCGGCCCCCCCAACCCCCCCCCCCCTCCGCAGCCCCCCCAGCTTGGGAGCCACAGGAGCGGCCCTCCGTCCCCCCGGAGCCGAGGGGACGCCACCCCCCCCCAGAATGGACCGCGACGCGGGGGGGGGAGATGCTGCTGGACCTGCTCCCGCGGGGGTCGCGGCCGCAGGGCGAGCCCACACCAGCGTGCCGGAGCAACGCGCGCACCAGAACAGTAAGGGGGCCGCGCCCCACATGACCCTCCCGTGACCACAGCCCACTCAGGGAGGGCAGAGGGGGGGTTCAGGTCCGCAGGGGCCCCCAGGGGAGCGGTCCACGGGCCAGCCCGCACCCCTCCCCACCCCGGGGCGGCACCGCGACCCCAACCGCACGCGCACGCCGGAGGGGAGTGCGCCGATGACGCGAGGGGGGCCAGGATGGAGTACCGCAGGCCGCCACCCAGAAGGGGGGCATGGAGACCGCGGCGCGACCCCCCCCCCCACCCCCCCCACCGGCCCGCAGGCCGCGGGGTCCCCGGCCCCCATCCCCCGGGCCAGGGGGGGTTGGTCCCCCCCCCCCGCCCGAGAGAGGAGCCGGAGCGCGACCCGCCCCCCCGCCCCAGCGGCCGGCTCCCACAGGGGCCGCGGAGAACAAGCGAGCCCGCGCCAACGCGCCAGGACGCCGCACAGATCGCGCCCAGAGAAGGCGGGCGAGCACGAACCGGAGTGGTATTGGGGGCCACGCCCCCCATTGACAGAACGACGCCAGTGACACCCGCATTGTTGCCTGCCCAGGGAAGGCAGAGGGACGGAACGAGGCAGAGCGACCCCCCGCCCTACAGCCCCCCCCCCCAGCCGCACAAACGGGGGGTCCGGCGCACGCCCCCCCCACCCGCCCCAGCCCGCCCCCCGGCACACGAACGCTACGGACCCCCCCCTGCGGCGCGCAGCCCCCACAGGGCGTGCAGGCCGAGGGGACAGAGAAGGGCCCCCACACCCGCATGCCCGCGCCCACAACACGTGGATAGCAGACCCCAACAGCCCGCCGGGTGGACGGGCAGTCGGGGGAGGGGGAGCGCCTAACCCCAGACGCCCCTCGCATAAGTAGAAGGCACCCCCCCCGGGGGGCGCCCTACCGCCACCCCTGCAACCCCAAGCCAAGTGGGGGGGAACCGGGACCAGACCGCCCCCCCCCAAGCACGCCAGATGGAGCAAGGGACCGGGGCAGGACACGCGGAGGAGCACGGACCACGTGGAACGGCCCTACCAGCGCCCAGTGCCGGGACCGCGCGAGGTGCGCGGGCCACACCACCCAGGAGGGGGGGGAGCGGACGCCGCGGGAGCACGAGCGCACACACACGTAACAGGCACGAGGGGACTACCAGAAGGGCAACCGGACCGAGCGCGCGGAACGCACAGACCGCGACGAATGGCGTACCAGCGAGCGAGGGTAAGGGACACCCGGACGGGACGGCCCGCCACAGGCAGCGCAGAACACGCGGGGGGAAACGAGAGAGACACAACACCAGGTACCGACCCGAACTCCCCGAACCGGCCGCAAGCGCCGCGCACACACAGACGGGGCACTGCACCCGCCAAGGCAGTAGTGGCGCACAGCGCCACGCCCCATCCCCTAGGCTAGGCAGCCTCCGCGCCAGCCGAAGGGGGTCCCACTGGCGACAAGCCAGTAGCACGGACCCGGCAGCGCCGGCGCTCCGGACGACCACGCATTAGGTGGGCGACCCAGTGGGTAAGCACCCGCAGCCACGGCTGCGAATTGATGCACTGACCGGTGAGTGGCGAAACGGGGAAGTCGGGAAAGGACAGGGCTCCGAGCCTTGTGAACCCGGGGGACTCCGCCACCAGGCAGGGGGTGCGTCTTGGAGGGCCCCCCACTAGGACCCGGTGGGGAGGATATCACCTGGCCCAACCAGCTGGCCCCCCAGGGCCGAAAGGTGTCTAGTACCCGCAAAATCAAACCTCAAACCTCAAACCTGGTGTGCATGCTCCCCTTGTACCCCGCCACTCCTGGCTGGTGTGCGCGGTGTGGGTGTGTGTTTTTGGGCTGGGGTTTCGGCTGCGCCTCGCCACTCCTGGCTGGGGTGTTGGGGTGTGCGTGTTTGTGTGCGTGCTCCCCTTGTGCCCCGCCACTCCTGGCTGGGGTGTGCGGCGTGGGTGTGTGTGCTTGGGTTCGGGCTTCGTCTGTGCCCCGCCACTCCTGGCTGGGGTGTTGGGGTGTGGGTGTGTGTGTTTGGGCTGGGGTTTCCGCCGCGCCCCGCCACTGCTGGCTGGGGTGTGCGGTGTTGGTGTGTGTGTTTGGGCTGGGGTTTCGGCTGCGCCCCGCCACTCCTGGCTGGGGTGTTGTGGTGTGTGTGTTTGTGTGCCTGCCCCCCTTGTACCCTGCCATTCCTGGCTGGGGTGTGCGGCGTGGGGGTGTGTGTGTGGGTTCGGTTTTCGGCTGCGCCCCGCAACTCCTGGGTTGGGTGTCGGGATGTGTGTGTGCCCGTGTGCGCGCTCCGGTTGTACCCCGCCACTCCTGGCTGGGGTGTGCAGTGTTCGTGTGTGTGTTTGGGCTCGGGTTTCGGCTGCGCCCCGCCACTCCGGGCTGGGGTGTGCGGTGTGGGTGTGTCTGTTTTGGCTGGGGTTTCGGCTGCGCCCCGCCATTCCTGGCTGGGGTGTTGGGGTGTGCGTGTTTATGTGCCTGGTCCCCTTGTACCCCGCCACTCCTGGCTTGGGTGTACGGCGTTGCTGTGTGCTTGGGTTCGTGTTTCGGCTGCGCCCCGCCACTCCAGGCTGGGGTGTTGGGGTGTGTGTGTGGTCGTGTACGCGCTCCACTTGTACCTCGCCACTCCTGGCTGGGATATACGGCGTGGCTGTGTGTTTGGGCTCGGGTTTCGGCTGCGCCCCGCCACTCCTGGCTGGAGTGTGGGGGTGTGCGTGTTGTTGTGCGTGCTCTCCTTGTACCCCGCCACTCCTGGCTGGGATGTGCGGCGTGCGTGTCCGTGCTTGGGCTCGGGTGTCCGCTGCGCCCCACCACTCCTGGCCGGGGTGTTGGAGTGTGCGTGTTTGTGTGCATGCTCCCCATGTTCCCCGCCACTCCTGGCGGGGGTATGCGGCGTGGGTGTGTGTGCTTGGGTTCGGGTTTCAGTTGCGCCCCGCCACTCCTCGCTGGGGTGTTGGGGTGTGTGTGTGCTGGTGTGCCCGCTCCCCTTGTACGCCGCCACTCCTGGCTGGGATGTGCGGTGTGGGTGTTTGTGTTTGGGCTCCAGTTTCGGCTGCGCCCCGCCACTCCTGGCTGGGGTGTTGGGGTGTGTGTGTGCTTGTGTGCATGCTCCTCTTGTACCCCGCCTCTCCTAGATGGGGTGTGCGGTGTGGGTGTGGCTGTTTGGGCTCGGGCTTTGGCTGCGCCCCGCCACTCCTGGCTGGGGTGTTGGGATGTCTGTGTTGGTGTGTGTGCTCCCCGAGTACCCCGCCACTCCTGGTCGGGGTGCGCGGCGTGCATGTGTGTGCTTGGGCTCGGGTTTTGGCTGCGCCCAGCCACTCCTGGCTTTGTCGTCGGGGTGTGCATGTGCCGGTGTGGGCGCTCCCCTTGTACCCCGCCACTCCTGGCCGGGGTGTGCGGTGTGGGTGTGCGTGTTTGGGCTCGGGTTTTTGCTGCGCCCCACCACTCCTGGGTCGGGTGTTCGGGTGTGTGTGTTTGTCTGTGTGCTCCCTCCGTACCCCGCCACTCCTGGCTGGGGTGTGTGGCTTGGGTGTGTGTGCTTGGGCTCGGGTGTTGGCTGCGCCCCGCCACCCCTGGCTGGGTTGTTGGGGTGTGTGTGTGTGCCGGGCTGGGCGCTCTAGTTGGACCCCGCCACTCCTGGCTGGGGTGTGCGGTGGGGGTCTGTGTGTTTGGGCTCGGGTTCTGGCTGCGCCCCGCCATTCCTGGCTCGGGTGTTGTGGTGTGTGTCTGCTGGTGTGCATGCTCCTCTTGTACCCCGCCACTCCTGGCTGGGGTGTGCGGTGTGTGTGTGTGTGTGTTTGGGCTGGGGTTTCGGCTGCGCCCCGCCACTGCTGGTTGAGGTGTGCGGTGTGGGTGTGTGTGTTTGGGCTGGTGTTCTGGCTGCGCCCTGCCACTCCTGGCTGGGGTGTTGGGGTGTGCGTGTTTGTGTGCGTGCCCTCCTTGTACCCCGCCACTCCTGGCTGGGGTGTGCGGCGTGGGTGTGTGTGCTTGGGTTCGGGTTCTGGCTGCGCCCCGCAACTCCTGGATTGGGTGTTGGGGTGTGTGTGTGCCCGTGTGCGCGCTCTGCTTATACCCCGCCACTCCTGGCTGGGGTGTGCAGTGTTCGTGTGTGCGTTTGGGCTCGGGTTTCGGCTGTGCCCCGCCACTCCGGGCTGGTGTGTGTTCGGTGTGGGTGTGTCCGTTTGAGCTGGGGTTTCGGCTGCGCCCCGCCACTCCTGGCTGGGGTGTTGGGGTGTGCGTGTTTGTGTGCGTGGTCCCCTTGTACCCCGCCACTCCTGGCTGGGGTGCACGGCGTGGCTGTGTGCTTCGATTCGGGTTTTGGCTGCGCCCCGCCACTCCGGGTTGGGGTGTTGGGGCGTGTGTGTGGTCGTGTGCGCGCTTTGGTTGTACCCCGCCACTCCTGGCTCGGGTGTACGGCGTGGCTGTGTGTTTGGGCTCGGGTTTTGGCTGCGCCCCGCCACTCCTGGCTGGAGTGTCGGGGTGTGCGTGTTGGTGTGCGTGCTCTCCTTGTACCCAGCCACTCCTGGCTGGGGTGTGCGGCGTGCGTGTGCGTGCTTGGCCTCGGGTGTCGGCTGCGCCCCGCCACTGCTGGCTGAGGTGTTGGGGTGTGCGTGTTTGTGTGGGTGCTCCCCTTGTTCCCCGCCACTCCTGGGGGGGGTGTGCGGCCTGGGTGTGTGTGCTTGGGCTCTGGTTTTGGTTGCGCCCTGCCACTCCTGGCTGGGGTGTTGGGGTGTGTGTGTGCTTGTGTGCGCGCTCCCCTTGTACCCCGCACTCCTGGCTGGGATGTGCGGTGTGGATGTGTGTGTTTGGGCTCCTGTTTCGGCTGCGCCCCGCCACTCCTGGCTCGGGTGTTGGGGTGTGTGTCTGCTGGTGTCCCTGCTCCTCTTGTACCCTGCCTCTCCTAGATGGGGTGTGCGGTGTGGGTGTAGGAGTTTGGGCTCGGGTTTTGGCTGCGGCCCGCCACTCTTGGCCTGGATGTTGGGGTGTGTGTGTTTGTGTGTGTGCTCTGCCAGTACGCCGCGACTCCTGGCTGGGGTGCGCGGCGTGCATGTGTGTGCTTCGGCTCGGGTTTCGGCTGTGCCCCGCCACTCCTGGCTTTGTTGTTGGGGTGTGCATGTGCCGGTGTGGGCGCTCCCCTTGTACCCCGCCACTCCTCGCCGGGGTGTGCGGTGTGGGTGTGCGTGTAAGGGCTTGGGTTTCGGCTGCGCCCCACCACTGCTGGCTGTGGTGTTGGGGTGTGCGTGTTTGTGTGTGTGCTCCCCTCGTACCCCGCCACTCCTGGCTGGGGTGTGTGGCTTGGGTGTGTGTGCTTGGGCTCGGGTTTCGGCTGCGCCCCGCCACTCCTGGCTCGGCTGTTGGGGTGTGTGTGTGCCCGGCTGAGCGCTCTACTTGGACCCCGCCACTCCTGGCTGGGGTGTGCGGTGGGGGTGTGTGTGTTTGAGCTCGGGTTCTGGCTGCGCCCCGCCACTCCTGGCTGAGGTGTTGTGGTGTGTGTCTGCTGGTGTGCATGCTCCTCCTGTACCCCGCCACTCCTGGCTGGGGTGTGCGGTGTGGGTGTGGGTGTTTGGGCTCGGGTTTTGACGGCGCCCCGCCCCTCTTGGCTGGGGTGTTGGGGTGTGTGTGTGCTGGTGTGCGTGCTCCTCTTGTACTGGCCTCTCCTAGATGGGCTGTGCGGTGTCCTTGTGCGTGTTTGGGCTCGGGTTTTTGCTGCGCCCCACCACTCCTGGATGGGGTGTTGGGGTGTGCGTGTTTGTGTGTGTGCTCCCCCTGTACCCCGCCACTCCTGGCTGGGGTGTGTGGCTTGGGTGTGTGTGCTTGGGCTCGGGTGTTGGCTGCGCCCCGCCACCCCTGGCTGGGTTGTTGGGGTGTGTGTGTGCCGGGCTGGGCGCTCTAGTTGGACCCCGCCACTCCTGGCTGGGGTGTGCATTGGGGGTGTGTGTGTTTGGGCTCAAGTTCTGGCTGCGCCCCGCCATTCCTGGCTCGGGTGTTGTGGTGTGTGTCTGCTGGTGTGCATGCTCCTCTTGTACCCCGCCACTCCTGGCTGGGGTGTGCGGTGTGTGTGTGTGTGTTTGAACTGGCGTTTCGGCTGCGCGCCGCCACTGCTGGTTGAGGTGTGCGCTGTGGGTGTGTGTGTTTGGGCTGGCGTTCCGGCTGCGCCCCGCCACTCCTGGCTGGGGTGTTGGGGTGTGCGTGTTTGTGTGCGTGCCCTCCTTGTACCCCGCCACTCCTGGCTGGGGTGTGCGACGTGGGTGTGTGTGCTTGGGTTCGGGTTTTGGCTGCGCCCCGCAACTCCTGGATTGGGTGTTGGGGTGTGTGTGTGCCCGTGTGCGCGCTCTGCTTATACCCCGCCACTCCTGGCTGGGGTGTGCAGTGTTCTTGTGTGTGTTTGGGCTCGGGTTTCGGCTCTGCCCCGCCACTCCGGGCTGGTGTGTGTTCGGTGTGGGTGTGTCTGTTTGGGCTGGGGTTTCGGCTGCGCCCCGCCACTCCTGGCTGGGGTGTTGGGGTGTGCGTGTTTGTGTGCGCGGTCCCCTTGTACCCCGCCACTCCTGGCTGGGGTGCACGGCGTGGCTGTGTGCTTCGACTCGGTTTTCGGCTGCGCCCCGCCACTCCGGGTTGGGGTGTTGGGGCGTGTGTGTGGTCGTGTGCGCGCTTTGGTTGTACCCCGCCACTCCTGGCTCGGGTGTACGGCGTGGCTGTGTGTTTGGGCTCCGGTTTCGGCTGCGCCCCGCCACTCCTGGCTGGAGTGTCGGGGTGTGCGTGTTGGTGTGCGTGCTCTCCTTGTACCCAGCCACTCCTGGCTGGGGTGTGCGGCGTGCGTGTGCGTGCTTGGCCTCGGACGTCGGCTGCGCCCCGCCACTGCTGGCTGAGGTGTTGGGGTGTGCGTGTTTGTGTGGGTGCTCCCCTTGTTCCCCGCCACTCCTGGGGGGGGTGTGCGGCCTGGGTGTGTGTGCTTGGGCTCGGGTTTTGGTTGCGCCCCGCCACTCCTGGCTGGTGTGTTGGGGTGTGTGTGTGCTGGTGTGCGCGCTCCCCTTGTACCCCGCACTCCTGGCTGGGATGTGCGGTGTGGGTGTGTGTGTTTGGGCTCCGGTTTCGGCTGCGCCCCGCCACTCCTGGCTGGGGTGTTGGGGTGTGTGTGTGCTGGTGTGCCTGCTCCTCTTGTACCCTGCCTCTCCTAGATGGGGTGTGCGGTGTGGGTGTGGGAGTTTGGGCTCGAGTTTTGGCTGCGGCCCGCCACTCGTGGCCTGGATGTTGGGGTGTGTGTGTTTGTGTGTGTGCTCTGCCTGTACGCCGCCACTCCTGGCTGGGGTGCGCGGCGTGCATGTGTCTGCTCTGGCTCGGGTTCCGGCTGCGCCCCGCCACTCCTGGCGTTGTTGTTGGGGTGTGCATGTGCCGGTGTGGGCGCTCCCCTTGTACCCCGCCACTCCTCGCCGGGGTGTGCGGTGTGGGTGTGCGTGTAAGGGCTTGGGTTTTGGCTGCGCCCCACCACTGCTGGCTGGGGTGTTGGGGTGTGCGTGTTTGTGTGTCTGCTCCTCCTGTACCCCGCCACTCCTGGCTGGGGTGTGTGGCTTGGGTGTGTGTGCTTGGGCTCGGGTTTCGGCTGCGCCCCGCCACTCCTGGCTGGGCTGTTGGGGTGTGTGTGTGCCGGGCTGAGCGCTCTCCTTGGACCCCGCCACTCCTGGCTGGGGTGTGCGGTGGGGGTGTGTGTGTTTGGGCTCGGGTTCGGGCTGCGCCCCGCCACTCCTGGCTGGGGTGTTGTGGTGTGTGTCTGCTGGTGTGCATGCTCCTCTTGTACCCCGCCACTCCTTGCTGGGGTGTGCGGTGTGGGTGTGGGTGTTTTGGCTCCGGTTTTGGCTGCGCCCCGCCCCTCTCGGCTGGGGTGTTGGGGTGTGTGTGTGCTGGTGTGCGTGCTCCTCTTGTACTCGCCTCTCCTAGATGCGCTGTGCGGTGTCCTTGTGGGTGTTTGGGCTCGGGTTTCGGCTGCGCCCCGCCACTCCTGGCTGGGGTGTTAGGGTGTGCGTGTTGGTGTGTGTGCTCCGCCAGTACCCCGTCAGTCCTGGCTGGGGTGCGCGGCGTGCGTGTGTGTGCTTGGGCTCGGGTTTCGGCTGCGCCCCGCCACTCCTGGCTTTGGTGTCGGGCCGTGCGTGTGCTGGTGTGCGCGCTCCCCTTGTACCCCGCCACTCCTTTCCGGGCTGTGCGGTGTGGGTGTGCGTGTTTGGGCTCGGGTTTCGGCTGCGCCCCACCACTCCTGGCTGGGGTGTTGGGGTGTGCAAGTTTTGTGTCTGTGCTCCCCTGTACCCCGCCACTCCTGGCTCGGGTGTGTGGCGTGGCTGTGTGTGCTTAGGCTCGGGTTTCGGCTGCGCCCCGCCACTCCTGGCTGGGGTGATGGGGTGTGTGTGTGCTGGGGTGGGCGCTCCCCTTGGACCCCGCCACTCCTGACTGGGGTGTGCGGTGTGGGTCTGTGTGTTTGGAGTCGGGTTTTTGCTGCGCCCCGCCATCCCTGGCTGGGTTGTTGTGGTGTGTGTGTGCTGGTGTGCATGCTCCTCCTGTACCCCGCCACCCCTGGCTGGGGGGTGCGCTGTGGGCGTGTGTGCTCGGGCTCAGTTTTTGGCTGCGCCCCGCCACTCCTGGCTGGGGTTTGTGGTGTGTTGGTTGGCTGTTGCCCGGCACCCGTTCCTGTGCCGTGGTTCGTTGCGTCTTGTGCGCGCTGCCCGGGTCTGCGGCACCCGGTGGCTGTTGTTGCTTGGCACCTGCTCTTGTGCCTTGGTTGTGGCCTGCGGCGTGCCTCTCTGGCGCGCCTCGTGGCCCCGCGTTGGTCCGCCGCGCCTTTTCCAGTCCGGTTGCTCTCGGTGCTCCGGATGGCTTTCCCGCCGCTGTGGTGCCTTTCTGCCTTTTTACTGGGTGGCTGCGCGGGGCACGCGGAGGCCGATTGATAACCGGGCTCATTGTCCCTGCCGCTGGCCCCCGCCGAGGCAGGGGCGCTGGTCTCGCTCCGCGTTGTACCCGTTCGGGGCCCCGCGATGGGGTTGTCCCTGGCGGGTCCCTCCGGCGTTGGTCCTATGCTGCGTGCGCTGCGGTTTTTTGCGTGTGTGGACCCGGTCACTGACGCGTCTGGTTTCCCGTACCGCCCGTCTTTCGACGGGGGACTCGGCCGGTGCACCAGGGCTGTTTCGTGTGGACGCCAGCACTGCCCCTTTCGGTTTGCAGGATGGCACGCACGGGTCCCGTGCGTGTGTGCATGTGCGTGCTTTCTTGGCCGAGTCGGGCAGGCCGGCCTCCCGGGCGCGTTTTGGTGCACCTCACCTTTTCCTTTGGCTCTTCCTGTTGCTCTCCTTGTCTGTTCGGCCCCCTCCGGGCTGGGGTTGCCCTGCTTGTGTTGTTTCTGGGTTTTTTTTCCCCTCTTGTGCGCCCCCCTTGTCTCCGGCGTTCCGTGTTTTCCGGCCCCGGATGCCTTGGGCCTTGGCGTCTTGTGGTCCCTCCCCCACCCGTGTTTTGTTTTTTTCCCTCCCTCCCCCCTGCGTTTTTTTTTCCTGCTTTTTCTTTTGTGGGTTTTTTTTTTGTTTTCCTCTTTTTTTTCGTGCTGTGCTGGCTGTGCGGTGCCGTGCTGGTCTGTCGTGGGCTATCTGGCGTGTTGGTGTGTGTTGTTGTGGGCCTTGTGCTTCAGCGGGGGCCGCCAGGCGCTTGCGCTCTGTTGTCTGGTGCTTCCTGCCTGTGCCTCCCCCTTTTGTGTTGTTGCCTGTTGTGTTGCGTGTGCCCGGTGGCGCCGTGCTGACAGTGTTGCTCCTCTTCCTGCTGCCTTTGGTGGTTGCCGTGTGGTGTTGCCCGCCCGACCCCTCGGGCGCTTGGCGCGGGGTTTTTTTTTTGCGTCAGGTTTGTGCTGGTTCTGCCCCCCCCCCCCCCCCTCGGCGGCTGGTTGCGCTGTCCTGTGTTGTGGTTTGTTGTGCGTCGTGTGGTGTGGTGCTGCGGTCTCTGGTGTGTTTCTTGTTGTGTCCGTTATTGTGTGCCGAAGGCGCTGTTACCAAAAGGCAAAAGGCCGGGATGTCTACCCACGGGTAAAGGTAAACGGGCTGGTCTGTGTGTGTTGTGTGCGCGCCGTGCGTAAGTGTGTAGGCCTCGGCAGGGGGAGGGGGAGTCGGGGAGACCTGGTGAGTTCGCCTCTGGCGACCGCGCTTATTCCAGGAGCTCCCGCTGCACCCCTTCCCTTTCTGCTTGCTGGTGCAGGCGCAGCTCCTGCAACGCCCACGCCATCGTGCTGGCCGGGCCCAGGCGGGCCTTCAGCAGTGTGGCACGCGCCTTGGCGTGACCGTACCAGATCCGTATGCACTCTTCCACGACGTGGCGGAGGAACTCCGTGCCGAGCAAATGGGGCCCCGTACACTCCAGGTGGGCCAGCTGCATGGAGGGGGTCCGCAGGGCTGCCGCCCACTGCTCGAGCACAGTCAGTTCCCACAGCTGGTGACGCACTGGGGCCGCCCGTGGCCCCACCTTCTGGTCGAGCCACGCTGCGAGGCGCCGGCGGGCTGGCCCCCACTCGTGCGATTGAGCCGAGCAGGCCCACAGGTGGGGCGCCGTCTCGGGCTGTGTCCCGCACAGGAGGCACGCTGTATCCAGCACCGTGCCCCGGCGGGAGGAACTGTGGGCTAGGACGGTCATGGTCGGGACGTTGTCCATGCGATGCGCCGTGATGTGGCGCTGCTGGTGGTGGTCGAACCAGTCCAGGGGGAGGCCCCCCCCTGGCATGAAGTGTACCCCCCAGCGGGCCTTGTAGATGGCTTGCGCCGGTATGGAGGCCCAGTCCTGCAACCAGTCACTCAGCGCCGTCGGGGGAAGCTGGCACTGGTCGCGGAAGGGCACTGGGGGGATAAATGAGTAGGGGCGCCTGAGGAGCCACGTGAGGTCTACCTCCGGCGGCTCCCGCGTGGCTGCGTCCACACGGACGTTGAGGTCTGTGATCCAGTGCGATGGTGTGGTCACCACATTGATGGCAGACCTCGGGGAGAGGCGCTGCCCCCCCAGGACAGTGGCGTAGAGGTGGTGGACTGCAACTCCTGCAAAGCACTGCCTCACTGCCTGGGGGCAGTGGGCGGTGCAAGTTGTACAATGCACGGCCTCACTGCCCTGGGGCAGTGGGCAGTGGAACTTCTGCAAGGCACTGCCTCACTGCCTGCGGGCAGTGGGCAGTGTATCTCCTGCAATGTACTACCCCACTGTCTGGGGGTAGTGAGCAGTGGATCCCCTGCAATGCACTGCCTCACTGCCTCGGGGCAGTGGGCAGTGGAAGTCCTGCAACGCAGTGCCGCACTGCCTGGGAGCGGCGGGCAGTGCAAATCCTGCAATGCACTGCCTCACTGCCCGAGGGCAGTGGACATTGCAACTCCTGCAATGCACTGCCTCACTGCCCGGGGGCAGTGGGCGGTGCAACTTCTACAATGCACGACCTCACTGCCCTGGGGCAGTGGGCAGTGGAACTCCCGCAATGCACTGCCTCACTGCCTGGGGGCAGTGGGCAGTGCAACTCCTGCAATCCACTGCCTCACTGTCCGGGGGAAGTGGGCAGTGCAACTCCTGCAATGCAGTGCCTCACTGCCCTGGGGCAGTGGGCAGTGCAACTCCTGCAATGCACCGCCTCACTGCCTGCGGGCAATGGACAGCGCAACTCCCGCAATGCACTGCCGCACTGCCTGGGGGCAGTGGGCAGTGCAACTCCTGCAATGCACCGCCTCACTGCCTGGGGGCAGTGGACAGTGCAACTCCTGCAATGCACTGTCTCACTGCCCGGGGGCAGTGGGCAGTGGAACTTCTGCAATGCACTGCCTCACTGCCTCGGGGCAGTGGTTAGTGCAACTCCTGCAATGCACTGCCTCACTGCCCCGGGGCAGTGGGCAGTGCAACTCCTGCAATGCACTACCTCACTGCCTGGGCGCAGTGGGCAGTGGAACTCCTGCAATGCACTGCCCCACTGCCTGGGGGCGGTGGGCAATGGAACCCCTGCAATGCACGGCCTCACCACCTTGGGGACAGTGGGCAGTGCAACTCCTTCAATGCACTGCCTCACTGCCTGCAGGCAGTGGGGAGTGCACCTCCTGCAATGCACTGCCTCACTGCCTGGGGGCAGTGGGTAGTGCAACTCCTGCAATGCACTGCCTCGCTGCCCTGGGGGCAGTGGGCAGTGCAACTTATACAATGCACTGCCTCCCTGCACTGGGGCAGTGGGCAGTGGAACTCCTGCAATGCACTGCCCAACTGCCTGGAGGCAGTGGGCAGTGGAACTCCTGCAATGCACTGCCCCACTTCCCTGGGGGCAGTGGGCAGTGGAACCCCTGCAATGCACGGCCTCACAGCCTTGGGGGCACTGGGCAGTGGACCTTCTGCAACGCACTGCCTCTCTGCCCGGAGGCAGTGGGTAGTGCAACTCCTGTAATGCACTGCCACACTGCCTGGGGGCAGTGGGCAGTGGAAATTCCTGCAATGCACTGCCTCGCTGCCTGGGGGCGGTGGGCAGTGGAACTCCTGCAATGCACTGCCCAACTACCTGGAGGCAGTGGGCAGTGCAACTCCTGCAATGCACTGCCTCACTGCCTGGGCAAGTGGGCAGTGCAGCTTCTGCAATGCACTGCCTCACTGCCCTGGGGCAGTGGGCAGTGGACCTCCTGCAATGCACCGCCTTACTGCCTGGGGGCAGTGGGCAGTGCAACTCCTGCAATACACGGCCGCATTGCCTGGGAGTAGTGGGCAGTGCAACTCCTGCAACGCATAGCCTCACTGCCCTCCGGCAGTAGGCAGTGGGACTCCTGCAATGCACTGCCTCACTGCCTGGGGGCAGTGGGCAGTGCAACTCCTGCAACACACTGCCGCACTGCCTGGGGGCGGTGGGCAGTGGAACTCCTGCAATGCACTGCCTCACTGCCTGGGGGCAGTGGGCAGTGGACCTCCTGCAATGCACTGCCTCACTGTCTGGGGCAGTGGGTAGTGCAACTCCTGCAATACACTGCTGCACTGCCTGGGGGCAGTGGGCAGTGCAACTCCAACTCCTGCAATGCACTGCCTCACTGCCTGGGGGCAGTGGGCAGTGCAACTCCTGCAATGCACTGCCTCACTGCCCTGGGGGCAGTGGGCAGTGCAACTCCTGCAATGCACTGCCTCACTGCCTGGGGGCAGTGGGCAGTTGAACTCCTGCAATGCACTGCCTCGCTGCCTGGGGGCAGTGGGCAGTGGAACTCCTGCAATGCACTGCCCAACTACCTGGAGGCAGTGGGCAGTGCAACTCCTGCAATGCACTGCCTCACTGCCTGGGGGCAGTGGGCAGTGCAGCTTCTGCAATGCACTGCCTCACTGCCCTCGGGCAGTGGGAAGTGGACCTCCTGCAATGCACTGCCTTACTGCCTGGGGGCAGTGGGCAGTGCAACTCCTGCAATACACGGCCGCATTGCCTGGGGGCAGTGGGCAGTGCAACTCCTGCAACGCATAGCCTCACTGCCCTCGGGTAGTAGGCAGTGGGACTCCTGCAATGCACTGCCTCACTGCCTGGGGGCGGTTGGCAGTGCAACTCCTGCAACACACTGCCGCACCGCCTGGGGGCAGTGGGCAGGGGAACTCCTGCAATGCACTGCCTCACTGCCTGGGGGCAGTTGGCAGTGGACCTCCGGCAATGCACTGCCTAACTGTCTGGGGCAGTGGGCGGTGCAACTCCCGCAATACACTGCCGCACTGCCTGGGGGGCGGTGGGCATTGCAACTCCTGCAATGCACTGCCTCGCTGCCTGGGGGCAGTGGGCAGTGCAACTTCTGCAATGCACTGCCTCACCGCCCTGGGGCAGTGGGCAGCGGAACTCCTGCAATGCACTGCCTCACTGCCTGGGGGCAGTGGGCAGTGCAACTCCTGCAATGCACCGAGTCACTGCCTGGGGGCAGTGGGCAGTTGACCTCCTGCAACTGTGTCCGTTGTTGTGTGGCGTGCTTGTGTTCTTGCGCCGCCTTGTGCTGGGTTGTGTTGTGCTGTTGTTGTTGTGATTTGCTTTCGTGCGTGGAAACCCTTGTCGTGGCCCATGGGGGAAGGCTGGGAGCTTTTGAAGGCTTGACTGTGGGGTGGCCATTGGAGGGCACAGACTGCTTGCGACAAATAAACTATGTACGACAACAATGGGACAATGAGCAACAATGAGCAACACACAGAAAAAATCCGCGACGAAAATGCAACGCACCAGCACCACACTGTTCAATTGACAAAATTGAAACTCGTTTGTTCAACTGAACGTTCAATTGACTATATTGAAGTTTCAATTGAACAAAGTGATAACCAAACCGCTACACACATGCTTGCGTGCATTGCGTCATGAAACTTTGGGCCTTACACACACGCATGAAACATCGCCATACGTATGGACACGCACGAAACATTGCCATACCCACATGCATGAAACATTGCCATACGCACATGCACGAAACATCTTCACACACCTGCTGCCGTTGTGGAGACTCCGCGGACCCCAATAGTGCTTGGGCTAGCACTTGCCCAAGCATGTCCATCATGCCCCTTCAAAGAGAGAACGCAATAGCTTAAAGTGTATATCCTACACCCACTCACTCCTCAACTTCATTCTCCGATTCACTATTATCTGCATCGAACCACAGATATACAGCATCCGCAATTTTTTTGTTCGTGGATTGCGCCCGCCGCGTCTCGTTGCGTGCAATAATCGGAACAAAAAAAAATAGAGAAATATATATAGAAGAATTTGCTTCATTGCCGAACTCTCTCTTTGAAAACGATCCGCTACACCTGGAGGGAGTGTAGTATCAACTTGCGTTGAGCCACTGCGGTTAGTCATGGTTAGAAAAATGTCTTTCAAAAGGTGGTTAAGGGACTCGGCACTATCTTGATCAAATATGCAAAGCCCAAACTTACCTAGTTTAGGGAGTAGTTTGGGGCACACAAACTCAAAAAAATACAAATAGTGCGATGCACTTGTAGGAGCAATATGGGTTCGAAAAGTAGCAACCACACGTTGACAATGATGAATGGCTTCATCATTTTTCCATGTGCTATATAAGTGGCATAGGAGCCAACACATGTCCTCAACACCCTTGTCGGCACGAGTGCCAACTATACCAAGGCATCGTGCAATAAGAGGCCATGCATGTAGCATGAGCCTCCATGTTCACTCACCAGTTGGCTTGGGGGTCTTGCCTAAGAACCACCGTACTCTAGACGGTTTCAAAATTTTGTTGATAGCAATGCCCTTACTATCATGATAGTTCTCAGCGGAATCCTGTGTGTATGTACAAATCAAACGACCTATGGCCATGAGGCCATTGAGGATACATTGTACGAAGCGCCAACGGTCCAACCGAATGCGTGGTGGCCTCATACAACCATGTCGTTGCATACAAGGACCACCACCCGTTTGGTATGTGGCTTCCGCGGCATTGGTACGCCAAATGGCATCGGTGATGAACTTACGTTCGGCCCTTTGCGCAATGGCAAATGCATATATACTAGCGATCTCCCAATATTCCGATAATCCCAACCATCGCCGCAACCATGGCTCGTCCGACCCCCGAACCAGACTTTGCAATGCTCCTTCTTCCTGAACCACTCAAGTGTTGCACCGCTAATGAGAGCCTGCAACAACTAGAAAGAGAAGAAGGTGCATTGTAAGTTCTAATGTTCAATTGGACGAGTTGAAAGTTCAATTCGTCAATTGAACTTTCGGATGTGAATAACCACGAAGGACGCATCGTAACACATACGTTGATATTTGCTTCCCAAAGGTTGGCAAGGATTTTACCATCCTTGTCATTGCAATATGCCACACCAATGATGAATTGGTGTCACAGGTTTCGGGCCAAGTGGCCCCAATTAGCAAATGTTATGCATAATTGGGACCATTGAGTGCCTGCAACGGGGCATGCGTCCCCACGGACAATAAGGGTCAAAGGCATGGAAGTATCCCATGCACTATGTAACACCTTATGTCGTTGTATAAATTTGACAACCTCTAGGATACTCCATGATATCCCAATAGCTCCGTCTTGTGTAGTAACTTTTGGAGGCTCTAGCCGCGTTTCAATACACAATTCCCTCCGCTTATCGTTGAGGGACTTCAACGAAGGTAAGCGTGGAGACCATTGTACACGGAGCTTTTGGGTAAATTTGTGACCGAAGTCACTTATGAACTCTTGTAGGATAGGATACCTCGTACGTGTCATCGTCAAATCTACAATGAGCTCTACCGCACGTATAGGTGTGCACATAAGCGTACCATGGTCGTTCAACGCTTCATGTGTCCAACGTTGAACGATATTACCACCATGGGCGGTATCACACACCTTCTTTGGAAGGTTGCGGTATCTTGGTGTTTGTATGAAAAGGTTTGCAAGCACGTCAACAAATTCATCATCAAAGATGGAAGTTGCACGTGTTGCATTTGATAGGAAATCATGGAGTCCATGAGGGTCATAGATTTTGCGAGAGGCCATTATCTACACATAAAAATTGAACATGAGTAGCGCGCACCACGGTCAATAGTGCGCACAGCAATTGGGGGCAACACACAATTAACCTACATGAAGAGGATTGTATTTTATTATAACACCACTGTGAAATCCGCAACTTTTATGAGCTTTAAAGCTGTCGGTGGCTGTACATGACCTCTTTTTGGGTCTTTTTGACTGCGCGCGTGAGCGCAAAATGTCGGCGCGCTCTTTGTTCAATTTTGTCAATGTGTAATATAATTCAATTCTGTTCAATTGACAGATTGAGGAGGGTGGAGTTGAGTACAACGGCTTTGACCTTAAGACGCTAATCTAGGGTGCAGAGCTAAGAGTTTCTGAGAAAGGAGGCAAGGGCGACAAACGAAGAAAAGGCTCTGGCAAAGAAAAAGGTCGGGGGGGAGGAAAAGGCCAAGGAGGCAGAGAAGACAAAGGACAGTTGGACCCCAACGCGTTGATCCCAGAATTTAAGGCACGCATTCAGTGTAAACATTGTGGTAAAACGAACCACTACAGCGATGATTGCTTCCAGATCCAGAGAAAACAGAAGGAGGATCAACTTGGGAGCTTCCTGATCCAATCTGGTCTCCGTGAGGAGGCAGCGCAAAAGGCGGTTGACGATGCCAAGAAGAAATAGAAGGACCAGAAGCAAAAGGGACCAAAAGATGGCGCAAGAAAGAAAGATGCATCTGGCCCCTCCGCAGTAAGTGCTGGTGCTGGTGCCTCCTCAGCAGAGACCAAACAGATGCAGGACGACAATGAGATTCAAGCCAAGAAGAGGAAGAGAGATCTGGTATTTTCAAAGGTTGAGAAAATCATGGACCTGCTTCGAGCCGCTGTCAAGGATGGTTGTGGAGCAGGAGATGTGTGACGCTGTTTTCGATACTGGTGCAACCGATTCCATTGTGGCTTAATCATTGGTGTCAGATCCGAATCGCAGGAGTTACTGTGCAGTCAAGGTGGGAGATGGGCACTACACGTACAGTGAAGGAGACAAATCCGTGGACATGTGCATGGGCAATTGAAATATTCTGCATGTTTGTATCGTCATGGAGACTTCACCTTTTCAGGTATGCCCGGGCATGAATTTCATCTGTCAAAACGCCAAGACGATTCTGGGTTGGATTTTTACTCCATCGAGACGCATTGTCAAAAATCCAGAGACTGATGAATGATCCTTGGTATCGTTATCTGAGAAGTCCTGTCAGAATGAAAGGAGGAAACGGATGGCCACCTGCTCAATCATCTTTCAGAATGTCCCGGAGAGAAGCCTCCAGTTTGTTACCTTCACTGAGGGAGCAGGTCCTCATCGACCTTGGTGACTTGAGACCCACCATGGACTTGTACACCAACCCCAAAAATCATAAAGAATTGTTGTATTGCAACCCCCTCAATTCATGTTATGCCTACAACTGACACGACTTTCAGTTATGCTCGGCCAACCCCCCGTGGTCACACGTCGAGAAGATGGTTACCAGGGCCGTGCTTGACCGAGCGCAAGTCGTGGTTTTTTGTCCTGCTTGGGGCCAAACTGGGGAAGCTGCTGCATCGCGACCATTTTTGGACCGCATGACCAAGGTTCGTGTACCTATCCCAGATGTACCCCTCTATCTCCCAGATGGGGCAACCAGCCCCATGCTGGGGAAGCATTTCATCTCTCATCGATGGCAATGATTGTGATATTTCGTTGGATGAACTGAATCCCGAAGTGGTCAAGTTTCCCCACGGCGTGAACCGTGGCTTGACCCGGTCTGATCTACTGAAGCGATACGGGCACGATACACCTGCAACAACACCGAAGGAAGAGTCTGAAGTCCAAGAAATTCACCCTCCTACGGAATAAGATGAAGAACAGGACGCTGGTGTTAGAGATGCTAAAGTTGACAAGGTCAACATTCGGTGGGAAGAGGTCAGTGAGCAACCTGCAGAATTGCAATGGGATGAAGTCAGTGTGACGGCGATCTCAATATCACTCAGCCCCTGAGGTACGACCAATTCACAAGCATCCACGAAGACTATTCGGACCGAATCGAAGATTTACTGGGCGAAGTCGATCTCGAAAAGTCAGTTAGAGGGGGTGTACAAAATCTTACCATTTCGTGTCTGGCCCTACATACTATGCAAAGGTATGGCGTGAGCATGCAATTCGAGGAGGACAAGGCAAGAATTGCCAACCCACGTGGATGGCCGGTCTCGAAGGACAACTTACGCTCTTTGAAGAAGGATATTGAACTGCGAATGTTCCAGATATCGATGGAACAACAAAGGCTAGAGCTCAAGGACAGATGAAAGAGCCATTACAACCAGTTCACGGGCGGGAGCGTTGACGGAGATGAAACAGATTTGCTCCATCAATATCTGGATGACAACTGCTTTATCGTGGATGGCCATGGCGTTTATCTGCACGTCTCGGCCCTACTCAGTGAGTGTTACTGTGTACCCAGGGATGAGTACGGGAAATCAAATTTGGCAGCTGCAGATTATTTCGAGGAGAAGATCAAAAATTTGCCTTTCAAAATTCAAGAAGTCCTACGTCGAGGGAAGGTTGCTTTTGGACCATTGATGGCACATGGTTCATGTGAGTCGTTGGTTACCATGGACTTGGAATTGATGGCTGAACACAAAAATACCACAGTGCGTTCAAAGCCATTTCCAGCTAGGAAGGCTAACAGTGAGAAAACAATGCGTCAGATCACTGAATGCATTGCAGCCGGCCTCGCGCATAAATATGAGCAAGCAGAGCATCCAAAACACTGCTCTCCATGTTTCGTGGTAGACAAACCAGGGAGGAATGCAAAAAGACTGGTTGTCCACTAAGGGAAGCTGAGGAAACTCACCAAGAAACATTCAGGCAGTCTACCAAGTTTGGAACAAGCGCTGGAAAGAGCTGCTCATTGCCGTTTCAAATCCAAATTGGATAAGCGCAGTGGTTTCTGGCAAGTGGAGTTAACAAAACGAGCGCAGGATCTATCAGCATTTATTGTTCCTAATGGTTAAGTGTTCAAGTGGAATGTTATGCCGTTTGGGGTGACAAATGCTCCTGCAACTTTCCAGGAGTTCATGAACAAGGTCGTGGCTCGTATGAAGCTGAAAGCTACAGTGCAGGCACTGCTGAAAAAGGGGGCAGTAATTGAGGTCTATATAGACGATGTCCTATTGGGGACCGATGACGCTGATGATCATTTACATTTGGTGGAAGAGTTTTTACCCACTTGTGATGAATGCAATACCCGTGTGAAGTTGGAAAAATGTGAATTCATGCAGGAGGAAATTGAATATTTGGGTTTCCAAGTTGGATGGACATGGTGGAGACCAGTGAAGGAAAAAGGTGCCCCAATTTTGAAGGCTTCCATCCGTGATGACAAGACCCGTGGCGTCAAGGACATCAGAGCTTTCCTGGGATCCTACAATTTTTGCAGGAGACACATCCCCACTTTCACGTACAGTAGCCACCTCCTCACGGACTTGACCAAGAAGACTGTACCTTGGAAGTGGACACCGGAGCATGAAGCTCAGTTTCAGGAGATCAAGGAAAAACTGAGTTCTTTGATGTTGTTGGGCACACCTGCACCTGACGGTGAGTTCGTGGTCATCAGTGATGCGACTCTGGCGGGGGGCGGAGGTACACTTCTGCAGTGGCAATGAATTCCAGGAGCGGCTGCGAGGAGAATAGCGGATGAATTGCGGACAGTCTCCCGGAGTCAATTGTGATGGTTTACTCAAGCACAACTACAACTCGCAGGAATTCCATCTCGTACCCATTGGCCACTCGAATTGGAAATGGTCCGCAACCAGAGCAAACTACAGCACGTATGAACGTGAACTACTCTCAGGAATTGTGCTTATCTCTGGACAAAGCCAACTGTTTCGCAGCAGTTCTGTGGTGTGGTTATGTGATCAGGAGTCCACGGAGACGTTTCTCAAGAGGGCCCCTCCTGAAAACCGAAAGCTCAGATGTTGGTGGACGTTTCTGGCTCAGCTGAAGCTCAACATCTACAGGGTACCAGGACTGAAGAAATGAGCTATGTGATTGGCTATCACGTGAAAATTTCGACGAGAAAATTTCTGCAAGCTCTGAGGCTCTCTCTCGAGAAGCTTTTCAGAAACTGGATGTCCATTTGTATCTCACTATGAGCAAAGCGGAACTACTCAGTTCTCTACCGAAGTCTGACTATGTCGAGGAGTATGGAGATGATTTGAAAGCCCTTGGTGATGGATCCTATGCACTGGGTGACGAGGAGTTATGGTCTTTATCCTCAAGTGGTATTTTACGGAAGGAAGTGCAAACATGCATACCCAAAAAGGCGTTTTGTGCAGCCTTACAGTGGATCCACGGTTTTGTCGGTCATCCTCGACCGGATTCCTGGCTCTGGTCCTTCGAGAAGATGTTCCACACTCGCGTACCTGACAGAGAGTTGACACAGAAAATTGAGGACATGCACAGGACATGCAAGGGGTATGTCACGAGCAAGCGGAACCGACCTAGCGACCGAGGCTTACTTGGTGTATTGCCACTACCACACATGGTCAATGCACTACTGTATGTGGACTTCATTGACAGGCCCAAGTGTCATAACTACGACTATGCCTTGACGATTGGGGGCGCTCTGAGTGCATTCTGTCAAAATGTACCATGCAAGAAGACTATCGATGGAGAGGGCGTGCTGAAGCTCATCAAACACCATTGGATTCCGTTCTATGGCCCACCTGTTCGCATCCACAAGGACAAGGATATTCGCTTTAACGCAGACTATGGCTGGTACCGCAATGTATTTGCTGCAATGGGCGTGGAAGTATCTTTCTCACAACCTTACGGTGCTCAATCAGAAGGACTATGCGAGCGTATGAATGATGAGTACCAGGAAGAGCTCCGAAATCAGAGGCAGAGTATTAAAACCAGCAATTGGGTCCAGTTGAACGACTACGTGGTCATATGTATGAACCACAAGCAGCGAGGAAAATCTGGCTATTCACGACGAGACATTTTCCATGGAAGGCCTACTCTATGTTTGGACGTACGCTTTCCACATGAAGGCCACGTTCAAGTGCAAGACTGGGTCAAGGAAGAAAACAAAAATGCCCAAGTTGTGCAAGCCCACTTGAGGAAAGGAAGAGCGGGTCGGTTTGAGTGCGTCAATAGAAGCAGGAAACCTGCAGGTTTCAACGTTGGTGACTCCGTGCTTGTGAGCACAAAGAGGTTCAAGCAATTGGAGGTACCTAAGGGTGCCAGGAAGGATGATATGTGGTACGGTCCCTACTTTTTTACTGGAGTCAGCAGTGGCGGTATTCTGGCGCGTTGCAGTCCTACTTTGGGCGGCGAAGTACCTGTTGCCTTTGAGTTCGTGAAGCGCTTCCCATTTGAGCTGGTGGATGACTATAGCGAAGACACAATCGAAGAATGAGACGCAGAGGTGCTGAATGACGACGAGCGAGCAGCGTTGGCAAATGAACAGGACATCGTGGCGAATGAGCAGGATTTACCATTCTACAATCAAACTGAGATGGAGAGAATTGGAGCTTATCACGTCGGACAGATCCTGACAGGGCAAGGCTGGCCCTTTTTGACGAAGTGGGAAGGCTATGGCAGGAGCGAGAGCACTTGGAAACCAGTTTGTGCATTCGTGCATGATGATTGAAAGCTGAATCAATTTTTTACGGATTTCTGTCTTGCACACGTACCTCGCTTTGACACACCGCTAAGGCAGGCTCGGCGGATCAGCAGCTCAGTCAAGAAGAAGTCCAGCGTGGAGGAACCCAATGAATAGACGGCCCCCAACAACCAGGAACCAGGAGAGGTCAGTAACAAGAAGGTCTGACATCAGCGCGGAGGCAAACGGCGACGTACAGAAGAGCCTACAGTTGGTAGTATGGCAGAAGACTGGTTACCTTGAGTGAGTTCCAATAGACTGAGGAGGGAGTAGCACCTTGAAGTCTGTTTTCATGCTTTTATGCTTTGGCTGGCGGACCAAGTTGTAAACTTGCAGAACTTCACTTCATTCTGCAGAACAATCATTGAAGTTCAGAAAATATCCAGGAAAGCGCAGTTTAAGGCATGGAAAGTGTTCCACACTTTATTTGTTCTGTATTATTTCTCCTGGGAATTTCGGAGGGACTGCCGACTTTCTGCGCTCTGAGTCGCTCGTGTCGCCAGCAAGGTCAGCAGGACAATTTGGAGACCAGAAAGAGAGGAGTTGGAAGAAGTTTCAAGGTCAAATATTGAACAGTTTTAACAGGCGGATATGACTGGCATAACAGTAAGTTCTGGAGTTACGACAAGTTCTGGAGGGAATTGAGTTGCAGGGAGCCAAGTATCAAGGAACCTGGGCTTAGTGAGGCTCGCAAAATCTTTTGGTTAATTCATGGTTGGAAGGTACTTTGAATAGTACTTGGTCCTGGTGTTACTTCGCAGCACCTATAGTCAATTTGAAGCCACATTTAAGTAACTACAAGTTGACATTTGGGGCTTTGGAGGGAGTTATTCCCAGGGCAACAACCCGACTTGAACCAGTGGTCTACATGTTGAGCCGAACACGTAAAGCAACACGTTAGAAGTGTGGACGCGCCGTTGTACACGTGCAGCGAGGAGCTGAGTCCTCATGCCCTGGCATTTGTGTTATGACAGGCAGATTCATGTGGCTGGATTGGGGCATCCTGGTACATTTATGATGTCGGACCTGGAGCTCAAGTTCATATGCTGGAGTTTCATGGCTGCGAGTGCGGGACCCCAGCAACACCTACCACCACCTGACACCTGAGGTACTGGCCTGATATCTATGCTGCCTACTTCACTGAATTTATGGCTCAATTACAGTGTTCATCTGCCAAGATTGTTTGAATTTGGTGACATTGATTGGGTCAAGGGTCTGGATCAGAGGTAGACTTCTGACTAATGTGACCAGGAATGCCGTTCACGACTACGAGAGCGTACGAGGAGGACACTGGAGTATCCAGAGACCGTTTGAAGGACTCATCTTGGTCTACATTTTGTCATTTATGATGAGTTCTACTCCCAATTTTTAGTAAGATTGGACCCCATTGACGCCAGATTGAGGTGATATCTATTGGTCACTTGCAACATGGGAGTCACTATTGGATGATGCCTTCCCACACAGGGTGCATTCAGGCTGGGAGGGGTGTTCAAAATCCATGAATGAGCAACAATTTCTCAAAACATTGGTTTCATATGGAGCAATGGTATTAATCTTTATTGGAGTTTGGGGAAATTGTATCCGTGGAGCTTGATCACTTCCAATATGGAAGAAGGATGGTTCATGGCTTAACGTTGATTCAAAAAAGGGTTTATCTATTGTATTATATGCCATGAGTTATTCTTTGTTATTCCATTGTTTCTACTTTGAACACTATTTGTAATATTGCACAATATGGGTGGTGGCCTTTGCTTCATCAATTTTTTTGGCGAGTCTCATTGAGATTGAGCTGTAGAGTAATCTGCATTTTTCTTCAACACATGGTAGTTTCGCAGAAAAAGCATATGCTTTTTAGACTCAGCAGGAAATTCTGCATCTATATAGTGGTCATAAGACTATTTCATTTTTTGACCATTTTTGCCCCGTGAGCGCGCCGCTTCCACTATGGGCGATTCCTACTGAGTTCTGAGGTGATCAGGGAAGTTTCTACTGAGTTCTGCAAACATGAATTCATTATTTCTGGAGCTACAGAAAATTCCGGGAAGACATTTGAAGTTATTTTTTATCCTTTTTTATCATGGGGAATCCATTCGTCTTTCGTCTGTTCGACTATCTTTGCAGGAAGCCTCATTTCTGAGATATACCCTTTTTGCCCTGATCTGAAGTTACTCTTCACTGTTGTTGCCATTTTCAGAGTGCAGACTGAAGACGCGTAAATATCCTGAGTAGCTCTGATGCATACCTGCATGCATACAAGCATAGACAAGGCCCAACATCACCCATTGTTTGTCTGTTCATTGTGCAGCCCCATCAAGTTCTTTATTGGTTTTATTGATCCGATTTCTGCTCGTCTTGGAGTCTTGGTCTGGTTTTATTTTTCATCAAAATCTTTGAGTACCTGAAATGGAGCAGAACCAAACACCAGAGCAAGTGCAACCAGAGAATACTGAGACTATTCAAATAGAGGAACAAGATGCAAAGTGGGAATTTAACACTAAGGATCGAATCACTGAATAGTTTTCACATCCAATGTATCTCAGAATGGCTGCAGATAACAACAAATGTAGTGTATCCACAGAAGCAAGTCTAAATACAATGCATTCAACAAAATTGATGATTTCAAAAGACAACAATGGCTGCAATCCGGCTTCAAGATTATCTCCAAGCACTTCATGTGCACTCATTTGGATACAATGGATTTGGTTAGGTATCAGGGGCATAGAAGGTGGGCCAGACACAGGATATTGCTTGGCCAGCATGGTCAAGGAACTGAATTCCGAATCCGTTAAAGCGTGGAACCACAATAAGTAGTAGAAACATTATGGCATAGGGGTCCTGAGGTGGGAGACCACTAGGTGTAACCTACAAGGCCCAAGGCATGACGTGCTTACCTTTTCTCAGTATATCCTCCATTAAAGAAGATACCTCCCCTCACTTGAGTGGTAGGGGTGAACTTCATGGGAAAGCTAGGGTTATAACCCTAGGTGCTTTGAGAAGGTGTACTTCAAGCTTAAAAAGGATGATACAAATGATTAAGTGTTAGTCTTTATTGCTTCCAGAGGATTGCAGGGGGCGTGGCCTGGATTAAGTACCCCAAGAGAGACATGCTAGTTACATTTTCGTTCTCTCCCCTTGTGTAGTAGTTGATCACGCTGGTAGAACCAAGGAAAAAGGCTCAAATTACCCTGAATATACCTCAGAAAATGCTTAGAACCAGGATATCACACTCTCATCAGTTCAGAGAAGCTTATCACATTGTAGGTATCTCTGAAAAGCAGTGTATTGTACCGGGTATGATGTCCCTTCCAGGGGACGTTCCCCAAACGTTGCTGGCGTGAGGCGAAAACATTTGGTAAAAATGTGGGTCTAGAGGGGATTGAACCCAGGACCTCCTCCTTAGAGTATACATGATTGCCCACTGGTGTATGGTCAAAGTTCCTAATGCGGATGGCCAACGCTGTATATACAGCGATTTAGTAAACGTCCTGACCAAGAGTCAGGGCGGAGCAATACTCCTGGTCGAGTGCACAAAAATCCAGGAGTTGGAAGAAATAGAAAATGGAACCAACAGGGAGTGAATCCTGTGGTTTAGCGAAAAGGTTAGCGGTTTAAGAAGTCGAATCGCTAAAATGTGACGCAAAGTTGTTAGAAATCGTCATTTTTTTGTCTAAAGCTTACAGTCGCAGACAAGTGCAACAGGGCCGCGTTTCAGAGCAGAAGCTACGGGAGCCAAACAGCCATACAGATTGGAGGTATGAGCCGTGTTTTCCAAATTTTTTACCTCAACTACACCGTCCCCACCTCAAATGCACTAGTCACCTACGGCGAGGCACGGAAGTCCACGTACACATTGCAGGCCGACACCGAGGGCACGGCGTACACAGTGTACACTTGGGCAAGGTACGGGGACCTACCGGCCCCCATCTGGCACCCGGACCCTTCCTGGCACCAACCTCTCCACGGGAGACGAGTACAACGCCAGAGTGTTAAGCCAGCGGGGAACACCGCCGCCGGAGCCCACGACAACCCACCCCCCCTAAACATCATAAACTCCGCCCTCCCAAACGCCAGAATGCCTCTCATAGACACGGGGTGCCCTACCCCGGATGACACCACCCACCGCCGAACGTGGGGCACCATCAGAAGGACCCTACACCACGACATCGACCGCGACCAAGCCACCTGGATCCATCAGGGCTCTGTCACCATCAGGGTGGGGGGGTGGTTGAACACCCTAAGCCCCAACAAACTACGCAGGGTGGCCGGGCCCTACATACTATATCCAGTACCACATGGCATGGATGGCCCCTGCCCGGGGCTGCGACCCGGGGACCCCCCTGCGGCCACCCCTGCCCCCATGCACTGTTCCAACCATTGCCCCCACAGCCCGCCCCACTCCCAGGTATATACCTAAACACGATAACAGGCGCCAAAGGAGTATACCTCACAACGGGCGACACCACGGGCCAAGCCGTCCCTCTCGATCAGGTAGACCACATGGCCCTGGGGCCACGACTACCCAACGCCGAGAAACCGCGGAACCCGTTAGCGGGACGATGCGCACGCGAACCCAGACCAGTGGACCGGGACGCCCGGGGCCCCGACAGGGCGCTACTACACCTCACCATGAAACACACGGCCCAAATCCCGACCACCCTGGCGGGAGAAAGGTACTTCATCATGGAGGGACTGACGGACGATGTCATCACCCTGGCAGCCAACACCCTGGCGGCCACCACGGACGCGTGGGACGTCGCCGTGGGCCACCCCACGGCGCGTAAGGACAAGGTACAGGGCACAGAAGACACCCTGACGCCGGACCTTATGAACCACCTGGTGACCCTGACCAGTCCACCAGAACAACACGACCGGAAAACCAAGGGTCCGAAGGTCACTGACTGGGCGGTCTTTAATGACAAGCCCCCGGAAACCCCCACGGTGACACTAACGTGCCACCAACACACATGGTGGGTGGCGCGGTGGAGCGCCACGGGCACAACAGACAGGGTCCACATGTTCACACCGGCAGCAAAGCCGGCGACCCCACTGGCACTGGGGGACCGTTTTAGCCACTCCACCCACCACCCCAACCACCCCAGGGCGCACTGGCTAGCCCTCAAAACGGCGATGCACTGGACAGTGGATGCCCCAGCCACGGACACCACGCTACCCGAGACATGGCTTACACTCACGCACAACCTGGCGGCCTATGTGCGGAAGTACGGGACAGCACAGGCGCAGCGCTGGATGTCCTGGCCCACGGACACGGAAGGAACTCTCAAACTCCGCACCACCAGCCTACAAGAACACACGAATCGACTTCGGGGTATGCACAGGCCGCAGGAGGGACAGGGACCGGCGTACAGCATATTCCGCCGCGACGCACCGAAGCCAGCCCCCAAACCGGCGCCAGAGCAGCCCCAACCCAAATTGAGGCCCCGCCCGGGGGGAGCGGACGCCTCAGCCTGCAGGGCCAAACGGCCCAAACCGGAGCCCAAAGTGGCCCCAGCGCCGCCGCCACCCGATCCGCAACCGAAACTGAAGGCCCCAGCATGCCGGCTTTTTACACGGGCGGAACGTGCCGCCATGCACCCCGAATGGCCAGACGGCGCAGAAGTACAAGGAGTATACGGAACCACGCTTAAAGGGCAACCAAAACAATTCGTATGGTTCCGGGGCAGAATACAGGGCAGACTGGCCACACCGGGCCAACACGGCAACCTACAGTTGGAAATCAAGTGGCACGCACTCCCGGAATGGGGCGAAAAAGTGGAGACCTCAAACCTCGAACTCCCGGACGACAGACAATTCCCGGAGTGCCCGGTGCAGCTCCGCACACCCGCCAACCAGGTACCACCGGGCACTGTCTGGACGGGTGACGTGCCGCAGACATGGCTGGAGGAACCGGATATACCGGAGGAAGAGAGGATGGCCGCAGTGATCAACCACAAACTGCGACTGGGACAATGACTACTACCACGCCGCGCCGGGGACCCCCCTGGGGCCACCAAAACGCGCGCCCCCGAGGTCACAACTGCGCTCGTCACTGTCATGTCCCTCAACGAACCAGGCGCCCTGTACGACGCGACCAAAGCTCCGGACCTACAAGACGTACCCATCATGGCGAAATGCGACCCGGGCACCATGGTGTGGCAGGAGCAGGCCCTCAAAACCCAGACAACCCACCCCAGCTTAACCCCCATCCTCACCAGGACGGGACACCAATACCGCACCACATGGGTCATTGGGTTCCCATGTCCCACAAAAGTGAAGTCCAAGTACACATCCACCACCACCTGGGGGTGGAAGGCCGCCTAGCGGCATGCGAACTGGTAGGCCCAACGTGGCAACTGAATGTCATTAACGTGCACGTCCCCTTTGAAGACGCCACGGAGACGTTCCTCGAACATCTCATGGAGGCCTACCGACAAGTTGCCATGATGGGCCCAACTGTCAGCATAGGAGACTTCACCGCAGCCCCATCAGCGGACGATCGCGGAGGACGACCGACGCCCGAGGACGCAGCGGTACAAGTGTCCATGCAACATCTAGGCCTGCAGGACCTCACAGCCTCTCTACGAGGCCAGCCCTCACACGGACCACCACAACCTGGCGCGGCAGATTCCCGCATCGACCTCTGCTACGCGGACTCGGCACACGTCGAGGTGACGCGGGTGCAATACCACGACCTGCCATCCAAGATCACCGAACACCGACCCCTGGAGGTAGAAATCAAGGTGCTTCAGGTACCCCCGGCCTCCAGGAGTGGCATGGACCACGAAGAACAACCACCCATCCAACCGCCAGGAGACAACGACACCACCGGATGGGTAGCATACTACCGCACGGTACAACGCATCCTGGGCCAGCAAGACAAAACGGACCTCAACCTCGCCATGCGACAGGCGGCCACGGCATGCGGCCTCAGCGGGCAGCGCAGAACACAGGACGACGCCACCCCGCATCAAGACCTACGATCCCTGGTCACAACCATATGGCACGACAAGCGAGCACTGCACACGGCAATGCACTCACATGACCTGCAAGCCCAACATGACGCCCAGGAAATCGCAGCACGACTGGAAACCACACGTCAGCAACTCAGAGAATGGCACGTCCGCCGGGCGAAGGAGCTGGCGCAAGAACAACAGCGCTACTTCCAAAACCCCCAACCCTACAAATCACTGAAACACGTGGACAAGGTCCTGGGGGAGACGGGCCACCGAGGCATCAAGGCGGTACGCCTACAGGACGGCACAGTGACCAACGATCCCAAGGTGGTCCTGGAAGAAGTCCTCAACAGCTTCCTGCGCCAGCACAACACTGAGGATGGCGAACTGTCAGCATACACAGAGGAACTGATATCCCACCTGCCGAAACTCTACAACCGGACACAGCGGCAAGACATGCACCGAACCCCGTTCACCATTCAGGAGCTCGATGAGGTGTTGTACAAACTACAACCGGGGAAAACTCCGGGAGTGGACGGACTCCCGGCGGAGCTCTACCGTAGACTACCCCTGAACCTGAAGAGACACTTAGCCGCGCGCCTGTGGGATATTGACATTGGGAAAACGGACGTGCCACCGGACTGGGCGAACGTAGTACACCCGCTCTATAAGAAAGGCGAATGGGCGAACCCCGACAATTGGAGACCCATCGTCTGCGCCACCACGGAGGCCAAACTCATATGGATGCTCATCCTCAAACGGGTGGCCCCGGCAGTGTACCGGGCTGTACCGCCCACCATGTGGGGGGCCATACAGGGTAGATCACCGTTGAAGGCCATATTTATGCAAGACGCCGTGGTGGACATGGACCCGATCAGCCTCATCATCACATCCCTGGACGTCAAGGGGGCCTTCCCCAACACCCCGCACCGCCTCCTACGGGCCGTCTGGGAACACATGGGACTCCCCTTCCAGGGCTTCCTCCAAGCATACCTCGCCACCCGCATGTACGCCGTGAAAACCGACGTGGGCACCACCCCATGGGTCCAGCCCACCAGTGGGGTCCCACAAGGGGGTGCGGAAGGCCCATTCCTCTTCCTACTCGTCCCCCTCCCGCTGGCGTTTTACATCCCACGCACATACTCGGACGTGGCACCATATCCCCTACAGACCACGCTCCCAGCGTTTGCAGACGACCTGGCGGTGGTGACCGCCACCGCGCGCCAACCCCTGCCGACCGGCCCGGACCCCGCCAGAGCCACCAGGGTCCTCCACGTCGTCACCACCTATCTGGAGGGCAATCAGCTGCTGGTACACAACGTCAAATCTGCCACCATGGTACACAATGCACCGCCGCCACCCCTCCGCCCCGGGGACCTGCCCATGGACCCAGTCAAGACGGCCACCTACCTGGGAGTCCAGCAAGCGGCCACCGCAGGTAGGGTCACCCTATCGCCAAACCTGTTACGGCAGCTGACAATGACACTGGTTATAGCACGCATCACAGCACTCTCCGCCCTGGCCCTGGCATACTTCCTACAAGCCGTGCTCAACGCAGCTATAGGATTCCAAGCCTTGCACCTAACGCACCCCCAACACATGCTACAAGCGGCCACCACCACAGTACGACGAGCGTGGACCATCCACGGCCACCGGCCCACGTCACTGCCTGCAACGGTGCGTGCGGCATCGCCACCGTACTACAGAGACAACACCGACCACCTCGTCCACAACGCGTACACAGCTCACACTGCGGCGAACCTGCATCGTCTCATGCACAATCACGAGCCGGAGGTACGGGAAGTCTTCACGCTGACGATGCGGGAGGCCCAGTACCACCGCAACACCTGCCCCCAATACATACTTCACCAGCGGGGTCTCCCCACCAAGGTGGGGACCCGCATATGGAACCACCTACAACTCCTACTGCCCCACCACAACCACGTCATCCAAACGAGCCATCGGTGCAGGGAAACCGGCCCTCTGGCGGTCCTTCACACCGATGTGGGGGGGGGACCAACGGGTAGCACCACCACTCTGGACCTGGTGGGCACCACCCTCCAACGAGTGGGCACACACCACGTCCCATTCCTACAACACCCGGAGTGGCCCAACAAATCACTCCTGGAGAACCACATGCGCAGTGCGGCCACCCAAACCGGGCACCCCCAGCCAACAGATGGGGAAGTACGTTAGGCGTACAACCTGTTTTTGAACACGCACAAACGACCACTGCCACCGAGCCCACCGCAAGGGAACCAAGCCCACCACCGGCCACCGGAGCAAGTGGAATATGTACCCGGCACCACGGTACCAGCGGTACTCCTCCTTACACCCAACGGGCTCAAGACCACGTTGCGGCCGGGCAAAGCGGGGGGCGACCTGTGGATGCTACCGCCACCCACAGCGCGCCCCTTCTGCCCGCCGCCACTATCCCAAGACAAGCTGACGGGCACCCCCACCACTTGCTGGCGATGTGGGCCCCACGCACTGGCCACAACATGGCCCCTCCTCCAGTTACTGGCGCGCTACCACCCCATGCCAACGGCCCACGCTACCCCGGAACAGCACCGGTGGCTGCGCACGCACTTCGAACAGGCCGCAGAGAGTGACACAGCCACAGGGACGTGGGACCCCAGCACCAAGGCGGAATGGAGATTCCACAGGGGCACGTGGAACACCCAGCACCCAGCCATCACCTTCCCGGTGATAGCCAAGCACCGCAGCGCCACGCCGGAGGCCCCAGCCTACCCTGTCAAACACCGATGCTCCCAAGTACAGGACTGGCAGACGGTCGAGTGGACCACATTCCACCCGCAGACAGCATACTTACTCCAGTACGTGTACGGCTACCTGACACAGGGCCATGAAAGGAACAATGACTATGTCCGCATGAACCCGGCGGCAACCGAGATCATCCGCCAGGGGGTGGGGGTGTATGCTACCCGGAGACTCCGACCGGACACCAACACGCCGTGGGCCACCACGGAACGGGGGGCACACATCCATGCCTACCAACCAACGATGCCGTGCCGCCTGCCGCACCCGGACAACCACACCACTATCATCTTCGCGGATGCCTCCGGCGCTACAAGCGTCACCCCGGCGGCCGGGGGGGCGGCTTTGGAGTTGGAAGTGGACACGACAAACTGACTGCACCAACGCCACCTCACGGGGGCTACAATCTTCAGGGCCTCCTCTCACGGAGAACTGAAGACGCTGGCGATCGTCGTGGACGCCGTCAATGACACCCACCAAGCCCCGCGAGACCAGACGCACCATGTGTGGGTAGTAGTGGACGCAGCGGTGGACTTCCAAATCGTCCGCAGGCTGGCGCGGCAACCCCTGCACAAGGCGACTGACTCTAGCCTGGGCACCCAGGCCCTACACCTCTGGACAGCCCTGAGGCGCCTCCCCAAACACGTCATCCTGCATCTCGTCAAACAGGAATCTCATCGGTATAGCCTGGGCAACGGACACATACACCTGCACGCCCATAACCAGCTTGCCGAGCACATGCCGGACGGCGAGGACCCACCGCTACGAGACCACATGCACACACACCTTCAGCACCTGCCACCCATCCCACGCCCCTGGGAACCACCAGCCTGGGTGCCAGACGATCGCATCTATAACGACACGGGGGGGGGCATACCACTACCCACAACCCATCCGCACCATGGCGCACATTCGGGGCAGTCAAGCCGACAACGCCCTTTTGAGCCGTCTCCAACACGAAATGCGAATCGCATTATACTTCTCGGCTCTTGACCCATCCCTAATGCCGGTGCACCTGCAGACACGACGTGCCCAGCTCTTGCTCGAGCAGCTACCCCTTCTAGACAGGGTGGCACGCTGGTATGCCCGGCGAGGTATAGACATACCCCCGGAATACACCATATGCCCATGCCATCTCCAACAGCCAGAAACATGGGAACACTTCAAACGCTGCCCATTAGCCCAAGGGGACAACCACCTGGCCACGTCGGCACCGGAGAACACCATCACACAACACGCCGGATGGGGCCCTGCCACGCCACCAGCAAATGAGATTCGACGCCTGATGCGGCAGCCGGAAACCAAGGAGGCAGTGTCCAGAGGAGCGGTGCCACTCCAGGTTTACAGGGTCGTCGCCGACCACGCCCCAGAACCCAGGGCGACAATACGTCACATGCAGCTCACCGCCGTCAAAGGGGCGGACGCACAGCTACAGCACCGCGTCCAAGTATACACACAGGAAGCACAACAAACATCCCACGACCGCCGCACGTACTATAATCTCCTCATCCACTACCAACATGCGCAACCTAGCGACTAGCCACACGCACGGGCCCGCGGCAACAGCCAGGCACCTACCGTAGCACCGCCCGGAGCGCGCGCGCCCCCTCCCCTGTAGTGGCCCGATCGTCCTGCGAACGACATCTCTCCTCAGGATGCCCGAAGGAGAAGCACCGCATCCACGGCGGGGAACCCATGCGGGGTCTGCATGGAGGTGAACGACGACAACGGCAACCCCCTTTGCGGGCATGACCTCGGCTGCGGCGGCACGGAGCAGCTGCACTGGTTCTGCAGCCCGTGCATCGCGAATTTGTGGTCGTGCCCACTCTGCCGGCGACCGCACAGACTCTGCACGGCTCCGCCGCCGCGCGAAACGCAGGACGAAGACCTCACACTCCAGACGCTGCGGACTCTGATCCGGCAAAACGTCTGGAACGACGGCGTGGGGGAGGACAGCCCCGACGTCGAGTGGTTGGACGTCCTCACCGACGAGGACCCAGCGACATCCGCCCCCCGCCCCCCCTGGCGCGCACCAACCTGGGCGCTGCCAGACCCGGACGCGGACCCCACGGTTTACGTCCCCGACCACGAGGACTACAACGACGCGCCACGGGGCAGTCTGCCCCCCATCGGCAACCTGCCCGGCAGTTCGGGCTACGTCAGCCCCATGAACCAAAACAACTACCGCAACATCGTCGTCACCCTCACCACCCGCCCCCTGATCGCCTTCCGCTGGCTGGTGGGGGACGCGGAATGGGCGTATGGGCATCGCCCGCGGCGCCCATGGCGCCGAGTGGGGGGACTTCTTCCACCGCGGCGGGGCCATGACCCCGGGGGCGACCGAGAGGCTGATGGCGGCCTACCTCACGTCGAGGGGCATACCCCCTCCACGCAGCCTCGAATCGCTGATACAGCGCATCCTGCAGCCGCACGTCCCGCCACCACAACCGGGCACATACCGCAATGCAGCGGTGGCCAGGATGATGGCCAGAGGTACCCGGCTCGACGGCTCATCCTACTCCCCCTGGAGAACCACCGCAACCATCAACACCCCCCCGCACCGATCCCGCGCCACGACAGCGACTAGGGCCACGAACGTACGGGCCCGAACGTCGGCCGCGACGTCCTCCACATCCCCCGACCCATCCACCTCCGCCCCCCCCACACCCGCCGCCGAACCACACCAACAACACGCCGCCGACGCCACGCGGACTACAGGCGGTCCGGCACCATCTAGGGCCGGCACACCACAGAGCCCCCGACAAGAGCGTGCGTCCAAACGGGCGGCGCAACGACTACCAACACAACACCACGCGGCCACAGGGAGCCGGGGACACCTAGCATCACCTGCCAGGAGCGGAGCCCTACCCGGCCCCATAAAAACGGGGGCGGTGGGTACCCAGCCTGGGCAGTCCCCCGGCACCGCACACCCGCACAGGGTACCACCCCCGAGCCCCACAGGGAGCCCGCAACCCCTAACACCATCCGTCGCGCCTGCGCACGGCCCACGCCCGGCAGCCAGCCAAGCAGCAACAACACAGGCCCGCCCGGAACCCCGCCCGCACCATGGCGCACCTGACCGGCCGGCAGCGGACCCAACGTACACGCCGACCGACAACCTCCCCACACGGACACACACCGCTACCCCGACCGACGCCACCACCGCCCGGCCCTCCGACGACGGGCATCCCCACACCCACGGCCCCACCGGGGGCCTGACCCCCCGGGCTTCGGCAACGTCCGGCACGGAGGACCTACCGGCCACAACGCACGGCGGGTCGGTGCCCCAGCGGCACCGCGCCGCACCAACCAGACCACGGGCACGACCCGCAGAACCGTCATCTCCCGGCTGCCCGGCCCCCGCCCCAGGCCCCGGCCCAGATCCGCCACGCACCGCCGCCCCGGCGGACGCCCTGCAGCCCGCGGACCCAGGGGGGCCTACCCGAGCCGCCACCCGTGGCGGGAGGCCACGCCCGGGGGGCACCGCCGCCGGCGGACGATGGCGCCGAACCGCCTACACCGCCGACCCAACCGCAGCACGATGCGCCCGCGGTGGGCGCGGAAGGGCTGCAGAGACCCCCGCAACGAACGCCGACACCAGCACCAATGGGGGAACCTGGCGGGGGAACGGACCAGACATCAGTGCGGAGTGCCAACCTGACGCATGACACGGCACACGGAGGAGACGAGGCATTGGCAGATGGCCAGCCTGACGCGGAACCCGAGGGGCCAGCTCCGGACACCGGGTGTGCGGACGGCCCCCACCGGCCCTCGACCGCGGATCACGCGGGCGCCGCCCCCCGGGCGCACCTGGCGGCCCGCGCAGACACGAGCACGCCAGGGGAGGCGCTGCCGCGAGATCCACTGGAAACCAGCGCGGGGTCAGAGGCCCGGGAAACCACACCCGACACGCCCCAGCGCGCGGACGAAGGAGGAACGTCACCCAGCGGGCACAACCGCGACGACGACTCCTTCGATGCCTTCATGGACTCCTGCAGGGATGACCCCCGGGCGGACCCAGCACCAGAGATGCCACGCGCCCACCCGGAGCCGCAACGCGACCAGGCGGACGATACGCCCCTGACGGTGCCACGACAAGCGCACCTCCAGCGCGACTACACCACCCTGGGGCAGATTGCCGCTACAGGCGAGGGGCAGACGACCGCGAGCGGCGCGGCGGACCGGACTACGGACGAGCGCAACGCCCCAGGTGAGGGCACGCGCGTGGAAGCGGCCACCAACACCGCGAGTGAGCCTGTCGCCCCACCGCCGGGGGCCACCCCGCCCTGGGGGCGAGGACACCTGGACTATGCACGCTTGGAGGGTGACGCCAGCCACCCCAGCGAACAAGCAGAGCAAGAAGCGACCCAAGACCTAAGCTTCTGGATCCCCAGGCTTGTCACAGGGGAGCAGCTCGAACTGGCGGTCCGCATACGATGGGTACTTTCTTCGTGGTCCCGCCACCTCGCGGAGGGAACACGCACCATGGCAGACGTCACGTTTGGTCATCGGACAGGGCACACGCCCCCCGCCACCATGGACCGCCCCGACCAATGTCGCTATGTGGCCACCCGGCTCATGGCGCATATGGGAGCCTACAGCCCAGATGAAATGAACGGACTGCACTGGCGGTGGCACCAGCGCGCCGCCCTGCGCATCCGTGCGACCACGCAGGACCATAATATCTGGAAAATCTCTGGATCACCGGGCCAGCAGGGACACGCCTCAGGCCACCGGCGGCCGCGGTCCCAAGACGTCCCGGAGCCCCCCAGACAGGCGGTGCGCCGAAACTCATCGGAACACCCAAGAGGTCCACCACCCGGTAGGGGTTCCCCCTCTGGCACATACAGCAGCCCCCTGCGGCCGTTCGCCCCACGGAGGAGCCCGGGCAGTCCCCACGCCTCGAGGGTGCAAGGCGACACGCCGGAGCAGCGCCAAGAAACGAGGCACCCTGGCCGATCCCGTCGCCGCAGCCGCACGCCGCCCCCCGCAGCGCGACGAGTCGTCTTCAATGAGGATATGGACAGGGACCACGGGGGCCCCCGCAATGCCGAAGCTCAGCGAACATCATCGACCTCCGACCCCAGACGCCGGTCCAACAGGCACCGCACCGAGCGGACGCACATCCCCACCATTCTCACGCCGGCCGAGCGCGAGCGGCAAGCAACGCTTCAAGCAGACCTTCGCCAGACGGCGGGCGAAGCGTCCAGCTCATCTGCCGCCTCCCTCCCGGGGTCAGCGGCCGATCCGCTACCGAGAGGACCACACGCCACGGACACGCGACCAAGGGAGCCCGCGCCCGACCCCAGCCCTACGCAAGGGGCGGGGGGGCAGCCCTCCCGGCAGTCCAGAAGCCGCCAGGCCACGGAGGGCACATCGCGGCAGCTGGGACACGACGCGAGCGGGTCAAGGGCGGACACAGAGATGACAGGGACCTCCAGCCCCCAGGGAGCCCGCTGGCCTGCTGCCCACCGCCACGCCCTGCTCGATGCCCCGGCAACGGGAACCCCCACGGAGTACGTGCCTGGGGGACACCCGGGCGCCACCTCACGGCACCCCTCCCCGGCTGACGCGGCACTGGACCAAGACCGGGTGGCCATGCCCCCCCCGCCCCCCCGACCGCCACAGCAACGGGGCACGGATCCCTTCGACGAAGCGGAACTGAGGGCGCTCTACGACATCCACGCTTCCACGCCCTCCAGCGAGCTGGTGGCCACCCTCCGGGAACACCTCCGTAACGTCGACCCGAACAGGCTTTTTGCCGTAGTCCCCCTGCCACATGCCCCGACAACCCAAATCTTTGTGCCACAGCTCCAAGCGCTCGTCACCCCTGGGACACAGGTCTCTGACGACCTCATTGAAGCGTGGATCTGGTGGTTCAACACCCACCAACCGGCCCAAGGGGGCGTGTGGGTCCCACACCTGGGCTGGGTACACACGCTCATAGCGCCACCGACGGACCCCAGGCCCGCACCCACCACCGGAGGCCGGGAGCGGGCCGCCCCACCACCGAGACCCGACAACCTCCGTATCTCACCGCATGAGGGCCTGGAGGCATGGGAAAGCGGGACCGCCCGTAGCAGGGGGCACAACCTCACGAACCTGACGGCGCACTACCCGGAGACGGCGCGCGCAGCACCCCCGCCGCGCGAACATGACCCCGGTACAATCGCCATGATCGTGTTGGACAATGGCCACTACTACCAGTTGCGGATCATCCCGGACCCGCAGGACAACCATTGGAGCCTGGAGGCCGTCGACTCCATGCTCCGGGCGACCACGGACCTGCCGGACAACCCTACCCCCCTGCTCCCAAACCAACCCTCGGACCCCCTGACGGCCATTGTGTCGGGGGCGGCAGGCACCTGGTACCCAGGCCACGCCCTCTACTGCCTCTGGCGGTGGGCGCGGCGCCGCTGGCCGCACACCAGGGCGTGCTCAGCGGTGTGGAGATTCTACCTCGACGGCCGGCAGCAGATGGAGGCCATCCCGGAGCCGACGGCGGAAACCGCCACTGAGCCCAACCTATGCCCCGTCTTCGCGATCCACCAGATCCGGGCACTGGCGCTGGGTGGGCAGCTGCAGCCCGCCATCCGCACTGAGACGCAGGCCTGGGCCGCGCACGCGGCCCTGGTGCACGAAATCTTCAGTGCCCTCCGCAGCGCCCTTGTACGACGTGCGGGTAACCCCCCAGGGCCCTGACCCGCGGCCAACCACAGGACCTGCAGCGACGACGCACGGCCGCACGCGCACGGCACGAGTCCCACACGAGCCACGCGCAGGGGAGAAACGGCGCGGCGGACCCGGGACCGCCTCCTCCCACCAGAGGGCCGGACGATGACCCTCACGCCAGCGGCAGCGGTGTCGGCCACGAACCACAACGACCCCGACCGGGCAGACCTCGCCCAACACGACCCCTCGTACAACCCAGCAACGCGCGGCCGCGCAACATGCTACGGCACCACCCGTCGACCGGACACACCAGCTGGGACGGCGTCCACCTGCCCAGCACGCACAACGGACACCCAAGGAGTGGAAACGAGCCTTAGCAGCCCACGGTGTCGGACACAAATACGACCCCAGCGAACTCTTCTCACATCCCCCCGACGAGGGCCGCACTTCCCGGACCCCAGCGACCCGCCTGCAACAAGGAAAGGGGGCAGCGCCACACCCGGGACCGCCATCCCACCTGACCCTCCTCCCCCACATAACGGGTCCGCGAGGGGCCGGGCAAAGGGGCCAGCCAAACACGCGGAGCCCGCGGCCGAACTGATAACCACGGGGGTGTTGTCGAACAGCGCACGCCACCGGATCCGGGCACTGGCGCTGGGCGATTGACGGCAACCCGCCGTCCGCACTGAGGCGGAGACCCGGGCGGCACGCCCAGCCCTTGTGCACGCAAACTTCAGTAACCTCCACGGCGCCCCGGTGCGACGCATGGGACGCCCCCCCAGGGCTCTGAGCTGCGCCTGGCGACAGGTCCTACCGCGACGACCCGGTGGCACACAGCCGCGCAACACACCCCAGCAACACCTGACGGTCCGACAAACGGACGACACGGACGTCAACATGCCCGACACATGCAACAGATGCCCGGAGAGTGGAGGCCAGCCTTCGCAACCCGTGGTGTCAAGCACGCACAGAAACCCCACGACTTCCTCCTACAACCCCCCGGGCGAGGGCCACGCTTCTCAGACCCAGCGACCCACCTGCAGCAGGGAACGGCGCGGCGCCACGCCCGGACCCGTCCTCCCGCCTCACCCTCCTCTCCCGCGAGCCGGATCCACAAGGGGCCGGGCAAAGGGCCCGGCCAAATACGCGGAACCCGCGGCCGGGCCGATAACCACAAGAATGTCAACGAACCACCGGCCAGAGTATTACCGTCCAGGGCGAGCATCCAGAGATAAGTGCACTGCAGGGACCAGCGCGCACCTCCGCCGGGGAGTTGAGCCCCTGGGACGCGTAAGGTTACGACACGTATAACCTATGCGAATGGTACGAGGGGCACACCCCCCGCAGACAGTTAACAGCGTCCATGAGAGGGAGGGGGGCTGCAACACTGCCCGGTACTCCTGTCCTCCACAACCCTACCGAGGGCATGCGGGGGGCCACAAGCTCACAACACGGGGACGCGCCGACCCCCCTGCCAACAGGCACGGGTGTGTTACGCCGAGCCCAACCCGCCACGTCGGACGGAGCGTCCCGAAACCACAGAACAAGCCGAACCACCCTAACCATCCTAGCCACCACACCCGGCACCGTGACACAGACACGCCACCCGAATGACCCGCAACGCACGACACGAGAAGGCGCACGGCAGACAGACAGGCACGAGCACGAGCACAGCACCACCGAGCTGGAGCAACACCCTGGGGCTCCCATGGGGGGCACAGGGACACACCGAGGGGGACCGGCTGGGCCTTGCCACCAACGGGGGGTGTACATATGAGTGGCACAAGCGAAACTGGAAATACGGCTACGGAGCACCACGAAATACCGGATAATGGATTGTGCATGCAACACTGCCAGGGCGGGGCAGGGAACAGGGCACCGACAGGGGAAGAAACTTTTTACAGCGGTCCGACCACTTGTCATGGCTTTTCTCCCCCGCGGCGGGCGGGCGGCGCACAGTACAAACGTACCGTGCCGGCCCCATACACCTGGCACCGACCAACATCGCAACAAGCGGCACACCTGCAGACAACAAATCCGACTGCGCGAACGCCCGCTGCGACGACAAGGAACGAACGCCGAACAAACCAACCAACAGGCGACTGACACGACCACACACCGCCAGAACCACTACAGCGGACGCAACGTGACCGTGAACAGACCGCGCGCGCACCGACCAGCGCCAAGCTAGCCGGGCGTGCATGGGCTGGTGCGAGAGCGACGACCAACGAGCTAGCGACCCCGTAGCGAGCCGCGCCCCCCGACCACCATGGCCTCAAGCACAGAGGAACACTGCGACTCTACCGCTGCGGACGCGGCCCACGAACGTTCCCAAACTACACTACACGACACTTGTACAAACCAAGACGCCACAAACCGACGCAGACACAAACGTGCTGGCCAAACGGGCAGGATTCGACGAGAAGACCACCAGTAGCAGCGCAACAGAACCCACACGAACCCGGCTGACCATGAGCCGGCCACGACAACCGCGCACCAACCACACCACAGCTGCAGCCACCACTTGACCGTAAACAGACCACACGCAAGCCGGCCAACGCCGAACCAGCCAGGCGTGCACGGGTCGAAACGGAAACGGCGCCCAACAGGGTTGGCAACACCGTGGTGCGCCACGCCCACCAACGATCGTACCCACGAACACAGCAGAACACCACAACGCTGCCAATACAAACGCGACCAACCAACGGTAACAAACTACACAACACTACACTTGGACAAACCACGACGCCACTGACCAGCACCGACACGGACATGCCAGCTGCATAAACAACATGCGGCGGAACGACCACCGGCAGCAGCGCAATGGAACCCACGCAAACTAAGCCAACCATGAGGCGGCGGAGACGACCGCGAACCAACAACACCGCAGCTGCAGCCGCCACTTGACCGTAACCAGACCACAGGCAAGCCGGCCAACACCAAACCAGCCAGGCGTGCACCGGTCGAAACGGAAACGACGCCCAACGGGTTGGCAACACCGTGGTGCGCCACGCCCACCGACGATCGTACCCACGAACACAGCAGAACACCAGAACGCTGCCAATACAAACGCGACCAACCAACGGTAACAAACTACACAACACTACACTTGGACAAACCACGACGCCACTGACCAGCACCGACACGGACATGCCAGCTGCATAAACAACATGCGGAGGAACGACCACCGGCAGCAGCGCAATGGAACCCACGCAAACCAAGCCGACCATGAGGCGGCCAAGACGACCGCGAACCAACAACACCGCAGCTGCAGCCGCCAGTTGACCGTAAACAGACCACACGCAAGCCGGCCAACATCAAACCAACCAGGCGTGCACGGGTTGAAACGGAAACGGCGTCCAAAGGGTTGGTGACACCGTGGTGCGCAGCGCCCGCCGACGACCATGCCCACGAACAAAACTTGGCTATACCATCACACAACCGACCAACCTACATTAACAAACTACACCGCAACCGTACCATACAACCGACCGACCGGCCACAACGACCTATTTCGAACCCCCGGCCCCCCGGGAGAGCGCAAGCTCGACCGAGTCAGGAGGTGTGAGTGTGCGCCAGGGCATGCGAGTCCCGTAGCACGTGCTTCTTCAAGTCGCCTCACACCTACTGAAAACCAACCCAGGTGGGGGTGCCTGCAGGACAGGGCCTTTGGCCTGGCTCCGGGCCCCTGGGCCCCAGAATGCGGAGGTTGATGAGGATGTGCGGTGGGACCCTCCCCCATGTATCATCCCCCCGAAGGAGAGGAATGTGAGACTTCGGTCGAACATGGGTTACCTCTCTGGGCAGAACCCGCTGTAGGGTACTGCTCGCGGCGACCGCGCCCTTCCCCCATGTGGGGGAGCCGCTTTGTGGGGGCACGTGAAGTAGGGCCGTGGGTGGGTGAGCAAAAGCCCCTTGGTAAGTCCCCCCTGCGGGGCAACCCCAGTCCCGAGTCGACCTACCTACCTACCTACCTTTTCCAAATTTTTTAAAAGGAATTTCTGCACGGTTGGCTGAAGATTGTTCTAAACTTGAGGTAAAAGACGGAAACCAACAGCCACACAACAGAGCAAGCGGGCAACCCGCCTCTCAGGTATGTTACTGTCATGACACACCTATGCATTGTGTTTGTGTTGTTAGTTTCAGCAAAACTCTACGGTTGTCACCGTTGTGTTCGTTAGCTTTCTTGCTTTGCACAAGTAAAAGAAAGAATCATGTATGCCAAATGAATGGAGCACGCAGCACGGACGTAGCGTTAGAGTCAGCGCAGTGCTCGCGATGCCTGTGCCTAATCAGAGCATTTACATTGTGTGGCGCTTTCCCTGTGCATCTCATCACTCCTTCCTTCTCTTCACAAGTGAAAAAGAAAGTGCGTGTCCGTGTCTGCATTCGCCGTAGCGGTAAAGTAGGGTAGCTGAAAACGCTAGGCTTCGTTTTGCGCTGTGCAGCTGATGTTCATCCTCTCTTTCTCCTGCCGGTTACAAAGGTAAGAGCGTATGATACAAACGATGCATCAATCGCTTGCAGCTGCTAGCAATCGCCGTAGGATTGTTTGAGCGCTTAGGTTTGCTCTTGCCCTCGTTGTCCTTCAGCATTCACATGATGCGTGGTGAGTAAGGTCAGTAAGCCCAAGTAAGAAAAAGTGCTTTTCCAATGCTTTAGGGTATACGTTAGTTGTTCTAGAGGTGCTCTAAGCACTCATGCATTTCTATCTTAGTATTGGCCCAACGTGAATGGGTGATAACAGATTTTGACCTATGGAACCAAACACTAAATCAGGATGTTGTGTGGACCCCTTTATTTCCAAGCTATAGGCACTAAAACATCTTTTCCAGGGTTACTGAGGCACTGATATACTGAAGGCAGAGCCTATGAATTTATCTATGTTTTCTCATGAATTCTTAACCGTCCTAGTGGTATGCACCATAGGGGGCTGAGGCACCTCTTTTTGAGAGGTCCTGGGTTCAAAACCCAGTCAGCCTAGCTAAGTAGGATAATCTCACGGGACATGGCAGTGACCTCATCGCCACAAGCCATGCCACCTCAGCACCTATGGGACCCAAAAACAAAGAGTGCACATCCCAAGATGGCACTACGAATGAGAGTGAGCCCTTGGGGCAGTTATCCAATCAGTTTTTCTCAAACATGTAAAATATTTCATCCTGAGTTGCAATGTATGCTAATTGCTGTCGTCTATTGTTGATAGTTGTCTTTATCGAACTCTTTGTGACTGCAGCCCTTCATGCTCTGATCATGATTCTCTTTCACTTGCTTTTCTCTGGCTTGGGCTATCCTGGATTGGTTGTATTTCAACAATAAAACATTTTACTCATCAAAAACAAGCAGCAGGAACCCTACACCAGCAGCAAGCAGCAGGAGAGGCACAACAAAAACACAGTGTTGAAATCACTATAAAACGTTCTGGTAGCAGAGGCAGACAGTCTCTGCGTACCGGCAGCAAACCCGTGCCGTACAACCAGTGCGCCGATATCTGTCATATATAAGCAAGAAGGGCGAATATGGACACAAAGAAGGAGGACACCGACGTGAGGACGGCGCCTGAGGCACCAGCAATGCCAGCACCTGGTGAACCTGGACCTGGACCTAGCGCTCTACCTTCAGTGCCCTTACATGGGCGAGTGGACGTGGTTGATGACTCGCTGGAGTGACTTCAGTCAGCCTTCCGGGCCCTCGAAGTCGAGGAGGTGGACACCAACCCTGGGAAGAGAAAGTGGGAGAGAGAGAAGGATGCAGGAGAAGACATGGCAGACGAAGGAGTAGACCATGGGCACGACCCGACCAGTGAGTCGACCTTCGAGGGCGCACCAAGCGCCTCTGGCCTCCAAGCATCACCCTCTCCTACAACCACCACATGCCCAGCTCCAGACCCAGCCGCTACAGCATCCACACCCATAACCACCTCGCCTATGGCCGAGGGCACAGGCTTTACTGGTATGCCTACCTACCCTGCCTATGGTACCACTGCTTTTCCAGAGGCAACTACTACAAGTGAGACGGAGTAAGAAAAAGTGCTTTTCCATTGCTTTGGGACATACTCTAGTTGTATTAGAGATGCACTGAGCATCCATGCATTTTTATCTTAGTATTGGTCCAGCCAAAAGTGGTGAGAACACATTTTGACCTATGGAACCAAACACCCAATCAGGATATGGAGTGGACCCCTTAATCCCCTCTCAATCAGAAGTAAAACATCTTTTCCTGAGTTGACTGAGCACTGACATACCTAAGGTAGAGCCTATGAATTTATCTATGTTTTTCCATGAATACTTATCTGCCCTAGTGGTATGCACCATAGGGGGTTAGGCACCTCTTTTTGAGAGGTCCTGGGTTCAATTCCTGGTCAGCCTAACTAAGTAGGAAGATCCCAACTAAGTAGGAAGATCCCATGTGACATGGCAGTGACCTCATCGCCACATACCATGCCACCTCAGCACATATGGGACCCAAAACAAAGAGTGCACATCTCCTAAGATGGCACTATGGAGAGAGAGAGTGATCCTGAGGCAGTTTTCTAACTCTTTTCCCAAAACATTTCAGCTATCTCTGTGAATATGCATTCATTTGTATCCTGAGTTGCAGTTTCTGTGAATACCTAATCATCTTTCACTGTTTACACTGCAGCCCTTCATGCTTTGATCCTGAATTACCTTCTCTTTGCATACTGTTGGCTTGGGCTATCCTGGATTGAGTTTGCTTTACTGTATTTCAACAAATAAAAGCTTTTCATCATCCAAAACCAGCAGCAGGACACCCTACAGCAACGACAAGCAGCAGGAGAAGCAAAAACACAGTGCTGAAAACACTATAAACTTTTCTGGTAGCAAGAGGCAGCCTGTCTCTGTGCACCGGCAGCGACCCCGCGCCGTACAACCAGTGCTCCGAGCAGGCAAACATAAGCAGAAGGGTGGATTAAGATGGATCCAGGAAGAGTGGACGCCGAGGTGAACACAGCGCCAGCGCCAGAGACACCGGCAAGGCCGGCGCCTGACGCTGTACCTTCGGTGGAGCCCTTACATGGGCCAATGGATACGGCGGAGGACTCCTTGGATGGCCTCCAGACGGCCTTTGGGGCCCTGTCGGTGAAGGAAATGGTCTCTCAGCCTCAGCCTGTGAAGAGGAAGAGAGGAAACGAGAGCGAGAAGGATGCTGGAGAAGGAGCAGACGAAGGAGAGGAGCAAGGGCAAGACCCGACGGATGTCCCTACCTTCGAAGGCGCACCAAGCGCTTCTGGCCTCCATGCATCACCCTCTCCCATAACCACCACACTCCCAGCCGCCGCTACATCCACTTCCACAACCAACCAGCCTATGGCAGAGGGCACAGGCTTTACTGGCATGCCTCACTACCCCGCCTATGGCATGGGCCCACCTACCACTGCGCTCCTTGAGGCAACTACTGCCAGTGAGCCGATGGCTTCCAGCTCTGCGCCGCGTTGGTATGCGGCTGACCATCCCCATCCACTCCACGCCACGGGAACCTACATGGAAGTTCCTGGGTATGCTCCTGGGTGTACACCTGGGTATGCACCCCTGAGTGGGTTGAGGAGAGGACCAGAGTCTCTGGGAGGCAGGAGTAGAGGATCGGGAAGATCCTCCAACAGGTCCCTGACGCGGTCGGAGATCAACGAGGTGCTCCAAGGAGCCACTTCGAAAATCGTGAGCGACCTCACGCAAGAGATCAGGGAGAAACTGCAGCCCCTGATGATCCCGTCCCATGCGTCACCTACGACAGTGGGGATGTCACCCCACCGAGTACAGGCTAACCACCTGGCGGCAGGGTTGACGAATACCCTGGGGAGCCTGAGGAGCCGACCGATGCCGACTCCTGCAGCAGTACCAAGAAGCCCATTCGTCCCGAGGACAGCCCAGCCGCCCTACAGTCACGTGACGAACTCGACGAGGGCCGAGCTGGACCAGCTGGGGCTGACAGCCCTAAGGGCTATGGTGGACGTGGAGCCTTATGGCTCCAGTGATCTAGGCGGAGACCCCTCCGATGATGGGCCGCCTTCGATGACTTCTTCTTCGCCATCGGATGACGAAGACCCTGAGGACCCCGAGGACTCCAAGGGTAAGAAGAAAAAGAAGAAGAAGAAGAAGACCCGACGCCCTGAAGGACGCCGAGCTCAGGAGGCGAAGGCTATTGCCACCTCCAAGATAGTGGTGAACCTGCCTGAATTCACAGGCAAGGACCTCAGCGAGTTCGCTGAGAACTTTGGCCGGTTCCTACGACTGACCGGCCAAACCCACACGAGTGGGCGAGTGAAGTGCGACCTGCTCCTGCAGTGCTGCAAGACGAAGTACCTGGAGAAGCAGGTCAGGCAGATAGTCACCAACTCCGCCACCTTTGCCGACGTGTTGGTTGCCCTGGAGAGGCAGTACCCAACCTACGAGACCGACCTCTCCATCAGGGCCGAGATCCAGAACCTGCCCGTCCTGCCCAACAACCCGAAACCCGGCAGGGTCTCCGAGCTGTTGGCGGACCTGGACCACTGGGCTGGACGACTGACGCCCGGTTCCTACAGCAGCGACGACCTGCTGTTTTGGTTGTGCTCCAAGCTCCCCCGAGAGCTATGGGACGAGTGCCGTCTGACGGCTGAGCGCAAGGCTAGATCCCTCCGCTACGAGGATCTATGCGTGCTGCTCCTGGAGATGGCGCTGGAGAAGGAGAGCGACCAACACCTGAACCACTACCGTCCTGGTGGTGGAGGTTCTGGAGGCAAAGGGTACCAAGGGTCCCGACCTGGGCAGGGGACTACCCCCAAACACGCACACGCCCGCCTAATGGAGAACGTGAAGGAGCTATTCTGGTGTGATGCCAGAGATGAACAGGGCCACCTGCAGCATGCCTCCGACTGCGAGCAGCGAGACTGCTTTGTTGTCCAGGGGAAGCAGCAGGAAAAGATCACCGGCGCCAAGGTGAAGATGCCGGATCATTACCGCTGCACCATCACGTGTGCATTCTGCGGTAAGCGAAAGCACTATGAGGACGAGTGCTACCATAAGCAACGCCTATCGGCGAAGCTTAAGGGGGAAGATCCTGGCAAAAGCTCAGGCAAAGGTGGAGGCAAGGCCAAAGGCAACGACTCCGGCAAGGGCAAGTCGAAAGGACGTGGTCAAGGTGGTCAAGACAAGGGTCAAGGCGGACGAGGAGGAGGCGCTAATCGCCAGAACGACAACAAGAACAAGGACAAGAACGGAGGTAACCCCAACCCTAATCCAGGGGGGAACTCCGAGCCCTCTGGAGGGCAGTCTGGACCTACCACACGCTCACAGACGCAGGCCCAGCAAGAACAAGGAGCCAAGCGTGATCATGAAGGTGGTGACGACGGCAACGCCAAGAAGAGAAGCCGTTTCATGAGGATGGCCCGCAAATTGCGGAACAAGGGGTTCGAGGTGACCTGTCCCGCGGAGTTCTGACGGGGACGCTCTGGTGGCACCCAAGACCTGGTGTTTTGGGTACGTATCCGACTAGGGGGACGTGAATACCTGGGGGTACTGGATACTGGAGCCACAATATCGATAGTGGCCAAGAAAATTTTACCTTGTGGGAGCCTGAAGAACACCATGACCACCGCCGCTATACGGATGGGGGATGGACATGTGGTGCACAGCTGCGGGGACTGCGAAGTGGAGGTACCTATGGGCTCCAAGACTATCGCCCATCGGTTCTATGTGATGGACACTGATGCCTTCGACTTTGTACTGGGTACTGACTTTTTCGTGCAGCACTCCCAGATACAATCCCTGACGCTGCAAGCGCCCTACCTCCTGTACGTGGACCACGGCAGTGGCAGAGAGTCTGTGCCACTGGAGCAGTCGGAACATACCTCGAGTTACCTGAGACTATCGAAGGAGGAGCCCTCGAACATGATGGCGGCCTCCAAAACTGAGGACTATCAACTATTGGGGGAAGTCCTAGACCAAGGTCTGAAGGAGTTGGGTTACTCTCGAGAAGACCTAAGTGTGGAACTGTTCGCCAGCGACAAGCAGCATGTACTGGACCTATACTGCAGCAAGGGGAAGAACTGCAGCTACAAATTTTACTGGCCCTCTTTCGGGATGGCCTACATGAACCCCAGATTCAGTGAACTGGGGAAGGTGCTGACCAAGGTGGCCTTGGAACGTTCCCGTATGGTCCTGTGTTCCCCCGATTGGGGAGCCCATGGGGGCAACGAGTACTGGCGAACCCTCCTTGACAAGCTGACTATCAGCTCTGTGCGGTTACCTGATGAGGCCATCTACGTGCCTCTGGGACGCAAGACGCCCATTGGGAAGCCCGGATGGGGGAGTATGCTCAGCGTGGTGGACGGAAGTCTTACCACCATCCCCTGGGAAGACCTGGACCCTACTCTGGTCCAGGCTATACAACGAGAAAGCGATGGACTCGCCTTGGGTGACTTGAAGGATCGTCTACGACCTCAAGATGCTGTTGAAACTACACCCGGAGGAGATGAGTACGTCGTGACTGACACCAACGCCCCCAACTCTCCCTGTCATGTACCTGTTCCTAATGGAGTCTCTGAGTGTGGACTATCTGAGCTACCTAGCTCTATCCACTCAGACGACGAAACTGAGCACGACGCCTTCTTCGTGCAGACTGCGGTGGAAGAAGTGGAGAACGCCGAGTACGTCGCCCCACTAAAACCCCTACTCTCCATGAGGGTGGAAGACCCCGTGGACGAAGAGCTGGACCCTCGATCCAGGCTCAGGGAGTATGTGGATTCCAAGAGGAAGTTGGTGGTGAAAAAGCTATGCTACGCGAAGCCTACCCGCAGCTCATGGCCACTGAAGCAAGGACGTATGGGAGACCTATCCCAACTGAAGGAGGACCTCGAACAGAAGATCACCACCTGGCAAAGGGAGGTAGATCTCAAGCTCATGAAGAGCGTATGGGGTGCCCATGTGAGGACCCCAGATGAGGACGACCTCTCGGAGGAATGTGTATGTGAACCCCCTAAAGCGTGCCTATGTTGCCATCGTCCACCGGAGATGGTTGAGCAAGACCTTCTGTATGCCTACCAAGGGCTGAAGGTTGCTACCGCGGGCGAAGACTCGGTGGAGGACCACCTCCCGACTTCTATCCAAGGGGCAAGCAACTTACACTCCGACGAGGATATGGAGGACAAGATCAAGGTACTGGACCCGCGGGTACAAAAGCTGATAAGGACCTATCTGGAGGTGTTCGGAGAACTACCCCCTCCAGCCTCATGCGACAAGCTGGTACAGATGGACCTCAAGCTGAAACCCGAGTTCGTGGGTCACAAGATCCGGAGGAGACCCTATCCAGCTCCTAAAGAGCAGGCCGACGAGATCGAGCGACAGATACAAGAATGTATCGACGCTGGCCTAGTCCTTGAGTACAAGGATGGGGACTACCCCCTACACTGCAGCCCCTGTTTCCTGGTGGCTAAACCTGGGTCTACAGCCAAACGGCTGGTAGTGGACTATGGAGAGCTGAACAAGAAGACGCTGAACCACTCAGGGTCCATTCCCAATATGGAGTCTACCCTGGAGAAGATAGCCTCCTGTCGCTACAAGACCAAGATGGACAAGCGAAGTGGATTCTGGCAAGTGGACCTGACGCCCAACGCGCAGGAACTACTGGCCTTCATCACCCCTCAGGGGAGGGTATTCAAGTGGAAAGTCATGCCATTCGGTGTGGCTAACGCCCCCGCTCTGTTCCAAGAGCTGATGAACAAGATCTTGTCCATCCTACGAAGGAGACCTAAGGTGCAGGAGCTCATATCCCGTGGGGCCCAGATGGAGGCTCACATCGACGATGTATGCCTCGGAACCAATACCCAGGAGGATCACCTAATCCTCTTGGGTGAGTTCTTTGCGGTCTGCCAGGAGAACCACACACGACTCAAGCTGGAGAAGTGTGAGTTCATGCAGGAGACCATGCAGTACCTGGGGTTTGACGTTGGCTATGGGTGGTGGACCCCAGCGGCCTCTAAGGCCAAACCCCTGATGGATGCCAAGGTACGACACGAAGACCCCAAGAAAGGACTTCATGATGTACGCAGTTTCATTGGGGCGTGCAACTTCTATCGCCGCCACATCAAAAACTTCACCTACACCAGCGCGGTACTGACTGACTTGATCAAGAAGAGTACTACTTGGCGCTGGGGCCCACAAGAGCAACAAGCGTTTGACGAGCTCAAAGACAAGGTAGCCAACGCTAAGTGCTTGGGCATGCCTAGGGCACAAGGGGAGATTATCCTGGTGACCGACGCCAGCAATGTGGGCGGTGGTGGAACGTTGTTCCAGTGGCAAGCACTAGAGAAGGAGGAGTTCGACTCGGCCATTTCCCAATGGGGGACGGAAGGTCTCAACCGAGATGGAACCCTCAAGCACAGCTACCCTGACGACAAGTGGGTCCTAGTACCTCTGGGCCACTGGAACTGGAAGTGGAACCAGGCCAGGGGGAACTACTCTACCTATGAGCAGGAACTGCTCGCGGGTATGCTGGTGCTATCCTCACAAGCACGACTGTTGGGGAGTAACCCTGTGGTCTGGCTATGCGACCAAGAACCGGTCCGCAGTTTCCAGAAGGGCCCCCCACCTGAGAAGGCCAAGCTACGTCGCTGGTGGACCTACCTCAGTCAACTACGGCTGACGGTACACCATATCCAGGGAGTGAAGAACGAGTGTGCCGACTACATCAGCCGCAACAACTTCGACGCCCTGATTGGTGCCCGGTCTGAAGCGCTGGCTAAGGAAGCGTTCAGCCGTATGGACGTACACCTGGACCTGAACATGACCATGATACGCCCCCTGGATGGACTCCAACAATCAGAGTACCTACAGGAGTTTGGGGCTATCTACCGGCGCCTGGAGAAACGCCTTGAACCCCTCCTGGTCAACCAAGACCAGTGGAAGCGGGACAAGAGCTACCTCTGGCACGAGGACCGCATCGTGGTGCCTAGTGACCGAGTCCCAGCGCTGCTGAAGTGGACCCATGAGTCCAGTGGTCATGTGGGTGCTGACCGTACCCCGAGGCTGTTCAAGCAGTGGTTCCACACTACGTGGACTGACGACCAGCTGCGGAAGACGCTCCTGCCTATCGTGGACAAGTGCCCGTGCAGGTCCTGTAAACCAGGGGATATCAGGGACAGAGGTCTCTACTCGACCCTGCCCATCGCTCACTGTGCTAACAGTGTTCTATACGTGGACTACACGGAGATGCCGAAGTCCGGGGGCTATGACTTCGCCCTCGTGGTAACCTGTGGGTTGACCAGGTTTACCAGGGTGTTCCCATGTACCAAGCACATTACCGGAGAGGAGACTATCAAGATACTCCTGGAGGAGTGGTTTTGTGTCTATGGGGCGCCCAAGGAGATCAACTCCGATGAGGACGTACGAGTACGCTCGGATACTGGCTGGTACAAGAGGGTCCTGAGGTCCCTCAATGTCCAGGTATCTACGGGGATTCCCTACTCTCACACGAGCAACCCCCTATGTGAGCGACAGATTCGTGTCCTGAAGGAGAACGTCAGGATATGGTGCAAAACTGAACGCACCAGAGACTGGGTGAGACTACTCCCCGTCATATCCTTGATGATGAACTCCCAAGAGAGTTCAGCTACTGGCTACTCGCCACATGAGCTATTCATGGGGCGCCCGGCATGGTTCCTACATGCCCCCTATCCAGAGGACACCCATTCTTCTGTGGGTGAATGGGTCCAAGAGCAACAAGCGAAGGTGGACAAGGCCAAGGCTATGCTCCAGAGAGTGAGGGAGCGTCAGTGGAACAAGAAGAACAAGCACCGTGTACCGGCCACCTACCAAGAAGGGGACTGGGTGCTGGTGCACCACAGTCGACTACCCGCCTGGCCACACTCTACCAGCGATGACCCATACTTCGGGCCGTACAAGATCCTATCTGTGGATGGACACCGTATCACCGTGCGGTGTTCTCCCCGTCTAGGGGGGACCCTGGTGTGCGCCGCTCAACACCTGAAGCGCTACCATGATCCTGAAGACCTCTGTGGGGAGGAGTGGGAGCTGAACGACGAGGAAATCGCCGCTCTGGACCTACAAGGGGCTGCCAGCCCTATGGAAGTTGAAGGTGAACTCCCCGACATGAACGCCGAGGAGATGGCTAAGGAGGGCTTCTACCTGGTGAAGTCTGTCCTACGCCACCGCTATCGCCAGGGTTGGCGCTTCCTCACCCTCTGGGAAGGGTTTGGAGTCGAAGAGGCCACCTGGGAGCCCTTCTCTGCATTTGTTCTACCTGAGGGACGCCTAAACTCAGTTCTGGTTGACTACTTGTCCCAGAACAACCTTGGTGAGTTGTTGAGGCTCGCTGAGATGCTTGCCTCCAAGAATAAAGCTAGGGACTGAACCTTACCCTTACCTGCCAAAGCGTATGTGTGAGTGTGCTAGTCCTAAGGTCCTGAGAGCAAGCCGCAGAAGTGGTGTCCTAATTATACCCAAGTCTGTGCCCTTGCTGAACCTGGAGGGTTGGCTTATTGATGCCACGGGGTACGCCCCGGGTCTCCCCTCCCCTATGCGCCCAATTTCTGTGCTGGCGCAAAACCTTGGGGGAATACCCAGAGTGTTAATCCAGGTATTGTTTTCCCTACCTACCTGTCTACTACAGGGAGGGGTGGCCAAAAGCTATGAAGGCATGCAAAACGCCTGTTTGCTATGTGGCCAAAAACACTAACCTAACCCACTGTCACAGCCCACCAACCCAGCTAAAATTGCAGGAAAAGGGTGGGACAGTGACACGCCCCCTACAGGTCCTACACACCCTACAGTGGCACCATCCTGGTGGGCGAGCGCTGGGCAACTGGCTCTAGCCCCCACGCAGGACTACCACTCCTACACGCACACTCTACTTGGCGTTGCGAAGAGGAAGTTCTCGAGGGTCCTAGCGACCCACCTGTGAAATGACAAGAGCACACAGCGCTGCTAAGCAACTGTGGGCTCACAGGGGACGCCACAACGCGTTTCCCCTGCAAGGGCTTGGAGGGAAGGAGTGCTCTCGTGTGCAAGGCGCAGATGTCGATGAAGTCGGACTCCCTGCTCTGCCACAGGCGGAGCGGAGTTACTTGTTTGTGTGATCTGCGCCCCTGTTTAGCAGGGCATAAAAAAATGCTGCTGCACCACTCACCCTACCTGCCCACCTGTAAAACAAAGGCAAATGAAAGGGCGTTTGCGGCGGAGGAACCAAGGCACACTCCAGGTATTATACCCTTCTCAGTGTGCCCTATAATACGCTGTCCGCAAACACGCTGCATGGAGCAGCTACCCTTGTCAAGCAAGCAATCGTTAAGGGACTCCTCAGGTTCTCTTAAAGAACGTACCGAGGAGCCCCTGGGTAGCCTAAACAAGGTTTACCGTGCGCACTTCGCGTGGCCTACCCTTTAATGCGTGTGTGCATGCACGACTATGCACAATCACGTGGGCAAACCTGCCCATCTCCACAACAATCTTGACTCCACCAGGGGGTGGCCCCGCCTGGGCGTACCTACCTTACCTACCGCTGGGAAGTGAAGCAAGGAGAGAAAACAAAAGGGGCGCACGCGAAGAACGTTGCTATGCACTTGTGTGTATGACTAATCACCCTGATCTGACCGCTAATCATCTGCAATCTTTCTAATCAATCCCTCTACCGCGTCCTATCGTGGTTATCGTTGTTAACGCTGCTACACGACTCGGTCACGGAGACTCGAGACGAGCAATGTGTATGCGGCATGCAAGACGAGCATACCTGTAGTTTATACCTGATTCATTGAAGTCTTTTCAATTGATTTTCGAATTCTTGAATTTTTGAAGCTTCTATTAGTGTGGGTGGAATCTGTATGTTTGTTTATTAATGTGTGTCTCGTCATTTTCAAGACTACGTGATACATACGTTTATAATTCCATTATTTTTCCATTTTCCGGCGCTTCGCTAGGAGCCGCTCCTGCGCGCCGCCATTTTGTACGTATGAATTTCTGGATTTAAAAATTCCAGAGATGACTATAATTTCTATAAAAATGTGCTGAAGATGCACAATTGGATTCTGCTCAGGTGTGTCGTTTCAGAAAAATTCTGCGCCGTCATTTGACGGATTTTGGTGTCGTCGCTTCGTTTTTGCGTGGATTCGTCCATAATTCTCCCATTCCTGCCTCTGCAGATACCCACGCGCAGCCTCGCTGAGTAGGCCGTGTTCGGGCCGAAACGCAGGTGCCTGGAGAGACTGAGCAGAACCAAGACCCCACCAAGGGGCAAATTAATTTCTTTTCGACTCCCTACGCCCTAAGACAGGTCACAGGTCGCAAGCAGGTTTACGAGAACCCATGCGAGTGTGTATAATGTGTCTTGCGTTTGGGTTGTGTCGACGCTGCGTCTTGGAGGAAGGGATGCATATGCACATGTTTGGCATGCTCCCAATCTAACCCAACCAAGCCACAGGAGCCCCGGCAGCGCCAAGAGCGCTGAGTCATCTGTAGGAAACTGTACAATCAGAGCAGCAAAAGGACGCCAGCCATGGTGAGCGCCCATTTTTCAGTGTGAGGGAGACTGTAGGTATTTTAAAGTAGATGTGGAAACCAAGGAAAGGCCAAGAAAAATTCCCTTTTTCCTAAAATGCGACAGTGGTGGCCACCACAGCACAAGGGGGGAGTAAGAAAAAGTGCTTTTCCATTGCTTTGGGACATACTCTAGTTGTATTAGAGATGCACTGAGCATCCATGCATTTTTATCTTAGTATTGGTCCAGCCAAAAGTGGTGAGAACACATTTTGACCTATGGAACCAAACACCCAATCAGGATATGGAGTGGACCCCTTAATCCCCTTTCAATCAGAAGTAAAACATCTTTTCCTGAGTTGACTGAGCACTGACATACCTAAGTCAGAGCCTATGAATTTATCTATGTTTTTCCATGAATACTTATCTGCCCTAGTGGTATGCACCATAGGGGGTTAGGCACCTCTTTTTGAGAGGTCCTGGGTTCAATTCCTGGTCAGCCTAACTAAGTAGGAAGATCCCAACTAAGTAGGAAGATCCCATGTGACATGGCAGTGACCTCATCGCCACATACCATGCCACCTCAGCACATATGGGACCCAAAACAAAGAGTGCACATCTCCTAAGATGGCACTATGGAGAGAGAGTGATCCTGAGGCAGTTTTCTAACTCTTTTCCCAAAACATTTCAGCTATCTCTGTGAATATGCATTCATTTGTATCCTGAGTTGCAGTTTCTGTGAATACCTAATCATCTTTCACTGTTTACACTGCAGCCCTTCATGCTTTGATCCTGAATTACCTTCTCTTTGCATACTGTTGGCTTGGGCTATCCTGGATTGAGTTTGCTTTACTGTATTTCAACAAATAAAAGCTTTTCATCATCCAAAACCAGCAGCAGGACACCCTACAGCAACAACAAGCAGCAGGAGAAGCAAAAACACAGTGCTGAAAACACTATAAACTTTTCTGACGGTGGCCGCCAGTTCTGTGCCGCGATGGTATGCGGCTGACTATTACCATCCTCTACCCGCTATGGGAGCCTATGAAGCCGGTTCAGACCCCCGTGGCCATCTTTGGGTCACTTGGGGTGTGTATCTATGTGCCGACAAGCCGCCATTGGCTGATATCATACTCTCCCATCAACCTGACCTAACCTGATGTGATAGTGTGATAGGTTTGGCCATTCCGGCTATGAGCGGCCATATTCAGTACCGAGGCGCCGCCAGCTGAAATTTATATATCAGAATATCAGGAATCAACAGGGTATTTTTATCATAATGTTTCCGTAACTTTTCCGCCTTCCGTTCTGATTGTCAATGTATCGGCGACTGTCAGTTGGCTCGCAATTTTGCGTTAACCGATTGGTTAACTGTTATTTCCAGATATTTTGGCGGAAGCCTCGCTAAAGGGTCGGATTTGATCAGTAAAGGGTTCGTTGCTTCCGCCATTTTCATATTATACACTCGCAAAATTCATCCGATTTTTTCAGACGTTCAGAATCGGATTTTCGACTTCGACATCGCCGCACTTGATATGATGAATCTCAAGTGGTCCTACAATTTTCCCCGATCACGAATCAACCTTCCTTTGGTTATGTCCTTCGTTTTTCTTGGAGATAAAGGAGAAACAAAATTGATTCGTGAGGCCACTTTGAAAGGTCATATCTCCGGCTCACGGCGAGGAATACCAATTTCGAGAATCGGGTTGGAAGCGCCTTGGTCTCCACTTAATTCAGAAAGCATCCAACGCATTCGGTGTGTACACATGCCCGGTATAGCAAGGGATAATAGTCAAGAGGGTAGAAAGTGATATATAACTCTTGGACCGTGCAACTGAATATTTTAATGCGACTTTCGAGTGTGCCGCATCAGTGTTGGTGTTGCATAGAAACTTTCCTTGGGTTCCTACGTAATTTTAACGTGAAGTTATGACCATGGAGGGGCATGGCATGCCATGGTGTGAGCCAATTTTAAGGGCTATGTGTGATATTGGTAGTATATGTCTTGATATGCTCACGCCCATGTTGTATATCTTTGTGTGGCCGAGGAGATGGGGAGCCACACGTGACAAGGGCGTTGCCCATGTCCCAATTGTGGAATTCAAAGCGCTAGACTAAGTCTACCGCGTATGTATTGCTCATGGTATGTTTGGCAAAGAGATCCATGAGTGCACTCCGATTTTCATGGGGCATGTAGATATGAGTGGCGAAGGTATCTTCATGCGCCTGATTGGGGATCCAAGTGGGGGAATTGTTCGCAAATGGTTCTAATAATTTGTATATTGAACCATGCGCGGATATCATGGGTGAGCATAGAGATATACTATCATGACAACTTTGTATTTGGACATATTTTCATGTTTTTGACCCCATTTTATGCTCATTTTTGTGTTCTGTGTGCTCAACTGGTCGGCTAACAGTAAAGTGCCTGGAGATCCGTGAACTATGGTATGTTGCTTATATGTGGGCAGATGCTTCGGAGTTGTACCTCACCATATGCCGGATCACGTGGTCAGTTTGGCTTGGCACACGGGGCCTCACAAAATTAGGTCTCAAACTCATGAGTTGACTTGTGAAGCATGTCATGTACATAACTGGAGGGGTTTCGGAGCCAATGATGGAATATTCTTGGGTATGGACCTTTGGTCTATATCACCCTTGTAGATTACTTTCCGGCTTGACACATGCATGGAGCATTTGAACATTTGCCGTATGCATTTTCGAGTATAAAATTGAATTTTGGGCATTATGGTGTGTTTTGCCTGATTTTGCCCTGTTGTGAGGTCATCTTCATGGGGCAGTTCTCCAAGCCCAATCGACTCCAAGTTCAAGCAAGGTTATGTCAGGGCAGGGCATGGTCCTGAGTGCCACTCCAGGCTATGACAAGCCACCCCCCCCTTTGGGCTAGGACTTAGAGGCTTTGGAGTGAACACATTTTTCGGGTTGATGTAGTCACTTTTGACACATGGCATTTAGCCATCTTGTTTGACTGGGTTCAGGGCATCATGTTGGCGAGTCAAGGGAAGGTCTTGAGTCCAGGGAATGAGGGGTCTATGGCTGTGTTTGTGTATGATTCCATCTTTCCCGAACTTTGCTTTATTTGTGTTCATATGCGAATTTCAGGGCTTTCCTCTTTGGTGCAATTCTTGTACATGCCCGCCACCGTGAGACAATCGGTGTGCTGAACGGAAGCCCGCAGTTTGGATTTGGATTGGATTGTGGATTGGGTTATTGCTGTATTTGTGGGATCTGGCTGCTGTTCAGGGTTGAAGAAGGATTGTATTTTCTATATTTTTGGATTTTGGACCCTGTATTTTGAGAAATGCAATCGCTGATCAGGAGCAAGTCAGCAGGGGTGACAGGCGGAAGGGGCACAGCAGGGGCCGGTCCTGGTAGGGACCTTCTTTATGGTAGCAGAGGTGTACCTGCTGCCCCTACCTACCGCCCACCCGGGGACTTGGGCCCCTATGAGCCCTGCCCAAGTTCGCCCCGGGTGCGTATTGTGGACTCGGTGGAGACCACGCCGGAGATTGGAGCCAGAGAAGAGCCGAGACGCTCAGGAGCATGGCGAACTCCGGAAGTTGAAGCCCGAAGAGAAGTACGTTGTTCGGGATGAGGAGGACTTGACATGGAGGACCTGGTCTCCATGTGTGAGCGTCGCTGCCGAAGGGCATGCAACCTCCGCTCCGCCGCGGGGGACTCTGAGGAGACCTGCCATTCAGGCAGCAGTGAAGGACGAGCCCGGCGCTGCCGGAAGCGCGGGTCACCCAAGCCCGCGGCAGGGGACGCCGGGGCTATGGATACGGATCCCAGCTCGGTCAGGCTGTGGTCAGCCACAGATTCCCAGGGGCACTCCGAGGGCTATCCGACAGCTTATGAGCACCCTTCGGAGTCGGAGGAGATGGCCAGACCGCCCACAAGGGCGAACACGGCCCCAGAACCCAGCCTGGAGCATGACGCTGAGGCGCTGGAGAGGCCTGCCAGAGCCAGAACGGCGCCTGTGGCCCGGCACACGGAGCGAACGCGGGATAGCGTGGGCGACACACCCATGGCGGAGGAGTCCGAGGCGCCGGGAACTGTGGGATGCGCCGGATCTGGTGGAAAGCACGCTGGGTGCCACTGCGAGCACGTGTCCTTTCTCATCGGCAAGTACCCAAAGATGGGGATGGACGCCATCGTGCAGCACCTCGACCGCCTGGACAATGCGAAGGACGGCCTAGAGGAGGACGTCGCGGGGATCCTGGATGACCAGTCGGCAGCGGAGAGAGACATGGCGGAGCTGCGAGCGGAACAGGACCGGTACCGGGGGAATCTGGAGCTGGCCCTGCAGAAGCAGCAGCGAGTGGTGGACAGCCTCCTCCACCTGGTGGAGGACATGTCCGGACGCCTGAAAAGACTAGAGGAGTCACAACCCCTCGCCTCAGGTCCGGAGCTCCCGGCAAAGCCAGCAGCGGCAGAGCTGGTGGAGCGGGTTAAGACCCTCAGGAGCGCCATGGAGAAACCCATGGGCGGCCCTGCAGAGGCACCGTAGGCGCCTCCGTGTGTCGACCCCGGTGCGCTGCTGTTTGTTCCCATGTTCAGCGAATCCATAATGCTCGGGGAGCAAACGGCACCGGCTGGGTCCATGCGGCAAGGGCGCGCAACCACGGACCTGAGGAGCCTGACGGTACAGATGTCCCATGCCGCCCAGGATCCACCGACCACTACGACTGCGCATGCAGTTTATGCGGGGGAGGAGATGCAGAGCCAGACCATGCAGGGGCGAACCATGGGAAGCGCCGACGGACATTGTCGAGGCCATCCAGGCGGAAACCTGTGGGTGAAGGACCCCAATACGGGGATATGGACAGCCGGTGGAGCAAGTCCTTCCCGCATTCCAAACCCCATGGGTTCAGGCCCAACTGGACCGCACTCCATGGAGGAGAGGGATGTACGGGGAGTGTACTCACACCCCCCGGCCACAGGTGGTATTCGTCTTGGTGGAGTGGTGGCTGCGGACGTCAGAGACACCATCAGGATTGACGACCTCAGGGGAATCCAAATCCCCTACTACGATGGCAACCCCTCCAACGTGGACGACTTCATCCTGGATTGGGAGGACTTTGCCAAGGAGGTCGTCGGCGAGATGAAGGGAGCGCCAAGGGACAAGTGGGTATGTCGGACATTCCCACACAGGCTGGCGCAGGACCTGAAGGAGGAGCTCAGGGATCAGATCCGCGAGGGATTGATCCAGACGAAGCAGGCCTGCCTCCAGTGGCTGGAGGACGAGGAGCGAGTGGACGCACCCAACCGGAAGTTGGAAGAGTTGTGGTCCATCCCGCTGCCGCTGGAGCGCGGGGAATTGAGGGTCCGAGAATGGAATCGGTACATCCGCAAGTACCGAAGAAGCCTCAAGCTGGTGGAGGGCTGGAATGAGGCCAGCGAGATCCGACACCTGCTGAAGGACGTCCTCCCCGGGCACTGGAAGAGAAGAGTGGATGATGAGGAGAAGAAGAGAGCAAAGAAGCGCGTGGCCGTACGGATCATGGCATCGGAGGACACGCACGCCAGAATAATGGAGTTTTTCCGGCGAAACCTCAGCGAGCCCAGCCGAATGTTGGGGTTGAAGAACGCCGTCTACGTGGAGGTATTCGGCGACACCATGGGGCAAAGGCTGATGCGCCTCAACAACGTGGAGTGGAGGCGCGGAGAACCGCTGAGGATGCAGGTCATCTTCGCCCGCATGAGCCTGGACGAGATCGTGAAGTACATCACGGTGGAGCTGAAGCTCAACGCCAAGAACGAGGCCCACGTGCAGGATCGACAGGGCCATGGACATCGAGGTCATCTGGAAGATCGCCACCAGCCAGAGGTCAAGGGGGACACGGTCGGCACCGCGGAAGAAAGGGAGTGGAAGCGGCCAAGATCTCTGGACCGCGACCACCCAAGAGGATCATGAAGAAGCCCACTTCTTCGCGTTCGTAGCGTACAATATGAAGGACAATGGGCAGGACAGGTCCAGGTGGAACCGCCTGGACCCCAGGAACAAGAACCGCAAAGAACTGCGGAGGATCGGGAACCCGCCGCTCTTGTTCCGCGGGTACAGATCGCAGCACACCGGTTGCTGGGTCTGCTACGGCAAGGGGAACAACCATGCACATGACCACCGGCATTGCAAGGTATATGAGGAGGACAAGAAGACCTACTTCGCCGCCCATCCTGACAGGAAGCCCAAGGAGCAACGAATTGCCGATTGGAAGGCAAAGGGCGGAGACGGTGGAAAAGGCCAAGGAAAGGGCCAAGGGAAAGGCGGAGGAAAAGGCTATGGTGGAGGACCCGGTCCAGACCGACGCGTGAGATCGATCGAGGAGGTTGCTGAGGACATGTTGAGGAAGTTGGAGGAACTCAAAGCCCAGCAATGTGGTGGACAAAGTCTGAGCGGATCGCAGCAGGAGGGAGCTGCGGCAGGCCATGTCTAGTGGAGCCCCCACGGGAGTGGGACCTCGGAGGTCTCTCCTCCGAAAATCAGTGGAATCCCAGAGAAAGCGAAGGCACATCGGGTGCCGAAGAAGGCTCCAGAAGAGCCAAAACCACTGAGTCTCGCCACTCCCAGCCCCTGGAGCGCCCTGCCAAGGGAAGTTTATGTGGGCAAGGGACGTGGCAAGAAGGAAGGAGCGACCACGGAGAGCCCCGTGGACGGGCAAGACCAGCCCAAGATCTAAACCATCCGTGACCATACCCTCGAAGTCCTGATGCACCCGGATGTGCTAGAATTGCATGCCGTGAGAGTCGTCCATACATCGCATGGTGACGAGCGGCAGTTGCACTTGAAGGTGCGTGTACGGTGTGGACAAGAAGAATTGGTGGTGGATGTTTTGGTGGATACGGGTGCCCAGGTGAGCCTGGTCCGGAGAGGGTTGTTCAAGGAGGAATCCATGCAGCCCAGCCGTAGACCGGTACGCCTGAAGGTGGCCAATGGAGAGATTATGGGTGGTGGCACCCATGAGGCCACTATCAGCATGGAATTCTGGGAGCATGAGCGCTTGAACCGCCCTGATTTGGCGAAGAGAAGCACTCTATCTGGGAACTTCTATGTGGCCGACATTACAGATAGGGATATGATCATGGGGTATGACTTCATGGTGGCAAACGCCATTGGAGCCCTTCTCCATCGTGCAACGCTGGTCCGGGAAAATGATGAATGCCTCACATGGCTGTCCACGGACTATGCATGCGGATCATCCCAATGGAATGCGAGGAAGAGGATCGTCCAAGCGGTGCAAGCTGTGGGTGCCAAGTCCAGAGGAGACCGTTGAGTTCAGCTCACGGCGTATGGAATGGCGCCGCAGCTGTATGACAGGATGATCCAGACGCTGGGAGCCGAAGCGCCCGAGACGGACGTCTTCGCTTCCCGGGATGCCCCACTTTTGCGGAAGTGTAGGAGGCATTGGCATCGAGGAGACTCAGCCTGGCACAGGCATTGGGGTTTGAAGGGGTGGGGGCCTATGTATTGGCATGGCTCCCTGGACATTACCAGACGTACGGTGGAGAAGATCGTCGCGGATAGGGCGAAGGGGATCCTGGTCATAACCGGCATAGGATCCACCCCATGTCCGCTGGAGGGTCTCAAGTCGACGCTGGACTCCATCACGCTGAACGAGATGTCATTCGGGCCAGATGAGGAGCTGTTCATCGACGCCAAGGGTGTATCAATGCCCTTCCCGGGTCAAGCGTGGGGTACCAAGGCTTTCCTGGTGGATGGGGCGCAAGCCCAGCCCACTGGTGATGAAGCATTCATCCGTAGGGTTGTAGGGGTTCCCGTGCGGGTCATGTTTGAGCCCAAAGAGGGGACGGATCAGCCAGTTGATGGCATTGACATCCTGTCCACCTCCGAGATCGACGACGTTATCAACTATATGCGGATGGAGATGCACCACCGTGCGGCAGCCAAGAAGAGGCGGGCCATGGTCACATCTCCGCATTGGTGGGATGACAAGATGTTGGTCACCGGCAAGTACGAGAGGGATGAGTTCGTGGCGAGGGTCATGGATCACATCGCGGACCAATACGTTGGTCCGGTTGGGTCGGACCTGCCGACGTGGGATTTTGGGAGAATGGGGGCCGATAGCAACAAGAACCCGGCCGACGCCGCAAATTTCCGAAGATTGTCGGTGGGAAGTGCACCCCACGACGATGAAGACGGCATATCGGACGAGGAGAAGTCAGATTCGGACCCAGAAGAGGCCTATACCGCAGTGAGGTCGGTTGTATCGATACCAAAGCAAGCGGCTGGAGAGGCCCAGGAGAACCCGAAGGTCGCCGAGCTGAAGGAGAGGCTGATCAATGCCTATCCGCGGCTATTCAGTGGCGTCGCCAACCGGGAATCCTCCAGATCGTGGGAGGTTTGGCACAGCGAGGATCAAGCTGAAGCCGAACCCCAAGATCTATCGTCATCGGAAGTACCAACTTCAGGGCGATCGGGCCGAGGCCATGAAGAAGTTGTTGGCCGAGTTCATTGAGCGGGGATGGATCGAACCCTCCGACAGTGAGTGGGCCAGCCCAGCCTTCATCGTGCCCAAGAAAGAGAAGGGCCAGTGGAGGTTGGTGGTTGATTACAGAGGTTTGAACGAGCAGACCGAGCACGACTCGTACTCGCTTCCTCTGATCGACACCATCCTCGAAAAGCAACAGAAAAAGCGGATCTTCACGGTGTTAGACCTGAAACATGGCTATCACCAGATGCCGCTACACCTGGACTCCAGGTCCTGCACAGCGATGTCGACGCCGCTGGGGCCCATGCAGTGGAAAGTGGTGCCTATGGGCGCCAAGAATGGCAACGCCGCTTTCCAGCGCATGATGGAGGACCTACTCGGTCCTGTTCGGGACTGTGCCGACCTCTTTGTGGATGACATCATCATCGGGTCCGGCACGGAGGACATGACTGAGGACGAGCTCATCGAAGCTCATGAGAAAAATGCGCGCCGAGTGCTCAGCGAGCTGGACAAGCACAACATGGTGTGCAAGCCCACCAAAGCCTCACTCTTCGTGAAGGAAGTGGATTTCGCGGGTCACGTGGTTGGTCACGGGAAACGCAGTCCCATGCCTGGGAAACTGGCGTCCCTGCACCACTGGGAGAGACCCCAGACCATCAGCGAACTCCGGTCCTTCATGGGGTTCTGCAATTACTATTCGGGCTATGTCCGGATGTATGCAGAACTGCCGGGGCCGCTGCACAAGATGCTGCAGGTCGGAAAGTTCGATGGCTGGAAGGGGAGCAAGAAGAAGCTTGCCTGGACCCCTGAGGCCGAAGATGCGTTCAGCCGCCTGAAGGAGCGACTCCTGGGGCAGCTGGGGCTATTCCTTGGGGACCCGAACAAGGGATTCGTGCTACGGACGGACGCCTCGGACTATGCTGTAGGGGCAGTCCTCGAGCAAGTCCGGGACGACGGGTCGCACGTACCCGTGGCGTTTTGGAGCCGGATTCTGGGCGAGGACCAACGTCGATCCTGGACCGCGAGGGAGAAGGCGACGTACGCCATTGTTTGTGCGCTCAGGAAGTGGTCTGGCCACATCGGATTGCAACCGGTGGTGGTTTGCACGGACCATCAGTCCTTGCAGAGCTGCCACAAGGGCCACGTCGACACCCCCTCGGAACCGGCGGCAAGGAGGGCCTGATGGCATGAGACGTTCGCCAAGTTCGACCTCAGCGTCGTGTACGTCCCGGGGAAGGACAACACTGTGGCGGATTGCCTCAGTCGATGGGTCTACCCCGCGGGCAAGGCATGGATGGACATATCCAGCCATGGGGACGCCGAGGAGACGGAGGAGACCAAACGCATCATCGAGATGGAGAAGGCCATGGAGCAAGAGGGGGTCAAGTCCTTCGTGGTGATGGCAAACAGTACGGACCTGGCCAAGTGCCGGGGCGCCCGAGTCCAAGCTATTCGAGAGGAAACCCTCGATCAATGGATGGTGGCCCCTGTAGAGCTAGTCAGGTCGGTGCTCACAGAGGACTGGTCGGATGACTATGCGGCATCCGAGCACTGGAGCAAGTACTGGAATGCCGTGAGCGCCCCGTTGGACGACGAATGGCCTGAGGGCTTGCCGGAGGATGGGGATAAACTATTCCTCAAGGACAAGCTATTGGTCCCTGAGAACCGAATGGAGGAGCTCATTGACCACTGGCATAACGCCCAGCTCATGCATCCTGGTCGGGACAAGATGCAGCAGGACCTGGAGTGGCGCTTCAAGTTCCGACCGGGGTACTACGCCATCCTCGACAAGTACTGCAGCTGAAGCCGGTTCGGACCCCCGTGGCCATCTTGGGGTCATTTGGGGTGTGTATCCATGTGCCGGCAAGCCGCCATTGGCTGATATCATACTCTCCCAACCTGACCTAACCTGATGTGATAGTGTGATAGGGTTGGCCATTCCGGCTATGAGCGGCCATATTCAGTACCGAGGCGCCGCCAGCTGAGATTTCTATATCAGAATATCAGGAATCAACAGGGTTTTTTTTATCATAATGTTTCCGTAACTTTTCCGACTTCCGTTCTGATTGTCAATGTATCGGCGACTGTCAGTTGGCTCGCGATTTTGCGGTAACCGATTGGTTAACTGTTATTCACAGATATTTTGGCGGAAACCCCGATGAAGGGTCAGATTTCATCAGTAAAGGGTTCGTTGCTTCCGCAATTTTCATATTATACACTTGCAAACTTAATCTGATTTTTTCAGACTTTCAGAATCGGATTTTCGACTTCGACATCGCCGCACTTGATATGACGAATCCCGAGTGGTCCTACATTTCTCCCCGATCACGAATCAACCTTCCTTTGGTTATGCCCTTCGTTTTTCTTGGAGATAAAGGAGAAACAAAATTGATTCTTGAGGCCACTTTGAAAGGTCATATCTCCGGCTCACGGCGAGGTATACCAATTTCGAGAAATGGGTTGTAAGCGCCTCAGTCTCAACTTAATTGGGAAAGCGTCAAACGCCTTATATGTGTACATATGCCCGGTGTAGCAAGGGATAATGGTCAGGAGGGTAGAAAGTGATATACAACTCTTGGACCGTGCAACGGAATATTTCAATGCGACTTTCGAGTGTGCCGCATGAGTGTTGGTGTTGCATAGAAACTTTCATTGGGTTCCTACGCATTTTTAACGCGAGGTTATGTCCATGGAGGGGCATGGCATATCATGGTGGGAGCCACGTTTTGAGGGTATGTGTTATATGCATGGTATGTGCTTGGATATGCTCACGCCCATGTTATATATCTCCGTTTGTAGGAAGATATATGGAGTCATACGTAGCAAGGGCTTCGCCCATGTCCGAATGGTGAACTCCATAGCGCTAGACTAAGTCTACCGCTCATATAGTGCATGTGGGAGGGCTTACGGAGCGACCCACAAGCACCAATATCAATTTTCCCATTTTCATGGTGCGTGTTGGGAGGAGGTTCGAAGGTGTCTCTATGCGTCCATGTGGGGATCCAAGTGGAGGGGTTTGTTTGCAAACGGTCCCAAGCAGTTGTGTTTTGAATCATATGTTGATACCATGGGTGAGCGAAGTTATATACTATTGTAATTATCTTGAATTTGGCATTATTTGCATGTTTTTGACCTCATTTTGTGCTCAGTTTTGTGTTTTATTTGCTCAACTGGTCGGCTAACAGTAAAGTGCCTGGAGATCCGTGAACTATGATGTGTTGCTTATATGTTGGCATATGCTTCGGTGTTGCACCTCACCATATGCCGGATCACGTGGTATATTTGGCTTGGCACACGAGGCCTCACAAAATTAGGTCTCAAATCCATGAGTTGACTTGTGAAGCATGTCATGTACATAACCAGAGGGGTTTCGGAGCCAATGATGGGATATTCTTGGGCATTGACCTTTGGTCTATATCACCCTTGTATACTACTTTCCGGTTTGACACATGCATGGAGCATTTGAATATTTGCCGTATGCATTTTTGAGTATATAATTGATTCTTGGGCATAATGGTGTGATTTGCCTGATTTTGCCAAGTTGTGAGGTCATCTTCATGGGGCAATTCTCCAAGCCCAATCGACTCCAAGTCCAACCAAGGATATGTCAGGGTAGGGCAGGGTCCTGAGTGCCACTCTGGGCCATGACACGCCACCTCCCCTAAGGGACTAGGATTTAGAGGCTTGGGAGTGAACACATTTTTCGGGTTTGTGTAGTGGCTTTTGGCACATGGCATTTAGCCATCCTTTTTGACTGGGTTCAGGGCATCATGTTGGTGAGTCAAGAGAAGGTCTAGAGTCCAGGGAATGAGTGGTCTATGGCTATGATTGTGTACATTTTCATCTTTCCCCAACTTTGCTTTATTTGTGTTCATATGCCCATTTCAGGGCTTTCCTCTTTGGTGCAATTCTTGTACATGCCCGCCACCGTGAGACAACCGGTGTGCTGAACGGAAGCCCGCAGTGTGGATTGGATTTGGATTGTGGATTGGGTTATTGCTGTATTTGTGGGATCTGGTTGCTGTTCAGGGTTGAAGGAGGATTGTACTTTCTATATTTTTTGGATTTTGGACCCTGGATTTTGAGAAATGCAATCGCTGATCAGGAGCAAGTCAGCAGGGGTGACAGGCGGAAGGAGCACAGCAGGGGCCGGTCCTGGTAGGGACCTTCTTTATGGTAGCAGAGGAGTACCTGCTCCCTACCGCCGCACCGGGGACTTGGGCCTACATGAGCCCTGCCCAAGGACGCCCCGGGTGCAGATCATCGAGTCCGTGGAGTCGACGCCGGACTGGGAAGCCCGAGAAGAGCGAAGATGCTCAGAACGGAGAGCCCTTGCAGGACATGGGCTGGACATGGAGGACCTGGCTTCCATGTGTGAAAGGCAATGCCGCAAGGCTTGCAATCTCCGCTCCGCTGCGGAGGAGCTGGAGGCGACTGGCAGCAACGGCAGAGCCCGGCGTAACCAGAAGCGTGGGTCCCCAAAACCCGCGGCGGAAGCCAGGGCAATGGAGACAGATCCCAGCCCGGTCAGGTTGTGGTCAGCTGCAGATTCCGAGGGGCACTCCGAGGGCTATCAGACAGCTCATGAGCAACATTCGGAGTCGGAGGAGACGGCCAGACCGCCCACAAGAACGAACACGGCCCCAGAACCCAGCCTGGAGCATGACGCCGAGGCGTTGGAGAGGCCCACCAGAGCCAGAATGGCGCCTGTGGCACGGCACACGGAGCCAACGCGGGATAGCATGGGCGACACACCCATGGCGGAGGAGTCCGAGGCGCTGGGAACCGTGGGATGCGCCGGATCAGGTGGAAAGCACGTTGAGTGCCACTGCGAGCACATGTCCTTCCTCATCGGCAAGTACCCAAAGATGGGGATGGACGCCATCGTGCAGCACCTCGACCGCCTGGACAACGCGAAGGACGGCCTAGAGGAGGACTTCGCGGGGATCCTGGATGACCAGTCGGCAGCGGAGAGAGACATGGCGGAGCTGCGAGCGGAACAGGACCGGTACCAGGACAATCTGGAGCTGGCCCTGCAGAAGCAGCAGCGAGTGGTGGACAGCCTCCTCCACCTGGTGGAGGACATGTCGGGACGCCTGAAAAGGCTAGAGGAGTTACAACCCCTCGCCTCGGGTCCGGAGCTCCCGGCAAAGCCAGCAGCGGCAGAGCTGGTGGAGCGGGTTAAGACCCTCAGGAGCGCCATGGAGAAACCCATGGGCGGCCCTGCAGAGGCACCCTACGCGCCTCTGCGTGTTGACCCGGGTGCGCTGCCTTTTGTTCCCATGTTCAGCGAATCCACAATGCTCGGGGAACAAACGGCACCGAGGAGCCTGACGGTACAGATGTCCCATGCCGCCCAGGATCCACCGACCACTACGACTGCCCATGCAGTTTATGCGGAAGAGGAGATCCAGAGCCAGAGGTAGGTAGGTAGGTGCACTCGGTCGTGGAGAGGCGCCCCATGGTTCCCCCTGGCGTCGCCCCTGTGACGAACAGGAAGAGGCTCCGCGCGTGAAGAGGGGAGGCGGCTTACATCCCGCTAGACCTGACTGTTGGCCCCCAACAAAGCGGCCCCGGGCTACACCGGGAGGGCTGATCGCCGCCAGCGTGACGTGCTTGTCTCGCCGGGAGGGTGTGCCCCCGTGCTTGCGCACGTCCCCTCCTTTGGGCGGAACCCTAGGGGTTCACCGGACTTCCTGGCGTATCCCGTTCCCAAGGCATGCATGCACGTTCTTGGTACTAGGGTTCCGAGGCGCTTGGGTGTCGCACGCTCCGCCTCGAGTCCCAAAGCAGCGCAGGCCTTAGGATGCAGCCTTACCCCCGGGCTCCGGATCTCGTTTGGCCGGGTCACCTGCATGGCACGGGCTGCCTCAGTGCCCGGGCTGTGGGCACTGGGTTTCCTACTGTTGGCTTGCGTTTGTGGTTGGGTCCGGGTTGCGGTTGGTCGTGGGTTTTGTTCACCCCTGCCCGTTTTGGCTGGGGTCTTGGGTGGGTGTGTTTGGGCTCCGTCTTTGGTGTTGTCCCTCTTTTGCCGGCTGTTTGTGGTGTTCGTGGTTGGGCTTTGGTGTCGGCCTGCTTTCGGGACCTGTGTGGTTTCGCGCGCTTTTCCCTTGCCCCCCGCCGTTTCCGGTTCCGGTGTGCGGTGTGGGCGTGCGTGCTGTGCCCGGGTCTCGGCTGTGCCCCGCCCTGCTTGGCTGGGTTGTCGGGTTGTGTTTTTTGCGCCTTTTTTTTTTTTTACCGGTTGCTCGGTGTCCCTGTCCCGGGCCTTGTGGTCTCTCCCCCCGTCTCTTTTCTTTCGGGCTGGGCTGCTGGCTTTTTTTTTTTTTTTTTTCTGCTTGTTTCGGTGCCCCTTTTTCCGTCGGGCCGCTGTTTTTGGCTTGGTGTTGCCGGTTTTGGCTGGGTGGTCCCCCTGTGTCTGTTTGGGGGTCCTGTTTTCGGTGCCCTCTGGGTGGGGGGTTTGGCCCCCTTCTGTGTTGTTGGCGGGCGGTTTGGTGGCTGTGGCGTGTTTTCGCGCGCCCCCCCCCCCCTTTTTTTTTTTTTTTTTTGGGGGGGGGGGGGGACTACCTAGCTGTTCCTCCCCTTGCCTTCCCTCGGCTGGCGCTTGCTCTGTGGCTGGTGTGTGGTGTGGTTGGTCCCTCGCCACTCCTGGCGGAGGTTCCTGTGTGCTACTCCCCGCCACTCCTGGCTGGGTTTCGCTGCCGGTGGTGGTGGGCGGTCCCCGCCACTCCTGGCTGGGGTCTGCCGGCGGCGGTGGTGTGTGGTGTGTGGCGGTGGTGTGTTGGTGGGGTTGTGGCTGGTGTGTGGTGTGGTTGGTCCCTCGACACTCCTGGCGGAGGTTCCTGTGTGCTACTCCCCGCCACTCCTGGCTGGGTTTCGCTGCCGCTGGTGGTGGGCGGTCCCCGCCACTCCTGGCTGGGGTCCGCTTGCGGCGGTGGTGTGTGGTGTGTGGTGTGTGGTGTGTGGCGGTGGTGTGTTGGTGGGGTTGTGGCTGGTGTGTGGTGTGGTTGGTCTCTCGCCACTCCTGGCGGAGGTTCCTGTGTGCTACTCCCCGCCACTCCTGGCTGGGTTTCGCTGCCGGTGGTGGTGGGCGGTCCCCGCCACTCCTGGCTGGGGTCCGCTTGCGGCGGTGGTGTGTGATGTGTGGTGTGTGGCGGTGGTGTGTTGGTGGGGTTGTGGCTGGTGTGTGGTGTGGTTGGTCCCTCGCCACTCCTGGCGGAGGTTCCTGTGTGCTACTCCCCGCCACTCCTGGCTGGGTTTCGCTGCCGCTGGTGGTGGGCGGTCCCCGCCACTCCTGGCTGGGGTCCGCTGGCGGCGGTGGTGTGTGGTGTGTGGTGTGTGGTGTGTGGCGGTGGTGTGTTGGTGGGGTTGTGGCTGGTGTGTGGTGTGGTTGGTCCCTCGCCACTCCTGACGGAGGTTCCTGTGTGCTACTCCCCGCCACTCCTGGCTGGGTTTCGCTGCCGGTGGTGGTGGGCGGTCCCCGCCACTCCTGGCTGGGGTCCGCTTGCGGCGGTGGTGTGTGGTGTGTGGTGTGTGGCGGTGGTGTGTTGGTGGGGTTGTGGTTGGTGTGTGGTGTGGTTGGTCCCTCGCCACTCCTGGCGGAGGTTCCTGTGTGCTACTCCCCGCCACTCCTGGCTGGGTTTCGCTGCCGCTGGTGGTGGGCGGTCCCCGCCGCTCCTGGCTGGGGTCCGGTTGCGGCGTCGGTGTGTGGTGTGTGGCGGTGGTGTGTTGGTGGGGTTGTGGCTGGTGTGTGGTGTGGTTGGTCCCTCGCCACTCCTGGCGGAGGTCCCTGTTTGCTACTCCCCGCCACTCCTGGCTGGGTTTCGCTGCCGCTGGTGGTGGGCGGTCCCCGCCACTCCTGGCTGGGGTCCGCTGGCGGCGGTGGTGTGCGTGCTTTGTTTGGCCGGGTCGGACGGGCCGGCCTCCCGGGCGCGTTCTGGTGCGCCTCACCTTTTCCTTTGGCCGCTTTGTCTTTCTGCTTTGCTTGGCCCCCTCCGGGCTGGGGTTGCCCCTCTCTCTTTCACTGCTGTTGCCGTTCCTCGTTGGCTGGGGTTTGTGGTGTGTGGGTTGGCTGTTGCCTGGCACCTGTTCGTGTGCCGTGGTTCGTTGCGTGTTGTGCGCGCTCTCCGGGTTTGTGGCACCCGGTGGCCGTCGCTGCTTGGCACATGTCCGTGTGCCTTGGTTGTGGCCGGCGGCGTGCCTCTCTGGCGTGCCTCGTGGCCCCGCGTGGTGCGCCGCGCCTCGTCCGGTCCGGTCGCTCTCGGTGCTCCGGTCGGCTTTCCAGAGCCAGACCATGCAGGGGCGAAGCATGGGAAGTGCCGACGGACATGGTCGAGGCCACCCAGGCGAAAACCTGTGGTTGAAGGACCCCATTACGGGGATATGGCCAGCCGGTGGAGCAAGTCCTTCCCGCATTTCAAACCCCATGGGTTCAGGCCCAGCTGGACCGCACTCCATGGAGGAGAGGGATGTACGGGGAGTGTACTCACACCCCCCGGCCACAGGTGGTATCCGTCTCGGTGGAGTGGTGGCTGCGGACGTCGGAGATGCCATCAGGATTGACGACCTCAGGGGGGTCAAAATCCCCTACTACGATGGCAACCCCTCCAACCTGGACGAGTTCATCCTGGATTGGGAGGACCTCGCCGAGGACGTCGTCGGCGAGATGAGGGGAGCGCCAAGGGACAAGTGGGTATGTCGGACATTCCCACGCAGGCTGGCGCAGGATCTGAAGGAGGAGCTCAGGGATCAGATCCGCGAGGGAGTGATCCAGACGGAGCAGGCCTGCCTCCAGTCGCTGGAGGACGAGGAGCGAGTGGACGCCTCCAACCAGAGGTTGGAGGATTTGTGGTCCATTCCGCTGCCGCTGGAGCGCGGGGAGCTGAGGGTCCGTGAATCGAATCGGTACATCCGCAAGTACCGAAGAAGCCTCAAGCTGGTGGAGGACTGGAACGAGGCCAGCGAGATCCGACACCTGCTGAAGGACGTCCTCCCCGGGCACTGGAAGAGAAGAGTGGAGGATGAGGAGAAGAAGAGAGCAAAGAAGCGCGTGGCCGTACGGATCATGGCATCGGAGGACACCCGGGCCGGAATAATGGAGTTCTTCTGGCGAAACCTCGGCGAGCCCAGCCGAATGTTGGGCTTGAAGAACGCCGTCTACGTGGAGGTATTCGGCGACACCATGGGGCAAAGGCTGATGCGCCTCAACAACGTGGAGTGGAGGCGCGGAGAGCCGCTGAGGATGCAGGTCATCTTCGCCCGCATGAGCCTGGACGAGATCGTGAAGTACATCACGGTGGAGCTGAAGCTCAACGCCAAGAACGAGGCCCACGTGCAGGATTGACAAGGCCCAGGACATCGAGGTCATCGAGAAGATCGCCACCAGCGAGAGGTCAAGGGGGACACGGTCGGCACCGCGGAGGAAGGGAGTGGAAGCGGTCAAGATCTCTGGACCCCGACCACCCCAGAGGATCATGAAGAAGCCCACTTCTCCGCGTCCGTAGCGCACAACATGAAGGAGAATGGGCAGGACTGGTCCAGGTGGAACCGCCTGGACCCCAGGAACAAGAACCGCAAACAAGAACCGCGGAGGATCGGGAACCCGCCGCTCTCGTTCCGCGAGTACAGATCGCAGCACACGGGTTGCTGGGTCTGCTACGGCAAGGGGAACAACCATGCACATGACCACCGGCATTGCAAGGTATATGAGGAGGACAAGAAGACCTACTTCGCCGCCCATCCCGCCAGGAAGCCCAAGGAGCAACGAATTGCCGATTGGAAGGCAAAGGGCGGAGACGGTGGAAAAGGCCAAGAAGAGGGCCAAGGGAAAGGCGGAGGAAAAGGCTATGGTGGAGGATCTGGTCCAGACTGACGCGTGAGGTCGATCGAGGAGGTTGCTGAGGACATGTTGAGGACGTTGGAGGAACTCAAAGCCCAGCAACGTGGTGGACAAAGTCTGAGCGAATCGCAGCAGGAGGGAGCTGCGGCAGGCCATGTCTAGAGGAGCCCCCACGGGAGTGGGACTTTCGGAGGTCTCTCCTCCGAAAATCAGTGGAATCCCAGAGAAAGCGAGGGCACATCGGGTGCCGAAGAAGGCTCCAGAAGAGCCAAAACCACTGAGTTTCGCCAGTCCCAACCCCTGGAGCGCCCTGCCAAGGGAAGTTTATGTGGGCAAGGGACGTGGCAAGAAGGAAGGAGCGACCACGGAGAGCCCCGTGGTTGGGCAGGACCAGCCCAAGATCTACACCATCCGTGACCATACCCTCGAAGTCCTGATGCACCCGGATGTGCTAGAGTTGCATGCCGTGAGAGTCCTCCACACACCGCATGGTGACGAGCGGCAGTTGCACTTGAAGGTGCGTGTACGGTGCGGACAAGAGGAGTTGGTGGTGGATTTTTTGGTGGACACGGATGCCCAGGTGAGCCTGGTCCGGAGAGGGTTGTTCAAGGAGGAATCCCTGCAGCCCAGCCGTAGACCAGTACGCCTGAAGGTGGCCAATGGAGAGATTATGGGTGGTGGCACCCATGAGGCCACTATCAGTATGGAATTCTGGGAGCATGAGCGCTTGAACCGCCCTGATTTGGCGAAGAGAAGCACTGTATCCGGGAACTTCTATGTGGCCGACATCACAGATTGGGATATGATCATGGGGTATGACTTCATGGTGGCAAATGCCATTGGAGCCCTTCCCCATCGCGCAACGCTGGTCCGGGAGGATGATGAATGCCTCACATGGCTGTCCACGGATTATGCATGCGGATCATCCCAATGGACTGCTGAGGAAGAGGATCGAATCGTCCGAGCGGTGCAAGCTGTGGGTGCCAAGTCCAGAGGAGACCGCGGAATTCAGCTCACGGAGTATGGAATGGCGCCGCAGGTGTATGACAGGATGATCCATACGCTGGGAGCCGAAGCGCCCGAGACAGACGTCTTCGCTTCCCGGGATGCCCCACTTTTGCGGAAGTGTAGGAGGCATTGGCATCGAGGAGACTCAGGCTGGCACAGGCATTGGGGTTTGAAGGAGTGGGGGCCCATGTATTGGCATGGCTCCCTGGATAATACCAGACGTACGGTGGAGAAGATCGTCGCGGATAGGGCGAAGGGGATCCTGGTCATAACCGGCATAGGATCCACCCCATGTCCGCTGGAGGGTCTCAAGTCGACGCTGGACTCCATCACGCTGAACGGGATGTCATTCCGGCCAGAGGAGGACTTTTTCATCGACGCCAAGGGTGTATCAATGCCCTCCCCGGGTCAAGCGTGGGGTACCAAGGCTTTCCTGGTGGTTTGGGCGCAAGCCCAGCCGACGGGTGATGAAGCATTCATCCGTAGGGTGGAGGCGGTGCCCATGAAGGTCATGTTTGAGCCCAAGGAGAGACGGATCAGCCGATTGATGGCATTGACGTCCTGTCCCACGCCGAGATCGACCACATCGTCAACTAGATGCGGATGGGGATGCACGATCGGGTGGCAGCCAAGAAGAGGCGTGCCATGGTCACATCTCCGCATTGGTGGGATGACAAGAGGTTGGTCACCGGCAAGTACGAGAAGGATGAGTTGGTGGCGAGGGTCATGGATCATATCGCGGACCAATATGATGGTCTGGTTGGGTCGGACCCGCCGACGTAGGATTTTCCAAGAATGGGGGCCGGTAGCGACAAGAACTTGGCCGATGCCGCAAATTTTTGAGAAATATCGGTGGGAAGTGCACCCCACGACGATGAAGACGGCATAGCGGACGAGTAGAAGTCGGACTGAGACCCAGAAGAGGCCTATACCGCAGTGCGGTCGGTTGTATCCATACCGAAGCAAGCGGCTGAAGAGGCCCAGGGAAACCCGAAGGTCGCCGAGCTGAAGGAGAGGCTGATCAATGCCTATCCGCGGCTATTCAGTGGCGTCGCCAACAAGAACCCTCCAGATCGTGGGAGGTTTGGCACAGCGAGGATCAAGCTGAAGCCGAACCCCAAGATCTATCGTCATCCGGAGTACCAACTTCAGGGCGATCGGGCCGAGGCCATGAAGAAGTTGTTGGCGAAGTTCATTGAGCAGGGATGGATCGAACCCTCCGACAGTGAGTGGGCCAGCCCAGCCTTCATCGTGCCCAAGAAGGAGAAGGGCGAGTGGAGGTTGGTGGTTGATTACAGGGGTTTGAACGAGCAAACCGAGCACGACTCGTACTCGCTCCCTCTGATCGACACCATCCTCCAAAAGCAACAGGAAAAGCGGATCTTCACGTGTTAGACCTGAAACACGGCTATCACCAGATGCTGCTACACCCGGACTCCAGGCCCTGCACAGCGATGTCGACGCCGCTGGGGCCCATGCAGTGGAAAGTGGTGCCTATGGGTGCCAAGAATGGCAACGCCGCTTTCCAGCGCATGATGGAGGACCTACTCGGTCCTGTCCGGGACTGTGCCGATCCCCTTGTGGATGACATCATCATCGGGTCCGGCACGGAGAACATGACTGAGGACGAGCTCATCGAAGGGCATGAGAAGGATCTGCGCCGAGTGCTCAGCGAGCTGGACAAGCTCAACATGGTGTGCAAGCCTACAAAAGCCTCACTCTTCGTGAAGGAAGTGGAGTTCGTGGGTCACGTGGTTGGTCACGGGCAACGCCATCCCATGCCTGGGAAGCTGGCGTCCCTGCATCACTGGGAGAAGCCCCAGACCATCAGCGAACTCCGATCCTTCATGGGGTTCTGCAACTACTATTCCGGCTATGTCCGGATGTATGCAGAACTGCCGGGGCCGCTGCACAAGATGCTGCAGGTGGGCAAGTTCGATGGCCAGAAAGGGGGGCAAGAAGAAGCTTGCCTGGACCCCTGAGGCCGAAGATGCGTTCAGCTGCCTGAAGGAGCGACTCCTGAGGCAGCTGGGGCTGTTCCTGGCTGACCCGGACAAGGGAGTCGTGCTACGAACGGACGCCTCGGACTATGCTGTAGGTGCAGTCCTCGAGCAGGTCCGGGACGACGGGTCGCACGTACCCGTCGCGTTTTGGAGCAGGATCCTGGCCGGGGGCGAACGTCGAACCTGGACAGCGAGGGGGAAGGGGACGTACGCCATTGTTTGTGCGCTCAGGAAGTGGTCTGGCCACATCGCATTGCAACCGTTGGGGGTTTGTACGGACCATCAGGACGTCGACACCCCCTCGGGACCGGCGGCAAGGAGGGCCCGATGGCATGAGACGTTCGCCAAGTTCGACCTCAGCGTCGTGTACGTCAGGGGGAAGGACAACACTGTGGCGGACTGCCTCAGTCGATGGCCCTACCCCGCGGGCAAGGCTTGGATGGACATATCCAGCCATGGGGACGCCGAGGAGACCGAGGAGGCCAAGCGCATCATCGAGATGGAGAAGGCCATGGAGCAGGAGGGGGTCAAGTGTTTTGTGGTGATGGCAAACTGTACGGACCTGGCCAAATTCCGGGGCGCCCGAGTCCAAGCTATTCGAGAGGAAACCCTCGAGCAATGGATGGTGGCCCCTGTAGAGCTAGTCAGGTCGGTGCTCACAGAGGACTGGTCGGATGACTATGCGGCATCCGAGCACTGGAGCAAGTACTGGAATGCCGTGAGCGCCCCGTCGGACGATGAATGGCCCGAGGGCTTGACCGAGGATGGGGATAAACTGTTCCTCAAGGACAAGCTATTGGTCCCTGAGAATCGAATGGAGGAGCTCATTGACGACTGGCATAACGCCCAGCTCATGCATCCTGGTCGGGACAAGATGCAGCAGGACCTGGAGTGGCGCTTCAAGTTCCCACCGGGGTACTACGCCCTCCTGGACAAGTACTGCAGCGACTGCGCCGTGTGTTGGGCCACGAAGAGCCCCTACCACTCCACGGCTGGCAACCCGGTGTACACGGCTATACCGGAAGCCCCTATGCGGTCCATGGCCATGGATGTGTTCGCCATGCCGGAGGTCACCGTGGAAGGAGAGACCTATGATTGTGTCATCCTGGCGGTGGACAGGCACAGCGGGTATATCGTGGCAGTCCCGGGCAAGAAGTCCAAGAAGAAGGACAAGAAGGACAAGCATGGAGTGGGTCTGCAGGCCAAGACCGTCGCCAACGCCATGATCAGGCGTTGGCTGACGATTTTTGATGTCCCAGCTGTCATCTGCAGCGATCGGGGGACTCAATTCGTGAGGACGTGGTTCAAGACGATGTGCAAGCACATGGGGATTTGGCACGCCAGGACCGTGGCGTACCACAGCCGGTCGAATGGCCGGGCTGAGGTGGCCGTCCGGCAGATGTTCGAGAAGTTCCGTCGGCTGCACATTGACGAGCCGGGCCGGAACTGGTATAATTCGTTGTGGAGAGTACTCCAGGCGTACCACGACCTTCCGGGGCCCACTGGACTGTCGCCCCATCGTACCCTGTTCCTACGGGATCGAGTGTCACGCACTCTCCCGTGGTTGAACCATGGCAAAGTGGCCCGGGATGCGAACGCTATGATGGCTGAGACGGACGACACGGCGGCCAAGGTGTGCAAGGCACTTCAGGACGAGCATGATAAGCGGGCCAAGTACTTCAAGCAGGGAAAGGTCCAGAAGTATGCTCTCCAAGACACCGTGTGGGTGGAGCGGCACCACAAGGATGTCCTGTCCAGGCATCGGCAGGCGTCTTGGTATGTGCCGGGGGTAATCGTGCGGAAGGTCGGGCAGGATGTGTATGCGGTTCGTGTGGGGGATAACAAGATCCTGGACCGCGACCATACCCAGCTTCGTCCCCGAGCACCAGACCCCAGCGGACGTCCCGTCACCTTCGAGTTCACGGCCGGCGATCTAGACTCGGATGACGAGGGTGAGGACGACAACTTCACCGCGGAGAAAATCTTGGCGGACCAGCCGGACCCGGGGACGCCTGGGGGGAGGCTTTATAAAGTCCGCTGGAAGGAATTTGCCGCCTCCAGAGATTCGTGGGAACCTCTGAGCAGTTTTGTGCCGAGGTATACCACGGTCTGGATGGAGTATCTGAAGAAAAAGAACATTTCTTTGGATGTCAAGGACGTGTTGGTCCATTTGGTGGCTGTAGTAGCACCGTAATGGATCCCCCTTGGCATTTTTGTTTGTTTTTGTGCTTGGGAGACGGGTGAGGGCGTTCATCCGGGGATTTCTGGGCCTTGATTGGCCATATACCCCCTTCACTCGATCTCCACATATATATTTCACTGTGGTATACTTATTTAGGTTGACCGACGAAGCTTCTCTATCTTTAATCCCCTTGGTCCATGTTGTAGATCAAGAGGAGACCGGATATGGCGTAGGGCACCGATTATGAGTGTCCTCACCCCTCCCTTGGTGCATGGGAGACGTCTACGACGTGTGTGGGGCCTCCATGTGTCCTTGGGACATGGGGGGGGGGGTGTGGAGCCCATTTGGGTCCTCCCGTCCTCCTTTCAATGACTTCCGAGCGGATACAACGCTCTGAGAAGGGGGGTGAAGCCGGTTCGGACCCCCGTTGCCATCTTGGGGTTACTTGGGGTGTGTATCTATGTGCCGGCAAGCCGCCATTGGCTGATATCATACTCTCCCATCCACCTGACCTAACCTGATGTGATAGTGTGATAGGGTTGGCCATTCCGGCTATGAGCGGCCATATTCAGTACCGAGGCGCCGCCAGCTGAGATTTATATATCAGAATATCAGGAATCAACAGGGTTTTTTTTATCATAATGTTTCCGTAACTTTTGCGACTTCCCTTCTGATTGTCAATGTATCGGCGACTGTCAGTTGGCTCGTGATTTTGCGGTAACCGATTGGTTAACTGTTATTTACAGATATTCTGGCGGAAACCCCGATGAAGGGTCAGATTTCATTAGTAAAGGGTTCGTTGCTTCCGCAATTTTCTTATTATACACTCGCAAACTTAATCCGATTTTTTCAGACTTTCAGAATCGGATTTCGTTTGCGAGTGTATAATATGAAAATTGCGGAAGCAACGAACCCTTTACTGATGAAATCTGACCCTTCATCGGTTTTTCCGCCAAAATTTTCGTAAATAACAGTTAACCAATCGGTTACCGCAAAATTGCGAGCCAACTGACAGTCGCCGATACATTGACAATCAGAATGGAAGGCGGAAAAGCTACGGAAACATTATGACAAAAAAAACCCTGTTGATCCCTGATATTCTGATATATAAATCTCAGCTGGCGGCGCCTCGGTACTGAATATGGCTGCTCATAGCCGGATTGGCCAACCCTATCACACTATCACATCAGGTTAGGTCAGGTGGATGGGAGAGTATGATATCAGCCAATGGCGGCCTGCCGGCACATAGATACACACCCCAAGTGACCAGCACACAAATGACACACACCCAGCGCTCACCGGACACATAGTGACACACCCAGCGCGAGCCGGACACACAAACACACACCCAGCGCGCCGCAAACACACTATCCCACACCCACCGCGCGCCTGACACACCATTACACACCCAGCGCACGGCAAACACACTATCACACACCCAGCGCGCGACAAACACACAATGACACACCCAGCGCAGCGAACACACCATCACACACCCAGCGCGCGCCGGACACACAATCACACACGAGTGTGTCTTTTGTGTTAGCGTGCAGTGTGTGTGTCGGCACGCTGTGTGTGTGATCTGTGTGTCAGAGCGCAATGTGGAAGTGTGTTCGCCGCGCGCTGGGTGTGTGATTGTGTGTTTGCCGCGCGCTGGGTGTGTGATTGTCTGTTCGCCGCGCGCTGGGTGTGTGATTGTGTGTTCGCCGCGCGCTGGGGGTGTCACTGTGTGTCTGGCGCGCGCTGGGTGTGTGATAGTGTGTTCGCCGCGCGCTGGGTATGTCATTGTGTGTTCAGCGCGCCCTGGGTATGTGATAGTGTGTTCCCCGTGCGCTGGGTGTGTGATAGTGTGTTCGCCGCGCGCTGGGTGTGTGATTGTGTGTTTGCAGGGCGCTGGGTGTGTCGCTCTTTGTCTGGCGAGTGCTGAGTGCGTGTCTTTTGTGTGTTGGCGCGCTGGGTGTGTGTCATTGGTGTGTTAGAGCGCTGTGTGTGTGTGTTAGTGCACTGTGTGTGTGTGTCTTTTCTGTGTCAGCGCGCAATGTGTGTGTCATTTGTCCTGTCTGTCATTTGTGAATGTGTGTGTCATTTGTGAATGTGTTTGTCATTTGTGAATGTGTGTGTCGTTTGTGTCTGCCATTTTGCCATCTGTGTGTCATTTCTGTCTGCCATTTTGCCATCTGTGTGTCATTTGTGTGTCTGCCATTTTGCCATCTGTGTGTCATTTGTGTGTCTGCCTTTTGCCATCTGTGTGTAATTTGTGTGATGTGTTTTGTTTTTGCTCCACTGAAAGCAGAGATTGTTTTTTTTTGAAACAAAAGGCTTTTTGTCAATGTTCCTGAGAGAAAGCAGTAAAATTTGGTGACAGGGGGAGCATTGTACATTTTCATTTAGAAACAACAACGTTGGATGGCAGAGAATAAGTGAAAGGGGCGAAATGATCAAATACATTGATGGCAAGTGCAATGTCACAGAAACATTGTTTCTACAAACAACGCTGTAAAACAGATCAAGTGCATGATTTTGATTCCGATCGGGCAGTTGGTGAAGAAACTGGTGGTGCAGGTGTGCAGGTGCCAGTGCGACTACTCAGAAGGCGCGAGAGCGATGTGATGTAAATTAGCGCAAATCATGAGAGTAAATAAAGGTCTGAGTGTCTGTTGTATTTTTCGGCATGCTTGTATTGTATAAATATTTCTGTTTGCACAGGCATGCTTTTTGATCGCAGTCAGTGACTTGGATTTCTGCTTCGCGTGGGATAGTTGGGAAATAGACACTCGTAGACACCAGCGTGTTACAATCAAAAAGCTTCCGTGATCAAGATATTTGGGTTCGCAATTTGTCGTTGATGTGGAGTACAGCAGAATTTTGGGAGTCCGGTTACTGTTCACTGCGCATCAAAGTATAGCCGAAGGGCTGCAGGGACATGTCAAATGAATACTGCAGTCCATTCCGTGCAGTACAGGCGTTACGGCTTAGAAAAGGGTTCTGTGGCTGGGAACTTGATCAGCACGAGGAAAAACTGTTAGTGGAACACTGTGAAAAAGTGCGTGCACTGCGAGATGCTTCATCTGACGAAGTTTTAGACACATTGAGAGTGCCTGGTGCAGATGTTTATTGTGCGGCACGCTCTGCTGGCAAATTTGCGCTTGTGGCGCCGGAGCGCGCTGAAGGGCTTGCTGCATGCGAAAAAGAAAGTTTGGCGGCGTTAGCTAGTGTCAAGAGACCTGGGCAATTTGTTGTCTTGGAGAAGACCTCCATTGTGGACTGTGACAAAGAGTATCAAGACCTGTTGCAGGACCTCAACGACTATGCCATGAGCAGTGTTTGGCGACGCGAAAGGGAGCGACGCGTCCAGTGTGGAGAGGAAATTCTGAACTGGCTGAAGCCGCGTCCAGTGCGTCAGGTTGCCCAAGAGTTTTGGACAGAGATTAGTGAGGTTTCTGAAGGCGGGAATCAAGCAGACACGACTTTGAAGACACTGCCGCGCAAACGGGGAACGCGTGGCAAGGGGCGCGCGTTCAAAATCAGGACTAATATTTAATGCGCACAGGTTATGTCGCGAGTAGCGTTGCGCTCCGCGTGTTGTGCTCCGTTGGTGTGCATTTGTGTAGCAACTTGCTCCTTTGGCGCGCTGGCGAGTAGCAGACTGTGCGTTTTGGGTAAAGTTGTGGTGTAGTGCGCGTCTACCTTTTTTAGGTGTTTCTTGTGTGTCAGGTTGGTGATTTTCAAGTCGGCAGTTCCCCAGTCAGCTGTTCAGGCGAAATGGGGTACTGGACTGAAGCAGCAGTGCACGCCACACTCGGGTGTAGCTTGCTTGCTTTGTCCTGTGTTTGTATTCTCTGCCGTCCTTTGTTGTTGCACTCTTTGTGGCGTTTTCTTTATGTAGCTCTTGTTGCAGCGAGCTGTTCTTTTGTCGCTGCATTGACTGCCTTGTCTTGCTGTGTGTGTAGGAATGCTCAGAAACTGAAGTGAGTTACAGTGGAGAATAATTTGTTGTTGGAGCAGTAAGACACTCCTTTTTTTATGGGTGTGTCTGCTCTGTGCTTTGCGTTCTGTAGTTGTCTGTTCGTTGTTCTCGTCTTCGTCGCTGTATTTCATTGTCCTCGCTGTTTTATTCGTGTGAATCTGATTTGTCATCTGAATTTTCGAGTTTGAGCCTGTGCGATGGGGACCTCTGAGAGGTATACATTTCGTGTGGTGGTATAGCAGAGGCATACGTGCTTGCTTTCGTTTTCGCTCTTTGTCCGTTTTTTTTGCATCTTTTCGAGTTTTGTGGCCTTTGCTCTTTACAAGGCAGATGAGAAGCAGGATGCTCCTGCAACTCCTGCAACGCAACGTGGCCTTCATTCTGTATCCTGCATTCTTTCATTGGTGTTGTTTTGCCACGTCGACGCAGTGTTCGTTTTTGTTGCTTCATTTTTTGTGTCAATGGGTCCAGCTTTTGTTTTTCATGCTGCTGTTTTTGCTTTTGTGTCACAGGCAAGTCTGAAGACAGAATTGGGAGAGCTCAAGATAAGTGTGGCTCAACAGCTTGGTGCACTGTACATTATTAAGTGGGTTTCGTTTTCCAGCACTGAGTCAGCTTGAAACAATGTCTTCCCACGACCACAATTTTGGCTCTACCCTGTCGTGCTGCCTGCTTTTGAGTGCCTGCGGTGTTTTTGTTCTTCGTGCGGCAAGTTTGGGGACATTTTGAGTGTTTTTTGGGTATTCGTTATAGGCTTCTTTTTGCTGTTTTACGGAGTTGTATGCAGGCCAGCTGGTGCTTACAGCCCAGCACAGTGGCCCTGAATGTTTTGCATTAATTAATGGCTTTGAGGCCACATGGCAGTCCATCAGGAGATTTTTTGCAATCTGTTTTTGGAGCAAGATATATGTCTTTTCTTTACATGTGTCCCGGCACGACCCACTAGGTTGTTCGGTGCACAGTGCCCAGGAGGGACAGCAGCAGGTGGCTGATTGTAAATTACCTTAGGTAGACAGCACAGCGGTGTACCCACAGGAGTGGGGGGCTGTGTATGGGTTATCATTTACCCTGGGAAGAGCATATGAATGCATAAGCACCTGGTGCCATGCCACCGGTGCTCTGGTAGTGCAGTTTGTTCTGATTTTGTATTGTAAACCTTTTTTTGGATGGTGCTGAATGGCCGTAGCCATTGTTGATGGCCCTGGCACTGCACCCCTAGGTCATTCTTCGGCCATGTGCACTTCCGTGCAATGGTCCTGGGAGGGGAGTGCAGGTGTGCAGGTGCCAGTGCGACTACTCAGAAAGCGCGAGTGCGATGTGATGTAAATTAGCGCAGATCATGAGAGTAAAAAAAGGTCTGAGTGTCTGTTGTATTTTTCGGCATGCTTGTATTGTATAAATTTTTCTGTTTGCTCAGGCATGCTTTTTGATCGCAGTCAGTGACTTGGATTTCTGCTTCGCGTGGGATAGTTGGGAAATACTTGGTACCCATGATATCCCACGAGCAGCAAAACATGTACGCGTGTCTAAACAAACCCTGAAATGACAGTAATCAATAATGACAAACATATACAAACATACAACAGCAATCAATCAAATAGCGAAGACATGATAGACTCAAATAATCGCAAATCCTACAGGCGCAATGCATCTGCGACTATCTGCGCTTACCTGTGTCTGTGACCTCCTGCACCCCCCTCCTAGGCCATCTGAGGCCGGAAAATTGGACCTGGAGGCACAGGCCAGCAGCTATTGTACAGTGGGCTGTCCCCCTGGACCACTCTCTTAGGGCCATGGTGCACCTACCTTTTTTCGGGTTTTACATACAATCTGAGTGGGGTACTAGCACCCAAGATAACGCAAAAAATGGGCTCATTCAAACTATTGTACAATTGCAAATTCAGAGCCTGACCCAACAGTGTTGTCCAGTGTCTTTGCTTGCACTAAAGGGTGTGCTGGCCTGGGGTGAGGTGAAAACAAGACTATAAACTGCTTGGGGCTCTGGGGGAAGCCACTAGAGTGCACTATATAATCAAAACTCTGAAAAAGCGTTTACTTTTTTTGATATATAAAACCTTGCCTTCAAATTTCGAAATGACTACAGTGTTCTCCAATGTTTGTTTCCCTGCTTGGGTTGAAACTTCCTGCTGTTTCGCATCCAAGAAATATTGAAACCTCAAAAACAGCAGGGATCCATACACACACAGCGCATCCAAAACAATGAAATATCACTGTGTATGCTCCCAAACAAGTCCACTTATTGAAGAAGCACCACCCAAAGAGTGGCACTGCAGCCAAATCAAACTAAAGTACACGACAAAGCAATATGCATAGGCCCTGAGTGTCAGAGCCACATGGCTGAGCAACAAACTGAGAGTGCAGAGGCCTCAGGCCCAGTACTTACTAGCATTATGATTTGCAGCAGAAAAAGGCAGATGATGCAAAAACAAAACAAGGGTGCAACCGCTGGCACCACGAACAAGGCACGAGTATACTTAACTGAGGCCTCCGGCGAGTAAGAAAAAGGCACTGCCATGTCTTTCTTGGAGGGCTTGATCCAGGCCAAGCCCCCCTTAAAACCCTTTTGTTGATGCTAAGGGAGGGAGTCCTGGGTTCAAACCCCACTACCCCCAAATTTTTTCCAAACGTTTTCGTCGCACGCCGGCGACTTTCGAGGAATGCCCCATCGAAGGGACATCATTCACGGTACATTACACTGTTTTTCAAGGGTACCTACAGTGTGATAGGCTTCTATGAAGTGATAAGGATGTTTTTGGTAAGTTTAATGCATTTTTTGAGGTAATTTTGGGAATATTTGAGCCTTTTTCCTTGGTCCTACTAGCTTAGCTAACTAGTACTCCAGGGGGGAGTAAGAAAAAGTCACTGCCATGTCTTTCTTGGAGGGCTTGATCCAGGCCAAGCCCCCCTTAAAACCCTTTTGTTGATGCTAAGACAAACCTAAGTGTTTTTATCACTCTTTTGTTGCCTAAAGTACACTTTCTCAAAGTAACTAGGGTTGTGACCCTAGCCCCCCATGAAGTTCACCCCTACCACTCAACTGAGCGGAGGTACCTTCCTTCATGGAGGATATACCGAAATAAAACAGGCATTTCATGCTTTAGGCCTTGGAGGTTAAGCCTAGTGGCCTCCCACCCCAAGACCCCTATACTCAATTGTTTCTACCACTTATTGTGGTCCTACTTTGTAACTGAATTCAGTTGCTTGGCCAAGTCATTTTCTGTGTAGTCCTGACATCCATGCCCCACATTCCTAACCAGCACCATTTCACCCAAAAGAGTGCACATGAAGTGCCTAATGCAACCTCTGAGGCAAGAGTCAGACCAATTTTCATATAAAATCTTTTGTATTATCCATTTGTGATTGAATCTATGTGTATAAACCTGCTTTGTCTATCTGCAGCCCTTCTGTGTTACACTGGATTCCAAAACCAATCATTGATTCGATCCACATCCTGTTCTTGCTCTACTTGCTGCTTTGGTTCGGGTTTCGAACTACAAAACCTGCAGAAATACATCACAATATCTAGGGCATAAATCAAGGACATCTTTCCGGTAGCAGAGACAGTCCCCTGTGACCTTTTGAACCGACCCTGAGAAGAAGTGCAGCACAAAAGCTCAACAACAAGTTCATCATGTCCACGCCAAGCGTCAGGACCTGGCCCATCAGAACTGTCCAAGTGCAAATGGGCAGCATGGCCCACCCTATGAGTGAACCACCTTACCGAGCTCCACAACATCTCAGTGGCGCATCTGCCTCCCAAGGAGATCCAGAACGCAGAAGGGCGGAAGAAAATAAAGGCCTTACCACCGAGGCCTTAGCAGCACACGGTGGAGACAGCTTCAGTCACCTCCACAGACGTGTAGCTGCCTCAGTATCCAGATCCGACTGTCCGGCTTCATCCTCAACAGCGATTGAAGGCCCTGAGGAGTATGAGGAACTGAGGAAGAAGATGGATGAGTACATCCTACATGAGGAGTACTACAAATCCATTCGTGGGGAAGATGGAGAGGAGCCATTGGCTGTACATGGATCCAGACCACGTACAGACCTAGGGTCCTACGGGCACTCTGGTCCGCCGTCCGACAGAGCCGAGACTGCATCCCTGCCAAGACGACCAGGACCTGAGTATCCAAGACCATGTTGTCCAACCCCAAGGGCTCCCGAAGTGGGCCCGACTCGATTCGAAGAACAACATCATCCAAGGCCAACCTAAGGTGCCCTGGATCATACGGCCGAACTGTTGGCCAAACTCCTGTCTGGATCAGAAGATCCAGATGTGACGGCCCTATCGGAGGCCATTAAGGCTAAACTGGGTATTGCAGAACCCTTACCCAAGCCAGAGTTGCCCTCTTTCTCTCCAGGACTGAGTACCCTGGCCGAAGATCTCAAGAGATCAAGGGTCTCAAGGCTGTTGCCTAAGGTCACCTGCCCCAGCCCCTTTCACCCCCGTGCCAGGACAGTGCCTATGGCTGATCTACAGGACGTGCCTGTCACAGAGATTGAGAGAAGAGGGCTGTCAGCCCTGGCACCTCTTGCCGGCGTGTCGCCTTCAGGCCTAACTCCGGGGGGTGGGAAGACGGGCAGACCAATTGCCCAGGCGAACATCCAGCTGGAACTGCCGGAGTTCGACCCCAAGAATGTGCCCGAATGGGCAGAAGAATTTGCAGAGTTTCTTTTTGTTGACTGGCCAATCCCATGTGGATGTGGCCACCAAATGTTCACTGCTAAAACGCTCATGCAAAAAGAAAATTTTGCAAAAACAGGTGAAACAGATTGTGAAAACCTGTTCTACCTGGGCAGAGGTACTCCTGAGGTTAGAGAAAACATTCCCAGTCTATGAGACTGACCTCAGCGTACGCACACAGATCGAGGAGCTACCTATGCTCCCTGAGTTTCCATCCGCTGCGCGAATTTCCGAATATGTGTGCGACTTGGAGTACTTGTTTTCGAGGATGAAAGTGGGCTCCTACGGAGCCACTGAGCCCCACCTGTGGCTCATGAGTAAGATCCCCCAATGGGATGATTGCCGCTCCACCTCTGAGAGGAAGAGCAGGACCCACTCGTACGATGAACTGGTGGATCTCTTGATTGAGCTAGCTCTTGAGAGAGAGAATGACTCACACATGGAGAAATTCCTCAAGAAGCATTTGGGACGAGGTGGTACCCCTACCCCCGAACGTGGCGAAGGGAAAGGGCATCAAAATCCCACTAACACCAACCAGGGAGGTGGTAGAGGGAGGGGTAACCTACGTGCCATGAATGAGGTTAAACCTGATGCAGGTACACCCCCCCTGTTTTACTGCAGACCTGTCAATGACAAGGGGGGACCTTGTCATGCCTCTGACTGCGATCTCCGCGGTGGCTGTATGCTGCAGATGAAACGTCAGCAGCATACCAAAGATCAGAAAACTGTGACCCATCAGGACCATTTCAGGTGTACCATCACCTGTGGTTACTGTGGCAAACGTCGTCATTACGAGGACGAATGCCACATCAAGAAACGCGAGAGTGACAAACTCAAGCGTCAGGAGGCGGAACGCCAGAAGACCCAGACGCCCGCCAGAAATCCCCCGAACGGGGATAAAGGTGGTAAAGGAGGTGGCAAGGGGGGTGGCAAAACTGGACCCCCTAACCCCCAGAGGTGCTCATCAGCGCCCGTTGCTACACCCACTCCTGCTGCTACACCCGCTCCTGCCGCAGGTGACCCCAAGAAACGCCCCGAAGGGGATAACGCTACCCCTGAGGGGAATAATTCCAAGAAGAGGCGCTTCGCCTGGATGGCCAAGTCCCTCATGGCTGCAGGGGTGGATGTGAAGTTCCCTGATGAGGAATATAGGGACAGTCACAATGTTTGATTGCTTAACTTGAGCTACTTCTCTGTTTCTTGATCAGTGATTATTTCTCAGCAAACCATTGCTGCACAACAACCCACTGCACATTGTGCCAAGTTTGCTGACACCAGAGGCATGGAGCGCACTGCATGTTTTTTTGTGTTCCTCCATCCATTAGCTGTTGCTGAAATGCAGCGACTTTGCAGCTGCAAGACTCATTTTGCATATTACGATTCGTTGATGGTAGTCAGAGTTACAGTTCAGCCAGTGGCCTCTTCTGAATTTGTAAGTTAATTGATTACAGCTGTTTTTGAACCATCTGCTGAAGGTACAACACACAGCGATGACAATTTTTCTGTTGCTTCACCAGTTAATATTTATCAGCAACCCGCTGAAGTGCAACAACCCACTGCATGCTTGGCAAGGATTGATGGCAGCACAGGCATTTCCTGCATCCATTAGTTGTTGCTGCCATGCTGACATACAGCGAGCCATTTTGCATGTGCGAGACTCATTTTGCATATTACGATTACGCAACCCTGTGAAGTGCAACAACCCATTGCATGCTTGGCAAGGATTGATTTTGCAACATTTGAAGTAATAAAACGCATGCGAGGCAGAGACTGCAAGAAGATCAGTTTTGGTCAGAGTTTAGGGCGGCGTACAAGGTTGACGACAGTTGGTAGGTGCAGTGATCGGTTGCTAGACATTGGGTGAAGCAAATGATTGGGCATTTGTATGATTTTTTTAGTGAAATGTTTGTTATGAAAAGTTGGGGTATTGACGAGCATATCACATTATAACTGCATGGTGCAAGACAAAAAGCACAAGGACAATGTGAATCGTGTGTAGATCAGGGTCAATCTATGTTGTCGACATACATTGCAATGGTTTCCATTTTGTATTGTGTTGGACAAGTAAGTAATTCATTTCTCCACACCAATTGAGTTTTTGTTTTGCCCGAAATATTGGATGTGCATGACATCTTGGCACTCAAAATGAGCCATGCGTCAACTGTTATCATGAATGATAGGCGAAAACCACAAAATTTTGAAAACGAGCTTAATACACAACAAAGATGTGTCAATTTTGTCAACCATTTGGATAGAATCCGGGTTTTGGCCATTTTGTGCCCGGTAAAATCAAAGGTGATAGGGGGGCGGCTCTGAAGAGGAGGACTTTTTTTTTTATGGATCCTCGTGAAAATCGGGGATCAGGATTTTCGAGAGGTGCTTGATACCGGTGCAACACTTTCCATAGTGGCGCGGCGCCTGCTTAAGACTTTCAAGAAAACTAAGACCGTGGCCATAAGAGTAGGGGATGGGCGTACCATCCATTCTTTGGGGGGGGTTGATGTGACTATATGTCTGGGCGACGAAACCGTGACCCAACACTGCAGAGTGTTGGACACTGACGCCTTTGAAATCGTCATTGGCACCGACTTTCTACGAAGAAACCCCCAGGTAAAAATGCTGTCCCTACAGCGTCCCTATTCTTTGCACTGCGACTTTGGCAGTGGGCTATTCTCCGTACCTTTGGAGTTGTCAGGACGAAAAGAGTCTGGGCTGCGCTACGCAGCCAAGACGAACTATCGTACTGAAAACTACCAATTGGCCCGTCACGTTCTTGAAAATCGACTGGCGGCCCTTCAGGTAAACCTGGATGAGATCCAGGTGGAATTGTTTGCGAGCCAAAAACTGCACATCATGCGGTTGTACTGCTCGAAACAACTGAGCAATGCTTTCCGTTTCTTCTGGAAAGCAATGGGACTAGCGTATGCTAACCCTCCCTTCTCCCTGCTCGCGAAAGTTCTAACCAAAATCGCTTATGAGGGAGGAAGGGTTGTCATGTGCACTCCTGACTCGGGTTGCTCTGGTGAACATGCTTACTGGCGCCGTATGCTAGATCGAATGACCGTGGGAAGAGTGCAACTCCCCGACGGCCCCATCTATGTGCCTGAGGACTCAGACACAGCTATGCAGGCCCCTGAGTGGGCCAGTTTCCTGTCCATCGTCGATGGATCTCTCAATCCTGTACCCCTGTGTGACCTAGACCAGGTGCTACTGAAAGAGGTCATGGCCGAAAATCGTGGCCTGACCCTTTATGATCTCAAAAATCCATCTCCTGAGCACCTATCTGCCACAGTTACAGGGTGTGAGTCCCCCGATGACTATCTGGAACCTGCAGCTGTAAAGGAGGATGCTGACGACCAACTGTCTGAGATCGCCAGCACTATTCTCTCTGTTGATCCCAGCTGTGTTGACCTAAAACATAGTGCTTTCCTAGCCCAGCTGTTGCTAGAGGAGGTAGATCTAGAGTCAACCTCTGATCCCGCTTCCCCTGTTGGGAAGCCAGTGCTACACATGCAGCCTGTGCACGCAGGTGAACCCGTGGCCCGGAGTGCTGATGCTCTGGCGCGCCTGCTGCTAATAACATGCCATTGTCTGAGCATGTCACTCAACAACTCCGGCGGCTGTTGTACCTGAAGGCCGAAGGTATTGAGCGCCAAGAGCGGCTGCAATACCTCAGACAGACCTGGAAACCCTCCATCTGGTCTGAGGAGGACGATGAGTCCTATACGCTGCCTGATTCTGAGATACCTCTAGTGTATTCTCTACACTATGGGCAGCAATGTCCCCCTGAGTGGGACGATGGTACTGTGCCTGCCGAAACTGCTGATCGGAAGAAAAAGAAAGAACATGGAAAAAGCAACCTCCATGCTGAGCAGGATTTCCTTCAGAAGCTCGAGAGTCTTAACCTTGACCCCCGCCTGAAGAAACTGCTGATAACCTATGAGGAAGTGTTCGGCGCCTTGCCGCCTCCCCTTTCTTGTAAAAAACTGGTCCAGATGGACCTGAAACTGAAACCAGAATTTGAAAAGACGCGAGTGAGGCGTCGTCCCTATCCCGCTCCACAGGAACAGGTTGAAGAAATCGATCGCCAGATCCAAGAATGCATTGATGCTGGCCTCGTTGAAGAGTATAAACACGGGGACTATCCCCATCACTGCAGTCCCTGTTTCCTTGTTGCCAAACCCGGGTCGACTGCCCTACGTCTTGTTGTAGACTATGGTGAGGTCAACAAGAAAACCCAGAACCACTCAGGGAGTATTCCTAACATGGAAAACACCCTGGAGCGTATTGCCAAATGCAGGTATAAGACCAAAATGGACAAACGCTCCTGTTTCTGGCAGGTGGACCTAACCGCCGCAGCTCAGGAGCTGTTGGCCTTTATAACCCCTAAGGGTCGTGTCTTCAAGTGGAAGGTTATGCCTTTCGGGCCGGCTAATGCCCCAGCGCCCCTCCAGGAGCTTGTGAACAAAATTTTGTACATACTGAGGCGCAGGCCTCTAGAACGAGAGTTGATTTCTCGGGGTGCAGAAATGGAGGCTCACATCGACAACGTGAGTTTGGGTACTAATACCAAAGAGGACCACATCCTTCTCCTCCGTGAATTTTTCATTGTCTGTCAAGAATACAATCTCCGAATGAAACTGGAAAAATGTGAGTTTATGAAAGAGGAGATGGAGTATTTGGGTTTCGACGTGGGGTATGGCTGGTGGAAACCAGCCGCGTCTAAGATGCAGCCCCTACAGGACATGCAGACTCGCGATGACCCTAAGAAGGGTCTACAGGATGTGAGGAGTTTTGTGGGCGCCTGTAATTTCTATCGGCGTCACATCCACAATTTTACTTACTCCTCTGCACCCCTCACTGACCTTATCAAGTAACTACTCCCTGGACATGGACCTCCAGAGAGGAAGAGTTTTTCCAGGAGTTGAAGAAGAAGATTGCCTCCTCCAACTGCCTGGGAGTGCCCGGCCCTGAGGGCGAGATAGTCCTGATCACTGATGCCAGTGATGTAGGGGGGGGTTGTACGATTTACCAATGGCAGGAGCTTAACCCCGCTGAACTAACCCACTGCCATTATCGTACTACTGGACTGAACCGTGATGGTTCGTTGAAACATGACCATCCTACCAGTGAGTGGCGACTGGTACCACTAGGACACTGGAATTGGAAATTGAACCAAGCGCGTTCCAACTACAGCACCTATGACCAGGAACTCCTGGCCGGTATGTTGGTGCTATCGTCACAATCCCGACTCCTGGGATCTAACCCTATTGTCTGGCTGTGTGACCAGGAGCTTGTGAAGTCTTTTCAGAAGGGCCCACCACCAGAAAAAGCAAAGCTAAAACGGTGGTGGACTTACCTGAGCCACTCCAGGCTGACAGTGCATCATATCCCCGGGATTAAGAATGAACTGTCTGGCTATATATCGCGCAACAACTTCGATGCGCTTATTGGTGAGAGCTCTGAGGCGCTCGCCAAAGAGGCTTTCCAGCGTATGGATGTCGCGCTTGACCTGTCCATGCGCACTGCTGGAATCCTGGAGGGTTGGAGTCTAACCGACTATCAGTCAGAGTATGAAGAAATTCTCCAAACCCTCAGCACTGGTCTCGAACCCCGTGTCATTGACGGGCACCAGTGGTATAAAAGCAATCAGTACCTGTTCTACGAGGACCGAATTGTGGTGCCTGAGGCACGACTGGATGGGTGCCTACAGTGGTCCCATCTCAGTTCTGGTCACACTGGCGCTAATCGCTCAGTGGACTTCTTCCGTGAGTGTTTCTACTCTAGTCTAACCCTGACTGAACTGAGGTCGCGTATGCAGACCATTGTGGATGCTTGTGGCTGTCATGCCAGCAAGCAGAGCGACAGTAGGGATAGGGGCCTGATCTCCAGCTTACCCATACCCTATTGTGCTAACTCTCTTCTCTACGTGGATTTCATCCACGGCCTACCACGCTTTGGCGGCTATGATAGTTGCCTTGTGGTCACCTGTGGTCTATCTCGCTTCACCCGTGTGTTCCCTTGCAACAAGAAAATCACAGGTGAGCAGACTGTGAAAATGTTGGTCGAACAATGGTTCGAACCCTATGGAGCACCTAAGCAGGTGCACCCTGATGAAGATGTACGCATCCGCAGTGACACTGGGTGGTACAAACGAGTGCTAAATGCCCTCAACGTGGAGGTAACCACAGGTGTGCCCTATACCCACACGTCTAACCCTCTCTGTGAGAGACAGAACCGTGTGGTGGAGCAAAACTTAAGAATCCTGATGAAAAAGGAGCGCACCAAGGACTGGGTATGCCTAGTGCCCTGGGCAGTGCTGTCCATGAACTCACAGCGGAGCTCTTCTACGAGTTTCACCCCCCACGAACTGTTCCATGGAGGACAACCTGCTTGGTTCTTCAAAACCCCCTTTCCTGAGGACTTCAAGTGCCCTGTGGGAGATTGGCTGGAACACAAGCAGTCTCTGGCTAACCAGGCTGGTACTAACCTGAAACACATTCGTGACCGTGAACAGAGCCGACGGAACCGCCTACGGCGACCTGCCAGCTTCAAGGTTGGTGACCTTGTTTTGGTACACCATTCACGCCTACCCTCCTGGCCACGTAACTGCCTACAGGACCCTTACTTTGGACCCTATCGTATCATCAGGATAGATGGATCCAGGATCCATGTCAGGTGCAGTCCACGTCTAGGTGGTGAAGTGCTGTGTGCACCTAAGCAGTTGAGGCACTATCACTCCCCTGACGACTTGTCTTGGGATGAGTGGCGCCTCAGCGACAGTGAGGTTGAGCGTATAGACCTAGAGAACGCTGCCAGTCCAGAAGAGGCAGACGAACTCGAAGAGATGACTGCCGATGAGATGGCAGTCGATGGTTACTACGTGGTTGCAGGTATTGGTCGCCACGAGTATAAACAGGGATGGAAATTCCTAACCCTGTGGGATGGCTATGGGTTATCTGAGGCGACCTGGGAACCTATGTGAGCCTTCATACAACCAGATGGGAGTATCAACCCCATCTTCCGCACTTACCTCGTTGAGAACAACGAGGGGCAGCTCCTGACCCGTGCTGAGACTATGTCCCAGCGTAAGAAGCGAAACTAATCTCCCTGTGTCAGTCTACTGACAGGTGCAGTGAGCACTCTTCTGCAGACATGCCTGTGTATGGGTGTAAGAGCAGTTGTCACAGTTGCCCCGCATTGCATCGCAGGACAGGACCGTTAGCCCCCCGTGACAACCACTCCCTGGCCGAAGGCCATTGGTTTTTTCACAGACTACTGCTTATTGAGCACTGCACTGACCCTGTCTGTGCCCTGCAGACCCATGCCTATGGTTTCCAGCGTGAGCCAGGTGGCCGCTTATCAGGATTGCAGCCACCCAGCGAGTATGTGCCTTGTTGACCATGTGTTGCATGGGTCTCGCCCTAATGTAATGACCTTGGAGAGCCAACGAAGAACGGTGGCTTACTACACCAGGGGGGAATGACAAGCAAGGTGTTATGAGGCAAGGTGTGTCTTCCCTCCTTGGGGACAAGCGAGCCCACAGTTAGGACCCCTGACTGGTCCAGACCCATGGCGTTCTACCCTTCCTTACAGGGTTTACCATACCCCTATGTGTGCTACGTATGTCTGTGTGTGTCTCACTTCTTTTCCCAGCGTGGCTCCCGGAGATCGGGCTTCGCTGACGTCGGACCGAAGGTCCTAATCAGGTACTATTACCACTCCTATGGCACCCAATTTCTGTGCTGGCGCCTATCCTTGGGGTAAGACGGCAAAATCCCTACCTACTAGAGGGGACGGGTGGCCAAGTGTGCTAAGGGCATACAAAACGCCCATTTTGGCTACAGGCCAAAAGCTAACGCACTCCCCTGCCCACGAGGAAAAGCACGCGGGACAGGAGACACCCACTACACTACACTCACTAACGCCAGCACCGGCCTTCGAAGGCAGGGTGAGCACTCATCACTTGCACTCAACTCCTGCCAGGCCTGCTGACCCTAACCGCTACACACGCTACTGGGTGCTGCTGTCGAAGATCACTCAGGTCCTAATGACCCTCCTGTGAAGAAGGCAAGGAAACACAGCGCTGCTAAGCAACTGTGGCCTAACAGGGGACGCCACAACGCGTTTCCCCTGCTAGGGCTTGGAGGGAAGGGGTGCTCTCGTTGCGTGCACAGCGCAGATGTCGTTGAAGTAGAACTGCCCTCGCCAGTCCTGGCTGAGGCACAGTCATTTGATTTGTGATCAGCGCCCCTGTTTTGCTGGGGCAGAAAAATGGATAGCCGCCGAAGGTAGCTGCTGCGTGCACCAATCGCCCTGAACCTCTCCCACCTGTACAACAGAGGCAAATGAAGGGGTGTTTGCGGCGGAGGAACCAAGACACACTCCACGTATTATACGCTTCTCAGTGTGACCTATAATACACTGTCCGCAAACACGCTGAATGATCAGCTCCCCTGCCAAGCAAGCAAGCGTTAAGAGACTCCTCAGGTTCTCTTAAAGAACGTACCGAGGAGCCTCTGGGTAACCTAAACAAGGTTTACCGTGCGCAATTCGCGTGGCCTACCCTTTAATGCATCATGTGCACGCAGGGAAGGGAGGCTTAACCATATCCACACTGACTCAACCAGGAGGTGAGCTCCTCCTGGGCTAACCTACCTTACTCACCATGCATCGTGTGAATGCCGAATGAAGCGGACACAAAACAAGCCTAAGCGTTTTAAGCAACCCTACTTTATCCCGGCGGCCACACACGAACAAACGCTTTCTTAACTTACCTGTGAAGAAGAAAACAAGGGTGAATTTGGGGTACAGGTAAAGCGTCACGGCGTGTAAATGCCTCGATTGGGCACATGCATCGCGAGCACAACGCATATTCTAACCCTACGTGCGCGCTGCGCGCTCGGTTCGCATCACATACCTTTCATTCCTGTGCAGACCTGTGCAGAGCACGAGGAGGGGCACCCGACCCCCCAACGAACACAGCGTTGACAACCCTAACGTTTTGACGAAACAACCAACACGAACACCATGCATGCGTGTGATATGACACTGACATACCTGAGAGGTTAGTTGTTGACCTGCTCTGTGGTGTGGGTTGAATTTGAAGACTTTTCTCTAAAGTTTATAAAAGTTTTGATGCAACTGTGCAAAAATTTCCTTTAGAACTTCAAAAACTACGGCTCATACCTTCTTTTTCAAAAGCCGTTTACGCTTGCGCAACCCTTTTCTTGGAGTCCACTTTCTTTGCGCTTGTCTGCGACTTTGAGTTATGTGTGAAAATGACGATTTCCCGCGTGGTTTCGTCGATTTTTAACGATTTCACTTGCTAAATCGCAACCCCTTCCGCTAAACCGCAGGAATCACTCCCTGCTGGTTACATTTTCTATTTTTTTTCCAGCTCCTGGAGATTTGTGTCCTCCATTGGGAGTATTGCTCCGCCCTGGCCCTTGGTCAGGACGTATACTAAAACGCTGTTTATACAGCAATGGCCGTCCGCGTTAGAGCGTTGGACTGTACCCTAGTGGGCAAGCATATGTGCTCTAGGGAGGGAGTCCTGGGTTCAAACCCCACTACCCCCAAACTTTTTCCAAAAGTTTTCGTCGCACGCCGGCGACTTTTGAGGAATGCCCCATCGAAGGGACATCATTCACGGTACATGACACTGTTTTTCAAGGGTACCTACAGTGTGATAGGCTTCTATGAAGTGATAAGGATGTTTTTGGTAAGTTTAATGCATTTTCTGAGGTAATTTTGGGAATATTTGAGCCTTTTTCCTTGGTCCTACTAGCTTAGCTAACTAGTACTCCAGGGGGGAGTAAGAAAAAGTCACTGCCATGTCTTTCTTGGAGGGCTTGATCCAGGCCAAGCCCCCCTTAAAACCCTTTTGTTGATGCTAAGACAAACTTAAGTGTTTTTATCACTCTTTTGTTGCCTAAAGTACACTTTCTCAAAGTAACTGGGGTTGTGACCCTAGCCCCCCATGAAGTTCACCCCTACCACTCAACTGAGCGGAGGTACCTTCCTTCATGGAGGATATACCGAAATAAAACAGGCATTTCATGCTTTAGGCCTTGGAGGTTAAGCCTAGTGGTCTCCCACCCCAAGACCCCTATACTCAATTGTTTCTACCACTTATTGTGGTCCTACTTTGTAACTGTTTCTGAATTCAGTTGCTTGGCCAAGTCATTTTCTGTGTGGTCCTGACATCTATGCCCCACATTCCTAACCAGCACCATTTCACCCCAAAGAGTGCACATGAAGTGCCTAATGCAACCTCTGAGGCAAGAGTCAGACCAATTTTCATATAAAATCTCTTGTATTATCCATTTGTGATTGAATCCATGTGTATCAACCTGCTTTGTCTATCTGCAGCCCTTCTGTGTTACACGGGATTCCAAAACCAGTCATTGATTCGATCCACATCCTGTTCTTGCTCTACTTGCTGCTTTGGTTTGGGTTTTCAACTACAAAACCTGCAGGAATACATCAAAATATCTAGGGCATAAATCAAGGACATCTTTCTCGGCGCCTCAGGACTTGACCTGTTTTTCACATTCAAGATCAAATCAGTTCAATGTTGACATACAGAGAGGCATTGGCATTGATCAACACGCTTCTCAAGCGCCTCAGTACTTCACAGCCACCAACGCTGTGCTCTTGGTGTCGGCGGCGCGTTCCTTCACACTCGTCGTATTTGTCTCGGCGGCGGCGTGCTACTTGGACCATTCGTCAGCAGCGCACCTGTCCTACTCCTTCACAGTGCACGCAACAAGTTTGTCAACCAACACCTCTGTCCACAGCGCCAGGCCAGACTCCGGCGCGCTCAGGAGCTTTCAATGCGGGGAAAGGGGCACCACCTTTGCTTGCACGCGCTGCCGTGCGTTTCGCTGAGCTCTTGACAATGTCTGCCGTCCGCTGGCGGCGTCTGCGCGGTTGCCAAACCCCTCAAAGTCTACGAAACCCACAACACGACGTAATTTTGCTGTGTCCTCGGCGGCATAGAGAGCTGGTATCACCTGTACAGTAGAAAGATCAGGTACATAGTCAAGACTGCTCTCACTTACAGTGTAATTTTTATACTCTGAGTCAACTTTGCGCACCGCAGCCTTTAGCTCCTGCAACCTTCTCTCGTCTCTTGACGCATCACGCTCAATGAAATCACCCGCCAGCTCTCTAATACTCCTGACACCAGCCACTGTATAAAATGCGAGCGGCCCAGCCGTAGATGGTAACGAAACCTCAGTTGTCGCTCCGTAAACTTCCTCACGTCGACGCAGCTGACTCTCCACGCGCTCTCGCCATACCCGCGCTCGGTCACTCTGCTCAGTTTGAAATGTAACACGATCATGGAGACCCAGTGTGCCAAACCTTTGAAGTCGCACTGAAGAATCCGCAAGCGTCGCCAATCGCTCCGGCGGCATTTTTACATTAAACAGACCTCTCAATCAGCGTATACACAAACCCATAGGACAGAACCTCAACGTGACGATGTTACCATGAAAAACTAACGTACTTGGTACCCATGATATCCCACGAGCAGCAAAACATGTACGCGTGTCTAAACAAACCCTGAAATGACAGTAATCAATAATGATAAACATATACAAACATACAACAGCAATCAGTCAAATAGCGAAGACATGATAGACTCAAATAATCGCAAATCCTACAGACGCAATGCATCTGCGACTATCTGCGCTTACCTGTGTCCTTGACCTCCTGCAGTTGCACCCCCAAGCTTAGTAGTGGCGTGCACATTGCTGGTTTTGCTTTGCATAACCCCATGAAGATTTTTAGCAAATTTGACCATCTTTTTATGGCATGTTTAGTTGTAGTTCACGTTCCGGGAACTTTTGCCCCAGCTAGGGGAAAACTAGCTAGTCCACCACTCCCCCCCCCCCGCCTTCGCCGGGAGGGGGAAAAGAATAAGAGAGGGGGGGTGGATGCGATGGTGCATGGCACCATCGCATCCACTCAAGTATTGAAGCGGTACCCAGAACCCCATGGCCAGGTTACGGCATACAACCGGTCTCCGGTCCACTAACCCCATGCACGGCGTGTTCCGTGCCGTGAAGCCCCGCATCGGCAACCGATGCACCGCCAGCGGAGATTTGTGTATCAGAATATCAGGAATCAACAGGGTTTTATTCTCATATTGTTTCCGTCAATTTTTATGCTTCCGTTCTGATATTCACTGTTTTGACTGCTGGCGGTTGGTTCGCGACTTTACCGTAACCGCCAGTTTAACTGTTTATAATGGAAATTTTAACGCTATCCGTCACGAAGGCTCCAAAGTCGCCAGGAACTGCATGGATGCTTCCGCAATTTTCATAATTAATACTCGCAACCTTAATCCGAATTTTTCAGGATGTCGAAATCGGATTTTCGACTTCGACATCCCCGCACCTGATTTGACCTCTTTCGAGTGGACCTACGTGCTTCCCTATACACGAATCAACTTCCCTTTTCTCTTGCCCCTCATTTGTCTTAAACATATGGGCAAAACAAAGTTGATTCGTGAGGCCACTTGTGAAGGGCATATCTCGTGCCGCTTGCGAGTATTGACGATAAGGAAACGTGGGATGTATTCACAATACTCCCGACGTAATTAAGGAAGCTTCATATGCCTTGCGTTTCTACACATGCGCGCTAGTGTAATGGATCATGGTCAAGAGGGTAGAGTTTGCGTTATAACTCTTTGGCCATGACATTGCGTGCGTTAAGATAACTTTCGAGTGTAGCGCGCAAGTGTTGGTGTTGCATAGGAACTCTTCTTGAGTTCCTATGAGCGATTGACACAAAGTTATGCCCTTGGAGGGGCATGACATATCGTGGTGGGAGCTACCTTTTTGGGCAATATGTGGTATGTGCCATGTGTTGTGTTGCGTGCCCATTTGGCGGGTCCATTGCTCCAAGCCGAACCCGCCAATGGACCTCATATTGTGCAAGCCCCTTCTCCGTACTCCCTACAGTCAATTGCATGCCTAACCTTCGTGAAGGGAAGCTTGTGTGGTGATCCCGAAGCGATGCGTTGGGAGCAAGGTGTGTGTTTTAAAATTTTCCATATTTTCATGTGCCCACTTGGGAAGTAGCGCTCGTAACCCTTCAAGGCGCCCCAAGTGGAGCACATATGTGGGATCGAAGGTCATTAATGTCAAGTCATTGTGTTTAGAAGGATTAAGTGATTGCACGATCCAAGCCGGAGATATTATACTATAATTGTAGACCTTTCAAGGCACTTTTGTGTGTCATTGTGCCAATTTTGCCATTTTTGGCTCGTCATGATGTCAAGTGGCGACCGTGTATCTCAACGTTGCGCTCAATTGACATCATGACCCAAGTATGTTATGAGGGTACATACTTCGGTAGCCAACATATCTTGGACCCGGCGAATAACTCCTCTTAGGCTTGGCATACCGTGGCCGCCATGTTGGCGATTTGGGACTGTCCCAAATCATGGGCTCACTTGGCGACCCTGCCATTCCCAATATCGGAGGAGTTGCGCGACGCCCAAAGGATATGTTGGACCAACATGACTTGATACCAATCCTATGGCACACTCCGGTCCGAGTCGGGCATGTGCCTCATTTGCCCCAACCATGAGTGTGCGCATTTTTGGCCATTTTGAGCATTTTTCCACTTTTGCTGCCCGCCGTGCACTATGTTCTAACCCTCGTGCACGCCGGACGCATGGACCAATGGACCATATATGACATGGGTGTTATGGGTAATGGTCGCCATGGTCCACACACCACGTGGGCGAAGCGGAGCCGCCTTCGTTAAGGCGCTAGGCCAAATTGGGTATGGGCAATTTTGCCATTTTGGCATTTGTGGACCCAATTGGGATCGTCGCCACGCCAAGCAGCATGGCGATCTTTGGGAGCCAAGGGCATGGGAGTCTCCGTTGGACCCCCGGTGGATCACGTATGGAATGGCGGATCCGATCTCCAAGCCGGCGTGGAGATATACTATTGGGAGCACACCGAATTTTGGCTCATTTCAGGCAGCCAAAATGACCCAATTTTGGGACCCCAATTTCCCCCTTCCGTGTGGTCAATTGGCGGCCCCATTTCTCTAAGCCCATAAGGAGCCCGGACCTAAATCTAAGTTGTGCACTCAGATATAAGTCCTAGGTCCTGCCTCCTACCCTGTGAGTCATTGGCCTTACCTTGGCCAGGCGAGCCGCGCGTGGGAATGACGCCAATTTTGGTGATTTTGGCATCATGACCCCACTTGACTCATCCGTGTTGCCCTGATGCCGGGACCTCAGAGGGAACCAGGTTGGGTGAGGGCTCCAGGGAGTTTGTACTCGAAGGGCATAGGGTCAGTTGCCTCGTCCCTACCTCTGGCGGGTCCGGACGAGGGGTCAATTTTGGGGATTTTTGAGTTAATTTCAGTTTGGGCTGAAACAGCCCATTTTCAGCTACCAACTCCTGGGTGATAATGGCGGGGCCATATCTCTGGCTCAGAGAGGAGTTGGGACCTGCCGTTAAGGGAGCATAGGGAGCTACTGTCGGTTGGCCTTGGAGCTCATTGGCTCCCATGAATTCGCCTGTGGCTGTGCGGGACACCTCTCCCATTGGCAAGGTTTCAGGGTCCGGACTGAGCAGGGCATGGGTTGTGTTTGAGCCCCCGCCCCTATCAGCCACTGAGAGGGTCGGACCTGGGATTGGGATATGAGTTGGGACTGAGTGTCTATTGTCCCTTGATGCCCTTACCCCAGTCCAGTCTTAACCCCATGTGTACATATCCTGATGTGTTGTTGTATATACTTTTGTTCCCTCTTTGCAGAGTGGCAAGGATTCTGAAACGCTTTGTCACATGACATGAGCGCATTGATGCCCCTGTGAGCGTAGTGCTTTGCCTGCCTGCTCACTTGCGCGTGTCCCGCAGCGTCCCGTGGCCGGCCCCCCACGGGAACGCGTCAAAAGCGTTTCACCGCCGCGGGGTTACCCAACCCTCGCGTGCCACTCGGGGCCACCAACCCCGAGCAGCGCGTCGCAGCAGCGCGGCGCAGCTCGCAGCTCGCAGCGCAGCGCAGCGTCTCGCAGCGAAGCGCAGCAGCTCGCAGCGCCACTCAGCGACAGCGCCGAGTTCGTCACGGAGCCCGCAGCGCCGTCCAGCGCATCGCCCTGACCGCGCAGCAACCGCGAAAGAGGTGCACAGACCAGGACTCCTGCATCAGCCCCATCGGCCGACCCGGAGTCCCATCGGCCGACCAGCAAGGCCGCGTCAACCACCTCCACAACCACCGGCTGACCAGCACCAGCCGCACTTCCAATCCAGTGCTGCAGCACCCTCCTCAACAACCACAACCAGTTCGTTGAGTTGAACGAGTGCACATCAAGGACTTCGAGACCATCTACGCCCCCGCTGCCATGGTGAATTGGCAGGAAGCGGGCAGGACGTGGCCGCGGCCCCACCCCCATGCAGCACGCCTGCTGCGTGGGTTGGTTTGGGACCAGCACTACCGCCACAGCAACCCCCAGTGCGAAGGCGGCATGCCCAGGAGCTTCGAGCTCCGCACGGACATCGCCCCCGACCGCCTGCAGGCCGTGGAGGACTGGCTGCGGGCGGAAGGGTACGAGTACCGCCACCAGCAGAGGCGCTGGAGGACGTGGACCCGGCCGGACAGGCCCGGCGAAGGCCTGCGTCCCGACGGGATTGAGGAGGACGAGGAGCCCAACGCCTACCCGTCGGGCGCCTCGATCAACGTCTCCCTGTGGGACGTGATCGAGAAGAACTTCCCGGAACCGGGGAGCGAGCGCAGGCTGCAGGGCAGCAGCAGCGCGTCTCCGGGGAAGGAGAAGCAGTCCGCCGGGGACAAGAAGAGGGACCGGAGGTGGCGGGAGTACCAGGAGTCCCTGGCCGCCGAAGCCGCCCAAGGCGCCAAGGGCGGAACCCCAGCCCCCAGTCCCCAACGGCCCAATGGTGGACACCACCCCGGCTCCACCACCCTTGGCGACTACATCCAAGTCGCCAAGCAGACCCAGGCCAAGCCCCGTCCGCTGCTCCTGAAGGCCCGGCAGGCCTCAGCAGGCCCCAGCAGCGACATCGAGTCGGCCCACCGCGGGAGGACGCCGGCCGACCAGGCCAGCTCCAGCAGCAGCGTCGCTCCCCAAAGGGACGTGGCGCGCGCCTGTGAGCGCGCCTGTGGGGTGCCCTGCAACCGTCGGGTTGCCCGGCAACGGGCCAAGCAGTACAGCCCTGCTGTGGAGGGCGCCGCCGGCATCGCCCAGGAGGAGGCTGCGCAGTGGGCGCATGGCATGGCCATCCACACCCAGACCGTGGCGGCCATTGCGGCCGGACTCACGGCCGTAGCCGCCCATGGGGTAGCGACTGCCCAGGTCAACGGTGAATTGGCGGCAGCCGACGAGGAAGCCCGCCTGACGCAGGAGGCCATTGCCTGCAAGGAGGCCGAGGTGAAGGCGCTGGGGGAGGCGCTTGCCCAAGAGAGGGCAAAGAAGGAGGCGGAGGAAAGGGCCCACGCCGAAGCAACGGCTAAGGCCCAGGAGGACGCCGCCAAGAAGGAAGCCATCGAGGCCGCGCGACGGAAGGTCGCTGAGGAGAAGGCCAAGACGGAGGCGGAGCTGGCGGCGTTGGAGGCGCAGAAGGCGCAGCTGATGCAGGCCCGGGAAGCCGAGGCGGCTCGTGCTCGGGAAGAAGCCGAAGCGCGAGCTGCCGCAGCCACAGCCGCCGCAATGGAGGAGGCAGAGGCCAAACTCCGCCACGAGACTCCCCCGGGAGGATCGCGAGTGGAGACCCTTCGAAGGCTTTTCGAAGGGGACGCCTCCTCCAGGATGAAGCTGGATGAGGCGGACACGGGCAGCAGTGGGAGCGGTAGCACCACCGCCCGTCGACGGAGGAAGGGCAAGGGGAAGACCCCCGAGAGGCCGCGGAGGCCAGCGGGTGGGCACCCCCACGACAGTGACCCCTTCTTCACCGCCAGTGACGGGGATGAACGAGGCCGTCGACATCGCCAAGTGGTGGCTTGGACGGGCGGAGGTGGCGGAGACGTCCCCATGGAAGGTGAGGATGAGGATCCCCCTCCTCCCTACCGGAGCTCCGAGTCCTCCGTGACCGAGACGCCCAGGTGGGGCGACATGGACGAGGATGACGACATGGAGTTCGGCATCACGAGGAAGCGCCCATCCTCGGACCCACCGAGGCGACCCGGCGGAGACCCACCGGGACCCCCTGGCGGAGGACCTTCAGGACCCCCTGGAGGACGCCCACCGAGTGGACCCCCTGGAGGCGGACCACCGGGCGGGGGAGGACCCCCTGGACCGGGCGGACCCGGCGGAGGCCCTCCTGGAGGACCCCCTGGGGACCCCGACGACCCACCAGGGAACGGTGACCCGGATGCCACCTGGCGTTGGATTGTCTATCTCCGCAGGAGAGTCCAGTTGCTCGAGCTGGAGGTAGACACGGGCAAGAGCGAGATGGCTCGCATCTCCACGGTCGCCGCGCGCGCGCAGAAGGACCTGGACATCGCCAGGGCCGAGACCAAGTCGCTGACCAACGTCGTCAGCGGCCTGCAGGAGAGGCTGGATGCGCTGGAAGCCCGTGGGAGAGTCGGCAGCGACCACCCACCCCTGGAGTCAGGCTCGTCGGACGACGGCTGGGGACCCGGACCAGGTCCAGGCAGACCCCACGCCCCCGGCGGAGCCCCCAGGAGTCGCCCCAGCGCCAGTGCCCCCTCTCTCACCGCCCCCTCCCACCACAGCGCGGGCCGCCGCAACGAGCGCGTGCCGCCCGGCAGTGGCAGTGAGGAATGGCGCGATGAGTGGCTCAGCGCGGACTACCACAACCGCCGTGCTCCACCGCGGACGCCTGTACGCCCCCGACGCCCGCCACCAGCCCCGGCGCCAATCCCCAGGGCTGGAGGACGTTATGGTGGACTCAGGGATGAGGTCCCCAGAGGAGACGTGGAGTGGGATGTCGGCGAAGGTGAGGACCTGGACCTGGACCTGGACCTGGACCTGGAGGAGTTCGACATCAGCCCGCCGCGTGGTGTACGACGGGAGGCCGCTGAACGCAGCTGCCGGCGCCGTGATGAGGATGCGTACATGGATGCAGTACGGCGTGAACATTTTGGTTCAGCGTACGTGGAGGAACCGCGGCGTAGCCACAGGGACTCCATGGAGGAGATGGACGTGGCGGCCGTGGGAGTCCGTGGGCGAGGCCGATGGGAACCTCGGTCGACCTCGCGGCCGGCGTTCATGGTCTCTAAGGCCGCGGACGCCGCCGTGTGGGAAGACTTGAAGGACATCAAGCCCCCCATGTACGACGGCAACCCCCTCAACCTCGACCGCTTCTTGGAGAAGCTGGACGATTGGGGGCTGACCGTCACTGAAGACCTGCCTCCCGCTGATGCGGAGAAGTATGTCTTCAAACGGTTCAGGTACCGCCTGCCGGAAGTGCTCGGAGAGCTATACTTCATGGCGACCAAGGAGGGAAGAATCAAGACCCTCAAGGAAGCCAAGAAGTGGCTCAACGAGCAGGAGCGGGTGGACGCTCCGCAGGTGGCGGCCAAGCGCTGGAAGTCCATCAAGCTCGAGCATGATGGACGGGAGATCCGCCTACGAGAGTGGCGAGACTTCCGAGGGAAATACACCCTCTTCCGTCGCAACGTGGAGGATTGGAACGAGGGTGACGAGCAGGCTCGCCTGCTCTCCATGCTGCCGGAAGCATGGATCAAAAGGGTCACCAAGGAGGAATCCAAGCGGGCCAAGTCCAACCACACGGTCAAGATGATGCTCCCCAAGGAGTATCATACGAACGTGGTGGCTTGGGCGAAGAAGCACGTGGCCCGGGATGTCAAACGGCACTCCCTGCGGAACGCTCTTCTCATCACCGTCTCGGGCGATCGCGAGAAGACCGCGATGTGGCGCCTTGACGATTGTGAGTTGAGCGGCCAGACCATCCGTCTGCAGCCCATCCCGGCGCGGATGAGCTGCGACGAGATCCTGGAGTGGGTTGGCGAGGAGGTACTCAAGGAGTACCGAAACCTCCACCACACCCGCGGGTTGAGGCCCGGCGACCGCGACGTCAACTACGTTGGCGAGGGACCTGGCGGGGAAGACGCCATGGACCCAGCGGGAGCCGGCGGCGATGAGACTCTCGTCGACGATGACGACGACGATGAGCCCGCCGAGGTGGCCGTCTGTGCCTTCGTGGCCAAGAACCTGAGCGCGGGGACCAAGCCAGCAAACTGGAAGCCCCTGCAGCAAGGCTGGAAGAAGCAGGAGAAGAGGGACCCTCGCCGTATTGGCGACCCTCCGCTGTCCTTTGGGGAGTTCATACGAGCTCAACCTCAGGGCTGTTTCGTGTGTTATGGGAGGAAGAAAGGCTTCAACCATGACCACCGAACATGCCCCGTCCACAAGGCCGACACGGAGGCTTACAAGAAGGCGCACGGGTCGAAGAAGCGTGCGCCCGCGGGTATCCGGGAAGCCAAAATGGAGGTCGACAAGGACGAGCTGGCCAAGCTGATGTCGTCGGTGGGGACCGAATTGGCCAAGGAGATCCAGGAGATCAAGCGGAACTGGGTCCCCAGGTCGGACAACAAGAACAAGGAGAACAACCAGAATGACCACAACAAGGACAAGGACAAGAAGGGTAAAGGAGGAGGTAAAGGGGGAAGAAAGAAGGGCGTCAACGATGTTGAGGCCGAGGAGAACACCCCCTCTTCCACAACCGACGCCCCCTAGCGGAGCCCCTGCAGCCAAGGGCCCCAGCTAGGGCGGTCGCAGGATGGTGACGTGGGAAGCGCCGATCCATCCCAGTCGGGAGTCGATAAGCACAAGGGGACTGCCGCGGGCGGAAGGCCCGGTCCGGCGCCCAGTCGCGGAGGCGGGGTGAGGGCAAGTGAAGGCACGAACCCTTGCACCCGTCCGTCCTTCGCGACCAAGAATGTGTTTGATGTACTACAGGATCTATCCGAGAGTATCGGAGGATCACCCGGACCGCAGCTGGATGCTGCAGATGGGCAGCCTGAGCCCATTGTCCACGACCTGCACCAGTCGCTTGTTGAGCTTCTGGAACGGCCGGAGATCCTGAGCTTGCACGCCGTGCGCCGTGTCGGTCGCGAGCGGCAGTTGCATCTTAAGGTCCGTGCCTTATGCGGGGAAGTGGAAAAGGTTTTCGACGTGTTGGTCGACACGGGAGCTCAAGTCAGCTTGGTCAAGGCTGGCCTACTTCCGCCAGAGTGTCTTACCGACAGTGGGAAACCTGTCAGGCTGAAGGTGGCGAACGGCCAGTACATGGTGGGAGGCACAAAGGAAGCGGCCATTGGGCTGCAGTTCGTGAACCATCGTGAGCTGAGCCGCCCAGACCTCGGCAAGGAAATCCTCCTGCACGGTAGCTTCTTCGAGGCCGAGATGGACTGGGACATGATCGTCGGGTACGACTTCATGATGGAGACGGACTCCGGCGTCCTCCCGGCCCAGGCCTCCATGACCCTGTACCAGGACGACCAGCTCTCGTGGCTTTCGTCACCTGAGCACCATGTGGAATGCCAATGGATCCACCCCGAACGCAATCAGCTCGAAGTGGCCGCGCTGGACACTGAGCCCACTGGGCCAGCGAATCAGGAGTACGGCGTAAGGCCGGAAGTGGCGTACCGAGTGGTCGCGGACCTGGGAGCGTCGGATCTGGCCCTGGATGCGTTCTCTTCAGGAACCTCCGCCCATCTGCGGGTATGTGAGAAGTACTGGAGCGCCCAGGACTCCGCGTGGAAGAAGCACTGGGGTCCGCATCAGGGATTGATGTGGATCCATTGCCCCCGTTGGGACATTCCAAGAGCGATAGCGAAGATTCGCAAGGACCGCTCCAAGGCAGTGCTGGTTGTTCCTATGGGATGCACCGAGGAGGAAAGTACCCGACATTGGGTAGCCTCATTGACCAACATGACCTTGAACAAGGTCGTCCTACCAGCTGGAGAGAGTGTCTATCAGGACGCTAAGGGACAGCCCATGCCACCCCAGAGATGGCCAACAGAATTCCATTATGTGGATGGGGGCCTTGATCAGGCCGACACCACGGACTTCGTGTGTGTCAACCGTATCATAGCAGAGCCTTGGAGGCAATGCTTTGCGGTTCCCCCTGTTGACATCGAAGAATCGGACTCCGAAGACCCCCTCACTGAAGAGGAGTGGGATCTGGTTCAGGGGTATATGGATCAGCCCTTTCACGACTGGGGAAACCAGCGTGAGGGCAAAGGCCAGGACAAAGCCTGGTGGGAAGTGGACTCAATCGTCTCCGGTTCCTATGACGGGAATACCTTCGTACAGAGGGTGCTGGATCACATGTCCAGCCAGGACGAGCCGCCTGGCGGTAACCCACCCACCTACGGCGATCTGTTCCGAGGCAAGACCAGGGATGGCCCTTTGGGCCACCTGGGAAGACCACCTGAGCCGAAAGCGAGCGGGGTCGCTACCCCTCAAGTAAGCTCCGTGGTTCAAGTGCCCGGAAAAGCCAAGGCGGAGTCCGATGACTGCCCCAAGATCCAGGCGTTGAGGGCCAGGCTGAAGCAGAAGTATGGCGAGACCTTCTTCAGCGGCAAACCTGTGTTCCCCCCACCGGTGCGTGGACCGTATGGCGAGGCCAAGATACGACTGAAGCAGGACCCCCGTGTGTATCGTCACCGGGAGTTTGCCCTGAGGGGCGAGAGGAAAGAGGCCATGGAGAAGATCCTCCGTGACTTCATCCAGAGAGGCTGGCTCGAGCCGTGCCACTCCGAATGGGCCTCTCCTTGCTTCGTCGTCCCCAAGAAGGTTGCCGGTGAGTGGCGGCTCGTGGTCGACTACCGCGGCCTGAACGCCCAAACGCAGCACGACAGCTATACGCTGCCCCTCATTGAGGACATGCTGCAAAAGCAACACCGGCGGAGGATCTTCACGGTGATTGACCTGAAACATGGTTATCATCAGATGCCTCTCGCCGAGGAGTCCCGTGCCTGCACAGCCATGAGCACCCCACTTGGACCTCTCCAGTGGAAGGTGATGCCTATGGGCGTTACCAACGGCAATGCGGCTTTTCAGCGGATGCTGGAGAACCTGCTTGAGCCGGTGCGCGACTGTGCGGACCCCTTCGTGGACGACGTGATCATCGCGTCCGGGGACCCCAGCATGAGCTACGAGGAGCTCCTGGAGGCACACGAGAGGGACGTCACTCGAGTGCTGGACCTTCTGGTTCGGCACAAACTCACGGGCAGCAGTGACAAGGCCACCATTGCGGTAAGCGAGGTGGTCTTCGCTGGCCACGTAGTCGGGAACGGACAGCGAAAGCCCATACCTGGCAAGGTGGCGGCGATTGAGCACTGGGAAAAGCCCAAAACGGTCTCTGAGCTACGGGCGTATCTGGGGTTCTGCAACTACTACTCGGGGTATATCAAAATGTATGCCGAGTATGCAGCCCCCATGACGACCATGCTCAAGGGCAACCGAGAGGAGACCAAAAAGGGGTCCAAGAAGGCTCTGGTCTGGACTGAAGAGTCTGACCGTGCCTTTGAGGGGATGAAGCAGGCGCTGCTATCCGCAGTGGGTCTGCACCTCGTGGATCCCGACCGAGGGTTCGTCCTGCGCACCGACGCTTCCGACTACGCCATTGGCGCTGTGCTGGAGCAAGTGCTTGACGACGGGAGGCACGTGCCCGTGGCCTTCTGGAGCCGAGTCCTGGCGGAAGGCCAGAGACGGACGTGGACGCCCCGTGAAAAGGAGGCGTATGCCATCGTCATGGCTCTCAGGAAATGGGCTGGGTACGTAGCCCTCCATCCCGTCACCGTCTGCACCGACCATCAGAGTCTGCAGTCGTGGCACAAGGAGCACGTGGACACCCCCTCAGGTCCCGCCTCCCGACGGGCAAGATGGCATGAGACCTTGGCCAAGTTCGACCTTACGGTTGTTTATATTCCTGGAAAGGATAACACCGTGGCGGACTGTCTCAGTAGGTGGGCCTATCCTGCCAGCAAGGGCATGCAGGATATCTCTGCCCATGGCGATGAGGCTGAGACCGCTGAAGCCAAGAGGATCATTGAGATGGAGCGCCTGATGGAGGAGGAGGGTGCCAAATGCTTCGTCGTCATGGCCGCAGATGCCCCCCTCGCTTCGAGGGTGAGCAGAACGGTCAGTGTACTCGCCCCTGTGGGTGCCGCGGGCGGAAGGCCCGGTCCGGCACCCCCTGTGGGAACTGAGTCCGACAAGCACCTCTTCCCGGAGTCTTGCCTCCAGGACGACTGGACCGACGATTACGCCAAGTCTGAGGCCTTTGCGGCCGAGTATAGGGCTGTGACCGACCCTGACGACGGGCAAAAGTGGCCAAAGGGGCTGACCGAGGAAGATGGCAAGCTCTACCGGAATGGTAAGCTGCTAGTCCCGGAGTCCCGGGTGCTCGAGCTGTGTGAAGCTTGGCACCACCACATGCTGCACCCAGGGCTCAAGAAGCAAGCTCTTGACATGCAGCGTCGGTTCGAGATCGACCATATCGTTCTCTACACCGCCATCAAGAAGGTCAGGAAGGGTTGTTCGGTCTGTCAGGCCTGCAATCCCGATAACCGGAACGTCAAGGGGGAACCCCAATGGACCCCGGTTCCTGACCAGCCCATGGAGAGCGTGGCCATGGACGTCTTCTCCATGCCCGAAGTGCACATTGGCAAGGAGACCTTTGACTGTGTGGTTCTCTGTGTGGACCGCCACAGCGGCTACGTTGTAGCCGTTCCGGCACGCAAAAAGGGGTTGCTTGCCAAGGAAGTGGCAGTCATGATGATTCGTCCTTGGCTGACTGTCTTTGACATCCCCCGCACCATTTGCAGTGACCGAAGGCCCCAGTTTACTGGTGGCTGGTTCAAGGCTATGTGTTCCCTCATGGGGATACGACATGCCAAGAGCGTCGCCTATCTCAGCCGGTCTAACGGCCGTGCTGAAGTGGCTGGACGGCAGCTGTTCGAGAAGCTGCGCAAGATCCACATCACCAATCCACGGCGAAACTGGTTCGAGGAGATGTGGCCTGCTCTGAAGGCCCATCATGACACCCCCACTCCGGGCGGTTTGTCCCCTCACCAGATTCTGTTTGGCAGGGACCCCCTGGGTAGGGGACTTCCCTTGTCTGGTGATGGCATGGCTATGGATGCCAAGGAGTTCTTGGCGCGGCAAGAGCAAACGGCGCGGGACATCCGCCAGCAGCTTGAGAAGGAGCATGCTGAGCGTCAGAAGTCCGCCCCGAGCTCGACAGCGCAGAAGTTCAGAGTGGGAGACCCGGTGTGGGTGATCAGACCCCGCCCCATGGGCACCCACCGCACCAAAACCTGGTTCACACCCGGCGAGGTGGTCCGCAGGATTGGTGAGGACACCTACCGCATCAAGGTGGGTCACGGACAGTTCTGGGAGGCCACGAGAGTCAACTCCGTGTGCGGGAACCCGACCTCCGTGGCCGACATGTGTCCCTGGACTACGCCAAACATGAGGCCGATTCGGACGACGACTATGCTGAGCAGGACGACTATACTGTCGAGAAGATCCTGGCTCAGCGTCCGAAAGCCTCGGCACCCGGAGGTCAGGAGTTCAAGGTTCGTTGGCGAGGCTATGGGCCGTCCCACGACACCTGGGAACCCGTCTCCTCGTTTGTCCCGCGGGTCAATACTCCCTTCATGGAGTACATCCGCAAGAACAAGACCAAGATCCACGTTTCGGACTTGGCAGCACTCACCCGGGCGATTGCAGCCAGGGGTGCCTGATCAGCGCCCTGGGCTCTCCCCTGATGTGTTGTGAGCGCTTGTGAGGCCGACGAATCGTCCCTTACTTGCTTGCTCTCTTCCATCTTTCGGTGACAGAGTGGCCATATACCCCCCCCTGCTGAATCCAGAGGAGGATGGCCCCTCTCTTCTTCTACTCGTCACTCCCCCCCCTGCTGAATCCTTGGGAAACCAGGTAGGGCGACTGACCATCATAATTCTGAGCTCTTGGGGCCTTGAAGCCCATACGACGCTGCGCAACGGATGCCGCTGTCATCGGCATTGCGATTTTTGAGTGTGTGGTCTGGTTCCATGGCATTTGCGGAATCCAGGCCAGTCGACGTGTGTCTCGAGACTATATATGCCTGAACTCAGGCGTTATCCTGTCCATCCTCCTGCATTTGCCTTATCCTGACCGTGGCGTGGTTTGGCACTCTGTTCTGAGTGTGTTTACACGCCTATTTACCCAGATTGTTGCTTGTTTTTCCGCCCTCCAGGATATGTGCATCCGTATGTTAAGTGTCATGAGCCCATCGCTGAGGGATGGACTGTTTTTCACCACGAATCGGGATACAGAGGCGCCTTGAGTCGCCGTGTACATATCCTTACAGCCTGGTCCAGCCTGGACCAGTACTTGATTACAGATTCTACTGTTTGAGTGCCCGTGATACCGTGTTGCCCTATTCGCTGTGATGTGTGGAGATCCTGATGGCGCCAGGCGGGAAGCCCAGTTGCCTGACTACACTCCCAGCGGTCCGCCACTGTCAGTCCCAGTGTGAGCCTACCGATTTGCAGACGCACTTGCATTCGGATGGCGGCCTCCGGTGCTCCTGACCTCGGTCAGTCTGCCTGGGAAACTGGTGGTTTGAGGAGTCGACGCCTCCGCCCACACTGCATGAGGACTCCCTCATGTATGGCCTTCGTGGCAGTAGGGCGAGGGAAAAGACGGCCTTGATGCCCGATCCCTTCAGGAGGAGTTCCCTTACGATTTGGGGTTCGTAAGGAGTTCGACTATGGCACTCTGGACTCGCGTCGTATGGATATGGACATGGTGCGCCCGAGGAAGGACCCGTGGGGACTCTCCCCAGTCGGCGGGCCTTGGGAAGCTTGGGGTAGCCTGATGGATCTTTGTGGTCGCTCTCGACTTGTGGGGCCACCTCGGCCGTTGTGTGACGCCTATGTTGGCCGTGTATGCCACTGCCACTGTGGTGGTGACCGTAGCAGCCGGCACCCGGTGCGCCTGGTATGGGTTAACGGGTCCTTTGGATGCCGAACAATCGCCGCCAGGACCCGGGACTTGATACTTGATACTATACATGTGCTACGAGCTGTTACAGCAGCATACCTATCCCACTGTGGGATACCTATCTTACTGTGACTTACTGAAGTGAGGATGTGACACCCCCCCCCCTTTCAGGGAGTGGTCCTGGGTACCCGCTGCCATGCGTGGGTGTTATCGAGCCCCCCCAGGGTTTGCTCTAAGGAGGGGGGTGAAGCGGTACCCAGAACCCCATGGCCAGGTTACGGCATACAACCGGTCTCCGGTCCACTAACCCCATGCACGGCGTGTTCCGTGCCGTGAAGCCCCGCATCGGCAACCGATGCACCGCCAGCGGAGATTTGTGTATCAGAATATCAGGAATCAACAGCGTTTTATTCTCATATTGTTTCCGTCAATTTTTATGCTTTCGTTCTGATATTCACTGTTTTGACTGCTGGCGGTTGGTTCGCGACTTTACCGTAACCGCCAGTTTAACTGTTTATAATGGAAATTTTAACGCTATCCGTCACGAAGGCTCCAAAGTCGCCAGGAACTGCATGGATGCTTCCGCAATTTTCATAATTAATACTCGCAACCTTAATCCGAATTTTTCAGGATGTCGAAATCGGATTTTCGACTTCGACATCCCCGCACTTGATTTGACCTCTTTCGAGTGGACCTACGTGCTTCCCTATACACGAATCAACTTCCCTTTTCTCTTGCCCCTCATTTGTCTTAAAGATATGGGCAAAACAAAGTTGATTCGTGAGGCCACTTGTGAAGGTCATATCTCGTGCCGCTTGCGAGTATTGACGATAAGGAAACGTGGGATGTATTCACAATACTCCCGACGTAATTTAGGAAGCTTCATATGCCTTGCGTTTCTACACATGCGCGCTAGTGTAATGGATCATGGTCAAGAGGGTAGAGTTTGCGTTATAACTCTTTGGTCATGATATTGCGTGCGTTAAGATAACTTTCGAGTGTAGCGCGCAAGTGTTGGTGTTGCATAGGAACTCTCCTTGAGTTCCTATGAGCGATTGACACAAAGTTATGCCCTTGGAGGGGCATGACATATCGTGGTGGGAGCTACCTTTTTGGGCAATATGTGGTATGTGCCATGTGTTGTGTTGCGTGCCCATTTGGCGGGTCCATTGCTCCAAGCCGAACCCGCCAATGGACCTCATATTGTGCAAGCCCCTTCTCCGTACTCCCTACAGTCAATTGCATGCCTAACCTTCGTGAAGGGAAGCTTGTGTGGTGATCCCGAAGCGATGCGTTGGGAGCAAGGTGTGTGTTTTACAATTTTCCATATTTTCATGTGCCCACTTGGGAAGTAGCGCTCGTAACCTTTCAAGGCGCCCCAAGTGGAGCACATATGTGGGATCGAAGGTCATTAGTGTCAAGTCATTGTGTTTAGAAGGATTAAGTGATTGCACGATCCAAGCCGGAGATATTATAATATAATTGTAGACCTTTCAAGGCACTTTTGTGTGTCATTGTGCCAATTTTGCCATTTTTGGCTCGTCATGATGTCAAGTGGCGACCGTGTATCTCAACGTTGCGCTCAATTGACATCATGACCCAAGTATGTTATGAGGGTACATACTTCGATAGCCAACATATCTTGGACCCGGCGAATAACTCCTCTTAGGCTTGGCATACCGTGGCCGCCATGTTGGCGATTTGGGACTATCCCAAATCATGGGCTCACTTGGCGACCCTGCCATTCCCAATACCGGAGGAGTTGGGCGACGCCCAAAAGATATGTTGGACCAACATGACTTGATACCAATCCTATGGCACACTCCGGTCCGAGTCGGGCATGTGCCTCATTTGCCCCAACCATGAGTGTGCGCATTTTTGGCCATTTTGAGCATTTTTCCACTTTTGCTGCCCGCCGTGCACTATGTTCTAACCCTCGTGCACGCCGGACGCATGGACCAATGGACCATATATGACATGGGTGTTATGGGTAATGGTCCCCATTGTCCACACACCACGTGGGCGAAGCGGAGCCGCCTTCGTTAAGGCGCTAGGCCAAATTGAGTATGGGCAATTTTGCCATTTTGGCATTTGTGGACCCAATTGGGATCGTCGCCACGCCAAGCAGCATGGAGATCTTTGAGAGCCAAGGGCATGGGAGTCTCCGTTGGACCCCTGGTGGATCACGTATGGAATGGCGGATCCGATCTCCAAGCCGGCGTGGAGATATACTATTGGGAGCACACCGAATTTTGGCTCATTTCAGGCAGCCAAAATGACCCAATTTTGGGACCCCAATTTCCCCCTTCCGTGTGGTCAATTGGCGGCCCCATTCCCCTAAGCCCATAAGGAGCCCGGACCTAAATTCAAGTTGTGCACTCAGATATAAGTCCTAGGTCCTGCCTCCTACCCTGTGAGCCATTGGCCTTACCTTGGCCGGGCGAGCCGCGCGTGGGAATGACGCCAATTTTGGTGATTTTGACATCATGACCCCACTTGACTCATCCGTGTTGCCCTGATGCCGGGACCTCAGAGGGAACCAGGTTGGGTGAGGGCTCCAGGGAGTTTGTACTCGAAGGGCATAGGGTCAGTTGCCTCGTCCCTACCTCTGGCGGGTCCGGACGAGGGGTCAATTTTGGGGATTTTTGAGTTAATTTCAGTCTGGGCTGAAACAGCCCATTTTCAGCTACCAACTCCTGGGTGATAATGGCGGGGCCATATCTCTGGCTCAGAGAGGAGTTGGGACCTGCCGTTAAGGGAGCATAGGGAGCGACTGTCGGTTGGCCTTGGAGCTCATTGGCTCCCAAGAATTCACCTGTGGCTGTGCGGGACACCTCTCCCATTGGCAAGGTTTCAGGGTCCGGACTGAGCAGGGCATGGGTTGTGTTTGAGCCCCCGCCCCTATCAGCCACTGAGAGGGTCGGACCTGGGATTGGGATATGAGTTGGGACTGAGTGTCTATTGTCCCTTGATGCCCTTACCCCAGTCCAGTCTTAACCCCATGTGTACATATCCTGATGTGTTGTTGTATATACTTTTGTTCCCTCTTTGCAGAGTGGCAAGGATTCTGAAACGCTTTGTCACATGACATGAGCGCATTGATGCCCCTGTGAGCGTAGTGCTTTGCCTGCCTGCTCACTTGCGCGTGTCCCGCAGCGTCCCGTGGCCGGCCCCCCACGGGAACGCGTCAGTATCCACTCACTCATCGCATCCACTCAGGTATCCATTCACTTACCTCAGGAAATTGCGTGACTGGGGGGGGGGGGGTCCTGCATGCTTTGAGGGGCGGGAGGGGGGTGCGTGGGGTAGCTACCACAGGTGGATAAAAGCCGGGCTGTTTGTTGTCAAGTGGGGTAGGTGGTGGTAAGGGTTCGGCTGAACGGCAAGGTGCACAAGTTGTGGGGCAGCGTCGGTTGGAAGAGAAAGAGCATGCCACATTTGTGTGCCAATTTTCCAATTTGTTGACTCTCAATGGCCTTTTGGTGCAGGTATGCGGTGAACAACATGCATACATATGTATTGCCAACATTTTTAAATGGGCAAACAATGAGGGCCAACATGTTTGCCGGTCAATTTGTGTTCTTTTGCGGCACCAAAGAACCATTATTTTCGGGCAAAAGCCAAAGGCACCCCCCCCTCCCCCCGGGCGCCTACCCAAAGGGGCATCGAGTGGGAAGCGCGCCACAAGTATTTTGCTACGGAAAGGTTTCAACATTCATGGCACCTATTTGTTTGCCATACAGCCATCACTTGCCACAAGGTGGCCCCTACATTGCTCTCACCATCTTTGGCCGAATGTTAGGCTCAACAACATAGCCCGAACATTGCTTTGAAAATATTTCCCCCAAACGTACAAGGAAACAAAGGGCTTCCGTGGTATGTTTCACCTCCAAAAACGACCCCCCCCACGCAGATTGCCCACCTCCTAGACCACCGCCTTCATCCCCTTGTTCCATCTCCCCTGCAGGGGCCGTAGTGATTCGGCTTCGGCGGGAAGGGTACCCGCCGAAGCGCAATTCATGACCGACATGGGTGTTGATGGCAGATCGCGTACTTTTTTTTTCGCTGTTCTCAAAATGTGTGACATATGCCCCTCAAAATGATCGCAGCGAAAATACAACCACGCGACCCTTCGATTTTTGGGCCATTGGTAGTCGTTTTGGTGAAATAGCACCGTTTTAAGCGGTTTTTCAACCAGTCTCCGCCGAATAGGGGCTGAATTTTGTACTGGCTGCCATGTGCCGATTTGACCAATGTGGTTACCCCTTAAAATGATCGACTCGTGCCAAAACGTCAGGAAATCAACTTTGTTTGCCAAATTTGGTACCGTTTTGTGGTTTTGCGGCAGTTTGGAGCGTTTTTGGGAAAGTTTGGTATCAAAATGGGGCAAATTGTTACTAAAAGCGCAGGTTCAACCCCTTTGAGGGTATTGGTGCCCCTCGATGCATAGTTTGCAAGAAGGAGCAGTGGCTAGGCTCGGTTTCTGTGGGGCTTGCCCCACAGAAACCGAGACTGGCAGGCGTGAAGCTGGTTTTCCTAGGGTTTTTTGTGCTTACAAACCCATCTGTATGAATTGTACGTTGCTGCACAATGGTGGCAGAAGTACCGTATGGTATGCATACCCGAAAGAGGAGCGGGGCGTAATTCTCCGTGATCCGCTCTTGTTTACTCTCCCCCGCCGGGGCCGAAGAGATTGGCTGAGGCGGGGAGGGTGCCCGCCGAGGCGCAATGTCCGGACCACTAGGTTACCAATTGGCAACCAACGACATTTTTTTTCGCAGCCCCGCAAAACGTATCACATATGCCCCTCAAAATGATCGCAGCGAAGACACAACCACGCGACCCTTCGATTTTTCCGCCGCTGATTGCCGTTTCGGTGAAATAGCACTGTTTTAAGCGGTTTTTCAACCAGTCTCCGCCAAATAGGGGCTGAAATTTGTATTGGCTGCCCTGTGCAGATTTGACCAACGTTGCTACCCCTTAAAATGATCAGCTCGTGCCAAAACGTCAGGAAATCAACTTTGTTTGCCAAATTTGGTGCCGTTTTGCGGTTTTGCAGCAGTTTTGAGCGTTTTTGCGGCAGTTTTGTAGTGAAATACGGTCAAATTGTCACTAAAAGAACAGGTTCAACCCGTTTGAGGGTATGGGTGCCTCTCGATGCATAGTTTGCACGAAGGAACAGTGGCTAGGCTCGGTTTCTGTGGGGCTTGCCCAACAGAAACCGAGACTAGCAGGCGTGAAGCTGGTTTTCATATGGTTTTTTTTGGCTTAACAACCCTGACATGAAAGCTTAGGTAACACTTTGCTTACCCTGAACACACCTTGAAACCTGTCCTCAGCGCTATTTCTCCGTGATCAGCTCTTGTTCAATCTCCCCCGCAGGGGCCGTAGTGATTCGGCTTCGGCGGGAAGGGTACCCGCCGAAGCGCAATTCACGACTGACAAGTGTGTTGATGGCAGATCGCGTACTTTTTTTTTCGCTGTTCTCAAAAGATGTGACATATGCCCCTCAAAATGATCGCAGAGAAAAAAAAATTACGCGACGTTTCGAGTTTTGGGCCACTCGTAGTCGTTTTGGTGAAATAGCACCGTTTTAAGCAGTTTTTTGACCAGTCTCCGCAAAATAGGGGCTGAATTTTGTACTGGCTGCCATGTGCCGATTTGACCCATGTTGTTACCCCTTAAAATGATCGGCTCGTGTTAAAACGTTGGGAATCCAACTTTCTTTGCCAAATTTGGTGCCGTTTTGTGGTTTTGTGGCAGTTTTGAGCGTTTTTGCGGCAGTTTGGTATCAAAATGGGGCAAATTGTTACTAAAAGCGCAGGTTCAACCCGGTTGAGGGTAGTGGTGCCCCTCCATGCATAGTTTGCAAGAAGGAGCAGTGGCTAGGCTCGGTTTCTGTGGGGCTTGCCCCACAGAAACCGAGACTAGCAGGCGTGAAGCTGGTTTTCCTAGGGTTTTTTGTGCTTACAAACCCATCTGTATGGATTGTACGTTGCTGCACAATGGTGGCAGAAGTACCGTATGGTATGCATACCCCAAAGAGGAGCGGGCCGTAATTCTCCGTGATCCGCTCTTGTTCAATCTCCCCCGCAGGGTCCGTGGTGATTCGGCTCCGGCGGGAAGGGTACCCGCTGAAGCGCAATTCACGACCGACAAGGGTGTTGATGGCAGATCGCGTACTTTTTTTTTCGCCGTTCTCAAAATGTGGTACATATGCCCCTCAAAATGTTCGCAGCGAAAAAAACAACTACGCGACTTTTGGATTTTTGGGCCACTGGTAGTCGTTTTGGTGAAATAACACCGTTTTAAGCGGTTTTTCAACCAGTCTCCGCCTAATAGGGGCTGAATTTTGTACTGGCTGCCATGTGCGGATTTGACTTGTGTTGTTACCCCTTAAAATGATCAACTCGTGCCAGAACGTCGGGAAATCAAGTTCGTTTGCCAAATATGGTGCCGTTTTGTGGTTTTGCGGCAGTTTTGAGCGTTTTTGGGGCAGTTTTGCAGCGAAATAGGGTCAAATTGTTACTAAAAGCATAGTTTCAACCCGTTTGAGGGTATTGGTGCCTCTCGATGCACAGTTTGCAAGAAGGAACAGTGGCTAGGCTCGGTTTCTGTGGGGCGTGCCCCACAGAAACCGAGACTAGCAGGCGTGAAGCTGGTTTTCATAGCATTTTTTTTGGGCTTACACACCCATCTATACGGATTTTATGTGGCTGCACGATGGTGGCAGAAGTACCGTATGGTATGCATACCCCAAAGAGGAGCGGGCCGTAATTCTCTGTGATCCGCTCTTGTTCACTCTCCCCCGCCGGGGCCGAAGAGATTGGCTGAGGCGGGGAGGGTGCCCGCCGAGGCGCAATGTCCGGACCACTAGGTTACCAATTGGCAACCAGCGACACTTTTTTTCGCAGCCCCACAAAACGTATCATATATGCCCCTCAAAATGATCGCAGCGAAAATACAACCACGCGACTTTTCGATTTTTCCGCCGCTGATAGTCGTTTCGGTGAAATAGCAGTGTTTTAAGCGGGCAAGAGGCAGGAGGCAGCACCCGCTAGGCGCCGTTTTTGTGGGGCTTGGCCCACAAAAACGGAGCCTAGCGGCCGGCGCTGGCGCCGTGGATCCCTTGTTTTCATGGTTTTCTCCTTCTCCGCCTTGAATGGTCTTTTTGCCTTTCTGTTCCTTGTCCTTCCATTCTCATCTGAACACCCGTGAGACCCCACCTCGTGCAACTTTCCCCCGCTTGTTCAAATCCCCCCCGCAGGGGGCTGGCTTCTGTGGGGGTCGGGGTGTTGGGGGCCCCTGACCCCGCGCCAGAAGCAGTGACCAACTACTACGTTACGCGACCCCCCCCCCTTGGAAGACAGCCCTTCTCAAAACCCTGCAATGCAGCCCCTTAAAATGATCGCAATCAAATTCTAAGAACGCGACTTTTATTCTTTTTGGCCGATGATGGTCGTACTGGTGAATTAGGACTGTTTTAAGCAGCTTTTCGGGCAGTCTCCGAAAATTTGGGGCTGAATTCCGTATTGGCTCCTGCTTGCGAAGTTACATCTCGTTGTAGCCCCTTAAAATGACGGGCTCAGGCCAAAACGTCAGAAAAGCAACCTAATTGGCCAAGTCAGGTGCCTTTTTGATGATTTACGGTCAATTTTGTGCGTTTTTAGGCAGTTTTTTGCCATTTTTTTCACCATATTTGGCATGTATACTTGCTGCCCATCTGGCAAACCTTTTCTGCCAACGGGGCAACCATATTGTGCAAGAGGCAAGAGGCAGCACCCGCTAGGCTACGTTTTTGTGGGGCTTGGCCCACAAAAACGGAGCCTAGCGGCCGGCGCTGGCGCCGTTGCTCCCGTGTTTTCATGGTTTTCTCCTTCTCCGCCTTTGAATGGTCTTTTTGCCTTTGTGCTCCTGGTCCTCCCCGTTCTCATCTGAGCATCCGTGCGACCCCACCTCGTGCATCTTTCCCCCGCTTGTTCAAATCCCCCCCGCTGGGGGCTGGCTTCTGTGGGGGTCGGGGTGTTGGGGGCCCCTGACCCCGCGCCAGAAGCAGTGACCAACTACTACGTTACGCGACCGCCGCCCCCTGGAAGACAGCCCTTCTCAAAACCCTGTCATGCAGCCCCTTAAAATGATCGCAATCAAATTCTAAGAACGCCACGCTTCATCCCTTCGGCCGACGATGGTCGTTTTGGTGAATTAGGACTGTTTTAAGCAGTTTTTCGGGCAGTCTCCGGAAATTTGGGGCTGAATTCCGTATTTGCTCTTGATCACGAAGTTACATCATGTTGTAGCCCCTTAAAATGACAGGCTCGGGCCAAAACGTCACAAAAGCAACCTCATTGGCCAAATCTGGTGACGTTTCCATGATTTACGGTCAATTTTGTGCGTTTTTTGGCAGTTTTCTGCCATTTTTTTCGCCATATTTGGCATGTATACTTGCTGCCCATCTGGCAAGCCTTTTCTGCCGATAGGGCAACCATATTGTGCAAAAGGCAGGAGGCAGCACCCGCTAGGCTACGTTTTTGTGGGGCTTGGCCCACAAAAACGGAGCCTAGCGGCCGGCGCTGGCGCCGTTGCTCCCGTGTTTTCATGGTTTTCTCCTTCTCCGCCTTTGAATGGTCTTTTTGCCTTTGTGCTCCTTGTCCTCCCCGCTCTCATCTGAGCACCCGTGCGTCCCCGATTCGTGCAATTTCCCCCCGCTTGTTCAAATCCCCCCCGCAGGGGGCTGGCTTCTGTGGGGGTCGGGGTGTTGGGGGCCCCTGACCCCGCGCAAGAAGCAGTGACCAACTACTACGTTACGCCACCCCCCCCCCTGAAAGACAGCCCTTCTCAAAACCCTGGAATGCAGCCCCTTAAAATGATCGCAATGAAATTCTAACAACGCGACTTTTCTTCTTTTTGGCCGATGATGGTCGTTTTGGTGAGTTAGCGGCGTTTGAAGCCGTTTTTCGGGCAGTCTCCGAAAATTTGGGGCTGAATTCTGTACTGGCTAATGCTTGCGAAGTTACATCATGTTCCAGCCCCTTAAAATGACCGACTCGGGCCAAAACGTCAGAAAAGCAAACTCATTGGCCAAATCTGGTGCCGTTTTGATAATGGACGGTCAATTTTATGCGTTTTTTGGAAGTTTTCTGACATATTTTTCGGCATATTTGGCATGTATACTTGCTGCCCATCTGGCAAGCCTTTTCTGCCAATAGAGCAACCATATTGTGCAAAAGGCAGGAGGCAGCACCCGCTAGGCTACGTTTTTGTGGGGCTTGGCCCACAAAAACGGAGCCTAGCGGCCGGCGCTGGCGCCGTCGCTCCCGTGTTTTCATGGTTTTCTCCTTCTCCGCCTTTGAATGGTCTTTTTGCCTTTGTGCTCCTTGTCCTCCCCGTTCTCATTTGAGCACCCGTGCGACCCCACCTCGTGCAATTTCCCCCCGCTTGTTCAAATCCCCCCCGCAGGGGGCTGGCTTCTGTGGGGGTCGGGGTGTTGGGGGCCCCTGACCCCGCGCCAGAAGCAGTGACCAACTACTACGTTACGCCACCCCCCCCCCTGGAAGACAGCCCTTCTCAAAACCCTGCAATGCAGCCCCTTGAAATGATCGCAATTGAATTCTAAGAACGCCACACTTCTCTCTTTCGGCCGATGATGGTCGTTTTGGTGAATTAGGACTGTTTTAAGCAGTTTTTCGGGCAGTCTCCGGAAATATGGGGCTAAATTTGGTTTTGGCTCCTGCTTGCGAAGTTGCACATGGTAATAGCCCCTTAAAATGACAGGCTCGGGCCAAAACGTCAGAAAAGCAACCTCATTGGCCAAATTTGGTGCCGCTTTGGTGATTTACGGCCAATTTTGTGCATTTTTTGGCAATTTTTTTTCATATTTTTCGCCATATTTGGCATGTATACTTGCTGCCCATCTGGCAAGCCTTTTCCGCCAATGGGGTAACCATATTGGGCAAGAAGCAGGAGGCAGCACCCGCTAGGCTCCGTTTTTGTGGGGCTTGGCCCACAAAAACGGAGCCTACCGGCCGGCGCTGGCGCCGTCGATCCCGTGTATTCATGGTTTTCACCTTCTCCGCCTTTCAATGGTCTTTTTGCATTTGTGTTCTTGTCCTCCCCGTTCTCATCTGAACACCCGTGCGACCCTACCTCGTGCAACTTTCCCCCACTTGTTCAATCCCCCCCCCTGGGGGCTGTTTTCTGGTGGGCGTCGGGGTGTGGGGCCCCTGTTGCCCCATCGAAAACAAGGTCCATACTGTACGTTACGCGACCCCCGGGGTAAAATCCAGAGGCCTCCAAAAACCTACCAAGTTACCCCTTGAAATGTTCGAAATTGAATTCTAAGAATGCGACTTTTCCCCTTTTTCGGCCACGATGTTCGTTTAGGTGACTTAGCAGCGTTTTAAGCGGTTTTTCGGGCAGTCTCCGCACATTTGGGGCTGAATTTTGTACTGGCTGCTACTTGCAAAATTGGGCCATGTTGCAGCCCCTCAAAATGACTGGCTCGGGTCAAAACTTCAAAAACACACTCCCGTTGGCCAAAATTGGTGTCGTTTTGATGATTTACAGCCGATTTTGTGCATTTTTGGCAGTTTTTTGCCATAGTTTTGCCATATTTGGCATGTACACTTGCTGCCCATCCGACAAGGCTTTTTGAACCATGGGGCAACCATAGTGGGCAACAAGCATGAGGCAGAATCTGCTAGGCTCCGTTTTTGTGGGGCTTGGCCCACAAAAACGGAGCCTAGCGGCCGGCGCTTGCGCCGTTGAACCCGTTTTTTCATGGTTTTCTTCTTGTCTGCTTCTGCATTGTTCTTTTTGCCTTTGTGTCCTTTGTCCTCCGTTGTCATGCAAACCGTTGCCGTGCGACCCCCTCTCGTGCAGCTTTCCCCAGCTTGTTCAATTCCCCCCCGCAGGGGGCTGGCTTCTGTGGGGGTCGGGGTGTTGGGGGCCCCTGACCCCGCACCAGAAGCAGTGACCAACTACTACGTTACGCGACCCCCCCCCCCCCTGGAAGACAGCCCTTCTCAAAACCCTGTCATGCAGCCCCTTAAAATGATCGCAATCGAATTCTAAGAATGCGATTCTTCTTGCTTTTGGCCGATGATGGTCGTTTCGGTGAATTAGGACCGTTCTAAGCAGTTTTTCAGGCAGTCTCCGAAAATTTTGGGCTGCATTCCGCATTGGCTCTTGCTTGCGAAGTTGCAGCACGTTGCAGCCCCTTAAAATGACCGACTCGGGCCAAAACATCGGAGAAGCAACCTTATTAGCCAAAGCTGGTGCCGTTTTGATGATTTACGGTCAATTTTGAGCGTTTCTCGGCAGTTTTTTGCCATATTTTTCGCCATATTTGGCATGTATACTTGCTGCCCATCTTGCAAGCCTTTTCCGCCCATGGGGCAACCATATTGGGCAAGAGGCAGGAGGCAGTACCCGCTAGGCTCCGTTTTTGTGGGGCTTGGCCCACAAAAACGGAGCCTAGCGGCCGGCGCTGTCGCCGTTGATCCCGTGTTTTCATGGTTTTCACCTTCTCCGCCTTTGAATGGTCTTTTTGCCTTTGTGTTCTTGTCCTCCCTGTTCTCATCTGAAGACCCGTGCGACCCCACCTCGTGCAACTTTCCCCCGCTTGTTCAGTTCCCCCCCGCAGGGGGCTGGCTTCTGTGGGGGTCGGGGTGTTGGGGGCCCCTGACCCCGCGCCAGAAGCAGTGACCAACTACTATGTTACGCCACCCCCCCCCCCCCCTGGAAGACAGCCCTTCTCAAAACCCTACCATGCAGCCCCTTAAATTATCGCAATCCAAATCTAAGAATGCGACTTTTCCTATTTTTGGCCGATGATGGTCGTTTTGGTGAATTAGGACCGTTTTATGTAGTTTTTCGGGCAGTCTCTGGAAATTTGGGGCTGAATTTGGTATTGGCTCCTGCTTGCAAAGTTGCAGCATGTTGCAGCCCCTTAAAATGACCGACTCAGGCCAAAACGTCAGAAAGGCAACCTCATTGGCCAAATCTGGTGCCGTTTTCATGATTTACGGTCAATTTTGAGCGTTTTTTGGCAGTTTTTTGCCATATTTTTCGCCATATTTGGCATGTATACTTGCTGCCCATCTTGCAAGCCTTTTCTGCCAACGGGGCAACCATATTGGGCAAGAGGCAGGAGGCAGCACCCGCTAGGCTCCGTTTTTGTGGGGCTTGCCCCACAAAAATGGAGCCTAGCGGCCGGCGTTGGCGCCGTTGATCCCGTGTTTTCATGGTTTTCTCCTTCTCCGCCTTCAAATGGTCTTTTTGCCTTTGTGTTCCTTGTCCTCCCCGTTCTCATCTGAACAACCGTGCGACCCCAGCACGTGCAACTTTCCCCCGCTTGTTCAAATCCCCCCCGCAGGGGGCTGGCTTCTGTGGGGGTCGGCGTGTTGGGGGCCCCTGACCCCGCGCAAGAAGCAGTGACCAACTACTACGTTACGCCACCCCCCCCCCCCTGAAAGACAGCCCTTCTCAAAACCCTGGAATGCAGGCCCTTAAAATGATCGCAATCAAATTCTGACAACGCGACTTTTCTTATTTTTGGCCGACGATAGTCGTTCTGGTGAGTTAGCGGCGTTTGAAGCGGGTTTTCGGACAGTCTCCGGAAATTTGGGTCTGAATTTTGTATTGGCTCATACTTGCGAGGTTACCTTTCATTGCAGCCCCTTCAAATGACCGTCTTGGGCCGAAACTTCAGGAAATCAATCCCATTGGCCAAATTTGGTGCCCTTTTGATGATCCACGGCCAATTTTGGACATTTTTTGGCAGTTTTTTGCCCTATTTTTTGCGGTATTTGGCATGTATACCACCTGCCCATCTTACGAGGCTTTTTCGCCAATGGGGCAGACATAGTGGGCAAGAGGCATGGGGCAGAATCCGCTAGGCTCTGTTTTTGTGGGGCTTGGCCCACAAAAATGGAGGCTAGCGGCCGGCGGTTGCGCCGTTGATCTCGTGTTTTCATGCTTTTCTCCTTCTCTGCCTCTGGATATTCTTTTTGCCTTTGTGTTCTTTGTCCTCCCCGTTATCATCCGAACTGTTGCCGTGCGACCCCACCTCCTGCAACTTTCCCCCGCTTGTTCAAATCCCCCCCCATGGGGGGCTTTTAATTGGGGGGCCGGGGAATGGGGCCCCGCCCCCCTCTAAAAGCAGTCCTTATGCCTTTATATACAGTCCGCGCGCCGAAACCAAACATACTTCAAAAGTCTACGATGCAGCCCCTCTAAATGACCGCCTCAGAGAGTTGATTCGCACTGTCATATTTGTTTTGATCAATCATGGCTGTTTTGCAAAGTTAGGACCTTTACAAGGTTTTAACTTCTTTAACACCATCCACTAATTCCATATGACCTAGGGATGCGATTTAGAGGTGCACCAGCAAAGTTGAGGTGCCGAACAACACCATATATAAGCCGGAGGCCCCAAATCCGAAGAAATCTATTTGCCATATTATTTATTTGCTGTGCACGCGTGCCTTTCGCAGTCGCCGGCATTTGCGATCTTTCATTTTGACTGTTCAAAGTGAAATCGGGCTACAGTGCACGAAATTTCGATCTAAGACCAGTTTTATAAATGATTCTCAAAGCTCCGTCTTGCTGTATAGTTGAAAAACCGCGGTCATTTTGTTTTGGCACCGCTTTTTGATTTGACGGTTTTCAGCGCATACGGCTGCCTTCACAAGCTCAGAAATGAAGAGATTAACACCAAATTGACCGAAATTGCCATTCATTTCGTCAAAATCCGATACAATAGGCCCGAGTTATGAATGTGTCAATTTTATGCTATTTGCAACCTGTGTCGCTAATCTTGTCAAATACACCCTCCCTGTCTTTGCGCTGCTAGCTTAAACACAAGGCAAAGGAGTGTTTTTGCTCTTGTTTGTCACCGCCTGGCTCCACTTCCGACATAGAAAGGTGACCCGAAAACGGCTAAAAACGTAATAAGGCTTTTCTTTTCATGGTGCTTCGCACCATCAAAGGAAGAGCCAGACCAAGCACGAAAGACGAAGGATTCATTTAATCCTACTTTTCCACACCGTCCACAACATATCATGTATCATTGCTTCATTGCAATTTCCTCAACATGCTCATCGTTGTTTGTTATAAATACTTGATCATGCATGTGCATATTGTGCAATTTGACTTCCACGTCCGACAGATACCTTTCAGAGGCGATCGCAGCCCGCACACTGCCCTTCCCCATCACGTGGAGCCCCCCTCCGCTTGTTCACCTCCCCCCCCATGGGGGGCTTTTAATTGGGGGGCCGGGGAATGGGGCCCCACCCCCCTCTAAAAGCAGTCCTTATGCCATTATATACAGTCCGCGCGCGAAAGGAAACATACCTCGTAAGTTTGCGATGCGGCCCCTCTAAATGACCGCCTCAGAGAGCTGATTCGCGCTGTCATATTGCTTTTGATTGATCATGGCTGTTTTGCAAAATTAGGAACTTTACAAGGTTTTAACTTCTTGACCAGCATCCACTAATTCCATATAAGCTAGGGATGCGATTTAAAGGTGCACTAGCAAAGTTGAGGTGACGAAAAACACTATATATAAGCCACAGGCCCCAAATCCCAAGAAATCTATTTGCCATATTTTTTTGCTGTGCACGCGTGCATTTCGCAGTCGCCGGCATTTGCAATCTTTCATTTTGACTGTTCAAATTGAAATGGGGCTACAGTGCACCAAATTTCGATCTAAGACCAGTTTGTAAATCGTTCTAAAAGCTTAGCCCTGCTGGATCATTGAAAATCCGCCGTCAGCTTGTTTTAGCACCGCTTTTGGATTTGACGGTCTTCAGCGCATACAGCCGCCTTGTCAAGCTCTAAAATGCAAAGAACAACCCCAAATTAACCAAAATTGCCCTTAATTTCGTCAAAATCCGATACAATAGGCCCAGGTTATGAATATGTCAATTTTATGCTATTTGCACCCTGTGTCGCTAATCTTGCCAAATGGACCCTCCCTGTCCTTGCGCTGCTAGCTTAAACACAAGGCAAAGGAGTGTTTTTCCTCTTGTTTGTCACCGCCCGGCTCCACTTCCGACATAGAAAGGTGACCCGAAAATGGCTAAAGACGTAATAAGGCTTTTCTTTTGATGGTGCTTCGCACCAGCAAAGGAGAAGCCAGACCAAGCACGAAAAACGAAGGATTCATTTAATCCTACTTTTCCACACGCTCCACAACATATCATGTATCATTGCTTCATTGAAGTTTCCTGAACATGCACATCGTTCTTTGTTATAAATACCTGATCCTGCACGTGCATATTGTGCAATTTGACTTCCACGTCCGACAGATACCTTTGAGAGGGGATCGCAGCCCGCACACTGCCCTTCCCCATCTCGTGGAGCCCCCTTCCGCTTGTTATTTGTGTGTTGCACATGTGACCACCATGAACATTTCCTACCTAAAGCAATATTGGTGAATAGCGCCAAAAACACATAAAAGCACCCATGCAAAGTGGGGCACATAGCTCAATACAATAAAACATTGGTTTGGAGACACCAAAAACAGCCTTAGAAAAAAAGGGTCACATGATAACAAATTAGTATGAATGACCATCCTCATCGTGATCATCATCCATCAGCACATGTCATGCATTTCAGCAAAATGACATTAATGTACACAATCTGTAAGTACTTTTTTAACCTGTGGAGCTGGATTGTGGGTCCATTTTACTAGCAGGGTTGTCGTGAAGAAAAAGCATCCACCTCTTTTCTGTTTTAGATCCAGGGAAGCCAGAGGCTTGAGCCGCGAGAGCACACACAGCGATTGTGAACTCAACAAAGTCAAGGGCTACACGCTCGTTCAAACCATCGATCACACTCTTATCGCCACACACTCTCCAAACTGAAAGTGACCACCTACATTCATTTTGAACCCCACCTCAAAGCAGATCCGAGTACCTCCAACAGTTCGATTCGAAGCTTGCGAGCAAGCGGGCAAGAACAAATCCGCAGTGGCTGGCCATAGGCCAAAATTAGCATAGAAGGTGACGGAAGGGTCGGACACACCACCACTGTAACAAAGGGCCGAAGCTACGTGCGTGCACAATTTTTTTGCCTTCCTCAGCCCAACACCAGCCTAGACACGACAAGACAAGGGCACCATGTCAGAAGCTCGGCTCGTGGGAAGTACGCTTAACCCTTGCTACCCAAGTAAAGGCTTTCACCTCTTTGTTAGAGTGCACACCTCCCTCAGTAAACTTCCATCACACCCGCCCATTGCCTTTCATCGTTCTGCAATTACACACAAAGAGAACATAAGCATTCCTTCTATAACAAGCGGAGGGGGGCTCCGCGAGATGGGGAAGGGCAGTGTGCGGGCTGTGATCGCCTCCGAAGGGTATCTGTCGGACGACGAATTCAGATTGCACCATATGCACATGAGTTCACGTATTTATAACAAAAAAAGATGAGAATGTTGAGGAAATTTCAATGAAGCAATGATACATGATATGTTGCGGTGTGGAAAAGTAAGGTTAAAAGAATCCTTCGTCTTTCGTGCTTGGTGTGGCCTTTCCTTTGCTGGTGCGAAGCACCATCAAAAGAAAAGCCTTATTACGTTTTTAGCCATTTTAGGGTCTCTTTTCTATGTCGGAGACAGAGCCGGGCGGTGACAAACAAACGCAAAAACACTCCTTTGCCTTATGCTTAACCTAGCAGCGCAAGGACAGGGAGGGTGCATTGGGCAAGATTAGCGATACGGGGTGCAAATAGCATAAAATTGACATATTCATAACTCAGGCCTATTGTATCGGATTTTGACGAAATCAAGGGCAATTTTGGTCAATTTGGGGGTGTTCTCTCAATTTTTCAGCTTAGAAAGGCGGCTGGGGGCGCTGAAAACCGTCAAATCGAAAAGCGGTGCTAAAACAAAGCGACGGCGGTTTCTCGATTGAATAGCAACACGAGGCTTTTAGAATCATTTATAAATCTGGTCTTAGATCGAAATTTAGTGCATTGTAGCCCGATTTCACTTTGCACAGTCAAAATGAAAGATCGCAAATGCCGGCGACTGCAAAATGCACGCGTGCACAGCAAATAAACAAGGGGGGCGGTGAATTAAAATAGGGGGAGTTTGAATGGGCATTGACAGATGGATGCAGTTGACTGTAACCCTAACCGTTGACATTTTGCAGTAGGTTAGGGTCTGGTCAGGGTTTGGGCGCAATCATGGCCACTGGGGGGTTCTAGGGTGTCAAATATAGCAAGGTTATATATGGCAATATGGCAATATGGCAAAATTTGCAAATGAAGAAAATACTTGCCCGTACTCCCCTAACCTTCTTGGTTCCTGTGGGTCTGTCTACATTCTAGAGGCATTCTACCGGCACTCTACAGGCAGGGTTTTAGAAGCTGCTCAGTTCGCGGCTAGAAAGTTTCGAATTCAACAGCCAAGAAACTTGGGTGAAAATTGGGTGCTCTCATTCTGGAAACACAGTCTGGGTGGCACATTGTGAAAAGACGGAGGTGCAAGGAGACACTTTTTGCAGAAGCAGGAGTCATTTTCCTAAAATGATGTCACACCTTGATTGACATTTGTGGTTGGGCAACTGGGCCAAATACTTTGACGTTTGTTGTTAGTGGACTGGGCCAAACATCCCAAACAGACGAACGGCTTCAGTCAGTGTTCGTGGTAGCTAGAATCGCCTACACGCTGGGTGTAGAAATCAGACACAGTGGGTCCCCGGACAATAAACGCATAACAGGGCGGGTTATATAGCCCAAATCGCACGGCCAAGATTTCTCAGGTGGGAAACAAAAACAAAAAAGGTCCACAAAGAGAGTAGGATCTACAACCCTAACATCTAAAACAACGGGGTTCCCCAAGCCATTAATCCCAATCAGGGAAGGTTCGAAACGATATACAGATTCCAACCAAGGGTCATGAGGCCATTAACCCATACACAGGTTTCTCTGAGCATGCCACGTTGGAACAGACGAAAAAAACGGAGGGGGGTGCGTAAAACCTCATTAAGGGGAGCGCGGGGGGGGGGGGCTTCTCTTTGACACCACCTGCCAATGGGTATGGTTCTTTCCTTTCCTTGTACACTTTAGATTGTCACTGTTGTTTGCTGCTCCTGTGTGCATGGTCACTATGGTCACCATTATTTCCTATTGAGATACGGATGGTCATTATATTTCCCTATGCTTGTTTCGTGAAAAAAAAACCTTTCTTCCTTGTCGACAAACGTTGCGGTGCATGGCCAACCAGGCTACTCAACAGTGAAGCAGTAAATTTGGATCTGGCAAAATTGATTCCTGATGAAGCACACCGTGGCAATGACCCTGATGATGATACGCAAGCACTCTGCTATTTTCACCCCCTGTGCAACTTTTTCCTTTTGACCCCTTTGTCTTTCCTTGCACACCTGAGGCATCTCAAGGGGCCTTTTCTGCACCGCACAGCCACATCATAACTATATCGCATCTTCTACCCCTCATGTAGTAGTATCCCAAACCCCTGCTATACAGTAGGACCTATGGCATGTACAGCAAACCATGACTCGGGCCTCCCACAATCGCGCCATTGGTGTGCAACAAATTTCGGTTGTTCATCTCCGCTCATCACCCGCATCCGGGGGGGGGAATGGACCCGCGGAGGGTGGGTTTGGGCGCCGGGGGGGGGGGATGCTTTCTCCTTCAATTTCAACTTGTCTAATGCGTCTCTGGTCCTGTGGCATAAAAACCACGGGGGGACCTGAGGCCCAAAATCTGCACCAAAATCCGAACCAGCGAGGTCCATGATGCCTCAAATCACAGATAAGGAGGGGGTGGGGGGCAACGGCATGAAATAGGGGTAGTCTTTTTTTTCAGATGCGTGAATTTTTTAGATGCGCTAAAATTTAACAAAAGTGATAGAAATTTGAGTCAAAACAGCTAAAAAATGAGCAAAAACAGGTAAAACATGAGCAAAAGCATCTAAAACAAAAAGAATTCGCATCTACAAAAAAGGATTCTCTACTAAAAAAATAACATTCCAACAAAACCCAAAATCTAAAAAAAAAGTCATTCGCATGTTTCAAAACGTCCAAAAAGCAGAATCTTTTTTCTTAGATGGCCAGGTAAAAAGTGAGATTTTGGTAAAACTAAAAGAACACAAAGCCAGGGGTTGGGAGGGGAGGCAGAAATGCAGTTCCTAGGGGCGCCCCACCGGACGAACCATCCACATTCCTGAGCGAACGCTGCAAAATAAGGCACAAAGCAAAGAACGGTAAAGAATGCCAACAACACCGGAGCAGATGGCTGAGCACTTGCAGAACGTGCTGTTGCAGTACACACTGCATTACGTGAAGATGATGTAACCCACTTGATGGTGTCGGGACATGCCACTGTGCAAATGATGCACAAGACGCCTTCCTTGTGGAAAAGGGCAAAAATGCCCTGGATTTTTGAAAATGCCAAACAAATACAGAACCAGCATCCCTCCCTGTGTGCACCTTGGTCCGTCCATGTTGACCGCCATCTGAAGATATTTGAAACGAGCAAAACTTGAGCATGAAATTATGGGCAAAATTGTGCACCCACTGAGTAGTGCTTGAAAACAACCTCTGCGAGGCAATGCCACTCGGCCTTGCGCACCGAATAATGCCTCTAAACAGAGTTTGAGCAAGGAATCTGAACGCTGCGACTGACTGGGCAGACAGAAAAAACTGCAAAAAATGAGCATATCATGCAGGAACGGATGTGTTGAATGCAGGGTTCTCAGGAGTTGATCACTATGGCTGGCAGACACTGCAGCACAGGCACGTGGGTGGCACAATGCACTGCAGAAGAAATGCACAACAAAAACCGTGAAAAAATCTCCCTGTGAACAAAATCTGAGCAAGGAATCTGGAACTTGGGACTGACTGGGCAGACTGCCAAAGCTCCAGAAATTGAGCATACAATGCAGGAACGGATGTGTTGGTATATGTCCCAGGAGTTGATGACTTTGGCTGTCAGACACTGCAGTAACGTACAGGAAATTGGGTGGCACTTTGCATTGCAGAAGAAATGTGCAGAAAAAACCTGGCTAGATCACTCTGCGTGTGAAACGCGGTCCCCACTCAGCAACCACGACACACTGCTTGTGTGGACAGGCAAATAGTGGGGATCACTGTCATTCTTCTTCTTTCATGTACTGACCACACACCCGCAGAAGGACACGCTGCTCTCTGGAAAACTTCTGGCCCGTCAATTTCTCAAAGGCCTCTGCGCGCCTCTGGGGCTGGCAGACACTGCAGCACAGGCACGTGGGTGGCACAATGCACTGCAGAAGAAATGCGCAACAAAAACCGTGAAAAAATCTCCCTGTGAACAAAATCTGACCAAGGAATCTGGAACTTGGGACTGACTGGGCAGACTGCCAATGCTCCAGAAATTGAGCATACAATGCAGGAACGGATGTACTGGTATGCAAATGTCCCAGGAGTTGATGACTATGGCTGTCAGACACTGCAGTAACGTACAGGAAGGTGGGTGGCACTTTGCATTGCAGAAGAAATGAGCAGAAAAAACCTGGCTGGATCACTCTGCGTGTGAAAAGCGGTCCCCACTCAGCAACCACGACACACTGCTTGTGCGGACAGGCAAACAGTGCGGATCACTGTCATTCTTCTTCCATGTACTGACCACACACCTGCAGAAAGACACGCTGCGCTCTGGAAAGCTTCTGGCCCGTCAATTTCTCAAAGGCCTCTGCGCGCCTCTGGGGCTGGCAGACACTGCAGCACAGACACTTGGGTGGCACAATGCACTGCAGAAGAAATGCGCAACAAAAACCGTTAAAAACCCTCCCTGTGAACAAAATCTGACCAAGGAATCTGGAACTTGGGACTGACTGGGCAGACTGCCAAAGCTCCAGAAATTGAGCATACAATGCAGGAACGGATGTGTTGGTATGCAAATGTCCCAGGAGTTGATGACTATGGCTGTCAGACACTGCAGTAACGTACAGGAAGGTGGGTGGCACTTTGCATTGCAGAAGAAATGAGCAGAAAAACCTGGCTGGATCACTCTGCGTGTGAAAAATGGTCCCCACTCAGCAACCACGACACACTGTCTGTGTGGACAGGCAAATAGTGGGGATCACTGTCATTCTTCTTCCATGTACTGACCACACACCCGCAGAAGGACACGCTGCGCTCTGGAAAACTTCTGGCCCGTCAATTTCTCAAAGGCCTCTGCGCGTGCCTGGTTCGCAGGTGAAAGGCGGATCTCCGAAGACTTGTGCCTGTCATGTACAATGACCTTCCAGAAATCATCACATTTCTGTTGGTCGTGGCGCAGGTTACTAGTGTACCCGATGGGCACCTCGAAACGTTTCTTGTTGATGTACAAGGCTTCACAACTTTGCGACGTCCCTGGCTGGGTATTCACCTGTGCAGCTGAGCGCAGGGACGTTTTTGCGCCTGTAGCTTCGTGGTCGAAGTCTGGATACAAAGGGGCCTCTGATGCACTATCAGAACTTGGAATGCTATGAAAACCAGCCCATGCAGCTGCCTCACTGAGAAGCACATCTGCAATGGAAGAAGAACTGGGTTTCTTATCAGTCTGCCACTTGACCATGAGGATTATTTGGCATGATATGTGGAGATGGATGGGCGCGGCATTGCAATGTCTACGGCGTTCCCAAGCTTTGCGAAGGATGGGTCTGTCGCGGTCCAATGCAAGGACATTGAGGTGATGAACATGGATTATCGGAACGCGGGTGTCTATGCCACTTGTGATAGCTGGTTTTGCTTGGGCATGGACGAGTTTCAAAATACCACTGAGGCCTGCTCACGTGGGTGTGGGAGTAGAAGAACAGCATCATGGGCTGTGAGATTCTCAGCCGTGCTGCGAGATTCCGAAGGGGACAAAGTTGAAGCGCTGTTTGAAGGGCACTACTGCACGGAGGATTCGTTGGAAACCTGTGCAGAAATGACATGCATGCATCACACGAGGGGATGATGATTGCAAGAGGGGAAGAGAGCAATGGGTGGTCAAAAGTCTGGTACCCCTTGGAGGCCCCCTCTCCAGATGTGCAAATCCTCGTTTATGTCTGCTGTGATTGCAAGTTCTTCAGCTCCTCTGAAACATCCGTACCCATTTCAGCACCTCTCCAACATTGCTTATTGCCAGACAACAGCGATTGTACCTTCTGGCATGGTGGAACGCACATGTTTCCAAGCTAGCTCGCATTCCACAAGGGGGGAGGGGGGGGCTCAATTTCTGCCACTTGGGGGGGGGGGGGGCTTCTGCAGCGGTGGGGGGGGGTCCCTCAATGGAAAGTTACATTTCCCATTCGGGGGGGGGTTGCGACAACACATTCAGCCTCAGTGTTCATGACATGCAGCAGCAAGGGTTTACATTTGCAAACCGGGAGGGGGGGGGCTAGGGCGCTTTGCCCTCACTGTTCATCTTGTGCAGCAGCAGGGGGTGCAAGCACCCCCAGCTGCTGCACACCACGGGGTCCACTGCTCTGCTCTGCTCTGCTCTAGCATTGTGCAGCACAGTGGAATCTGCATGTTGTGCAATTAATTTGCCTCAAATGTTCTCCCCTCCAACCGATACCCAATGCCACCACTAGGAATCAAAGGCATACTGGGAGAGGCAGTTCTTCCGGGAGACGCGGACAAACAGGAAAGACGTCTGGAGCAGGAACAGGCCCCCTTCCCCTCCTCTCCTTCTTAGGACAATTAGAGCATCAGAGTACACAGAGTACACATCAGAGTACAGGCTGCAGACTTCACAGGGTGCAGAAATTGACAGCCTGATACCACGTTGGAATGTCAGCACCCAAACTGTCTCTTGTGCACAATTGCAGCTCCCAGAGTACACAGAGTACACATCAGAGTACAGGCTGCGGACTTCACAGGGTGCAGAAATTGACGACCTCATACCACGTTGGAGTGTCAGCACCCAAACTGTCTCTTGTGCACAATTGCAGCTCCCAGTCCTGACATCTGATCTGATCTGATCTGAGCATACCTCATTTGCATCTCCTCTGATCTCCTCGACCTCCTCGTGCCTGACGTCTGCTGCGTGACTCACCGCTGCCGCCTCACGGCTGGGCATCTCTGAGAGAGAGAGAGAGAAGGACCACATTGCGCACTACATTCCACCCTCCAACCCACGTCATCACTGCCCCCCCCGACCCCTCAATGCATGCTGTGCTGTGCTGTGCTGTGCTGTGCTGTGCTCTGCTGTGCTGTGCTCTGCTCTGCTGTGCTGTGCTCTGCTGTGCTGTGCTCTGCTGTGCTGTGCTCTGCTCTGCTGTGCTGTGCTCTGCTGAGGTGTGCTCTGCTGTGCTGTGCTGTGCTGTGCTGTGGCATGATGCGGTGTGGTGTGGTGTAGTGTGGTGTGGTGTGGTGTGGTGTAGTGTGGTGTGATGTGGTGTGCTCTGCTGTGCTGTGCTATGCTGTGCTCTGCTCTGCCATCCAGCCACTGTGTCTCCAACAATCCGCACCCGCAACCCCTTCCATGACATGCAACAGCCTCCGCACCCCACAAACAATTCATTCACTGCCCCTACACCTTCACTTTTGTTTCATACCACACAACCAAACGTGCACTTTCCATTTCCCTTGATCCCTTGAATATTGCGTTGTGTGCACCGGCCGTCAAATTGTGCATGTAGTCATCCATGGCTCAGCTACTCTAGAGGGGGCTAAGGGGTCCAGTTCTATAAACAGGGGTTCCGGGGGCTTAAATTCAACAAACAGTGGCAGCGGTTGCTGAAGTTCTCCAATCTGGGGGGGGGGGCTGCATAGAGGGTTGGGGGTCAAATTTTGCAAACGGGGGGGTCCAGGGGCCGTGGTTGCGGAAATTCTCCAGTTTTGGGGGGGGGGGCTACATAGGGGGGGGGGGTACATAGGGGGGTCTGAGAGCTGCAAATCTACAACATAGTTTCCTTCGGGCAATGGGCAATGGCAACTGGTTGTTCATTTCGTAGTTGTTTCTGCACCTGCTTGTGCAGTGCACAACCGCCAACAATGCTCAAGCTGTCCTGCTACAATTCCATGCAACTGCCTGCTTTTACATACATGTACCCTACCCGGTCATTGCTTACACGCCTATGTGTACCATTCCCCCCCCTCTTCACTTGCCACGTATCCCTTCTGCCTTCTTCTTTCTCATGTCACTGCCACCCACACCTGCTTCTTGCCGTTGCATCCTCCATTGCATCAACGCACTGTGCATCACGTTGCGCTCCGTCCTTGCTCTCACGCCATGTTTGCTCCCTCGTGCCAAATTGTGCATCTCCAATCATCCACGCTCATGCGGTATGCAGGCGAGCCGTGTGCAAAAGCAGCATTTGAGGCCGTATGTGCGCGGTACCAAGAAAGACAACAGGCGTCAAACCGCATAGTACACTATGGCTGCACGCTCTGTTCCCTTGAACCCTCTTCACTTGCCACGTCTCCCTTCTGCCTTCTTATTTCTCATGTCACTGCCACCCACCTGCTTCTTGCCGTTGTTCCCTTAGGGCATCAAAATTGACATCATCAACAACCACACATAGCTCCAAACCATGCCGATCATTCCACCGTGCTGCCAACTCATATGCCAATTGCACGTTGTCATGCAATGCACGGACGCCCTTCGACCTCAACCGAGCATGTTGCGCCGTACTCTCAAGTCCCAGCATCCGTTTCTTTGCCTCCTTCTTCCCCTCCTTTGCGCAGTCTATTCCTTCTTTCGTGTTCGGGAAGGTTCCGATGTACAACGCAAGCAACTAGTCTGTTCGCCCACGTGTATACTTCGTCGCTTTTGGTCCATTGCTGTTGTGTTGTGCGACCCGCGTAAATGTTCGTTCACTATATCCCCAATATGTGCGGTACGGTTGGTTCCCTTGCTGTAGCAGATATACTACCAGCATTCCATCGTTCGGAAATGCAAGATTTCAGATGGCCCGGCTTGGGTGCCGAAGTATCCCTTCAACCCGTGCCGGCATTCCTGGTGGATCAATGCATGGCCCCAACGTACCATCCCGTCCGTTCAGCCTGGTTGCTTCTATCCATTCGTCAACCATATGATATGTGGGGTTTGGAAGCGCAAGCAGGTGCTCCAATAACCTCCTATCATATGACAGCAACCAAAAGTCCTCAAGCTTATGCACGCGCGTAATTGCCATGTACAACTGGCCACGCTCCCACATCCGTTTTGTCCGGTCACCCCAAATCATCTCGGTAGCTACCTTTCACAACGTCATTCGTTGTCCCATATGCATTGTCCACACAACTGCATGCACAAGTGGAATTTGCAGCCGGCTAATCGGCAACCCGCCCGGGCCCAACACGGGTTCTGACTCTTTGCGATGTAGTCTCACCGGTTGAGGGATGTCCACGGGTTGGTCAAATTTCACTTCCACCCATGGCCTCTCTACATCACCCTTGGAGAAGCCTACCACCTTCCCCAACGCACAGTTCACAAGCCCAATGCTTGGATTGGGATTGATGCCTCGCAACATCACTTGCATTCCTTTCCACACCACAAGCTCCCGTGCCATCGTTGTATACTTGTCCAGTGCGTGGTGAATGCCCTCATTATTCCTCAGCTTTGCTCCTTGGAACCATTTAAGCTCTTGGTCAACGGCCTTAAACGTCTCCGTTTCATGTGCCGGTATGCTGGCAGCCACATCTTCACATCGCTTTCGCACTGTCTCCTTGTGGGCAAAAAGGTAGATGACATCTTCTGGAGGCTGCTCCCCAACGTGGCAATGTTCTTGCAGTAGCGCGTCAATCCTATCAACGTCTGCTTGCTTTGGAGTGGGTATCCGCATCAGTCGCTGCACTTCTTCAAGCAACGGGCATCTGCATCGCACTAGTGCTGTTAGCTTGATGCTTGAGAACAATGCACGCACAAGTAGTGATCGTGCCGATTCATCTTGGCCCCGGCCTCCTATCGGTGGCAACTGGTGGTGGTCTACCGTGCAAATCACCTTCAGGTTTCGAAATGGCTGCGTGCTACACCGCACTTTACCCAAGATCATTTCCATTGCCGTCAACGTCGTGGCTGATAGTGTGCACAACTCATCAATGAAAAGAACATCCAAATCTTGTAAATACCGCCTTAACACCGGTACGCTCCGGATCCGATTTGCCGCCAGCTGTGCTATCCGAGGTGCAGGGCACTTTTCGTCTGCACGACACATCCGAAAGAATTGATGCACATGCACCCCACCCATCCGCACTGATGGATTTGCCGTCAAGCTCGTGAGTTCCCAATTCAAACCGACATCATCACACAACAACATCAACGCAATCGTCAGATGCGTCTTCCCCGCTCCTGCTGGACCATATATGGCCACAGGATTTACATATGTTCGAATCACATGCGGTCCATCTCGTGATAAACATTCGGCCCATGGCCGCACCCGTGACTCGGCAGCACGTCTCAACCGGCCTGCTAAGATGTTGTATGCTTCTAAATGTTCTCTCCACGACTCCTCCGTTTGCTTGAACCCATGCACTTGTTCATTTGCTCTGACCAAATGCCCATCTTCAGATGCTTCGGCCCCAAGGGCTCTAGCTAATGCATTTTGTGTTCGAACTCCTTCAAGCACATTATGATGCCGCTTCTCAATGGTCTCGATCAATTTCTTATACTTCGCAACATGTTCCTTATCCAAGTTGTCTTCCAGCACCGGCAAGTAAACCCTATGCTCATTCTCCCGCCACCAAGTGTCGTCCACAAGTTCTTTCAAAGCAACATTCGCCTCCGCCAAAACCTTCCACATCTTCCTATACCCAATTGACCAAAACCGTAAGTCCTCCATGAGGAATCGACGCAACATGCTCACAGGGTCCCCGCTCAAAACGGCTTCCCCCTTCCGTTGTGCATTCCGTGCTGCAACTTGCACACCTTTCTCAAAAAGCTCCACCTCATCATCAAAAGGTGTGTCGGCCATGAGCACATTGTGCACCATCCATCGCAAATGTTGCGCAGGGGACACGTTGCGTGTCACCCCGAGGCACCGTGGGGCTTCCCATTCTACATATGCACGTACTTCTGCACACGGCCGCCTCCGTCCTGCAAGGGCTTCCCGGATTTGATGCAGAAGTTGAGGTCTCCCCATCTTGTTTTCAAACACCTTCTCTGCATACCCCGCATAATCCGGATGCGTGAAAAAGGCGGGCCTCAACTTCCATTGCTCCCCTCTCAATCCAAAAAATCCTGGCTTCTCAGTCGTCAACCCACGAGGCACCCCAGCGTCCTCTAACGGGTGCCTGTTTCCTTTGCTTTCCGTCAACTGCATTGCGGTCCTCACAGCACACTCCATAAACACCCAAAATGGCAATACCTTGGCACACAGACTTTGGGGGTCCAAGATTGTATTTACCAACATTGTCCGGGCACTTGTCACTATACAACCAACGGATGTACGTCCGTAGTTGCCCAACACTTGCTTGCCGCTCCGCTGCCAATGTTTCCACATGCTGCACCAAGCTGTCCGCCGATGTGGGTCCCCCAAACAACGGGCCCGTCTCTCCTTCTTCTGCTTGATCGGGTTGTTTCTTCTTCGCCACAACATACCGTTCCGATGGTAATGCTGTACTAAAGTGTTGAAACTCAATGGGCCGCGAAACCCCATGCTCCCGGTCAACAACCTCGGCACAATAAGTGCTAGGTTGTTGGTGGAACAACGATACTAGCTCAGGCTCAGGTAGGCTTTCTCGTGTTTTGTGGTACTCATCCTTTCCTTTGTTGGCTTCTTTCGCCAACCTTTTTCTGATATTGCGATGCACAACTGCCAACCGTGCTTTGTCTTTGTCCTTGGGTGTAAACCGCACGAGGCTCCTTTCATCCTCTCGCGCCGAGTAGTTCACGATGTACGAGTTCTCGAATTGTGTGGCATCATTGTGCTGCACATTATGATGGCTCCACTCAGTCTCGACAAATAAACTCGGTTGGCTTGTGCTCATGCTTGTTGACGCAGGGGAACGGGCAGGAAGGTTCGTCCCTCCCTGTAACTCGGGACAAAGTTCCAGTTCACCCGTGCTTCCATCTCGTTGCGCAACACCCATTGCTTCCAAAACTTCCTCCACACTCTCCGGTACCGTCACCTTGATGTCAATAAACTCCGCCCATGAAAGTGCCGGTTGAGGATACCCATGCCGACACTGCCCATTTCTCAAACAAGAGTAACCGTGAGCATGGTTTTGTATGTCTAGTACCTCTGCAGCCATCGCAAATGGATTTGCGAGGTCCGCGGCAATATATTGCCTCATTACCTCCACAACGTCGGCTGTTATCCTCCTTGAGACCTCAGCTGTTGCTTTGGCGCGCACCTCCGGATCAGGGTCATTTATGCGGTCCAAAGTCCACAACAGGCCATGAGCATGTTCCATGTTTCCTTTTGCTTTCTTGCCTTGCCCTGCTTGGTACTCCGGCCTCCACCAATATGGGCTGACAATGCCCAGTGGTTTCTCTTCTCCAGTAGCAAGCCACTCAAACAATTTGCTCAAGGCCCGCCTCCACGCTCTGCTTAGGTACGGAAGATGGGGAGCTGCTGCAACACGCTCCTCTAAGATTTTGTTGTAGCAATCGCAGGTGGCCGGAAACTTTGGCATGCGCAACGTCAACGTTATGAAATACGACGATGGTCCTTGCCGTTTCCGTAGGCATGCCAGTTCTTGCACTCGTTGATGTGCTTCACGAGAATCACCTGGCACTCCAGGCAAGATTTCATCGCCAAAGCGAGCTTGATACTCGCGTCCACAATTATAGCGACTCAACGCCTCTCGCAATCCTCGCTTAATCAAAACCCCAGGCACCCCTCCTTCAATCTTCCTTAGTGTGGCCAACGTAAAGTACAACGACCACATCCCAGGATCGTACACCTCTGGCCCTTCAAAATCGTTCATCTTTTGAAAAATCATGCGCTCCGGGGCTGTGAACCCAGCTCGTTCTGCGTTATCTCCCGATAACATCTTACTTGGCATGTGTCCAATGAAATGACCCGTAGATGTTCGCTTCCGATAGTGATACGGGGCGAGATATGCTGCCATGTACTCCCACAAATGGTCCCCTATACACTCTATCCTCCGACGGACTGCTTCAAAGAGTGAAGATAGCTTCTTGCTCCGCCTTTGCTTCCGGTTATTAATCCCACCAGGCATGCTGCTCATTAAGTAGTGGATGAGCCCCGACTCCAACGTACGATCACGCCGATCAGCCGCTTCGTCTACTGTTTCGTAACTATCAATTTCCTCATCATTCTCCAAGGGCACATCGGGGTCCTCAACAGCCATCATTGCCGCCACATGCTTCTCGGCATCCGCAATGTCTTCATCACTATCTGACCCCTGAACTTCTTCATCGTGCTGCTTCTTTGCCACACCATCGCCATCATGTGAACAAAATCCAGGATGATTTGTTTCCCAACATTCCAAGTCTTCTGCCGTCAATTCCTCCTCCTCTGCACTCCAACTATCCGCCGCACTGCATGCACGAGACGAAAAGCTATCGTTCGTCGCCCACGTTTCCAATGAGCCGGTGTCAGACAAGTTGCCCTCGTGTGTGCCATTGCTCTCGGTTGTCTGCACCGATGCCGTATCCAGCCATTCTTTCCCGTCTCTACTTCCTCCACCGCCATTGTCTACGACTTCGTCTTCCTCCGCATTAGCTGTCTCGTACGACACATTGGATTCTACATCTCTACCATCCTCATCTGATTCAGTAGCGCAACCACTCCGTACTTCCTCCCCTTCCTCCATTGCATCAACGCACTGTGCATCACTTTGCGCTCCGTCCTTGCTCTCACGCCATGTTTGCTCACTCGTGCCAAATTGTGCATCTCCAATCATCCGGACACGCCGACGCTCATGCGGCCGCAGATTGTACATCGTGGCTGCACCCTCTGTTCCCTTGAACAATCTTATTACAGGAGGGTCCCGGAAATTCATGAATTCCCTCTTTACATACATGACAACAGAGCACACCATTTCCTTCGGTAAGATGACTTGTTTCACTTGTGTATCACTGCATGCATACCAACCAACTCCATCACGACCTCTCACCAACGCCAACCAATGCCCAGGGGCATGGTGTACAACACCAACCAAAGCATACTTCTTTTGTCCATCATTGTCCCACAGATCCAATTCTTCACTTAGCGTCACAGCCCTCTTGTGTACCACTTCTCCCTCCCCATTTCCTCCCCCTGGTCCAACTTGTTGTATGCCAAACACCATAACATTCGGCGTCGAGACAAACAGACTTTGCTTCAATACCCTCCATTCCCTCCTTTCCCTCACAAGTCCACATTCCTCCCTTGGACAACGGTAGTCCTTTAACACCTCCTCATCACCCCAACGATGCACCATGCTTTCAATGCTTGGCGCCCCAACCTCCGGCAATCCTAGCTGCACAAGCATGGCAGGTCTTTGTGCCGTCACATGTGCACAACCGCAATGCGTAAATTGTAGTTTTTCTCCCACCATCACTTCCGTTAGCCTTCCTCGTCCGCTCATCAATCCCAACACTTCGTTTGCACACAACCATGTGTCCGGGTCGCGACCGCCCCCATATAGCCCATCTTTGATAGCTTCCGTCACCACACTATACCTCAACTCCATTAAGGTATTTCTTCGTGCAACACCATCAACTTCCAGCTCATGCATCACATCCTTGATCTGTTGCGTCAATGTTTCCCCATTGCAGTTTCCGACCCACATACTCATAGCAATTGGGGCTGCCGCCATGAAGCATTGTAAGATGGTATTGATGTAACAGCTATTCCCAACATTGGCAACTTCCTTTTGGTGTATCCCACCCTGGCTCCACAACTGTCGCTGCCACCACTGCTGCCTTTGGGCCATCTCCTGCTTCAGCATCCTTCTTTTGCTTGCTCTTCCTTCTCTCCAACTCCACCTCTCCGGCCTCTAGCCACTCCTCCTCTATGTGCTCCACTCGTACATCTCCACCCCTGGGGTACGACCCAAACACACCCTGCCCTTGCAGTTTGTTCCACCAGCTTTCCATGTCTGGTCGATCATACACCACTTGGGCTATCCAGTTCCGTCGATGCAATGCCTCCAACATGCAATGTTGCCCGCTGCTACTATGATCTGGCCGAAGGGTAAAGAACGCCGTTGACACACCGCGTGAGTCTCCGTTTGGGCGAAGTACGCGGAAAAAAATGTTCCCAGGTTGTGTCGGGTCGCCGTTTTGGTAACATACTCTACTTCTCTTCAATGTCAGGTCCACCATTCGCAAGCACCCTAAGAATCCAAGATCCATTGCATTTCCAGGTTGGAACATCGGTTTGCATTCTTCATCCCACTGTGCTACGAAACGATTTGGCCACAACAACTTCTTCTCCGTCAATGGTGTGACAAACGGCCGACGCCAGCGCTTACGTGTGTCATATGCACATGATGATACCACCAGCCCTTGTCTCGGACACACCCAACTCCGCATCACAATTTGAAATCCGTAGAATGTTGTTGTGCATACACCCCACCCCTCAATAAGTGTGGGCAGTTGACGTTCCTGCTTCCCGTCTCCGTTCGCAATAATGCTTCAATCTCGTTGCACTTTTGTGAATTGTGCAAATTGCCGCGTCCGGTATAGCGGGACTCCATGCACTTCTTCCGGGAACAAACTCATCCGACACATTCCACAACGTGTGTTGCGGACTTGCTTCATAAACTTCCGCAACATTCCCGTTTTTCGCAATGCACTCTTGTATGATGCAACTGCATCCCACACACGCACCTCTCTCACCCTTTGGGGGCAATTTTGCGCATGCATCCATGCATCTACAACTTGCCATGTTGCCCGCACTTTGGGTTGCAATATGCTCCATAGATGCACCACTGTCCCAACTGCTTTACTGCTCAACCAGTATCCAATGATAGAAGCCCAACTGCATGCCACTTGCGCTCCACGGCTCCGTTTCAATTCCTTTCCCAGAAAGAAATACGCTACATCCTCAAAGCACACAAGAGGGCTCACCACAAACTCTCTGCTTCCGTTGCTCACCACATTGGCCTCCTTCACTATCTCCACGTTGAACTTCATAATATGGTTCACGAACTTCACTTCCCATTCACCTATATACATCCTCCTCAAGCAAGGTTTCCATCCGTGTGTGCAGTGAAAAATCCACTCCCCAAGGATTATACAAAGGCACTCCGTTCCGCCCGCATAGACGACACACCTCTATGCGGTTTGAGGCCTGTTGTCTTTCTTGGTACCGCGCACATACGGCCTCAAATGCTGCTTCCGCACACGGCTTGCCTCCATACAGCTTTGCACAATTCTGGTAATCCTCCTCGCAGGCGTCCTTCTTCCTCCGCTTTCCTCGCATGCTTGGTCGATATCTTGCATCTTCTTCTTGCCGTCTCTTGTTTTTTCTTTGAAAAGGCATTGATGCGCTGCAAAGAAACGAAGATGTCTTGTTCATTTGACCCCCCAGCCAGACAACATCAACCTTACCCTCTGCAAATAGCAATGTCCATTCCTATCTGATCATCCATCTACATGCGACACGGCATTCAATCCAATTCCATCTGCACACCCCTTCGACTCTCTTTACCATGATACGCTTTAATTCTACCTCCTTACTTTGCACCGACAACCCCTAGTCTTGTCTCATCCTCTCATTTAATTGTTTCACAGGGGGTACAGGGCCTTCTTCACAAACCGTCAATTACCACAACTTGGTAACGTCTTCGCATCCTTCACCAACATTCCAACCCGACGCCCCTCTTGCGTTCCGCTAATGCAGTGTCTTCTTCCGGTCAGCACTGCTCCACCACATGCTAGTGGGCCACACCGTGGATGCATTCCCAATGCATCTCTAACCTTTACTCACGTCCTCGGCTCATTCATGTCCTTTCCACACTCATCATTCCTAGCCCTAATTTTCCAGCTTGGCTCAAATCAGTTTTCGCTGCAAAGAAACAAAGATGTGCTCTTCATTTGACCCCCCGTCCGAACAACATCAATCCTACCTTCTACATCTCATTATGGCAAACGGCAATGTCGATCCATTCCTATCGTCCACCTACATCCGTTGACACCACTCCAACAGCATTTGCATTTGCATTCGCACACCTCTTTGACTACGTGTTCTGCCTCCTTACACCCACACCTCCATTAATTGTTTCGCAGGGGGTGAGGGTCCTTCTTCATAAACAATTACCAAGGACCAACAACTACCGTCGTCGCATCTTTCACAAGTCTTCCAACCTTACGCCCCTCTTAGGTTCCGCTAATGCAGTATCTTCTTGTGCTCAGCACTTCTCCACCACATGCTAGTGGGGCACACCGCAGATGCATTCCCAATGCATTTCTAACCTTTAATTTGCTCACGTCCCCGGGTCATTCATGTGCTTTCCACACTCATAAGCCCTAGCCCTAATTTTCCAGCTCGCACGTGGGTGGCACAGATGCTGAACTTCTACTACCTAAGGAGGTTCACAACGTTACAAGCGTCAAACAATGTAGGGTTATGTTGCTCTGTTGCTCCACAAAGTCTATGTTGTGGTGTGGCTTTGCCGCCAGGACTAATCCCCACTTTTTGGTCCACTTTATGTCACTCCTCCTCCCTAGTGTGTCTGTTCGGAACCATCCACGTCGAATTCTACAGCTCGCCCCCTATCATACACACCACCATCTGACCACACACCCTACCTTTCAACATCTTGTCCCCACATTGGGCACCACAAGTTCCTCTCCGACGTTCCCACATCACACATACGATGCTGCTTGTCGTCATTGCTCGCAACTCCATGCTTCAATTGTCGCACATTGCGTTTCGTCAAGAACAAAAAGTCCGTCGCGCAAAACCTCGCCGCATTCCTTACCACACAGGAGGAAACGTGTGCATAGCAAGCAACCGGGGCTTGGAAGTCTCGCAAAAGCTTCAAATGCTGTCTTGTCATTGTGCAGCATGTTCAGGCCCCGGCCCCATGCTGCGGGCTCCATTGGAAGTGTATTGTCAGATTGTGCATTCAGAAGGATGGTCAGCAGTCTCCACACATCCACCTGCACTATTAGTGCCCTATTATAATCTTATAACATAGCAGTCAACGACATCCGAAGGCCAATATGCATATATATTCCTCCGCGTGGTGCATAGCACACTACACTTCGGCATCAACGCCGTCGCCATCAGCGGCTGCACGGTCACCTGCTGCACCTGCTGCACCATCACCATCTTCTCCGGCCGTATTGGGTGCGGGTGCTGGTGGCGGGGCATCAGGTCAATGGTTCCCAAACCTGATCACATGTATCCACGCTTCGGTGGCATCTCCATCCTTGGGACGGGCCCACCCAATTACCCAGATACGCTGTCCTGCCAAAATTTTCTTGGCCCTTTTAAATACTTCATCGTCATCCGGGACTCCCTCCGCATTAATATGCCATGCCACCTTCCTTAAATTCTCGTACACCACCTCCGTGCAATAGTGGCCTTCAAAGAGTGCTTCGACTTTTTCTCCATCTCCATCTCGCAGTTCAGCTAGAAACTCCACTGCCCATGATGCCGTTCTACCGGTGCCGCACCCGCGTGAGCAGGCCCCATGTGTCCCCTTGAACTCATCCATGCCCAAGCAGAACCAGCTGTCGCATGTTGAGTACACCCCGATGGTGCGGTAGTCAATGCTGACAACTTCAAGGTCTTTGCAGTGCACCGCCACAAAGCCGTCCACGGTAAAACTTGGCAGTTGCGTGGACATGACGATTCTTTTCCCCTCCATCTCCACGTATCGTGCCAAGTAGTCCTCGTGCAGGTTTCTCAACACTTCTCGGTTGTCTCTTCCCAACACCTGACAACACACAACAACCAGGCATACACACCATGCACACCATGCACCACACCGTGCACAATCCTCCGTATTCCTTTCGCGTGTGCCCAACTTGCCACACACATTGACATCCTCACCACGTCATATACCTCGTGTGCTGGTAAAAGTAGCCCAGTTTGGGCTGCTGCAAACCGTAGCACATATGTCTTCCCGTTTTCCCAATATGATCCATCTCCTTGGGGCTTGATGGTCATTGGCGCTCCCAGGCAGTACGGTACGCCCCAGGCCTCCCCAAGTCCCGCCGCGCTCGGTCCTGCTACCAGGTCAGACTTTTTTGAAAAGGCCAGGAACTCCGTGATATCACTCATCGGCATTATTGCTGTCGTTCCCTCGCGGTCTCCAAAGACAACCTGCACCATGAACAGGACCCGAACACCATTTCTGCCCCAAGGGCTCTGATTTCACCGCGCAGCACTACATTTCACCGCAATCCAATTCCTTGTTCATGCACCATACCATGGAGGGAAACGTCTTCGTCACAGGTGCTCCTCTGGCCTTCTTGGGATCCTCTCCGGGCTTCACGAATGCCCGTGGTACGGGCTTCAGCTCCTGCTTTATTGGTACACAAAGGGGTACCAACGTCATTCGGACAACCTGTTCCACACACACAAGGCATCTTTCATTCTGGCCAATCATTGCGTCGCGCCTACACGTCCATTCCATCGTCAAATTGCGCCTTTCCCTTACGCGGATGCATTCCCGCCATGCATACCCAGTTCCTCACACACCTTGTCCACTAGGTGCTGCATTTCCAACACGGTGATATCCTCGGCAGCTTGCGCTTTCTTCCGCATCTCCGCTTTCGTTTGACGCTTTCGCAGCATTGTAACAGTCTCAACGAAAAAAATCTGTCCAGGCATCGAGTGCCAATGCAATGACCCCTTCTTTAATTCTTTCGTCTGCCCTTCCTCTTTTATCACTCACCTCATCCGTTGTAGACTCCCGGCTACTTTCTACTTTCCCCACACCTACCCTTTGCAAACCTTCAACCGCACTAGTGGGGTGTCCCACAGTAAGGGGGTGCATATTACCTAAGTACCGTATCCTAATGTGAGCCCCCCTTTCTATGGAGCACTTTTGGTGGGAGATGGGGTCTCACTCCCTATACCCCCTCAATTTGGGTGTGACAAATGCACTTTGTTATTTGACCCACGTCACGTCCTATTAAAACCAAAAAGGGGGCAAATATTGGGCAAACCTAGTAGCATCAAGCTAGTATCTCGCTCCCTATACCCCCTCAATTTGGGTGTGACAAATGCATTTTGTTATTTGACCCACGTCACGTCGTAGTAAAACCAAAAAGGGGGCAAAAGTTCGGCAATTAGGATCAAGCTAGTATCTGACCCCCTTACTGTGGGACACTCCAGAGTACCCTGGCTAGTTGCTGACATATCTCAAAACTCCTGTGCCAACATCATCCTTGCCCTAGGACCCTGTCATAAGTAGAGCTGTGTTAAATTCAATCCAACTGAATTTATAGTTTCGATTTAGCCCAGCCAAGGAGCGACCTGAAGTGGAGTTGAAAGATTTGGTGAAATACTACGTGCCGATGCGCATGGAAGGCAGCTCTCCACCAAACTGGGAAGTGGTTTTTGGCTATGACATTTCAAAATTCAAGGGCTACAATGTGGACGAGGTCCGAGTTGCATTGAATTTAACACAGCTCTGGTTATCACAAGGTCCCAGGGGCTGCTGCCCATTAATGAATTCCTCCCCCCCCATCGTGCATTCGCTTGACCACCTTGGGGTGACACTGCATGTCATCCCCCCCCCCCGAAAAAAAGGGGGAGTGTCTGCTCTATTTAATTTCTTCCCTGGAAACAACGTGTCACTGATGTCAAGGGAGTTGGATGGCATTCACTAGAATTTCAGGGCATTGGAGGAAGAATTTGCAACCACATTTCCGTGTTTCCATTTCATTCTTCCCTCTTCCCTCAATTGCTTCATACCTTCCTTTCACACTTGTTCTCGTAGACAACATTCCATAATGCCCACTGGGAAAAAATCCATTCCCACGTTTCCCCTCCAAACATTGTATCGCATGTGCACAACAAATAGGCAACAACATGTGCACAACAATTAAACATGCGCCAAAATAGTACAACAAACAAAATCAACAAAAACCAACTACAAATGTTGCCTGTTCATATTTCACCCACATATGTACCTGAAGGTTGGCCCAAACAAATGGGCCACGGTTGGCCCAAGTGCATGGGCACGGGTTGCCCCACACAAATGGGCACAGGTTGGCCCAAATGCATGGGCAAGGGTTGGCCCACATACATGAGCAAGGGTTGGCCCAAATGCATGGGCAAAGGTTGGCCCAAATGCATGGGCAAAGGTTGGCCCAAATACATGGGCAAGGATTGGCCCAAGCAAATGGGCAAAGGTTCGCCCAAACACATGGGCAAAGGTTGGCCCAAAAGCATGTTCAAGGGTTGGCCCAAATGCATGGGCAAGGGTTGGCCCAAGTGCATGGGCAAGGGTTGGCCCAAATGCATGGGCAAGGGTTGGCCCAAATGCATGGGCAAGGGTTGGCCCAAATACATGGGCAAGGGTTGGCCCAAATACATGGGCATGGGAAAGAGTTGGCCCAAACCAATGGGCAAAGGTTGGCCCAATGCATGGGCAAGGGTTGGCCCAAATACATGGGCAAGGGTTGGCCCAAATACATGGGCATGCGCAAGGGTTGGCCTAAACAATTGGGCAAAGGTTGGCCCAGATGCATGGGCAAGGATTGGCCCAAATGTATGGGCAAGGGCAAAGCCATTCATTACAATTTCATTGTATTAGACAGAGACGTTGCAACCACATTTCGGTGTTTGCATTGCATCGTTCCCTCCTCCCTCATGTCCTGGGCAATTGTTCTCATAATGACCTTTCATAGTGCCCCCAACCATATTGCCCACGGTTTCCCTTTGTATTACAATTAATATCACATGTGCACAACAAATATGCAACACCAAACAGACGTCATTGCCCATGATACGATATTGAGAGCCATGCACACGTGTGTCATTCATCTAATCTCCAAAGGCTTACTATCTCTTGGTCATCCATGAGGGCCCCACACCATCCTATCCACAAATTTCATGTCACCATTGCCATGTGCCTTGACACATCTCAGACAATCACACGTTCCATCTACGCCTCTACACGCAAAATACGCAAAGCTGGTGGAATTTTTTCATATTTCTTTAAGAAAATTCCTTGGAAACACCGTGTCACTGGTTCCGTCATACCATTCACTACAATTCCAAGACATTAGACCCTAACCGACCACATTTCCGTGTTTCCATCTCATTCTTCCCTCAATTCCTTCATACATTCCTTTGCCACTTGTTCTGGTAGACAACATTCCATATTGCCCACTGGAAAAAAAATTCATTCGAACGTTTCCCCTCTGTTTGCCATTGGATATGCACCACCTCGCGACATATGTTTGTTGCATGTTGCCATATTGTAACAAAGAAACTATTGTATCGCAAGTGCACTACAACTACAAAGAGGCAACAACATGTGCACAACAATTAAACATGAGCCAAAATAGCACAACAAACAACTATTGCGTGTTACATCCGCAAAGGTTGGCCCATTGGCCCATTGACATTGACCATTAATTGACCATTGACAAAGGTTGGCCCAAATGCATGGGTAGAAGTTGGCCAAAATATACGGGCAACGGTTGGCCCAAATGCATAGGCACGGGTTGGCCCAAATACACGGGCAAAGGCTGGCCCCAATGCATGGGCAAAGGTTGGCCCAATTAAATGGGCAAAGGGTGGCCCAAACAAATGAGCAAAGGTTGGCCCCATAAAATGGGCAAAGGTTGGCCCAAATGCATGGGCAAAGGTTGGCCCATACGAATGAGCAAAGGTTGGCCCAAACACATGGGCAAGGCTTGGCCCAAATGCATGGGCAAAGGTTGGCCCAAATGCATGGGCAAAGGTTGGCCCAAATGAATGGGCAAGGGTTGGTCCAAACAAATGGGCAGCGGTTGGCCCAAACAAATGGGCTGAGGTTGGCCCAAATACATGGGCAAGGGTTGGCCCAAATGCATGGGCAAAGGTTGGCCCAAGCAAATGGGCTGAGGTTGGCCCAAATACATGGGCAAGAGTTGGCCCAAATGCATGGGCAAGGGTTGGCCCAAATGCATGGGCAAAGGTTGGCCCAAATAAATGGGCTGAGGTTGGCCCAAATACATGGGCAAGGGTTGGCCCAAATGCATGGGCAAAGGTTGGCCCAAATGCATGGGCAAAGGTTGGCCCAAATGCATGGGCAAAGGTTCGCCCAAACAAATGGGCAGAGGTTGGCCCAAATACATGGGCAAGGGTTGGCCCAAATGCATGGGCAAAGGTTGGCCCAAATACATGGGCAAAGGTTGGCCCAAACAAATGGGCTGAGGTTGGCCCCAATACATGGGCAAGGGTTGGCCCAAATGCATGGGCAAAGGTTGGCCCAAATACATGGGCAAAGGTTGGCCCAAACAAATGGGCTGAGGTTGGCCCAAATACATGGGCAAGGGTTGGCCCAAATGCATGGGCAAGGGTTGGCCCAAATGCATGGGCAAAGGTTGGCCCAAATAAATGGGCTGAGGTTGGCCCAAATACATGGGCAAGGTTTGGCCCAAATGCATGGGCAAGGGTTGGCCCAAATGCATGGGCAAAGGTTGGCCCAAATGCATGGGCAAAGGTTGGCCCAAACAAATGGGCAGAGGTTGGCCCGAATACATGGGCAAGGGTTGGCCCAAATGCATGGGCAAAGGTTGGCCCAAATACATGGGCAAAGGTTGGCCCAAACAAATGGGCTGAGGTTGGCCCAAATACATGGGCAAGGGTTGGCCCAAATGCATGGGCAAAGGTTGGCCCAAATACATGGGCAAAGGTTGGCCCAAATGCATGGGCAAAGGTTGGCCCAAATGCATGGACAAAGGTGGGCCCAAACAAAAGGGCTGAGGTTGGCCCAAATACATGGGCAAGGGTTGGCCAAAATGCATGGGCAAAGGGTGGCCCAAATTCATGGGCAAAGGTTGGCCCAAATGCATGGGCAAAGGTTGGCCCAAATGCATGGGCAAAGGTTGGCTCAAACAAATGGGCAAAGGTTGGCCCAAATACATGGGCAAGGGTTGGCCCAAATGCATGGGCAGAGGTTGGCCCAAACAAATGGGCAGAGGTTGGCCCACAAGTTCAGGGGCATTTGAAATAACAAATCAACCATTTGGACCATTGCAACAATTGAAAACAAAAAAAATACCACGAGTTTCGGCTGCGCCATGTCGCGGGCCTGGCCTGGTCGGATTTGCCGCCTGCTGAAAACTTCGATTTTTTTGAGCATTTGTACCATTTTCTGGTCACATCAGTTTGTGCGGAATTTAGTTCCGAGTGTGCTGCAATTTTTCGTTGCCTTTCATGTGGAAAAAATCTACCCCACTTGCTCCAGGAGGGGGTGCGCACTTCTATATAGGTGGTTCAGTGGTCCGTGGTGGCCGGGGCCCTTTCCCAGCCGCCCGATCTACCAGCGCGCGCGCATGAGCAACAAGCCGTGGTTCGCCCGGCCCGCCCACCCGCTGCAAGACGTGCACACACAAAGTGATTAAGCAATATGCATCAATACAGCCATGGAACATCAAAATGATTCTGTTTTGGGTAGGTTTGCAAAACCAAAGCAACAAAGCATCCTACCATGCTTGCTTTCCTTTTCATTCATATCTACATTGGAGTAATGACATAGCTACACATTGTTCAACATCAATGTATAAATTCAAACAAAAAGCCTTTCCAATGTTTTGTACGGCCACAATGTCGCTCTACAACTAAAGATTATTGGTTAGAGTCAAACATAGCTATAACAAAGTTGTCGACTTCCATCCCGTGGTTATGTAGTATTTTAATAATTTGTACACTTGCTCCGACGTGTATGCGCATTAACAAAATCAACTCATCAACAAGATCTGAGTTCTTCTATACTTTCACATACACTTGCGCAAATGGTTCTAGCCAAATCAAATGCAATGGAATAAATTTTTTGGGCAACCTTTGACATTAGTGCTTCGGCTAGGCTTGGGAACGTCTCGCTACGCTCCCCCTCCCCAAGCCTAGGGATGTTTTTTTTTTGCCGTCATCGGTCCAGACTTCTACATAATTTGTACACTCTTTTTGTTTCAATCGCCGAACTTATCGTGCCGAAAGCTCCTACGCAAGACCACTCCAAGCAGCCGTCGAGTCATACAACATATGTCCAGCCTTTGTTTACGTGCAATCAATCAACTCTCCGGTTTGGAGGAGGATCTATATTTCGGTGACCATGATGGTTGCAAAATGAGGCATGAAAAATCGGATTCGCAAATGATTTTTTCTGCAGAGCATCAAATGTTCATTTTGTCGCACCTTTAACACTTGGCAACAGCAAGACCCCGTTGGTTCCTAGTACGTCCTTTTCGCTTTCAACCAGCCCGCATGGTTACTGCGCAATGGGTCATCCCTAGATGCATGCTCCAAAGCTTATACCCTGTAAGTTACTACAAATTTCTGAAAACCTCCAACTCAGAAGCCGACCTGATGGTAGCACTTGACCGCGTGGCTGACCATGCATTCCCAGTTCTTTTGGTCCCCCGTGCCGAGCCATGCTCGCTTTGGTCCACGGGCAAACTCCACGTCATCACAGAAGAGAAATTTTCAACAATCTCTGTAAAATATGTGAAAACAACCTCAAGCCGTCACACAAAAAAAGTACTTTTTGCCGTAATTTTCCCGGCGCACCTTCGAAGCTTCCGAATACTACCCCGTGGTCATTGTGCTCCACATCTCTCAAAGATCGTTGTGAGCCATGTCCTGAGACCTAACTCCATAACATGTCCAAATGCCGCCCAGCACACGCCAATGCGCAACTTCAAAAAATAGCAAAATGTTAATCCTCCAATGCACCAACCACGTGCATTATATGTCCTCACCAACCCAAATACCTACCTAACACGTGCTATGCACCACAAGGGACCTCGATAAAAAGAGTTTGAAGGCGGATGGTTCCAGGGCTCCTTGCGCTAACACTCGGAGGGAGACCCATGATGACCAAAAAAAAGCAGCCGGTTTTCAATGATGACAGCATACGCCAAAAACCCTTACAAGACAGCCCCCGTTCTATGACCATACGAAAGCAGGGATAAAACCTCATGATACAAATTGAAGGGCAACAATAGAGCTTCAATTCGGTTGGGGGGCGGCTATGTACCTCAACGGTGTATTCCCGCGGCGTCAAATTCCGTAACGTCCACGATTGAGAAAAAGCACTTTTTTAGCAAAATCGGTCCCCCTACCAGCGGCTGTAACTCGGCGCCACCGGGTCGTTTGGATCTAAATTCTTCTTCCTGCGACCCTCGGACCTTGCCGGAGGTAATGGTGCTTGATTCAGGGCCAGAAAAGCCACAAGCGCCCGGCATTTCCTGTCACCAGTTGACCCGCGTTTCGAAAATTGCCTTTTTTGCCTAACTTGAACCCTTCGCCAAACGGCCAAAACGGATCGGTTTCTCAAAATTCGAAATGCCATCTGGATCGTTTTTCAATGGGGTTCACAAATGTGCAGTCGGATTGGGATTTCGTCGAAATTCATTTTTCGCGATTCTTTTTCTGGATCCTGGAATTCTGCAACAATTTCCAAAAACGGAACCTGCATCGTTGTAGGCCCGGGCCTGCAGTGCACCGATGTGGGGTCCGTTGGTCCCCACTGTTGCCGAAGAGCTCCTCTCCTGCAGCAAAGTTCCCTGCCATTTAATTGTGGCTTTTTACGATTGGGCGCGGCGGGGCCCCTCCCCCACCGCACGCACGGGAGGGAGCGCGGCAGAGGGCCGCGGGTGCAACAAGGCCCGTGGTTCGCCCGGCCCGCCCACCCGCTGCAAGATGTGCGCACACAAAGTAATATAGTAATATGGATCAATACAGTGATGGGACATCAAAGGCAAAGAAACTTTCTAGCGCAATTGCTTTCCTGCCATTGACCCATATGTGCATCGGCATAATGACATAACCACACATTACTGTTCAACATCAATGTATGCATTTAAACAGAAAGCCTCTTCCATGTTTTGTACTGCCACAACCTCTCCCTGCAACCAAACAATACAGTGGTTCGGGCCATACATACCTTTAACAAAGTTGTCACATTCCATCCCTTGGTTATGTTGTATTTTTATTTGTTTATACACTTGTTCCGACGTATATGCCCATGAGCAGAATTAACACATTAGAAACATCTGAGTTCCTCTATACGTGCACGAACAGTTGTACAAATGGTTCTAGCCAAATCAAATGCAATGGAATAAATTTTTTTGGGCCACCTTTGACATTAGTGCTTTGGCTAGGCTTGGGAAGGTCTCGCTACGCTCACCCTCCCCAAGCCTAGGGCTGATTTTTTATTACCGTCATTCGTCGAGACTGCTATACAATTTGTACACCCCTTTTGTTTTAATTGCCGAAATTCCCATGCCGAAAGCTCCCCCGCAAGACCTCTTCAACCACCGGTTGAGTTATCCCACATATGTACAGCGTTCGTTTACATGCAATCAATCAACTCTATGATTTGCAGGGGGACCTACATTTCGGTGCCCATGATGTTCGCGAAATGAGGCCTCAAAAATCGGAATTCGCGAATGATTTTTTTCCCGGTGCAGCAATTGTTCATTTTGTTCCACTCTTAATGCTAGCCAACAACAACAGCCCTTTGCTTCCTACTGCGTCGTTTTCAATTTCAACCGGCCCACATGGTTACCGCGCGTTACGTCATCCCTAGATCCATGCTCCACAGCTTGTACCGTACATTGCAACTTCCTGGAAACACCCAACTCAGAATACGACCTGATTATGGCGCTTGACCGGGAGAGAGACCATGCCTTCTCAGTTCTTGTGGTGCGCTGTACGGAGCCACATTTGCTTCGTTCCACGGGCGAACTCCACGTCATCACAGAAGAGGAAATTTCAACAATCCTTGTAAAATATGTGAAAACAACGTCAAGTTGTAGCACAAAAAAAGTTACTGTTTGGCGTAATTTTTGCGACCAACCTTCGAAGCTCCCGAATATCAACCCCCGTTCATTTTGTTCTACATCTCTCAAAGATTGTTGTGCGCTTCGTCCCGAGGCCTAACTCAAGAACATGTCCAAATGCCGCCCAAAACACGCCACTGCGCAACTTCAAACAGTTGCAAAATGTCAACCCCCCAACGCACCAACCACCTACAATATATCTTCTCACCAACCCGAATACCTGCCTCACATTTGCTATGCACCACAAAGGACCCCGATAAAAAGAGTTTGAAGGCAGATGGTTCCGGGGTTACTTGCACTAACACTTGGAGGGAGACCCATGATGGCCAAAAAAGGCAGCCAGTTTTCGCTAATGACATCATGCTTCAAAGACCCTCACAAGACAGCCCCCGTTCTATTTCCATGCGAAAGCACGCACAAAACCCCATAGTACAAATCAAAGGGCAGCAGTAGAGCTTCGATTCGGTCGGGAGCTGGCTATATATTTCAACGCCGTATTCGTGCAGCGCCAAATTGCGTAAGGTCCACAATTGAAAATATGCACTTTTCTACCAAAATTGGTCTCACTCGAACCACCGTAACTTGACGCCACCGGGTCGTTTTGGCCCAAATTTTTTTTCCGCGAGCCTTGGACCGGGCCGGAGGTAACTGTGCTTGATTTCGGGCCAGATGATCCACAGGCCCACGGCAATTTCTGTCACCAGTTGACCCGCGCTCCGAAAATTGCCGTTCTCCCCCAACTTGCACCTTTCGTTAAACGGCCAAAACGGATCGGTTTTTCGAAATTCCAAATGCCATATGGATCGTTTCTCAATGCCGTTCACAAATCTGCAGTGGGATTCCGATTTCGCGAAAATTCATTTTTCGCGATTATTTTTCGGGATCCTAGGAATCTGCGACATTTTTCAAAAAGGGCTCCACTAACCTTGTTGCCCTTGACCTGCCATCCACCGATGTGAGGTCCGTCGGGTCCCACCATCGCTGTTTGCCTCTACTGCAGCAGAAAGGATTCTGGGCCCATAATATGTAGGGGACGACCATCTGGCGCGGCGGGGCCCCTCCCCCACCGCGGGCACGGGAGGGAGCGCGGCATACTGCCGCACAAGCAACAAGGCCCGTGGTTCGCCCGGCCCGCCCACCCGCTGCAAGCTGTGCAAAGATGGTCCTTCCGGGTCACGTAACGCCGGCCAAGGGTGGGAGGTTTGGAAACACCTTCTTTTAGATGGAAAACATGAACGGAAGATATGTCACCACACGCTGGCATGCACACAAAAACATAACTCCAAATACTTCAAATAGCACGCTTACAACGGCATTGATATAATGCAACCTGCAAGTATGTTGATACTCATCTACAATACAACAGAAAATGTCAACCACAACTCATTTTGAGCCAGACGATTTACACACCTTTGCCCCTTGAGCCAACCATATTATTTTTTTCCTTTGAAATTTTTCCACCATCAACAAATCTATGCTACCGACAGACGATAGACCCATGAAACAATTTTGTACACTTTTTTGAACTAAAAGTCTTCTACATCACAAAGTGTTCATTGGAAAATACATATTGATACATATGATATAAAATATCGCGACGTGCGTCATCAAATATTCAGAACACATCACATACGCCTTGTATGAATGAATTTACATGCAGAATTACCCTTAGACATTCTTGTCCACAAACCACACAACTTCTCTGCGTGTTAAACAACGCTTCAAACCCCGCCTGTAAAAATGACTACTTCATTTTCATACACCATTGCGAAACAAAATAGATTTGCAAGTTGCTTCGATTCTACATCTTAAGTGGAATGTGAAACAAAATAACCATCTGCATTTTCTCAAAAAGTGAAAAACAAAACAGCCAAACAAACAAAAGCTTTTCATACCAAACCACCGAAAACCACTAACAAAACCAAACGTCTTAGGATACATCAACACACAACCGGTCTGAAAAATGTGCTGCACGCTGCTCTGCTGCACGCCCTTCGTCAAATGTGCATAGATTCTTCGTAAAGACACAAGGAAAAGCCTGCATACACACCACCATCCACAACTTGAACAATGCAGAATATTTGGCCACAATGCACAATAATCGGCCGGCATCAAGCAATGATAGTAGCGATCAATCACAAGTTAGTACAACGGGCAACCAATCAACCGCTTGGCTACTGTTTACCGTACAAGCCAAAGATTGCGGTAATCCTCTTGTTTCAATCCTTTCAATCTCCAAATATATACACAAGACTACGCATGAAACGGCAAGACTCAAGTCTAGTACCTACTGTACATGCCATGAGAAAGAATAGCAACATCGTTATTTAACGTATGTTTCAGAAGCCACTCTTTTCAGAAGCCACCCAGGCAGTCAACACCTAACCTCTACATAACCTTCTGAATGCAATGTGATGAATCAATGACACCCACCGTACCCTTTTACTAGTACGGACATCCATGATGACCGAACAACAGTCTGAGTAAAAGAAGAAAATAAAGAAAAAAAGAACGTGAAGCAAGACATCGTTACACTTGGCAATACTCAGGACAAGCACCAAATACCTCCGGAGCAGCCCTGAGCATTGCAGTATGAACAACATCATTTGCATCACATTTCCTGTACCATGAACTGGTTACAGAACGACAAAAACACGAAATACGAAAGTCACCCGAACTAAAACCTGAAAACAATTTACTGGTCTGTGTTACAACTTGTACAGCAAATGCCATCTTCTCTCAGTGCACATACAAAGCCAACTGTACAAAGTTTGCATGGTGCACCGACATTGCGGCACGGTTGGTGCAACCACCACTTGCCAAACCAGGCATCTCAAAAACAAAAAAAAAAAAACGCCGCTATCGCAACATTATGAACTGCCACAAAATCCATTGGGTTCACTCATCTGCGCCCATGATGACCATTAGGATGTTGCCACAATCTACTGGGCTCCAGATCTTTTGGGTGCTGTATCACCACCAGTTCCAGATGCTTTCAAGGTACCACCCGTCGGTGCAGATGTAGGCTTCCGACCTGCATGTCCTCCTTTGCCTCCTTTGGGTCCTGCATCATCTTGACCATGTGCTCCCTCAGCTCCTTGCGCTCCGGGAGTGTCTTTGGCAACAGGTTGCGGCGCTACTCCAGAGCTTCCCGAGCCATCGGCACGGAATGCATCACCGTCACCATCATCACCCCAAATTGGGGCACCTCCACAATCATCGAAGCCATCTGACACACCAAAACGAACCACATGAATGGCGGTAGCTTTGTCGGTATGGGGACGCCACCACCTGACGATCCAAATCTTCCGATTTTTCCAAGGACCGGTGGCCAGGTACACCTCTTCCTCGTTGGGCGCAAGTGCATAGGATCCTCGGTCTTTACGAATGAATCCCAACAACCTCTCCCTGCAGTAATGACCCTCCAAGATTGCATCCAACTCTCGTCCAGCCACATCCTCCAAGACCATTGTAAACTTAATAGACCAGGAGGACTGCATTGCAGCACCGCATCCCCTCGGGCACGCTTGGTTCATATCGCGGAACTTCTCCAAACCCAAGCAAAACCAAGACGTGCAGCAAGGGTGAACCTTTACGGTACTGTAATCCGCTGTCTCGGCAACAGTCAATCCGCGCATAAACAGCGGATATAACATATCGATTTCCGGGTCCGGCATAGGAAACGTGGTTTTCATTTGCACTCCAGCGTCAAGGAAGTACCTCTGGAGCATCTCCTTGTCCTTCGAAATGTGATCCTGCTCTGTTGCCAAACTTTGTCCTTCGTCGAACGCAGAAGAGACCATTTGTGCATTAGGTATCATCCGCCACGCAGGTACAGCTACTCCCCCAAACGGAGACTTAAATACCATACTCAGGCATCCCAACCACTCGTTGTTTCCCTTTTTTGTGAGCGGTATCATGCAAAATGGCGAACCAAGACAAAACACACGATCCCAACTCATGTACCTACTCTTGGCTTTGTCTCCGGCCACAACTCCCGCTCCTTGCGCGAACACCGACAACTCACCAACGGTTGCCATCTCCAACGGCATAGTAATGCCCTCGCCGCGTGTATCTCCCAAAAAGATCATGGATGCGAACTCTTTCGCTTCCGGCTCCTTCAGAGGTCCAAACCTATAAGCAATGCGGCAAGATATTGAACATGCAAGCACCGCCATATACATGCAAACCCGCATTAACCCATACGACATTTTCGTCAAAGTCAAACAATCAAGTTCATCGTGTGCCATACACACAGAAGCTCCCTGACAAACGAATAGAGTGGTGCAACATTACCACGCGACTATCTGCCACATCTCTACCAACACTAGCCCAGCATCATTTTCCTGCCACTACCATGCATGTTTACAAGCGGATACTTCATCTTCTTCGCATCAGGTGTCTTCGCACTAAGTCGAGCGGGGCCAAACTTCACCACCTCCTTTTTCACAGAGATATGCACCGGGAAAACTGTCATCCGCCCAATACCGCGATACCCATCTTTCAACTCTTGAGCTGTCACCTCTTTCTTGTCCTTGGCCCGTTCAACTTGTTGAGCAATATTGCGTGTTGCTTGGCGGGCCGGTCTTGCAGACGATGACATGGTGGGATATTAGCAACCTTCAAAGAAGCAAGTCAACACGCATTCATACCAAACCATCACAAGTGCCACATAGTGATACCCGTCATGCACATCTGCAAGCGATCATTCCAAACATCAGCCACCTTGCACTATGGTCACTCTATGCGAATCCTAGATCCAAATAAGGTAAAGCACGCAATTTGACCCTCCCATACACTTCACAATCACTGTGCCCACTAACAACTACCAACCAAACACAGCGCGTCAAATGCCAATTTTCACCACGCAAGGAAGTGCGCAGTTTCGTCTTCATATAGACCTCCAAACTACTATGGCTTTTGAACCCTACTAACTAAACACAGCACATCCGATGCCAATGTTTCCCATTGTCGCTGTATGCGAATCTTACATCCTATTACTGCGAAGCGCACAATTTCCTCTTCACATAGACTTCTAACTCATTATGCCTACGGACACCTACCACCAAAGCAAAGGGCTGCAAATGCCAATACCACGTCGAGTCAACCCGAAATGAGCAGCATGGAAAGACTTGAAATGTTATTAGATACATATATGGTAGCAAATAAACGAACACATTACTCCATGTTTCAGACAATCTCTGTACCTAGCTAATAGGACATTACATAAAACAGCTCCAACATGTTCGGAATCACAACAGCCGCACCATCCTAAACAACGGGATACACAACAATACATACTCTGCTTTTTGCTACATGAATAATAAAAATCAGACCGTAAAGGCATATCATGGCGCAAAAACTCAGAAGATAGACCATCCATCATTGTACATAATCAAAATTACAAATGAAATGCAACATGTCCGACAGTACTAGATATACACAACCAAAAGAGCACATACAAGTTTTCACCTCTACATAGTAAGCGAAACAGATTGAGTATATGTACTAGATGCACTGGATGCATCCTACACACAACCAAAAGAACACATACAAGTTTTCCCCTCTACATAGTAAGTGAAACAAATTGAGTATATTGTTTCAAGCTGTTCAAGGTTGTCCATCAACGGTCCACGTGCATATCAATTTAAACCAAGTCATCTTCTAACCATGCACCATGTAACAGCATTCCTTCTTCAATGAGAAACCTTGCCGCAGAACCCTACACAGTAAATGTATTCCTCCCCCCGATTGGTTTTGCATGTTTCTTTTCCATAATACATTCCATTTTAAGCATCTTTCTGAACACTACATTTCATGCAACAGCAATCAATCCTAAACGAAGAACATCAAGAACGCGCATTAAAAACAATTCCATCGCACTACCTAAACCCGACATATATCATTCTCCATCATTCACGGCATGTGTTACATGGAACCTGCCAACAACAATGCAGTCACCCATGACTCATTGAGTGAATTGGTGCAACTTGATACCCTCCCTCTCATGAGTCTCAAACCATTTTCTTGCCGAAGCAAATGCATATAATGGGTCATAACGCAGACCTCCCTAGCTATGTTGTAACATTAGCCCATATATGCACATCTCTTACCATCATTCTTCAAAAATACTTTAGTTGAAAGAAGCACCTACAACAGAAAGACATGAACCTATTTCCAAACCATTCCATATATGTAAGGAGCCACTGCAATTCCTAGCATTTCCCACCATCACACTTGCACGTCACATTGGCCCTAGAGGTACCCACAGCCAAAAACTCTTACCTACTTGTGAAAAACCTGTGTTTGAAGTCTGCTTTCCATTTCATATATGCAATGCACTCCTGCAGTCAATAGCATCCAAAACAGTTGAACCTTGAGGGGTAGCTACCATCAACAACACTTCACCGAATGGCAAAATACCTCACACATACAAGCAACATCGCCAACAATTCTCACAATGAGATGTGCACGCGATCTCAGCCCTTAGGAGGGTACACAGCCAATAGACTCTCACCCGCAAAGAAGTGAAAGCATCGACCTTGAGTTCAGCATTCCATTTCATATGTACAATAACTGCGCCCTTGTCAGCAAAGTATATTTCAGTTCAACACGCGGCAATACCAGTGGCCTATCGTGCATGCCTACACATAATAATACGAAAGCAACTTTACTAACCTCCAAACACAGAACATACGTCGCAAATTTGCACAAACGACAGGCCATACTTTTCCGCGCTGCTGGCCACCCCTGCAGCATATATACAACCAATGCCATGACAAATGCACAAAAAAAATTGTGTTTTTATGTACAATACATGTGCGACCATCGTTGCGCACATCTTGACCCAACCCGGCATCACTGCGAAACATCTTGACTCTTCACGGAGAAACTGTCCTCACAAAAAACCAAAAAAAAAGTTCCACTTGGTCGATTGGTCGATGGGAGGCTTGGAGGGATTCCGCTGCGCTCCACCCTCCAAGCCTCGCACAGCTGGCTGTCATGCATGAACACCCATGAAGTCATGCAACGCAACGTTTCAAGGAGGTGTCAAAGGTTTTACGAGAACAGAGTGCACATTCAAAGGTACTCTCACCACATCTATGGCAACACACTCAAACAAACCATCACCCAACACTAACAAACAGACAAAAAACAATTTGCTACACAGAGGTGCCTCAACCATGCCTAGAAAAGCCCCCTTAGCCAATGCAAAGGTTTCACAGACATCATGACTCATATTATATACAACCCAAGACAAGCTACACGGATGGACCTCAAATGTATGTACAAAAACCCCCTCAGGCAAGAAGTATGTTCAAGAGACAGCATGATGCAGACTCATTGCATCATGAATAATTATTTAATGCTTATCACTGCTGTGTAGGTGAAAAATTGGAGCTCGCACAACCACGTCGAGCTAACTTCTTCAAAACGTTTTACGGCCCCCGTGGACAGTTAGAATATCCATCACCACAGTTAAAAAGCAAAAAAAAGGTACCTGATAAAGAACGACAAACATATCTAACTAACAGAAGGCAGAACAACTTTCTTATTGAATTGGGGAAAAAAACAAAGAGCAGTACATGGCACACTACCTACCAGACTCTCCCAAGTGGTTCAGATGAGGGGAAATCAATGAAAAAAGTCTCCTCCCCGCTGGGTCCGGAGGACATCGAAGTTGGTATCCATGGCTACAAGGCGGAGTTCAAACTTGAACTTCTCATTCCGCTTCCAAACAAGGTCCGCAAGTAACAAGATGTTGTCATGTAGAGATCGCCAACCCCGGCCACGACGTTGTTGATGCTGCCCCGCTGACTCGATCTCTTTCTTGACCCAATGATGAGCCACTTTCGCTTGCTCATGGCCGACCTTGGTGTTCGGAAAAATACTAGCATACGCTGCTAGCAACCAATCCGTCCGGCCGCGACAACACTTGCTTGCAAGAGAAGTATTGCTGTTCTGCTGGGCCTGCCGGCGCTCCACATTCTCAGAATATCCGAAATAAGTTTGATAGGGCCAGTGTTCATGCTGCAGTAGGTAGACGGCCATGTGTCCCTCTGGCGGCGGAGGCAAGTTGCCGATCGTACGGCAAGGCCGCGAAAGCAGCTCCCGCACATGCACAGGCAACAATGGTGGATCAAGCTTGCCACCGCCTGCCTTGAGCAAGTCAGTTTGGTCCAACCACGCATCAATCACCGCAAGGTCAGGGTCCGGCCGTGCTAATAGAAAGTCCAGCACCTCCTCTTCATAGGTCATGAGCCAAACCTCCCGCAGATAATGCACTCGCGTTACCAACATGTAGAACATACCGCGGTCCCACATCCGACGACTAGTGAAGCGGTACCCAGAACCCCAAGGCTAGGTTAGGGCATACAACCGGTCTCCGGTCCACTAACCCCATGTACGGAAGGGAAGACCGGTCTCCGGTCCACTAACCCCATGTACGGAAGGCGCCCGTTGACGCCCGGTGCGAGCCCGGCGGGAGCGTGTTCCGTGCCGTAAAGCCCCGCATCGGCAACCGATGCACTGCCAGCGGAGATTTGTATATCAGAACATCAGGAATCAACAGGGTTTTATTTTCATATTGTTTCCGTCAATTTTTACGCTTCCGTTCTGATATTCACTGTTTTGACTGCTGGCGGTTGGATCGCGACTTTACCTTAACCGCCAGTCTAACTGTTTATAATGGAAATTTTAACGCTATCCGTGACGAAGGCTCTAAAGTCTTCAGGAATTGCGTTGATGCATCCGCAATTTTCACATTCTACACTCGCAACCTTAATCCGAATTTTTCAGGATGTCGAAATCGGATTTTCGACTTCGACATCCCCGCACTTGATTTGACCTCTTTCGAGTGGACCTACGTGCTTCCCTATGCACGAATCAACTTTCCTTTTATCCTTCCCTCCATTTGTCTTAAAGATATGGGCAAAACAAAGTTGATTCGTGAGGCCACTTGTGAAGGTCATATCTCGTGTTGCTTGCGAGGAGTGACAATAAGGAAACGTGGGATGTATTCACAATACTCCCGACGTAATTTAGGAAGCATCATATGCCTTGCGTCTCCACACGTGCGCGCTAGTGTAATGGATCATGGTCAAGAGGGTAGAGTTTGCGTTATAACTCTTTGGCCATGATATTGCGTGCGTTAAGATAACTTTCGAGTGTAGCGCGCAAGTGTTGGTGTTGCATAGGAACTCTCCTTGAGTTCCTATGAGCGATTGTCACAAAGTTATGCCCTTGGGGGGGCATGACATATCGTGGGGGGAGCTACCTTTTTGGGCAATATGGAGTATGTGCCTTGTGTTGTGTTGGGTGCCCATTTGGCGGGTCCATCGCTCCAAGCCAACATGACATATGGTGGGGGGAGCTACCTTTTTGGGCAATATGGAGTATGTGCCTTGTGTTGTGTTGGGTGCCCATTTGGCGGGTCCATCGCTCCAAGCCAAGACCGCCAATGGACCTCATATTGTGCAAGCCCCTTCTCCATACTCCCTACAATCAATTGCAAGCCCAACCTTCGTGGAGGGAAGCTTGTGTGACGATCCCGAAGCGATGCGTTGGGAGCAAGGTGTGTGTTTTGCAATTTTCCATATTTTCATGTGCCCACTTGGAGAGTAGCGCTCGTAACCTTTCAAAGCGCCCCAAGTGGAGCACATACGTGGAATCGAAGGTCATTGGTGTCAAGTCATTGTGTTTGGAAGGATTAGTTGATTGCACGATCCAAGCCAAAGATACTATAATATAATTGTGCGCCTTTCAAGGCACTTTTGTGTGTCTTTGTGCCAATTTTGCCGTTTTTGGCCCGTCATGATGTCAAGTGGCGACCTTGTATCTCACCGTTGCGCTCAATTGACATCATGACCCAAGTATGTTGTGAGGGTTCATACTTCGGTGCCCAACATATCTTGGACCCGGCGAATAACTCCTCCTGGGCTTGGCATACCGTGGCCGCCATGTTGGCGATTTGGGACTATCCCAAATCATGGGCTCACTTGGCGACCCTGCCATTCTGAAAACCGGAAGAGTTGGGCGACGCAGCAAAAGATATGTTGGACACATATGACTTGATACCAATCCTATGGCACACTCCGGTCCAAGTCGGGCATGTGCCTTATTTGCCCTAACCATGAGTGTGCGCATTTTTGGTCATTTTGAGGAATTTTCCACTTTTGCTGCCCGCCGTGCACCATGTTGAGCCCACCGGTGCACGCCGGACGCATGGACCAATGGACCATATATGACATGGGTGTTATGCATAATGGTCCCCATGGTTCACACACCACGTGGGCGAAGCGGAGCAACCTTCGTTAAGGCGCTAGCCCAAAGTGAGTGTGGGCAATTTTACCATTTTGGCATTTGTGGACCAAATTGGGATCGTCACCACGCCGAGTGGCATGGAGATCTTTGAGAGCCAAGGGCACGGAAGTCTCTGTTGGACTCCCGGTGGATCGCGTATGGAATGGCAGATCCGATCTCCAAGCTGGCGTGGAGATATACTATTGGAAGCACCCCGAATTTTGGCTCATTTCGAGCAGCCAAAATGACCCCATTTTGGGACCCCAATTTCCCCCTTCCGTGTGGTCAATTGGCGGCCCCATTTCTCTATGCCCACAGGGAGCCCGGACCTAATTCTAAATTGTACACTCAGATATGAGTCCTAGGTCCTGCCTCCTAACCTCTGAGCCATTGGGCTTGCCCTGGCCGGGCAAGCCGCGCGTGGGAATGACGCCAATTTTGGTCATTTTGGCATCATGACCCCACTTGACGAACACGTGGTGCCCTGATGCCGGGACCTCAGAGGGAACCAAGTTGGGTGGGGCTTTCAGGGAGTTCGTACACGAAGGGCATAGGGTCAGTTGCCTCGTCCCTACCTCTGGCGGGTCCGGACGAGGGGTCAATTTTGGAGATTTTGGAGCTAATATCAGTTTGGGCTGAAACAGCCCATTTTCAGCTACCAACTCCTGAGGGATAATGGCGGGGCCATATCTCTAGCTCAGAGATGAGTTGGGACCTGCCGTTGAGGGAGCATAGGGAGCCACTGTCGGTTGGCCTTGGAGCTGCTTGATTTTCCAGGAACTCGCCTGTGGCTTGGCGGGACACCTCCCCCATTGGCAGGGTTTCAGGGTCCGGACTGAGCAGGGCATGGGTTGTGTTTGAGCCCCCGCCCCCACCAGCCGCTGAGAGGGTCGGACCTGGGATTGGGATATGAGTTGGGACTGAGTGTCTATTGTCCTGTGATGCGCTTACCCCAGTCCAGTCTTAACCCCATGTGTACATATCCTGATGTGTTGCTGTACATACTTTCGTTCCCTTGTTGCAGAGTGGCAAGGATCCTGAAACGCTTTGTCACATGACATGAGCGCATTGATGCCCCTGTGAGCGTAGTGCTTTGCCTGCCTGCTCACTTGCGCGTGTCCACCGCAGCGTCCCGTGGCCGGCCCCCCACGGGAACGCGTCAAAAGCGTTTCACCGCCGCGGGGTTACCCAGCCCTCGCGTGCCACTCGGGGCCACCAACCCCGAGCAGCGCGGCGCAGCGGCTCGCAGCTCGCAGCTCGCAGCGCAGCGCAGCGCAGCAACTCGCAGCGCAGCGCAGCGGCTCGTAGCGCCGCCCAGCGACAGCGCCGAGTTCGTCACGGAGCCCGCAGCGCCGTCCAGAGCATCGCCCTGACCGCGCCGCGACCGTGAAGGAGGTTCACAGACCAGACCCATCGGCCGACCAGCAAGGCCGCGTCAACCACCTCCACAACCACCGGCTGACCAGCACCAGCCGCACTTCCAATCCAGTGCTGCAGCACCCGCATCAACAACCACCACCAGTCCGTTGAGTGGAGCGAGTGCATACCAAGGACCTCAAGATCAACTACGCCCCCGCTGCCATGGTGAATTGGCAAGAAGCGGGTAAGACGTGGCCGCAGCCCCACCCCCATGCGGCGCGCCTACTGCGCGGGTTGCTGTGGGACCAGCACTACCGCCACAGCAATCCCCAGTGCGAAGGCGGCATGCCCGGGAGCTTCGAGCTCCGCGAGGACATGGGGGAGGACCGCCTGCGGGCAGTGGAGGAGTGGCTGCGGGCGGAAGGGTACGAGTACCGCTTCCGCCGCAAGCGCTGGAGGACCTGGACCCGCCCGGACAGGCCCGGCGAAGGGTTGCGCCCCGACGGGATCGAGGAGGACGAGACCCCCAACGAGTACCCGTCGGGCGCCTCGATCAATGTCTCCATGTGGGACATGATCGAGAAGGAGTTCCCGGCGTTGGGGAACGAGCGCAGGCTGCAGGGCAGCAGCAGCGCGTCTCCTGGGAAGGAGAAGCGTTCCGCCGGGGACAGGAAGCGGGACAGGAAGTGGCGGGAGTACCAGGAGTACGTGGCCGCCGAAGCCGCCCAAGGCGCCAGGGGCGGAACCCCAGCCCACGGCCCCCAACGGGCCAATGGTGGTCACCACCCCGGCCACGCCACCCTTGGTGACTTCATGGAAGTCGCCAAGCAGACCAGGGCCAAGCCCCGTCCGCTGCTTTTGAGGCCCCAGCAGGCCCCAGCAGGCCCCAGCAGCGACGTGGAGTCGGCCCACCGCGGGAGGATGCCGGCCGACCAGGCCAGCTCCAGCAGCAGCGCCGCTCCCGCTCAAAGGGACGTTGGGCGCGCCTGTGAGCGCGTCTGTGGGGTGCCCTGCAACCTTCGGGTTGCCCGGCAACGGGCCACGCAGCGGAACGCTGCTGTGGAGGGCGCCGTCGGCATCGCCCATGAGGAGGCCACCGAGTGGGGCAGAGGCATGGACTACCACGCCTCGAAAGTGGCAGCCATCGCGGCCGGTCTCACGGCTGCGGCCGCCCATGAGGCAGTGGCTGCCCGGATCAGGGCAACCGACGAGGAAGCCCGCCGGAAGCAGGAGGCCATTGCCTGCAAGGAGGCCGAGGTGAAGGCGCTGGAAGAGGCGCTTGCCCAAGGGAGGGCAAAGAAGGAGGCGGAGGAAAGGGCCCACGCCGAAGCGACGGCTAAGGCCCAGGAGAACACCACCAAGAAGGACGCCATCTAGGACACGCGACGGAAGGTCGCTGAGGAGAGGGCCAAGACGGAGGCGGAGCTTGCGACGTTGGAAGCGGAGAAGGCTCGGCTGCAGCGGACCCGGGAAGCCGAAGCGGCTCGTGCCCGGGAGGAAGCTGAAGCGCGAGCTGCCGCAGCCACGGCCGCCGCAATGGAGGAGGCAGAGGCCAAACTCCGCCGCGAGACTCCCCCGGGAGGATCACGAGTGGAGACCCTTCGAAAGCTTTTCGAAGGGGACGCCTCCTCCAAGATGACGCTGGATGAGGCGGACACGGGCAGCAGTGGGAGCAGTGGCCCCACCGCCCATCGACGGAGGAAGGGCAAAGGGAAGACCCCCGAGAGGCCGCGGAGGCCAGCGGATGGACACCCTGACGACAGTGACCCCTTCTTCACCGCCAGTGACGGGGATGAACGAGGCCGCCGACATCGCCAAGTGGTGGCTTGGACGGGCGGAGGCGGCGGAGACGTCCCCATGGAACCGGAAGGTGAGGATGAGGATCTCCCTCCTCCCTACCGGAGCTCGGAGTCTTCCGAGACCGAGACGCCCAAGTGGGGCGACATGGACGAGGATGACGACATGGACTTCGGCATCACGAAGAAGCGCCCATCCTCGGACCCACCGAGGCGACCCGGCGGAGGCCCACCGGGACCCCCTGGCGGAGGACCATCAGGACCCCCTGGAGGACGCCCACCAATCGGACCTCCTGGAGGCGGACCACCGGGCAGGGGAGGACCCCCTGGACCGGGCGGACCCGGCGGAGGCCCTCCTGGAGGACCCCCTGGGGACCCCGACGACCCACCAGGGAACGGCGACCCGGATACCGCCTGGCGGTGGATTGTCTACCTCCGCAGGAGGGTCTTTTCCCTCGAGTGCGAGGTAGACACGGGCAAGGGCGAGATGACTCGCATCTCCAAGGTCGCCGCGCGCGCGCAGACAGAGCTGGACATCGCCAGGGCCGAGATCAGACAGCTGAACACGGTCATCAGCGGCCTGCAGCAGAGGCTGGACGCGCTGGAGGCCCGTGGGAGCGTCGGCAGCGACCACCCACCCCTGGAGTCTGGCTCGTCGGACGACGGCTGGGGACCCGGAACAGGTCCAGGCAGACCCCACGCCCCCGACGGAGCCCCCAGGAGTCGCCCCGGCGCCGGCGCCCCCTCTCTCACCGCCCCCTCTCACCACAGCGCGGGCCGCCGCAACGAGCGCGTGCCGCCCGGCAGTGGCAGTGAGGATTGGCGTGATGAGTGGCTCAGCTCGGACTACCACAACCGCCGTGCTCCACGGCGGACGCCTGTACGCCCCCGACGCCCGGCAACAGCCCCGGTGCCAATCCCAATGGCTGGAGGACGTTATGGTGGACTCAGGGATGAGGTCCCCAGAGGAGACCTGGAGTGGGATGTCGGCGAAGGTGAGGATCTGGACCTGGACCTGGAGGAGTTCGACATCAGCCCGCCGCGTGGTGTACGACGGGAGGCCGCTGAACGCAGCCGCCAGCGCCGTGATGAGGATGCGTACATGGAAGCAGTACGGCGTGAACATCTAGGTTCAGCGTACATGGAGGAATCGCGGCGTAGCCACAGGGATTCCATGGAGGAGATGGACGTGGCGGCCGTGGGAGTCCGTGCGCGAGGCCGATGGGAACCTCGGTCGACCTCGCGGCCGGCGTTCATGGTCTCTAAGGCCGCGGACGCCGCCGTGTGGGAAGACTTGAAGGACATCAAGCCCCCCATGTACGACGGCAACCCCCTCAACCTCGACCGCTTCTTGGAGAAGCTGGACGATTGGGGGCTGACCGTCACTGAAGACATGCCTCACGCGGATGCGGAGAGATATGTCTTCAGACGGTTCAGGTACCGCCTGCCGGAAGTGCTCGGAGAGCTATACTTCATGGCGACCAAGGAGGGGAAAATCAAGACCCTCAAGGAAGCCAAGAAGTGGCTCAACGAGCAGGAGCGGGTGGACGCTCCGCAGGTGGCTGCCAAGCGGTGGAAGTCCATCAAGCTTGAGCATGATGGACGGGAGATCCGCCTGCGGGATTGGCGGGACTTCCGAGGGAAATACACCCTCTACCGCCGCAACGTGGAGGACTGGAACGAGGGTGACGAGCAGGCCCGCCTGCTCTCCATGCTGCCGGAGGCATGGATCAAGAGGGTTACCAAGGACGAATCCAAGCGGGCCAAGTCCAGCCACACGGTCAAGATGATGCTCCCCAAAGAGTATCATACGAACGTGGTGGCTTGGGCGAAGAAGAACGTGGCCCGGGATGTCAAACGGCACTCCCTGCGGAACGCTCTCCTCATCACCGTCTCGGGCGATCGCGGGAAGACCGCGATGTGGCGCCTTGACGAGTGTGAGTTGAGCGGCCAGACCATCCGTCTGCAGGCCATCCCGGCGCGGATGAGCTGCGACGAGATCCTGGAGTGGGTTGGCGAGGAAGTACTCAAGGAGTACCGAAACCTCCACCACACCCGCGGGTTGAGGCCCGGCGACCGCGACGTCAACTACGTTGGCGAGGGACCTGGCGGGGAAGCTGCCATGGACCCAGCGGGAGCCGGCGGCGATGAGACTCTCGTCGACGATGACGACGACGATGAGCCCGCCGAATTGGCCGTGTGTGCCTTCGTGGCCAAAAACCTGAGCGCGGGGAGCAAGCCAGGAAACTGGAAGCCCCTGCAGCAGGATTGCAGGAAGCAGGAGAAGAGGGACCCTCGCCGCATTGGCGACCCTCCGCTGTCCTTTGGGGAGTTCATACGAGCTCACCCTCAGGGCTGTTTCGTGTGCTATGGGAGGAAGCGAGGCTTCAACCATGACCACCGTACATGCCCCGTCCACAAGGCCGACACGGAGGCTTACAAGAAGGCGCACGGGTTGAAGAAGCGTGCGCCCGCGGGTATCCGGGAAGCCAAGGTGGAGGTGGACAGGGACGAGCTCTCCAAGCTGGTGTCGCAGGGGACCAAGTTGGCCAAGGAGATCCAGGAGATCAAGAGGAACTGGGTCCCCAGGTCGGACAACAAGAACAAGGAGAACAACCAGAACAACCAGAACAAGGACAAGGACAAGAAGCCTACTCGCAGCGAAAGAAGGAAGAAGGGAGTCAACGAGGTTGATGCGGAGGAGAACACCCCTTCTTCCACAACCAACGCCCCCTAGCGGAGCCCCTGCAGCCAAGGGCCCCAGCTAGGGCGGTCGCAGGATGGTGACGTGGGAAGCGCCGAACCATCCCAGTCGGGAGTCGATAAGCACAAGGGGACTGCCGCGGGCAGAAGGCCCGGTCCGGCACCCAGTCGCGGAGGCGGGGTGAGGGCAAGTGAGGGCACGAACCCTTGCACCCGTCCGTCCTTCGCGACCAAGAATCTGTTTGATGTACTACAGGATCTATCGGAGAGTATCGGAGGATCACCCGGACCGCAGCTGGATGCTGCAGATGGGCAGCCTGAGCCCATTGTCCACGACCTGCACCAGTCGCTTGTTGAGCTTCTGAAACGGCCGGAGATCCTGAGTTTGCACGCCGTGCGCCGTGTCGGTCGCGAGCGGCAGTTGCATCTTAAGGTCCGTGCCTTATGCGGGGAAGTGGAAAAGGTTTTCGACATGTTGGTCGACACGGGAGCTCAAGTCAGCTTGGTCAAGGCTGGCCTACTTCCGCCAGAGTGTCTTACCGACAGTCGGAAACCTGTCAGGCTGAAGGTGGCGAACGGCCAGTACATGGTGGGAGGCACGAAGGAAGCGGCCATTGGGCTGCAGTTCGTGAACCATCGTGAGCTGAGCCGCCCGGACCTCGGCAAGGAAATCCTCCTGCACGGTCGCTTCTACGAGGCCGAGATGGACTGGGACATGATCGTCGGGTACGACTTCATGATGGAGACGGACTCCGGCGTTCTCCCGGCCCAGGCCTCCATGGCCCTGTACCAGGACGACCAGCTCTCGTGGCTTTCGTCACCTGAGCACCATGTGGATTGCCAATGGATCCACCCCGAACGCAATCAGCTCGAAGCGGCCGCGCTGGACACTGAGCCAACTGGTCCTGCAAACCAGGAGTACGGCGTAAGGTCGGAAGTGGCGAACCGAGTGGTCGCGGACCTGGGAGCGTCGGATGTGGCCCTGGATGCGTTCTCTTCAGGAACCTCCGCCCATCTTCGGGTATGTGAGAAGTACTGGAGCGCACAGGACTCCGCGTGGAAGAAGCACTGGGGTCCGCATCAGGGCTTAATGTGGATCCATTGCCCCCGTTGGGACATTCCAAGAGCGATAGCGAAGATTCGCAAGGACCGCTCCAAGGCAGTGCTGGTTGTTCCTATGGGATGCACCGAGGAGGAAAGTACCCGACATTGGGTAGCCTCATTGACCAACATGACCTTAAACAAGGTCGTCCTACTGGCTGGAGAGAGTGTCTATCAGGACGCTAAGGGACAGCCCATGCCACCCCAGAGATCGCCAACGGAATTCCACTAGGTGGATGGGGGCCTTGATCAGGTCGACGCCACGGACTTCGTGTGTGTCAACCGCATCATAGCGGAGCCATGGCGGCAATGCTTTGCGGTTCCCCCTGTTGACATCGGAGAATCGGAATCGGAGGACCCCCTCACTGAAGAGGAGTGGGATCTGGTTCAGGGGTATATGGATCAGCCCTTTCACGACTGGGGAAACCAGCGTGAGGGCAAGGGCCAGGACAGAGCCTGGTGGGAAGTGGACTCGATCGTCTCTGGTTCCTATGACGGGAACACCTTCGTGCAGAGGGTGCTGGACCACCTATCCAGCCAGGAAGAGCCAATCGGGGGTAACCCACCCACCTACGGCGATCTATTCCGAGGCAAAACCAGAGATGGCCCTTTGGGCTACCTGGGAAGACCACCTGAGCCGAAAGCGAGCGGAGTAGCTACCCCTCAAGTAAGCTCCGTGGTTCAAGTGCCCGGAAAAGCCAAGGCGGAGTCCGATGACTGCCCCAAGATCCAGGCATTGAGGGCCAGGCTGAAACAGAAGTATGGTGATACCTTCTTCAGCGGTAAGCCTGTGTTTCCCCCACCGGTGCGTGGACCGTATGGCGAGGCCAAGATACGACTGAAGCAGGACCCCCGTGTGTATCGGCACCGGGAGTTTGCCCTGAGAAGCGAGAGGAAGGAGGCCATGGGGAAGATCCTCCGTGACTTCATCCAGAGGGGTTGGCTCGAGCCGTGCCACTCCGAATGGGCCTCTCCGTGCTTCGTCGTCCCCAAGAAGGTGGCCGGTGAATGGCGGCTCGTGGTCAACTACCGCGGCCTGAACGCCCAAACGCAGCACGACAGCTATACGCTGCCCCTCATTGAGGACATGCTGCAAAAGCAACACCGGCGGAGGATCTTCACGGTGATTGACCTGAAACATGGTTATCATCAGATGCCTCTCGCCGAGGAGTCCCGTGCCTGCACAGCCATGAGCACCCCCCTTGGACCTCTCCAGTGGAACGTGATGCCCAATGGGCGTTACCAACGGCAATGCGGCTTTTCAGCGGATGCTGGAGAACCTGCTTGAGCCGGTGCGTGACTGTGCGGACCCCTTCGTGGACGACGTGATCATCGCGTCCGGGGACCGCAGCATGAGCTACGAGGAGCTCCTGGAGGCACATGAGAGGGACGTCACCCGAGTGCTCGACCTTCTGGTTCGGCACAAGCTCACGGGCAGCAGTGACAAGGCCACCATTGCGGTAAGCGAGGTGGTCTTCGCTGGCCACGTAGTCGGGAACGGGCAGCGAAAGCCCATACCTGGCAACGTGGCTGCGATTGAGCACTGGGAAAAGCCCAAGACGGTCTCTGAGCTACGGGCGTATCTGGGGTTCTGCAATTACTACTCGGGGTATATCAAAATGTATGCCGAGTATGCAGCCCCCATGACGACCATGCTCAAGGGCAACCGAGAGGAGACCAAGAAGGGGTCCAAGAAGGCTCTGGTCTGGACAGCTGAGTCCGACCGTGCCTTTGAGGGGATGAAGCAGGCGCTGCTATCCGCAGTGGGTCTGCACCTCGTGGATCCCGACCGAGGGTTCGTCCTGCGCACCGACGCTTCCGACTACGCCATTGGCGCACTGTTGGAGCAAGTGCTTGACGACGGTAGGCACGTGCCCGTGGCCTTTGGAGCCGAGTCCTGGCGGAAGGTCAGAGACGGACGTGGACGCCCCGTGAAAAGGAGGCGTATGCCATCGTCATGGCTCTCAGGAAATGGGCTGGGTACATAGCCCTCCATCCCGTCACCGTCTGCACCGACCATCAGAATCTGCAGTCGTGGCACAAGGAGCACGTGGACACCCCCTCAGGTCCCGCCTCCCGACGGGCAAGATGGCACGAGACCTTGGCCAAGTTCGACCTCACGGTTGTGTATATTCCTGGAAAGGATAACACCGTGGCGGACTGTCTCAGTAGGTGGGCCTATCCCGCCAGCAAGGGCATGACGGACATCTCTGCCCATGGCGATGAGGCTGAGACCGCTGAAGCCAAGAGGATCATCGAAATGGAGCGCCTGATGGAGGAGGAGGGTGCTAAATGCTTCGTCGTCATGGCTGCAGATGCCCCCCTCGCGTCGAGGGTGAGCAGAGCGGTCAGAGTACTCGCCCCTGAGGGAGCTGAGTCCGACAAGCACCTCTTCCCGGAGTCTTGCCTCCAGGACGACTGGACCGACGACTACGCCAAGTCTGAGGCCTTTGCGGCCGAGTATAGGGCTGTGACCGACCCTGATGACGGGCAGAAGTGGCCAAAGGGGCTGACCGAGGAAGATGGCAAGCTCTACCGGAATGGTAAGCTGCTAGTACCGGGGTCCCGGGTGCTCGAGCTTTGTGAAGCTTGAGACCACCACATGCTGCACCCAGGGGTCAAGAAGCAAGCTCTTGACATGCAGCGTCGGTTCGAGATCGACCATATCGTTCTCTACACCGCCATCAAGAAGGTCAGGAAGGGTTGCTCCGTCTGTCAGGCCTGCAATCCTGATAACCGGAACGTCAAGGGGGAAGCCCAATGGACCCGGGTTCCTGACCAGCCCATGGAGAGTGTGGCCATGGACGTCTTCTCCATGCCCGAAGTGCACATTGGCAAGGAGACCTTTGACTGTGTGGTTCTCTGTGTGGACCGCCACAGCGGCTACGTTGTAGCCGTTCCGGCACGCAAAAAGGGGTTGCTTGCCAAGGAAGTGGCAGTCATGATGATTCGTCATTGGCTGACAGTCTTTGACATCCCCCGCACCATTTGCAGTGACCGAGGGCCCCAGTTTACTGGTGGCTGGTTCAAGGCTATGTGTTCCCTCATGGGAATACGTCATGCCAAGAGCGTCGCCTATCTCAGCCGGTCCAACGGCCGTGCTGAAGTGGCTGGACGGCAGCTGTTCGAGAAGCTGCGCAAGATCCACATTACCAATCCACGTCGGAACTGGTTTGAGGAGATGTGGCCTGCTCTGAAGGCCCATCATGACACCCCCACTCCGGGCGGTTTGTCCCCTCACCAGATTCTGTTCGGCAGGGACCCCCTGGGTAGGGGACTTCCCTTGTCTGGTGATGGTATGGCCATGGACGCCAAGGAGTTCTTCGCGCGGCAAGAGCAAACGGCGCGGGACATCCGCCAGCAACTCGAGAAGGAGCATGCTGATCGTCAGAAGTCCGCCCCGAGCTCGACAGCGCAGAAGTTCAGGGTGGGAGACCCGGTGTGGGTGATCAGACCCCGCCCCATGGGCACCCACCGCACCAAGACCTGGTTCACACCCGGCGAGGTGGTCCGCAGGATTGGTGAGGACACCTACCGCATCAAGGTGGGTCACGGACAGTTCCGGGAGCGCCACGAGAGTCAGCTCCGTGTGCGGGAACCCGACCTCCGTGGCCAACATGTGTCCCTGAGCTATGCCGCACATGAGGCTGACTCGGACGACGATTATGCGGAGCAGGACGACTATACAGTCGAGAAGATCCTGGCTCAGCGTCCGAAAGCCTCGGCACCCGGAGGTCTGGAGTTCAAGGTTCGTTGGCGAGGCTATGGGCCGTCCCACGATACCTGGGAACCCGTCTCCTCGTTCGTGCCGCGGGTCAATACTCCCTTCATGGAGTACATCCGCAAGCACAAGACCAAGATCCACGTTTCGGACTTGGCAGCACTCACCCGGGCGATTGCAGCCAGGGGTGCCTGATCAGCGCCCTGAGCTCTCCCGTGATGTGTTTTCAGCGCTTGTGAGGTCGACGGATCGTCCCTTACTTGCTTGCTCTCTTCCATCTTTCGGTGACCAGCCATCAGAGTATACCCCCCCCTGCTGAATCCAGAGGAGGATGGCCCCTCTTTTCTTCTATTCGTCACTCCCCCCCCTGCTGAATCCTTGGGAAACCAGGTAGGGCAACTGACCTTCATATTTCTGAGCTCTTGGGGCCTTGAAGCCCATACGACGTTGCGCAACGGATGCCGCTGTCATCGGCATTGCGATTTTTGAGTGTGTGGTCTGGTCCCATGGCACTTGCGGAATCCAGACCAGTCGACGTGTGTCTCGAGACTATATATGGCCTGAACTCAGGCGTTTTCCTGTTCACCCTCCTGCATTTGCCTTATCCTAACCGGGGCGTGGTTTGGCACTCTATCCAGAGTGTGTTTACATGCCTGTTTACCCCATTTATTGCTTGTCTTTCTGCCCCCTCAGGATATGTGCGTCTGTGTGTTGCAGTGATCAGCCCATCACCCAGATGTGGACCCTTTTTCACCACGAATCAAATTACAGAGGCGCCCTGAGTCGCCGTTTACATGCTTGTACATGAGGTCCAGCCTGGACCAGTACCTACATACAGTTTCTTCTGTTTGAGTGCCTGTGATACCGTGTTGCCCTATTCGCTGTGATGTGGAGATCCTGATGGCGCCAGGCGGGAAGCCCAGTTGCCTGACTACACTCCCAGCGGTCCGCCACTGTCAGTCCCAGTGTGAGCCTACCGATTCGCAGACACACTTGCAGTCGGATGGCTGCCTCCGGTGCTCCTGACCTCGGTCAGTCTGCCTGGGAAACTGGTGGTTTGAGGAGTCGACGCCTCCGCCCACACTGCATGAGGACTCCTTCATGTATGGCCTTCGTGGTAATAGGGCGAGGGAAAAGACAGCGTTGATGCCCGATCCCTTAAGGAGGAGCTCCCTTAAGATCCCTTAAGGAGTTCGGCTGTATCACTCTGGACTCGCGTCGTATGGATATGGACATGGTGCGCCCGAGGAAGGACCCGTGGGGACTCTCCCCAGTCGGCGGGCCTTGGGAAGCTTGGGGTAGCCTGATGGATCTTTGTGGTCGCTCTCGACCTGTGGGACCACCTCGGTCGTCGTGTGTCGCCTATGTTGGCCGTGTATGCCACTGCCACTGTGGTGGTGACCGTAGCAGCCGGCACCCGGTGCGCCTGGTATGGGTTAACGGGTCCTTTGGATGCCGAACAATCGCCGCCAGGACCCGGGACTTGGTACTTGATACTATACTTGAAGTTACAAGACCCTACAGCACTATCTATACCTGAGCAGACTATACCTGTTTTACTGTGAAGTTTGGAGCCTAACCTGCGAATCAGCCTGAAGTGTGGTGTGACACCCCCCCTTCAGGAGATGGTCCTGGGTACCCGCTGCCATGCGTGGTGTTATCGAGCCCCCCCCAGGATTTGCTCTAAGGAGGGGGGTGAAGCAGTACCCAGAACCCCATGGCTAGGTTAGGGCATACAACCGGTCTCCGGTCCACTAACCCCATGTACGGAAGGGAAGACCGGTCTCCGGTCCACTAACCCCATGTACGGAAGGCGCCCGTTGACGCCCGGTGCGAGCCCAGCGGGAGCGTGTTCCGTGCCGTAAAGCCCCGCATCGGCAACCGATGCACCGCCAGCGGAGATTTGTATATCAGAACATCAGGAATCAACAGGGTTTTCTTTTCATATTGTTTCCGTCAATTTGTACGCTTCCGTTCTGATATTCACTGTTTTGACTAATGGCGGTTGGATCGCGACTTTACCGTAACCGCCACTTTAACTGTTTATAATGGAAATTCTAACGCTATCCGTGACGAAGGCTCTAAAGTCTTCAGGAATTGCGTTGATGCATCCGCAATTTTCACATTCTACACTCGCAACCTTAATCCGAATTTTTCAGGATGTCGAAATCGGATTTTCGACTTCGACATCCCCGCACTTGATTTGACCTCTTTCGAGTGGACCTACGTGCTTCCCTATGCACGAATCAACTTTACTTTTATCCTGCCCTGCATTTGTCTTAAAGATATGGGCAAAACAAAGTTGATTCGTGAGGCCACTTGTGAAGGTCATATCTCGTGTTGCTTGCGAGGAATGACAATAAGGAAACGTGGGATGTATTCACAATACTCCCGACGTAATTTAGGAAGCATCATATGCCTTGCGTCTCCACACGTGCGCACTAGTGTAATGGATCATGGTCAAGAGGGTAGAGTTTGCGTTATAACTCTTTGGCCATGATATTGCGTGCGCTAAGATAACTTTCGAGTGTAGCGCGCAAGTGTTGGTGTTGCATAGGAACTCTCCTTGAGTTCCTATGAGCGATTGACACAAAGTTATGCCCTTGGAGGGGCATGACATATCGTGGGGGGAGCTACCTTTTTGGGCAATATGGAGTATGTGCCTTGTGTTGTGTTGCGTGCCCATTTGGCGGGTCCATCGCTCCAAGCCAAGACCGCCAATGGACCTCATATTGTGCAAGCCCCTCCTCCATACTCCCTACGATCAATTGCAAGCCCAACCTTCGTGAAGGGAAGCTTGTGTGGCGATCCCGAAGCGATGCGTTGGGAGCAAGGTGTGTGTTTTGCAATTTTCCATATTTTCATGTGCCCACTTGGGAAGTAGCGCTCGTAACCTTTCAAAGCGCCCCAAGTGGAGCACATACGTGGAATCGAAGGTCATTGGTGTCAAGTCATTGTGTTTAGAAGGATTAGTTGATTGCACGATCCAAGCCAAAGATACTATAATATAATTGTGCGCCTTTCAAGGCACTTTTGTGTGTCTTTGTGCCAATTTTGCCGTTTTTGGCCCGTCATGATGTCAAGTGGCGACCTTGTATCTCAATGTTGCGCTCAATTGTCATCATGACCCAAGTATGTTGTGGGGGTACATACTTCGGTGCCCAACATATCTTGGACCCGGCGAATAACTCCTCTTGGGCTTGGCATGCCGTGGCCGCCATGTTGGCGATTTGGGACTATCCCAAATCATGGGCTCACTTGGCGACCCTGCCATTCCCAAAACCGGAAGAGTTGGGCGACGCCCAAAAGATATGTTGGACACATATGACTTGATACCAATCCTATGGCACACTTCGGTCCAAGTCAGGCATGTGCCTCATTTGCCCTAACCATGAGTGTGCGCATTTTTGGTCATTTTGAGCAATTTTCCACTTTTGCTGCCCGCCGTGCACTATGTTGAGCCCACCCGTGCACGCCGGACGCATGGACCAATGGACCATATATGACATGGGTGTTATGCATAATGGTCCCCATGGTTCACACACCACGTGGGCGAAGCGGAGCAACCTTCGTTAAGGCGCTAGCCCAAAGTGAGTGTGGGCAATTTTACCATTTTGGCATTTGTGGACCCAATTGGGATCGTCACCACGCCAAGTGGCATGGAGATCTTTGAGAGCCAAGGGCACGGAAGTCTCTGTTGGACTCCCGGTGGATCGCGTATGGAATGGCAGATCCGATCTCCAAGCCGGCGTGGAGATATACTATTGGAAGCACCCCCAATTTTGGCTCATTTCGAGCAGCCAAAATGACCCCACTTTTAGGACCCCAATTTCCCCCTTCCGTGTGGTCAATTGGCGGCCCCATTCTTCTATGCCCACAGGGAGCCCGGACCTAATTTCAAATTGTACACTCAGATATGAGTCCTAGGTCCTGCCTCCTAACCTGTGAGCCATTGGGCGTGCCCTGGCCGGGCGAGCCGCGCGTGGGAATGACGCCAATTTTGGTGATTTTGGCATCATGACCCCACTTGACGAACACGTGGTGCCCTGATGCCGGGACCTCAGAGGGAACCAAGTTGGGTGAGGCTTTCAGGGAGTTCGTACACGAAGGGCATAGGGTCAGTTGCCTCGTCCCTTCCTCTGGCGAGTCCGGACGAGGGGTCAATTTTGGAGATTTTGGAGCTAATATCAGTTTGGGCTGAAACAGCCCATTTTCAGCTACCAACTCCTGAGGGATAATGGCGGGGCCATATCTCTGGCTCAGAGATGAGTTGGGACCTGCCGTTGAGGGAGCATAGGGAGCCACTGTCGGTTGGCCTTGGACCTGCTTGATTTCCAGGAACTCGCCTGTGGCTCAGCGGGACAACTCCCCCATTGGCAGGGTTTCAGGGTCCGGACTGAGCAGGGCATGGGTTGTGTTTGAGCCCCCGCCCCCACCAGCCGCTGAGAGGGTCGGACCTGGGATTGGGATATGAGTTGGGACTGAGTGTCTATTGTCCTGTGATGCCCTTACCTCAGTCCAGTCTTAACCCCATGTGTACATATCCTGATGTGTTGCTGTACATACTTTCGTTCCCTTGTTGCAGAGTGGCAAGGATCCTGAAACGCTTTGTCACATGACATGAGCGCATTGATGCCCCTGTGAGCGTAGTGCTTTGCCTGCCTGCTCACTTGCGCGTGTCCACCGCAGCGTCCCGTGGCCGGCCCCCCACGGGAACGCGTCACTAGGATCCATCGAAAGCTCCGTCGCAACTGCACAGAGAGTCATCCCTACTCCCATGTGCAGTGTCCAACATTCAGCTGACACCAACGGGATCTGCGTGCGGGTGATCTGCCGACCCTCTGGCCCAACGATGGCCTCTGACTCAACAGGCCGGATGCGCAACGGCTTGCTCCACCGAATGGGATGCGTGAATTGCACCTCTACCCAACGAAGACCACGCTCTGGATCCGCATTAAATTGGGTCACAGGCCCAAGGGCACCTTTCACATATCCAGTCTCAACATCTCGGTTGCGCCCGCGGTACGTCACTTGTAAGCCCTTCCACACAGTTAAGAGTCTTGGGAAGTCGGTATGGGAGTCGAGCATGGTTTGCGCGCGGCTCCGACTTTTCTCTGTGAGCTCACACGCTTGATAATGCTTGACCTCCCAATCTTCAGACTGGAACACCCCCTTCTCTTCCTTGGGTATCTGAGCCGCCCGTTGCTTGTTGTATTCTGCAACATGCTTTTTGTGGGCAAAGAAGCGGACTGCACCCACAGCGTCGGGCGGAACTTGGCCAGGATGGCAATGCAGCCGAAGGAGATCCTTCAACAGCCTCATCTCTTCGGTTGTGGGCGTGATCTTCCGCAGGATGTCGTGCACCTTCGCCAACGCCGGATCCCGGCAACGCACAAGCTGCGTCAAGCGCAACGACGAGAAGAGACTCGTCGTCAACATAGACGTCATCGCCGATCTCTCACCATGTAGGCAAATTGGGCGCAACTGATAGTGGTCCCCATCCGCGAAGATGGCCAAGTTACCAAAGGGATGGCTACTCCGCCGCACCTCACGCAATAGGGTGTCCAGAGCTGATAGCAGCCGATCCGTCCAATTTCCAAACTCCCCAATAAACAAGACATCTAGCTCCTGCAGATATCGTCGGAGCACCGGATTTGCTCGGAGGCGGTTCATGGCATACTGTGCCATCCTTGCGAATGTAGAGCGGCTATCATCCTTGTGAAACCGTGCAAGTTGATGCACATGACAACCGCCACCACGGACGGCAAGGAATGCGAAGTTTGCCGTAAACTGCGTCTTGAGGCCCAACGCGCGTGAGAAGTACATGAGGGCTTGCATGAGATGTGACTTTCCTACACCCGCTGGGCCCTTTACAAGCAACGGGTTGACGTAGCGTCTAACAACCCATGCACCATCCCGCGACATATCCTCTGCGCCTGGAACCACGCCTGTCTGCCGTATGATGCGTAGCCGGTCTGCACCACAGTTGTACACTCGCACATGCTCGTTCCGCGCAGCATCCGTCATCGCAAACCCATGCACTGAAAGATGTGCCCGGACCAAAAACCCATCAGCCGTTTGTTGTGCGCCAACTGCACGAGCTGCTTCTCGCGAACGACTCACCTCTTCGCCCGCCTGTCGTGCTCTCCCCTGCATCGATGCTTCAAACTCCCGGTACCGCCTAACATGCTCTTCATCGAGTTCCCTGTCCAATACAGGCAAATAGTACCGCTCCATCGCGGTGCACGGCAAGCCAGCAGTTTCTAGCATCTCCGCAAATGCCGCTTCTGCCTTCATCAAAATCTTCCACATCAAGTTATACCCGGTGCCCCATCGACGAAGGTCAGTAACAAAGAACCTGTTCAACACCTCCGCTACATCACCATCAAGTACATTGCTCCTTCGGTCCGGCGACAAAGCCCCCTTTGCAGCGATGTATGCTCCACCGGAAAACAAGGCGGCCTCATCATCAAATGGGACCTCACTCTTAAGGGTGACATGCACCAACCATCGCAGATGTTGACTTGGTGCAACATATTTCGTAACACCAATGCCTCTGCCCCTCTTCCAATCGACGTAGTCCAAAATCTCCATAGGCGGCTCTAAAGTTCCATTCTGCCAGTGGGCACAAATAGCGGCCAAAAGCTGTGGCTTTTGCATCTTGTCCACAAACACAAGCTGCACCAAGTGAGCATATCGCTCATGGTAGAAAAATGCCATCCGTAGCCGGAAACGCTGCCCGCGCAAACTAAAGAAACCAGGATACGCCTCCCATAAACCACGTGGCAAGCCGCGCTGCGAGGGCAACGGCTCTTCGTACGGTAGAGAGTCGTTGCATTGGACCGCAATCTCGTTGCAATACTTAAACGGCACCTGACCTGCAGCACAAAGCGCAGGAGGACCCATGTTGTACTGTGCCACTCCGTCCGCACAAAGGCCCGACCTCTGGTTTCGCAACCACACCCGCAACTGCCCTAGCGATGGCTGGCAACGTGACGGAAGGTGACCAAGCCTTGAAAGAACCTCCTCCGCATCGTCGGGGCCACCAAAGACTGGACCAGTGTCTCCTTTCAAAGCAGCGTCAGGGGCCATGTGTCGGACCCGTACATATCGCTCACTTGGCATAGCCGTGCTGTAATGGATGAAGTCTACCGGCCGGACATCTCCCCGTTCCCAATCCACAACCTCCACCACCTCTACAATGGGCTCCTGTTGCAAGAGTGCTACTAGCTCGGGCTCCGGTATGCTCTGACGTGTGGAATCTGGATCCTTCCGCTTATCTCGCTTTTCCGCCATCACCCGTTTTCGCAAATGGCGGTCAATCATCTCCAATCGTGCAACTGCCTTGTCACGTGCACGGGGACGTATCAACAGCCGCTCTTCTTGCCCAGCATGATAGTGCACCAGATAAGAATTGGAGAAGTGCCCCTCGTCGCAGTGCTCCACACAAATGTGACATCCGCAATTGCAACGGTACAATGTTGCCTCTATGGGAACTGCCATAGGAAACTCAGTGCCTCGTCGCGGTAGGTACCGGCCTGCACGCAACCAATCACATAGCTTGACTTTTCCTGTGTCTGAATCTCGCCACGCAACGCCGTCCATAGCCTCCAATCGATCAGCAACATGTTCTGGAATGCTTACTTCAATCTCCAAAAACTCTCCTACACACCGGCTACGCTGCGGAAGATGACATCGATGGTGCCCTTCACTATCGGTACACGAGAAAGTGTGCACATGGACTTGGTTTTCCAATGCAAGATTTAACAAATGCCGCATTTCAACGCGCATGGCTTCCTCCAACGGCCCCAGGATCAGGTCAAAAAGGTGCGCAGTAATGCGCGCTTGCACGGCCGTTCGAGCCGCTACTCGTACGTCTGGGTCGGGGTCCAGGATCTTGTCATCAGTCCACAACTTCGCATGAGTGTGCGCTAGGTTGCCGCGCGCATTTTGGCCCCCTTGCCCTACTTGGTAATCCGTCCTACGGGCATACAACCGCACATTGCCGAAGGCACGCTCCTCGCCGAGCAAGATCCAATCGAAAAAAGTTTGTTGCGCCCTGCTCCAACAACGGCTCAAGTACGGCAGATGTGGCGCCACTTGCGCATCAGGATGCCGTACAATCCTCTGCCAAAGCTCCTTGATGCCCGGGAGACGATCGAACGCCAATGTCATGGTTACAAAGTACGCCGCAAGACTGTCTTCACAAGCATCAAGTGCTGCCAGCTCCGCAACTCCGGCTCGAGCGTCATACCCTGTCACGGGAAGACCCGGCAACAATTCGTCTCCGAACCTTGCGCTCAACTCTTTTACACTTTCCTTGTGGTGCAGCGCTCCACGAAGACCGCGTCTCACGTATGTGGCACTCGTCCCGCTTTCCATACGACGGCTACATAGCACGCTAAAGTAATAGGACCGCATGACTGGATCATAGGCTTCCGGTCCTTCAAGCCCGAGCATTTTCTCATAGATCATGCGTTCGGGGGAGACAAACCCATCTTCTTGCGCTTTGTTTGCCACGTACAGCTTCGTCGGCATACATCCACTAAAATGGCCGGACTGCGCACGCTGAGGATAGTGCCACGGCGCAAGATATGCTGGCAAGTAGTCCCAAAACAAGTCGCCCATGTCCCGTGTCCGGAATTGTACACGATCCAACAACTCGGACCACTTCTTACTTTTGCGTTGCTTAGATGATAGTATCCCACCAGGCACACTTCCCGTCAACATGTGCACCAGTCCAGACTCCAAGCGCTGATCTCGACGCCGAGGATCCTCGTCAATGTCCTCGTACTCAGCCGAACCCGTTAACATGTCTGTTGCACCATGTTCCTCGCCTTCATCCCGTGTGTCTGCCTCCTCACCACTTGCAAGGTCAACAACCCGCGCAGCAGCATCTCTACGATCTCGTTCTTCTGCACTGTCTAAATCAGATGCTTCAATATCGAAATGAATCTCTCGGTCATCTTCACTCGCAGAACAGGCGTCATCTTCATCATCGCTACCTGAACAAAGTTCTTGCTCATTTTCTCTGTAAAGATCATCCAAAATTTGCTCGTAGATGTCGTTTTGCGAAGAGATATCGGACTCATTTGCGACATCTCCAACATCATCTCCGGATACAGCTGGCTCATCCTCTTCATCAGCCCCGCCAACGCGAGTTCCAAAAGTGTTCTGAGACTCAACATCATCAACATCGATGACCAAATCAACGTCTTCACTAACCACGATGGTTGGCAAGCCTGAATGCGATGCACGGCTAGGGTGCGAGTGCACGCTTCGACCGCGCTGCTGAGCTTCATGAGCTTGTTCGAACAGCCACGGCGGATCATAAGCATCAATGTCAAATAGATCTGCAATGGAGACGGGTGCCTCGACATCTTGTCTACCTTCTTGTGATATTTGCATGTCCCCAAGCTCAACCACATCCGTCCGTACATAGAAGAGCATACTGCAAACCAATTCCTCCGGTGCGCTCACGGGCGTCACGTCAATATCATCACACTGGTACCATTGTCCCGCACCATCATGCCGTACGTAGGCAATCCAATGACCAGGCTTGGGTACCACAATGCACTGCAGCGTATACTGCACAGGTTGGTCGCCATGGACGCTCGGTACACTAATCTTTGCATCCAAGTGTACACGACGTCCTGCAATACGCGGTGCTGCGTGCGTCCCTGCAGCTTGCGGCACACTTAAAACAAGCACCGCGGGCAGCTGTTTAAAGATTGTCCTCTCGTGACACGGTTGTGGATAAGTTTCACCACGTACATGATCCCATTGCCGGCAAGCCTCCGTCTCGCACACCATTTCACCGACATGGGGTGGCAGGGGAGCATGCAGCTGCCTTAGCAAGTCGGCCACACTATCGCCTGACATACGAGGAATAGGCAACTCTAAGACTGCTGCCACATCAGGATTCTCACGCACAGCACCACAGCGCTGGCAACTTTGCTCGACAGCGGTACTAGTCAAAACCACATCCGCAAGGCAATGGTGAGCGATCACAGCGAACACATCCTCAGCAGCGATCGATGCCATGTACACAACATAACGTGTTCCCCCATCTGCGCACGATTGAGCTTCCACAAACTTGTGCCGTTCACTAACCATGATGCCCAGCGTAACATCACGGAGTTTACGTAACAGAGCAAGGGGAACCTGCTCATCGCCATCAAGCAATGACACTACTTCTCGAATGACCTCTCCAAGCATTACAGCCTAGCTTCCATGTCAACTTGTCGCGCAGTACAAATGCTATCTCAACACCACTATTTTTCAACGACACCAATTCGCAGATAGCATTTAGCAACTCTTCATCGCAATACACATCCCCAAACATGCAATTTTGCACTTTGTCAAGAAGTGCCACCGATATCTCACTGCCAGCATGTGTCACCATCACTAGCTCCCGAATAGCATCACACAACGCTGGGGGAACATGGTGCAATGCAAGAAAGCTATTCCGCAACGTTGCACAAGCAAGCACACACTGCACCAAGCTATTCAAGTAACATGTGTTGCCGACATTGCAGAGGCCTCTTGGCGTATGTTCACTTGCTACGAACGACACCTTCTCTTTTACTGTTGCTCTTCCTTCAACCTCCACAGCCATCGCGGGGCGGGACAACTTCTTCGAGAAAGTGTCAGAAGACAACTCAGGCTCAGGTGCCAACCCAATGCTCTCAACTTCCAGCGTGGCCGTGGGACTTGCTGAGGATCTTGGTGACGATGACATTGGCGTTGTCTCAACTGAACTAGTTCTCTCATAAACAACCAACACAGGTGCGGCAACGCTAGGATGCTTCACTTCGCAGATATCACGATCTACGCACCGATACCATCGGTTCCTATTCCAAACACGTAGGGTTGCAGCCCAACATTGTTCCTCAGCTACATGCTCAACATACCCTCGAAGCTCATACTGCATAGATTGATCCTCTCCATCCAATGATAGTTCCAAACTGCCCATGAGACGGACACGCCAAACACATCGTTTGTCTTTGTCCTTCTCATTCAACTCCTGTGGCGGTCTTATCGAAACCGCCAACAACGGTGACAGCACTTCGACACGCGGTTTGCCAACATGGGGACTGGTTTCATATACACGCCTCAGTGGATTAAATGTACCACAACCCGCCGTCGGACATTGCTCGCTACTCCCATAGGATCTTATAGCATGGCACAGAAGTTCACCAATGGACGGAGCACTCGTCCCCGGGTGCACGAGCGGCCAAACACAACCATCTACGACTCCAACAGCTGGTCTCACATTGTCGCAACGGCAGCACCTCTCCTCGGCCTTCACAACCACAGTGGCAATCCGGGGAAGGCATTCGTTGGCGAACATGTTCCATACCGCAGGGGCATCTATCTTGGTATCATCAACATGCCATGACGTAGTGCGCACCGGCCCATCAGCCAACTTCACGCCGTTGAGTTTCCATTCAACACATGCTTGCAAGAAGGCTCGTCGCAAAGCTCCGTACTCCTTTTTAGTGGGCAGCTTCTGGAGCAACACCAATGCCAGAACCTCTTGCAATGCACGTTGTAGCTCTAAGCTTACCGAATCATCCATCGTCTCATCCGATGCGTCCAAAGGTCTCCGCGTCATAATGCACCTCACAGCGTCCGGCACAGCAAAAACTAGTTGCAACAAGCTATTCATGTAACTTGTATCTTTGTCCCGATGCAATGCGACAGGCACCCGATCCCTTGTTTCAAGATCTGGTATTTCAAAGCTACCGTCCTCGGTTTTCTCACGCTTTGGTGCCTCCCGTGTAGAGGGGCACTCACCGGTATTCTTCCCCAGCACAGCAGCAGCCGCTCGCGGCACCGCTCGCTGCCCCGATAAGAACTCTTCTTGCTTTCTCCGCCGCTCGGCAGCCTCCTTTAGTCGCTGCGCTTCTCGATGGCCAACTGCCTGATCTGGTCCGATCGTGTACGCCTCATCCAAAACACCTTTGTCCCGTAGTTCCTTCCACCACGCGGTCAAATCCGGCCGTGTGTACACTGTGCGTGCAATCCAACCGCGACGCGACGGACCCAAAATGGCAAACCGGCCGCTGACGTCCGGTGCTCGAGGCATCATCGAAAAGAATGATGCGGATACCCCGCGGCTATCCCCTCTCACCTTCAACACCCGGAATACCAGATTACCGGGTCGATCTGGATCCCCACCATGGTAGCAAACGCGAGATGCCTTAAGCGTCATATCAACCAACCGCACAACGCCCAAGAAACCGAGGTCCACACCGTTCGCCGGCTGCAGCCACGGGTCACCCTCATCAAACTCACCATACAAAACCTCATGAGGCGGAAGGAACAGCTCTCTCGGTGGTTTCGGTGTAATGAAGTGCCACAAGTCAGGATGCTCTGGACAGAAAAAGCAAACACTGACAACCAAACCTCGTCCTTCAGAAAACCAAACACGAGTCCAAATGACAAATCCATAGAACGTGCGCCACGGCTCCTGCCATCCTTCACAAAAAAACAACCCCTTATCGGGAGGAGCCGGAAACACGCCTTTGCTTCGTTTCTGCAACGCGCCAGGACTCCCGTGATTGACCCACTCAAATTCCGCAGTACGAAGGACTTGCACGCCTGCTACTTCTTCAGGAAATAAGCTCATGCAGCACACACTACACCGCGTGTTTGCTTGTTGCCTCAACTTCTGATGTACAGCAGGAATAGACCGCACTTCTGCTCGATGCATCGGACGCACACATTGCTTTGAACTCTCCAAAGGTGCCTCCATCTTCCCAAGGCCGACTTGTTTGTGAATCCATTCGTTGACAATCTTCCAGTTTCGACGCAACTCCGGGGGCAAAAGACCCCACAAAAGTCGAACGGTGCACGGATCACGGCTAGAAAGCCAAAAGCCAAACAATGATGGCCAAGAGACCGCGCACTCCATCTCTCGACGCTTTCCCGGATGTCCTCGTCCAAAGCGCGGAATGGAATGGTAATGGAAGAACCAGCAAAAATCTTCCACACACACCCGTGGTGATATTCGCCAATACGTAGACCTTTTGGGAACCAATGCCACGTCAAAATGTCCCGCATGACCAACAAATCGTACAGGAGCCATAAGGTCGATGCCGAGCAACCTCCTTATTCGCGCTCCTGCTTCACGACCAACGACATCGGCCTGTAGGAGATCCGCTTGCACAAACGGCCGCAAAGTCCAAGGATCAATCAACGGTACATCATTGCGCCCACATAGCCGGCATAATTCCACCCCTGCTACCGAGTCCGGATGCATCCGTAGCCACGCATCATGGCTGTGCACAGTGCCAGCAAAATGCAACCGCGCAGTCAAATAGCGATTGGCATACAGCCCACGAAACTGCCGAACTTTCTTTTCGATGTCTTGCGGCATCGCATTCGGATTCATTTGTGCCCGGCGTCTCCCTATGACAGTTCAACAGATGCTACCCATGCATTTGCCGCTCTGTACAACACGCACCGAAGAAAGCAACTTGACTCTGCAATTATGTCTACATCTCAGTTGCATCCATAATCACCAACACTTTAGCATACCCGTAGATGATCCACGTCCCTGTCTTCTTCGCTCGACATCGTCATCTTCCTCATCATCGTCATCCTCTTCATAACGCTCCCAATATGCATTCATAGATTCCCAGTCCATGTCCATCCGTGATGTGTCGGACGTCCGTCCCGTCGAGCACGTCGATTCACACCCATCAGTATCTAAAACAAGGAAGAGTTTACGTACTCATAACTGACAGCTCATCACGTTGGCGGCAACCAGTGTAACATCAGTTCTCTTAACACATAAGTGCTACGTAGAATTCGCATACCGTCATGGGGACAGACGGCCGCCTCATATGCCCACTGCAACTTTTGAAAAGCCTCAGTAGCCTCGTCAACATTTCGCAGCTTATCCGGATGGACAAGCAACGACAACCGAAGATAAGCTCGGCGTACATCCGCCTCATTAGAGGTCTCATCAACATGGGACCCACCAAGTCGGAGCACCTCCCACGGATCAAAAAGCAGCACAATTTGCTTCGCCAACATTTTGCCGTCATCTGAGCGTTGATGATGCTCCGTTCTTTCCACGTCACTGATGGGGTAATTTTCACTATGTTCCATGTCACGCAGTGCAGCCGTATCTCGATCACCCTTGGCATCTTCCTCCTTTTCCATCGGTGTACCCGGCATTGTTGTACCTTGATCACACTTGGCATCCTCGTCGTGTACATGACGTTTTTCGTGTTCCTCATCGAAATGACGAAGTGTGTCCGCTATGGCAACCGTCCGATCATGCCGCCGCCTCTTGGCCCCGGCATGCTTTGGACTAAATGCTGTATCGTCCTTCTTTCTTCGTTTTCCCGGCATTTTTGACAAGTCAACCTGCACATGGTCAAAGTATTTCTAGTGTGTATTGCATTTCATAACGCACATTATACAGACACCACTTCCGTGTACCTTTCGCTACCTTTCGCTGCCATGCATCGCACGAAATTGTTGACATTCCTCGACCCTAACACCTTACCTTGGCACCCACTTAGGGCCTGAAATAACTTAGTTTCCTTGCAGCCAGCTACTACAAAATAGGGTTGTACAGTTCCATTCCTCCCTATCAAACCCATAAAGAATGGATCTCTAATAATAAAAAAAAAAGGGCGGGGGCCTTTCCATAGAAAAATTTTACTGAACAACCCTTATGCAAAGAACATAACATGCCCATCTACATGACTTTCATCAACATCATCATCATCATCATCATTTCTATGCCTCAACAACTCCTTCAGCGCGACCGGGGACCTAAAAATGTGTCGGTCTCCCTAATACCAAAAAAAAAAAAAAAAAAAAAAAAAGAGAAGTAACAGATGAAACGCATTTGCTTCCAAACATTCACCATGGTACTATGCCAGTATGGCACTATGCACGACGGCACTTCCTTTGCAAAAAACGCACATCTACCCCAGAAATCCACACTGCGCCGGTTTCCGCGGATTCGCAGGCTTCGACACGGGCAAATGAGATAACATTCATACCCGCAAAGCACCAGAAGAACTGCGCTTTTTCCTCAAACTTGCTGTTTTTCAGTCACTTTCAATGTAGAAACCTCAGTGTCCAAAGAGAAATCCGTAAGCAGCCCATCTACACGCAGTTTTGAACCTCACGACCCAGTTCGGCACGATATGTATGGACCCACTCTTATTCATGGAAAGCCAAAAATAAACGCACTTTCTCCTGATAATGCACTTTTTGCAAACCTTTTCATACAAAAACCGCCGCTTTTTCGACCGAAAACCTGCAATATGCAAACTTCCCACTTCTTCCAGCTCGGCAGCTGCCCCTTTGCAACCGAGTAACCAAAGAATATGGGAGAGCTGTCCGATTTCCACCAAAGTGCACTTTCTTGCTAACATGCACTTCTCGAAGCACTTTTCCGGACACTTTGCATGCAAAAAACCCGCAAATTTTCGGACCAAAAATCTCCCATCTGCCCATTTCCGTACATGTTCAGGGGTCAACACCTCTGTCACCGGGACCAACAACAAAATAGGATATTGGGGTACTATTCCTACGCATGAGACCCAAACCAGCACATTTTTCCCTCAAAAAACACCCTTTGTAAGAGCACTTTCAATCCACAACGTACAAATTTTCCAGCTGGACCCAAAAACAGAGGGGGATGGGGTGCCGTTCCTGTCCATGCAACCCAAAACAGGTGCATTTTCTCCCAAAGCAAGGCAGTGCTGTCCCATTGCTACCAACGAAACCTAAAACGCGCGGATTTTCACCCAAAAAATGCACTTTTTTGGGCACTTTTGATCCCAAAATCACAATGTTCGTGACCAGAAATCTGCATTCTGCCAATCTGGCCGCATTTTCATGCTTCGACACCTCCTACCCCATGACCACGACGGTTCCTACCCATGAAAACCAAAACACACGGACTTTTCCTCTCAAAATGCACTTTTTTCGGAGCACTTTTCATCCCCAAACCGCAAATTTTCCAACCAGCAATCTGCACTCCGCCCATGTGTTCGCAGTTTTAAGGGTCGAGACCCTGACCAGGGACCCTAAAACAGGGAAGTGGGGTCCCAGTCCTACCCATGAAACCCAAAACAGAAGGATTTTCCCGAAAAATTGCACTTTTTCCGGCACTTTTCATCCAAAAACCGCAAATTTTCCAACCAGAAATGTGCATTGCGCCCATCTGTTTGCATTTTCAAGGGTCCAAACCTGCTTCACCGCGACCGAGGACCCTGAAACAGGGGGGTGAGATCTTGTTCCTTCCCATGAAACCAAAAACACCCAGATTTTCGCCCGAAAGTACACTTTTTTTCTGGGCACTTTTCATCCAAAACCCGCAAGATTTCCCACCACAATCTGCATTCCGCAGTTTCAAGGGCCGATACCTGCTTCACCCCGACATTGGTACCCATGAAACCCAAAACCGGCGGATTTTCCACCAAAAATGCACTTCTGTCAGCACTTTTCATCCAAAAACCGCAAATTATCCGACCACAAATATGTGTTCCGCCCATCTGCCCGCATTTTTAAGGGCTAATGCTCACTTCACTGCGACCGGGGACCTTGTAATAAAGGGGTGGGGTCCCAATCCTACCCATGAAAACCAAAACCGGCAGATTTCACCCAAAAAATGCACTTCTCACCCAAAAAACCACAAATTTTCCAATCAGAAAACTGCATTCCGCCCATCTGCCCCCACTTTCAATCGTCACCACCTCCTCTACCGTGACCGAAGACACCCTAAAAGGGGGGTGCAGTCCCAATTCTACCCATGAAAACCACAACTGGCGGATTTTCCTCCAAAAAAAACACCTTTTGGGAGCAGTTTTCATCCCCAAAGGACAAATCTTCCGACCAACAATCTGCATTCGGCGCATATGCCCACGGTTTCAAGGGCGAACACCTACTTTACTGCGACCGGGGACCCTGAAATAGGGGATGGGGTCCCATTCCTGCCCATGAAACCCAAAACGCATCCAAAAAGCGCAAATTATCCAAACACAAATCTGCACTCCGGCAATCTGCCCACAGTTTCAGGGGTCAACACCTGCTTCAGGGGGGGGGGGGGTTCCCTACCCATGACACCCAAAAAGGGCGGATTTCACCCCAAAAAAAAAATGCACTTTTTTTGGTGCACTTTTCATCCAAAAACCGCAAATTTTCCAAACAGAAATCTGCATTCCGCCGATCTGCCCGCATTTTCAAGGGCCAACACCTACTTCACTGCAACTGGGGACGCTGAAATAGGGGGTTGGAGTCCCATTGCTACCCATGAAACTCAAAACGAAGCGGATTTTCCTCCAAAAATGCACTTTTCAACCAAACACCACAACTTTTCCAACCAGAAATCTGCATTCCACCGATCTGCAAGGGGGTTTCCGGGGTCAACACCTGCTTAGTGTGACCGGGGACCCTAAAATAGGGGGTGGAGTCCCTTTCCTACCCATGAAACCCAAAACAGAAAGATTCTCCCCAAAAAAATGCACTTCTTTCAGCACCTTCCGTCCAGAAAAAACGCAAATTATCCAAACAGAAATCTGCATACCGCCCGTCTGGCCCCCAGTTTCAAAGGCTCACACCTGCTTCACTGCGACCGGGGACCCTAGAAAAAGGGGCGGGGTCCCATTCCTGCCTATGAAACCCAAAAAACAGGCCGATCTCCCCCAGAAATGCACTTTTTTGGGGCACTTTTCATCCAAAAAAACAACAAATTTTCCAACCAGAAATCTGCATTCCACCAATCTGCCCGCAATTTCCGGTGTCAACACCTGCTTCACCGTGGCTGCGGACCCTGAAATAGGGGGGTGGGGTCCCATTCCTACCCATGAAACCCAAAACAGGCGGATTTTCCCCCCAAAATGCACTTTTTTCGGCAATTTTCAACCAAAAAACGCAAATTTTCCCAACAGAAATCTGCATTCCGCCCGTCTGTTCCCGGTTTCAAGGGCTCACACCTGCTTCACTGCGACCAGGGACCCTGAAATAGGGGGGCGGGTCGCCATTCCTGCCTATGAAACCCAAAACCAAGCGGATCTCCCCCAAAAATGCACTTTTTTGGGGCACTTTTCATCCAAAAGCGACAAATTTTCCAACTGGAAGTCTGCATTTCACCAATCTGCCCGCAGTTTCCGGGGTCAACACCTGCTTGACCATGACCGCTGACCCCGAAATAGGAGGGTGGGGTCCCATTCCTACCCATGAAACCCAGAACAGGCGGATTTTCCCCCCAAAATGCACTTTTTTCGGCACTTTTCATCCAAAAAACGCAAATTTTCCAACCAGACATCTGCATTCCGCCCGTCCGATCCCGGTTTCAAGGGCTCACACCTGCTTCACTGCCACCGGGGACCCTGAAATAGGGGGGCGGGGTGCCATTCCTGCCTATGAAACCCAAAACCAGGCGGATCTCCCCCAAAACTGCACTTTTTGGGGGCACTTTTCATCCAAAAACCACAAATTTTCCAACCAGAAGTCTGCATTCCACCAATCTGCCCGCAGTTTTCGGGGTCAACACCTGCTTCACCGTGACCGCAGACCCCAAAATAGGGGGCTGGGGTCGCATTCCTACCCATGAAACCCAAAACAGGCGGATTTTCCCCCAAAAATGCACTTTTTTCGGCACTTTTCATCCAGAAAAACGCAAATTTTCCCAACAGAAATCTGCATTCCGCCCGTCTGCCCCCGGTTTCAAGGGCTCACACCTGCTTCACTGCAACCAGGGACCCTGAAATAGGGGGGCGGGGTCCCAATCCTGCCTATGAAACCCAAAACCAGGCGGATCTCCCCCAAAAATGCACTTTTTTGGGGCACTTTTCATCCAAAAACCACAAATTTTCAAACCAGAAGTCTGCATTCCACCAATTTGCCCGCAATTTCCGGGGTCAACACCTGCTTGACCATGACCGCGGACCCCAGAATAGGGGGGTAGGGTCGCATTCCTACCCATTAAACCCCAAACAGGCGGATTTTCCCCCAAAAATGCACTTTTTTCGGCACTTTTCATCCGAGAAACGCAAATTTTCCAACCAGACATCTGCATTCCGCCCGTCTGCCCCAGGTTTAAAGGGCTCACACCTGCTTCACTGCCACCGGGTACCCTGAAATAGGGGGGCGGCGTGCCATTCCTGCCTATGAAACTCAAAAACAGGTGGATCTCCCCCAAAAATGGACTTTTTTGGGGCACTTTTCATCCAAAAACCACAAATTTTCCAACAAGAAGTCTGCATTCCACCAATCTGCCCGCAGTTTCCGGGGTCAACACCTGCTTCACCGTGTCCGCGGACCCCGAAATAGGGGGCTGGGGTCGCATTCCTACCCATGAAACCCAAAACAGGCGGAATTCCCCCCCAAAACCGCACTTTTTTCGGCACTTTTCATCCAAAAAACGCAAATTTTCCGACCAGAAATCTGCATTCCGCCCATCTGCCCCCGGTTTCAAGGGCTCACACCTGCTTCACTGCGACCGGGGACCCTGAAATAGGGGGGCGGGGTGTCATTCCTGCCTATGAAACCCAAAACCAGGCGGATCTCCCCCAAAAATGCACTTTTTTGGGGCACGTTTCATCCAAAAACCACAAATTTTCCAACCAGAAATCTGCATTTCACCAATCTGCCCGCAGTTCCCGGGGTCAACACCTGCTTCACCGCGACCGCGGACCCCAAAATAGGGGGGTGGGGTTGCATTCCTACCCATGAAACCCAAAACAGGCAGATTTCCCCCCCAAAATGCACTTTTTTCGGCACTTTTCATCCAAAAACGACAAATTTTCCAACCAGAAGTCTGCATTCCACCGATCTGCCCGCAGTTCCCGCGGTCGACACCTCCTTCACCATGACCGGGGTCCTCGAAATAGGGGGGTGGGGTCCCATTCCTACCCATGAAACCCAAAACATAAGGATTCCCCCCGAAAAAAAGCCCTTTTTGTGGCACTTTTCATCCAAAAACCACAAATTTTGCGACCAGAAATCTGCATTGCGCACATCTACCCGCAGTCCCAAGGGTCAATACGTGCTGCACTGCGACCGGCGACCTTGAAAGAGGGGAGCGGGGTCCCATTCCTACCCGTGTAACCCAAACCAGGCAGATCGTCCCCCAAAAATGCACTTCTGCTGCGCACGTTTCATCCAAGAACTACAATCAGAAATGTGCATTACGCCCATTTGCTCGCATGATAGCAAAGATAGCCACGATAGTCGAATATCCATGACACCATAGCCAGATTCAGTATAACGCCAACCATCCATCTCCATATTGCTGCCATGTTGATGCCATATTACTGATGCTCATCCGTATCTCCTCCAAAAATGCCCGCAATCCGTCGCCACATCAATAACATTCACTGAGAAACAGAGATACAAAGGAGCCACCATTGACCTACCTTCCAACCCGTCCGTGCATCTACGGAATGGTCAAAACAACACCTCAATTCAACTTGCTACACATCGCTACGTTTCCTATCACTCAATGCATTTCTTCCATACACCTTCCTCATCATTACACCCTCGGTTACCTACATACAAATTCTTCCTTCACACCACATTTGCATGTGCACATTCGCGCAGCACCACGCAGCAAAACAACATAACACAAACGGTTCTCAACTTCGGCTCACCATGCAATTGTTCTATCCAACCATACCAGCTTGTTCGCCATAAATAAATCCCCAAGAGGGTCCTTCGAAATATCAACATTGATGGCCTCATTGCCATCGCCCGCCTTCACCCCCTTCGGAGGCTGCAGCACCTTCATAGCACCCGCTTGTGCCATGGCCTCGTTGCCATCGCCCGCCTTCACCCCCTTCGGGGCCTGCGGCACCTTCATAGCACCCGCTCGTGCCCGCTCTTTCCACCGCTCCATCGCCACCTCCACCGCAGCCTTCTCTGCCCTCAACGTGGCCTCCGAGGCCTCCCGCTGCTGCTTCGCTTCCGCGAGCAGCGTCTCCGGCAGCTCTTCCTCCCTCTTCAAATACACCCTCATGGTCTCCCACTTGGTTACCCACCTCCATGCCTCCTCTCCATGCTTCCATTCCAACTTATGCAACCTATCCTTCAAATCCGCATTCTCTCGCTTGAGCTCCTTCACCTCGCACTCCTTGTCCTCCAACTTCCTCTCGTACAGCCTCCGCTGCATCTCACTACGCTCCCTTTCCGCTTGCCGTGCCTCCTCCCTCAGTCTCTTGTTCTCCTCCCACAACCGCTGCTCACCATCCTCCTCCATACGTCCCACCTTGCACTTCCTATACACGTCACATACACCAAGATCACGTCGACACCCATAACACCAATAACGCTCACCCTCAATTTTTCTCACCCACCTATCGCAACCCTTGCAAAAAAAGTCAGACATCAAGACACCTATGTACATTCGCGATAATGCCACACAGTTCACATCCACTCCAACAAATCCCCATTGCGCGTACACGCTTCACTTCCACCCGACATCCTTCTCCACACATCCACCTCTCCATACCACTCATCCGCCACCATCCATCTCCACACATGCCACTCATCCCTACCGCACACGCACCAAGTCACCAACAACAACAAATTACACATTCATATTCACCGTGCCATTCAACGTTCGTCACGACAACCTCCGATCAACCAGGTTCGCACCATGCAGCCATCAGCTCCTAGTACAAACATTTCTTTCATTCCATCGCTCGTCGTTCTCAAACAACGCACCACGCATCGCAATGAAACAAGCAGTCAACAACTTATCGCCTCACCAAAAAGCAAAACTAATTCCAGGCATACAACGTTCACCTTGCAAATTCTTCTCTTTCCTGGCTGCAAGGGGCGAGCACAAGTACAAAAACTCCCCAGACAAACACGGCCATGCCCATGAGGCTAGTGCAAACAAACAATGCAACAGTAGACAGGATGTTCTGGTGGCCCAAGGTCAGGCTGATTGCACTAGGCACGCACGAACCAAGGCATTACGTCTTCGGACCCCGAAAGACCGTGCTTTGGCAATTGCTAAAAAAAATTTCGTTTTTCACGTGCACGTGACACTACCACCTCGCTTACAATTTTTCCATGCTCCCAAAAGGCTTTACTTCACACGATTTGTTATTTGCACCGTTCTCGTCATCGTCCTAACATGCCACGTAAATCTAATTGCCCATCACTCATCACAATGAACCAAGCAGCTCACAACTTTCACGCTCCAATTGCACAGGCACCAAGTAAACAATAACAACAAATTACACATTCATATTCACCGTGCCATTAACCGTGCCATACAATGTTCCACACATAGAACATTCACCTTGCAAATTCCTCTCTTTCCTGTCAATGACCCAAGGCATTACGTCTTCTGACGCCCAGAGACCGTACTTTGGCAATTGCTAAAACAAACGTTCGTTCATCACGTGCATGTGACACTGCCACCTCCCTTAGAATTTTTCCATGCTCCCAGAGGGCTTTGACTTTACACCATTTGTTGTTCACACCGTTCACGTCACCACTCTGCTATGGCACGTAGAATTGCACCAGCGCTCGGCTCCTAGGACCTCTGAAACCAGAAGCGAGGCAACGGTGCGCGTTCTTACACCCAAAGAACACCCTTGCAGCCCACAAAAGGCCTCTAGTTCACACCGTTGACGTTGCCGTTTTGACAGGCCACGTACATCTAATTGAGCTGGCCACTGGCTCTGGCGCAAAAGCGAGTCACCTCCCAACAGACGGCTCCTAGGACCCCTACAACCGAAAACGGGGCAAGGGTGCGCATTCTTGCACCCAAAGAACACCCTTGCAGCTCACAAAAGGCCTCTAGTTCACACCGTTGCTGTCACCGTTTTGAAATGCCACGTAGATCTAATTGCGCTGGCCACTGGCTCTTGCACAAAAGCGAACCCCCTCCAAACAGACGGCTCCTAGGACCCCTACAACCAAAACCGAGGCAAGGGTGCGCGTTCTTGCACCCAAAGAACACTATTCCAACTCACAAAAGGCCCCTAGTTCACACCGTTGACGTCGCCGTTTTGACATGCCACGTAGATCTAATTGCGTTGGCCACTGGCTCTTGCGCAAAAGCGAACCCCCTCCAAACAGACGGCTCCTAGGAGCCCGAAAACCAAAACCGAGGCAAGGGTGCGCGTTCTCGCACCCAAAGAACACTATTCCAACTCACAAAAGGCCCCTAGTTCACACCGTTGACGTCGCCGTTTTGACATGCCACGTAGATCTAATTGCGCTGGCCACTGGCTCTTGCGCAAAAGCGAGCCCCCTCCAAACAGACGGCTCCTAGGACCCCGAAAACCAAAACCAAGGCAAGGGTGCGCGTTCTTGCACCCAAAGAAAACTATTAGAACTCACATAACAGCCCCGGTTCACACCATTGACGTTGCCGTTTCGACATGCCACGCAAATCTATTCTAATTTAACCCTACCACCGGCTCATGCGCAACCCTTCTCCACAACCCTATTAAAATGGGATTAGTTGATGCCCACTCATTCGTGCCTGTGAGGCAACTGCTATTTGCTTCATCCAACACCTCTACACTCACCACAAATGAACGACACCTTGGCACTCACTTCAGCACAAAATTCATTGCAGAATGCCGAAAACCAATCGGTTTTTCGAAATACCAAATTCCACATGGATCATTTTTCGATGCCATTCACAAATCTGCAGTCCAATTGGGATTTCATCAAAATTCATTTTTCGCGATTCTTTTTCGGGATCCTAGGAGTCTGCGAGAATTTCCAAAAAGGGCTCCACTAACCTTGTTGCCCTTGACCTGCCATCCACCGATGTGCGGTCCGTCGGGTCCCACCATCGCTCTTTGCCTCTACTGCAGCAGAAAAGATTCCGGGCCCATAATATGTAGGGGACGACCATCTGGCGCGGCGGGGCCCCTCCCCCGCCGCTAGCACGGGAGGGAGCGCGGCATACTGCCGCACAAGCAACAAGCCGTGGTTCGCCCGGCCCGCCCACCCGCTGCAAGACGTGCACACACAAAGTGATACAGCAATATGCATCAATACAGCCATGGAACATCAAAATGATTCTGTTTTGGGTAGGTTTGCAAAAACAAAGCAACAAAGCATCCTACCATGCTTGCTTTCCTTTTCATTCATATCTACATCGTACATTGGAGTAATGACATAGCTACACATTGTTCAACATCAATGTATACATTCAAACAAAAAGCCTTTCAAATGTTTTGTACGGCCACAATGTCGCTCTACAACTAAAGATGATTGGTTAGAGTCAAACATAGCTATGACAAAGTTGTCGACTTCCATCCCGTGGTTATGTAGTATTTTGATAATTTGTACACTTGCTCCGACGTGTATGCGCCTTAACAAAATCAACTCATCAACAAGATCTGAGTTCTTCTATACTTTCACATACACTTGCGCAAATGGTTCTAGCCAAATCAAATGCAATGGAATAAATTTTTTTGGGCCACCTTTGACATTAGTGCTTCGGCTAGGCTTGGGAAGGTCTCGCTACGCTCCCCCTCCCCAAGCCTAGGGATGTTTTTTTTTGCCGTCATCGGTCCAGACTTCTAGGTAATTTGTACACTCTTTTTGTTTCAATCGCCGAACTTATCGTGCCGAAACCTCCTACGCAAGACCAGTCCAAGCAGCCGTCGAGTCATACAACATATGTCCAGCCTTTGTTTACGTGCAATCAATCAACTCTCCGGTTTGGAGGAGGTTCTATATTTCGGTGACCATGATGTTTGCAAAATGAGGCATGAAAAATCGGATTCGCAAATGATTTTTTCTGCAGAGCATCAAATGTTCATTTTGTCGCACCTTTAACACTTGGCAACAGCAAGACCCCGTTGGTTCCTAGTACGTCCTTTTCGCTTTCAACCGGCCCACATGGTTACCGCGCAATGGGTCATCCCTAGATGCATGCTGCAAAGCTTATACCCTGTAAGTTACTACAAATTCCTGAAAACCTCCAACTCAGAAGCCGACCTGATGGTAGCACTTGACCGCGTGGCTAGTGACCATGCATTCTCAGTTCGTTTGGCCCCCCGTGCCGAGCCATGCTCGCTTTGGTCCACGGGCAAACTCCACGTCATCACAGAAGAGAAATTTTCAACAATCTCTATAAAATATGTGAAAACAACCTCAAGCTGTCACACAAAAAAAGTACTTTTTGCCGTAATTTTCGCGGCGCACCTTCGAAGCTTCCGAATACTACGCCGTGCTCATTGTGTTTCACATCTCCCAAAGATCGTTGTGAGCTATGTCCTGAGACCTAACTCCATAACATGTCCAAATGCCGCCCAGAACATACCACTGCGCAACTTCAAAAAATAGCAAAATGTTAATCCTCCAATGCACCAACCACGTGCATTATATGTCCTCACCAACCCAAATACCTACCTAACACGTGCTATGCACCACAAAGGACCTCGATAAAAAGAGTTTGAAGGCAGATGGTTCCAGGGCTCCTTGCGCTAACACTCGGAGGGAGACCCATGATGACCAAAAAAAAAGCAGCCGGTTTTCAATGATGACAGCATACGTCAAAAACCCTTACAAGACAGCCCCCGTTCTATGACCATACGAAAGCAGGGATAAAACCTCATGATACAAATTCAAGGGCAACAATAGAGCTTCGATTCGGTCGGGGGGCGGCTATGTACCTCAACGCTGTATTCCCGCGGCGTCAAATTTCGTAACGTCCACGATTCAGAAAAAGCACTTTTTTAGCAAAATCGGTCTCCTTCCAACGGCTGTAACTCGGCGCCACCGGGTCGTTTGGATTTAAATTCTTTTTTCCTGCGACCCTTGGACCTTGCCGGAGGTAATGGTGCTTGATTCCGGGCCAGATGAGCCACAAGCGCCCGGCATTTTCTGTCGCCAGTTGACCCGCTTTTCGAAAATTGCCTTTTTTTCCCAACTTGAACCCTTCGCCAAACGGCCAAAACGCATCGGTTTCTCGAAATTCCAAATGCCATTTGGATCGTTTTTCAATGGCGTTCACAAATGTGCAGTCGCATTCCGATTTCGTCCAAATTCATTTTTCGCGATTCTTTTTCTGGATGCTGGAACTCTGCAACAATTTCCAAAAACGGAAGCTGCTTCGTTGTAGGCCCAGGCCTGCAGTACACCGATGTGGGGTCCGTTGGTCCCCACTGTTGCCGAACAGCTCCTCTCCTGCAGCAAAGTTTCCTGCCATTTAATTGTGGCTTTTTACGATTGGGCGCGGCGGGGCCCCTCCCCCACCGCTAGCACGGGAGGGAGCGCGGCAGAGAGGCGCGGCTGCAACAAGGCCCGTGGTTCGCCCGGCCCGCCCATCCGCTGCAAGATGTGCGCACACAAAATGATATAGTAATATGGATCAATACAGTGATGGGACATAAAAGGCAAAGAAACATTCTACCGCGATTGCTTTCCTGCCATTGACCCATATGTGCATCGGCATAATGACATAACCACACATTACTGTTCAACATCAATGTATGCATTTAAACAGAAAGCCTTTTCCATGTTTTGTGCCCCCACAACTTCTCCCTGCAACCAAACAATCCATTGGTTCGAGCCATACATACGTTTAACAAAGTTGTCATGTTTCATCTCTGGGTTATGTTGTATTTTTATTTGTTTATACACTTGTTCCGATGTATATCCCCATTAGCAGTGAAGCCGGTTCGGACCCCCGTGGCCATCTTGGGGTCACTTGGGGTGTGTATCTATGTGCCGGCAAGCCGCCATTGGCTGATATCATACTCTCCCATCCACCTGATCTAACCCGATGTGATAGTGTGATAGGTTTGGCCATTCCGGCTATGAGCGGCCATATGCAGTACCGAGGCACCGCCAGCGGAGACTTATATATCGGAATATCAGGAATCAACAGGGTTTTATTATCATAATGTTTCCGTAATTTTTCAGCCTTTCGTTCTGATGGTCAATGTATCGGCGACTGTCAGTTGGCTCGCGATTTTGCGTTAACCAATTGGTTAACTGTTATTTCCAGATATTTTGGCGGAACCCCGATGAAGGGTCAGATTTCATCAGTAAAGGGTTCGTTGCTTCCGCAATTTTCTAAATAAGCACTCGAAATTTTAATCTGAATTTTTCGCGATGTCGAAATCGGATTTTCGACTTCGACATCGCCGCACTTGATTTGGGCTTCTTCGAGTGGTCATACTCTTTTCCCTATGCCCGAATCAGGTTTCCCTTATACTTGCCACCCATTTGACTTGGAGATATAAGGGAAACAAAAGTGAATCGTGAGACGACTTTGAAGGGCCATATCTACGCGCGAGTGTGAGGAAAGAGAATAAGGAGGGTTGGGTTGCAAGCGCCTTGGTCTCAACTTAATTTAGGAAGCATCAAACGCCTTTGGTGTGCATACATGCCCGGTATAGCAAGGAAAAATGGTCAAGAGGGTATAAAGTGATATATAACTCTTGGACCGTGCAACCGAATATTTTAATGCGATTTTCGAGTGTACCGCATGAGTGTTGGGGTTGCATAGATACTTTCCTTGGGTTCCCACGTATTTTTAACGTGACGTTATGTCCGTGGAGGGGCATGGCATACCATGGTGGGAGCCACTTTTTGAGGGTATGTGTTATATGCATGGTATGTGCTTCGATATGCTCACGCCCATGTTATATATCTTCGTGTGGCCGAAGAGATGGGGAGCCACACGTGACAAGGGCTTTGCCCATGTCCCAATTGTGGAATTCCAAGCGCTAGACTAAGTCTACCGCGTATGTATTGCTCATGGTATGTTTAGCAAAGAGATCCATGGGTGCACTCCCATTTTCATGGGGCATGTAGATATGGGTGGCGAAGGTATCTCCATGCGCCCGATTGGGGATCCAAGTTGGGGAATTGTTCGTAAATGGTTCCAATCATTTGTGTATTGAACCATGAGCGGATATCATGGGTGAGCATAGAGATATACTATCATGACAACTTTGTATTTGGACATATTTTCATGTTTTTGACCTCATTTTATGCTCATTTTTGTGTTTTATGTGCTCAACTGGTCGGCTAACAGTAAAGTGCCTAGAGATCCGTGAACTATGGTATGTTGCTTATATGTTGGCATATGCTTCGGTGTTGCACCTCACCATATGCCGGATCACGTGGTCACTTTGGCTTGGTACATGAAGCCTCACAAAATTAGGTCTCAAACTCATGAGCTGACTTATGAAACATGCCATGTACATCACCGGAGAGGTTTTGGAGCCTATGATGGGATATTCTTGGGCATGGACCTTTGGTCTATATCACCCTTGTATGTTACTTTCTGGTTTGACACGTGCATGGAGCATTTGGATAATTGCCGTATCCATTTTTGAGGTAGGTAGGTATCTTCAGGAGCTCGGGATGCCTCCTTTGACATTGCCGGAAGAAGGTCTTACCAAGGGGACGTCCTGTCCCTCCCACAGCCCTATGTCAGGTGCCTCTTGAGCCGCTCCCGCATGTGCTTGGGAAGGCATTGTCGCGGCCACCCGGTCCATGTGTCCCAGGTGGGAGGGTGTCCCCACATGTGTCCATGGGTAGGGCCACATGCCCCCTCCTTTGGGCGGCAGCTCTGGGGGGCTGCCCAGCCGCGTGGAGTATCTCTCACCACAAGGGGTATTGCTCCCGCTTGTCTACGGTACGACCGCCTCACCCTTGTGGCTTGAGTTGCGGGGCCACTCTGCTTGGCAGGTGACCCCCTCCTGGACTGTGTGCCGGCTCACCTGTCACCGGTTGCTTCCATGGCTCCGGGTGACATTTGCCATGGTCCCCGATGCAGCCTGGCTGGGCTCGGACCAGTGGCCTTGGAGTACCGCTCCTGCCACTGGCCCGGTGGGTCGGTTGGGTCGCCCCAGTGCGTCCGATCCATGGGGTTTTGGTTCTTTCCTGTCCCTCGGCCGCCCTATGTGTGTGCAGTGTCCTGGGCCGCTGGGCTCCTGTTCACCGGTGTGCCCGCGCGGTTTGCTGTGGTGTGTCTGCGGCGTCCTGGGCCGGCTGGCTCCTGTTCACCGATGTGCTCGCTCGTAGTGTTGTGTTGCATGTGCGGTGTCCTGGGCCACTGGGCTCCTGTTCACCGGTGTGCGTGCTATTTGCCGTGCGCGTGTGCCATGGGTGGTTGTGTCCCTCTTCCTCCCCCCCTAATTTTCGTTTTTTTTTTACTTGTTTTTTTTTTTACTTGTTTTTTTTTTTTTTAGAAAAAAAAGAAAAAACAAAAAAGAGAAAATCAGGGGCGCGCGTACACTGGAGGCACAGGCATGGGCAGCTGGTGCGGCGGTGCAATAGCGTTGTGTCCTCTGGCATGTGTCGTCGGTGCTGTGGCGGCGGTTGCGCCCCAGGGGTGCGGCTCGCGCGTCCTGATGTACACGGGCTTGGGTCAGGGTGGGTTTGGTGAGGTGTCTCTTTGCTTCTGGCGCTGGCTGGTTAGGCGGCTGTGTTGGCTGTGGGTGTGGGCTGTGGTTACGTTGTTCCCTCGGCGGGCTTGGTTAGGAGTCAAGGGTTAGCGGTTTCGGGGTGTGGCTCGGGTTTGACTTGTGCTTGGGTTCTGGCTCGGTTAGGCGTTTGCGACGTTAGCGGGCCTGGGTTCGGTGCCTTTGGGCGTAGTGGTGCTCGTTGTCGTGTGCGTTGGCTTCCTTCGGCGTCCGGTCCGCTTGGTGACTTCTGGGCGGGGCCTGGCGTGGCGCCCCGTGGTGGTGGTTTGCTGGGTAACGGGGTTAGATGGCGGCGCCGCTGGCCGGGGGGTCAGGCGCGTCGTGTTGTGTGGCGCGCAGGGCTCCTGGGGTGCTGTGGGTGTCGCCGGTGTCGGTGCGCCGACGCTTTTGGGGTGGTGAGGGGGTGTGTGTGTGCGGGGCTGGGCTTTGGGTGATGTCCCACAGGCGGATGCCGTCTCGCTGCGTTTCCTGGAGGGTCTCCCGCAGGCGCCTGAGGACATACGGGTGGTCCTGGGGCGCGGGGAGGTTGCGGGGGTGGACTCCCAGTGGGTGGAGCGCATCGGCCAGCATGGCTTCCCATGCGGCCTGCGGCATCCACCCCCCCGCCGGCTGGAGGCGGCAGTTCTCCACCGACCCCTTGCGGGGCCGATGGACCAGGCCCTCGAGGGAGGGCTCTCCCCGGGCCCACTTTCGCAGCTCCCAGAGCTGCGTGTGGGTCCAGCGCTGCCACCACTGTTTCTGGGCGGGCCTGCGGTCTTGGGCGGAGGAGTGGGCGTGGGTGGGTGTGACGGGGTCGTGGGGACCGGTGGCGGTGGCGGGCCTGGGGGATTCCTCGTAGTCCTGTTCCGTGGGGGTGCGTGGGGAGTGGGGGCGCACGCGGATGTGGACCCGCGGGTGTGCGCGTACGGTCTCCGCCTCGGGGTTGGGCGGGGACTCGCGGCGGCGGCGGTAGTGGGGCATGCGTTGTATGTGGGCTGTCATCGAGGGTTGGTAGGGGGGTGGGGACGCTGCTGGTGGACCCTGGCGTCGTTCTGGCTTGGTCGGGAGCGGTCCGTGGGCCTGGGGTGCGGGCTTTGAGAGGTGGCGGGACGAGGTGCGTCGCGCTTCGGCCGCGGCGCGCTCCGCCATGGAGGTGGTGGCGGTGGCGTCGGTGACGGTGGGGGGGCGCCGCGCTGGGCGCTGCTGCCTTCGGGCCTGGGACGGCTGGGGCCGGATGTCATAGAGGACGTCCTCGGGGGGCCGGGCTCGCGCTGCCGTCGTGGCGCCGGGTTTGGGCTTGGGTTTGGGCTTGGCTGCGGGTTGCGGTCGTGGCGTGCTGGCGGGTTTGGGTGGCCGTTTGACGGCGGCCTTGGGTTTCGGCTGAATCGTGGGTGTGGGCTTCGTCGGGGCGTGGGCCTTGGCGGCGGCGGGGCTGCTCGCGGGTGGGGGCGGGTTTGGAGGCCCGTTTGGGAGGTGTCCCCCGCGGCCTGGGGGCTGGAGTGCTGGATGAGGACGTGGTGGTGGTGGTGGATGAGGTGGTCCTGGTGGTGGAGGTTGTGGAGTCGGAGGCGGAGGGGAGGGCTGTGGGAGACGGCGGAGGGTCCTGGGCTTCGGGGGCGGGCGTATGATGCTGGGTCCTGTAAGTAGCGAGAACGAGGGTGCAGGTTCGGGCACCGGGCGTGTGCGCGCGTTTTCCCTGGTGATCCGTGCGTGCTGGTGCCGGCGTGGCGGCGTTGTCTCGGCTGCGTGGACACGTGGGTCACCCGGGGGGTGGCCATATCTGCTCCAGGACGTGCGGGTGTGTTTGCTGGAGGTAGTCGAGGGTCTGGAAGAAGCATCGCTGGATGCCGGGCATGTCCTCCTCTGTGAGGTGGGGGTAGTTTTGGGTGGGGGTGTCTGGGTCCGGCCACAGCAGCGTCATGAGGTGGGCTGCCACCATGTACGGGCATAGTTGTAGGGTGGTGGGGCGTGGGGGGGTGGGTCCCCTGCGGTTTGGGGGGGCTTCCCTCTGCTGGGGGCGCAGCGTGACCACCCACACCCATCGGTCCGTGGGGATCCCCCAGGTCCGTTGGGTCCACTTGGCGAGGCAATACATCGCCCTACCAAGGCCCTGGTAGCCGCTGCGGATGGAGAGCAGCGTGTCCAGGGATTTGGGTTCCCACGTGCCCCAGATGTGGGGGTCGTCCGGGTCGTCCCCCCTGGCGTACGTGTCGGGGCCTGGGTTGTGTGGGGGGGGGGGGGGGGTGTAGTCGGCGGGGAGGAGAGAGTCGGTGCCGTGTACCACCCAGTGGTCTGTGGGTGCGTGGTAGTTGGTGGTGGAGAGGGTGTAGTGCAGAGTGTACATGAGGGTCATGTACGTGGAGGGGGCTGGCTGCTGCTCGTCGGGGGTGGGGATGTCCCCCGGGACGTGGTGCCGGAAGTTGCTCAGGGAGGCCATCCGGGCTACCCATGTTTCCCGCTCCCACTCTTTGGTGCTGTCGGGGGTGGCGTCGGGTGGGGGCTGGGCCATGTCGGGCTCGTGGTAGCGGGTGCGGCCCTTGGTGTCAACCCGCCCCGGCACGGGGTGTCCGACCAGGTGTCGCCCCCAGTCGATGGGGGGCACCCAGATCCGGCTCCCCGTGGGGGGCGGGCTCTCGCCGTCTGGGGTGGCGCGTGGGGGGCGCTCGTGTCGGGAGACGTGGAGGAAGGCGTCGAAGAGGAAGTCTCTGACGCCTTCCCCCAGGGTGGCCGCCTGAACCAGGGTGGCCGCCCAGATGGGGGTGCTGGTGCCGGAGGTGCGGAGGTACAGTACGACGTCCTGTTCCCCGAGTCCCCGGTAATGCTGCCGTACCGCTGCGGGGTTGTGTAGGGCGTAGGGTTCGGCCGGTGCGGCGGCTGGTGGTGCGGGGTGTGATGGGGGGGGTGGTGTGGGTTGGGGGGGGTGGTCGTCGTTGTCGCACTGGGGTCCCTTGATGGGGTCTCTTGTGGCGGGCGCGGGAGGGGGGATTCGCGGTGGCGTGTGTCGGCGGGGGTATGGACGTCAATTGGCTGGTGCTGGCTGCCGCGTGTTGTGTCCGTGGCCTGGTCTCGGGGGGGGGGCGGGGGGGGGGTGGTGTGGGGGTGGCGCTGTTGGTGGTGGGGGGGGCGGGGGTGGGTGTTGTGTAGTGTAATAGGTTTGGCCATTCCGGCTATGAGCGGCCATATGCAGTACCGAGGCACCGCCAGCGGAGACTTATATATCGGAATATCAGGAATCAACAGGGTTTTATTATCATAATGTTTCCGTAATTTTTCAGCCTTTCGTTCTGATGGTCAATGTATCGGCGACTGTCAGTTGGCTCGCGATTTTGCGTTAACCGATTGGTTAACTGTTATTTCGAAATATTTTGGCGGAACCCCGATGAAGGGTCAGATTTCATCAGTAAAGGGTTCGTTGCTTCCGCAATTTTCTGAATAAGCACTCGAAATTTTAATCTGAATTTTTCGCGATGTCGAAATCGGATTTTCGACTTCGACATCGCCGCACTTGATTTGGTCTTCTTCGAGTGGTCATACTCTTTTCCCTATGCCCGAATCAGGTTTCCCTTATACTTGCCACCAATTTGACTTGGAGATATAAGGGAAACAAAAGTGAATCGTGAGACCACTTTGAAGGGCCATATCTACGCGCGAGTGTGAGGAAAGAGAATAACGAGGGTTGGGTTGCAAGCGCCTTGGTCTCAACTTAATTTAGGAAGCATCAAACGCCTTTGGTGTGCATACATGCCCGGTATAGCAAGGGAAAATGGTCAAGAGGGTATAAAGTGATATATAACTCTTGGACCGTGCAACCGAATATTTTAATGCGACTTTCGAGTGTACCGCATGAGTGTTGGGGTTGCATAGATACTTTCCTTGGGTTCCCACGTATTTTTAACGTGACGTTATGTCCATGGAGGGGCATGGCATACCATGGTGGGAGCCACTTTTTGAGGGTATGTGTTATATGCATGGTATGTGCTTCGATATGCTCACGCCCATGTTATATATCTTCGTGTGGCCGAAGAGATGGGGAGCCACACGTGACAGGGGCTTTGCCCATGTCCCAATTGTGGAATTCAAAGCGCTAGACTAAGTCTACCGCGTATGTATTGCTCATGGTATGTTTAGCAAAGAGATCCATGGGTGCACTCCCATTTTCATGCGGCATGTAGATATGGGTGGCGAAGGTATCTCCATGCGCCTGATTGGGGATCCAAGTGGGGGAATTGTTCGAAAATGGTTCCAATCATTTGTGTATTGAACCATGAGCGGATATCATGGGTGAGCATAGAGATATACTATCATGACAACTTTGTATTTGGACATATTTTCATGTTTTTGACCTCATTTTATGCTCATTTTTGTGTTTTATGTGCTCAACTGGTCGGCTAACAGTAAAGTGCCTAGAGATCCGTGAACGATGGTATGTTGCTTATATGTTGGCATATGCTTCGGTGTTGCACCTCACCATATGCCGGATCACGTGGTCACTTTGGCTTGGTACATGAGGCCTCACAAAATTAGGTCTCAAACTCATGAGCTGACTTATGAAACATGCCATGTACATCACCGGAGAGGTTTTGGAGCCTATGATGGGATATTCTTGGGCATGGACCTTTGGTCTATATCACCCTTGTATATTACTTTCCGGTTTGACACGTGCATGGAGCATTTGGATATTTGCCGTATGCATTTTTGAGTATATAATTGACTTTTGGGCATAATGGTGTGATTTGCCTGATTTTGCCATGTTGTGAGGTCAACATCATGGGGCAGTTCTCGGAGCCCAATCGACTCCAAGTCCAACCAAGGTTATGTCAGGGTAGGGCATGGTCCTGAGTGCCACTCTAGGCCATGACACGCCACCTCCCCTATTCGGCTAGGATTTATAGGCTTGGGAGTGAACACATTTTTGGGGTTTGTGTAGTGACTTGTGATACATGGCATTCAGCCATCTCATTGGACCTGGTTCAGGGCAATATGTTGGTGAGTCAAGGAAAGGTCTTGAGTCCAGGGAATGAGGGGTTTATGGTTGTGAATGTGTATGTTTACCTCTTTCCCCAACTTTGCTTTATTTGTGTTCATATGCCAATTTCAGGGCTTTCTTCCTTGGTGCAATTCTTGTACATGCCCGCCACCGTGGGAAGACCGGTGTGCTGAACGGAAGCCCGCATCGTGGATTGGATTGTGAATCGGGTTATTGCTGCATTTGTGGGATCTGATTGCTGTTCAGGGTTGAAGGAGGATTGTATTTTCGATTTTCTATATTTTTGGATTTTGGACCCGGGACTTTGAGAAATGCAAGCATTGATCAGGAGCAAATCAGCAGGGATTACAGGCGGAAGGGGCACAGCGGGGGCCGGTCCTGGTAGGGACCTTCTTTATGGTAGCAGAGGCGTACCTGCTGCCCCTACCTACCGCCGACCCGGGGACTTGGGCCCTTATGAGCCCTGCCCAAGTACGCCCCGGGTGCGTATTGTGGACTCAGTGGAGACCACGCCGGAGATTGGAGCCATAGAAGAACCGAGACGTTCAAGAGCATGGCGAACTCCGGAAGTTGAAGCCCGAAGAGAAGTACGACATTCGGGAAGAGGAGGATGTGACATGGAGGACCTGGTCTCCATGTGTGAGCGTCGCTGCCGAAAGGCATGCAACCTCCGCTCCGCCGCGGAGGACTCTGATGAGGCCTGCCATTCAGGCAGCAGTGGAGGACGGGCCCGGCGCTACCGGAAGCGCGGGTCACCCAAGTCCGCGGCAAGGGACGCCAGGGCTATGGATACGGACCCTAGCCCGGTCAGGCTGTGGGAATCCGAGGGGCACTCCGAGGGCTATCGGACAGCCTATGAGCCACCTTCGGAGTTGGAGGAGACGGCCAGACCGCCCACAAGGGCGAACACGGCCCCAGAACCCAGCCTGGAGCACGACGCCGAGGGCTTGGAGAGGCCAGCCAGGGCCCGGACGGCACCTGTGCCCCGGCACACGGGACCAGAGACGGACGCCATAGGCGATACGCCCATGGGCGATGAGTCTGAGGCGCCGGGAACCGGGGGATGCGCTGGATCAGGCGGAAAGCACGCCGCGTGCCACTGCGAGCACGTGTCCTTCCTCATGGGCAAGTACCCGAAGATGGGGATGGACGCCATCGTGCACCGCCTCGACAGCCTGGACAACGCGAAGGACGGCCTAGAGACGGACGTCGCCGGGATCCTGGATGACCAGTCGGCCGCGGAGAAAGACATGGAGGAGCTGCGAGCGGAACGGGACCGGTACCGGGAGAATCTGGAGCTGGCCCTGGAGAAGCAGCAGCCAGTGGTGGACAGCCTCCTCCACCTGGTGGAGGACATGTCGGGACGCCTGAAAAGGCTAGAGGAGCTACAGCCCCTCGCCTCGGGTTCGGAGCTCCCGGCAAAGCCGGCCGCGGCAGAGCTGGTGGAGCGGGTTAAGACCCTCAGGAGCGCCATGGATAAACCCATGGGCGGCCCTGCAGAGGCACCATACGCGCCTCCGCGTGTTGACCCGGGTGCGCTGCCGTTTGTTCCCATGTTCAGCGAATCCACAATGCTCGGGGAACACACGGCACCGACTGGGTCCATGCGGGAAGGGCACGTAACCACGGACCCGAGGAGCCTGACGGTACAGATGTCCCATGCCGGCCAGAATCTACCAATTACGACGAATATGGTAGTTTATGCGGAAGACGAGATCCAGAGCCAGACCATGCAGGGGCGAACCATGGGAAGCGCCGACGGACATGGTCGAGGTCATCAAGGCGGAAACCTGTGGGCGAAGGACCCCAATACGGGGATATGGACGGCCGATGGAGCAAGTCCTTCCCGCATTCCAAACCCCATGGGTTCGGGCCCAACTGGACCGCACTCCATGGAGGAGAGGGATCTACGGGGAGTGTACTCACACCCCCCGGCCACACGTGGTATCCGTCTCGCTGGAGTGGTGGCTGGGGATGTCGGAGACGCCATCAGGATTGACAACCTCAGGGGAATCAAAATCCCCTACTACGATGGCAACCCCTCCAACCTGGATGACTTCATCCTGGACTGGGAGGACTTCGCCGAGGAGGTCGTCGGCGAGATGCGGGGAGCGCCGCGGGACAAGTGGGTATGCCGGACATTCCCACACCGGCTGGCGCAGGACCTGAAGGAGGAGCTGCGGGATCAGATCCGAGAAGGATTGATCCGTACGGAGCAGGCCTGCCTCCAGTGGTTGGAGGATGAGGAGCGGGTGGACGCTCCGAACCAGGGGCTGGAGGACTTGTGGTCCATCCCGCTGCCGCTGGACCGCGGTGAGTTGCGGGTCCGGGAGTGGAACCGGTATCTACGGAAGTACCGCAGATGCCTCAAGCTGGTGGAGGACTGGAACGAGGCCAGCGAGATCCGCCACCTCCTGAAGGACGTCCTCCCCGGCAACTCGAAGAGGAGAGTGGAGGACGAGGAGAAGAAGCGCGCCAAGAAGCGGGTGGCGGTGAGGATCATGGCGGCGGAGGATACCCATGCGGGTATCATGGAGTTCTTCAGGAGGAACCTGGACGAACCCAACCACATGTTGGGACTGAAGAACGCCGTGTACGTGGAGGTGTTTGGAGACTCCATGGGGCAAAGGTTGCTGCGCCTCAACAACGTGGAGTGGAGGCGCGGGGAGCCGCTGAGGATGCAAGTCATCTTCGCCCGCATGAGCCTTAACGAGATCCTGAAGTACATCACGGTGGGGTTGAAGCTCAATGCGAAGAACGAGGCCCACGTGCAGGATCGACATGGTCATGGACAACGAGGCCACCGAGAAGACCGCCATCATCGGGAGATCCAGGAGGACACGGTCAACTCCCGGAGGATGGTAGTGGAAGTGGCCAAGACCACTGGACCGGGTCCCGGGAGGATCATGAGGAGGCCCACTTCTTCGCGTTTGTGGCGCACAACGTGAGGAACCATGGGCAGGATCGGTCCAGATGGAGCCAGGTGGGACCCAATAAGAGCAGAGCGCCAAGGAGGATCGGGAACCCACCGCTCTCGTTCCGGGAGTACAGGTCTCAGCACGACGGGTGCTGGGTCTGTTATGGCAAGGGAAACAACCATGCACATGACCACCGTCAGTGCAAGGTGTATGAGGCGGACAAGAAGGCCTACTTCGCCGCCCGACCCGAGAAGAAACCCAAGGAGCAGCGGATTTCCGATTGGAAGGCGAAGGGCGGAGACAGGGGAAAAGGCCAAGGCAAAGGCCAAGGAAAAGGCGGAGGAAGACGCTATGGTGGTGGACATGGCCAAGACCGACGAGTGAGGTCGATCGAGGAGGTTGCTGAGGACATGTTGAGGACGTTGGAGGAACTCAAAGCCCAGCAACGTGGTGGACAAAGTCCTGGCGGATCGCAGCCGGAAGGGGCTGTGGGAAGCCAAGTCTAGAGGAGCCCCCACGGGAGTGGGACCTCGGAGGTCTCTCCTCCGAAAGTCAGTGGAATCCCAGAGGAAGCGAAGGCACATCGGGTGCCGAGGAAGGCTCCAGAAGAGCCAAAACCACTGAGCTTCGCCACTCCCAACCCCTGGAGCGCCCTGCCAAGGGAAGTACATGTGGGTACGGGACATGATAAGAAGGAAGGAGCGACCACGGAGAGCCCCGTGGACGGGCAGGACCAACCCAAGATCTACACCACCCGTGACCATACCCTTGAAGTCCTGATGCACCCGGACGTGCTAGAGTTGCATGCCGTGAGAGTCGTCCATACACCTCATGGCGACAAGCGGCAGTTGCACTTGAAAGTGCGAGTACGGTGTGGACGAGAGGAGAAGGTGGTGGATGTGTTAGTGGATACGGGTGCCCAGGTGAGCCTGGTCCGGAGAGGGTTGTTCAAGGTGGAACTCCTGCAGCCCAGCCGGAGACCAGTCCGCCTGAAGGTCGCCAACCGAGAGATCATGGGTGGCGGCACCCATGAGGCCACCATCAGTATGAAATTCTGGGAGCATGAGCGCTTGAACCGCCCTGATCAGGCGAAGAGAAGCACTTTATCCGGGAACTTCTATGTTGCCGACATTACCGATTGGGATATGATCATGGGGTATGACTTCATGGTGGCAAATGCCATTGGAGGCCTTCCCCATCGTGCAACGCTGGTCCGGGAGGATGATGAATGCCTAACATGGCTGTCCACGGACTATGCATGCGGATCATCCCAATGGAATGCTGAGGAAGAGGATCGGATCGTCCAAGCAGTGCAAGCTGTGGGTGCCAAGTCCAGAGGAGACCGTGATGTTCAGCTCACGGAGTATGGAATGGCGCCGCAGGTGTACGACAGGATGATCCAGACACTGGGAGCCGAAGCGCCCGAGACGGACGTCTTCGCTTCCCGGGATGCCCCACTTTTGCGGAAGTGTAGGAGGCATTGGCATCGGGGAGACTCAGCCTGGCATAGGCATTGGGGTTTGAAGGAGTGGGGGCCCATGTACTGGCATGGCTCCCTAGATAACACCAGACGTACGGTGGAGAAGATTGTCGCGGATAGGGCGAAGGGGATCCTGGTCATAACCGGCATAGGATCCACCCCATGTCCGCTGGAGGGTCTTAAGTCGACGCTGGACTCCATCACCCTGAACGAGATGTCATTCGGGCCAGAGGAGGAGTTGTTCATCGACGCCAAGGGTGTATCAATGCCCTCCCCGGGTCAAGCGTGGGGTACCAAGGCTTTCCTGGCGGATGGGGCGCAGGCCAAGCCCACGGGTGATGAAGCATTCATCCGTAGGGTGGAGGCGGTGCCCATGAAGGTCATGTTTGAGCCCAAGGAGGGGACGGATCAGCCAGTGGATGGCATTGACATCCTGTCCCACTCCGAGATCGACGACGTCGTCAACTACATGCGGATGGGGATGCACGACCGTGTGGCAGCCAAGAAGAGGCGGGCCATGGTCACATCTCCGCATTGGTGGGATGACAAGATGTTGGTCACCGGCAAGTACGAGAAGGATGAGTTCGTGGCGAGGGTCATGGATCACATCGCGGACCAATATGATGGTCCGGTTGGGTCGGACCCGCCGTCATGAATTTTCCAAGAATGGGGGCCGATAGCGACAGTAACCAGCCCGACGCCCCAAATTTTCGAAGATTATCGGTGGGAAGTGCACCCCACGACGATGAAGACGGCATATCGGACGAGGAGAAGTCGGATTCGGACCCGGAAGAGGCCTATACCGCAGTGCGTTCGGTTGTATCAATACCGAAGCAAGCGGCTGAAGAGGCCCAGGAGAACCCGAAGGTTGCCGAGCTGAAGGAGAGGCTGATCAAAGCCTATCCGCGGCTATTGGGTGGCGTCGCCAACAAGAACTCTCCAGATCGTGGGAGGTTTGGTACAGCGAGGATCAAGCTGAAGCCCAATCCCAAGATCCATCGTGATCGGGAGCACCAACTTCAGGGCGATCGGGCCGAGGCCATGAAGAAGTTGTTGGCAGAATTCATTGAGCGGGGATGGATCGAACCCTCCGACAGTGAGTGGGCCAGCCCAGCCTTCATCGTGCCCAAGAAGGAGAAGGGCGAGTGGAGGTTGGTGGTGGATTACAGGGGTTTGAACGAGCAAACCGAGCACGACTCGTACTCGCTTCCCCTGATCGACTCCATCCTCCAAAAACAACAGAAAAAGCGGATTTTCACGGTGTTCGACCTGAAACACGGTTATCACCAGATGCCGCTACACCCGGACTCCAGGCCCTGCACAGCGATGTCGACGCTGCTGGGGCCCATGCAGTGGAAAGTGGTGCCCATGGGCGCCAAGAATGGCAACGCCGCTTTCCAGCGCATGATGGAGGACCTACTCGGTCCTGTCCGGGACTGTGCCGATCCCTTCGTGGATGACATCATCATCGGGTCCGGCACGGAGAACATGAGTGAGGACGAGCTCATCGACGCGCATGAGAAGGATCTGCGCCGAGTGCTCAGCGAGTTGGACAAGCACAACATGGTGTGCAAGCCCACCAAAGCCTCACTCTTCGTGAAGGAAGTGGAGTTCGCGGGTCACGTGGTTCGTCATGGGCAACGCCGTCCCATGCCTGGGGAGCTGGCGTCCCTGCACCACTGGGAGAAGCCCCAGACCATCAGCGAACTCCGATCCTTCATGGGGTTCTGCAACTACTATTCGGGCTATGTCCGAATGTATGCAGAACTGTCGGGGCCGCTGCACAAGATGCTGCAAGTGGGCAAGTTCGATGGCCGGAAGGGGAGCAAGAAGAAGCTTGCCTGGACCCCTGAGGCCGAGGATGCTTTCGGCCGCCTGAAGGAGCGACTCCTGGGGCAGCTGGGGCTATTCCTGGTTGACCCGGACAAGGGATTCGTGCTACGGACGGACGCCTCGGACTATGCTGTAGGGGCAGTCCTCGAGCAGATCCGGGACGACGGGTCGCACGTACCCGTGGCGTTTTGGAGTCGGATCCTGGCCGAGGGCCAACGCCGCACCTGGACGGCGAGGGAGAAGGAGACGTACGCCATTGTATGTGCGCTCAGGAAGTGGTCTGGCCACATCGGATTGCAACTGGTGGTGGTTTGTACGGACCATCAGTCCTTGCAGAGCTGGCACAAGGAGCACGTCGAAACCCCCTCGGGACCGGCGGCAAGGAGGGCCCGATGGCATGAGACGTTCGCCAAGTTCGACCTCAGCGTCGTATACGTCCCGGGGAAGGACAACACTGTGGCGGATTGCCTCAGTCAATGGGCCTACCCCGCGGGCAAGGCCTGGATGGCCATATCCAGCCATGGGGACGCCGAGGAAACCGAGGAGGCCAAGCGCATCATCGAGATGGAGAAGGTCATGGAGCAAGAGGGGGTCAAGTGCTTTGTGGTGATGGCGAACCGTACGGACCTTGCCAAGTTCCGAGTTGCCCGCGTCCAAGCTATTCGAGAGGAAACCCTCGAGCAATGGATGGTGGCCCCTGTAGAGCTAGTCAGGTCGGTGCTCACAGAGGACTGGTCGGATGACTACGCGGCATCCGAGCACTGGAGCAAGTACTGGAATGCCGTGAGCGCCCCGTCGGACGACGAGTGGCCTGAGGGCTCGACCGAGGATGGGGACAAGTTGTTCCTCAAGGACAAGCTGCTGGTGCCCAAGAACCGAGTAGAGGAGCTCATTGACCATTGGCACAATGCCCAGCTCATGCACCCTGGCCGAGACAAGATGCAGCAGGACCTGGAGTGGCGTTTCAAGTTCCCTCCGGGGTACTACGCCATCCTGGATAGGTACTGCAGCGACTGTGCCGTGTGTCGGGCCACGAAGAGCCCCAACCACTCCACAGCGGGCAACCCGGTGTATACGGCTATACCGGAGGCCCCTATGCGGTCCGTGGCCATGGATGTATTCGCCGTGCCTGAGGTCACCGTGGAAGGAGAGACCTACGATTGTGTCATCCTGGCGGTGGATAGGCACAGTGGGTATATCGTGGCGGTCCCTGGCAAGAAGTCAAAGAAGAAGGACAAGAAGGACAAGCATGGAGTGGGGCTGCAGGCCAAGACCGTCGCTAATGCCATGATCAGACATTGGCTGACGATTTTTGATGTCCCGGCTGTCATCTGCAGCGATCGGGGCAGTCAGTTTGTGGGGACGTGGTTCACGACGATGTGCAAGCACATGAGTATTCGGCACGCCAAGACCGTGACGTACCACAGCCGGTCGAATGGCCGAGCTGAGGTGGCCGGGCGGCAGATGTTCGAGAAGTTCCGCCAGCTGCACATCGACGAACCGGGCCGGAACTGGTACAATTCGCTGTGGAGTGTGCTCCAAGCGTATCACGACCTTCCGGGACCCACTGGACTGTCGCCCCATCGTATCCTGTTCCTACGGGATCGAGTGTCACGCACTCTCCCGTGGTTGAACCATGGCAAAGTGGCCCGGGATGCGAACGCTATGATGGCTGAGGCGGACGACACGGCGGCCAAGGTGTGCAAGGCACTACAGGACGAGCATGACAAGAGGGCCAAGTACTTCAAGCAGGGAAAAGTCCAGAAGTATGCTCTCCAAGACACCGTGTGGGTTGAGCGGCACCACAAGGATGTCCTGTCCAGGCATCGGCAGGCGTCTTGGTATGTGCCGGGGGTAATCGTGCGGAAGGTCGGGCAGGATGTGTACGCAGTTCGTGTGGGGGATAACAAGATCCTGGACCGCGACCATACCCAGCTTCGTCCCCGAGCACCAGACCCCAGCGGACGTCCCGTCACCTTCGAGTTCACGGCCGGCGATGTGGACTCGGACGACGAGGGTGAGGACGACGACTTCACCGCCGAGAAGATCCTGGCGGACAAGCCGGACCCGGGGACGCCTGGGGGGAGGCTTTATAAAGTCCGTTGGAAGGGATTCGCCGCATCCAGGGACTCGTGGGAGCCTCCGAGCAGTTTTGTGCCGAGGTACACCACGGTCTGGATGGACTACCTGAAGAAAAAGACTATTTCTTTGGATGTCAAGGACGTGTTGGTTCATCTGGTTGCTGCAGTAGCACCGTAGTGGATCCCCCTTGGCATTTTGTTTGTTTCTGTGATTGAGGAGACGGGTGAGGGCGTTCATCCGGGGATTTTTCGGCCTTGATTGGCCATCTACCCCCTTCACTCGATCTCCACATATATATTTCATTGTGGTATACTTATTTAGGTCGACCGACGACGTTTTTCTATCTTTGATCCCCTTGGTCCATGTTGTAGATCAAGAGGAGACCGGATATGGCGTAGGGCACCGATTATCAGTGTCCTCACCCCTCCCTTGGGGCGTGGGGGACGCCTACGACGTGTGTGGGGCCCCCATGTGTCTTTGGGACATGGGGGGGGGGGGGGGTTGGAGCCCATTGGGGTCCTTCCATCCTCTCTTTAATGACTTCCGAGCGGTAATAACGCTCTGAGAAGGGGGGTGAAGCCGGTTCGGACCCCCGTGGCCATCTTGGGGTCACTTGGGGTGTGTATCTATGTGCCGGCAAGCCGCCATTGGCTGATATCATACTCTCCCATCCACCTGATCTAACCCGATGTGATAGTGTGATAGGTTTGGCCATTCCGGCTATGAGCGGCCATATGCAGTACCGAGGCACTGCCAGCGGAGACTCATATATCGGAATATCAGGAATCAACAGGGTTTTATTATCATAATGTTTCCGTAATTTTTCAGCCTTTCGTTCTGATGGTCAATGTATCGGCAACTGTCAGTTGGCTCGCGATTTTGCGTTAACCGATTGGTTAACTGTTATTTCCAGATATTTTGGCGGAACCCCGATGAAGGGTCAGATTTCATCAGTAAAGGGTTCGTTGCTTCCGCAATTTTCTGAATAAGCACTCGAAATTTTAATCTGAATTTTTCGCGATGTCGAAATCGGATTTTCGACTTCGACATCGCCGCACTTGATTTGGTCTTCTTCGAGTGGTCATACTCTTTTCCCTATGCCCGAATCAGGTTTCCCTTATACTTGCCACCCATTTGACTTGGAGATATAAGGGAAACAAAAGTGAATCGTGAGACCACTTTGAAGGGCCATATCTACGCGCGAGTGTGAGGAAAGAGAATAACGAGGATTGGGTTGCAAGCGCCTTGGTCTCAACTTAATTTAGGAAGCATCAAACGCCTTTGGTGTGCATACATGCCCGGTATAGCAAGGGAAAATGGTCAACAGGGTATAAAGTGATATATAACTCTTGGACCGTGCAACCGAACATTTTATTGTGACTTTCGAGTGTACCGCATGAGTGTTGGGGTGGCAGAGCAACTTTCCTTGGGTTCCTACGTATTTTTAACGTGAAGTTATGTCAATGGAGGGACATGGCATATCATGGTGGGAGCCATATTTTGAGGGTATGTGTTGTATGCATGGTATATGTTTGATATGCTCACGCCCATGTTATATATCTTCGTGTGGCCAAAGAGATGGGGAGCCATACGTGACAAGGGCTTTGCCCATGTCCCAATTGTGGAATTCAAAGCGCTAGACCAAGTCTACCGCGTATGTATTGCTCATGGTATGTTTGACAAAGAGATCCATGGGTGCACTCCCATTTTCATGGGGCATGTAGATATTAGTGGCGAAGGTATCTCCATGCGCCCGATTGGGGATCCAAGTGGGGGAATTGTTCGTAAATGGTTCCAATCATTTGTGTATTGAACCATGAGCGAATATCATGGGTGAGCATAGAGATATATTATCATGACGACTTTGTGTTTGGTCATATTTTCATGTTTTTGACCTCAATTTTTGCTCATTTTTGCATTTTGTGTACCTACCTGGTCAGCTAACAGCAAGAAGCCTATGGAGAGTCGAACCATGGTATGTTGTTCATATGTTGGCATATGCTTTGGAGTTGAACACCACCATATGCCGGATCGCGTACTCCATTTGGCTTGGCGCACGCGGGATCACAAGAATTGGTCTCAAGATCATGGGCTGACTTGGGCAGTGCGTGGCGCCCATATCTGAAGGGGTTTCGAGGGTAAAGTGGGGATGTACATGGGCATTGACCTTTGGTCTATATCCTCCATGAACATTAGACTTGGATTCCATGCATGCTTTGAGCTTTCGGATAAGTGGTAACTTCAATTTTGAGCATATATGTGATATATGGCCAATTTGGTGTGAATTGGCAGTTTTTTGGCATGTTATGAGTTCAAACTCATAGGTCATTTCTCTAAGCCCATTTGACTCCAAGTCCAACCAAGTATATGTCAGGGTAGGGCATGGTCCTGAGTGCCACTCTAGGCCATGACACGCCACCTCCCCTATTGGGCTAGGATTTAGAGGCTTGGGAGTGAACACATTTTTGGGGTTTGTGTAGTGACGTGTGACACATGGCATTCAGCCATCTCATTTGACCTGGTTCAGGGCAATATGTTGGTGAGTCAAGGGAAGGTCTTGAGTCCAGGGAATGAGGGGTTAATGGCTGTGAATGTGTATGTTTACCTCTTTCCCCAACTTTGCTTTATTTGTGTTCATATGCCAATTTCAGGGCTTTCTTCCTTGGTGCAATTCTTGTACATGCCCGCCACCGTGGGAATACCGGTGTGCTGAACGGAAGCCCGCAGCCTGATTTGGATTGTGAATCGGGTTATTGCTGTACTTGTGGGATCTGGTTGCCATTCAGGGTTGAAGGAGGATTTTATTTTCTATATTTTTGGATTTGGACCCTGGAAATTGAGGAATGCAATCGTTGATCCGGAGTAAATCAGCAGGGGTTACAGGCGGAAGGGGCACAGCGGGGGCCGGTCCTGGTAGGGACCTTCTTTATGGTAGCAGAGGCTTACCTGCTGCCCCTACCTACCGCCGACCCGGGGACTTGGGCCCTCATGAGCCCTGCCCAAGTACGCCCCGGGTGCGTATTGTGGACTCGGTGGAGACCACGCCGGAGATTGGAGCCATAGAAGGACCGAGACGTTCAAGAGCATGGCGAACTCCGGAAGTTGAAGCCCGAAGAGAAGAACGACACTCGGGAAGAGGAGGACGTGACATGGAGGACCTGGTCTCCATGTGTGAGCGTCGCTGCCGAAAGGCATGCAACCTCCGCTCCGCCGCGGAGGACTCGGATGAGGCCTGCCATTCAGGCAGCAGTGGAGGACGGGCCCGGCGCTACCGGAAGCGCGGGTCACCCAAGTCCGCGGCAAGGGACGCCGGGGCTATGGACACGGACCCCAGCCCGGTCAGGCTGTGGGAATCCGAGGGGCACTCCGAGGGCTATCGGACAGCCCAAGAGCCACCTTCGGAGCCGGAGATGTCCGCGCCGATCGCCAGGTCGAACACGGCCCCAGAGCCCGCCCTGCAGCACGACGCCGAGGGCTTGGAGAGGCCAGCCAGGGCCCGGACGGCACCTGTGCCCCGGCACACGGGACCAGAGACGGACGCCATAGGTGATACGCCTATGGGCGAGGAGTCTGAGGTGCCGGGAACCGCGGGTTGCGCTGAATCCGGCGGAAAGCACGCTGCGTGCCACTGCGAGCACGTGTCCTGGCTCATGGGCAAGTACCCGAAGATGGGGATGGACGCCATCGTGCATCACCTTGACCGCCTGGACAACGCCAAAGACGCTCTAGAGGAGGACGTCGCGGGGAGCCTGGACGATCAGTCGGCCGCGGAGAACCACATGGAGGATCTGCGAGCGGATCAGGCCCGGTACCGGGAGAATCTGGAGCTGGCCCTGCAGAAGCAGCAGCAAGTGGTGGACAGCCTCCTCCACTTAGTGGAGGACATGTCGGGACACCTGAGAAGGCTAGAGGAGCGACAGCCCCTCGCCTCGGGTCCGGAGCTCCCGGCAAAGCCGGCCGCGGTAGAGCTGGTGGAGCGGGTTAAGACCCTCAGGAGCGCCATGGAGAAACCCATGGGCGGCCCTGCAGAGGCACCATACGCGCCTCCGCGTGTTGACCCGGGTGCGCTGCCGTATGTTCCCCTGTTCAGCGAATCCACAATGCTCGGGGAACACACGGCACCGGCTGGGTCCATGCGGGAAGGGCACGTGACCACGGACCCGAGGAGCCTGACGGTACAGATGTCCCATGCCGCCCAGGATGTACCGCTCACGACGAATATGGCAGTCTATGCGGAAGAGAAGATCGAGATCCAGAACCAGACCATGCAGGGGCGAACCATGGGAAGCGCCGACGGACACGGTCGAGGCCATCCAAGCGGAAACATGTGGGCGAAGGACCCCAATACGGGGATATGGACGGTCGATGGAGCAAGTCCTTCCCGCATTCCAAACCCCATGGGTTCAGGCCCAACTGGACCGCACTCCATGGAGGAGAGGGATGTACGGGGAGTGTACTCAAACCCCCCGGCCACAGGTGGTATCCGTCTCGGTGGAGTGGTGGCTGGCGACGTCGGAGACGCCATCAGGATTGACGACCTCAGGGGAATCAAAATCCCCTACTATGATGGTAACCCCTCCAACCTGGATGACTTCATCCTGGATTGGGAGGATTTCGCCGAGGAGGTCGTCGGCGAGATGCGGGGAGCGCCGCGGGATAAGTGGGTATGCCGGACATTCCCACACCGGCTGGCGCAGGACCTGAAGGAGGAGCTGCGGGATCAGATCCGGGAAGGACTGATCACGACGGAGCAGGCCTGCCTCCAGTGGTTGGAGGATCAGGAGCGGGTGGACGCTCCGAATCAGAAGCTGGAGGACCTGTGGTCCATTCCACTGCCGCTGGACCGCGGTGAGTTGCGGGTCCGGGAGTGGAACCGGTATCTGCGGAAGTACCGCAGATGCCTCAAGCTGGTGGAAGACTGGAACGAGGCCAGTGAGATCCGCCACTTGCTGAAGGACGTCCTCCCCGGCAACTGGAAGAGGCGAGTGGAGGACGAGGAGAAGAAGCGCGCCAAGAAGCGGGTGGCGGTGCGGATCATGGCGGCGGAGGATACCCACGCGGGTATCATGGAGTTCTTCAGGAGGAACCTGGGCGAACCCAACCGAATGTTGGGACTGAAGAACGCCGTGTACGTGGAGGTATTCGGGGACTCCATTGGGCAAAGGTTGCTGCGCCTCAACAACGTGGAGTGGAGGCGCGGGGAGCCGCTGAGGATGCAAGTCATCTTCGCCCGCATGAGCCTTGACGAGATCGTGAAGTACATCACGGTGGAGCTGAAGCTCAATGCGAAGAACGAGGCCCACGTACAGGATCGACATGGTCATGGACAACGAGGCCACCGAGAAGACCGCCATCATCGAGAGATCCAGGAGGACACGGCCAACTCCGCGGAGGATGGTAGTGGAAGTGGCCAAGACCACTGGTCCCGGGAGGATCACGAGGAGGCCCATTTCTTCGCGTTTGTGGCGCACAACGTGAAGAACCATGGGCAGGATCGGTCCAGATGGAGCCAGGTGGGACCCAAGAAGGGCAAAGAGCCAAGCAGGATCGGGAACCCACCGCTCTCGTTCCGGGAGTACAGGTCTCAGCACGACGGGTGCTGGGTCTGTTATGGCAAGGGAAATAACCATGCACATGACCACCGTCAGTGCAAGGTGTATGAGGCGGACAAGAAGGCCTACTTCGCAGCCCACCCCGAGAAGAAGCCCAAGGAGCAGCGGATTTCCGACTGGAAGGCGAAGGGCGGAGATGGGGGAAAAGGCCAAGGCAAAGGCCAAGGAAAAGGCGGAGGAAGAGGCTATGGTGGTGGACCTGGCCAAGACCGACGAGTGAGGTCGATCGAGGAGGTTGCTGAGGACGTGCTGTGGACTTTTGGAGGAACTCAAAGCCCAGCAACGTGGTGGACAAAGTCCTGGCGGATCGCAGCCGGAAGGGGCTGCGGGAAGCCAAGTCTAGAGGAGCCCCCACGGGAGTGGGACCTCGGAGGTCTCTCCTCCGAAAATCAGTGGAATCCCTGAGAAAGCAAAGGCACATCGGGTGCCGAAGAAGGCTCCGGAAGAGCCAAAACCACTGAATTTCGCCACTCCCAACCCCTGGAGCGCCCTGCCAAGGGAGGTACATGTGGGTACGGGACATGGCAAGAAGGAAGGAGCGACCACGGAGAGCCCCGTGGACGGGCAGGACCAACCCAAGATCTACACCATCCGTGACCATACCCTTGAAGTCCTGATGCACCCGGACGTGCTAGAGTTGCATGCCGTGAGAGTCGTCCATACACCTCATGGCGACGAGCGGCAGTTGCACTTGAAAGTGCGAGTACGGTGCGGACGAGAGGAGAAGGTGGTGGATGTGTTGGTGGATGCGGGTGCCCAGGTGAGCCTGGTCTCGAGAGGGTTGTTCAAGGAGGAATTCCTGCAGCCCAGCCGGAGACCGGTCCGCCTGAAGGTCGCCAACGGAGAGATTATGGGTGGTGGCACCCATGAGGCCACTATCAGTATGGAATTCTGGGAGCATGAGCGCTTGAACCGCCCTGATCAGGCGAAGAGAAGCACTCTATCCGGGAACTTCTACGTGGCCGACATTACTGATTGGGATATGATCATGGGGTACAACTTCATGGTGGCCAACGCCATTGGAGCCCTGCCCCATCGAGCAACGCTGGTCCGGGAGGATGATGAATGCCTCACATGGCTGTCCACGGACTATGCATGCGGATCATCCCAATGGAATGCTGAGGAGGAGGATCGGATCGTCCAGGCGGTGCAAGCTGTGGGTGCCAAGTCCAGAGGAGACCGCGGAGTTCAGCTCACGGAATATGGGATGGCGCCACAGGTGTACAACAGGATGATCCAGACGCTGGGAGCCGAAGCGCCCGAGACGGACGTCTTCGCTTCCCGGGATGCCCCACTTTTGCGGAAGTGTAAAAGGCATTGGCATCGAGGAGACTCAGCCTGGCACAGGCATTGGGGTATGAAGGAGTGGGGGTCCATGTATTGGCATGGCTCCCTGGATAACACCAGACGTACGGTGGAGAAGATCGTCGCGGATAGGGCGAAGGGGATCCTGGTCATAACCGGCATAGGATCCACCCCATGTCCGCTGGAGGGTCTCAAGTCAACGCTGGACTCCATCACCCTGAACGAGATGTCATTCGGGCCAGAGGAGGAGTTGTTCATCGACGCCAAGGGTGTATCAATGCCCTCCCCGGGTCAAGCGTGGGGTACCAAGGCTTTCCTGGTGGATGGGGCGCAAGCCCAGCCCACGGGTGATGAAGCATTCATCCGTAGGGTGGAGGCGGTGCCCAAGAAGGTCATGTTTGAGCCCAAGGAGGGGACGGATCAGCCTATTGATGGCAGTAACGTCCTGTCCCACGCCGAAATCGACGACGTCGTCAACTACATGCGGATGGGGATGCACGACCGTGTGGCAGCCAAGAAGAGGCGGGCCATGGTCACATCTCCGCATTGGTGGAATGACAAGATGTTGGTCACCGGCAAGTACGAGAAGGACGAGTTCGTGGCGAGGGTCTCGGATCACATCGCGGACCAATACGATGGTCCGGTTGGGTCGGACCCACCAACATGGGATTTTCCAAGAATGGGTGCCGATAGCGACAGTCACCAGCCCGATGCCGCAAATTTCCGAAGATTATCGGTGGGAAGAGCTCCCCACGACGATGAAGACGGCATATCGGACGAGGAGAAGTCGGAATCGGACCCAGAAGAGGCCTATACCGCAGTGCGGTCGGTTGTATCTATACCGAAGCAAGCGGCTGAAGAGGCCCAGGAGAACCCGAAGGTCGCCGAGCTGAAGGAGAGGCTGATCAAGGCCTATCCGCGGCTATTCAGTGGCGTCGCCAACAAGAACCCTCCGGATCGTGGGAAGCGAAGATCAAGCTGAAGCCGAACCCCAAGATCTATCGTCATCGGGAGTACCAACTTCAGGGCGATCGGGCCGAGGCCATGAAGAAGCTGTTGGCCGAGTTCATTGAGCGGGGATGGATCGAACCCTCCGACAGTGAGTCGGCCAGCCCAGCCTTCATCGTGCCCAAGAAGGAGAAGGGCGAGTGGAGGTTGGTGGTTGATTACAGAGGTTTGAACGAGCAGACCGAGCACGACTCGTACTCGCTTCCCCTGATCGACTCCATCCTCCAAAAGCAACAGAAAAAGCGGATTTTTACGGTGTTGGACCTGAAACACGGTTACCACCAGATGCCGCTACACCCGGACTCCAGGCCCTGCACAGCGATGTCAACGCCGCTGGGGCCCATGCAGTGGAAAGTGGTGCCTATGGGCGCCAAGAATGGCAACGCCGCTTTCCAGCGCATGATGGAGGATCTACTCGGTCCTGTCCGGGACTGTGCCGACCCCTTCGTGGATGACATCATCATCGGGTCCGGTACGGAGAACATGACTGAGGACGAGCTCATCGACGCGCATGAGAAGGATCTGCGCCGAGTGCTCAGCGAGTTGGACAAGCACAACATGGTGTGCAAGCCCACCAAAGCCTCACTCTTCCTGAAGGAAGTGGAGTTCGCGGGTCACGTGGTTGGTCACGGGCAACGCCGTCCCATGCCTGGGAAGCTGGCGTCCCTGCACCACTGGGAGAAGCCCCAGACCATCAGCGAACTCCGATCCTTCATGGGGTTCTGCAACTACTATTCGGGCTACGTCCGGATGTATGCAGAACTGTCGGGGCCGCTGCACAAGATGCTGCAGGTGGGCAAGTTCGATGGCCGGAAGGGGAGCAAGAAGAAGCTTGCCTGGACCCCTGAGGCTGAGGATGCGTTCAACAGCCTGAAGGAGCGACTCCTGGGGCAGTTGGGGCTGTTCCTGGTGGACCCGGACAAGGGATTCGTGCTACGGACGGACGCCTCGGACTATGCTGTGGGGGCAGTCCTCGAGCAGATCCGAGACGACGGGTCACATGTACCCGTGGCGTTCTGGAGCCGGATCCTCGCCGAGGGCCAACGCCGCACCTGGACCGCGAGGGAGAAGGAGACGTACGCCATTGTATGTGCGCTCAGGAACTGGTCTGGCCACATCGGATTGCAACCGGTGGTGGTATGCACGGACCATCAATCCTTGCAGAGCTGGCACAAGGAGCACGTCGACACCCCCTCGGGACCGGCGGCAAGGAATGCCCGATGGCATGAGACGTTCGCCAAGTTCGACCTCAGCGTCGTATACGTCCCGGGGAAGGACAACACTGTGGCAGATTGCCTCAGTCGGTGGGCCTACCCCGCGGGCAAGGCTTGGATGGACATATCCAGCCATGGAGACGCCGAGGAGACCGAGGAGGCCAAGCGCATCATCGAGATGGAGAAGGTCATGGAGCAAGAGGGGGTCAAGTGCTTTGTGGTGATGGCAAACCGTACGGACCTAGCCAAGTTCCGGGGTGCCCGCGTCCAAGCTATTCGAGAGGAAACCCTCGAGCAATGGATGGTGGCCCCTGTAGAGCTAGTCAGGTCGGCGCTCACAGAGGACTGGTCGGATGACTACGCGGCATCCGAGCACTGGAGCAAGTACTGGAATGCCGTGAGCGCCCCGTCGGACGACGAATGGCCCGAGGGCTTGACCGAGGATGGCGACAAGTTGTTCCTCAAGGACAAGCTGCTGGTGCCCGAGAACCGAGTGGAGGAGCTCATTGACCATTGGCACAACGCCCAGCTCATGCACCCTGGCCGAGACAAGATGCAACAGGACCTGGAGTGGCGTTTCAAGTTCCCTCCGGGGTACTACGCCATCCTGAATAGGTACTGCAGCGACTGTGCCGTGTGTCGGGCCACGAAGAGCTCCAGCCACTCCACAGCAGGGAACCCGGTGTATACGGCTATACCGGAGGCCCCTATGCGGTCCGTTGCCATGGATGTGTTCGCCATGCCTGAGGTCACCGTGGAAGGAGAGACCTACGACTGTGTCATCCTGGCGGTGGACAGGCACAGCGGGTATATCGGGGCAGTCCCGGGCAAGAAGTCCAAGAAGAAGGACAAGAAGGACAAGCATGGAGTGGGGCTGCAGGCCAAGACCGTCGCTAATGCCATGATCAGGCATTGGCTGACGATTTTCGATGTCCGAGCTGTCATCTGCAGCGATCGGGGCAGTCAATTCGTGGGGACGTGGTTCAAGACGATGTGCAAGCACATGGGGATTCGGCATGCCAAGACCGTGGCATACCATAGCCGGTCAAATGGCCGGGCTGAGGTGGCCGGGCGGCAGATGTTCGAGAAGTTCCGCCAGCTGCACATCGACGAACCGGGCCGGAACTGGTATAATTCGCTGTGGAGAGTGCTCCAGGCGTACCATGACCTTCCGGGACCCACTGGACTGTCGCCCCATCGCATCTTGTTCCTACGGGATCGAGTGTCACGCACTCTCCCGTGGATGAACCATGGCAAAGTGGCCCGGAATGCGAATGCCATGATGGCCGAGGCGGACGACACGGCGGCCAAGGTGTGCAAGGCACTTCAGGACGAGCATGACAAGAGGGCCAAGTACTTCAAGCAAGGGAAGGTCCAGAAGTATGCTCTCCAAGACACCGTGTGGGTGGAGCGGCACCACAAGAATGTCCTGTCCAGGCATCGGCAGGCATCTTGGTATGTGCCGGGGTGAATATTGGGGTTGCATAGATACTTTCCTTGGGTTCCCACGTATTTTTAACGTGACGTTATGTCCATGGAGGGGCATGGCATACCATGGTGGGAGCCACTTTTTGAGGGTATGTGTTATATGCATGGTATGTGCTTCGATATGCTCACGCCCATGTTATATATCTTCGTGTGGCCGAAGAGATGGGGAGCCACACGTGACAAGGGCTTTGCCCATGTCCCAATTGTGGAATTCAAAGCGCTAGACTAAGTCTACCGCGTATGTATTGCTCATGGTATGTTTAGCAAAGAGATCCATGGGTGCACTCCCATTTTCATGGGGCATGTAGATATGGGTGGGGAAGGTATCTCCATGCGCCCGATTGGGGATCCAAGTGGGGGAATTGTTCGTAAATGGTTCCAATCATTTGTTTATTGAACCATGAGCGGATATCATGGGTGAGCATAGAGATATACTATCATGACAACTTTGTATTTGGACATATTTTCATGTTTTTGACCTCATTTTATGCTCATTTTTGTGTTTTATGTGCTCAACTGGTCGGCTAACAGTAAAGTGCCTAGAGATCCGTGAACGATGGTATGTTGCTTATATGTTGACATATGCTTCGGTGTTGCACCTCACCATATGCCGGATCACGTGGTCACTTTGGCTTGGTACATGAGGCCTCACAAAATTAGGTCTCAAACTCATGAGCTGACTTATGAAACATGCCATGTACATCACCGGAGAGGTTTCGGGGCCTATGATGGGATATTCTTGGGCATAGACCTTTGGTCTATATCACCCTTGTATATTACTTTCCGGTTTGACACGTGCATGGAGCATTTGGATATTTGCCGTATGCATTTTTGACTATATAATTGACTTTTGGGCATAATGGTGTGATTTGCCTGATTTTGCCATGTTGTGAGGTCAACATAATGGGGCAGTTCTCCAAGCCCAATCGACTCCAAGTCCAACCAAGGTTATGTCAGGGTAGGGCATGGTCCTGAGTGCCACTCTAGGCCATGACACGCCACCTCCCCTATCAGGCTAGGATTTATAGGCTTGGGAGTGAACACATTTTTGGGGTTTGTGTAGTGAGTTGTGATACATGGCATTCAGCCATCTCATTGGACCTGGTTCAGGGCAATATGTTGGTGAGTCAAGGAAAGGTCTTGAGTCCAGGGAATGAGGGGTTTATGGTTGTGAATGTGTATGTTTACCTCTTTCCCCAACTTTGCTTTATTTGTGTTCATATGCCAATTTCAGGGCTTTCTTCCTTGGTGCAATTCTTGTACATGCCCGCCACCGTGGGAAGACCGGTGTGCTGAACGGAAGCCCGCATCGTGGATTGGATTGTGAATCGGGTTATTGCTGCATTTGTGGGATCTGATTGCTGTTCAGGGTTGAAGGAGGATTGTATTTTCGATTTTCTATATTTTTGGATTTTGGACCCGGGACTTTGAGAAATGCAAGCATTGATCAGGAGCAAATCAGCAGAGATTACAGGCTGAAGGGGCACAGCGGGGGCCGGTCCTGGTAGGGACCTTCTTTAGCAGAATTAACACATTAGAAACATCTGAGTTCCTCTATACATCCACAAACACTTGTACAAATGGTTCCGGCCGTGTCAAATAAAATGGAATGAATCTTTTTGAGCCATCTTTGACATCAGTGCTTTGGCTAGGCTTGGGAAGGTCTCGCTACGCTCACCCTCCCAAAGCCTAGGGATGATTTTTCATTACCGTCATTGGTCGAGACTGCTACACAATTTGTACACCATTTTTGTTTTAATTGCCGAAATTCCCATGCCGAAACCTCCTACGCAAGACCTGGTTGAGTTATCCCACATATGTACAGCGTTTGTTTACATGCAATCAATCAACTCTATGATTTGCAGGGGGACCTACGTTTCGGTGACCATGATGTTCGCAAAATGAGGCCCCAAAAATCGGAATTCGCAAATGATTTTTTTCCCGGTGCAGCAACTGTTCATTTTGTTCCACTGGTAAAGCTAGCCAACAGCAACAGCCCTTTGCTTCCTACTGCGTCCTTTTCAATTTCAACCGGCCCACATGGTTACCACGCGTTACGTCATCCCTAGATCCATGCTCCACAGCTTGTACCGTGCATTGCAACTTCCTGCAAACACCAAACTCAGAATACGACCTGATTATGGCGCTTGACCGGGGGAGAGACCATGCCTTCTCAGTTCTTGTGGTCCGCCGTATGGAGCCACGTTCGCTTCGTTCCACGGGCGAACTCCACTCCAAGAGGAAATTTCAACAATCCTTGTAAAATATGTGAAAACAACATCAACTTGTAGCACAAAAAAGGTACTTTTTGGCATAATTTTTGCGACCAACCTTCGAAGCTCCCGAATATTACCCCCCGTTCATTCTGTTCTACATCTCTCAAAGATTGTTGTGCGCTTTGTCCCAAGGCCTAACTCGAGAACATGTCCAAATGCCGCCCAAAACACGCCACTGCGCAACTTCAAACAGTTGCAAAATGTCAACCCCCCAACGCACCAACCACCTACAATATATCTTCTCACCAACCCGAATACCTGCCTCACACGTGCTATGCACCACAAAGGACCCCGATAAAAAGAGTTTGAAGGCAGATGGTTCCGGGGTTCCTTGCACTAACACTTGGAGGGAGACCCATGATGGCCAAAAAAGGCAGCCATTTTTCTCTAATGACATCATGCTTCAAAGACCCTCACAAGACAGCCCCCGTTCTATTTCCATGCGAAAGCACGCACAAAACCCCATAGTGCAAATCAAAGGGCAACAGTAGAGCTTCGATTCGGTCGGGGGCTGGCTATGTACATCAATGCTGTATTCTTGCAGCGCCGAATTCCGTAAGGTCCACAATTGAAAAAATGCACTTTTCTACCAAAATCGGTCTCCCTCCAACCGCCGTAACTCGGCGCCACCGGGTCGTTTTGACCCAAATTTTTTTTTCCGCGACCCTTGGACCCGGCTGGAGGTAATAGTGCTTGATCGAGGGACGCATGACCTAGAGGCCCACGGCAATTTTTGTCACTAGTTGACCCGCGTTTTGAAAATTCCCGTGTTCCCCCAACTTGCACCCTTCGCCAAACGGCCAAAACGGATCGGTTTTTCGAAATTCCAAATGCCATATGGATCGTTTCTCAATGCCGTTCACAAATCTGCAGTCCGATTGGGATTTCATCAAAATTCATTTTTCGCGATTCTTTTTCGGGATCCTAGGATTGTGCGAGAATTTCCAAAAAGGGCTCCACTAACCTTGTTGCCCTTGACCTGCCATCCACCGATGTGGGGTCCGTCAGTCCCCACCATCGCTCTTTGCCTCTACTGCAGCAGAAAAGATTCCGGGCCCATAATATGTAGGGGACGACCATCTGGCGCCGCGGGGCCCCTCCCCCACCGCTAGCAGAGGAGGGAGAGCGGCATACTGCCGCACAAGCAACAAGGCCCGTGGTTCGCCCGGCCCGCCCACCCGCTGCAAGATGTGCGCACACAAAGTAATATAGTAATATGGATCAATACAGTGATGGGACATCAAAGGCAAAGAAACTTTCTAGCGCAATTGCTTTCCTGCAATTGACCCATATGTGCATCGGCATAATGACATAACCACACATTACTGTTCAACATCAATGTATGCATTTAAACAGAAAGCCTGTTCCATGTTTTGTACTGCCACAACCTCTCCCTGCAACCAAACAATACATTGGTTCGGGCCATACATACCTTTAACAAAGTTGTCACATTCCATCCCTTGGTTATGTTGTATTTTTCTTTGTTTATACACTTGTTCCGACGCATATGCCCATTAGCAGAATTAACACATTAGAAACATCTGAGTTCCTCTATACATGCACAAACACTTGTACAAATGGTTCTAGCCAAATCAAATGCAATGGAATAAATTTTTTTGGGCCACCTTTGACATTAGTGCTTTGGCTAGGCTTGGGAAGGTCTCGCTACGCTCACCCTCCCCAAGCCTAGGGCTGATTTTTTATTACCGTCATTCGTCGAGACTGCTATACAATTTGTACACCCCTTTTGTTTTAATTGCCGAAATTCCCATGCCGAAAGCTCCCCCGCAAGACCTGTTCAACCACCGGTTGAGTTATCCCACATATGTACAGCGTTCGTTTACATGCAATCAATCAACTCTATGATTTGCAGGGGGACCTACATTTCGGTGCCCATGATGTTCGCAAAAAGAGGCCTTAAAAATCGGAATTCGCGAATGATTTTTTTCCCGGTGCAGCAATTGTTCATTTTGTTCCACTCTTAATGCTAGCCAACAACAACAGCCCTTTGCTTCCTACTGCGTCGTTTTCAATTTCAACCGGCCCACATGGTTACCGCGCGTTACGTCATCTCTAGATCCATGCTGCACAGCTTGTACCGTGCATTGCAACTTCCTGGAAACACCCAACTGAGAATACGACCTGATTATGGCGCTTGACCGGGGGAGAGACCATGCCTTCTCGGTTAGTGTGGTGCGCTGTACGGAGCCACATTCGCTTCGATCCACGGGCTAACTCCACGTCATCACAGAAGAGGAAATTTCAACAATCCTTGCCAAATATGTGAAAACAACGTCAAGTTGTAGCACAAAAAAGGTACTGTTTGGCGTAATTTTTGCGACCAACCTTCGAAGCTCCCGAATATTACCCCCCGCTCATTTTGTTCTACATCCCTCAAAGATTGTTGTGCGCTTCGTCCCAAGGCCTAACTCAAGAACATGTCCAAATGCCACCCAAAACACGCCACTGCGCAACTTCAAACAGTTGCAAAATGTCAACCCCCCAACGCACCAACCACCTACAATATATCTTCTCACCAACCCGAATACCTGCCTCACATGTGCTATGCACCACAAAGGACCCCGATAAAAAGAGTTTGAAGGCAGATGGTTCCGGGGTTACTTGCACTAACACTTGGAGGGAGACCCATGATGGCCAAAAAAGGCAGCCAGTTTTCGCTAATGACATCATGCTTCAAAGACCCTCACAAGACAGCCCCCGTTCTATTTCCATGCGAAAGCACGCACAAACCCCCATAGTACAAATCAAAGGGCAGCAGTAGAGCTTCGATTCGGTCGGGGGCTGGCTATGTACATCAATGCTGTATTCGTGCAGCGCCAAATTCCGTAGATGCACAATCGAAAAAATGCACTTTTCTACCAAAATTGGTCTCACTCCAACCGCCGTAACTCGACGCCACCGGGTCGTTTTGACCCAAATTTTTTTTTTCTGCATGCCTTGGACCTGGCCGGAGGTAATTGTGCCTGTTTAGGAGCCAGATGACCCACAGGCCCACGGCAATTTCTGTCACTAGTTGACCCGCGCTTCGAAAATTGCCGTTTTCCCCCAACTTCCACCTTTCGTTAAACGACCAAAACGGATCGGTTTTTCGAAATTCCAAATGCCATATAGATCGTTTCTCAATGCCGTTCACAAATCTGCAGTCGGATTCCGATTTCGTCAAAATCCATTTTTCGCGATTATTTTTCGGGATCCTAGGAATCTGCGAGATTTTCCAAAAAGGGCTCCACTAACCTTGTTGCCCTTGACCTGCCATCCACCGATGTGAGGTCCGTTGGGTCCCACCATCGCTCTTTGCCTCTACTGCAGCAGAAAAGATTCCGGGACCATAATATGTAGGGGACGACCATCTGGCGCGACGGGGCCCCTTGCCCACCGCGGGCACGGGAGGGAGCGCGGCATACTGCCGCACAAGCAATAATATGTCAAATAGATTTCTTGAGATTTGGGGCCTGTGGTTTATATATAGTGTTGTTCGGCACCTCAACTTTGCTGGTGCACCTTTAAATCGCATCCCTAGCTTATATGGAATTAGTGGATGCTGTAAAGAAGTTAAAACCTTGTAAAGGTCCTAACTTTGCAAAACAGCCATGATCAATCGAAACAAATATGACTACGCGGATCAGCTCTCCGAGGCGGTCATTTAGAGGGGCTGCATCGTACACTTTTGAGGTATGTTTCGTTTCGGCGCGCGAGTCGTATATAATGGCATAAGGACTGCTTTTAGAGGGGGGCGGGGCCCCATTCCCCAGCCCCCCAATTAAAAGCCCCCCATGGGGGAGGAGGTGAACAAGGGGATGAAGGCGGTGGTCTAGAGGGTGGGCAATCTGCATGGGGGGGGTTGTTTTTGGAGGTGATACATACCACGGACAGCCCTTTGTTTCCTTGTACGTTTGGGGGAAATATTTTCAGAGCAATGTTCGGGATATGTTGTTGAGCCTAACATTAGGGCCAAAGATGGTGAGAGCAATGTAGGGGCCACCTTGTGGCAAGTGATGGCTGTTTGGCAAACAAATAGGTGCCATAAATGTTGAAACCTTGGCGTAGCAAAATACTTGTGGCGCGCTTCCCACCCGATGCCCCTTTGGGTAAGCCACCGGGGGGGGGGGGGGTGCCTTTGCCTTATGCCCGAAAAACAACGGTTGTTTGGTGCCGCAAAACAACACCAATTGCCCGGCAAACATGTTGGCCCTCATTGTTTGCCCATTTAAAAATGTTGGCAATACATGTGCATGCATGTTGTTCACCGCATACCTGCACCAAAAGGCCAATTGGATAATTATTCCATTGAGAATCAACAAATTGGAAAATTGGCACACAAATGTGGCATGCTCTTTCTCTTCCAACCAACGCTGCCCCACAACTTGTGCACCTTGGCGTTCAGCCGGACCCCTACCACCACGTACCCCACTTGACAACAAACAGCATGGCTTTCATTCACCTGTGGTAGCTACCGCACCCACCCCCTCAAAGCATGCAGGCCCCCCAACCCCCCCCCCCCCCCAGTCAGCGATTTCCTGAGGTAAGTGAGTGGATACCTGAGTGGATGCGATGAGTGAGTGGATACTTGAGTGGATGCGATGGTGCCATGCACCATCGCATCTAGCCCCCCTCTCTTTTTGTGTTCCTCCTCCCGGCGAAGGCGTGGGGGGGGGGATTGGTGGACTAGTTAGTTTTCCCCTAGCTGGGGCAAAAGTTGCCGGAACGTGATTTACAACTAAACATGCCATAAAAAGATGGTCAAAATGGCTAAAAATCTTCATGAGGTTATGCAAAACAACACCAGCAATGTGCACGCCACTCCTAAGCTTTGGGGTGCAACACCAGTTTCTTCACCAACTGCCCGATGGGAATCAAAATCATGCACTTGATTTGTTTTACAGCGTTGTTTGTAGAAACAATGTTTCTGTGACATTGCACTTGCCATCAACGTATTTGATCATTTCGCCCCTTTCACTTAATCCCTGCCATCCAACGTTGTTGTTTCTAAATGCAAATGTACAAAGCTCCCCCTGTCACCAAATTTTACTGCTTTCTCTCATGAACATTGACAAAAAGCCTTTTGTTTCGAAAAAAAACCATCTCTGCTTTCAGTGGAGCAAAAACAAAACACATCACACAACACACAAATGACACACAGATGGCAAAAGGCAGACACACAAATGACACACGGAGATGGCAAAATGGCAGACACAAATGACACACAGATGGCAAAATGGCAGACACAAATGACACAGACACATCAGAACGATCGCACTAGACAAACACCTATGCACTGGTAACTCACCCACAGTCACATTCGTAGCACAAACACACTCGGACTGACTCACAAGCACATTCCTAACACAAGCACGCTCGTGTCTCACCCAGAGGCAAATTGGTAACACAACCACACTCGTAACTCACCCACAGGAACATTCGTAGCACCAACACACTCGTCACTCACCCACAGGCACATTCGTAGCACCAATACACTCGTAACTCACCCACAGGCACAATCGTAACACAAGCACACTCGTAACTCACCAACAGGCACATTCGTAACACAAGCACGCTCGTAACTCACCCAGAGGCACATTGGTAACACAAGCACACTCGTAACTCACCCACAGGCACCATCGTAACACAAACACACTCGGAACTCACCCACAGGCACGTTCGTAACACAAGCACACGCGTAACTCACCCACAGGCACACTCGTAACACAAGCACGCTCGTAACTCACCCACAGGCACCATGGTAACACAAACACACTCGGAACTCACCCACAAGCACATTCGTGACACAAGCACACGCGTAACTCACCCACAGGCACACTCGTAACGCCCACACACTCGTAACTCACCTACAGGCACATTCGTGACACAAGCACACGCGTAACTCACCTACAGGCACATTCGTAACACAAGCACACTCGTAACTCACCCACAGGGACAATCGTAACGCCCACACACTCGTAACTCACCCACAGGCACAATCGTGGCACCCACACACTCGTAACTCACCCACAGGCAGATTCGTAACACCATCACATTCGTAACTCACCCACAAGCAGAATCGTGGCACCCAAACACTCGTAACTCACCCACAGGCAGATTCGTAACACCATCACACTCGTAACTCACCCACCAGCACATCCGCAACACAAGCACACTCGTAACTCACCTACAAGCACATTCGTAACACACACACACAAACACACACACACACTCTCGTAACTCACGCTGAACCGGAACTCAATCTCCAACCTCAAACCTCAAACCTGAACCAGACACAGCATCACACACCCAGCGCGCGGCAAACACACTAACACTTTGCGCGGCGCGCTGACACGCACACAGTGCCCTGACACACAGATCACACACACAGCGCGCTGACATACGAATGACACACACACACACCGCGCCAACACACCAAAGACACACACCCAGCGCCAAATCAACTCCGGGCATCACACCAGTAGCCGTCGGCAGTGGTCAACAGCTTGCGGCTCGTCTGCGACCTTCATGTCAGCGGCTGGAGTGGGCACGGCAAAGAGCAAACAGCCAACACGAAACGAAACACGAAGAGCAAAGCCACGACCGCAACGAAAACCACCAAATTTTTCTTTTTGACCGCAAATGACAATCACTCACCTTTTATTTTTGCCAACCAGAATTTATTGAAGTGCTGCGAGTTCGCGCCGCCGCCAAGAGCGCTGAGAACGCCAAGAACCATGAGCATGTTGAGGAAATTTCCATCAAGCCATGATACATGATATGTTGTGGAGGGCGTGGAAAAGTAAGGTTAAATGAATCCTTCATAGTTTGTGCTTGGTATGGCTTTTCCTTTGCTGGTGCGAAGCACCATCAAAAGAAAAGCCTTATTACGTTTTAGCCATTTTCGGGTCACCTTTCTATGTCGGAAACGGAGCCGGGCGGTGACAAACAAGAGCAAAAACACTCCTTTGCCTTGTGTTTAAGCTAGCAGCGCAACGACAGGGAGGGTGCATTGGTCAAGATTAGCGACACATGGTGCAAATAGCATACAATTGACATATTCATAACTGAGGCCTACTGTATCGGATTTTGACGAAATTAAGGGCAATTTAGGTCAATTTGGGGGTGTTTTTTTCATTTTTGAGCTCGAAAAGCCGGCTGAGTGCGGTGAAAACCGTCAAATCGAAAAGTGGTGCTAAAACAGAATGACGGCGTTTTCTCAATTGAACAGCAAGACGAGGGTTTTGAAATCATTTATAAAATCTGGTCATTTCGGCGCGCGGATTGTATATAATGGCATAAGGACTGCTTTTAGAGGGGGGCGGGGCCCCATTCCCCGGCCCCCCAATTAAAAGCCCCCCATGGGGGGGGATTTGAACAAGCGGAGGGGGGCTGCACGAGATGGGGAAGGGCAGTGTGCGGGCTGCGATCGCCTTTGAAGGGTATCTGTCGTACGACGAATTCAGATTGCACGATATGCACATGCATGATCAGCTATTGATAGCAAAGAACGATGAGCATGTTGAAGAAATTTCAATGAAGCAATGATACATGATTTGTTGTGGAGGGTGTGGAAAAGTAAGGTTAAACGAATCCTTTGTCTTTCGTGCTTGGTCTTGCTTTTCCTTTGCTAGTGCGAAGCACCATCAAAAGAAAAGCCCTATTACGCTTTTAGCCATTTTCGGGTCACCTTTCTATGTCGGAAATGGAGCCGGGCGGTGACAAACAAACGGAAAAACACTCCTTTCCCTTGTGTTTAAGCTAGCAGCGCAAAGACAGGGACGGTGCATTGGGCAAGATTAGCGACACAGGGTGCAAATAGCATACAATTGACATATTCATAACTCGTGCCTATTGTATCGGATTTTGACGAAATTAAGGGTAATTTTGGTCAATTTGGGGGTGTTCTTTGCATTTATGAGCTTAAAAAGGCACCCGAGTGCGCTGAGAACTGTCAAATCCAAAAGCGGTGCTAAAACAAAATCACGGCGGTTTCTCATTTAAACAGCAAGACGAGGCTTTTAGAATCATTTATAAATTTGGTCTTAGATTGAAATTTTGTGCATTGTAGCCCGATTTCACTTTGGACAGTCAAAATGAAAGATCGCAAATGCCGGCGACTGCAAAATGCACGCGTGCACAGCAAATGTATAATATGGCAAATAGATTTCTTGAGATTTGGGGCCTGTGGCTTACATATAGTGTTGTTCGGCACCCCAACTTTGCTAGTGCACCTTTAAATCGGATCCTTAGCTTATGTGAAATTAGTGGATGCTGGTAAAGAAGTTAAAACCTTGTAAAGGTTCTAACTTTGCAAAACAGCCATACTTGATCGAAACGAATATGACGGCAGGAATCAGCTCTTTGAGGCGGTCATTTAGAGGGGCTGCATCGTACACTTTTGGGATATGTTTTATTTCGGCGCGCGGATTGTATATAATGGCATAAGGACTTCTTTTAGAGGGGGGCGGGGCCCCATTCCCCGGCCCCCCAATTAAAAGCCCCCCATGGGGGGGAAGAGTGAACAAGCGGGGGGAAATTGCACGAGGTGGGGTCGCACGGGTGCTCAGATGAGAACGGGGAGGACAAGGAGCACAAAGGCAAAAAGACCATTCAAAGGCGGAGAAGGAGAAAACCATCAAAACACGGGAGCAACGGCGCCAGCGCCGGCCGCCAGGCTCCGTTTTTGTGGGCCAAGCCCCACAAAAACGTAGCCTAGCGGGTGCTGCTTCGTGCCTCTTGCACAATATAGTTGCACCATTAGCAAAAAAGGCTTGCCAGATGGGCAGCAAGCACAAATGCCAAATATGGCGAAAAAAATGGCAGAAAACTGCCAAAAACGCACACAATTGACCGTAAATCATCGAAACAGCACCAGATTTGGCCAATGAGGTTGCTTTTCTGACGTTTTGGCCCGAGCCGGTCATTTTAAGGGGCTACAACATAATGTAACTTCGCAAGCAGGAGCCAATACGGAATTCGGCCCAAAATTTTCGGAAATTGCCCTAAAAACTGCTTAAAACGGTCCTAATTCACCAAAACAACCATCATCGGCCAAAAAGAAGAAAAGTCGCATTCTTAGAATTCCATTGCGATCATTTTAAGGGGCTGCGTGGCAGGGGTTTGAGAAGGGCTTTCTTCCAGAGGGGGGGGGTCGCGTAACGTAGTAGTTGGTCACTGCTTCTGGCGCGGGGTCAGGGGCCCCCAACACCCCGACCCCCACAGAAGCCAGCCCCCTGCGGGGGGGATTTGAACAAGCGGGGGGAAATTGCACGAGTTGGGGTCGCACGGGTGCTCAGATGAGAACGGGGAGGACAAGGAGCACAAAGGCAAAAAGACCATTCAAAGGCGGAGAAGGAGAAAACCATGAAAACACGGGAGCAACGGCGCCAGCGCCGGCCGCTAGGCTCCGTTTTTGTGGGCCAAGCTCCACAAAAACGTAGCCTAGCGGGAGCTGCCTCCTGCCTTTTTCCCAATATGGTTGCCCTATTGGCAGAAAAGGCTTGCCAGATGGGCAGCAAGTATACATGCCAAATGTGGCGCAAAAAATGGCAGAAAACTGCCAAAAAACGCAGAAAATTGAACGTAAATCATCGATATGGCACCAGATTTGGCCAATGAGATTGCTTTTCTGACGTTTTGTCCCGAGCCGGTTATTTTAAGGGGCTACAACATGATGTCACTTCGCAAGCAAGAGCCAATACGGAACTCAGCCCCTAATTTTCGGAGACTGCCCGAAAAACTGCTTAAAACGGTCCTAATTCACCAAAACGACCATCGTCGGCCAAAATGAAGAAAAGTCGCGTTCTTACAATTCAAGTGCGATCATTTTAAGGGGCTGCATACAAGGGGTTTGAGAAGGGCTGTCTTCCAGGGGGGGGGGGTGGCGTAACGTAGTAGTTGGTCACTGCTTCTGGCGCGGGGTCAGGGGCCCCCAACACCCCGACCCCCACAGAAGCCAGCCCCCTGCGGGGGGGATTTGAACAATGGGGTCGCACGGGTGCTCAGATGAGAACGGGGAGGACAAGGGGCACAAAGGCAAAAAGACCATTCAAAGGCGGAGAAGGAGAAAACCATGAAAATACGGGAGCAACGGCGCCAGCGCCGGCCGCTAGGCTCCGTTTTTGTGGGCCCAAGCCCCACAAAAACGTAGCCTAGCGGGAGCTGCCTCCTGCCTTTTGCACAATATGGTTGCCCTATTGGCAGAAAAGGGTTGCCAGATGGGCAGCAAGTATACATGCCAAATATGGCAAAAAACTGCCAAAAAACGCACAAAATTGACCGTAAATCATCAAAACGGCACCAGATTGGGCCAATGAGGTTGCTTTTCTGACGTTTTGGCCCGAGCTGGTCATTTTAAGGGGCTACAACATGATGTAACTTCGCAAGCAAGAGCCAATACGGAATTGAGCCCCATATTTCCGGAGACTGCCCGAAAAACTGCTTAAAACAGTCCTAATTCACCAAAACGACCATCGTCGGCCAAAAAAGAGAAAAGTCGCATTCTTAGAATTCGATTGCGATCATTTTAAGGGGCTGCATTGCAGGGTTTTGAGAAGGGCTGTCTTCCAGGGGGGGGGGGGTCGCGTAACGTAGTAGTTGGTCACTGCTTCTGGCGCGGGGTCAGGGGCCCCCAACACCCCGACCCCCACAGAAGCCAGCCCCCTGCGGGGGGGATTTGAACAAGCGGGGGAAAGATGCACGAGGTGGGGTCGCACGGATGCTCAGATGAGAACGGGGAGGACCAGGAGCACAAAGGCAAAAAGACCATTCAAAGGCGGAGAAGGAGAAAACCATGAAAACATGGGAGCAACGGCGCCAGCGCCGGCCGCTAGGCTCCGTTTTTGTGGGCCAAGCCCCACAAAAACGAAGCCTAGCGGGTGCTGCCTCTTGCCTCTTGCACAATATGGTTGCCCCGTTGGCAGAAAAGGTTTGCCAGATGGGCAGCAAGTATACATACCAAATATGGCGAAAAAAATGGCAAAAAACTGCCTAAAAACGCACAAAATTCACTGTAAATCATCAAAAAGGCACCTGATTTGGCCAATTAGGTTGCTTTTCTGACGTTTTGGCCCGAGCTGGTCATTTTAAGGGGCTACAACATGATGTAACTTCGCAAGCAAGAGCCAATACGGAATTTAGCCCCAAATTTTCGGAGACTGCCCGAAAAGCTGCTTAAAACAGTCCTAATTCACCAAAACGACCATCATCGGCCAAAAAGAAGACAAGTCGCGTTCTTAGAATTCCATTGCGATCATTTTAAGGGGCTTTATTGCAGGGTTTTGAGAAGGGCTGTCTTCCAGGGGGGGGGGGTCGCGTAACGTGGTAGTTGGTCACTGCTTCTGGCGCGGGGTCAGGGGCCCCCAACACCCCGACCCCCACAGAAGCCAGCCCCCTGCGGGGGGGATTTGAACAAGCGGGGGGAAATTGCACGAGGTGGGGTCGCACGGATGCTCAGATGAGAACGGGGAGGACAAGGAGCACAAAGGCAAAAAGACCATTCAAAGGCGGAGAAGGAGAAAACCATGAAAACACGGGAGCAACGGCGCCAGCGCCGGCCGCTAGGCTCCGTTTTTGTGGGCCAAGCCCCACAAAAACGTAGCCTACCGGGAGTTGCCTCCTGCCTTTTTCCCAATATGGTTGCCCTATTGGCAGAAAAGGCTTGCCAGAGGGGCAGCAAGTATACATGCCAAATATGGCGAAAAAAAGGGCAGAAAACTGCCAAAAAACGCACAAAATTGACGGTAAATCATCAAAACGGCACCAGATTTGGCCAATGAGGTTGCTTTTCTGGCGTTTTGGCCCGAGCGGGTCATTTTAAGGGGCTACAACATGATGCAACTTTGCAGGCAAGAGCCAATACAGAATTCTGCCCCAAATTTTCGGAGACTGCCCGAAAAACTGCTTAAAACAGTCCTAATTCACCAAAACGACCATCGTCGGCCAAAAAGAAGAAAAGTGGCGTTCTTAGAATTCGATTGCAATCATTTTAAGGGGCTGCATTGCAGGGTTTTGAAAAGGGCTGTCTTCCAGGGGGGGGGGGTCGCGTAACGTGGTAGTTGGTCACTGCTTCTGGCGCGGGGTCAGGGGCCCCCAACACCCCGACCCCCACAGAAGCCAGCCCCCTGCGGGGGGGATTTGAACAAGGGGATGAAGGCGGTGGTCTAGAGGGTGGGCAATCTGCATGGGGGGGGTTGTTTTTGGAGGTGATACATACCACGGACAGCCCTTTGTTTCCTTGTACGTTTGGGGGAAATATTTTCACAGCAATGTTCGGGATATGTTGTTGAGCCTAACATTAGGGCCAAAGATGGTGAGAGCAATGTAGGGGCCACCTTGTGGCAAGTGATGGCTATATGGCAAACAATTAGGTGCCATAAATGTTGAAACCTTTGCGTAGCAAAATACTTGTGGCGCGCTTCCCACTCGATGCCCCTTTGGGTAGGCGCCCGAGGGGGGGGGGGGGTGCCTTTGCCTTTTGCCCGAAAAACAACGGTTGTTTGGTGCCGCAAAACAACACAAATTGCCCGGCAAACATGTTTGCCCTCATTGTTTGCCCATTTAAAAATGTTGGCAATACATGTGCATGCATGTTGTTCACCGCATACCTGCACCAAAAGGCCAATGGGATAATTATTCCATTGAGAATCAACAAATTGGAAAATTGGCATGCTCTTTCTCTTCCAACCAACGCTGCCCCACAACTTGTGCACCTTGCCGTTTAGCCGAACCCTTAACACCACGTACCCCACTTGACAACAAACAGCATGGCTTTTATCCACCTGTGGTAGCTACCGCACCCACCCCCCTCAAAGCATGCATGTCCCCCAACCCCCCCCCCCCCCAGTCACGCAATTTCCTGAGGTAAGTGAATGGATATCTGAGTGGATGCGATGAGTGAGTGGATACTTGAGTGGATGCAATGGTGCCATGCACCATCGCATCCACCCCCCCTCTCTTTTTGTGTTCCCCCTCCCGGCGAAGGCGGGGGGGGGTGGGATTGGTGGACTAGTTAGTTTTCCCTTAGCTGGGGCAAAAGTTGCCGGAACGTGAAGTACAACTAAACATGCCATAAAAAGATGGTCAAAATGGCTAAAAATCTTCATGAGGTTATGCACAGCAAAACCAGCAATGTGCACGCCACTCCTAAGCTTGGGGGTGCAAAACCAGTTTCTTCACCAACTGCCCGATGGGAACCAAAATCATGCACTTGATTTGTTTTACAGCGTTGTTTGTAGAAACAATGTTTCTGTGACATTGCACTTGCCATCAATGTATTTGATCATTTCGCCCCTTTCACTTATTCCCTGCCATCCAATGTTGTTGTTTCTAAATGCAAATGTACAAAGCTCCCCCTGTCACCAAATTTTACTGCTTTCTCTCATGAACATTGACAAAAAGCCTTTTGTTTCGAACAAAAACCATCTCTGCTTTCAGTGGAGCAAAAACAAAACACATCACACAACACACAAATGACACACAGATGGCAAAAGGCAGACACACAAATGACACGGAGATGGCAAAATGGCAGACACACAAATGACAGACAGATGGCAAAATGGCAGACACAAATGACACAGACACATCAGAACGATCGCACTAGACAAACACCTATGCACTCGTAACTCACCCACAGTCACATTCGTAGCACAAACACACTCGAACTGACTCACAGGCACATTCCTAACACAAGCACGCTCGTGTCTCACCCAGAGGCAAATTGGTAACACAACCACACTCGTAACTCACCCACAGGAACATTCGTAGCACCAACACACTCGTCACTCACCCACAGGCACATTCGTAGCACCAATACACTCGTAACTCGCCCACAGGCACAATCGTAACACAAGCACACTCGTAACTCACCCACAGGCACATTCGTAACACAAGCACGCTCGTAACTCACCCAGAGGCACATTGGTAACACAAGCACGCTCGTAACTCACCCACAGGCACCATCGTAACACAAACACACTCGGAACTCACCCACAGGCACGTTCGTAACACAAGCACACGCGTAACTCACCCACAGGCACACTCGTAACACAAGCACGCTCGTAACTCACCCACAGGCACCATCGTAACACAAACACACTCGGAACTCACCCACAAGCACATTCGTGACACAAGCACACGCGTAACTCACCCACAGGCACCATCGTAACACAAACACACTCGTCACTCACCCACAGGCACATTCGTAGCACCAATACACTCGTAACTCGCCCACAGGCACAATCGTAACACAAGCACACTCGTAACTCACCCACAGGCACATTCGTAACACAAGCACGCTCGTAACTCACCCAGAGGCACATTGGTAACACAAGCACGCTCGTAACTCACCCACAGGCACCATCGTAACACAAACACACTCGGAACTCACCCACAGGCACATTCGTAACACAAGCACACGCGTAACTCACCCACAGGCACACTCGTAACACAAGCACGCTCGTAACTCACCCACAGGCACCATGGTAACACAAACACACTCGGAACTCACCCACAAGCACATTCGTGACACAAGCACACGCGTAACTCACCCACAGGCACACTCGTAACGCCCACACACTCGTAACTCACCCACAGGCACATTCGTGACACAAGCACACGCGTAACTCACCTACAGGCACATTCGTAACACAAGCACACTCGTAACTCACCCACAGGCACAATCGTAACGCCCACACACTCGTAACTCACCCACAGGCACAATCGTGGCACCCACACACTCGTAACTCACCCACAGGCAGATTCGTAACACCATCACACTCGTAACTCACCCACAAGCACAATCGTGGCACCCACACACTCGTAACTCACCCACAGGCAGATTCGTAACACCATCACACTCGTAACTCACCCACCAGCACAGCCGCAACACAAGCACACTCGTAACTCACCTACAAGCACATTCGTAACACACACACACACAAACACACACACACACTCTCGTAACTCACCCTGAACCGGAACTCAATCTCCAACCTGAAACCTCAAACCTGAACCAGACACAGCATCACACACCCAGCGCGCGGCAAACACACTAACACTTTGCGCGGCGCGCTGACATACACACAGTGCCCTGACACACAGATCACACACACAGCGCGCTGACATACGAATGACACACAAACACCGCGCCAACACACCAAAGACACACACCCAGCGCCAAATGAACTCCGGGCATCACACCAGTAGCCGTCGGCAGTGGTCAACAACGGTTGCGGCTCGTCTGCGACCTTCATGTCAGCGGCTGGAGTGGGCACGGCAAAGAGCAAACAGCCAACACGAAACGAAACACGAAGAGCAAAGCCACGACCGCAATGAAAACCACCAAATTTTTCTTTTTGACCGCAAATGACAATCACTCACCTTTTATTTTTGCCAACCAGAATTTATTGAAGTGCTGCGAGTTTGCGCCGCCGCCAAGAGCGCTGTCGCCAGTGCTAGAAATTAATTAACCCTATGATTCGATTTTTTACGATTTCAGCCCTGAGATTCATACATTACATCAGTCTGCATATTAACTTTGGTCGCGCACCCTTAAATCCGATCCCTACACATACAGGAATTCCTGGATCCTTGCTTACAAACTACCAACTTCAAGGGCTCCTAACTATTTAAAACGAACATAGATGACAAAAACCAAGATGCACGGCATGATCGCCACGTCGAGGCGGTCATTTTGAGGGGTAAGTGTGTGCGGGTGATAGAACCGGAATTTCGACGTTAGGGGGTTCCCTATTATAGGGGGTTGAGAGGTGGCCAGTGACTTGTGCGGAGGGGGCCCCTCCCCCTCTCCGCGCATGTGGCAAGGCGGGCCGGGGGGCCCAATCTGAACAAGGGGATGAAGGCGGTGGTCTAGAGGGTGGGCAATCTGCATGGGGGGGGCTTGTTTTTGGAGGTGATGCATACCACGGACAGCCCTTTGTTTCCTTGTACATTTGGGGGAAATATTTTCAGAGCAATGTTCGGGATATGTTGTTGAGCCTAACATTAGGGCCAAAGATGGTGAGAGCAATGTAATGGCCACCTTGTGGCAAGTGATGGCTGTATGGCAAACAAATAGGTGCCATAAATGTTGAAACCTTTGCGTAGCAAAATACTTGTGGGGCGCTTCCCACTCGATGCCCCTTTGGGTAAGCCACCGGGGGGGGGGGGGGGGTGCCTTTGCCTTTTGCCCGAAAAACAACGGTTGTTTGGTGCCGCAAAACAACACCAATTGCCCGGCAAACATGTTGGCCCTCATTGTTTGCCCCTTTAAAAATGTTGGCAATCCATATGCATGCATGTTGTTCACCGCATACCTGCACCAAAAGGCCAATTGGATAATTATTCCATTGAGAGTCAACAAATTGGAAAATTGGCACACAAATGTGGCATGCTCTTTCTCTTCCAACCAACGGTGCCCCACAACTTGTGCACCTTGCCGTTCAGCCGAACCCCTACCACCACGTACCCAACTTGACAACAAACAGCATGGCTTTTATCCACGTGTGGTAGCTACCGCACCCAACCCCATGCATGCAGCCCCCCCACCCCCCCCCCCCCCAGTCACGCATTTCCTGAGGTAAGTGAATGGATACCTGAGTGGATGCGATGAGTGAGTGGATACTTGAGTGGATGCGATGGTGCCATGCACCATCGCATCCACCCCCCCTCTCTTTTTGTGTTCCCCCTCCCGGCGAAGGCGGGGGGGGGGGGGATTGGTGGACTAGTTAGTTTTCCCCTAGCTGGGGCAAAAGTTGCCGGAACGTGAACTACAACTAAACATGCCATAAAAAGATGGTCAAATTGGCTAAAAATCCTCATGAGGTTATGCAAAGCAAAACCAGCAATGTGCACACCACTACTAAGCTTGGGGGTGCAAAACCAGTTTCTTCACCAACTGCCCGATGGGAACCAAAATCATGCACTTGATCTGTTTTACAGCGTTGTTTGTAGAAACAATGTTTCTGTGACATTGCACTTGCCACCAACGTATTTGATCATTTCGCCCCTTTCACTAATTCCCTGCCATCCAACGTTGTTGTTTCTAAATGCAAATGTACAATGCTCCCCCTGTCACCAAATTTTACTGCTTTCTCTCATGAACATTGACAAAAAGCCTTTTGTTTCGAAAAAAAACCATGTCTGCTTTCAGTGGAGCAAAAACAAAACACATCACACAACACACAAATGACACACAGATGGCAAAATGGCAGACACAAATGACACACAGATGGCAAAATGGCAGACACAAATGACACAGACACATCAGAACGATCGCACTAGACAAACACCTATGCACTCGTAACTCACCCACAGTCACATTCGTAGCACAAACACACTCGGACTGACTCACAAGCACATTCCTAACACAAGCACGCTCGTGTCTCACCCAGAGGCAAATTGGTAACACAACCACACTCGTAACTCACCCACAGGAACATTCGTAGCACCAACACACTCGTCACTCACCCACAGGCACATTCGTAGCACCAATACACTCGTAACTCGCCCACAGGCACAATCGTAACACAGGCACACTCGTAACTCACCCACAGGCACATTCGTAACACAAGCACGCTCGTAACTCACCCAGAGAAACATTGGTAACACAAGCGCGCTCGTAACTCACCCACAGGCACCATCGTAACACAAACACACTCGGAACTCACCCACAGGCACATTCGTAACACAAGCACACGCGTAACTCACCCACAGGCACACTCGTAACACAAGCACGCTCGTAACTCACCCACAGGCACCATCGTAACACAAACACACTCGGAACTCACCCACAAGCACATTCGTGACACAAGCACACGCGTAACTCACCCACAGGCACACTCGTAACGCCCACACACTCGTAACTCACCCACAGGCACATTCGTGACACAAGCACACGCGTAACTCACCTACAGGCACATTCGTAACACAAGCACACTCGTAACTCACCCACAGGCACAATCGTAACGCCCACACACTCGTAACTCACCCACAGGCACAATGGTAACGCCCACACACTCGTAACTCACCCACAGGCACAATCGTGGCACCCACACACTCGTAACTCACCCACAGGCAGATTCGTAACACCATCACACTCGTAACTCACCCACAAGCACAATCGTGGCACCCACACACTCGTAACTCACCCACAGGCAGATTCGTAACACCATCACACTCGTAACTCACCCACCAGCACATCCGCAACACAAGCACACTCGTAACTCACCTACAAGCACATTCGTAACACACACACACAAACACACACACACTCTCGTAACTCACCCTGAACCAGAACTCAATCTCCAACCTGAAACCTCAAACCTGAACCAGACACAGCATCACACACCCAGCGCGCGGCAAACACACTAACACTTTGCGCGGCGCGCTGACACACACAAAGTGCCCTGACACACAGATCACACACACAGCGCGCTGACATACGAATGACACACACACACCGCGCCAACACACCAAAGACACACACCCAGCGCCAAATGAACTCCGGGCAACACACCAGTAGCCGTCGGCAGTGGTCAACAACGGTTGCGGCTCGTCTGCGACCTTCATGTCAGCGGCTGGAGTGGGCACGGCAAAGAGCAAACAGCAAACAGCCAACACGAAACGAAACACGAAGAGCAAAGCCACGACCGCAATGAAAACCACCAAATTTTTCTTTTTGACCGCAAATGACAATCACTCACCTTTTATTTTTGCCAACCAGAATTTATTGAAGTGCTGCGAGTTCGTGCCGCCGCCAAGACCGCTGTCGCCAGTGCTAGAAATTAATTAACCCTATGATTCGATTTTTTACGATTTCAGCCCTGAGATTCATACATTACATCAGTTTGCATATCAACTTTGGTCGCGCACCCTTAAATCCGATCCCTACACATACAGGAATTCTTGGATCCTTGTTTACAAACTACCAACTTCAAGGGCTCCTAACTATTTAAAACGACCATAGATGACAAAAACCAAGATGCACGGCATGATCGCCACGTCGAGGCGGTCATTTTGAGGGGTAAGTGTGTAGGGGTGATAGAACCGGAATTTTGACGTTAGGGGGTTCCCTATTATAGGGGGTTGGAGGTGGGCTGTGACTTGTGCGGAGGGGGCCCCTCCCCCTCTCCGCGCACGTGGCAAGGCGGGCCGGAGGGCCCAGATTGAACAAGGGGATGAAGGCGGTGGTCTAGAGGGTGGGCAATCTGCATGGGGGGGGTTGTTTTTGGAGGTGATACATACCGCGGAAGCCCTTTGTTTCCTTGTACGTTTGGGGGAAATATTTTCAAAGCAATGTTCGGGCTATGTTGTTGAGCCTAACATTAGGGCCAAAGATGGTGAGAGCAATGTAGGGGCCACCTTGTGGCAAGTGATGGCTATATGGCAAACAAATAGGTGCCATAAATGTTGAAACCTTCGTAGCAAAATACTTGTGGCGCGCTTCCCACTCGATGCCCCTTTGGGTAAGCCACCCGGGGGGGGGGGGGGGGGGGGGCTTTGCCGTTCGCCCGAAAAACAACGGTTGTTTGGTGCCGCAAAACAACACAAATTGCCCGGCAAACATTTTGGCCCTCATGGTTTGCCTATTCAAAAATGTTGGCAATACATATGCATGCATGTTGTTCACCGCATACCTACACCAAAAGGCCAATTGGATAATTATTCCATTGAGAATCAACAAATTGGAAAATTGGCACACAAATGTGGCATGCTCTTTCTCTTCCAACCAACGCTGCCCCACAACTTGTGCACCTTGCCACTCAGCCGAACCCTTACCACCACGTACCCCACTTGACAACAAACAGCATGGCTTTTATCCACCTGTGGTAGGTACCCCACGCACCCCCCTCCCGCCTCTCAAAGCATGCAGAACCAGCCCCCCCCCCAGTCGCGCAATTTGCTGAGGTAAGTGAATGGATACCTGAGTGGATGCGATGAGTGAGTGGATACTTGACTGGATGCGATGGTGCCATGCACCATCGCATCCACCCCCCCTCTCTTTTTGTTTTTCCCCTTCCGGCGAAGGCGGGGGGGGGGGAGTGGTGGACTAGCTAGTTTTCCCCTAGGTGGGGCAAAAGTTGCCGGAACGTGAACTACAACTAAACATGCCATAAAAAGATGGTCAAATTGGCTAAAAATCTTCATGAGGTTATGCAAAGCAAAACCAGCAATGTGCACGCCACTCCTAAGCTTGGGGGTGCAAAACCAGTTTCTTCACCAACTGCCCGATGGGAATCAAAATCATGCACTTGATCTGTTTTACAGCGTTGTTTGTAGAAACAATGTTTCTGTGACACTGCACTTGCCATCAATGTATTTGATCATTTCGCCCCTTTCACTTAATCCCTGCCATCCAACGTTGTTGTTTCTAAATGCAAATGTACAATGCTCCCCCTGTCACCAAATTTTACTGCTTTCTCTCATGAACATTGACAAAAAGCCTTTTGTTTCGAAAAAAAACCATCTCTGCTTTCAGTGGAGCAAAAACAAAACACATCACACAACACACAAATGACACACAGATGGCAAAAGGCAGACACACAAATGACACACAGATGGCAAAATGGCAGACACACAAATGACACAGAGATGGCAAAATGGCAGACACAAATGACACACAGATGGCAAAATGGCAGACACAAATGACACAGACACATCAGAACGATCGCACTAGACAAACACCTATGCACTCGTAACTCACCCACAGTCACATTCGTAGCACAAATACACTCGGACTGACTCACAAGCACATTCCTAACACAAGCACGCTCGTGTCTCACCCAGAGGCAAAGTGGTAACACAACCACACTCGTAACTCACCCACAGGAACATTCGTAGCACCAACACACTCGTCACTCACCCACAGGCACATTCGTAGCACCAATACACTCGTAACTCGCCCACAGGCACAATCGTAACACAAGCACACTCGTAACTCACCCACAGGCACATTCGTAACACAAGCACACGCGTAACTCACCCACAGGCACACTCGTAACACAAGCATGCTCGTAACTCACCCACAGGCACCATCGTAACACAAACACACTCGGAACTCACCCACAAGCACATTCGTGACACAAGCACACGCGTAACTCACCCACAGGCACACTCGTAACGCCCACACACTCGTAACTCACCCACAGGCACACTCGTAACGCCCACACACTCGTAACTCACCCACAGGCACATTCGTGACACAAGCACACGCGTAACTCACCTACAGGCACATTCGTAACACAAGCACACTCGTAACTCACCCACAGGCACAATCGTAACGCCCACACACTCGTAACTCACCCACAGGCACAATCGTGGCACCCACACACTCGTAACTCACCCACAGGCAGATTCGTAACACCATCACACTCGTAACTCACCCACAAGCACAATCGTGGCACCCACACACTCGTAACTCACCCACAGGCAGATTCGTAACACCATCACACTCGTAACTCACCCACCAGCACATCCGCAACACAAGCACACTCGTAACTCACCTACAAGCACATTCGTAACACACACACACACAAACACACACACACACTCTCGTAACTCACCCTGAACCGGAACTCAATCTCCAACCTGAAACCTCAAACCTGAACCAGACACAGCATCACACACCCAGCGCGTGGCAAACACACTAACACTTTGCGCGGCGCGCTGACACACACACAGTGCCCTGACACACAGATCACACACACAGCGCGCTGACATACGAATGACACACACACACCGCGCCAACACACCAAAGACACACACCCAGCGCCAAATCAACTCCGGGCATCACACCAGTAGCCGTCGGCAGTGGTCAACAGCTTGCGGCTCGTCTGCGACCTTCATGTCAGCGGCTGGAGTGGGCACGGCAAAGAGCAAACAGCCAACAAGAAACGAAACACGAAGAGCAAAGCCACGACCGCAATGAAAACCACCAAATTTTTCTTTTTGACCGCAAATGACAATCACTCACCTTTTATTTTTGCCAACCAGAATTTATTGAAGTGCTGCGAGTTCGCGCCGCCGCCAAGAGCGCTGTCGCCAGTGCTAGAAATTAATTAACCCTATGATTCGATTTTTTACGATTTCAGCCCTGAGATTCATACATTACATCAGTTTGCATATCAACTTTGGTCGCACGACCTTAAATCCGATCCCTACATATACAGGAATTCTTGGATCCTTGCTTACAAACTACCAACTTCAAGGGCTCCTAACTATTTAAAACGACCATAGATGACAAAAACCAAGGTGCACGGCATGATCGCCACGTCGAGGCGGTCATTTTGAGGGGTAAGGGTTTAGGGGTGATAGAACCGCCGTCAACGACACATGGGGTTCCCTATTATAAGGGGTTGAGAGGTGGCCAGTGACTTGTGCGGAGAGCCCCTCCCCCTCTCCGCGCATGTGGCAAGGCGGGCCTGGGGGCCCAATCTGAACAAGCAGAGGGGGGCTCCACGAGATGGGGAAGGGCAGTGTGCGGGCTGTGATCGCCTCCGAAGGGTATGTGTCGGACGACGAATTCAGATTGCACGATATGCACATGCATGATCACGTATTTATAACAAAGAAAGATGAGCATGTTGAGAAAATTTCAATGAAGCAATGATACATGATATGTTGCGGAGGGTGTGGAAAAGTAAGGTTAAATGAATCCTTCGTCTTTCGTGGTTGGTGTGGCTTTTCCTTTGCTGGTGCGAAGCACCATCAAAAGAAAAGCCTTATTACGTTTTTAGCCATTTTCGGGTCACTTTTCCATGTCGGAAATGGAGCCGGGCGGTGACAAACATACGCAAAAGCACTCCTTTGCCTTATGTTTAAGCTAGCAGCGCAAGGACAGGGAGGGTGCATTGGGCAAGATTAGCGACACAGGGTGCAAATAGCATAAAATTGATATATTCATAACTCGGGCCTATTGTATCGCATTTTGACGAAATCAAGGGCAATTTTGGTCAATTTGGGGGTGTTCTTTCCATTTTTGAGCTCAAAAAGGCGGCTCTGGGCGCTGAAAACCGTCAAATCGAAAAGCGGTGCTAAAACAAAACGACGGCGGTTTCTCGATTGAACAGCAAGACCAGGCTTTTGGAATGATTTCAAAATCTGGTCTTAGATCGAAATTTAGTGCATCGTAGCCCGATTTCACTTTGGACAGTCAAAATGAAAGATCGCAAATGCCGGCGACTGCAAAATGCACGCGTGCACAGCAAATAAATAATATGTAAAATAGATTTCTTCAGATTTGGGGCCTGTGGTTTATATACAGTGTTTTTCGGCACCTCAACTTTGCTGGTGCACTTTTAAATCGCATCCCTGGCTTATATGGAATTAGTGGATGCTGCTAAAGAAGTTAAAACCTTGTAAAGGTCCTAACTTTGCAAAACAGCCATGAATAATCGAAACAAACATGACGGCGCGAATCAGCTCTTTGAGGCGGTCATTTAGAGGGGCTGCATCGTACACTTTTGAAATATTTTTCGTTTCGGCGCGCGGATTGTATATAATGGCATAAGGACTGCTTTTAGAGGGGGGCGGGGCCCCATTCCCCGGCCCCCTAATTAAAAGCCCCCCATGGGGGGGGAGGTGAACAAGCGGGGGGAAATTGCACGAGGTGGGGTCGCACGGGTGCTGAGATGAGAACGGGGAGGACAAGGAGCGCAAAGGCAAAAAGACCATTCAACGGTCGAGAAGGAGAAAACCATGAAAACACGGGAGCAACGGCGCCAGCGCCGGCCGCCAGGCTCCGTTTTTGTGGGCCAAGCTCCACAAAAACGGAGCCTAGCGGGTGCTGCCTCCTGCCTTTTGCACAATATGGTTGCCCTATGGGCACAAAAGGCTTGCCAGATGGGCAGCAAGTATACATGCCAAATATGGCGAAAAAAATGAAAGAAAAGTGCCAAAAAACGCACAAAATTGACCGTAAATCATCGAAACGGCACCAGATTTGGCCAATGAGGTTGCTTTTCTGACGTTTCGGCCCGAGTCGGTCATTTTAAGGGGCTGTAACATGATGTAACTTCGCAAGCAAGAGCCAATACAAAATTCAGCCCCAAATTTTCAGAGACTGCCCGAAAAACTGCTAAAAACGGTCCTAATTCACCGAAACGACCATCATCGGCCAAAAAGAAGAAGAGTCGCGTTCTTAGAATTCCATTGCGATCATTTTAAGGGGCTGCATTGCAGGGTTTTGAGAAGGGCTGTCTTCCAGGGGGGGGGGGTCGCGTAACGTAGTAGTTGGTCACTGCTTCTGGCGCGGGGTCAGGGGCCCCCAACACCCCGACCCCCACAGAAGCCAGCCCCCTGCGGGGGGGATTTGAACAAGCGGGGGGAAGTTGCACGAGGTGGGGTCGCACGGGTGCTCAGATGAGAACGGGGAGGACAAGGAGCACAAAGGCAAAAAGACCATTCAAAGGCGGAGAACGAGAAAACCATGAAAACACGGGGGCAACGGCGCCAGCGCCGGCCGCTAGGCTCCGTTTTTGTGGGCCAAGCCCCACAAAAACGTAGCCTAGCGGATGCTGCTTCGTGCCTCTTGCACAATATGGTTGCACCATTGGCAAAAAAGGCTTGCCAGAGGGGCAGCAAGTATACATGCCAAATACGGCGAAAAAAATGGCAGAAAACTGCCAAAAAACGCTTAAAATTGACCGTAAATCAACAAAACCGCACCAGATGTGGCCAATGAGGTTGCTTTTCTGACGTTTTGGCCCGAGCTGGTCATTTTAAGGGGCTACAACATGATGTAACTTCGCAACCAGGAGCCAATACGGAATTCAGCCATAAATTTTCGGAGACTGCCCGAAAAACTGCTTAAAACAGTCCTAATTCACCAAAACGACCATCGTCCGCCAAAAAGAAGAAAAGTCGCGTTCTTAGAATTCGGTTGCAATCATTTTAAGGGGCTGCATTGCAGGGTTTTGAGAAGGGCTGTCTTCCAGGGGGGGGGGGTGGCGTAACGTAGTAGTTGGTCACTGCTTCTGGCGCGGGGTCAGGGGCCCCTCACACCCCGACCCCCACAGAAGCCAGCCCCCTGCGGGGGGGATTTGAACAAGCGAGGGAAAGTTGCACGAGGTGGGGTCGCACGGGTTCTCAAATGAGAACGGGGAGGACAAGGAGCACAAAGGCAAAAAGACCATTCAAAGGCGGAGAAGGAGAAAACCATGAAAACACGGGAGCAACGGCGCCAGCGCCGGCCGCTAGGCTCCGCTTTTGTGGGCCAAGCCCCACAAAAACGGAGCCTAGCGGGTGCTGCCTTCTGCCTCTTGCATAATATGGTTGCCCCGTCCGCGGAAAAGGCTTGCCAGATGGGCAGCAAGTATACATGCCAAATATGGCGAAAAATATGGCAAAAAACTGCCAAAAAATGCTCAAAATTGACCGTAAATCATCCAAACGGCACCAGATTTGGCCAATGAGGTTGCTTTTCCGACGTTTTGGCCCGAGCCGGTCATTTTAAGGGGCTACAACATGCTCCAACTTCGCAAGCAAGAGCCAATACGGAATTCAGCCCCAATTTCCGGAGACTGCCCCAAAAACTACTTAAAACCGTCCTAATTCACCAAAACGAACATCATCGGCCAAAGAGAAGAAAAATCGCGTTCTTAGAATTCGACTGCGATCATTTTAAGGGGCTGCATTGCGGGGTTTTGAGAAGGGCTGTCTTCCAGGGGGGGGGGGTCGCGTAACGTAGTAGTTGGTCACTGCTTCTGGCGCGGGGTCAGGGGCCCCCAACACCCCGACCCCCACAGAAGCCAGCCCCCTGCGGGGGGGAATTGAACAAGCGGAGGGGGGCTCCACGAGATGGGGAAGGGCAGTGTGCAGGCTGCGATCGCCTCTGAAAGGTATCCGTCGGACTTGGAAGTCAAATTGCACAATATGCACATGCATGATCAAGTATTTATAACAAACTACGATGAGCATGTTGAGGAAATTGCAATGAAGCAATGATACATGATATGTTGTGGAGGGTGTGGAAAAGTAGGATTAAATGAATCCTTCGTCTTTCGTGCTTGGTCTGGCTTTTCCTTTGCTGGTGCGAAGCACCATCAAAAGAAAAGCCTTATTACGCTTTTAGCCGTTTTCGGGTCACCTTTCTATGTCGGAAATGGAGCGAGGCGGTGACAAACAAGAGCAAAAACACTCCTTTGCCTTGTGTTTAAGCTAGCAGCGCAAAGACAGGGAGGGTGCATTTGGCAAGATTAGCACACAGGTTGCAAATAGCATAAAATTGACATATTCATAATTCGGGCCTATTGTATCGGATTTTGACGAAATGAATGGCAATTTCGGTCAATTTGGGTGTATTCTTTTCATTTTTGAGCTTGTGAAGGCGGCCGTATGCGCTGAAAACCGTCAAATCCAAAAGCGGTACCAAAACAAAATGACGGCGGTTTTTCAACTATACAGCAAAACGAGGCTTTTAAAATCATTTATAAAACTGGTCTCAGATCGAAATTTCGTGCACTGTAGCCCGATTTCACTTTGAACAGTCAAAATGAAAGATCGCAAATTGCGGCGCCTGCGAAATGCACGCGTGCACAGCAAATAAATAATATGGCAAATAGATTTCTTGGGATTTGGGGCCTGTGGCTTATATATAGTGTTGTTCGGCACCTCAACTTTGGTGGTGCACCTTTGAATCGCATCCCTAGGTTATATGGAATTGGTGGATGTTGTCAAAGAAGTTAAAACCTTGTAAAGGTCCTAACTTTGCAAAACAGCCATGATTGATCAAAACAAATATGACAGTGCAAATCAGCTCTCCGAGGCGGTCATTTAGAGGGGCTGCATCGTACACTTTTGAGGTATGTTTCGTTTCGGCGCGCGGATCGTATATAATGGCATAAGGACTGCTTTTAGAGGGGGGCGGGGCCCCATTCCCCGGCCCCCCAATTAAAAGCCCCCCATGGGGGGGGAGGTGAACAAGCGGAGGGGGGCTCCACGAGATGGGGAAGGGCAGTGTGCGAACTGTGATCGCCTCCGAAGGGTATCTGTCGGACGACGAATTCAGATTGCACGATATGCATTTGCATGATCACGTATTTATAACAAAGAAAGATGAGCATGTTGAGGAAATTTCAATGGACCAATGATACATAATATGTTGCGGAGTGTGTGGAAGAGTAAGGTTAAATGAATCCCTCGTCTTTCGTGCTTGGTGTGGCTTTTCCTTTGCTGGTGCGAGGCACCATCAAAAGAAAAGCCTTATTACGTTTTTAGCCATTTTCGGGTCACTTTTCCATGTCGGAAATGGAGCCGGGCGGTGACAATCAAACGCAAAAACACTCCTTTGCCTTATGTTTAAGCTAGCAGCGCAAGGACAGGGAGGGTGCATTGGGCAAGATTAGCGTTACAGGGTGCAAATAGCATACAATTGGCATATTCATAACTCGGGTCTATTGTATCGGGTTTTGACGAAATCAAGGGCAATTTTGGTCAATTTGGGGGTGTTCTTTCCATTTTTGAGCTTAAAAAGGCGGCTGAGGGAGCTAAAAACCGTCAAATCGAAAAGCGGTACTAAAACAAAACGAAGGCGGTTTCCCGATTGGACAGCAACACGAGGCTTTTAGGATCATTCATAAAACTGGTCTTAGATCGAAATTTAGTGCATTGTAGCCCGATTTCACTTTGGACAGTCAAATTGAAAGATCGCAAATGCCGGCGACTGCAAAATGCACGCATGCACAGCAAATAAATAATATGTCAAATAGATTTCTTGAGATTTGGGGCCTGTGGCTTATATATAGTGTTGTTCGGCACCTCAACTTTGCTGGTGCACCTTTAAATCGCATCCCTAGCTTATATGGAATTAGTGGATGCTGGTAAAGAAGTGAAAACCTTGTAAAGGTTTTAACTTTGCAAAACAGCCATGATCAATCAAAACAAATATGACAGCGCGAATCAGCTCTTTGAGGCAGTCATTTAGAGGGGCTGCATCGTACACTTTTGGGATATGTTTCGTTTCGGCGCGCGGATTGTATATAATGGCATAAGGACTGCTTTTAGAGGGGGGCGGGGCCCCATTCCCCGGCCCCCCAATTCAAAGCCCCCCATGGGGGGGGAGGTGAACAAGCGGGGGAAAGATGCACGAGGTGGGGTCGCACGGATGCTCAGATGAGAACGGGGAGGACCAGGAGCACAAAGGCAAAAAGACCATTCAAAGGCGGAGAAGGAGAAAACCATGAAAACACGGGAGCAACGGCGCCAGCGCCGGCCGCTAGGCTCCGTTTTTGTGGGCCAAGCCCCACAAAAACGTAGCCTAGCGGGTGCTGCCTCTTGCCTCTTGCACAATATGGTTGCCCCGTTGGCAGAAAAGGTTTGCCAGATGGGCAGCAAGTATACATGCCAAATATGGCGAAAAAAATGGCAAAAAACTGCCAAAAAACGCACAAAATTCACCGTAAATCATCAAAAAGGCACCTGACTTGGCCAATTAGGTTGCTTTTCTGACGTTTTGGCCCGAGCCGGTCATTTTAAGGGGCTACAACATGATGTAACTTGGCAAGCAAGAGCCAATACAAAATTCAGCCCCAAATTTTCAGAGACTGCCCGAAAAGCTGCTAAAAACGGTCCTAATTCACCGAAACGACCATCATCGGCCAAAAAGAAGAAAAGTCGCGTTCTTAGAATTCCATTGCGATCATTTTAAGGGGCTGCATTGCAAGGTTTTTAGAAGGGCTGTCTTTCAGGGGGGGGGGGTCGCGTAACGTAGTAGTTGGTCACTGCTTCTGGCGCGGGGTCAGGGGCCCCCAACACCCCGACCCCCACAGAAGCCAGCCCCCTGCGGGGGGGATTTGAACAAGCGGGGTGAAATTGCACGAGGTCGGGTCGCACGGGTGCTCAGATGAGAACGGGGAGGACAAGGAGCACAAAGGCAAAAATACCATTCAAAGGCGGAGAAGGAGAAAACCATCAAAACACGGAAGCAATGGCGCCAGCGCCGGCCGCTAGGCTCCGTTTTTGTGGGCCAAGCCCCACAAAAACGTAGCCTAGCGGGACCTGCCTCCTGCCTTTTGCACAACATGGTTGCCCTATTGGCAGAAAAGGCTTGCCAGATGGGCAGCAAGTATACATGCCAAATATGGCGAAAAAAATGGCAGAAAACTGCCAAAAAACGCACAAAATTGACCGTAAATCATCGAAAACGCACCAAATGTGGCCAATGAGGTTGCTTTTCCGACGTTTTGGCCCGAGCCGGTCATTTTAAGGGGCTACAACATGATGTAACTTCGCAAGCAAGAGCCAATACGGAATTCAGCCCCAAATTTTCGGAGATTGCCCGAAAAACTGCTTAAAATGGTCCTAATTCACCAAAACGACCATCGTCGGCCAAAAAGAAGAAAAGTCGCATTCTTAGAATTCGATTGCGATCATTTTAAGAGGCTGCATGGAAGGGGTTTGAGAAGGGCTGTCTTCCAGGGGGGGGGGGGGGGTGGCGTAAGGTGGTAGTTGGTCACTGCTTCTGGCGCGGGGTCAGGGGCCCCCAACACCCCGACCCCCACAGAAGCCAGCCCCTTGCGGGGGGGAATTGAGCAAGAGCGGATCACGGAGAGTTACGGCCCGCTCCTCTTTGGGGTATGCATACCATATGGTACTTCTGCCACCATTGTGCAGCAATGTACAATCCATACAGATAGGTTTGTAAGCACAAAAAACCCTAGGAAAACCAGCTTCACGCCTGCTAGTCTCCGTTTCTGTGGGGCAAGCCCCACAGAAACCGAGCCTAGCCACTGCTCCTTCTTGCAAACTATGCATCGAGGGGCACCAATACCATCAAACGGGTTGAACATGTGCTTTTAGTAACAATTTGCCCCATTTTGATACCAAACTGCCCCAAAAACACTCCAAACTGCTGCAAAACCACAAAACAATACTAAATTTGGCAAACAAAGTTGATTTCCCGACGTTTTGGCACGAGCTGATCATTTTATGGGGTAATAACATGCGTCAAATCTGCACATGGCAGCCAGTACAAAATGCAGCCCCTATTCGGCGGAGACTGGTTAAAAAACTGCTTCAAACGGTGCTATTTCACCAAAACGACTACCAATGGCCCAAAAATCGAAAAGTCGCGTAGTTGTATTTTCGCTGCGATCATTTTGAGGGGCATATATCACACATTTTGAGAACGGCGAAAAAAAAAAGTACGCGATCTGCCATCAACACACTTGTCACTCGTGAATTGCGCTTCGGCGGGTACCCTTCCCGCCGAAGCCGAATCACTACGGCCCCTGCAGGGGAAATTGAACAAGCGGGGGAAAGATGCACGAGGTGGGGTCGCACGGATGCTCAGATGAGAACGGGGAGGACCAGGAGCACAAAGGCAAAAAGACCATTCAAAGGCGGAGAAGGAGAAAACCATGAAAACACGGGAGCAACGGCACGAGCGCCGGCCGCTAGGCTCCGTTTTTGTGGGCCAAGCCCCACAAAAACGTAGCCTAGCGGGAGCTGCCTCTTGCCTCTTGCACAATATGGTTGCCCCGTTGGCAGAAAAGGTTTGCCAGATGGGCAGCAAGTATACATGCCAAATATGGAGAAAAAAATGGCAAAAAACTGCCTAAAAACGCACAAAAGACCGTAAATCATCAAAAAGGCACCTAACTTGGCCAATTAGGTTGCTTTTGTGACGTTTTGGCCCGAGCCGGTCATTTTAAGGGGCTACAACATGATGTAATTTCACAAGCAAGAGCCAATACGGAATTCAGCCCCAAATTTTCGGAGACTGCCCGAAAAGCTGCTTAAAACGCTGCTAACTCACCAAAACGACCATCATCGGCTAAAAAGAAGAAAAGTCGCGTTCTTAGAATTCCATTGCGATCATTTTAAGAGGTTGCATTGCAGGGTTTTGAGAAGGGCTGTCTTCCAGGGGGGGGGGGTCGCGTAACGTAGTAGTTGGTCACTGCTTCTGGCGCGGGGTCAGGGGCCCCCAACACCCCGACCCCCACAGAAGCCAGCCAAAAGATGGTCAAATTGGCTAAAAATCTTCATGAGGTTATGCAAAGCAAAACCAGCAATGTGCACACCACTCCTAAGGTTGGGGGTGCAAAACCAATTTCTTCACCAACTGCCCGATGGGAATCAAAATCATGCACTTGATCTGTTTTACAGCGTTGTTTGTAGAAACAATGTTTCTGTGCTATTGGACTTGCCATCAATGTATTTGATCATTCCGCCCCTTTCACTTATTCAGTGCCATCCAACGTTGTTGTTGTTTCTAAATGCAAATGTACAAAGCTCCCCCTGTCACCAAATTTTACTGCTTTCTCTCATGAACATTGACAAAAAGCCTTTTGTTTCGAAAAAAAACGATCTCTGCTTTCAGTGGAGCAAAAACAAAACACATCACACAAATGACACAAAGATGGCAAAAAGGCAGACTCACAAATGACACACAGATGGCAAAATCACAGACACAAATGACACACAGATGGCAAAAAGGCAGACACAAACAACACACACATTCACAAATGACAAACACATTCACAAATGACACACACATTCACAAATGACAGACAGGACAAATGACACACACATTGCGCACTGACACAGAAAAGACACACACACAGTGCACTAACACACACACACAGCGCTCTAACACACCAATGACACACACCCAGCGCGCCAACACAAAAAAGACACACACCCAGCACTCGCCAGACACACAGCGACACACCCAGCGCGCTGCAAACACACAATCACACACCCAGCGCGCGCCGAACACACAATGACATACCCAGCGCGCGGCGAACACACTATCACACACCCAGCGCGCGGAGAACACACAATCACACACCCAGCGCATGGCAAACACACTAACACATTGCGCCCTGACACACAGATCACACACACAGCGCGCCGACACACACACTGCGCGCTGACACAAAAGACACACTCGTGTGTGATTGTGTGTCCGGCGCGCGCTGGGTGTGTGATGGTGTGTTCGCCGCGCGCTGGGTGTGTCATTGTGTGTTCGTCGCGCGCTGGGTGTGTGATAGTGTGTTTGCGGCGCGCTGGGTGTGTGTTTGTGTGTCCGGCTCGCGCTGGGTGTGTCACTGTGTGTCCGGCGAGCGCTGGCTGTGTATCATTTGTGTGCTGGCGTGTGTCATGTGTCAGCGCGCTGTGTGTGTGTCATTTGTGTGGCAGTGCACTGTGTGTGTGTCATCTCTGTGTCACCGCGCAAAGTGTGTGTAACTTGTGTGTCCAGCGCGCGCTGTGTGTGTGCCATGCGTGTATCAGCGCGCAATGATTGTCTCAACTGTGCCATCTGAGTGTCAGCGCGCAGTTTTTGTGTGATTTGTGTGTCGGTGCACTCTAATGCGAAATCAAACTCAAACGGGGCACACACAAGCAAGCTCCAGCGAACCAACCAAGCAGGGCACGGATTGCAGGCAAGCATGCACGCGCAAAACCAAATCGACAAACTCCATCTGAATCTGCATGCATTCACCCCTGCAAAACGAAACACACCAAATCAACTCCGGGCATCACACCAGTAGCCGCCGGCAGTGGTCAACAACGGTTGCGGCTCGTCTGCGACCTTCATGTCAGCGGCTGGAGTGGGCACGGCAAAGAGCAAACAGCAAACAGCCAACAGGAAACGAAACACGAAGAGCAAAGCCACGACCGCAATATAAAGGAACATATTTTTCTTTTTGACCGCAAATGACAATCACTCACCTTTTATTTTTGCCAACCAGAATTCATTAAAATGCTGCGAGTTTGCGCCGCCGCCAAGAGCGCTGTCGCCAGTGCTAGAAATTAATTAACCCTATGATTCGATTTTTTACGATTTAAGCCCTGAGATTCATACATTACATCAGTTTGCATATCAACTTTGGCCGCGCACCCTCAAATCCGGTCCCTACACATACAGGAATTCTTGGATCCTTGGTTACAAACTACCAACTTCAAGGGCTCCTAACTATTTAAAACAACCATAGATGACGGAAACCAAGATGCACGGCATGATCGTCACGTCGAGGCGGTCATTTTGAGGGGTAAGTGTGCAGGGTTGTTAGAACCGCCGTCAACGACACATGGGGTTCCCTATTATAGGGGGTTGAGAGGTGGCCAGTGACTTGTGCGGAGGGGGCCCCTCCCCCTCTCCGCGCATGTGGCAAGGCGGGCCGGGGGCCCAATCTGAACAAGGGGATGAAGGCGGTGGTCTAGAGGGTGGGCAATCTGCATGGGGGGGGTTGTTTTTGGAGGTGATACATACCACGGACAGCCCTTTGTTTCCTTGTACGTTTGGGGGAAATATTTTCACAGCAATGTTCGGGATATGTTGTTGAGCCTAACATTAGGGCCAAAGATGGTGAGAGCAATGTAGGGGCCACCTTGTGGCAAGTGATGGCTGTATGGCAAACAATTAGGTGCCATAAATGTTGAAACCTTTGCGTAGCAAAATACTTGTGGCGCGCTTCCCACTCGATGCCCCTTTGGGTAGGCGCCCGAGGGGGGGGGGGGGGGTGCCTTTGCCTTTTGCCCGAAAAACAACGGTTGTTTGGTGCCGCAAAACAACACAAATTGCCCGGCAAACATGTTGACCCTCATTGTTTGCCCATTTAAAAATGTTGGCAATACATGTGCATGCATGTTGTTCACCGCATACCTGCACCAAAAGGCCAATGGGATAATTATTCCATTGAGAATCAACAAATTGGAAAATTGGCACACTCTTTCTCTTCCAACCAACGCTGCCCCACAACTTGTGCACCTTGCCGTTTAGCCGAACCCTTACCACCACGTACCCCACTTGACAACAAACAGCATGGCTTTTATCCACCTGTGGTAGCTACCGCACCCACCCCCCTCAAAGCATGCATGTCCCCCAACCCCCCCCCCCCCCCCAGTCACGCAATTTCCTGAGGTAAGTGAATGGATATCTGAGTGGATGCGATGAGTGAGTGGATACTTGAGTGGATGCGATGGTGCCATGCACCATCGCATCCACCCCCCCTCTCTTTTTGTGTTCCCCCTCCCGGCGAAGGCGGGGGGGGGTGGGGGATTGGTGGACTAGTTAGTTTTCCCTTAGCTGGGGCAAAAGTTGCCGGAACGTGAAGTACAACTAAACATGCCATAAAAAGATGGTCAAAATGGCTAAAAATCTTCATGAGGTTATGCAAAGCAAAACCAGCAATGTGCACGCCACTCCTAAGCTTGGGGGTGCAAAACCAGTTTCTTCACCAACTGCCCGATGGGAACCAAAATCATGCACTTGATTTGTTTTACAGCGTTGTTTGTAGAAACAATGTTTCTGTGACATTGCACTTGCCATCAACGTATTTGATCATTTCGCCCCTTTCACTTATTCCCTGCCATCCAATGTTGTTGTTTCTAAATGCAAATGTACAAAGCTCCCCCTGTCACCAAATTTTACTGCTTTCTCTCATGAACATTGACAAAAAGCCTTTTGTTTCGAACAAAAACCATCTCTGCTTTCAGTGGAGCAAAAACAAAACACATCACACAACACACAAATGACACACAGATGGCAAAAGGCAGACACACAAATGACACACAGATGGCAAAATGGCAGACACACAAATGACAGACAGATGGCAAAATGGCAGACACAAATGACACAGACACATCAGAACGATCGCACTAGACAATGCACTCGTAACTCACCCACAGTCACATTCGTAGCACAAACACACTCGAACTGACTCACAGGCACATTCCTAACACAAGCACGCTCGTGTCTCACCCAGAGGCAAATTGGTAACACAACCACACTCGTAACTCACCCACAGGAACATTCGTAGCACCAACACACTCGTCACTCACCCACAGGCACATTCGTAGCACCAATACACTCGTAACTCGCCCACAGGCACAATCGTAACACAAGCACACTCGTAACTCACCCACAGGCACATTCGTAACACAAGCACGCTCGTAACTCACCCAGAGGCACATTGGTAACACAAGCACGCTCGTAACTCACCCACAGGCACCATCGTAACACAAACACACTCGGAACTCACCCACAGGCACGTTCGTAACACAAGCACACGCGTAACTCACCCACAGGCACACTCGTAACACAAGCACGCTCGTAACTCACCCACAGGCACCATGGTAACACAAACACACTCGGAACTCACCCACAAGCACATTCGTGACACAAGCACACGCGTAACTCACCCACAGGCACACTCGTAACGCCCACACACTCGTAACTCACCCACAGGCACATTCGTGACACAAGCACACGCGTAACTCACCTACAGGCACATTCGTAACACAAGCACACTCGTAACTCACCCACAGGCACAATCGTAACGCCCACACACTCGTAACTCACCCACAGGCACAATCGTGGCACCCACACACTCGTAACTCACCCACAGGCAGATTCGTAACACCATCACACTCGTAACTCACCCACAAGCACAATCGTGGCACCCACACACTCGTAACTCACCCACAGGCAGATTCGTAACACCATCACACTCGTAACTCACCCACCAGCACAGCCGCAACACAAGCACACTCGTAACTCACCTACAAGCACATTCGTAACACACACACACACAAACACACACACACACTCTCGTAACTCACCCTGAACCGGAACTCAATCTCCAACCTGAAACCTCAAACCTGAACCAGACACAGCATCACACACCCAGCGCGCGGCAAACACACTAACACTTTGCGCGGCGCGCTGACATACACACAGTGCCCTGACACACAGATCACACACACAGCGCGCTGACATACGAATGACACACAAACACCGCGCCAACACACCAAAGACACACACCCAGCGCCAAATGAACTCCGGGCATCACACCAGTAGCCGTCGGCAGTGGTCAACAACGGTTGCGGCTCGTCTGCGACCTTCATGTCAGCGGCTGGAGTGGGCACGGCAAAGAGCAAACAGCCAACACGAAACGAAACACGAAGAGCAAAGCCACGACCGCAATGAAAACCACCAAATTTTTCTTTTCGACCGCAAATGACAATCACTCACCTTTTATTTTTGCCAACCAGAATTTATTGAAGTGCTGCGAGTTTGCGCCGCCGCCAAGAGCGCTGTCGCCAGTGCTAGAAATTAATTAACCCTATGATTCGATTTTTTACGATTTCAGCCCTCAGATTCATACATTACATCAGTCTGCATATTAACTTTGGTCGCGCACCCTTAAATCCGATCCCTACACATACAGGAATTCCTGGATCCTTGCTTACAAACTACCAACTTCAAGGGCTCCTAACTATTTAAAACGAACATAGATGACAAAAACGAAGATGCAAGGCATGATCGCCACGTCGAGGCGGTCATTTTGAGGGGTAAGTGTGTAGGGGTGATAGAACCGGAATTTCGACGTTAGGGGGTTCCCTATTATAAGGGGTTGAGAGGTGGCCAGTGACTTGTGCGGAGGGGGCCCCTCCCCCTCTCCGCGCATGTGGCAAGGCGGGCCGGGGGGCCCAATCTGAACAAGGGGATGAAGGCGGTGGTCTAGAGGGTGGGCAATCTGCATGGGGGGGGTTTTTTTTGGAGGTGATGCATACCACGGACAGCCCTTTGTTTCCTTGTACATTTGGGGGAAATATTTTCAGAGCAATGTTCGGGATATGTTGTTGAGCCTAACATTAGGGCCAAAGATGGTGAGAGCAATGTAGGGGCCACCTTGTGGCAAGTGATGGCTGTATGGCAAACAAATAGGTGCCATAAATGTTGAAACCTTTGCGTAGCAAAATACTTGTGGGGCGCTTCCCACTCGATGCCCCTTTGGGTTAGGCGCCCGGGGGGGGGGGGGGTGCCTTTGCCTTTTGCCCGAAAAACAACGGTTGTTTGGTGCCGCAAAACAACACAAATTGACCGGCAAACATGTTGGCCCTCATTGTTTGCCCATTTAAAAATGTTGGCAATACATATGCATGCATGTTGTTCACCGCATACCTGCACCAAAAGGCCAATTGGATAATTATTCCATTGAGAGTCAACAAATTGGAAAATTGGCACACAAATGTGGCATGCTCTTTCTCTTCCAACCAACGCTGCCCCACAACTTATGCACCTTGCCGTTCAGCCGGTCACGCAATTTCCTGAGGTAAGTGAATGGATACTTGAGTGGATGCAATGAGTGAGTGGATACTTGAGTGGATGCGATGGTGCCATGCACCATCGCATCCACCCCCCCTCTCTTTTTGTGTTCCCCCTCCCGGCGAAGGCGGGGGGGGGGGGATTGGTGGACTAGTTAGTTTTCCCCTAGCTGGGGCAAAAGTTGCCGGAACGTGAAGTACAACTAAACATGCCATAAAAAGATGGTCAAATCGGCTAAAAATCTTCATGAGGTTATGAAAAGCAACACCAGCAATGTGCACACCACTCCTAAGCTTGGGGGTGCAACACCAGTTTCTTCACCAACTGCCCGATGGGAATCAAAATCATGCACTTGATCTGTTTTACAGCGTTGTTTGTAGAAACAATGTTTCTGTGACATTGCACTTGCCATCAACGTATTTGATCATTTGGCCCCTTTCACTTATTCCCTGCCATCCAACGTTGTTGTTTCTAAATGCAAATGTACAATGCTCCCCCTGTCACCAAATTTTACTGCTTTCTCTCATGAACATTGACAAAAAGCCTTTTGTTTCGAAAAAAAACCACCTCTGCTTTCAGTGGACCCAAAAACAAAACACATCACACAACACACAAATGACACACAGATGGCAAAAGGCAGACACACAAATGACACACAGATGGCAAAATGGCAGACACACAAATGACACAGAGATGGCAAAATGGCAGACACAAATGACACACAGATGGCAAAATGGCAGACACAAATGACACAGACACATCAGAACGATCGCACTAGACAAACCACCTATGCACTCGTAACTCACCCACAGTCACATTCGTAGCACAAACACACTCGAACTGACTCACAAGCACATTCCTAACACAAGCACGCTCGTGTCTCACCCAGAGGCAAATTGGTAACACAACCACACTCGTAACTCACCCACAGGAACATTCGTAGCACCAACACACTCGTCACTCACCCACAGGCACATTCGTAGCACCAATACACTCGTAACTCGCCCACAGGCACAATCGTAACACAGGCACACTCGTAACTCACCCACAGGCACATTCGTAACACAAGCACGCTCGTAACTCACCCAGAGGCACATTGGTAACACAAGCACGCTCGTAACTCACCCACAGGCACCATCGTAACACAAACACACTCGGAACTCACCCACAGGCACATTCGTAACACAAGCACACGCGTAACTCACCCACAGGCACACTCGTAACACAAGCACGCTCGTAACTCACCCACAGGCACCATCGTAACACAAACACACTCGGAACTCACCCACAAGCACATTCGTGACACAAGCACACGCGTAACTCACCCACAGGCACACTCGTAACGCCCACACACTCGTAACTCACCCACAGGCACATTCGTGACACAAGCACACGCGTAACTCACCTACAGGCACATTCGTAACACAAGCACACTCGTAACTCACCCACAGGCACAATCGTAACGCCCACACACTCGTAGCTCACCCACAGGCACAATCGTGGCACCCACACACTCGTAACTCACCCACAGGCAGATTCGTAACACTATCACACTCGTAACTCACCCACAAGCACAATCGTGGCACCCACACACTCGTAACTCACCCACAGGCAGATTCGTAACACCATCACACTCGTAACTCACCCACCAGCACATCCGCAACACAAGCACACTCGTAACTCACCTACAAGCACATTCGTAACACACACACACAAACACACACACACACTCTCGTAACTCACCCTGAACCGGAACTCAATATCCAACCTGAAACCTCAAACCTGAACCAGACACAGCATCACACACCCAGCGCGCGGCAAACACACTAACACTTTGCGCGGCGCGCTGACACACACACAGTGCCCTGAGCTGACATACGAATGACACACACACACCGCGCCAACACACCAAAGACACACACCCAGCGCCAAATCAACTCCGGGCATCACACCAGTAGCCGTCGGCAGTGGTCAACAACGGTTGCGGCTCGTCTGCGACCTTCATGTTAGCGGCTGGAGTGGGCACGGCAAAGAGCAAACAGCAAACAGCCAACACGAAACGAAACACGAAGAGCAAAGCCACGACCGCAATGAAAACCACCAAATTTTTCTTTTTGACCGCAAATGACAATCACTCACCTTTTTTTTTTGCCAACCAGAATTTATTGAAGTGCTGCGAGTTCGCGCCGCCGCCAAGACCGCTGTCGCCAGTGCTAGAAATTAATTAACCCTATGATTCGATTTTTTACGATTTCAGCCCTGAGATTCATACATTACATCAGTTTGCATATTAACTTTGGTCGCGCACCCTTAAATCCGATCCCTACACATACAGGAATTCTTGGATCCTTGCTTACAAACTACCAACTTCAAGGGCTCCTAACTATTTCAAACGGCCATAGATGACCAAAACGAAGATGCACGGCATGATCGCCACGTCGAGGCGGTCATTTTGAGGGGTAAGTGTGTAGGGGTGATAGAACCGGAATTTTGACGTTAGGGGGTTCCCTATTATAGGGGGTTGGAGGTGGCCTGTGACTTGTGCGTAGGGGGTCCCTCCCCCTCTCCGCGCATGTGGCAAGGCGGGCCGGGGGGCCCAATCTGAACAAGCGGGGGAAAGATGCACGAGGTGGGGTCGCACGGATGCTCAGATGAGAACGGGGAGGACCAGGAGCACAAAGGCAAAAAGACCATTCAAAGGCGGAGAAGGAGAAAACCATGAAAACATGGGAGCAACGGCGCCAGCGCCGGCCGCTAGGCTCCGTTTTTGTGGGCCAAGCCCCACAAAAACGAAGCCTAGCGGGTGCTGCCTCTTGCCTCTTGCACAATATGGTTGCCCCGTTGGCAGAAAAGGTTTGCCAGATGGGCAGCAAGTATACATACCAAATATGGCGAAAAAAATGGCAAAAAACTGCCTAAAAACGCACAAAATTCACTGTAAATCATCAAAAAGGCACCTGATTTGGCCAATTAGGTTGCTTTTCTGACGTTTTGGCCCGAGCTGGTCATTTTAAGGGGCTACAACATGATGTAACTTCGCAAGCAAGAGCCAATACGGAATTTAGCCCCAAATTTTCGGAGACTGCCCGAAAAGCTGCTTAAAACGGTCCTAATTCACCAAAACAACCATCATCGGCCAAAAAGAAGACAAGTCGCGTTCTTAGAATTCCATTGCGATCATTTTAAGGGGCTTTATTGCAGGGTTTTGAGAAGGGCTGTCTTCCAGGGGGGGGGGGTCGCGTAACGTGGTAGTTGGTCACTGCTTCTGGTGCGGGGTCAGGGGCCCCCAACACCCCGACCCCCACAGAAGCCAGCCCCCTGCGGGGGGGATTTGAACAAGTGGGGGAAAGTTGCACGAGGTGGGGTCGCACAGGTGTTCAGGTGAGAAAGGGGAGGACAAGGAACACAAAGGCAAAAGACCATTCAAAGGCGGAGAAGGAGAAAACCATGAAAACACGGGAGCAACGGCGCCAGCGCCGGCCGCTAGGCTCCGTTTTTGTGGGCCAAGCCCCACAAAAACGTAGCCTAGCGGGAGCTGCCTCCTGCCTTTTGCACAATATGGTTGCCCTATTGGCAGAAAAAGGATTGCCAGATGGGCAGCAAGTATACATGCCAAATATGGCGAAAAAAATGGCAGAAAACTGCCAAAAAATGCTCAAAATTGACCGTAAATCATCGAAACGGCACCAGACTTGGCCAATGAGGTTGCTTTTCTGACGTTTTGGCCCGAGCTGGTCATTTTAAGGGGCTACAACATGATGTAACTTTGCAAGCAGGAGCCAATACGGAATTCAGCCCCAAATTTTCGGAGACTGCCTGAAAAACTGATTAAAACGGTCCTCATTCACCAAAACGACCATCGTCGGCCAAAAATAAGAAAAGTCGCATTCTTAGAATTCGATTGCGATCATTTTAAGGGGCTGCATTGCAGGGTTTTGAGAAGGGCTGTCTTCCAGGGGGGGGGGGTGGCGTAACGTAGTAGTTGGTCACTGCTTCTGGCGCGGGGTCAGGGGCCCCCAACACCCCGACCCCCACAGAAGCCAGCCCCCTGCGGGGGGGAATTGAACAAGCGGGGGGAAATTGCACGAGGTGGGGTCGCACGGGTGCTCAGATGAGAACGGGGAGGACAAGGAGCACAAAGGCAAAAAGACCATTCAAAGGCGGAGAAGGAGAAAACCATGAAAACACGGGAGCAACGGCGCCAGCGCCGGCCGCTAGGCTCCGTTTTTGTGGGCCAAGCCCCACAAAAACGAAGCCTAGCGGGTGCTGCTTCGTGCCTCTTGCACAATATGGTTGCACCATTGGCAAAAAAGGCTTGCTAGATGGGCAGCAAGTATACATGCCAAATATGGCGAAAAAAATGGCAGAAAACTGCCAAAAAACGCACAAAATTGACCGTAAATCGTCAAAACGGCACCAGATTTGGCCAATGAGGTTGCTTTTCTGACGTTTTGGCCCGAGCCGGTCATTTTAAGGGGCTACAACATGATGTAACTTCGCAAGCAAAAGCCAATACGGAATTCAGCCCCAAATTTTCGGAGACTGCCCGAAAAACTGCTTAAAACGATCCTAATTCACCAAAACGACCATCGTCGGCCAAAGAGAAGAAAAGTCGCGTTCTTAGAATTCGATTGCGATCATTTTAAGGGGCTGCATTGCAGGGTTTTGAGAAGGGCTGTCTTCCAGGGGGGGGGGGTGGCGTAACGTAGTAGTTGGTCACTGCTTCTGGCGCGGGGTCAGGGGCCCCCAACACCCCGACCCCCACAGAAGCCAGCCCCCTGCGGGGGGGATTTGAACAAGCGGAGGGGGGCTCCACGAGATGGGGAAGGGCAGTGTGCGGGCTGTGATGCCTCTGAAGGGTATGTGTCGGACGTGGAAGTCAGATTGCACGATACGCACATGCATGATCAAGTATTTATAACAAAGAACGATGAGCATTTTGAGGAAATTTCAATGAAGCAATGATACATGATATGTTGTGGAGGATGTGGAAAAGTAAGGTTAAATGAATCCTTCGTGTTTCGTCCTTGGTCTGGCTTTTCCTTTGCTGGTACGAAGCACCATCAAAGGAAAAGCCTTATTACATTTCTAGCCATTTTCGGGTCGCCTTTCCATGTCGGAAATGGAGCCGGGCGGTGACAAACAAAGGCAAAAACACTCCTTTGCCTTATGTTTCAGCTAGCAGCGCAAGGACAGGGAGGGTGCATTGGGCAAGATTAGCGACACAGGGTGCAAATAGCATACAATTGACATATTCATGACTCGGGCCCATTGTATCGGATTTTCACAAACTTACAGGCAATTTTGGTCAATTCGGGAGTGTTGTTTTCATTTTTGAGCTCAAAAAGGCGTCTGCGTGCGCTGAGAACCGTGAAATCGAAAAGCGGTGCTAAAACAAAATGACGGCGGTTTTCCAATTAGACAGCAAGATGCGGCTCCTAGAATCAGTTATAAGATTGGTCTTAGATCGAAATTTCGTGCACTGTAGCCCGGTTTCACTTTGGACAGTCAAAATGAAAGATCGCAAATGCCGGCGACTGCAAAATGCACGCGTGCACAGCAAATAAATAATATAGCAAATAGATTTCTTGCGTTTTGGGGCCTGTGGCTTCTTGATAGTGTTGTTCGGCACCTCAACTTTGCTAGTGCACCTTTAAATCGCATCCCTAGCTTATATGGAATTAGTGGATGGTGGTAAAGAAGTTAAAACCTGGTAAAGCTCCTAACTTTGTGAAACAGCCATAATTCATCAAAACAAATATGACGGCGCCAATCAGCTCTCCGAGGCGGTCACTTAGAGGGGCTGCATCGTACACTTTTGAGGTATGTTTCGTTTCGGCGCGCGGATTGTATATAATGGCATAAGGACTGCTTTTAGAGGGGGGCGGGGCCCCATTCCCCGGCCCCCCAATTAAAAGCCCCCCATGGGGGGGGAGGTGAACAAGCGGAGGGGGGCTCCACGAGATGGGGAAAGGCAGTGTGCGGGCTGCCATTGCCTCTGAAGGGTATCTATCAGACGACGAATTCAGATTGCACAATATGCACGTGCATGATCAGCTATTGATAACAAAGAACGATGAGCATGTTGAGGAAATTTCAATGAAGCAATGATACATGATATGTTGCGGAGGGTGTGGAAAAGTAAGGTTAAATGAATCCTTCGTCTTTCGTGCTTGGTCTGGCTTTTCCTTTGCTGGTGCGAAGCACCATCAAAAGAAAAGCCTTATTACGTTTTGAGGCATTTTCGGGTCACCTTTCTATGTCGGAAATGGAACCGGGCGGTGACAAACAAACGCAAAAACACTGCTTTGCCTTATGTTTAAGCTAGCAACGCAAGGACAGGGGAGGTGCATTGGGCAAGATTAGCGACACAAAGTGCAAATGGCATACAATTGACATATTCATAACTCGGGCCTATGGTATCGGATTTTGACAAAATTAAGGGCAATTTTGGTCAATTTGGGGTTTTTTTTTCATTTTTGAGCTTAATCAGGCGGCTTAGTGCGCTGAAAACTGTCAAATCGAAAAGCGGTGCTAAAAAAAATGACGGCGGTTTCTCAATTGAACAGCAGGACGAGGCTTTTAGAATAATTTATGAATCTGGTCTTAGATCGAAATTTCGTGCATTGTAGCCCGATTTCACTTTGGACAGTCAAAGTGAAAGATCGCAAATGCCGGCGACTGCAAAATGCACGCGTGCACAGCAAATTAATAATATGTCAAATAGATTTCTTGAGATTTGGGGCCTGTGGCTAATATATAGTGTTGTTCGGCACCTGAACTTTGCTAGTGCACCTTAAAATCGCATCCCTAGCTTATATGGAATTAGTGGATGCTGGTAAAGAAGTTAAAACCTTGTAAAGGTCCTAACTTTGCAAAACAGCCATGATTGATCGAAACGAATATGACACCGCGAATCAGCTCTTTGAGGCCGTCATTTAGAGGGGCTGCATCGTACACTTTTGGGCTATGTTTCATTTCGGCGCGCGGATCGTATATAATGGCATAAGGACTGCTTTTAGAGGGGGGCGGGGCCCCATTCCCCGGCCCCCCAATTAAAAGCCCCCCATGGGGGGGGAGGTGAACAAGCGGAGGGGGGCTCCACGAGATGGGGAAGGGCAGTGTGCGGGCTGTGATCGCCTCCGAAGGGTATGTGTCGGACGACGAATTCAGATTGCACGATATGCACGTGCATGATCACGTATTTATAACAAAGAAAGATGAGCATGTTGAGGAAATTTCAATGAAGCAATGATACATGATATGTTGCGGAGGGTGTGGAAAAGTAAGGTTAAATGAATCCTTCGTCTTTCGTGCTTGGTGTGGCTTTTCCTTTGCTGGTGCGAAGCACCATCAAAAGAAAAGCCTTATTACGTTTTTAGCCATTTTCGGGTCACTTTTCTATGTCGGAAACGGAGCCGGGCGGTGACAAACAAACGCAAAAACACTCCTTTGCCTTATGTTTAAGCTAGCAGCGCAAGGACAGGGTGGGTGCATTGGGCAAGATTAGCGACACAAAGTGCAAATAGCATAAAATTGACATATTCATAACTCGGGCCTATTGTATCGCATTTTGACGAAATCAAGGGCAAAATGCACGCGTGCACAGCAAATAAATAATATGTCAAATAGATTTCTTGAGATTTGGGGCCTGTGGTTTATATATAGTGTTGTTCGGCACCTCAACTTTGCTGGTGCACCTTTAAATCGCATCCCTAGCTTATATGGAATTAGTGGATGCTAGTAAAGAAGTTAAAACCTTGTAAAGGTCCTAACTTTGCAAAACAGCCATGATCAATCGAAACAAATATGACGGCGCGAATCAGCCCTTTGAGGCGGTCATTTAGAGGGGCTGCATCGTACACTTTTGGGATATGTTTCGTTTCGGCGCGCGGATCGTATATAATGGCATAAGGACTGCTTTTAGAGGGGGGCGGGGCCCCATTCCCCGGCCCCCCAATTAAAAGCCCCCCATGGGGGGGGAGGTGAACAAGGGGATGAAGGCGGTGGTCTAGAGGGTGGGCAATCTGCATTGGGGAGGTTGTTTTTGGAGGTGATACATACCACGGACAGCCCTTTGTTTCCTTGTACGTTTGGGGGAAATATTTTCAAAGCAATGTTCGGGATATGTTGTTGAGCCTAACATTAGGGCCAAAGATGGTGAGAGCAATGTAGGGGCCACCTTGTGGCAAGTGATGGCTGTATGGCAAACAAATAGGTGCCATAAATGTTGAAACCTTTGCGTAGCAAAATACCTGTGGCGCGCTTCCCACTCGATGCCCCTTTGGGTAAGCGACGGGGGGGGAGGGGGCGAGGGTGCCTTTGCCTTTTGCCCGAAAAACAACGGTTGTTTGGTGCCGCAAAACAACACAAATTGACCGGCAAACATGTTGGCCCTCATTGTTTGCCCATTTAAAAATGTTGGCAATACATATGTATGCATGTTGTTCACCGCATACCTGCACCAAAAGGCCATTGAGAGTCAACAAATTGGAAAATTGGCACACAAATGTGGCATGCTCTTTCTCTTCCAACCAACGCTGCCCCACAACTTGTGCACCTTGCCGTTCAGCCGAACCCTTACCACCACTTACCCCACTTGACAACAAACAGCATGGCTTTTATCCACCTGTGGTAGCTACCCCACACACCCCCCTCCCGCCCCTCAGAGCATGCAGGACCCCCGCCCCCCCCCCTAGTCACGCAATTTCCTGAGGTAAGTGAATGGATACCTGAGTGGATGCGATGAGTGAGTGGATACTCGAGTGGATGCAATGGTGCCATGCACCATCGCATCCACCCCCCCTCTATTATTGTTTTCCGCCTCCCGGCGAAGGCGGGGGGGGGGGGAGCGGTGGACTAGTTAGTTTTCCCGTAGCTGGGGCAAAAGTTGCCGGAACGTGAAGTACAACTAAACATGCCATAAAAAGATGGTCAAATTGGCTAAAAATCTTCATGAGGTTATGCAAAACAACACCAGCAATGTGCACGCCACTCCTAAGCTTGGGGGTGCAAAACCAGTTTCTTCACCAACTGCCCGATGGGAATCAAAATCATGCACTTGATCTGTTTTACAGCGTTGTTTGTAGAAACAATGTTTCTGTGACATTGCACTTGCCATCAAAGTATTTGATCATTCCGCCCCTTTCACTTATTCCCTGCCATCCAACGCTGTTGTTTCTAAATGAAAATGTACAATGCTCCCCCTGTCACCAAATTTTACTGCTTTCTCTCATGAACATTGACAAAAAGCCTTTTGTTTCGAAAAAAAACAATCTCTGCTTTCAGTGGAGCAAAAACAAAACACATCACACAACACACAAATGACACACAGATGGCAAAAGGCAGACACACAAATGACACACAGATGGCAAAATCACAGACACAAATGACACGGAGATGGCAAAAAGGCAGACACAAACGACACACACATTCACAAATGACAAACACATTCACAAATGACACACACATTCACAAATGACAGACAGGACAAAAGACACACACATTGCGCGCTGACACAGAAAAGACACACACACAGTGCACTAACACACACACACAGCGCTCTAACACACCAATGACACACACCCAGCGCGCCAACACACAAAAGACACACACCCAGCACTCGCCAGACACACAGCGACACACCCAGCGCACAAATGACACACACATTCACAAATGACAGACAGGACAAATGACACACACATTGCGCGCTGACACAGAAAAGACACACACACAGTGCACTAACACACACACACAGCGCTCTAACACACCAATGACACACACCCAGCGCGCCAACACACAAAAGACACACACCAAGCACTCGCCAGACACACAGCGACACACCCAGCGCGCTGCAAACACACAATCACACACCCAGCGCGCGCCGAACACACAATGACATACCCAGCGCGCGGCGAACACACTATCACACACCCAGCGCGCGCCGAACACACAATGACATACCCAGCGCGTGGCGAACACACTATCACACACCCAGCGCGCGGCGAACACACAATCACACACCCAGCGCGCGGCAAACACACAATCACACACCCAGCGCATGGCAAACACACTAACACCTTGCGCGCTGACACACAGATCACACACACAGCGCGCCGACACACACACTGCGCGCTGACACAAAAGACACACTGGTGTGTGATTGTGTGTCCGGCGCGCGCTGGGTGTGTAATGGTGTGTCCGGCGCGCGTTGGGTGTGGAATAGTGTGTTTGCGGCGCGCTGGGTGTGTGTTTGTGTGTCCGGCTCGCGCTGGGTGTGTCACTGTGTGTCCGGCGAGCGCTGGCTGTGTATCATTTGTGTGCTGGCGCGTGTCATGTGTCAGCGCGCTGTGTGTGTGTGTCATTTGTGTGGCAGTGCACTGTGTGTGTGTGATCTCTGTGTCACCGCGCAAAGTGTGTGTAACTTGTGTGTCCAGCGCGCGCTGTGTGTGTGCCATGCGTGTATCAGCGCGCAATGATTGTCTCAACTGTGCCACTTGAGTGTCAGCGCGCAGTTTTTGTGTGATTTGTGTGTCGGTGCACTCTAATGCGAAATCAAACTCAAACGGGGCACACACAAGCAAGCTCCAGCGAACCAACCAAGCAGGGCACGGATTGCAGGCAAGCATGCACGCGCAAAACCAAATCGACAAACTCCATCTGAATCTGCATGCATTCACACCTGCAAAACGAAACACACCAAATCAACTCCGGGCATCACACCAGTAGCCGCCGGCAGTGGTCAACAACGGTTGCGTCTCGTCTGCGACCTTCATGTCAGCGGCTGGAGTGGGCACGGCAAAGAGCAAACAGCAAACAGCCAACACGAAACGAAACACGAAGAGCAAAGCCACGACCGCAATATAAAGGAACATATTTTTCTTTTTGACCGCAAATGACAATCACTCACCTTTTATTTTTGCCAACCAGAATTTATTGAAGTGCTGCGAGTTTGCGCCGCCGCCAAGAGCGCTGTCGCCGGTGCTAGAAATTAATTAACCTTATGATTCGATTTTTTACGATTTCAGCCCTGAGATTCATACATTACATCAGTTTGCATATTAACTTTGGTCGCGCACCCTTAAATCCGATCCCTACACATACAGGAATTCTTGGATCCTTGCTTACAAACTACCAACTTCAAGGGCTCCTAACTATTTCAAACGGCCATAGATGACCAAAACGAAGATGCACGGCATGATCGCCACGTCGAGGCGGTCATTTTGAGGGGTAAGTGTGTAGGGGTGATAGAACCGGAATTTTGACGTTAGGGGGTTCCCTATTATAGGGGGTTGGAGGTGGCCTGTGACTTGTGCGTAGGGGGTCCCTCCCCCTCTCCGCGCATGTGGCAAGGCGGGCCGGGGGGCCCAATCTGAACAAGCGGGGGAAAGATGCACGAGGTGGGGTCGCACGGATGCTCAGATGAGAACGGGGAGGACCAGGAGCACAAAGGCAAAAAGACCATTCAAAGGCGGAGAAGGAGAAAACCATGAAAACATGGGAGCAACGGCGCCAGCGCCGGCCGCTAGGCTCCGTTTTTGTGGGCCAAGCCCCACAAAAACGAAGCCTAGCGGGTGCTGCCTCTTGCCTCTTGCACAATATGGTTGCCCCGTTGGCAGAAAAGGTTTGCCAGATGGGCAGCAAGTATACATACCAAATATGGCGAAAAAAATGGCAAAAAACTGCCTAAAAACGCACAAAATTCACTGTAAATCATCAAAAAGGCACCTGATTTGGCCAATTAGGTTGCTTTTCTGACGTTTTGGCCCGAGCTGGTCATTTTAAGGGGCTACAACATGATGTAACTTCGCAAGCAAGAGCCAATACGGAATTTAGCCCCAAATTTTCGGAGACTGCCCGAAAAGCTGCTTAAAACGGTCCTAATTCACCAAAACAACCATCATCGGCCAAAAAGAAGACAAGTCGCATTCTTAGAATTCCATTGCGATCATTTTAAGGGGCTTTATTGCAGGGTTTTGAGAAGGGCTGTCTTCCAGGGGGGGGGGGTCGCGTAACGTGGTAGTTGGTCACTGCTTCTGGCGCGGGGTCAGGGGCCCCCAACACCCCGACCCCCACAGAAGCCAGCCCCCTGCGGGGGGGATTTGAACAAGCGGGGGGAAATTGCACGAGGTGGGGTCGCACGGGTGCTCAGATGAGAACGGGGAGGACAAGGAGCACAAAGGCAAAAAGACCATTCAAAGGCGGAGAAGGAGAAAACCATGAAAACACGGGAGCAACGGCGCCAGCGCCGGCCGCTAGGCTCCGTTTTTGTGGGCCAAGCCCCACAAAAACGAAGCCTAGCGGGTGCTGCTTCGTGCCTCTTGCACAATATGGTTGCACCATTGGCAAAAAAGGCTTGCTAGATGGGCAGCAAGTATACATGCCAAATATGGCGAAAAAAATGGCAGAAAACTGCCAAAAAACGCACAAAATTGACCGTAAATCGTCAAAACGGCACCAGCTTTGGCCAATGAGGTTGCTTTTCTGACGTTTTGGCCCGAGCCGGTCATTTTAAGGGGCTACAACATGATGTAACTTCGCAAGCAAAAGCCAATACGGAATTCAGCCCCAAATTTTCGGAGACTGCCCGAAAAACTGCTTAAAACGATCCTAATTCACCAAAACGACCATCGTCGGCCAAAGAGAAGAAAAGTCGCGTTCTTAGAATTCGATTGCGATCATTTTAAGGGGCTGCATTGCAGGGTTTTGAGAAGGGCTGTCTTCCAGGGGGGGGGGGTGGCGTAATGTAGTAGTTGGTCACTGCTTCTGGCGCGGGGTCAGGGGCCCCCAACACCCCGACCCCCACAGAAGCCAGCCCCCTGCGGGGGGGATTTGAACAAGCGGAGGGGGGCTCCACGAGATGGGGAAGGGCAGTGTGCGGGCTGTGATGCCTCTGAAGGGTATGTGTCGGACGTGGAAGTCAGATTGCACGATACGCACATGCATGATCAAGTATTTATAACAAAGAACGATGAGCATTTTGAGGAAATTTCAATGAAGCAATGATACATGATATGTTGTGGAGGATGTGGAAAAGTAGGATTAAATGAATCCTTCGTGTTTCGTCCTTGGTCTGGCTTTTCCTTTGCTGGTACGAAGCACCATCAAAGGAAAAGCCTTATTACATTTCTAGCCATTTTCGGGTCGCCTTTCCATGTCGGAAATGGAGCCGGGCGGTGACAAACAAAGGCAAAAACACTCCTTTGCCTTATGTTTCAGCTAGCAGCGCAAGGACAGGGAGGGTGCATTGGGCAAGATTAGCGACACAGGGTGCAAATAGCATACAATTGACATATTCATGACTCGGGCCCATTGTATCGGATTTTCACAAACTTACAGGCAATTTTGGTCAATTCGGGAGTGTTGTTTTCATTTTTGAGCTCAAAAAGGCGTCTGCGTGCGCTGAGAACCGTGAAATCGAAAAGCGGTGCTAAAACAAAATGACGGCGGTTTTCCAATTAGACAGCAAGATGCGGCTCCTAGAATCAGTTATAAGATTGGTCTTAGATCGAAATTTCGTGCACTGTAGCCCGGTTTCACTTTGGACAGTCAAAATGAAAGATCGCAAATGCCGGCGACTGCAAAATGCACGCGTGCACAGCAAATAAATAATATAGCAAATAGATTTCTTGCGTTTTGGGGCCTGTGGCTTCTTGATAGTGTTGTTCGGCACCTCAACTTTGCTAGTGCACCTTTAAATCGCATCCCTAGCTTATATGGAATTAGTGGATGGTGGTAAAGAAGTTAAAACCTGGTAAAGGTCCTAACTTTGTGAAACAGCCATAATTCATCAAAACAAATATGACGGCGCCAATCAGCTCTCCGAGGCGGTCACTTAGAGGGGCTGCATCGTACACTTTTGAGGTATGTTTCGTTTCGGCGCGCGGATTGTATATAATGGCATAAGGACTGCTTTTAGAGGGGGGCGGGGCCCCATTCCCCGGCCCCCCAATTAAAAGCCCCCCATGGGGGGGGAGGTGAACAAGCGGAGGGGGGCTCCACGAGATGGGGAAAGGCAGTGTGCGGGCTGCCATTGCCTCTGAAGGGTATCTATCAGACGACGAATTCAGATTGCACAATATGCACGTGCATGATCAGCTATTGATAACAAAGAACGATGAGCATGTTGAGGAAATTTCAATGAAGCAATGATACATGATATGTTGCGGAGGGTGTGGAAAAGTAAGGTTAAATGAATCCTTCGTCTTTCGTGCTTGGTCTGGCTTTTCCTTTGCTGGTGCGAAGCACCATCAAAAGAAAAGCCTTATTACGTTTTGAGGCATTTTCGGGTCACCTTTCTATGTCGGAAATGGAACCGGGCGGTGACAAACAAACGCAAAAACACTGCTTTGCCTTATGTTTAAGCTAGCAACGCAAGGACAGGGGAGGTGCATTGGGCAAGATTAGCGACACAAAGTGCAAATGGCATACAATTGACATATTCATAACTCGGGCCTATGGTATCGGATTTTGACAAAATTAAGGGCAATTTTGGTCAATTTGGGGTTTTTTTTTCATTTTTGAGCTTAATCAGGCGGCTTAGTGCGCTGAAAACTGTCAAATCGAAAAGCGGTGCTAAAAAAAATGACGGCGGTTTCTCAATTGAACAGCAGGACGAGGCTTTTAGAATAATTTATGAATCTGGTCTTAGATCGAAATTTCGTGCATTGTAGCCCGATTTCACTTTGGACAGTCAAAGTGAAAGATCGCAAATGCCGGCGACTGCAAAATGCACGCGTGCACAGCAAATTAATAATATGTCAAATAGATTTCTTGAGATTTGGGGCCTGTGGCTAATATATAGTGTTGTTCGGCACCTGAACTTTGCTAGTGCACCTTAAAATCGCATCCCTAGCTTATATGGAATTAGTGGATGCTGGTAAAGAAGTTAAAACCTTGTAAAGGTCCTAACTTTGCAAAACAGCCATGATTGATCGAAACGAATATGACACCGCGAATCAGCTCTTTGAGGCCGTCATTTAGAGGGGCTGCATCGTACACTTTTGGGCTATGTTTCATTTCGGCGCGCGGATCGTATATAATGGCATAAGGACTGCTTTTAGAGGGGGGCGGGGCCCCATTCCCCGGCCCCCCAATTAAAAGCCCCCCATGGGGGGGGAGGTGAACAAGCGGAGGGGGGCTCCACGAGATGGGGAAGGGCAGTGTGCGGGCTGTGATCGCCTCCGAAGGGTATGTGTCGGACGACGAATTCAGATTGCACGATATGCACGTGCATGATCACGTATTTATAACAAAGAAAGATGAGCATGTTGAGGAAATTTCAATGAAGCAATGATACATGATATGTTGCGGAGGGTGTGGAAAAGTAAGGTTAAATGAATCCTTCGTCTTTCGTGCTTGGTGTGGCTTTTCCTTTGCTGGTGCGAAGCACCATCAAAAGAAAAGCCTTATTACGTTTTTAGCCATTTTCGGGTCACTTTTCTATGTCGGAAACGGAGCCGGGCGGTGACAAACAAACGCAAAAACACTCCTTTGCCTTATGTTTAAGCTAGCAGCGCAAGGACAGGGTGGGTGCATTGGGCAAGATTAGCGACACAAAGTGCAAATAGCATAAAATTGACATATTCATAACTCGGGCCTATTGTATCGCATTTTGACGAAATCAAGGGCAAAATGCACGCGTGCACAGCAAATAAATAATATGTCAAATAGATTTCTTGAGATTTGGGGCCTGTGGTTTATATATAGTGTTGTTCGGCACCTCAACTTTGCTGGTGCACCTTTAAATCGCATCCCTAGCTTATATGGAATTAGTGGATGCTAGTAAAGAAGTTAAAACCTTGTAAAGGTCCTAACTTTGCAAAACAGCCATGATCAATCGAAACAAATATGACGGCGCGAATCAGCCCTTTGAGGCGGTCATTTAGAGGGGCTGCATCGTACACTTTTGGGATATGTTTCGTTTCGGCGCGCGGATCGTATATAATGGCATAAGGACTGCTTTTAGAGGGGGGCGGGGCCCCATTCCCCGGCCCCCCAATTAAAAGCCCCCCATGGGGGGGGAGGTGAACAAGGGGATGAAGGCGGTGGTCTAGAGGGTGGGCAATCTGCATTGGGGAGGTTGTTTTTGGAGGTGATACATACCACGGACAGCCCTTTGTTTCCTTGTACGTTTGGGGGAAATATTTTCAAAGCAATGTTCGGGATATGTTGTTGAGCCTAACATTAGGGCCAAAGATGGTGAGAGCAATGTAGGGGCCACCTTGTGGCAAGTGATGGCTGTATGGCAAACAAATAGGTGCCATAAATGTTGAAACCTTTGCGTAGCAAAATACCTGTGGCGCGCTTCCCACTCGATGCCCCTTTGGGTAAGCGACGGGGGGGGAGGGGGCGAGGGTGCCTTTGCCTTTTGCCCGAAAAACAACGGTTGTTTGGTGCCGCAAAACAACACAAATTGACCGGCAAACATGTTGGCCCTCATTGTTTGCCCATTTAAAAATGTTGGCAATACATATGTATGCATGTTGTTCACCGCATACCTGCACCAAAAGGCCATTGAGAGTCAACAAATTGGAAAATTGGCACACAAATGTGGCATGCTCTTTCTCTTCCAACCAACGCTGCCCCACAACTTGTGCACCTTGCCGTTCAGCCGAACCCTTACCACCACTTACCCCACTTGACAACAAACAGCATGGCTTTTATCCACCTGTGGTAGCTACCCCACACACCCCCCTCCCGCCCCTCAGAGCATGCAGGACCCCCGCCCCCCCCCCTAGTCACGCAATTTCCTGAGGTAAGTGAATGGATACCTGAGTGGATGCGATGAGTGAGTGGATACTCGAGTGGATGCAATGGTGCCATGCACCATCGCATCCACCCCCCCTCTATTATTGTTTTCCGCCTCCCGGCGAAGGCGGGGGGGGGGGGAGCGGTGGACTAGTTAGTTTTCCCCTAGCTGGGGCAAAAGTTGCCGGAACGTGAAGTACAACTAAACATGCCATAAAAAGATGGTCAAATTGGCTAAAAATCTTCATGAGGTTATGCAAAACAACACCAGCAATGTGCACGCCACTCCTAAGCTTGGGGGTGCAAAACCAGTTTCTTCACCAACTGCCCGATGGGAATCAAAATCATGCACTTGATCTGTTTTACAGCGTTGTTTGTAGAAACAATGTTTCTGTGACATTGCACTTGCCATCAAAGTATTTGATCATTCCGCCCCTTTCACTTATTCCCTGCCATCCAACACTGTTGTTTCTAAATGAAAATGTACAATGCTCCCCCTGTCACCAAATTTTACTGCTTTCTCTCATGAACATTGACAAAAAGCCTTTTGTTTCGAAAAAAAACAATCTCTGCTTTCAGTGGAGCAAAAACAAAACACATCACACAACACACAAATGACACACAGATGGCAAAAGGCAGACACACAAATGACACACAGATGGCAAAATCACAGACACAAATGACACGGAGATGGCAAAAAGGCAGACACAAACGACACACACATTCACAAATGACAAACACATTCACAAATGACACACACATTCACAAATGACAGACAGGACAAAAGACACACACATTGCGCGCTGACACAGAAAAGACACACACACAGTGCACTAACACACACACACAGCGCTCTAACACACCAATGACACACACCCAGCGCGCCAACACACAAAAGACACACACCCAGCACTCGCCAGACACACAGCGACACACCCAGCGCACAAATGACACACACATTCACAAATGACAGACAGGACAAATGACACACACATTGCGCGCTGACACAGAAAAGACACACACACAGTGCACTAACACACACACACAGCGCTCTAACACACCAATGACACACACCCAGCGCGCCAACACACAAAAGACACACACCAAGCACTCGCCAGACACACAGCGACACACCCAGCGCGCTGCAAACACACAATCACACACCCAGCGCGCGCCGAACACACAATGACATACCCAGCGCGCGGCGAACACACTATCACACACCCAGCGCGCGCCGAACACACAATGACATACCCAGCGCGTGGCGAACACACTATCACACACCCAGCGCGCGGCGAACACACAATCACACACCCAGCGCGCGGCAAACACACAATCACACACCCAGCGCATGGCAAACACACTAACACCTTGCGCGCTGACACACAGATCACACACACAGCGCGCCGACACACACACTGCGCGCTGACACAAAAGACACACTGGTGTGTGATTGTGTGTCCGGCGCGCGCTGGGTGTGTAATGGTGTGTCCGGCGCGCGTTGGGTGTGGAATAGTGTGTTTGCGGCGCGCTGGGTGTGTGTTTGTGTGTCCGGCTCGCGCTGGGTGTGTCACTGTGTGTCCGGCGAGCGCTGGCTGTGTATCATTTGTGTGCTGGCGCGTGTCATGTGTCAGCGCGCTGTGTGTGTGTGTCATTTGTGTGGCAGTGCACTGTGTGTGTGTGATCTCTGTGTCACCGCGCAAAGTGTGTGTAACTTGTGTGTCCAGCGCGCGCTGTGTGTGTGCCATGCGTGTATCAGCGCGCAATGATTGTCTCAACTGTGCCACTTGAGTGTCAGCGCGCAGTTTTTGTGTGATTTGTGTGTCGGTGCACTCTAATGCGAAATCAAACTCAAACGGGGCACACACAAGCAAGCTCCAGCGAACCAACCAAGCAGGGCACGGATTGCAGGCAAGCATGCACGCGCAAAACCAAATCGACAAACTCCATCTGAATCTGCATGCATTCACACCTGCAAAACGAAACACACCAAATCAACTCCGGGCATCACACCAGTAGCCGCCGGCAGTGGTCAACAACGGTTGCGTCTCGTCTGCGACCTTCATGTCAGCGGCTGGAGTGGGCACGGCAAAGAGCAAACAGCAAACAGCCAACACGAAACGAAACACGAAGAGCAAAGCCACGACCGCAATATAAAGGAACATATTTTTCTTTTTGACCGCAAATGACAATCACTCACCTTTTATTTTTGCCAACCAGAATTTATTGAAGTGCTGCGAGTTTGCGCCGCCGCCAAGAGCGCTGTCGCCGGTGCTAGAAATTAATTAACCTTATGATTCGATTTTTTACGATTTAAGCCCTGAGATTCATACATTACATCAGTCTGCATATCAACTTTGGTCGCGCACCTCAAATCCGATCCCTAGACATACAGGAATTCTTGGATCCTTGGTTACACACTACCAACTTCAAGGGCTCCTAACTATTTAAAACGAACATAGATGACATAAACGAAGAGGCACGGCGTGATCGCCACATCGAGGCCGTCATTTTGAGGGGTAAGGGTGTAGGGGTGATAGAACCGGAATTTTGACGATAGGGGGTTCCCTATTATAGGGGGTTGGAGGTGGGCTGTGACTTGTGCGGAGGGGGCCCCTCCCCCTCTCCGCGCATGTGGCAAGGCGGGCCGGGGGGCCCAATCTGAACAAGCGGAGGGAGGCTCCACGAGATGGGGAAGGGCAGTGTGCGGGCTGCGATCGCCTCTGAAGGGTATGTCTCAGACGTGGAAGTCAGATTGCACAATATGCACGTGCATGATCAGGTATTCATAACAAAGAACGATGAGCATGTTGGGGAAATTTGAATGAAGCAATGATACATGATATGTTGTGGAGACTGTGGAAAAGTAGGATTAAATGAATCCTTCGTCTTTCGTGCTTGTTGCGGCTTTTCCTTTGCTGGTGCTAGGCACCATCAAAAGAAAAGCCTTATTACGCTTTTAGCCATTTTCGGGTCACCTTTCTATGTCGGAAATGGAGCGAGGCGGTGACAAACAAAGGCAAAAACACTCCTTTGCCTTGTGTTTAAGCTAGTAGCGCAACGACAGGGAGGGTGCATTTGGCAAGATTAGCGACACAAGGTGCAAGTGGCATAAAATTGACATATTCATAACTCGGGCCTATTGTATCAGATTTTGACAAGATTAAGGGCAATTTTGGTCAATTTGGGGGTACTCTTTTCATTTTTGAGCTTAGAAAGGCGGCCGCATGCGCTGAAAACCGTCCAATTGAAAAGCGGTGCTAAAACAAAATGACGGCGGCTGTTCTAGTGTACAGGAATAATGTACAGAATCATTTATACATCTGGTCTTAGATCGAAATTTCGTGCACTGTAGCCCGATTTCACTTTGGACAGTCAAAATGAAAGATTGCAAATGCCGGCGACTGAGAAATGCACGCGTGCACAGCAAAAAAATAATATGGCAAATGGATTTCTTGGGATTTGGGGCCTGTGGCTTATATATAGTGTTGTTCGGCACCACAACTTTGCTAGTGCACCTTTAACTCGCATCCCTAGCTTATATGGAATTTGTGGATGCTGCTAAAGAAGTTAAAACCTTGTAAAGGTCCCAACTTTGCAAAACAGTGATGATTGATCGAAACAAATATGACTGCGCGAATCAGCTCTCCGAGGCGGTCATTTAGAGGGGCTGCATCGTACACTTTTGGGCTATGTTTCATTTCAGCGCGCGAGTCGTATATAATGGCATAAGGACTGCTTTTAGAGGGGGGCGGGGCCCCATTCCCCGGCCCCCCAATTAAAAGCCCCCCATGGGGGGGGAGGTGAACAAGCGGGGGGAAATTGCACGCGGTGGGGTCGCACGGGTGCTCAGATGAGAACGGGGAGGATAAGGAGCACAAAGGCAAAAAGACCATTCAAAGGCGGAGAAGGAGAAAACCATCAAAACACGGGAGCAACGGCGCCAGCGCCGGCCGCTAGGCTACGTTTTTGTGGGCCAAGCCCCACAAAAACGTAGCCTAGCGGGAGCTGCCTCCTGCCTTTTGCACAACATGGTTGCCCTATTGGCAGAAAAGGCTTGCCAGATGGGCAGCAAGTATACATGCCAAAAATGGCGAAAAAAATGGCAAAAAACTGCCTAAAAACGCACAAAATTCACCGTAAATCATCAAAAAGGCACCTGACTTGGCCAATGAGGTTGCTTTTGTGACGTTTTGGCCCGAGCCGGTCATTTTAAGGGGCTACAACATGATGTAACTTCGCAACCAGGAGCCAATACGGAATTCAGCCCCAAATTTTCGGAGACTTCCCGAAAAACTGCTTAAAACGGTCCTAATTCACCAAAACGCCAATCGTCGGCCAAAGAGAAGAAAAGTTACATTCTTAGAATTCGTTTGCGATCATTTTAAGGGGCTGCATTGCAGGGTTTTGAGAAGGGCTGTCTTCCAGGGGGGGGGGGTCGCGTAACGTAGTAGTTGGTCACTGCTTCTGGCGCGGGGTCAGGGGCCCCTCACACCCCGACCCCCACAGAAGCCAGCCCCCTGCGGGGGGGATTTGAACAAGCGGGGGGAAATTGCACGAGGTGGGGTCGCACGGGTGCTCAGATGAGAATGGGGAGGACAAGGAGCACAAAGGCAAAAAGACCATTCAAAGGCGGAGAAGGAGAAAACCATGAAAACACGGGAGCAACGGCGCCAGCGCCGGCCGCTAGGCTCCGTTTTTGTGGGCCAAGCCCCACAAAAACGTAGCCTAGCGGGTGCTGCTTCGTGCCTCTTGCACAATATGGTTGCACCATTGGCAAAAAAGGCTTGCCAGATGGGCAGCAAGTAAACATGCCAAATATGGCGAAAAAAATGGCAGAAAACTGCCACAAAACGCACAAAATTGACCCTAAATCATCGAAACGGCACCAGATTTGGCCAATGAGGTTGCTTTTCTGGCGTTTTGGCCCGAGCCGGTCATTTTAAGGGGCTACAACATGATGTAACTTCGCAAGTAAGAGGCAATACGGAATTCAGCCCCAAACTTTCGGAGACTGCCCGAAAAACTGCTTAAAACGGTCCTAATTCACCAAAACGACCATCGTCGGCCAAAAAAAAGAAAAGTCGCATTCTTAGAATTCCATTGCGATCATTTTAAGGGGCTGCATTGCAGGGTTTTGAGAAGGGCTGTCTTCCAGGGGGGGGGGGTCGCGTAACGTAGTAGTTGGTCACTGCTTCTGGCGCGGGGTCAGGGGCCCCAAACACCCCGACCCCCACAGAAGCCAGCCCCCTGCGGGGGGGATTTGAACAAGGGGATGAAGGCGGTGGTCTAGAGGGTGGGCAATCTGCATGGGGGGGGTTGTTTTTGGAGGTGATGCATACCACGGATAGCCCTTTGTTTCCTTGTACATTTGGGGGAAATATTTTCACAGCAATGTTCGGGATATGTTGTTGAGCCTAATATTAGGGCCAAAGATGGTGAGAGCAATGTAATGGCCACCTTGTGGCAAGTGATGGCTGTATGGCAAACAAATAGGTGCCATAAATGTTGAAACCTTTGCGTAGCAAAATACTTGTGGGGCGCTTCCCACTCGATGCCCCTTTGGGTAAGCCACCCGGGGGGGGGGGGGGGGTGCCTTTGCCTTTTGCCCGAAAAACAACGGTTCTTTGGTGCCGCAAAACAACACATATTGCCCGGCAAACATGTTGGCCCTCATTGTTTGCCCCTTTAAAAATGTTGGCAATCCATATGCATGCATGTTGTTCACCGCATACCTGCACCAAAAGGCCAATTGGATAATTATTCCATTGAGAGTCAACAAATTGGAAAATTGGCACACAAATGTGGCATGCTCTTTCTCTTCCAACCAACATTGCCCCACAACTTATGCACCTTGCCGTTCAGCCGAACCCTTACCACCACGTACCCAACTTGACAACAAACAGCATGGCTTTTATCCACGTGTGGTAGCTACCGCACCCACCCCCATGCATGCAGACCCCCCCACCCCCCCCCCCCAGTCACGCAATTTCCTGAGGTAAGTGAATGGATACCTGAGTGGATGCGATGAGTGAGTGGATACTTGAGTGGATGCGATGGTGCCATGCACCATCGCATCCACCCCCCCTCTCTTTTTGTGTTCCCCCTCCCGGCGAAGGCGGGGGGGGGGGGGGGGATTGGTGGACTAGTTAGTTTTCCCCTAGCTGGGGCAAAAGTTGCCGGAACGTGAACTACAACTAAACATGCCATAAAAAGATGGTCAAATTGGCTAAAAATCTTCATGAGGTTATGCAAAGCGAAACCAGCAATGTGCACACCACTACTAAGCTTGGGGGTGCAAAACCAGTTTCTTCACCAACTGCCCATTGGGAACCAAAATCATGCACTTGATTTGTTTTACAGCGTTGTTTGTAGAAACAATGTTTCTGTGACATTGCACTTGCCATCAACGTATTTGATCATTTCGCCCCTTTCACTTATTCCCTGCCATCCAATGTTGTTGTTTCTAAATGCAAATGTACAATGCTCCCCCTGTCACCAAATTTTACTGCTTTCTCTCATGAACATTGACAAAAAGCCTTTTGTTTCGAAAAAAAACCACCTCTGCTTTCAGTGGAGCAAAAACAAAACACATCACACAACACACAAATGACACACAGATGGCAAAAGGCAGACACACAAATGACACACAGATGGCAAAATGGCAGACACACAAATGACACACAGATGGCAAAATGGCAGACACAAATGACACAGACACATCAGAACGATCGCACTAGACAAACACCTATGCACTCGTAACTCACCCACAGTCACATTCGTAGCACAAACACACTCGGACTGACTCACAAGCACATTCCTAACACAAGCACGCTCGTGTCTCAGCCAGAGGCAAATTGGTAACACAACCACACTCGTAACTCACCCACAGGAACATTCGTAGCACCAACACACTCGTCACTCACCCACAGTCACATTCGTAGCACCAATACACTCGTAACTCGCCCACAGGCACAGTCGTAACACAAGCACACTCGTAACTCACCCACAGGCACATTCGTAACACAAGCACGCTCGTAACTCACCCAGAGGCACATTGGTAACACAAGCGCGCTCGTAACTCACCCACAGGCACCATCGTAACACAAACACACTCGGAACTCACCCACAGGCACACTCGTAACACAAGCACGCTCGTAACTCACCCACAGGCACATTCGTGACACAAGCACACGCGTAACTCACCTACAGGCACATTCGTAACACAAGCACACTCGTAACTCACCCACAGGCACAATCGTAGCGCCCACACACTCGTAACTCACCCACAGGCACAATCGTAACGCCCACACACTCGTAACTCACCCACAGGCACAATCGTGGCACCCACACACTCGTAACTCACCCACAGGCAGATTCGTAACACCATCACACTCGTAACTCACCCACAAGCACAATCGTGGCACCCACACACTCGTAACTCACCCACAGGCAGATTCGTAACACCATCACACTCGTAACTCACCCACCAGCACATCCGCAACACAAGCACACTCGTAACTCACCTACAAGCACATTCGTAACACACACACACAAACACACACACACTCTCGTAACTCACCCTGAACCGGAACTCAATCTCCAACCTGAAACCTCAAACCTGAACCAGACACAGCATCACACACCCAGCGCGCGGCAAACACACTAACACTTTGCGCGGCGCGCTGACACACACAAAGTGCCCTGACACACAGATCACACACACAGCGCGCTGACATACGAATGACACACACACACCGCGCCAACACACCAAAGACACACACCCAGCGCCAAATGAACTCCGGGCAACACACCAGTAGCCGTCGGCAGTGGTCAACAACGGGTGCGGCTCGTCTGCGACCTTCATGTCAGCGGCTGGAGTGGGCACGGCAAAGAGCAAAAAGCAAACAGCCAACACGAAACGAAACACGAAGAGCAAATCCACGACCGCAATGAAAACCACCAAATTTTTCTTTTTGACCGCAAATGACAATCACTCACCTTTTATTTTTGCCAACCAGAATTTATTGAAGTGCTGCGAGTTCGCGCCGCCGCCAAGAGCGCTGTCGCCAGTGCTAGAAATTAATTAACCCTATGATTCGATTTTTTACGATTTCAGCCCTGAGATTCATACATTACATCAGTTTGCATATCAACTTCGGTCGCGCACCCTGAAATCCGATCCCTACACATACAGGAATTCTTGGATCCTTGCTTACAAACTACCAACTTCAAGGGCTCCTAACTATTTAAAACGACCATAGATGACGGAAACCAAGATGCACGCCATGATCGCCACGTCGAGGCGGTCATTTTGAGGGGTAAGTGTGCAGGGTTGTTAGAACCGCCGTAATCGACACATGGGGTTCCCTATTATAGGGGGTTGAGAGGTGGCCAGTGACTTGTGCGGAGGGGGCCCCTCCCCCTCTCCGCGCATGTGGCAAGGCGGGCCGAGGGCCCAATTTGAACAAGCGGGGGGAAATTGCACGAGGTGGGGTCGCACGGGTGCTCAGATGAGAACGGGGAGGACAAGGAGCACAGAGGCAAAAAGACCATTCAAAGGCGGAGAAGGAGAAAACCATGAAAACACGGGAGCAACGGCGCCAGCGCCGGCCGCTAGGCTCCGTTTTTGTGGGCCAAGCCCCACAAAAACGTAGCCTAGCGGGAGCTGCCTCCTGCCTTTTGCACAATATGGTCGCCCCATTGGCAGAAAAGGATTGCCAGATGGGCAGCAAGTATACATGCCAAATATGGCGAAAAAAATGGCAGAAAACTGCCAAAAAACGCACAAAATTGACCGTAAATCATCGAAACGGCATCATATTTGGCCAATGAGGTTGTTTTTCTGATGTTTTGGCCCGAGCCGGTCATTTTAAGGGGCTACAACATGATGTAACTTCGCAAGCAAGAGCCAATACGGAATTCAGCCCCAAATTTTCGGAGACTGCCCGAAAAACTGCTTAAAACGGTCCCAATTCACCAAAACGACCATCGTCGGCCAAAAAGAAGAGAAGTCGCGTTCTTAGAATTCCATTGCGATCATTTTAAGGGGCTGCATTGCAGGGTTTTGAGAAGGGCTGTCTTCCAGGGGGGGGGGGGTGGCGTAACGTAGTAGTTGGTCACTGCTTCTGGCGCGGGGTCAGGGGCCCCCAACACCCCGACCCCCACAGAAGCCAGCCCCCTGCGGGGGGGATTTGAACAAGCGGGGGGAAATTGCACAAGATGGGGTCGCACGGGTGCTCAGATGAGAACGGGGAGGACAAGGAGCACAAAGGCAAAAAGACCATTCAAAGGCGGAGAAGGAGAAAACCATGAAAATACGGGAGCAACGGCGCCAGCGCCGGCCGCTAGGCTCCGTTTTTGTGGGCCCAAGCCCCACAAAAACGTAGCCTAGCGGGAGCTGCCTCCTGCCTTTTGCACAATATGGTTGCCCTATTGGCAGAAAAGGGTTGCCAGATGGGCAGCAAGTATACATGCCAAATATGGCAAAAAACTGCCAAAAAACGCACAAAATTGACCGTAAATCGTCAAAACGGCACCAGATTGGGCCAATGAGGTTGCTTTTCTGACATTTTGGCCCGAGCGGGTCATTTTAAGGGGCTACAACATGATGTAACTTCGCAAGCAAGAGCCAATTGGGAATTCAGCCCCATATTTCCGGAGACTGCCCGAAAAACTGCTTAAAACGGTCCTAATTCACCAAAACGACCATCGTCGGCCAAAAAGAAGAAAAGTCGCGTTCTTAGAATTTGATTGCGATCATTTTAAGGGGCTGCATTGCAGGGTTTTGAGAAGGGCTGTCTTCCAGGGGGGGGGGGTCGCGTAACGTGGTAGTTGGTCACTGCTTCTGGCGCGGGGTCAGGGGCCCCCAACACCCCGACCCCCACAGAAGCCAGCCCCCTGCGGGGGGGATTTGAACAAGCGGGGGGAAATTGCACGAGGTGGGGTCGCACGGGTGCTCAGATGAGAACGGGGAGGACAAGGAGCACAAAGGCAAAAAGACCATTCAAAGGCGGAGAAGGAGAAAACCATGAAAACATGGGAGCAACGGCGCCAGCGCCGGCCGCTAGGCTCCGTTTTTGTGGGCCAAGCCCCACAAAAACGTAGCCTAGCGGGTGCTGCCTCTTGCCTCTTGCACAATATGGTTGCCCCGTTGGCAGAAAAGGTTTGCCAGATGGGCAGCAAGTATACATACCAAATATGGCGAAAAAAATGGCAAAAAACTGCCTAAAAACGCACAAAATTCACTGTAAATCATCAAAAAGGCACCTGACTTGGCCAATTCGGTTGCTTTTCTGACGTTTTGGCCCGAGCCGGTCATTTTAAGGGGCGACAACATGATGTAACTTCGCAAGCAAGAGCCAATACGGAATTCAGCCCCAAATTTTCGGAGACTGCCCGAAAAACTGCTTAAAACGGTCCTAATTCACCAAAACGACCATCATCGGCCAAAGAGAAGAAAAGTCGCATTCTTAGAATTCCATTGCGATCATTTTAAGGGGCTTTATTGCAGGGTTTTGAGGAGGGCTGTCTTCCAGGGGGGGGGGGTGGCGTAACGTGGTAGTTGGTCACTGCTTCTGGCGCGGGGTCAGGGGCCCCCAACACCCCGACCCCCACAGAAGCCAGCCCCCTGCGGGGGGGATTTGAACAAGCGGGGGGAAATTGCACGAGGTGGGGTCGCACGGGTGCTCAGATGAGAACGGGGAGGACAAGGAGCACAAAGGCAAAAAGACCATTCAAAGGCGGAGAAGGAGAAAACCATGAAAACACGGGAGCAACGGCGCCAGCGCCGGCCGCTAGGCTCCGTTTTTGTGGGCCAAGCCCCACAAAAACGTAGCCTAGCGGGTGCTGCTTCGTGCCTCTTGCACAACATGGTTGCACCATTGGCAAAAAAGGCTTGCCAGAAGGGCAGCAAGTATACATGCCAAATATGGCGAAAAAAATGGCAGAAAACTGCCAAAAAACGCACAAAATTGACTGTAAATCATCGAAACGGCACCTGATTTGGCCAATTAAGTTGCTTTTCTGGCGTTTTGGCCCGAGCCGGTCATTTTAAGGGGCTACAACATGATGTAACTTCGCAAGCAGGAGCCAATACAGAATTCAGCCCCAAATTTTCGGAGACTGCCCGAAAAACTGCTTAAAACGACCCTAATGCGCCAAAACGAGCATCGTCGGCCAAAAAGAAGAAAAGTCGCGTTCTTAGAATTTCATTGCGATCATTTTAAGGGGCTGCATTGCGGGGTTTTGAGAAGGGCTGTCTTCCAGGGGGGGGGGGTCGCGTAACGTAGTAGTTGGTCACTGCTTCTGGCGCGGGGTCAGGGGCCCCCAACACCCCGACCCCCACAGAAGCCAGCCCCCTGCGGGGGGGATTTGAACAAGCGGGGGAAAGATGCACGAGGTGGGGTCGCACGGATGCTCAGATGAGAACGGGGAGGACCAGGAGCACAAAGGCAAAAAGACCATTCAAAGGCGGAGAAGGAGAAAACCATGAAAACACGGGAGCAACGGCGCCAGCGCCGGCCGCTAGGCTCCGTTTTTGTGGGCCAAGCCCCACAAAAACGTAGCCTAGCGGGTGCTGCCTCTTGCCTCTTGCACAATATGGTTGCCCCGTTAGCAGAAAAGGTTTGCCAGATGGGCAGCAAGTATACATGCCAAATATGGCGAAAAAAATGGCAAAAAACTGCCAAAAAACGCGTAAAATTGACCGTAAATCATCAAAAAGGTACCTGACTTGGCCAATTAGGTTGCTTTTCCGGCGTTTTGGCCCGAGCCGGTCATTTTAAGGGGCTACAACATGATGTAACTTCGCGGGCATGAGCCAATACGGAATTCAGCCCCAAATTTTCGGAGACTGCCCGAAAAACTGCTTAAAACGGTCCTAATTCACCAAAACGACCATCATCGGCCATAAAGAAGAAAAGTCGCATTCTTAGAATTCCATTGCGATCATTTTAAGGGGCTGCATTGCGGGGTTTTGAGAAGGGGTGTCTTCCAGGGGGGGGGGGTCGCGTAACGTAGTAGTTGGTCACTGCTTCTGGCGCGGGGTCAGGGGCCCCCAACACCCCGACCCCCACAGAAGCCAGCCCCCTGCGGGGGGGATTTGAACAAGCGGAGGGGGGCTCCACGAGATGGGGAAGGGCAGTGTGCGGGCTGTGATCGCCTCCGAAGGGTATGTGTCGGACGACGAATTCAGATTGCACGATATGCACATGCATGATCACGTATTTATAACAAAGAAAGATGAGCATGTTGAGAAAATTTCAATGAAGCAATGATACATGATATGTTGCGAAGGGTGTGGAAAAGTAAGGTTAAATGAATCCTTCGTCTTTCGTGCTTGGTGTGGCTTTTCCTTTGCTGGTACGAAGCACCATCAAAAGAAAAGCCTTATTACGTTTTTAGCCATTTTCGGGTCACCTTTCTATGTCGGAAATGGAGCCGGGCGGTGACAAACATACGCAAAAACACTCCTTTGCCTTATGTTTAAGCTAGCAGCGCAAGGACAGGGAGGGTGCATTGGGCAAGATTAGCGACACAGGGTGCAAATAGCATACAATTGACATATTCGTATCTCGGGCCTATTGTATCAGATTTTGACGAAATTAAGGGCATTTTTGGTCAATTTCGGTGTTTTCTTTTCATTTTTGAACCTAAAAAGGCGGCTGAGTGCGCTGAAAACCGTCAAATCGAAAAGCGGAGCTAAAACAAAATGACGGCGGTTTCTCAATTATACAGCAAGACGAGGCTTTTAGAATCATTTATAAATGTTGTCTTAGAGCAAGATTTCGTGCATTGTAGCCCGATTTCGCCTTGGACAGTCAAAATGAAAGATCGCAAATGCCGGCGACTGCAAAATGCACGCGCGCACAGCAAATAAATAATATGCCAAGTAGATTTCTTGAGATTTGGGGCCTGCGGCTTAGATATAGTGTTGTTCAGCACCTCAACTTTGCTAGTGCACCTTCAAATCGCATCCCTAGCTTATATGGAATTAGTAGATGCTGGTGAAGAAGTTAAAACCTTGTAAAGGTCCTAACTTTGCAAAACAGCCATGATTGATCAGAACGAATATGACGGCGCGAATCAGCTCTTTCGGGCGGTCATTTAGAGGGGCTGCATCGTACACTTTTGGGATATGTTTCGTTTCGGCGCGCGGATTGTATATAATGGCATAAGGACTGCTTTTAGGGGGAGGCGGGGCCCCATTCCCCGGCCCCCAAATTAAAAGCCCCCCATGGGTGGGGAGGTGAACAAGCGGAGGGGGGCCCCACGAGATGGGGAAGGGCAGTGTGCGGGCTGCGATCGCCTCTGAAGGGTATATTTCGGACGTGGAAGTCAGATTGCACAATATGCACATGCATGATCAAGTATTCAAAACAAAGAACGATGGGCATGTTGAGGAAATTTCAATGAAGCAATGATACATGACATGTTGTGGAGGGTGTGAGAAAGTAAGATTAAATGAATCCTTCATCTTTCGTGCTTGGTGTGGCTTTTCCTTTGCTGGTGCTAGGCACCATCAAAAGAAAAGCCTTATTACGCTTTTAGCCATTTTCGGGTCACCTTTCAATGATAGAAATGGAGCCGGGCGGTGACAAACAAGGGGAAAAACACTCCTTTGCCTTGTGTTTAAGCTAGCAGCGCAAGGACACGGAGGGTGCATTTGGCAAGATTAGCCACACAGGGTGCAAGTAGCATAAAATTGACATATTCATAACTTGGGCCTATTGTATCGGATTTGGACGAAATTAATGGCAATTTTGGTCAATTTGGGAGTGCTCTTGTCATTTTTTGAGCTTAGAAAGGCGGCTGTGTGTGCTGAAAACCGTCAAATCGAAAAGCGGTGCTAAAAAAAATGACGGCGGTTTTTGAATTGAACAGAAAGACGCAACTTTTAAAATCATTTATAAACGTGGTCTTAGATGGAAATTTCGTGCACTGTAGCCCGATTTCACTTTGGACAGTCAAAATGAAAAATCGCAAATGCCGGCGACTGCGAAACGCACGCGTGCACAGCAAATAAATAACATGGCAAAGATATTTCTTGGGGTTTGGGGCCTGTGGCTCATATATAGTGTTGTTCGGCACCTCAACTCTGCTAGCGCACCTCTAAATCGCATCCCTAGCTTATATGGAATTAGTGGATGCTGCTAAAGAAGTTAAAACCTTGTAAAGGTCCTAACTTTGCAAAACAGCCATGATTACTCAAAACAATTATGACGGCGTGAGTCAGCTCTCCGAGGCCGTCATTTGGAGGTGCCGCATCGTACACTTTTGAGGTATGTTTCGTTTCAGCGCGCGAGTCGTATATAATGGCATAAGGACTGCTTTTAGAGGGGGGCGGGGCCCCATTCCCCGGCCCCCAAATTAAAAGCCCCCCATGGGGGGGGAGGTGAACAAGCGGGGGGAAATTGCACGAGGTGGGGTCGCACGGGTGCTCAGATGAGAACGGGGAGGACAAGGAGCACAAAGGCAAAAAGACCATTCAAAGGCGGAGAAGGAGAAAACCATGAAAACACGGGAGCAACGGCGCCAGCGCCGGCCGCTAGGCTCCGTTTTTGTGGGCCAAGCCCCACAAAAACGAAGCCTAGCGGGTGCTGCTTCGTGCCTCTTGCACAATATGGTTGCACCATTGGCAAAAAAGGCTTGCTAGATGGGCAGCAAGTATACATGCCAAATATGGCGGAAAAAATGGCAGAAAACTGCCAAAAAACGCACAAAATTGACCGTAAATCATCAAAAAGGCACCTGATTTGGCCAATTAGGTTGCTTTTCTGACGTTTTGGCCCGAGCCGGTCATTTTAAGGGGCTACAACGTGATGTAACTTCGCAAGCAAAAGCCAATACGGAATTCAGCCCCAAATTTTCGGAGACTGCCCGAAAAACTGCTTAAAACGGTCCTAATTCACCAAAACGACCATCGTCGGCCAAAAAGAAGAAAAGTCGCGTTCTTAGAATTCGATTGCGATCATTTTAAGGGGCTGCATTGCAGGGTTTTGAGAAGGGCTGTCTTCCAGGGGGGGGGGGTGGCGTAACGTAGTAGTTGGTCACTGCTTCTGGCGCGGGGTCAGGGGCCCCCAACACCCCGACCCCCACAGAAGCCAGCCCCCTGCGGGGGGGATTTGAACAAGCTGGAGAAAGTTGCACAAGAGGGGGTCGCACGGCAACGGTTTGCATGACAACGGAGGACAAAGAACACAAAGGCAAAAAGAACCATGCAGAGGCGGAGAAGAAGAAAACCATGAAAAAACGGGCTCAACGGCGCAAGCGCCGGCCGCTAGGCTCCATTTTTGTGGGCCAAGCCCCACAAAAACAGAGCCTAGCAGATTCTGCCTAATGCTTCTTGCCCGCTTGGTTGCCCCATGGGCCAAAAAGCCTTGTCAGATGGGCAGCAAGTATACATGCCAAATATGGCAAAAATATGGCAAAAAACTGCCAAAAAATGCACAAAATTGGCCGTATCTCATCAAAACGGCACCAATTTTGGCCAACGGGGGTGTTTTCCTGACGTTTGGGCAAACGCTGCCAACTCACCAAAACGATTATCGTGGGCTAAAAAGGGGAAAAGTCGCGTTCTTAGAATTCAATTTCGAACATTTTAAGGGGTAGCATGGTAGGACTTTGGAGGCCTCTGGATTTTACCCCGGGGGTTGCGTAACGTACGGTATGGACCTTGTTTTCGATGGGGCGTCTGGGGGCCCCACACCCCGACGCCCACCAGAAAACAGCCCCCAGGGGGGGGGTTTGAACACGTGGAGGGGGGCTCCACGAGATGGGGAAGGGCAGTGTGCGGGCTGTGATCGCCTCTGAAGGGTATCTGTGGGACGTAGAAGTAAAATTGCACAATATGCACATGCATGATCAAGTATTTATAACAAAGAACGATGAGCATGTTGAGGAAATTGCAATGAAGCAATGATACATGATATGTTGTGGAGGGTGTGGAAGAGTAGGATTAAATGAATCCTTCGTCTTTCGTGCTTGGTCTGGCTTTTCCTTTGCTGGTGCGAAGCACCATCAAAAGAAAAGCCTTATTACGTTTTTAGCCGTTTTCGGGTCACCTTTCTATGTCGGAAGTGGAGCCAGGCGGTGACAAACAATTGCAAAAACACTCCTTTGCCTTGTGTTTAAGCTAGCAGCGCAAAGACAAGGAGGGTGCATTTGGCAAGATTAGCGACACAGGTTGCAAATAGCATAAAATTGACATATTCATAACTCGGGCCTATTGTATCGGACTTTGACGAAATGAATGGCAATTTCGGTCAATTTAGGTGTATTCTTTTCATTTTTGAGCTTGTGAAGGCGGCCGTATGCGCTGAAAACCGTCAAATCGAAAAGCGGTGCCAAAACAAAATGACGGCGGTTTTTCAACTCCACAGCAAGACGAAGCTTTTAGAATCATTTATAAAACTGGTCTTAGATCGAAATTTCGTGCACTGTAGCCCGATTTCACTTTGAACAGTCAAAATGAAAGATCGCAAATGCCGGCGACTGCGAAATGCATGCGTGCACAGCAAAAAAAATAATATGGCAAATAGATTCCTTGGGATTTGGGGCCTGTGGCTTATAGATAGTGTTGTTCGGCACCTCAACTTTGCTGGTGCACCTTTAAATCGCATCCCTAGGCTATATGGAATTAGTGGATGCTGTTAAAGAAGTTAAAACCTTGTAAAGGTCCTAATTTTGCAAAACAGCCATGATTGATCAGAACAAATATGACAGTGCGAATCAACTCTCTGAGGCGGTCATTTAGAGGGGCTGCATCGTACACTTTTGGGATATGTTTCATTTCGGCGCGCGGATCGTATATAATGGCATAAGGACTGCTTTTAGAGGGGGGCGGGGCCCCATTCCCCGGCCCCCCAATTAAAAGCCCCCCATGGGGGGGGAGGTGAACAAGCGGGGGGAAATTGCACGAGGTGGGGTTGCACGGGTGCTCAGATGAGAACGGGGAGGACAAGGAGCACAAAGGCAAAAAGACCATTCAAGGCGGAGAAGGAGAAAACCATCAAAACACGGAAGCAACGGCGCCAGCGCCAGCCGCTAGGCTCCGTTTTTGTGGGCCAAGCCCCACAAAAACGTAGCCTAGCGGGTGCTGCCTCCTGCCCTTTGCACAACTTGGTTGCCCTATTGGCAGAAAAGGCTTGCCAGATGGGCAGCAAGTATACATGCCAAATATGGCGAAAAAAATGGCAGAAAACTGCCAAAAAACACGTCAAATTGACCGTAAATCATGAAAACGGCCACAGATGTGGCCAATGAGGTTGCTTTTCTGACGTTTCCGCCCGAGCCGGTCATTTTAAGGGGCTACAACATGATGTAACTTCGCCAGCACAAGCCAATACGGAATTCCGCCCCAAATTTTCGGTGATTGCCCGAAAAACTGCTTAAAACTGTCCTAATTCACCAAAACAACCATCGTCGGCCAAAGAGAAGCAAAGTCGCATTCTTAGAATTCGATTGCGATCATTTTAAGGGGCTGCATGCGAGGGGTTTGAGAAGGGCTGTCTTCCAGGGGGGGGGGGGGTGGCGTAACGTAGTAGTTGGTCACTGCTTCTGGCGCGGGGTCAAGGGCCCCCAACACCCCGACCCCCACAGAAGCCAGCCCCCTGCGGGGGGGATTTGAACAAGCGGGGGAAAGTTGCACGAGGTGGGGACGCACGGATGCTCAGATGAGAACGGGGGGGACCAGGAGCACAAAGGCAAAAAGACCATTCAAAGGCGGAGAAGGAGAAAACCATGAAAACACGGGAGCAACGGCGCCAGCGCCGGCCGCTAGGCTCCGTTTTTGTGGGCCAAGCCCCACAAAAACGTAGCCTAGCGGGTGCTGCCTCTTGCCTCTTGTACAATATGGTTGCCCCGTTGGCAGAAAAGGTTTGCCAGATGGGCAGCAAGTATACATGCCAAATATGGCGAAAAAAATGGCAAAAAACTGCCTAAAAACGCACAAAATCCACCGTAAATCATCAAAAAGGCACCTGACTTGGCCAATTAGGTTGCTTTTCTAACCTTTTGGCCCGAGCCGGTCATTTTAAGGGGCTACATTATGATGTAACTTCGCAAGCAAGAGCCAATACGGAAATCAGCCCCAAATTTTCGGAGACTGCCCGAAAAACTGCTTACAACTGTCCTAATTCACCAAAACGACTATCGTCGGCCAAAGAGAAGAAGAGTCGCGTTCTTAGAATTCGATTGCGATCATTTTAAGGGGCTGCATGGAAGGGGTTTGAAAAGGGCTGTCTTCCAGGGGGGGGGGGGGTCGCGTAACGTAGTAGTTGGTCACTGCTTCTGGCGCGGGGTCAGGGGGGCCCCAACACCCCGACCCCCACAGAAGCCAGCCCCCTGCGGGGAGAATTTGAACAAGCGGGGGGAAGTTGCACGAGGTGGCGTCGCACGGGTGCTCAGATGAGAACGGGGAGGAAAAGGAGCACAAAGGCAAAAAGACCATTCAAAGGCGGGGAAGGAGAAAACTATGAAAACACGGGAGCAACGGCGCCAGCGCCGGCCGCTAGGCTCCGTTTTTCCGGGCCAAGCCCCACAAAAACGAAGCCTAGCGGGTGCTGCTTCGTGCCTCTTGCACAACATGGTTGCACCATTGGCAAAAAAGGCTTGCCAGATGGGCAGCAAGTATACATGCCAAATATGGCCAAAAAAATGGCAGAAAACTGCCAAAAAACGCATAAAATTGACCGTAAATCATCGAAACGGCACCTGATTTGGCCAATTAGGTTGCTTTTGTGACGTTTTGGCCCGAGCCATTCATTTTAAGGGGCTACAACATGATGTAACTTTGCAAGCATAAGCCAATACGGAATTCAGCCCCAAATTTTCGGACACTGCCCGAAAAACTGCTTAAAACGGTCCTAATTCACCAAAAAAGACGTCGTCGGCCAAAAAGAAGAAAAGTTGCGTTCTTAGAATTCGATTGCGATCATTTTAAGGGGCTGCATGGAAGGGGTTAGAAAAGACTGTCTTCCAGGGGGGGGGGGGGTGGCGTAACGTAGTAGTTGGTCACTGCTTCTGGCGCGGGGTCAGGGGCCCCCAACACCCCGACCTCCACAGAAGCCAGCCCCCTGCGGGGGGATTTGAACAAGTGGGGGAAAGTTGCACGAGGTGGGGTTGCACGGGTGTTCAGATGAGAAAGGGGAGGACAAGGAACACAAAGGCAAAAGACCATTCAAAGGCGGAGAAGGAGAAAACCATGAAAACACGGGAGCAACGGCGCCAGCGCCGGCCGCTAGGCTCCGTTTTTGTGGGCCAAGCACCACAAAAACGTAGCCTAGCGGGAGCTGCCTCCTGCCTTTTGCACAATATGGTTGCCCTATGAAAGTGCTGCCCTGGGTCGTTGATGGTGCCGGAGGGCTCGGGGCCGGCAAGACCAGTGGGGCAGGCACGCGAGGAGTCGACCTGAACGCTGCTGTTGGGGGTTGAACCGGATACACGGACACCAACGGAGGCGAGAGCAGCAACAACAGAAGCAAGATCCATGCTGATTGTTATCCGGCAGAAAATCCCAGTCTATGAAGAAAATTGATGCGGATTATTCTAAATACATCTGAGTGTCCAAAACTATCTGAAAAGATTTATATAAATCCGATTGTGAAAAATATTTGGCCGATCTGGCCCGCGAGCGCGCGTCAGCGGCAAATGGCGATTCCAGGTAAATGATCGGAACGCGGCGGATTTACGGAGAATGGACCGCGGAATCAGATCCGGCATATCAGAAATATATAGGTCTGATCCTGAGACTGAGCTGCGAGGCGGCGATTCCGCCGAAGCAAAGAAAATGACCAAAATGTAGTCAATCTGGGGCAGATCTGTGAAAATCAGAGCAGATGGGGGTTAGCCGCACTTACACTCCCCCTCCAAAAACACACTGGGGTGTGTCGCTACGTCAACGAAGAACGTAGTGCGGGTAAGTCCCAGAAAAAAATAGAGATGTAGCCTCGATGGGGCGAAATCTGCTTGATCTGACCTGATTTGGGCTGAATTGGCACTGAGTCAGGATGGATGAACCTGAAATGAGACAGAATGAGGAGTGACGAACAGTCCTCCGTGCAGTAAAACATTAGGTTAAGGGCTAAAAAGCATGTAAACGTATCGAGGATCGATACCAAACCATGCACTGGTTGAGAATGAGGTAGATTATTGGTGGATTGAGTGGGGGAATCAAGAAATGGAGTGACATCTCAGCGCTCTGGCACAGTTTCGCTGTCGCGGGCACGCTACGGTGTCCTCGCCGAACTCTACATCGTGTTACTCCCGCTTTTCTCGTTCTGAAAAGTGCAGCATGTGCTTCAGATTTGGCGCATCTGGTGGATGATCACAAAATTCAGCAAGATTAAGAATGAATTTGGGCAGAGATGAAGGAGATTAAACAATCACAGAGAGGGAAAACAAATACAAATGTAGTCTACAGGCCCTAAGTGAACCACAGAAGGTTTCTGTTCACTTAGTTAGGCAAAGCCGTAAAAAGATCTTCGAGGAATGAGAGGAGATGACAAAGAAATCAACCTAAAATGTCCTAAAATGAGGCAAATTCATGAGATGGAGGTGAAATGAAGCGTAATGTCTAGAACTGAAACTACTAACACCTTCGTTTAGACTAAAGTTAATATATATTGTCGTATATTCAGCTGAGTTATGCTTTCCGGCACGTTGGTTCGCGAGCATTCAACAGATTCATTGAAAATGTGGATCATGTGATGATGCATCATGATGGGACATGATAGCCCTGGATCCTTCGCATGTAACGCGCCGAAGGTTCGCTGAAGGCGCTTTGCTGACAGTATATAACTGAGAGACACCGAATGGTTCTTTATTTACAGTGGCGACGGTGTCAATCGACTTGGACAAGGCCCATCTTTCGATTGAGTCCCACAAGACACTTGGATTCACCATTTTCGACAGTTTCAGGTCGGATTGAGCTCACATTGGCGTGTGCCAAAAATACACTGAAGCTTACGGACTTCAGAGGTTGCTTTTAGAAGTCCCTAGAGTTTCTGTCTGAAGGTTGTCTGAACAATTGACGTCTGGGTTTCGTGCAACAGTGGCAGAATGATGGACAAACCTGAGGAATTCAAGGTAAATTCAAGGAATCTGGATCCGAATCTGGACTTTGGCGTCAGCATCACGGCAAATGAAGGTAAGATCTGAGTTCCTGGCGTCGCATCTGGTGCAGCCAGTACTACAGGGGGTACCTGTAGGGGTGAATGTCGCTGGCCAGCGTTTTTACTATGTACATTTGCTTCCATCTGCACGAGTAGCCAAATTCCAAAGATGCACAGACCAACAGAGACAAGATTACCCCGAATCTGCCTGAATTAAGCCTGAGTTTGGTTTTTTCTGAACACGGCAGCACACTCCGTGGCTTTCGGCAGCGTATCTACGCCTTGTCTGCCGAACGGGGACCAAAGAAAAGTTGATTGACGTCAAATTATCAAACATTCGCAGTTCTCCACATCATGATGTAAACAAGAATAATGAACAGTGGATTGAGCAGAATGTGGTTTTGTTAAGTCGTCAGAACACTCACATTGAAATAAGTGGTCGATGGGGCGAGGCTGGAGCTTTTGTAGGAGTTGGACATGCAAGGGTTTCGAACCTACACCCTTCAGCCCTAGCGACGAGTGCCATGACGCCCTGGACTAGACGACTGTTACCCAGATTGTGGCATCGGCGACTCAAGTCACGACGGATCTCCCTCAATTCGGCCAAGCACGAATACATGTGACCACCAACCTGTCTGGTCGGGCCCTCGTACGGCTTGGGCGCTGCAAATTAGCGGCCGAACTTGAAGCTTGGTCCTCATTTGGCTCCTGGGCTGGCCTGGCCGCAGGAGGGGGCATCGACGGATCAGCCCTGGAATGTGGCTGCTGAGGGCCGTAAAAGGCTGGATCTCGATTCACCACAGGTCTTTTTCCATCGCTCTCCACTTGTCTGTCTGGTTTCGACAGACAGTCTGTCAGGAGTACGCCAATTTCGGGGTGCTTCCTGAGGAAGTCGATGAACCCCTTGGTGTACCCATTGACAAAAGAATGGGCTGGTTCCCAGTTGTTGTGACTGGAATCAAAGCCCCTCCACTCACAGAGAAATTCCCATTCGCCCTTGGCGTCACGTCTTGCTTCTAAAATCCTCTTGAGTTCGTACTTCCCCCCTTCGATGACCCGATCGGACAAAAATTTCGAAGTCCAAAAAAGGGGTTTAACCCGATCCTTGGGGGAGGGGATCTCTCTCTTGAGGCGATCGCCCGAAACGTCAATTTCCCTGCTGACATCCACACGAATCCTCCACCTGTTCTCACCTAGACGCGCTGTAACAGCGAATGGCCCCTCCCACAAGGGAAGAAGCTTATCATCTCCGTCCAGGGTGGTTTCGGATTTTCGAAGCCAAACTCGATCATCGACTTCAAAATTGTGGGGGTTTTTTCGGCCTTGATTCTGGACCCAAAGCCAATCAGCTTGATGCTTATCGACTAATTTCGAGACAGCTTTATCTGCTCGTTTGACGTCGTCCAAAAACAACGAAGCATCTTTACAAGGGCGAGGATTATTCAACGGCATGTTCCACCTACACTTCTTTCGTCCAAAGACACTTTCATTTGGAGAAAGGCCATGATACAAAGGCGTGTTGTGGTAACGGCGAAGCATGGCGAAAAGAATCTCAAGCCAATGGAAGTCCTTCTCACTGGGGAGCTCCTTACGAAGCATATTTATAAGTGAGCGGCCGGCTCTTTCGCCTGGCAGCGCTCGATGTGAGTGGATTTCACACCTGAGGTGGTGGATTCCAAGGCGAGCACATAATTCTCTCCACCATTCGGAGGTGTACTCTTTGCCTGAGTCCGTAACCACCTCGGATGGGACGTCCCAACCTCCCATCCAGGTCTGCGCGCACCATTTGGCGGCAGCCTTGCCAGTCATCGACTCAATGTTGCAAGGCAACAATTGAATGTAGCCGGAATGACGGCACTGAATAAGGAGCACACCATTGACCTTTTTATTGGTCCAATGGCACTCTTCGTCATCGAGTTCACCGAGATAGAAAAAATCACTGGTGACTCTGTTAAAGAGGCGCTCCGGAATAGGATGTGGCCTCAGATGGCCGTGCTTCTTCGCGCTGGGTGGCGTCGCGACAGCACATTGGGCACATCCGGCGGCTACTTTCATGCAATGAGTATATAGCCTTGAGCCGAACAACCTATGTTTAATCATCGACCATAATCTACGGCCATGTGCGTGGGGGGACTCCCATTTGTGCCACCAGTTTAACACTCGGGGGGCCAGGGCGTCTGGTACGCACAATTTACCCTCCATCCACAGCTTCCCCCCATCCAACGAATATTCAGAAAAAATCCCATCCTTGTGAACATCTTTGGATTTGAGATTCTCAAAGACCTCTTTAAACATGGGATCATGCAGATAAACGGACGTCCAGTCACGGATGATAAGGGAATCTTTCGGCAGGGGTGGAGTTTTGGCCGGATCTCGACGCTTAATGCCCTGGATCAACCGAAATCCACTTACTGGTCGGGTATAATCAAACCGTTTCACACTCCCTGAGGAGGGATCGGTGACTTTCTCCACGACTTTCAGTGTTTTGGTGCAGATCTCATGAGCATGCGCCGGATCTGAAAAGGCCGTGATGTCATGGCACGGTAATGCGTGCTGTTTAACAGCGCATTGCATGCATGCACGTCGAATCTGCCCTTTTTCTTCCTGATCCCATTCGATTATGACATGGCGGTCCTGCTCCGTACCATGGATGTTGGTACTTTGCAGCCCCTCTGAAGCGGGGTAAGCCCATCTGCTCAGAGCATCCGCTACCGTGTTGTGTTTTCCAGGCAAATACGACACATGGAGGTCAAACAGACTGAGAAATTCATGCCATCTGGCCCGTCGACCAGCTGGGCTCGCGACAGTACTAATGTGTTCGGTGGCCCAATACTCCAGAGATCGATGATCCGTCAGGACCTCGACTCGATTGGTGCCCACCCACGATTGGTACTTTTTCAGCGCACAGATTATGGCATATGTTTCTTGCTCACGCGGTGACCATTGCATCTGGCGTGGAGCTAGCTTCCGCGACCAAAATGCAAGAGGGTAATGATCACCTGTGGCTTCATCAACCTGTTCAAGGACAACTCCGATCGCGTACCTAGAGGCGTCGGTTCTTATGTAGAAGGGTCGGTCGAATTTCGGTACATGCAACGTGGCGACTTCGCAGAGGGCCGCCTTCAAGTGATGGAAGGCCTCCTCGCACTCGTCAGTCCACTTGACACGAACCTTTGAACCTGCCTTGCCCGCATCTCTCCCTACCTTCAATAATTCAGTGAGGGGGGCAGCAAATTTGGCATAATTCGGCACAAAAGTGTGGTAAAAATTGCAACAACCCAGGAATCCTCTCAATTCCGTGATCGTCTCAGGGCGCTTCCACTTCTGAATAGCGACGAGCTTCCCTGGACTGGGTCGTCGGGTGCCATTCTCAAGGAGAGAACCACAAAATTCGACTAATTTTAAAAATAATTTTCCCTTCTTTGGCCCACAAATCAGCTGATTGGCATCAAGAATGTCCAAAACTTGGTTCAGCTGCTTTTCATGTAGGGCCACCAGCTCGGCTTCGGTCAGTCCCTCCCCCTCTTTCGCGATGATTATGTCATCTATGTACACACTCACGAAGGCACGAAGCTCAGGATGAGCTGTAAAAAGTACATCCTCCATCATTCTTTGAAAAAACGAAGGGGCGTTCTTCAGTCCCATGGGCATGACCGTCCAATGGACTGGGCCACATGGCGTGCACATACAGGTGAGAGGTCGGCTGTCCTTCCTCAACGGCATTTGGTGAAAGCCGTGACAGAGATCCAGCACAGAAAACAAACGACCTCTTGCCCTCTTGGCGATTTCCTCCTCAATGAGGGGCAGGGGGTGTGAATCCGCCTTGGTTTCGGCGTTGAGGTTGCGAAAATCAACAACCATTCGCCAACCATCAATAGTGTTCTGGTCTGCAGGCGGCGGCTTCGGGACTGTGAAGGGTGCACAGCACCATTCGCTGGTCATACAACCCTCAAGCCAACCAAATTCCCTGAGATTTCTCTCGATTATTTTTCTGAGTATCTCATGTTTGTGTCCATGGTTCTCATAAGGACGCTGTTTCTTCGCCTTGTAACCTTCACGAAGCTCGATGAAGGCTTCACCGAACTGCCCACGGATAGGGGGGTCTTTGATCAACTTACCCGAAAGGGTTGTGTCCTTCCGTTCCTCAAAAATCTTTTCTCTTGACTTGGAACACAACTCAGTGTCCACCTGATCGCCAGGAATTACTGTCGAAAAAACTTTGGCGACTTCTTCGGCTTTGGCAGGAAGAATCTTCTTACGGATGTCCCTAAAAAGGTCCGTATCCACCGCCTCTTGAAGATAGGTGGGTCGAGTGTCGACATTCCAGAGATTCTCTTCGTGATCCAGCTCCTCGAAAGGATCTATGAAAGCTTCCACACGGGGTTTTTCATAAAAAACTCTGAATTTGCGGCGCGATTTAAAATTTTTCTTCGCCCGTGCACTGAAGATTCTTTTCGATGTCGATCGTATTGGGGAAGAGGGAGACGAGGCGGATCCATTTGACGTTGGATCACCTTGGGTATCTGACGGACAAAAATCAGAAAAAATAGATTCATCATCAGTACCACGCTCAACCTCAGATTCAGACCCAACACAGGAATCAGTACCAGAATCAGCAGAATTAGAGTCAGAAAGCTTTCCATCCACCAGGAATGCAAGCGAACTCCAGGGCCGCTGTGGCAGGGGACCTGTGTCGTCCCTGGCATACAGCTCAATCTTCCTGGGAAGTTCGATGTAATCTACACAAATGTCTTGTAATTCCTGAAACCAAGGCTTGTCGTCCCACAAGGGCACAACTAAAATCGCCTGGGTTTTATCTTGCTTGATTTTGTGGATCACCTGCTGGATTAAGTGAAACGGAGGATTAATCCATAACTTCTTGTCCCATTTATGGGTCCAAGCGTCGCGAAAATGCTTGTAAAAGCGCTTGTTCTCGCGGTTAGCAAAGGCATCATACTGTGGCCAAAAGGAATGGTGTTCATAAAAATATTCACAAATTGTATCGCGCCATTTGTCGACAACTCTGTAGGATGAAGAGTGCCAGCGCGAAGGGCGTCGTGGCTGGGAGTCCCTACGAAGACATTCTAACTCTCGAGAGTAATCGGCACTCCCATTCACCTCTGCAATGGTGACATCTTCGCCAAACTTTGGTGTAACCTTTTGCTTCAAAAATTCTTCTGCACTTTTAAACCCTGCGTGCAAAAAACGAAATTCAGGACGCTCCAAGGGACCTGACTCCAGCAAAAAACAACGCCGATGACCTACGGGCGCCACCCTGTTCTTGCTAAGCCAAGGATGGCCCAAGTAAAGGTCATATTTTATGTCGGCACGATAGAAGTAGACCTCCTTAAGGATAACTTCCTCCACATTTTCAGCTTCCCAAAGGTCTTGAGCGACCAAATGAGTTGATATATAACAACCGCGTTGCCCACCTGCGAGAGAATGTCCAGAAACTCCCTCGAGGGTAACAGGATAAAGCGAATCAATCACGCACTCGTCGGGTAAGAAAGAATTGGATTGGAGATTTACCTCCGATCCATTGTCACACAAACAAGTGGCGAGGTGGAAATTGCCCTTGCAATCAGAGACCCACATCTTTGTGACAAACTGACGGGCCCTGTGCTTGGACTGTACACCAACCTCGTCCAGTACAACAGAAGGATCCGCTGCCGGATCCAGAGGAGAGGAGACAAGCGACCCTACATCAAGTAGTGGTCGAGAAGGAATCTGGGGATCATGCCTGAAATCGCCTGGGGAGGGGCGATTTTCGTGGCTCCCCTAGGCGTTCTGACCTCCAGTAACTGCGTTAACATTGTGGACACACCCTGATTCGTCGACCCACTCATCTTGGAGCGGATCATCTGCTAGATTCAAGGCATTTTCAGCGTAATCTCGATCCGCATCGGACACCTCATCTGCACCTGAGACCTGATCCACACGAGGGTTGCCCTTTCCACGTCCACGGCCACGGCCCCCGGATGATGGACCTCCACCGTCGCCGTTCCCGAAGGATTTCCCTTACCTTTACCCTGGAATCCTGGAGCATTTCCCTTGTTTGTACCGGATTGAGGGGTTTGGCCTGGATTTCGATTTCCGCCTCCGGCGTTGCTATTGGGATTTTTCTGGCCGTTCGGCTGCCCACCGTGTGCCTTGGGACCCGCCAGGGCCTCCAGGGTTTTTGTTTCCACCGGAGGGGGTCGGATTCCCTTTTCCAGCCTTCCCACCATGCACCTGTCTGTCATTCCTGTCCGAATTCTGCGGATTACTGATATTTTCACCAATCACCTTGTGATCGTAAGGAGACCATCGGTGATTACCAGTAGAATGCGTCTTAGCTCGGTTCGTAGAACCTAAAAGAAGGCAGATGCTACAGTGATCCTGAACATTCCGGGTGTCATTCACCTTTTTGTTGCCCTTTTGGGCCCCATTTTGGGTGTTTTGCTGGGTATTCTTGTTTCCCCCCAAACCCTCATGGAAATTCTGATTGGCGGCGTCGGCGAGCCGCTCAACCTCTTCCCAGAGTTCCTTCGGGGTGAACGAAAACACCCAGTTCTTGGCCTTCAGGCGATGGCCATGGAAACTTACTCCCCTGTTGAGGACTTGGACAAACAAGTCCCGATCGTCGTGTTCATTAAACTTGATTTTCCACGTGTTTTCAGTGAATTTCACCTTGGTAAACGACGTGGGGGAACACTTTTGAAGTGATTCCCTGACGGAGAACCTGTTGGCCGAGGCATCGAAGCCTTCGACCTCCGCCCACCAGGTCTTGACCTTTTCTTCGGACTGTTTATTCCGAAGGGTGGCGGCAGTTTCTGAGGGGATCTTGTCAAAAATCAGATTTTTCAGCTCGGCACTAGAAAATTTTTCGCCTGAATGTTCAGCTTCTTCCACTAAGTTCCAGAAGCGCTGTCTCTTGTCTTGCACTTCGTGCAAGATTAATCGCGAGAATGAAGGAAAATTCTTCAACATTTGGTGGTAATGGTCCTCTGGCAGCCGGGATCCACGTACCTCCAACTGTTCCCACACCTCATCAAAGGTAAGGGGGGAACTTGTATCCTCACGATCACTCCAAGTCCTGAGCCAAGTGTTGGCCGGCGCTCCCTCAAGGCAATCCAAGAGGGCCATCAGGAACTGATCATCTTGAAGTTTTTGAGTCTTAACCCACAGTTTAAATTCCCGTTGGAACTGAGGCCAACGTCGGGGGTTCTCATTATACTTCGGTTGCTTGGCAACCTGACGAAGTCGCAATGAAGTAGGATTAAGAAGCGAATCCAGCCCAACACCGGCCGTAATGGCAGACACCTTGGCGGCATCATTCGCCACACCAGCTCCGGCGAGGGTCTGGGCGAGCAACAGCTGGGCTAAGGCATTGGATTCAGCAGCAGGAGGGGCAGTACGGGAGGCAGTTCGCTTGGCATTCTGAGCCTGAGTCCTAGCCTTCGCCGTCCTACTCTCAGATCGAGAGATTTTAACCCTTTCCTTTAGCTTGGTCCTGCTGATCCCTGCATCGGTGGTCTTGGAGTCCACCGAAGGAGCAATTGAAAAAATTTCTGTCGCCTCCTCCGACGGTTCTGTTGCTTGTTCCACCGATGATGCGCCCTCAGACCGCATGTGCGTCTTGAAAAGATTTTTTATTCCCAGCGTTTCAATGATGAGGTGCATTTGATCTTTGAGCGTTTGGAGCTCAGCATCTCGCTGAAATCTGCAGGAGCAGTCGGCAGGACAGTACATACCGTGTCCTAAAGGGCCTGAGCAGGCTGTCGGACCGCTGATCTCGGTGGTCCGCAGCCAGGAGTCCACTTGGGGAGCTCCTTCAGCCCTAATTTCCAGGCTTGCCTCTAAAATTCCCTCCCCAACCGCGGCGGCTAGATCGTCGCGGATGGAAACAGGGGGATGAGGGGCGGAGGGCCCGGCAACAGGTGCCTTGGTCTTCTCCTTCGGGAAGGGGCTTGCCTCCCAGATCTGCAAAAAAATGGCAAAAGAGTCATCTTCTTGAGAACGCCACCACATCCTGGTATTAATTTCTTCCTGAAGGAGGAAAAAATATTCCATTAAAAAATCAGAGGCGATTCTTTCTTGTCCGATCAGCTTAGACGTGGCTAAGAGACAAAGGGCCTCAAGGGCCTCAAGGTTACGGGTCACTTCTAGGGACAAATGGTCGTCCCATTGTGCCCAAGAGGCTGGTCGATTATAGATAGGTACCTCACCTGGACCACCCATCTCAATGTCGTCAAGATCGGCGTCCGTGGTCTCAAATGTTGGACATTGGTAAGGAATGTTGGTACGTGCCAGCTCCGTAAGGTCTACCGGAGCGTTGCCATCCCCGTAGGCTGGCGGATTCCAGCTGCTCGATGGCCAATTTCGACTGGGATTGTGGTAATCTGGGTCCCCACAGCTGCTGATTTGCACCCTTCTTGGGCAGCTTGGGCTTGCGCAAGGCATTCCTCTCAAGGCCTCGTTCGCGCAGCACCATGGCAGCGTAATTGTTACGTCTCCAAGAGCGGCGGAGTCTACGGGGCCGTACTGGGGAGCGAACTGTGGTTGGGACGCCAAAGGAACAACATTCAGGTAGCCTCTGCTACCATGAAAGTGCTGCCCTGGGTCGTTGATGGTGCCGGAGGGCTCGGGGCCGGCAAGACCAGTGGGGCAGGCACGCGAGGAGTCGACCTGAACGCTGCTGTTGGGGGTTGAACCGGATACACGGACACCAACGGAGGCGAGAGCAGCAACAACAGAAGCAAGATCCATGCTGCTTGTTATCCGGCAGAAAATCCCAGTCTATGAAGAAAATTGATGCGGATTATTCTAAATACATCTGAGTGTCCAAAACTATCTGAAAAGATTTATATAAATCCGATTGTGAAAAATATTTGGCCGATCTGGCCCGCGAGCGCGCGTCAGCGGCAAATGGCGATTCCAGGTAAATGATCGGAACGCGGCGGATTTACGGAGAATGGACCGCGGAATCAGATCCGGCATATCAAAAATATATAGGTCTGATCCTGAGACTGAGCTGCGAGGCGGCGATTCCGCCGAAGCAAAGAAAATGACCAAAATGTAGTCAATCTGGGGCAGATCTGTGAAAATCAGAGCAGATGGGGGTTAGCCGCACTTACACCCTATTGGCAGAAAAGGATTGCCAGATGGGCAGCAAGTATACATGCCAAATATGGCGAAAAAAATGGCAGAAAACTGGCAAAAAACGCTCAAAATTGACCTTAAATCATCGAAACGGCGCCAGATTTGGCCAATGAGGTTGCTTTTCCGACGTTTTGGCCCGAGCAGGTCATTTTAAGGGGCTACAACATGATGTAACTTTGCGGGCATGAGCCAATACGGAATTCAGCCCCAAATTTTCGGAGACTGCCTGAAAAACTGCTTAAAACGGTCCTAATTCACCAAAACGACCATCATCGGCCAAAAAGAAGACAAGTCGCGTTCTTAGAATTCCATTGCGATCATTTTAAGGGGCTGCATGGAAGGGCTTAGAAAAGGGCTGTCTTCCAGGGGGGGGGGGGGTGGCGTAACGTAGTAGTTGGTCACTGCTTCTGGCGCGGGGTCAGGGGCCCCCAACACCCCGACCCCCACAGAAGCCAGCCCCCTGCGGGGGGGATTTGAACAAGCGGGGGGAAGTTGCACGAGGTGGGGTCGCACGGGTGCTCAGATGAGAACGGGGAGGACAAGGAGCACAAAGGCAAAAAGACCATTCAAAGGCGGAGAACGAGAAAACCATGAAAACACGGGAGCAACGGCGAATCAAAATCATGCACTTGATCTGTTTTACAGCGTTGTTTGTAGAAACAATGTTTCTGTGACATTGCACTTGCCATCAATGTATTTGATCATTTCGCCCCTTTCACTTATTCCCTGCCATCCAACGTTGTTGTTTCTAAATGAAAATGTACAATGCTCCCCCTGTCATCAAATTTTACTGCTTTCTCTCATGAACATTGACAAAAAGCCTTTTGTTTCGAAAAAAAACCATCTCTGCTTTCAGTGGAGCAAAAACAAAACACATCACGCAAAAGGCAGACACACAAATGACACACAGATGGCAAAATGGCAGACACACAAATGACACAGAGATGGCAAAATGGCAGACACAAATGACACACAGATGGCAAAATGGCAGACACAAATGACACACACACATCAGAACGATCGCACTAGACAAACACCTATGCACTCGTAACTCACCCACAGGCACATTCGTAGCACAAACACACTCGAACTGACTCACAGGCACATTCCTAACACAAGCACGCTCGTGTCTCACCCAGAGGCAAATTGGTAACACAACCACACTCGTAACTCACCCACAGGAACATTCGTAGCACCAACACACTCGTCACTCACCCACATGCACATTCGTAGCACCAATACACTCGTAACTCGCCCATAGGCACAATCGTAACACAGGCACACTCGTAACTCACCCACAGGCACATTGGTAACACAAGCACGCTCGTAACTCACCCAGAGGCACATTGGTAACACAAGCGCGCTCGTAACTCACCCACAGGCACCATCGTAAAACAAACACACTCGGAACTCACCCACAGGCACATTCGTAACACAAGCACACGCGTAACTCACCCACAGGCACACTCGTAACACAAGCACGCTCGTAACTCACCCACAGGCACCATCGTAACACAAACACACTCGGAACTCACCCACAAGCACATTCGTGACACAAGCACACGCGTAACTCACCCGCAGGCACACTCGTAACGCCCACACACTCGTAACTCACCTACAGGCACATTCGTGACACAAGCACACGCGTAACTCACCTACAGGCACATTCGTAACACAAGCACACTCGTAACTCACCCACAGGCACAATCGTAACGCCATCACACTCGTAACTCACCCACAGGCACAATCGTGGCACCCACACACTCGTAACTCACCCACAGGCAGATTCGTAACACCATCACACTCGTAACTCACCCACAAGCACAATCGTGGCACCCACACACTCGTAACTCACCCACAGGCAGATTCGTAACACCATCACACTCGTAACTCACCCACCAGCACATCCGCAACACAAGCACACTCGTAACTCACCTACAAGCACATTCGTAACACACACACACAAACACACACACACACTCTCGTAACTCACCCTGAACCGGAACTCAATCTCCAACCTGAAACCTCAAACCTGAACCAGACACAGCATCACACACCCAGCGCGCGGCAAACACACTAACACTTTGCGCGGCGCGCTGACACACACACAGTGCCCTGACACACAGATCACACACACAGCGCGCTGACATACGAATGACACACAAACACCGCGCCAACACACCAAAGACACACACCCAGCGCCAAATCAACTCCGGGCATCACACCAGTAGCCGTCGGCAGTGGTCAACAACGGTTGCGGCTCGTCTGCGACCTTCATGTCAGCGGCTGGAGTGGGCACGGCAAAGAGCAAACAGCAAACAGCCAACACGAAACGAAACACGAAGAGCAAAGCCACGACCGCAATGAAAACCACCAAATTTTTCTTTTTGACCGCAAATGACAATCACTCACCTTTTATTTTTGCCAACCAGAATTTATTGAAGTGCTGCGAGTTTGCGCCGCCGCCAAGAGCGCGGTCGCCAGTGCTAGAAATTGACTAACCCTATGATTCGATTTTTTACGATTTCAGCCCTGAGATTCATACATTACATCAATTTGCATATTAACTTTGGTCGCGCACCCTTAAATCCGATCCCTACACATACAGGAATTCTTGGATCCTTGCTTACAAACTACCAACTGCAAGGGCTCCTAACTATTTAAAACGACCATAGATGACAAAAACCAAGATGCACGGCATGATCGCCACGTCGAGGCGGTCATTTTGAGGGGTAAGGGTGTAGGGGTGATAGAACCGGAATTTTGACGTTAGGGGGTTCCCTATTATAGGGGGTTGAGAGGTGGCCTGTGACTTGTGCGGAGGGGGCCCCTCCCCCTCTCCGCGCGCGTGGCAAGGCGGGCCGGGGGGCCCAGATTGAACAAGCTGGGGAAAGTTGCACGAGAGGGGGTCGCACGGCAACGGTTTGCATGACAACGGAGGACAAAGAACACAAAGGCAAAAAGAACCATGCAGAAGCGGAGAAGAAGAAAACCATGAAAAAACGGGCTCAACGGCGCAAGCGCCGGCCGCTAGGCTCCGTTTTTGTGGGCCAAGCCCCACAAAAACGGAGCCTAGCGGATTCTGCCTAATGCTTCTTGCCCGCTATGGTTGCCCCTTGGGCCAAAAAGCCTTGTCAGATGGGCAGCAAGTATACATGCCAAATATGGCAAAAATATGGCAAAAAACTGCCAAAAAATGCACAAAATTAGCCGTAAATCATCAAAACATGACCAATTTCAGCCAACGGGAGTGTTTTTCTGACGTTTGGGCACGAGGCTATCATTTTGAGGGGCTGTAACATTGCCTAATTTTGCAAGCAGCAGCTAGTACAAAATTCAGCCCCAAATGTCCGGAGACTGCCCGAAAAACCGCTTAAAACGCTGCTAACTCACCAAAACGACCATCGTGGGCTGAACAAGGGAAAAGTCGCGTTCTTAGAATTCAATTTCGAACATTTTAAGGGGTAGCATGGTAGGACTTTGGAGGCCTCTGGATTTTACCCCGGGGGTCGCGTAACGTACGGTATGGACCTTGTTTTCGATGGGGCGTCAGGGGCCCCACACCCCGACGCCCACCAGAAAACAGCCCCCAGGGGGGGGGTTCGAACAAGCGGAGGGGGGCTCCACGAGATGGGGAAGGGCAGTGTGCGGGCTGCGATCGCCTCTGAAAGGTATCTGTCGGATGTGGAAGTCAAATTGCACAATATGCACATGCATGATCATGCATTTATAACAAACAACGATGAGCATGTTGAGGAAATTGCAATGAAGCAATGATACATGATATGTTGTGGAGGGTGTGGAAAAGTAGGATTAAATGAATCCTTCGTCTTTCGTGCTTGGTCTGGCTTTTCCTTTGCTGGTGCGAAGCACCATCAAAAGAAAAGCCTTATTACGTTTTTAGCCGTTTTCGGGTCATCTTTCTATGTCACAAGTGGAGCCAGGCGGTGACAAACAAGTGCAAAAACACTCCTTTGCCTTGTGTTTAAGCTAGCAGCGCAAAGACAGGAAGGGTGCATTTGGCAAGATTAGCGACACATGTTGCGAATAGCATAAAATTGACATATTCATAACTTGGGCCTATTGTATCGGATTTTGACGAAATGAATGGCAATTTCGGTCAATTTGGGAGTATTCTTTTCATTTTTGAGCTTGTAAAGGCGGCCGTATGCGCTGAAAACCGTCAAATCGAAAAGCGGTGCCAAAACAAAATGACGGCGGTTTTTCAACTACACAGCAAGACGAAGCTTTTAGAATCATTTATAAAACTGGTCTTAGATCGAAATTTCGTGCCCTGTAGCCCGATTTCACTTTGAACAGTCAAAATGGAAGATCGCAAATGCCGGCGACTACGAAATGCACGCGTGCACAGCAAATAAATAATATGGCAAATAGATTTCTTGGGATTTGGGGCCTGGGGCTTATATATAGTGTTGTTCGGCACCTCAACTTTGCTGGTGCACCTTTAAATCGCATCCCTAGGTTATATGGAATTAGTGGATGCTGTTAAAGAAGTTAAAACCTTGTAAAGGTCCTAACTTTGCAAAACAGCCATGATTGATCAAAACAAATATGACAGTGCGAATCAGCTCTCTGAGGCGGTCATTTAGAAAGGCTGCATCGTAGACTTTTGAAGTATGTTTCGTTTTGGCGCGCGGATTGTATATAATGGCATAAGGACTGCTTTTAGAGGGGGGCGGGGCCCCATTCCCCGGCCCCCCAATTAAAAGCCCCCCATGGGGGGGGAGGTGAACAAGCTGGGGGAAATTGCACGAGAGGGGGTCGCACGGGTGCTCAGATGAGAACGGGGAGGACAAGGAGCACAAAGGCAAAAAGACCATTCAAAGGCGGAGAAGGAGAAAACCATCAAAACACGGGAGCAACGGCGCCAGCGCCGGCCGCTAGGCTCCGTTTTTGTGGGCCAAGCCCCACAAAAACGTAGCCCAGCGGGAGCTGCCTCCTGCCTTTTGCACAATATGGTTGCCCTATTGGCAGAAAAGGCTTGCCAGATGGGCAGCAAGTATACATGCCAAATATGGCGAAAAAAATGGCAAAAAACTGCCAAAAAACACATAAAATTGAATGTAAATCATCGAAACCGCACCAGATATGGCAAATGAGGTTGCTTTTCGGACGTTTTGGCCCGAGCCGGTCATTTTAAGGGGCTACAACATGATGTAACTTCGCAAGCATTAGCCAAAACAGAATTCAGCCCCAACTGTTCGGAGACTGCCCGAAAAACTGCTTAAAATGGTCCTAATTCACCAAAACAACCATCATCGGCCAAAAAGAAGAAAAGTCGCGTTCTTAGAATTCGATTGCGATCATTTTAAGGGGCTGCATGGGAGGGGTTTGAGAAGGGCTGTCTTCCAGGGGGGGGGGGGGGTGGCGTAATGTGGTAGTTGGTCACTGCTTCTGGCGCGGGGTCAGGGGCCCCCAACACCCCGACCCCCACAGAAGCCAGCCCCCTGCGGGGGGGATTTGAACAAGCGGGGGGAAATTGCACGACGTGGGGTCGCACGGGTGCTCAGATGAGAACGGGGAGGACAAGGAGCACAAAGGCAAAAAGACCATTCAAAGGCGGAGAAGGAGAAAACCATCAAAGCACGGGAGCAACGGCGCCAGCGCCGGCCGCTAGGCTACGTTTTTGTGGGCCAAGCCCCACAAAAACGTAGCCTAGCGGGAGCTGCCTCCTGCCTTTTGCACAACATGGTTGCCCTATTGGCAGGAAAGGCTTGCCAGATGGGCAGCAAGTATACATGCCAAATATGGCGAAAAAAATGGCAGAAAACTGCCAAAAAACGCGTAAAATTGACCGTAAATCATCAAAAAGGCACGTGACTTGGCCAATCAGGTTGCTTTTCTGACGTTTTGGCCAGAGCCGGTCATTTTAAGGGGCTACGACATGATGTAACCTCGCAAGCAGGAGCCAGTACGGAATTCAGCCCCAAATTTTCGGAGACTGCCCGAAAAACTGCTTAAAACGGTCCTAATTCACCAAAACGACCATCATCGGCCAAAAAGAAGAAGAGTCGCGTTCTTAGAATTCGATTGCGATCATTTTAAGGGGCTGCATGAAAGGGGTTAGAAAAGGGCTGTCTTCCAGGGGGGGGGGGGTGGCGTAACGTGGTAGTTGGTCACTGCTTCTGGCGCGGGGTCAGGGGCCCCCAACACCCCGACCCCCACAGAAGCTAGCCCCCTGCGGGGGGGATTTGAACAAGCGGGGGGAAATTGCCCGAGGTGGGGTCGCACGGGTGCTCAGATGAGAACGGGGAGGACAAGGAGCACAAAGGCAAAAAGACCATTCAAAGGCGGAGAAGGAGAAAACCATGAAAATACGGGAGCAACGGCGCCAGCGCCGGCCGCTAGGCTCCGTTTTTGTGGGCCCAAGCCCCACAAAAACGTAGCCTAGCGGGAGCTGCCTCCTGCCTTTTGCACAATATGGTTGCCCTATTGGCAGAAAAGGGTTGCCAGATGGGCAGCAAGTATACATGCCAAATATGGCGAAAAAAATGGCAGAAAACTGCCAAAAAATGCGTAAAATTGACCGTAAATCATCGAAACCGCAACAGATGTGGCCAATGAGGTTGCTTTTCTGACGTTTTGGCCCGAGCCGGTCATTTTAAGGGGCTAAGACACGATGTAACTTCGCAAGCATTAGCCAAAACGGAATTCAGCCCCAAATTTTCGGAGACTGCCCGAAAAACTGCTTAAAACAGTCCTAATTCACCAAAACGACCATCGTCGGCCAAAAAGAAGAAAACTCGCGTTCTTAGAATTCGATTGCGATCATTTTAAGGGGCTGCATGAAAGGGGTTTGAGAAGGGCTATCTTCCAGGGGGGGGGGGTCGCGTAACGTAGTAGTTGGTCACTGCTTCTGGCGCGGGGTCAGGGGCCCCCAACACCCCGACCCCCACAGAAGCCAGCCCCCTGCGGGGGGGATTTGAACAAGGGGATGGAGGGGGTGGTCTAGAGGGTGGGCAATCTGCATTGGGGGGGTTGTTTTTGGAGGTGACACATACCACGGACAGCCCTTTGTTTCCTTGTACGTTTGGGGGAAATATTTTCAAACCAATGTTCGGGCTATGTTGTTGAGCCTAACATTAGGGCCAAAGATGGTGAGAGCAACGTAGGGGCCACCTTGTGGCAAGTGATGGCTGTATGGCAAACAAATAGGTGCCATAACTGTTGAAACCTTTGCGTAGCAAAATACTTGTGGGGCGCTTCCCACTCGATGCCCCTTTGGGTAAGCCACGGGGGGGGGGGGGGGTGCCTTTGCCTTTTGCCCGAAAAACAACGGTTGTTTGGTGCCGCAAAACAACACAAATTGACCAGGAAACATGTTGGCCCTCATTGTTTGCCCATTTAAAAATGTTGGCAATACATATGTATGCATGTTGTTCACCGCATACCTGCACCAAAAGGGCATTGAGAGTCAACAAATTGGAAAATTGGCACACAAATGTGGCATGCTCTTTCTCTTCCAACCGACGCTGCCCCACAACTTGTGCACCTTGCCGCTCAGACGAAACCTTACCACCACGTACCCCACTTGACAACAAACAGCATGGCTTTTATCCACCTGTGGTAGCTACCCCACACACCCCCCTCCCGCCCCTCAAAGCATCCAGGACCCCCCCCCCCCAGTCACGCAATTTCCTGAGGTAAGTGAATGGATACCTGAGTGGATGCGATGAGTGACTGGATACTTGAGTGGATGCGATGGTGCCATGCACCATCGCATCCACCCCCCCTCTCTTATTGTTTTCCCCCTCCCGGTGAAGGCGGGGGGGGGGGAGTGGTGGACTAGTTAGTTTTCCCCTAGTTGGGGCAAAAGTTGCCGGAACGTGAAGTACAACTAAACATGCCATAAAAAGATGGTCAAAATGGCTAAAAATCTTCATGAGGTTATGCAAAGCAAAACCAGCAATGTGCACACCACTCCTAAGCTTGGGGGTGCAAAACCAGTTTCTTCACCAACTGCCCGATGGGAATCAAAATCATGCACTTGATCTGTTTTACAGCGTTGTTTGTAGAAACAAGGTTTCTGTGACATTGCACTTGCCATCAACGTATTTGATCATTTCGCCCCTTTCACTTATTCCCTGCCATCCAACGTTGTTGTTTCTAAATGAAAATGTACAATGCTCCCCCTGTCACCAAATTTTACTGCTTTCTCTCATGAACATTGACAAAAAGCCTTTTGTTTCGAAAAAAAACAATCTCTGCTTTCAGTGGAGCAAAAACAAAATACATCACACAAATGACACACAGATGGCAAAAGGCAGACACACAAATGACACACAGATGGCAAAATGGCAGACACACAAATGACACACAGATGGCAAAATGGCAGACACAAATGACACACAGATGGCAAAATGGCAGACACAAACGACACACACATTCACAAATGACAAACACATTCACAAATGACACACACATTCACAAATGACAGACAGGACAAATGACACACACATTGCGCGCTGACACAGAAAAGACACACACACAGTGCACTAACACACACACACAGCGCTCTAACACACCAATGACACACACCCAGCGCGCCAACACACAAAAGACACACACCAAGCACTCGCCAGACACACAGCGACACACCCAGCGCGCTGCAAACACACAATCACACACCCAGCGCGCGCCGAACACACAATGACATACCCAGCGCGCGGCGAACACACTATCACACACCCAGCGCGCGCCGAACACACAATGACATACCCAGCGCGTGGCGAACACACTATCACACACCCAGCGCGCGGCGAACACACAATCACACACCCAGCGCGCGGCAAACACACAATCACACACCCAGCGCATGGCAAACACACTAACACATTGCGCGCTGACACACAGATCACACACACAGCGCGCCGACACACACACTGCGCGCTGACACAAAAGACACACTCGTGTGTGATTGTGTGTCCGGCGCGCGCTGGGTGTGTGATGGTGTGTTCGCCGCGCGCTGGGTGTGTAATGGTGTGTCCGGCGCGCGTTGGGTGTGTCATTGTGTGTTTGTCGCGCGCTGGGTGTGTGATAGTGTGTTTGCCGCGCGCTGGGTGTGTAATGGTGTGTCCGGCGCGCGTTGGGTGTGGGATAGTGTGTTTGCGGCGCGCTGGGTGTGTGTTTGTGTGTCCGGCTCGCGCTGGGTGTGTCACTGTGTGTCCGGCGAGCGCTGGCTGTGTATCTTTTGTGTGCTGGCGCGTGTCATGTGTCAGCGCGCTGTGTGTGTGTGTCATTTGTGTGGCAGTGCACTGTGTGTGTGTCATCTCTGTGTCACCGCGCAAAGTGTGTGTAACTTGTGTGTCCAGCGCGCGCTGTGTGTGTGCCATGCGTGTGTCAGCGCGCAATGATTGTCTCAACTGTGCCACTTGAGTGTCAGCGCGCAGTTTTTGTGTGATTTGTGTGTCGGTGCACTCTAATGCGAAATCAAACTCAAACGGGGCACACACAAGCAAGCTCCAGCGAACCAACCAAGCAGGGCACGGATTGCAGGCAAGCATGCACGCGCAAAACCAAATCGACAAACTCCATCTGAATCTGCATGCATTCACCCCTGCAAAACGAAACACACCAAATCAACTCCGGGCATCACACCAGTAGCCGCCGGCAGTGGTCAACAACGGTTGCGGCTCGTCTGCGACCTTCATGTCAGCGGCTGGAGTGGGCACGGCAAAGAGCAAACAGCAAACAGCCAACACGAAACGAAACACGAAGAGCAAAGCCACGACCGCAATACAAAGGAACATATTTTTCTTTTTGACCGCAAATGACAATCACTCACCTTTTATTTTTGCCAACCAGAATTTATTGAAGTGCTGCGAGTTTGCGCCGCCGCCAGGAGCGCTGTCGCCAGTGCTAGAAATTAATTAACCTTATGATTCGATTTTTTACGATTTCAGCCCTGAGATTCATACATTACATCAGTTTGCATATTAACTCTGGTCGGGCACCCTCAAATCCGGTCCCTACACATACAGGAATTCTTGGATCCTTGGTTACAAACTACCAACTTCAAGGGCTCCTAACTATTTAAAACGACCATAGATGACGGAAACCAAGATGCACGCCATGATCGCCACGTCGAGGCGGTCATTTTGAGGGGTAAGTGTGTAAGGGTGATAGAACCGCCGTCAACGACACATGGGGTTCCCTATTATAGGGGGTTGAGAGGTGGCCAGTGACTTGTGCGGAGGGGGCCCCTCCCCCTCTCCGCGCATGTGGCAAGGCGGGCCGAGGGCCCAATCTGAACAAGCGGGGGGAAGTTGCACGAGGTGGGGTCGCACGGGTGCTCAGATGAGAACGGGGAGGACAAGGAGCACAAAGGCAAAAAGACCATTCAAAGGCGGAGAACGAGAAAACCATGAAAACACGGGGGCAACGGTGCCAGCGCCGGCCGCTAGGCTCCGTTTTTGTGGGCCAAGCCCCACAAAAACGCAGCCTAGCGGATGCTGCTTCGTGCCTCTTGCACAATATGGTTGCACCATTGGCAAAAAAGGCTTGCCAGAGGGGCAGCAAGTATACATGCCAAATATGGCGAAAAAAATGGCAGAAAACTGCCAAAAAACGCGTAAAATTGACCGTAAATCAACAAAACCGCACCAGATGTGGCCAATGAAGTTGCTTTTCTGACGTTTTGGCCCGAGCCGGTCATTTTAAGGGGCTACAACATGATGTAACTTCGCAACCAGGAGCCAATACGGAATTCAGCCCCATATTTCCGGAGACTGCCCGAAAAACTGCTTAAAACGGTCCTAATTCACCAAAACGACCATCGTCGGCCAAAAGAAAGAAAAGTCGCGTTCTTAGAATTCCATTGCGATCATTTTAAGGGGCTGCATTGCAAGGTTTTGAGAAGGGCTGTCTTCCAGGGGGGGGGGGTCGCGTAACGTAGTAGTTGGTCACTGCTTCTGGCGCGGGGTCAGGGGCCCCTCACACCCCGACCCCCACAGAAGCCAGCCCCCTGCGGGGGGGATTTGAACAAGCGGGGGAAAGATGCACGAGGTGGGGTCGCACGGATGCTCAGATGAGAACGGGGAGGACCAGGAGCACAAAGGCAAAAAGAACATTCAAAGGCGGAGAAGGAGAAAACCATGAAAACACGGGAGCAACGGCGCCAGCGCCGGCCGCTAGGCTCCGTTTTTGTGGGCCAAGCCCCACAAAAACGTAGCCTAGCGGGTGCTGCCTCTTGCCTCTTGCACAATATGGTTGCCCCGTTAGCAGAAAAGGTTTGCCAGATGGGCAGCAAGTATACATGCCAAATATGGCGAAAAAAATGGCAAAAAACTGCCAAAAAACGCGTAAAATTGACCGTAAATCATCAAAAAGGTACCTGACTTGGCCAATTAGGTTGCTTTTCTAACGTTTTGGCCCGAGCCGGTCATTTTAAGGGGCTACAACATGATGTAACTTCGCAAGCAAGAGCCAATACGGAATTCAGCCCCAAATTTTCGGAGACTGCCCGAAAAACTGCTTAAAACAGTCCTAATTCACCAAAACGACCATCATCGGCCAAAAAGAAGAAAATTCGCGTTCTTAGAATTCCATTGCGATCATTTTAAGGGGCTGCATTGCGGGGTTTTGGGAAGGGCTGTCTTCCAGGGGGGGGGGGTCGCGTAACGTAGTAGTTGGTCACTGCTTCTGGCGCGGGGTCAGGGGCCCCCAACACCCCGACCCCCACAGAAGCCAGCCCCCTGCGGGGGGGATTTGAACAAGGGGATGAAGGCGGTGTGGTCTAGAGGGTGGGCAATCTGCATAGGGGGGGTTGTTTTTGGAGGTGATACATACCAGGGACAGCCCTTTGTTTCCTTGTACGTTTGGGGGAAATATTTTCAAAGCAATGTTCGGGATATGTTGTTGAGCCTAACATTAGGGCCAAAGATGGTGAGAGCAATGTAGGGGCCACCTTGTGGCAAGTGATGGCTGTATGGCAAACAAATAGGTGCCATAAATGTTCAAACCTTTGCGTAGCAAAATACTTGTGGCGTGCTTCCCACCCGATGCCCCTTTGGGTAAGCCACCCGGGGGGGGGGGGGGGTGCCTTTGCCTTTTGCCCGAAAAACAACGGTTGTTTGGTGCCGCAAAACAACACCAATTGCCCGGCAAACATGTTTGCCCTCATTGTTTGCCCATTTAAAAATGTTGGCAATACATGTGCATGCATGTTGTTCACCGCATACATGCACCAAAAGGCCAATTGGACAATTATTCCATTGAGAATCAACAAATTGGAAAATTGGCACACAAATGTGGCATGCTCTTTCTCTTCCAACCAACGCTGCCCCACAACTTGTGCACCTTGCCGTTCAGCCGAACCCATACCACCACGTACCCAACTTGACAACAAACAGCATGGCTTTTATCCACCTATGGTAGCTACCCCACGCACCCCCCTCCTCCCCCTCAAAGCATGCAGCCCCCCCCCCCCCCCCCCAGTCACGCAATTTCCTGAGGTAAGTGAATGGATACCTGAGTGGATGCGATGAGTGAGTGGATACTTGAGTGGATGCGATGGTGCCATGCACCATAGCATCCACCCCCCCTCTCTTTTTGTGTTCCCCCTCCCGGCGAAGGCGTGGGGGGGGGGGATTGGTGGACTAGTTAGTTTTCCCCTAGCTGGGGCAAAAGTTGCCGGAACGTGAAGTACAACTAAACATGCCATAAAAAGATGGTCAAAATGGCTGAAAATCTTCATGAGGTTATGCAAAACAACACGAGCAATGTGCACGCCACTACTAAGCTTGGGGGTGCAACACCAGTTTCTTCACCAACTGCCCGATGGGAATCAAAATCATGCACTGGATCTGTTTTACAGCGTTGTTTGTAGAAACAAGGTTTCTGTGACATTGCACTTGCCATCAATGTATTTGATCATTTCGCCCCTTTCACTTATTCCCTGCCATCCAACGTTGTTGTTTCTAAATGCAAATGTACAAAGCTCCCCCTGTCACCAAATTTTACTGCTTTCTCTCATGAACATTGACAAAAAGCCTTTTGTTTCGAAAAAAAACCATCTCTGCTTTCAGTGGAGCAAAAACAAAACACATCACACAACACACAAATGACACACAGATGGCAAAAGACAGATACACAAATGACACACAGATGGCAAAATGGCAGACACACAAATGACACGGAGATGGCAAAATGGCAGACACAAATGACACACGGATGGCAAAATGGCAGACACAAATGACACAGACACATCAGAACGATCGCACTAGACAAACACCTATGCACTCGTAACTCACCCACAGGCACACTCGTAGCACAAACACACTCGAACTGACTCACAGGCACATTCCTAACACAAGCACGCTCGTGTCTCACCCAGAGGCAAATTGGTAACACAACCACACTCGTAACTCACCCACAGGAACATTCGTAGCACCAACACACTCGTCACTCACCCACAGGCACATTCGTAGCACCAATACACTCGTAACTCGCCCACAGGCACAATCGTAACACGGGCACACTCGTAACTCACCCACAGGCACCATCGTAACACAAGCACCCTCGTAACTCACCCAGAGGCACATTGGTAACACAAGCGCGCTCGTAACTCGCCCACAGGCACCATCGTAACACAAACACACTCGGAACTCACCCACAGGCACATTCGTAACACAAGCACACGCGTAACTCACCCACAGGCACACTCGTAACACAAGCACGCTCGTAACTCACCCACAGGCACCATCGTAACACAAACACACTCGGAACTCACCCACAAGCACATTCGTGACACAAGCACACGCGTAACTCACCCACAGGCACACTCGTAACGCCCACACACTCGTAACTCACCCACAGGCACATTCGTGACACAAGCACACGCGTAACTCACCTACAGGCACATTCGTAACACAAGCACACTCGTAACTCACCCACAGGCACAATCGTAACGCCATCACACTCGTAACTCACCCACAGGCACAATCGTGGCACCCACACACTCGTAACTCACCCACAGGCAGATTCGTAACACCATCACACTCGTAACTCACCCACAAGCACAATCGTGGCACCCACACACTCGTAACTCACCCACAGGCAGATTCGTAACACCATCACACTCGTAACTCACCCACCAGCACATGTGCAACACAAGCACACTCGTAACTCACCTACAAGCACATTCGTAACACACACACACAAACACACACACACTCTCTCGTAACTCACCCTGAACCGGAACTCAATCTCCAACCTGAAACCTCAAACCTGAACCAGACACAGCATCACACACCCAGCGCGCGGCAAACACACTAACACTTTGCGCGGCGCGCTGACACACACACAGTGCCCTGACACACAGATCACACACACAGCGCGCTGACATACGAATGACACACACACACCGCGCCAACACACCAAAGACACACACCCAGCGCCAAATGAACTCCGGGCATCACACCAGTAGCCGTCGGCAGTGGTCAACAACGGTTGCGGCTCGTCTGCGACCTTCATGTCAGCGGCTGGAGTGGGCACGGCAAAGAGCAAACAGCAAACAGCCAACACGAAACGAAACACGAAGAGCAAAGCCACGACCGCAATATAAAGGAACATATTTTTCTTTTTGGCCGCAAATGACAATCACTCACCTTTTATTTTTGCCAACCAGAATTTATTGAAGTGCTGCGAGTTTGCGCCGCCGCCAAGAGCGCTGTCGCCAGTGCTAGAAATTAATTAACCCTATGATTCGATTTTTTACGATTTCAGCCCTGAGATTCATACATTACATCAGTTTGCACATTAACTCTGGTCGCGCACCCCTAAATCCGATCCCTACACATACAGGAATTCTTGGATCCTTGCTTACAAACTATCAACTTCAAGGGCTCCTAACTATTTAAAACGACTACAAACGGCGAAAACGAAGAAGCACGCTACGATATCCACGTCGAGGCGGTCATTTTGAGGGGTAAGTGGGTAGGGGTGATAGAACCGGAATTTCGACGTTAGGGGGTTCCCTATTATAGGGGGTCGAGAGGTGGCCAGTGACTTGTGCGGAGGGGGCCCCTCCCCCTCTCCGCGCATGTGGCAAGGCGGGCCGGGGGGCCCAATCTGAACAAGCGGGGGAAAGTTGCACGAGGTGGGGACGCACGGATGCTCAGATGAGAACGGGGAGGACCAGGAGCACAAAGGCAAAAAGACCATTCAAAGGCGGAGAAGAAGAAAACCATGAAAACACGGGAGCAACGGCGCCAGCGCCGGCCGCTAGGCTCCGTTTTTGTGGGCCAAGCCCCACAAAAACGTAGCCTAGCGGGTGCTGCCTCTTGCCTCTTGTACAATATGGTTGCCCCGTTGGCAGAAAAGGTTTGCCAGATGGGCAGCAAGTATACATGCCAAATATGGCGAAAAAAATGGCAAAAAACTGCCCAAAAACGCACAAAATCCACTGTAAATCATCAAAAAGGCACCTGACTTGGCCAATTAGGTTGCTTTTCTAACCTTTTGGCCCGAGCCGGTCATTTTAAGGGGCTACACCATGATGTAACTTCGCAAGCAAGAGCCAATACGGAATTCAGCCCAAAATTTTCGGAGACTGCCCGAAAAACTGCTTACAACTGTCCTAATTCACCAAAACGACTATCGTCGGCCAAAAAGAAGAAAAGTCGCGTTCTTAGAATTCCATTGCGATCATTTTAAGGGGCTGCATTGAAGGGGTTTGAAAAGGGCTGTCTTCCAAGGGGGGGGGGTGGCGTAACGTAATAGTTGGTCACTGCTTCTGGCGCGGGGTCAGCGGCCCCCAACACCCCGACCCCCACAGAAGCCAGCCCCCTGCGGGGGGGGTTTGAACAAGGGGATGAAGGCGGTGGTCTAGAGGGAGGGCAATCTGCATGGGGGGGGTTGTTTTTGGAGGTGATACATACCACGGACAGCCCTTTGTTTCCTTGTACGTTTGGGGGAAATATTTTCAGAGCAATGTTCGGGATATGTTGTTGAGCCTAACATTAGGGCCAAAGATGGTGAGAGCAATGTAGGGGCCACCTTGTGGCAAGTGATGGCTGTATGGCAAACAAATAGGTGCCATAAATGTTGAAACCTTTGCGTAGCAAAATATTTGTGGCGCGCTTCCCACCCAATGCCCCTTTGGGTAAGCCACCCGGGGGGGGGGGGGGGGTGCCTTTGCCTTTTGCCCGAAAAACAACGGTTGTTTGGTGCCGCAAAACAACACCAATTGCCCGGCAAACATGTTGGCCCTCATTGTTTGCCCATTTAAAAATGTTGGCAATACATATGCATGCATGTTGTTCGCCGCATACCTGCACCAAAAGGCCAATTGGATAATTATTCCATTGAGAATCAACAAATTGGAAAATTGGCACACAAATGTGGCATGCTCTTTCTCTTCCAACCGACGCTGCCCCACAACTTGTGCACCTTGGCGTTCAGCCGAACCCCTACCACCACGTACCCCACTTGACAACAAACAGCATGGCTTTTATCCACTTGTGGTAGCTACCGCACCCACCCCCTCAAAGCATGCAGGCCCCCCCACCCCCCCCCCTCCAGTCACGCAATTTCCTGAGGTAAGTGAATGGATACCTGAGTGGATGCGATGAGTGAGTGGATACTTGAGTGGATGCGATGGTGCCATGCACCATCGCATCCACCCCCCCTCTCTTTTTGTGTTCCCCCTCCCGGCGAAGGCGTGGGGGGGGGGATCGGTGGACTAGTTAGTTTTCCCCTAGCTGGGGCAAAAGTTGCCGGAACGTGAAGTACAACTAAACATGCCATAAAAAGATGGTCAAAATGGCTAAAAATCTTCATGAGGTTATGCAAAACAACACCAGCAATGTGCACACCACTCCTAAGCTTGGGGGTGCAACACCAGTTTCTTCACCAACTGCCCGATGGGAATCAAAATCATGCACTTGATCTGTTTTACAGCGTTGTTTGTAGAAACAAGGTTTCTGTGACATTGCACTTGCCATCAACGTATTTGATCATTTCGCCCCTTTCACTTATTCCCTGCCATCCAACGTTGTTGTTTCTAAATGCAAATGTACAAAGCTCTCCCTGTCACCAAATTTTACTGCTTTCTCTCATGAACGTTGACAAAAAGCCTTTTGTTTCGAAAAAAAACCATCTCTGCTTTCAGGGGAGCAAAAACAAAACACATCACACAACACACAAATGACACACAGATGGCAAAAGGCAGACACACAAATGACACACAGATGGCAAAATGGCAGACACACAAATGACACACAGATGGCAAAATGGCAGACACAAATGACACAGACACATCAGAACAATCGCACTAGACAAACACCTATGCACTCGTAACTCACCCACAGTCACATTCGTAGCACAAACACGCTCGGACTGACTCACAAGCACATTCCTAACACAAGCATGCTCGTGTCTCACCCAGAGGCAAATTGGTAACACAACCACACTCGTAACTCACCCAAAGGAACATTCGTAGCACCAACACACTCGTCACTCACCCACAGGCACATTCGTAGCACCAATACACTCGTAACTCGCCCACAGGCACAATCGTAACACAAGCACACTCGTAACGCACCCACAGGCACATTCGTAACACAAGCATGCTCGTAACTCACCCAGAGGCAAATTGGTAACACAAGCACGCTCGTAACTCACCCACAGGCACCATCGTAACACAAACACACTCGGAACTCACCCACAGGCACATGCGTAACACAAGCACACGCGTAACTCACCCACAGGCACACTCGTAACACAAGCATGCTCGTAACTCACCCACAGGCACCATCGTAACACAAACACACTCGGAACTCACCCACAAGCACATTCGTGACACAAACACACGCGTAACTCACCCACAGGCATACTCGTAACGCCCACACACTCGTAACTCACCCACAGGCACATTCGTGACACAAGCACACGCGTAACTCACCTACAGGCACATTCGTAACACAAGCACACTCGTAACTCACCCACAGGCACAATCGTAACGCCCACACACTCGTAACTCACCCACAGGCACAATCGTGGCACCCACACACTCGTAACTCACCCACAGGCAGATTGGTAACACCATCACGCTCGTAACTCACCCACAAGCACAATCGTGGCACCCACACACTCGTAACTCACCCACAGGCAGATTCGTAACACCATCACACTCGTAACTCACCCACCAGCTTATCCGCCACACAAGCACACTCGTAACTCACCTACAAGCTCATTCGTAACACACACACACACAAACACACACACACACTCTCGTAACTCACCCTGAACCGGAACTCAATCTCCAACCTGAAACCTCAAACCTGAACCAGACACAGCATCACACACCCAGCGCGCGGCAAACACACTAACACTTTGCGCGGCGCGCTGACACACACACAGTGCCCTGACACACAGATCACACACACAGCGCGCTGACATACGAATGGCACACACACACCGCGCCAACACACCAAAGACACACACCCAGCGCCAAATCAACACCGGGCATCACACCAGTAGCCTTCGGCAGTGGTCAACAGCTTGCGGCTCGTCTGCGACCTTCATGTCAGCGGCTGGAGTGGGCACGGCAAAGAGCAAACAGCCAACACGAAACGAAACACGAAGAGCAAAGCCACGACCGCAATGAAAACCACCAAATTTTTCTTTTTGACCGCAAATGACAATCACTCACCTTTTATTTTTGCCAACCAGAATTTATTGAAGTGCTGCGAGTTCGCGCCGCCGCCAAGAGCGCTGTCGCCAGTGCTAGAAATTAATTGACCCTATGGTTCGATTTTTTACGATTTCAGCCCTGAGATTCATGCATTACATCAGTTTGCATATTAGCTTTGGTCGCGCACCCTTAAATCCGATCCCTACACATACAGGAATTCTTGGATCCTTGCTTACAAACTACCAACTTCAAGGGCTCCTAACTATTTAAAACGACCATAGATGACAAAAACCAAGGTGCACGGCAAGATCGCCACGTCGAGGCCGTCATTTTGAGGGGTAAGGGTGTAGGGTTGATAGAACCGCCGTCAACGACACATGGGGTTCCCTATTATAGGGGGTCGAGAGGTGGCCAGTGACTTGTGCGGAGGGGGCCCCTCCCCCTCTCCGCGCATGTGGCAAGGCGGGCCGAGGGCCCAATTTGAACAAGCTGGGGAAGGTTGCACGAGGTGGGGTCGCACGGGTGTTCAGATGAGACCGGGGAGGGCAAGAACACAAAGGCAAAAAGACCATTTAAAGGCGGAGAAGGTGAAAACCATGAAAACACGGGATCAACGGCGCCAGCGCCGGCCGCTAGGCTCCGTTTTTGTGGGCCAAGCCCCACAAAAACGTAGCCTAGCGGGTGCTGCCTCCTGCTTCTTGCCCAATGTGGTTGCCCCATTGGCGGAAAAGGCTTGCCAGATGGGCAGCAAGTATACATGCCAAATATGGCACAAAACTGCCAAAAAACGCGTAAAATTGACCGTAAATCATGAAAACAGCACCAGATTTGGCCATTGAGGTTGCTTTTCCGACGTTTTGGCCCGAGCTAGTCATTTTAAGGGGCTACAACATTATGTAACTTCGCAAGCAAGAGCCAATACCAAATTCAGCCCCATATTTCCGGAGACTGCCCGAAAAACTGCTTAAAACTGTCCTAATTCACCAAAACGACCATTGTCGGCCAAAAGGAAGAGAAGTCGCATTCTTAGAATTCGATTGCGATCATTTTAAGGGGCTGCATGGGAGGGGTTTGGGAAGGGCTGTCTTCCAGGGGGGGGGGGTGGCGTAACGTGGTAGTTGGTCACTGCTTCTGGCGCGGGGTCAGGGGCCCCCAACACCCCGACCCCCAAAGAAGCCAGCCCCCTGCGGGAGGGAATTGAACAAGCGGGGGGAAATTGCACGAGATGGGGTCGCACGGGTGCTCAGATGAGAACGGGGAGGACAAGGAGCACAAAGGCAAAAAGACCATTCAAAGGCGGAGAAGGAGAAAACCATGAAAATACGGGAGCAACGGCGCCAGCGCCGGCCGCTAGGCTCCGTTTTTGTGGGCCCAAGCCCCACAAAAACGTAGCCTAGCGGGAGCTGCCTCCTGCCTTTTGCACAATATGGTTGCCCTATTGGCAGAAAAGGGTTGCCAGATGGGCAGCAAGTATACATGCCAAATATGGCAAAAAACTGCCAAAAAACGCACAAAATTGACCGTAAATCGTCAAAACGGCACCAAATTGGGCCAATGAGGTTGCTTTTCTGACATTTTGGCCCGAGTTGGTCATTTTAAGGGGCTACAACATGATGTAACTTCGCAAGCAGGAGCCAATTGGGAATTCAGCCCCATATTTCCGGAGACTGCCCGAAAAACTGCTTCAAACGGTCCTAATTCACCAAAACGACCATCGTCGGCCAAAAAGAAGAAAAGTCGCATGCTTAGAATTTGATTGCGATCATTTTAAGGGGCTGCATTGCAGGGTTTTGAGAAGGGCTGTCTTCCAGGGGGAGGGGTCGCGTAACGTAGTAGTTGGTCACTGCTTCTGGTGCGGGGTCAGGGGCCCCCAACACCCCGACCCCCACAGAAGCCAGCCCCCTGCGGGGGGGAATTGAACAAGCGGGGGGAAATTGCACGAGGTGGGGTCGCACGGGTGCTCAGATGAGAACGGGGAGGACAAGGAGCACAAAGGCAAAAAGACCATTCAAAGGCGGAGAAGGAGAAAACCATGAAAACACGGGAGCAACGGCGCCAGCGCCGGCCGCTAGGCTCCGTTTTTGTGGGCCAAGCCCCACAAAAACGAAGCCTAGCGGTTGCTGCTTCGTGCCTCTTGCACAATATGGTTGCACCATTGGCAAAAAAGGCTTGCTAGATGGGCAGCAAGTATACATGCCAAATATGGCGAAAAAAATGGCAGAAAACTGCCAAAAAACGCACAAAATTGACGGTAAATCATCAAAAAGGCACCTGATTTGGCCAATTAGGTTGCTTTTCTGACGTTTTGGCCCGAGCCGGTCATTTTAAGGGGCTACAACATGATGTAACTTCGCAAGCAAAAGCCAATACGGAATTCAGCCCCAAATTTTCGGAGACTGCCCGAAAAACTGCTTAAAACGGTCCTAATTCACCAAAACGACCATCGTCGGCCAAAGAGAAGAAAAGTCGCGTTCTTAGAATTCGATTGCGATCATTTTAAGGGGCTGCATTGCAGGGTTTTGAGAAGGGCTGTCTTCCAGGGGGGGGGGGTGGCGTAACGTAGTAGTTGGTCACTGCTTCTGGCGCGGGGTCAGGGGCCCCCAACACCCCGACCCCCACAGAAGCCAGCCCCCTGCGGGGGGGATTTGAACAAGCGGGGGGAAATTGCACGAGGTGGGGTCGCACGGGTGCTCAGATGAGAACGGGGAGGACAAGGAGCACAAAGGCAAAAAGACCATTCAAAGGCGGAGAAGGAGAAAACCATGAAAACACGGGAGCAACGGCGCCAACGCCGGCCGCTAGGCTCCGTTTTTGTGGGCCAAGCCCCACAAAAACGAAGCCTAGCGGGTGCTGCTTCGTGCCTCTTGCACAACATGGTTGCACCATTGGCAAAAAAGGCTTGCCAGATGGGCAGCAAGTATACATGCCAAATATGGCGAAAAAAATGGCAGAAAACTGCCAAAAAACGCACAAAATTGACCGTGAATCATCGAAACGGCACCCGATTTGGCCAATGAGGTTGCTTTTCTGATGTTTTGGCCCGAGCCGGTCATTTTAAGGGGCTACAACATGATGTAACTTTGCAAGCATAAGCCAATACGGAATTCAGCCCCAAATTTTCGGAGACTGCCCGAAAAACTGCTTAAAACGGTCCTAATTCACCAAAACGACCATCGTCGGCCAAAAAGAAGAGAAGTCGCGTTCTTAGAATTCCATTGCGATCATTTTAAGGGGCTGCATTGCAGGGTTTTGAGAAGGGCTGTCTTCCAGGGGGGGGGGGGTGGCGTAACGTAGTAGTTGGTCACTGCTTCTGGCGCGGGGTCAGGGGCCCCCAACACCCCGACCCCCACAGAAGCCAGCCCCCTGCGGGGGGGATTTGAACAAGCGGGGGGAAATTGCACGAGGTGGGGTCGCACGGGTGCTCAGATGAGAACGGGGAGGACAAGGAGCACAAAGGCAAAAAGACCATTCAAAGGCGGAGAAGGGGAAAACCATGAAAACACGGGAGCAACGGCGCCAGCGCCGGCCGCTAGGCTCCGTTTTTGTGGGCCAAGCCCCACAAAAACGAAGCCTAGCGGGTGCTGCTTCGTGCCTCTTGCACAATATGGTTGCACCATTGGCAAAAAAGGCTTGCTAGATGGGCAGCAAGTATACATGCCAAATATGGCGGAAAAAATGGCAGAAAACTGCCAAAAAACGCACAAAATTGACAGTAAATCATCGAAAAGGCACCTGATTTGGCCAATTAGGTTGCTTTTCTGACGTTTTGGCCCGAGCCGGTCATTTTAAGGGGCTACAACATGATGTAACTTCGCAAGCAAAAGCCAATACGGAATTCAGCCCCAAATTTTCGGAGACTGCCCGAAAAACTGCTTAAAACGGTCCTAATTCACCAAAACGACCATCGTCGGCCAAAAAGAAGAAAAGTCGCATTCTTAGAATTCGATTGCGATCATTTTAAGGGGCTGCATTGCAGGGTTTTGAGAAGGGCTGTCTTCCAGGGGGGGGGGGTGGCGTAACGTAGTAGTTGGTCACTGCTTCTGGCGCGGGGTCAGGGGCCCCCAACACCCCGACCCCCACAGAAGCCAGCCCCCTGCGGGGGGGATTTGAACAAGCGGGGGGAAATTGCACGAGATGGGGTCGCACGGGTGCTCAGATGAGAACGGGGAGGACAAGGAGCACAAAGGCAAAAAGACCATTCAAAGGCGGAGAAGGAGAAAACCATGAAAATACGGGAGCAACGGCGCCAGCGCCGGCCGCTAGGCTCCGTTTTTGTGGGCCCAAGCCCCACAAAAACGTAGCCTAGCGGGAGCTGCCTCCTGCCTTTTGCACAATATGGTTGCCCTATTGGCAGAAAAGGGTTGCCAGATGGGCAGCAAGTATACATGCCAAATATGGCAAAAAAACTGCCAAAAAACGCACAAAATTGACCGTAAATCGTCAAAACGGCACCAGATTGGGCCAATGAGGTTGCTTTTCTGACATTTTGGCCCGAGCTGGTCATTTTAAGGGGCTACAACATGATGTAACTTCGCAAGCAAGAGCCAATTGGGAATTCAGCCCCATATTTCCGGAGGCTGCCCGAAAAACTGCTTCAAACGGTCCTAATTCACCAAAACGACCATCGTCGGCCAAAAAGAAGAAAAGTCGCGTTCTTAGAATTTGATTGCGATCATTTTAAGGGGCTGCATTGCGGGGTTTTGAGAAGGGCTGTCTTCCAGGGGGGGGGGGTCGCGTAACGTAGTAGTTGGTCACTGCTTCTGGCGCGGGGTCAGGGGCCCCCAACACCCCGACCCCCACAGAAGCCAGCCCCCTGCGGGGGGGAATTGAACAAGCGGGGGGAAATTGCACGAGGTGGGGTCGCACGGGTGCTCAGATGAGAACGGGGAGGACAAGGAGCACAAAGGCAAAAAGACCATTCAAAGGCGGAGAAGGAGAAAACCATGAAAACACGGGAGCAACGGCGCCAGCGCCGGCCGCTAGGCTCCGTTTTTGTGGGCCAAGCCCCACAAAAACGAAGCCTAGCGGGTGCTGCTTCGTGCCTGTTGCACAATATGGTTGCACCATTGGCAAAAAAGGCTTGCTAGATGGGCAGCAAGTATACATGCCAAATATGGCGGAAAAAATGGCACAAGACTGCCAAAAAACGCACAAAATTGACTGTAAATCATCGAAACAGCACCCGATTTGGCCAATTAGGTTGCTTTTCTGACGTTTTGGCCCGAGCCGGTCATTTTAAGGGGCTACAACATGATGTAACTTCGCAAGCAAAAGCCAATACGGAATTCAGCCCCAAATTTTCGGAGACTGCCCGAAAAACTGCTTAAAACGGTCCTAATTCACCAAAACGACCATCGTCGGCCAAAAGGAAGAAAAGTCGCGTTCTTAGAATTCCATTGCGATCATTTTAAGGGGCTGCATTGCATAGTTTTGAGAAGGGCTGTCTTCCAGGGGGGGGGGGTGGCGTAACGTGGTAGTTGGTCACTGCTTCTGACGCGGGGTCAGGGGCCCCCAACACCCCGACCCCCACAGAAGCCAGCTCCCTGCGGGGGGGATTTGAACAAGCGGAGGAAAGTTGCACGAGGTGGGCTGGCACGGGTGCTCAGATGAGAACGGGGAGGACAAGGAGCACAAAGGCAAAAAGACCATTCAAAGGCGGAGAAGGAGAAAACCATGAAAACACGGGAGCAACGGCGCCAGCGCCGGCCGCTAGGCTCCGTTTTTGTGGGCCAAGCCCCACAAAAACGTAGCCTAGCGGGAGCTGCCTCCTGCCTTTTGCACAATATGGTTGCCCTATTGGCAGAAAAGGATTGCCAGATGGGCAGCAAGTATACATGCCAAATATGGCGAAAAAAATGGCAGAAAACTGCCAAAAAACGCTCAAAATTGACCCTAAATCATCGAAACGGCACCCGATTTGGCCAATGAGGTTGCTTTTCTGACGTTTTGGCCCGAGTTGGTCATTTTAAGGGGCTACAACATGATGTAACTTTGCAAGCAGGAGCCAATACGGAATTCAGCCCCACATTTCCGGAGACTGCCCGGAAAACTGCTTAAAACGATTCTCATTCACCAAAACGACCATCATCGTCCAAAAAGAAGAAAAGTCGCATTCTTAGAATTCCATTCCGATCATTTTAAGGGGCTGCATGAGAGGGGTTTGAGAAGGGCTGTCTTCCAGGGGGGGGGGGGGTGGCGTAACGTAGTAGTTGGTCACTGCTTCTAGCGCGGGGTCAGGGGCCCCCGACACCCCGACCCCCACAGAAGCCAGCCCCCTGCGGGGGGGATTTGAACAAGAGCGGATCACGGAGAATTACGGCCCGCTCCTGCTTGGGGTATGCACACCATACGGTACTCCTGCCACCATTATGCAGCAATGTACAATCCATACAGATAGGTTTGTAAGCACAAAAAACCCTAGGAAAACCAGCTTCACGCCTGCTAGTCTCGGTTTCTGTGGGGCAAGCCCCACAGAAACCGAGCCTAGCCACTGCTCCTTCCTGCAAACTATGCATCGAGGGGCACCAATACCCTCAAACGGGTTGAACCTGTGCTTGTAGTAACAATTTGACCCTATTTTGTTACAAATCTGTATCAAAAACGCTCAAAACTGCTGCAAAACCACAAAACAAGTGCGGATGTGGCAAACAAAGTTGATTTCCCGATTTTTTGTCACGAGCCGATCTTTTTAAGGGGTAATAACGTGGGTCAAATCGGCACGCTGCAGCTAGGACAAAATTCAGCCCCTATTTTGCGGAGACTGGTTGAAAAACCGCTTAAAACGGTGCTATTTCACCAAAACGACTACAAATGGCCCAAAAATCGAAAGGTGGCGTAGTTGTATTTTCGCTGCGATCATTTTGAGGGGCATATGTCGCACATTTTGAGAACAGCGAAAAAAAAAAGTACGCGATCTGCCATCAACACACTTGTCAGTCGTGAATTGCGCTTCGGCGGGTACCCTCCCCGCCGAAGCCGAATCACTACGGCCCCTGCGGGGGAGATCGAACAAGAGCGGATCACGGAGAATTACGGCCCGCTCCTCTTTGGGGTATGCACACCATACGGTACTTCTGCCACCATTGTGCAGCAATGTACAATCCATACAGATGGGTTTGTAAGCACAAAAAACCCTAGAAAAACCAGCTTCACGCCTGCTAGTCTCGGTTTCTGTGGGGCAAGCCCCACAGAAACCGAGCCTAGCCACTGCTCCTTCTTGCAAACTATGCATCGAGGGGCACCAATACCCTCAAACGGGTTGAACATGCGCTTTTAGTAACAATTTGCCCCATTTTGATACCAAACTGCCCCAAAAATGCTCAAAACTGCCGCAAAACCACAAAACGGTACCAAATTTGGCAAACAAAGTTGATTTCCGGACGTTTTGGCACGAGCTGATCTTTTTAAGGGGTAACAACACGGGTCAAATGGGCACATGGCAGCCAGTACAAAATTCAGCCCCTATTCGGCGGAGACTGGTTGAAAAACCGCTTAAAACAGTGCTAATTCACCAAAACGACTACCAATGGCCGAAAACTCGAAAAGTCGCGTAGTTGTATTTTCGGTGCAATCATTTTGAGGGGCATATGTCACACATTTTGAGAACAGCGAAAAAAAAAAGTACGCGATCTGCCATCAACACCCTTGTCGGTCGTGAATTGCGCTTCGGCGGGTACCCTTCCCGCCGAAGCCGAATCACTACGGCCCCTGCGGGGGAGATTGAACAAGCTGGGGAAAGTTGCACGAGAGGGGGTCGCACGGCAACGGTTTGCATGACAACGGAGGACAAAGAACACAAAGGCAAAAAGAACCATGCAGAAGCGGACAAGAAGAAAACCATGAAAAAACGGGTTCAACGGCGCAAGCGCCAGCCGCTAGGCTCCGTTTTTGTGGGCCAAGCCCCACAAAACCAGAGCCTAGCGGATTCTGCCTAATGCTTCTTGCCCGCTATGGTTGCCCCATGGGCCACAAAGCCTTGTCAGATGGGCAGCAAGTATACATGCCAAATATGGCAAAAATATGGCAAAAAACTGCCAAAAAATGCACAAAATTGGCCGTAAATCATCAAAACATGACCAATTTCAGCCAACGGGAGTGTTTTTCTGACGTTTGGCGAGGCGGTCATTTTGAGGGGCTGTAACATGGCCCAAATTTGCATACAGCAGCCACTACAAAATTCAGCCCCAAATGTCCGGAGACTGCCCGAAAAACCGTTTCAAACGCTGCCAACTCACCAAAACGACCATCGTGGGCGAAAAAAGGGAAAAGTCGCATTCTTAGAATTCAATTTCGAACATTTTAAGGGGTAGCATGGTAGGACTTTGGAGGCCTCTGGATTTTACCCCGGGGGTCGCGTAACGTACGGTATGGACCTTGTTTTCGATGGGGCGTCAGGGGCCCCACACCCCGACGCCCACCAGAAAACAGCCCCCAGGGGGGAGGATTGAACAAGGGGATGAAGGCGGTGGTCTAGAGGGTGGGCAATCTGCATAGGGGGGGTTGTTTTTGGAGGTGATACATACCACGGACAGCCCTTTGTTTCCTTGTACGTTTGGGGGAAATATTTTCAGAGCAATGTTCGGGATATGTTGTTGAGCCTAACATTAGGGCCAAAGATGGTGAGAGCAATGTAGGGGCCACCTTGTGGCAAGTGATGGCTGTATGGCAAACAAATAGGTGCCATAAATGTTGAAACCTTTGCGTAGCAAAATACTTGTGGCGCGCTTCCCACCCAATGCCCCTTTGGGTAAGCCACCCGGGGGGGGGGGGGGTGCCTTTGCCTTTTGCCCGAAAAACAACGGTTGTTTGGTGCCGCAAAACAACACCAATTGCCCGGCAAACATGTTGGCCCTCATTGTTTGCCCATTTAAAAATGTTGGCAATACATGTGCATGCATGTTGTTCACCGCATACCTGCACCAAAAGGCCAATTGGATAATTATTCCATTGAGAGTCAACAAATTGGAAAATTGGCACACAAATGTGGCATGCTCTTTCTCTTCCAACCAACGCTGCCCCACAACTTGTGCACCTTGCCGTTCAGCCGAACCCCTACCACCACGTACCCCACTTGACAACAAACAGCATGGCCTTTATCCACCTGTGGTAGCCACCGCACCCACCCCCCCCAGTCACGCAATTTCCTGGGGTAAGTGAATGGATACCTGAGTGGATGCGATGAGTGAGTGGATACTTGAGTGGATGCGATGGTGCCATGCACCATCGCATCCACCCCCCCTCTCTTTTTTGTGTTCCCCCTCCCGGCGAAGGCATGGGGGGGGGGATTGGTGGACTAGTTAGTTTTCCCCTAGCTGGGGCAAAAGTTGCCGGAACGTGAAGTACAACTAAACATGCCATAAAAAGATGGTCAAAATGGCTAAAAATCTTCATGAGGTTATGCAAAACAACACCAGCAATGTGCACACCACTCCTAAGCTTGGGGGTGCAACACCAGTTTCTTCACCAACTGCCCGATGGGAACCAAAATCATGCACTTGATCTGTTTTACAGCATTGTTTGTAGACGTATTTGATCATTTCGCCCCTTTCGCTTGTTCCCTGCCATCCAACGTTGTTGTTTCTAAATGCAAATGTACAAAGCTCCCCCTGTCACCAAATTTTACTGCTTTCTCTCATGAACATTGACAAAAAGCCTTTTGTTTCGAAAAAAAACCACCTCTGCTTTCAGTGGAGCAAAAACAAAACACATCACACAACACACAAATGACACACAGATGGCAAAAGGCAGACACACAAATGACACACAAATGGCAAAATGGCAGACACAAATGACACACAGATGGCAAAATGGCAGACACAAATGACACAGATACATCAGAACGATCGCACTAGACAAACACCTATGCACTCGTAACTCACCCACAGTCACATTCGTAGCACAAACACACTCGGACTGACTCACAAGCACATTCCTAACACAAGCACGCTCGTGTCTCACCCAGAGGCAATTTGGTAACACAACCACACTCGTAACTCACCCACAGGAACATTCGTAGCACCAACACACTCGTCACTCACCCACAGGCACATTCGTAGCACCAATACACGCGTAACTCGCCCACAGGCACAATCGTAACACAAGCACGCTCGTAACTCACCCACAGGCACCATGGTAACACAAACACACTCGTAACTCACCCACAGGCACCATCGTAACACAAACACACTCGGAACTCACCCACAAGCACAATCGTGGCACCCACACACGCGTAACTCACCCACAGGCACACTCGTAACGCCCACACACTCGTAACTCACCCACAGGCACATTCGTGACACAAGCACACGCGTAACTCACCTACAGGCACATTCGTAACACAAGCACACTCGTAACTCACCCACAGGCACAATCGTAACGCCCACACACTCGTAACTCACCCACAGGCACAATCGTGGCACCCACACACTCGTAACTCACCCGCAGGCAGATTCGTAACACCATCACACTCGTAACTCACCCACAAGCACAATCGTGGCACCCACACACTCGTAACTCACCCACAGGCAGATTCGTAACACCATCACACTCGTAACTCACCCACCAGCACATCCGCAACACAAGCACACTCGTAACTCACCTACAAGCACATTCGTAACACACACACACACAAACACACACACACACTCTCGTAACTCACCCTGAACCGGAACTCAATCTCCAACCTGAAACCTCAAACCTGAACCAGACACAGCATCACACACCCAGCGCGCGGCAAACACACTAACACTTTGCGCGGCGCGCTGACACACACACAGTGCCCTGACACACAGATCACACACACAGCGCGCTGACATACGAATGACACACACACACCGCGCCAACACACCAAAGACACACACCCAGCGCCAAATCAACTCCGGGCATCACACCAGTAGCCGTCGGCAGTGGTCAACAGCTTGCGGCTCGTCTGCGACCTTCATGTCAGCGGCTGGAGTGGGCACGGCAAAGAGCAAACAGCCAACACGAAACGAAACACGAAGAGCAAAGCCACGACCGCAATGAAAACCACCAAATTTTTCTTTTTGACCGCAAATGACAATCACTCACCTTTTATTTTTGCCAACCAGAATTTATTGAAGTGCTGCGAGTTCGCGCCGCCGCCAAGAGCGCTGTCGCCAGTGCTAGAAATTAATTAACCCTATGATTCGATTTTTTACGATTTCAGCCCTGAGATTCATACATTACATCGGTTTGCATATTAACTTTGGTCGCGCACCCTTAAATCCGATCCCTACACATACAGGAATTCTTGGATCCTTGCTTACAAACTACCAACTTCAAGGGCTCCTAACTATTTAAAACGACCATAGATGACAAAAGCCAAGGTGCACGGCATGATCGCCACGTCGAGGCGGTCATTTTGAGGGGTAAGGGTGTAGAGGTGATAGAACCGCCGTCAACGACACATGGGGTTCCCTATTATAGGGGGTTGAGAGGTGGCGAGTGACTTGTGCGGAGGGGGCCCCTCCCCCTCTCCGCGCACGTGGCAAGGCGGGCCGAGGGCCCAATCTGAACAAGGGGATGAAGGCGGTGGTCTAGAGGGTGGGCAATCTGCATGTGGGGGGGTTGTTTTTGGAGGTGATGCATACCACGGACAGCCCTTTGTTTCCTTGTACATTTGGGGGAAATATTTTCAGAGCAATGTTCGGGATATGTTGTTGAGCCTAACATTAGGGGCAAAGATGGTGAGAGCAATGTAATGGCCACCTTGTGGCAAGTGATGGCTGTATGGCAAACAAATAGGTGCCATAAATGTTGAAACCTTTGCGTAGCAAAATACTTGTGGGGCGCTTCCCACTCGATGCCCCTTTGGGTAAGCCACCGGGGGGGGGGGGGGTGCCTTTGCCTTTTGCCCGAAAAACAACGGTTGTTTGGTGCCGCAAAACAACACATATTGCCCGGCAAACATGTTGGCCCTCATTGTTTGCCCCTTTAAAAATGTTGGCAATCCATATGCATGCATGTTGTTCACCGCATACCTGCACCAAAAGGCCAATTGGATAATTATTCCATTGAGAGTCAACAAATTGGAAAATTGGCACACAAATGTGGCATGCTCTTTCTCTTCCAACCAACGTTGCCCCACAACTTATGCACCTTGCCGTTCAGCCGAACCCTTACCACCACGTACCCAACTTGACAACAAACAGCATGGCTTTTATCCACCTGTGGTAGCTACCGCACCCACCCCCATGCATGCAGGACCCCCCACCCCCCCCCCCAGTCACGCATTTCCTGAGGTAAGTGAATGTATACCTGAGTGGATGCGATGAGTGAGTGGATACTTGAGTGGATGCGATGGTGCCATGCACCATCGCATCCACCCCCCCTCTCTTTTTGTGTTCCCCCTCCCGGCGAAGGCGGGGGGGGGGGGATTGGTGGACTAGTTAGTTTTCCCCTAGCTGGGGCAAAAGTTGCCGGAACGTGAACTACAACTAAACATGCCATAAAAAGATGGTCAAATTGGCGAAAAATCTTCATGAGGTTATGCAAAGCAAAACCAGCAATGTGCACACCACTACTAAGCTTGGGGGTGCAAAACCAGTTTCTTCACCAACTGCCCGATGGGAACCAAAATCATGCACTTGATCTGTTTTACAGCGTTGTTTGTAGAAACAATGTTTCTGTGACATTGCACTTGCCATCAAAGTATTTGATCATTTCGCCCCTTTCACTAATTCCCTGCCATCCAACGTTGTTGTTTCTAAATGCAAATGTACAATGCTCCCCCTGTCACCAAATTTTACTGCTTTCTCTCATGAACATTGACAAAGAGCCTTTTGTTTCGAAAAAAAACCACCTCTGCTTTCAGTGGAGCAAAAACAAAACACATCACACAACACACAAATGACACACAGATGGCAAAATGGCAGACACAAATGACACAGACACATCAGAACGATCGCACTAGACAAACACCTATGCACTCGTAACTCACCCACAGTCACATTCGTAGCACAAACACACTCGGACTGACTCACAAGCACATTCCTAACACAAGCACGCTCGTGTCTCACCCAGAGGCAAATTGGTAACACAACCACACTCGTAACTCACCCACAGGAACATTCGTAGCACCAACACACTCGTCACTCACCCACAGGCACATTCGTAGCACCAATACACTCGTAACTCGCCCACAGGCACAATCGTAACACAGGCACACTCGTAACTCACCCACAGGCACATTCGTAACACAAGCACGCTCGTAACTCACCCAGAGAAACATTGGTAACACAAGCGCGCTCGTAACTCACCCACAGGCACCATCGTAACACAAACACACTCGGAACTCACCCACAGGCACATTCGTAACACAAGCACACGCGTAACTCACCCACAGGCACACTCGTAACACAAGCACGCTCGTAACTCACCCACAGGCACCATCGTAACACAAACACACTCGGAACTCACCCACAAGCACATTCGTGACACAAGCACACGCGTAACTCACCCACAGGCACACTCGTAACGCCCACACACTCGTAACTCACCCACAGGCACATTCGTGACACAAGCACACGCGTAACTCACCTACAGGCACATTCGTAACACAAGCACACTCGTAACTCACCCACAGGCACAATCGTAACGCCCACACACTCGTAACTCACCCACAGGCACAATCGTAACGCCCACACACTCGTAACTCACCCACAGGCACAATCGTGGCACCCACACACTCGTAACTCACCCACAGGCAGATTCGTAACACCATCACACTCGTAACTCACCCACAAGCACAATCGTGGCACCCACACACTCGTAACTCACCCACAGGCAGATTCGTAACACCATCACACTCGTAACTCACCCACCAGCACATCCGCAACACAAGCACACTCGTAACTCACCTACAAGCACATTCGTAACACACACACACAAACACACACACACTCTCGTAACTCACCCTGAACCAGAACTCAATCTCCAACCTGAAACCTCAAACCTGAACCAGACACAGCATCACACACCCAGCGCGCGGCAAACACACTAACACTTTGCGCGGCGCGCTGACACACACAAAGTGCCCTGACACACAGATCACACACACAGCGCGCTGACATACGAATGACACACACACACCGCGCCAACACACCAAAGACACACACCCAGCGCCAAATGAACTCCGGGCAACACACCAGTAGCCGTCGGCAGTGGTCAACAACGGTTGCGGCTCGTCTGCGACCTTCATGTCAGCGGCCGGAGTGGGCACGGCAAAGAGCAAACAGCAAACAGCCAACACGAAACGAAACACGAAGAGCAAAGCCACGACCGCAATGAAAACCACCAAATTTTTCTTTTTGACCGCAAATGACAATCACTCACCTTTTATTTTTGCCAACCAGAATTTATTGAAGTGCTGCGAGTTCGTGCCGCCGCCAAGAGCGCTGTCGCCAGTGCTAGAAATGAATTAACCCTAAGGTTCGATTTTTTACGATTTCAGCCCTGAAATTCATACATTACATCAGTTTGCATATCAACTTTGGTCGCGCACCCTTAAATCCGATCCCTACACATACAGGAATTCTTGGATCCTTGCTTACAAACTACCAACTTCAAGGGCTCCTAACTATTTAAAACGACCATAGAGGACAAAAACCAAGATGCACGGCATGATCGCCACGTCGAGGCGGTCATTTTGAGGGGTAAGTGTGTAGGGGTGATAGAACCGGAATTTTGACGTTAGGGGGTTCCCTATTATAGGGGGTTGGAGGTGGGCTGTGACTTGTGCGGAGGGGGCCCCTCCCCCTCTCCGCGCACGTGGCAAGGCGGGCCGGAGGGCCCAGATTGAACAAGCGGGGGAAAGATGCACGAGGTGGGGTCGCACGGATGCTCAGATGAGAACGGGGAGGACCAAGAGCACAAAGGCAAAAAGACCATTCAAAGGCGGAGAAGGAGAAAACCATGAAAACACGGGAGCAACGGCGCCAGCGCCGGCCGCTAGGCTCCGTTTTTGTGGGCCAAGCCCCACAAAAACGTAGCCTAGCGGGTGCTGCCTCTTGCCTCTTGCACAATATGGTTGCCCCGTTGGCAGAAAAGGTTTGCCAGATGGGCAGCAAGTATACATGCCAAATATGGCGAAAAAAATGGCAAAAAACTGCCTAAAAACGCACAAAATTCACCGTAAAACATCAAAACGGCACCTGACTTGGCCAATTAGGTTGCTTTTCTAACGTTTCGGCCCGAGCCGGTCATTTTAAGGGGCTACAACATGATGTAACTTCGCAAGCAAGAGCCAATACGGAATTAAGCCCCAAATTTTCGGAGACTGCCCGAAAAGCTGCTTAAAACGGTCCCAATTCACCAAAACGACCATCATCGGCCAAAAAGAAGAAAAGTCGCGTTCTTAGAATTCCATTGGGATCATTTTAAGGGGCTGCATTGCAGGGTTTTGAGAAGGGCTGTCTTCCAGGGGGGGGGGGTCGCGTAACGTAGTAGTTGGTCACTGCTTCTGGCGCGGGGTCAGGGGCCCCCAACACCCCGACCCCCACAGAAGCCAGCCCCTTGCGGGGGGGATTTGAACAAGCGGGGGAAAGTTGCACGAGGTGGGGTCGCAGGGGTGTTCAGATGAGAACGGAGAGGACAAGGAGCACAAAGGCAAAAAGACCATTCAAAGGCGGAGAAGGAGAAAACCATGAAAACACGGGAGCAACGGCGCCAGCGCCGGCCGCTAGGCTCCGTTTTTGTGGGCCAAGCCCCACAAAAACGTAGCCTAGCGGGTGCTGCCTCCTGCCTTTTGCACAATATGGTTGCCCTATTGGAAGAAAAGGCTTGCCAGATGGGCAGCAAGTATACATGCCAAATATGGCGAAAAAAATGGCAAAAAACTGCCTAAAAACGCACAAAATTCACCGTAAATCATCAAAAAGGTACCTGACTTGGCCAATTAGGTTGCTTTTCTGACTTTTTGGCCCGAGCCGGTCATTTTAAGGGGCTACAACATGATGTAACTTCGCAAGCAAGAGCCAATACGGAATTCCGCCCCAAATTTTCGGAGACTGCCTCAAAAGCTGCTTAAAACAGTCCTAATTCACCAAAATCACCATTATCGGCCAAAAAGAAGAAAAGTCGCGTTCTTAGAATTCCATTGCGATCATTTTAAGGGGCTGCATTGCAGGGTTTTGAGAAGGGCTGTCTTCCAGGGGGGGGGGGTGGCGTAACGTGGTAGTTGGTCACTGCTTCTGGCGCGGGGTCAGGGGCCCCCAACACCCCGACCCCCACAGAAGCCAGCCCCCTGCGGGGGGGATTTGAACAAGGGGATGAAGGCGGTGGTCTAGAGGGTGGGCAATCTGCATAGGGGGGGTTGTTTTTGGAGGTGATACATACCACGGACAGCCCTTTGTTTCCTTGTACGTTTGGGGGAAATATTTTCAGGGCAATGTTCGGGATATGTTGCTGAGCCTAACATTAGGGCCAAAGATGGTGAGAGCAATGTAGGGGCCACCTTGTGGCAAGTGATGGCTGTATGGCAAACGAATAGGTGCCATAAATGTTGAAACCTTTGCGTAGCAAAATACCTGTGGGGCGCTTCCCACTCGATGCCCCTTTGGGTAAGCCACCCGGGGGGGGGGGGGGGGGTGCCTTTGCCTTTTGCCCGGACAACGGTTGTTTGGTGCCGCAAAACAACACAAATTGCCCGGCAAACATGTTGGCCCTCATTGTTTGCCCATTTAAAAATGTTGGCAATACATATGCATGCATGTTGTTGACCGCATACCTGCACCAAAAGGCCGATTGGATAATTATTCCATTGAGAGTCAACAAATCGGAAAATTGGCACACAAATGTGGCATGCTCTTTCTCTTCCAACCAACGCTGCCCCACAACCTGTGCACCTTGCCGTTCAGCCGAACCCTTACCACCACGTACCCCACTTGACAACAAACAGCATGGCTTTTATCCACCTGTGGTAGCTACCCCACGCACCCCCCTCCCGCCCCTCAAAGCATGCAGCCCCCGACCCCCCCCCCCAGTCACGCAATTTCCTGAGGTAAGTGAATGGATACCTGAGTGGATGCGATGAGTGAGTTGATACTTGAGTGGATGCGATGGTGCCATGCACCATCGCATCCACCACCCCTCTCTTTTTGTGTTCCCCCTCCCGGCGAAGGCGTGGGGGGGGGGATTGGTGGACTAGCTAGTTTTCCCCTAGCTGGGGCAAAAGTTGCCGGAACGTGAAGTACAACTAAACATGCCATAAAAAGATGGTCAAATTGGCTAAAAATCTTCATAAGGTTATGCAAAACAACACCAGCAATGTGCACACCACTCCTAAGCTTGGGGGTGCAAAACCAGTTTCTTCACCAACTGCCCGATGGGAACCAAAATCATGCACTTGATCTGTTTTACAGCGTTGTTTGTAGAAACAATGTTTCTGTGACATTGCACTTGCCATCAATGTATTTGATCATTTCGCCCCTTTCACTTATTCCCTGCCATCCAACGTTGTTGTTTCTGAATGCAAATGTACAAAGCTCCCCCTGTCACCAAATTTTACTGCTTTCTCTCATGAACATTGACAAAAAGCCTTTTGTTTCGAAAAAAAACCACCTCTGCTTTCAGTGGAGCAAAAACAAAACACATCACACAACACACAAATGACACACAGATGGCAAAAGGCAGACACACAAATGACACACAAATGGCAAAATGGCAGACACACAAATGACACAGAGATGGCAAAATGGCAGACACAAATGACACAGACACATCAGAACGATCGCACTAGACAAACACCTATGCACTCGTAACTCACCCACAGTCACATTCGTAGCACAAACACACTCGAACTGACTCACAAGCACATTCCTAACACAAGCACGCTCGTGTCTCACCCAGAGGCAAATTGGTAACACAACCACACTCGTAACTCACCCACAGGAACATTCGTAGCACCAACACACTCGTCACTCACCCACAGGCACATTCGTAGCACCAATCCACTCGTAACTCGCCTACAGGCACAATCGTAACGCAAGCACACTCGTAACTCACCCACAGGCACATTCGTAACACAAGCATGCTCGTAACTCACCCACAGGCACCATCGTAACACAAACACACTCGGAACTCACCCACAGGCACATTTGTAACACAAGCACACGCGTAACTCACCCACAGGCACACTCGTAACACAAGCACGCTCGTAACTCACCCACAGGCACCATCGTAACACAAACACACTCGGAACTCACCCACAAGCACATTCGTGACACAAGCACACGCGTAACTCACCCACAGGCACACTCGTAACGCCCACACACTCGTAACTCACCCACAGGCACATTCGTGACACAAGCACACTCGTAACTCACCCACAGGCACATTCGTAACACAAGCACACTCGTAACTCACCCACAGGCACAATCGTAACGCTGACACACTCGTAACTCACCCACAGGCACAATCGTGGCACCCACACACTCGTAACTCACCCACAGGCAGATTCGTAACACCATCACACTCGTAACTCACCCACAAGCACAATCGTGGCACCCACACACTCGTAACTCACCCACAGGCAGATTCGTAACACCATCACACTCGTAACTCACCCACCAGCACATCCGCAACACAAGCACACTCGTAACTCACCTACAAGCACATTCGTAACACACACACACACAAACACACACACACACTCTCGTAACTCACCCTGAACCGGAACTCAATCTCCAACCTGAAACCTCAAACCTGAGCCAGACACAGCATCACACACCCAGCGCGCGGCAAACACACTAACACTTTGCGCGGCGCGCTGACACACACACAGTGCCCTGACACACAGATCACACACACAGCGCGCTGACATACGAATGACACACACACACCGCGCCAACACACCAAAGACACACACCCAGCGCCAAATCAACTCCGGGCATCACACCAGTAGCCGTCGGCAGTGGTCAACAGCTTGCGGCTCGTCTGCGACCTTCATGTCAGCGGCTGGAGTGGGCACGGCAAAGAGCAAACAGCCAACACGAAACGAAACACGAAGAGCAAAGCCACGACCGCAATGAAAACCACCAAATTTTTCTTTTTGACCGCAAATGACAATCACTCACCTTTTATTTTTGCCAACCAGAATTTATTGAAGTGCTGCGAGTTCGCGCCGCCGCCAAGAGCGCTGTCGCCAGTGCTAGAAATTAATTAACCCTATGATTCGATTTTTTACGATTTCAGCCCTGAGATTCATACATTACATCGGTTTGCATATCAACTTTGGTCGCGCACCCTTAAATCCGATCCCTACACATACAGGAATTCTTGGATCCTTGCTTACAAACTACCAACTTCAAGGGCTCCTAACTATTTAAAATGACCATAGATGACAAAAGCCAAGGTGCACGGCATGATCGCCACGTCGAGGCGGTCATTTTGAGGGGTAAGGGTGTAGGGGTGATAGAACCGCCGTCAACGACACATGGGGTTCCCTATTATAGGGGGTTGAGAGGTGGCGAGTGACTTGTGCGGAGGGGGCCCCTCCCCCTCTCCGCGCACGTGGCAAGGCGGGCCGAGAACCCAATCTGAACAAGGGGATGAAGGCGGTGGTCTAGAGGGTGGGCAATCTGCATAGGGGGGGTTGTTTTTGGAGGTGATACATACCACGGACAGCCCTTTGTTTCCTTGTACGTTTGGGGGAAATATTTTCAGGGCAATGTTCGGGATATGTTGCTGAGCCTAACATTAGGGCCAAAGATGGTGAGAGCAATGTAGGGGCCACCTTGTGGCAAGTGATGGCTGTATGGCAAACGAATAGGTGCCATAAATGTTGAAACCTTTGCGTAGCAAAATACCTGTGGGGCGCTTCCCACTCGATGCCCCTTTGGGTAAGCCACCCGGGGGGGGGGGGGGGTGCCTTTGCCTTTTGCCCGGACAACGGTTGTTTGGTGCCGCAAAACAACACAAATTGCCCGGCAAACATGTTGGCCCTCATTGTTTGCCCATTTAAAAATGTTGGCAATACATATGCATGCATGTTGTTGACCGCATACCTGCACCAAAAGGCCGATTGGATAATTATTCCATTGAGAGTCAACAAATCGGAAAATTGGCACACAAATGTGGCATGCTCTTTCTCTTCCAACCAACGCTGCCCCACAACCTGTGCACCTTGCCGTTCAGCCGAACCCTTACCACCACGTACCCCACTTGACAACAAACAGCATGGCTTTTATCCACCTCTGGTAGCTACCCCACGCACCCCCCTCCCGCCCCTCAAAGCATGCAGCCCCCGACCCCCCCCCCCAGTCACGCAATTTCGTGAGGTAAGTGAATGGATACCTGAGTGGATGCGATGAGTGAGTTGATACTTGAGTGGATGCGATGGTGCCATGCACCATCGCATCCACCCCCCCTCTCTTTTTGTGTTCCCCCTCCCGGCGAAGGCGTGGGGGGGGGGGATTGGTGGACTAGCTAGTTTTCCCCTAGCTGGGGCAAAAGTTGCCGGAACGTGAAGTACAACTAAACATGCCATAAAAAGATGGTCAAATTGGCTAAAAATCTTCATAAGGTTATGCAAAACAACACCAGCAATGTGCACACCACTCCTAAGCTTGGGGGTGCAAAACCAGTTTCTTCACCAACTGCCCGATGGGAACCAAAATCATGCACTTGATCTGTTTTACAGCGTTGTTTGTAGAAACAATGTTTCTGTGACATTGCACTTGCCATCAATGTATTTGATCATTTCGCCCCTTTCACTTATTCCCTGCCATCCAACGTTGTTGTTTCTGAATGCAAATGTACAAAGCTCCCCCTGTCACCAAATTTTACTGCTTTCTCTCATGAACATTGACAAAAAGCCTTTTGTTTCGAAAAAAAACCACCTCTGCTTTCAGTGGAGCAAAAACAAAACACATCACACAACACACAAATGACACGCAGATGGCAAAAGGCAGACACACAAATGACACACAAATGGCAAAATGGCAGACACACAAATGACACACAGATTGCAAAATGGCAGACACAAATGACACAGACACATCAGAACGATCGCACTAGACAAACACCTATGCACTCGTAACTCACCCACAGTCACATTCGTAGCACAAACACACTCGGACTGACTCACAAGCACATTCCTAACACAAGCATGCTCGTGTCTCACCCAGAGGCAAATTGGTAACACAACCACACTCGTAACTCACCCACAGGAACATTCGTAGCACCAACACACTCGTCACTCACCCACAGGCACATTCGTAGCACCAATCCACTCGTAACTCGCCCACAGGCACAATCGTAACGCAAGCACACTCGTAACTCACCCACAGGCACATTCGTAACACAAGCATGCTCGTAACTCACCCACAGGCACCATCGTAACACAAACACACTCGGAACTCACCCACAGGCACATTCGTAACACAAGCACACGCGTAACTCACCCACAGGCACACTCGTAACACAAGCAGGCTCGTAACTCACCCACAGGCACCATCGTAACACAAACACACTCGGAACTCACCCACAAGCACATTCGTGACACAAGCACACGCGTAACTCACCCACAGGCACACTCGTAACGCCCACACACTCGTAACTCGCCCACAGGCACATTCGTGACACAAGCACACTCGTAACTCACCCACAGGCACATTCGTAACACAAGCACACTCGTAACTCACCCACAGGCACAATCGTAACGCTGACACACTCGTAACTCACCCACAGGCACAATCGTGGCACCCACACACTCGTAACTCACCCACAGGCAGATTCGTAACACCATCACACTCGTAACTCACCCACAAGCACAATCGTGGCACGCACACACTCGTAACTCACCCACAGGCAGATTCGTAACACCATCACACTCGTAACTCACCCACCAGCACATCCGCAACACAAGCACACTCGTAACTCACCTACAAGCACATTCGTAACACACACACACAAACACACACACACACTCTCGTAACTCACCCTGAACCGGAACTCAATCTCCAACCTGAAACCTCAAACCTGAACCAGACACAGCATCACACACCCAGCGCGCGGCAAACACACTAACACTTTGCGCGGCGCGCTGACACACACACAGTGCCCTGACACACAGATCACACACACAGCGCGCTGACATACGAATGACACACACACACCGCGCCAACACACCAAAGACACACACCCAGCGCCAAATCAACTCCGGGCATCACACCAGTAGCCGTCGGCAGTGGTCAACAACGGTTGCGGCTCGTCTGCGACCTTCATGTCAGCGGCTGGAGTGGGCACGGCAAAGAGCAAACAGCCAACACGAAACGAAACACGAAGAGCAAAGCCACGACCGCAATGAAAACCACCAAATTTTTCTTTTTGACCGCAAATGACAATCACTCACCTTTTATTTTTGCCAACCAGAATTTATTGAAGTGCTGCGAGTTTGCGCCGCCGCCAAGAGCGCTGTCGCCAGTGCTAGAAATTAATTAACCCTATGATTCGATTTTTTACGATTTCAGCCCTGAGATTCATACATTACATCAGTTTGCATATTAACTTTGGTCGCGCACCCTTAAATCCGATCCCTACACATACAGGAATTCTTGGATCCTTGCTTACAAACTACCAACTTTAAGGGCTCCTAACTATTTAAAACGACCATAGATGACAAAAGCCAAGATGCACGGCATGATCGCCACGTCGAGGCGGTCATTTTGAGGGGTAATGGTGTAGGGGTGATAGAACCGGAATTTTGACGTTAGGGGGTTCCCTATTATAGGGGGTTGGAGGTGGGCTGTGACTTGTGCGGAGGGGGCCCCTCCCCCTCTCCGCGCACGTGGCAAGGCGGGCCGGAGGGCCCAGATTGAACAAGCGGGGGGAAATTGCACGAGGTGGGGTCGCACGGGTGCTCAGATGAGAACGGGGAGGACAAGAAATGCAAAGGCAAAAAGACCATTCAAAGGCGGAGAAGGAGAAAACCATGAAAACACGGGAGCAACGGCACCAGCGCCGGCCGCTAGGCTCCGTTTTTGTGGGCCAAGCCCCACAAAAACTTAGCCTAGCGGGTGCTGCCTCCTGCCTTTTGCACAATATGGTTGCCCTATTGGCAGAAAAGGCTTGCCAGATGGGCAGCAAGTATACATGCCAAATATGGCGAAAAAAATGGCAGAAAACTGCCAAAAAACGCACAAAATTGAACGTAAATCATGGAAACGGCACCAGATTTGGCCAACGAGGTTGCTTTTGTGACGTTTTGGCCCGAGTCAGTCATTTTAAGGGGCTACAACATGATGTAACTTGGCAATCAAGAGCCAATACGGAATTCAGCCCCAAATTTCCGGAGACTGCCCGAAAAACTGCTTAAAACTGTCCTAATTCATCAAAACGAACATCATCGGCCGAAGAGAAGAAAAGTCGCGTTCTTAGAATTCGATTGCGATCATTTTAAGGGGCTGCATGGGAGGGGTTTGAGAAGGGCTGTCTTCCAGGGGGGGGGGGTCGCGTAACGTAGTAGTTGGTCACTGCTTCTGGCGCGGGGTCAGGGGCCCCCAACACCCCGACCCCCACAGAAGCCAGCCCCCTGCGGGGGGGGTTTGAACAAGCGGGGGGAAATTGCACGAGGTGGGGTCGCACGGGTGCTCAGATGAGAACGGGGAGGACAAGGAGCACAAAGGCAAAAAGACCATTCAAAGGCGGAGAAGGAGAAAACCATGAAAACACCGGAGCAACGGAGCCAGCGCCGGCCGCTAGGCTCCGTCTTTGTGGGCCAAGCCCCACAAAAACGAAGCCTAGCGGGTGCTGCTTCGTGCCTTTTGCACAATATGGTTGCACCATTGGCAAAAAAGGCTTGCCAGATGGGCAGCAAGTATACATGCCAAATATGGCAAAAAAAATGGCAGAAAACTGCCAAAAAACGCACAAAATTGACCGTAAATCATCGAATCGCCACCCGATTTGGCCAATTAGGTTGCTTTTTTGACGTTTTGGCCCGAGCCGGTCATTTTAAGGGGCTACAACATGATGTAACTTCGCAAGCAGAAGCCAATACGTATTTCAGCCCCAAATTTTCGGAGACTGCCCGAAAAACTGCTTAAAACAGTCCTCATTCACCAAAACGACCATCGTCGGCCAAAAAGAAGAAAAGTCGCGTTCTTAGAATTCCATTGCGATCATTTTAAGGGGCTGCATGGGAGGGGTTTGAGAAGGGCTGTCTTCCAGGGGGGGGGGGTGGCGTAACGTAGTAGTTGGTCACTGCTTCTGGCGCGGGGTCAGGGGCCCCCAACACCCCGACCCCCACAGAAGCCAGCCCCCTGCGGGGGGGATTTGAACAAGCGGGGGGAAATTGCACGAGGTGGGGTCGCACGGGTGCTCAGATGAGAACGGGGAGGACAAGGAGCACAAAGGCAAAAAGACCATTCAAAGGCGGAGAAGGAGAAAACCATGAAAACACGGGAGCAACGGCGCCAGCGCCGGCCGCTAGGCTCCGTTTTTGTGGGCCAAGCCCCACAAAAACGTAGCCTAGCGGGTGCTGCTTCGTGCCTCTTGCACAATATGGTTGCACCATTGGCAAAAAAGGCTTGCCAGATGGGCAGCAAGTAAACATGCCAAATATGGCGAAAAAAATGGCAGAAAACTGCCACAAAACGCACAAAATTGACCGTACATCATCGAAACGGCACCAGATTTGGCCAATGAGGTTGCTTTTCTGGCGTTTTGGCCCGAGCCGGTCATTTTAAGGGGCTAAAACATGATGTAACTTCGCAAGTAAGAGGCAATACGGAATTCAGCCCCAAACTTTCGGAGACTGCCCGAAAAACTGCTTAAAACGGTCCTAATTCACCAAAACGACCATCGTCGGCCAAAAAGAAGAAAAGTCGCGTTCTTAGAATTCCATTGCGATCATTTTAAGGGGCTGCATTGCGGGGTTTTGAGAAGGCCTGTCTTCCAGGGGGGGGGGGTCGCGTAACGTAGTAGTTGGTCACTGCTTCTGGCGCGGGGTCAGGGGCCCCCAACACCCCGACCCCCACAGAAGCCAGCCCCCTGCGGGGGGGAATTGAACAAGCGGGGGGAAATTGCACGAGGTGGGGTCGCACGGGTGCTCAGATGAGAACGGGGAGGACAAGGAGCACAAAGGCAAAAAGACCATTCAAAGGCGGAGAAGGAGAAAACCATCAAAACACGGGAGCAACGGCGCCAGCGCCGGCCGCTAGGCTACGTTTTTGTGGGCCAAGCCCCACAAAAACGTAGCCTAGCGGGAGCTGCCTCCTGCCTTTTGCACAACATGGTTGCCCTATTGGCAGAAAAGGCTTGCCAGATGGGCAGCAAGTATACATGCCAAATATGGCGAAAAAAATGGCAAAAAACTGCCTAAAAACGCACAAAATTCACCGTAAATCATCAAAAAGGCACCTGACTTGGCGAATTAGGTTGCTTTTCTGACGTTTTGGCCCGAGCCGGTCATTTTAAGGGGCTAAAACATGATGTAACTTCGCAAGCAAGAGCCAATACGGAATTCAGCCCCAAATTTTCGGAGACTGCCCGAAAAACTGCTTAAAACTGTCCTAATTCACCAAAACGACCATCGTCGGCCAAAAAAAAGAAAAGTCGCGTTCTTAGAATTCGATTGCGATCATTTTAAGGGGCTGCATGGGAGGGGTTTGAGAAGGGCTGTCTTCCCAGGGGGGGGGGGGTCGCGTAATGTAGTAGTTGGTCACAGCTTCTGGCGCCGGGTCAGGGGCCCCCAACACCCCGACCCCCACAGAAACAAACAGCCTGCGGGGGGGATTTGAACAAGCGGGGGGAAATTGCACGACGTGGGGTCGCACGGGTGCTCAGATGAGAACGGGGAGGACAAGGAGCACAAAGGCAAAAAGACCATTCAAAGGCGGAGAAGGAGAAAACCATCAGAACACGGGAGCAACGGCGCCAGCGCCGGCCGCTAGGCTACGTTTTTGTGGGCCAAGCCCCACAAAAACGTAGCCTAGCGGGAGCTGCCTCCTGCCTTTTGCACAACATGGTTGCCCTGCCAAAAAACGCGTAAAATTGACCGTAAACCATCAAAACCGCACCAGATGTGGCCAATGAGGTTGTATTTCTGACGGTTTGGCCGGAGTTGGTCATTTTAAGGTGCTACAACATGATCTAACTTCGCAAGCAAGAGCCAATACGGAATTCAGCCCCAAATTTTCGGAGACTGCCCGAAAAGCTGCTTAAAACAGTCCTAATTCACCAAAACGACCATCATCGGCCAAAGAGAAGAAAAGTCGCATTCTTCGAATTCCATTGCGATCATTTTAAAGGGCTGCATGGCAGGGTTTTGAGAAGGGCTGTCTTCGAGGGGGGGGGGCTGGCGTAACGTAGTAGTTGGTCACTGCTTCTGGCGCGGGGTCAGGGGCCCCCAACACCCCGACCCCCACAGAAGCCAGCCCCCTGCGGGGGGGATTTGAACAAGCGGGGGAAAGATGCACGAGGTGGAGTCGCACGGATGCTCAGATGAGAACGGGGAGGACCAGGAGCACAAAGGCAAAAAGACCATTCAAAGGCGGAGAAGGAGAAAACCATGAAAACACGGGAGCAACAGCGCCAGCGCCGGCCGCTAGGCTACGTTTTTGTGGGCCAAGCCCCACAAAAACGTAGCCTAGCGGGTGCTGCCTCTTGCCTCTTGCACAATATGGTTGCCCCGTTGGCAGAAAAGGTTTGCCAGATGGGCAGCAAGTATATATGCCAAATATGGCGAAAAAAATGGCAAAAAACTGCCTAAAAACGCACAAAATTCACCGTAAATCATCAAAAAGGCACCTGACTTGGCCAATTAGGTTGCTTTTGTGACGTTTTGGCCCGAGCTGGTCATTTTAAGGGGCTACAACATGATGTAACTTCGCAAGCAAGAGCCAATACGGAATTCAGCCCCAAATTTTCGGGGACTGCCCGAAAAGCTGCTTAAAACAGTCCTAATTCACCAAAACGACCATCATCGGCCAAAAAGAAGAAAATTCGCGTTCTTAGAATTCCATTGCGATCATTTTAAGGGGCTGCATTGCAGGGTTTTGAGAAGGGCTGTCTTCCAGGGGGGGGGGGTCGCGTAACGTAGTAGTTGGTCACTGCTTCTGGCGCGGGGTCAGGGGCCCCCAACACCCTGACCCCCACAGAAGCCAGCCCCCTGCGGGGGGGAATTGAACAAGCGGGGGGAAATTGCACGAGGTGGGGTCGCACGGTTGCTCAGATGAGAACGGGGAGGACAAGGAGCACAAAGGCAAAAAGACCATTGAAAGGCGGAGAAGGAGAAAACCATCAAAACACGGGAGCAACGGCGCCAGCGCCGGCCGCTAGGCTCCGTTTTTGTGGGCCAAGCCCCACAAAAACGTAGCCTAGCGGGAGCTGCCTCCTGCCTTTTGCACAACATGGTTGCCCTATTGGCAGAAAAGGCTTGCCAGATGGGCAGCAAGTATACATGCCAAATATGGCGAAAAAAATGGCAGAAAACTGCCAAAAAACGCGTAAAATTGACTGTAAAGCATCGAAACGGCACGAGATGTGGCCAATGAGGTTGCTTTTCTTACGTTTTGGCCCGAGACGGTCATTTTAAGGGGCTAAAACATGATGTAACTTCGCAAGCAAGAGCCAATACGGAATTCAGCCCAAAATTTTCGGAGACTGCCCGAAAAACTGCTTAAAACAGTCCTAACTCACCAAAACGACCATCGTCGGCCAAAAAGAAGAAAAGTCGCATTCTTAGAATTCGATTGCGATGATTTTAAGAGGCTGCATGGAAGGGGTTTGCGAAGGGCTGTCTTCCAGGGGGGGGGGTGGCGTAACGTAGTAGTTGGTCACAGCTTCTGGTGCGGGGTCAGGGGCCCCCAACACCCCGACCCCCACAGAAGCCAGCCCCCTGCGGGGGGGATTTGAACAAGCCTTCAATAACAGAGAATGTGCCGTGCAAAACAAATAGCAAACAGAGTCGGCTTTGAGGTGGCTTCCAGGTACCTTCGAGGTGGCTTCGAGGTCGCTTCTAGGTCGCTTCGACGTGCTTTGAGGTGCTTCGGGGCAAGAAGTCAGCTCTTATGTGCAAGTGACTCTTTCCGTGCACGTCAGGCTTGTTTGGGATTGTTGGGAAGCATCAAAGGCATTAAACCAATTTTAACACCTAGATTTGTCACACCATGTTGCAAACCAATGAATGAATGAATGCCAGTATGGTGTTATGCATGTGTCGATGCAAGCAAACATCTGTAAGCATTAAGGCAAACAAAAGAAGCTTGCGCCCATCCACAAAGACTATTGTGGAGTGCAACGTCGAAGTCGTACAAACTGTTGTGTGACATGATTTTTTGGAGAACGAGGGTTCCGCATCCCGAAAAAGCATGGTTGCTCGGGGCTCCGTGTTGGGATGCTATGTGCTATGCAATCCTGATCATTTTGGTGGAAAGTTTCTTTCTTCCCGATAGCACTACAGTTGGTGGTAATAGTTCATATATGCATCAGTTGGTAAAAGGTGATTTTAGACGCATTTTTCATGTAGCGGTTGGTAAGAGGCTGGTGTTTTTCCATGTAAAGGTTGGTACCAACATCCTCCTCTTTTCTTTACCTTAATGTTTTTTTGTTTTTTCTATTTCTAATCCATTATTATGTCTCGTTTGAAAAACCGGAATGTTTTCTTTTGGTTGGATTTTTCTTTTTCTTTCGTAGGGATTCTCCTTCTATGGTAGAACCATTATTTTTTCTTTGACAACTTCTAGTGATTTCACTTGTATAACACATGTACTATTTTTCTGTCCCCATTTTTTCAAAACACTACACTCTTTTTTTTTCAACCGTGGACTCCTGACTTGTGTCGCACAAGGGCAACCTTTGTCCAGTTCTGACAAACAAAAGCAGTACCCTATTGAGATCAAGAACTGTCAAACAATCGATAATGACATACCAGCTGCAAAAGGTTTCAAGCAATTTCAACCACAAACAAAACGTTTTCAAGAGGAACTCACTGCCAGGTTTACCCAAAACACACTCAACAGGCACTGCAAGGCAGGGCAGGAAAAGTGGAGTGCCAAATCTATTTTCATGAAAGTGCACCCATTTACAGCTGTGACTTCCGACTTAGTATGACCAAGGGGGGGGACAATAGATATGCTCCAGCTTTAAAACATTCCGCCACTGCGATCAATTGCCTGCGACAAAAAGTGCAAACAAAAGAGAACAGACCAATATAGCGCGCGAGCCACAAAGGATGCACACGTAGTACAAAAAAAAACCAGAGGTACCAAATTGACGCGATCAAGAAACAAGACACAACCGGAGGACAGACCAAAACCAAGGCAAAGGCGTTCCTTCATACGCACACTTGAACACAAAGGGAAGCACACCAAGCCAAATACAAACACAGACCACATTTCGAATTTCACATTCAAGTCAAATTCCCACATCAGAAGGCGCATGGCAGCAGAAGCAGCAACTGCGGCGGCGCCAGCAGTGGCAGCAGCAATAGCAGCAGAAGCAGCAGCAACACACACGCAATCACACCACGGCACCTTTTCTTTCTTGCTTTTGCTTCCTCTTGCTCGTCTTCTTCGTTGTTTTCTTGTTGCACTGTTCGTCTTCTACTTCGTCGTTTGTTTCATTTGTTTTTTGTTTTTGCTCTCCATTTCCAACTGCGGTTCACCTGCAGGCACGGAAATCCACAAGGCGTGCAGCGAACGAGAAGCACAGACAGCAATCACACGCGCAAAGATCCCGAAGACAACCAGGGCGTGCAACTAACACCCGCTCACACACAGGATGCACGGCGAAGACTTATTCTCACACACACATCGCCACAGAAACACACACTGACACCCAGAGTGCGCGCAACACACCCCATGACACACACAGGGTGCACGAAACCCACACTTACACTCAATGCACACGCCGAAACAAACACAGGGCACCAGAAACACACATTGACACCCAGTAGTGCGCAACACACCAAATGAGACACACAGGGTGCACGAAGCCCACGCTGACACTCAATGCACACGCCACACACGTAGACACAACAACAAACAGAACATACAGTGCAATATTGTTGTTGTTGTTGGCGGCGGCGGCGGCGTCTGTCTGGCTGGTTCTTGCTGGCTCGAGTTGTAAATTCCCTGGACCGACGCATTTGAAAATCGAAAAATTGAAGACAAAAGTTCAACTTCAAATGACATTTTTCAAAACATACCTACTGTATTTTATCCCATCTCTCTTTTGACCGCGTCTGCGCGGTTTTAGTTCGTTGCTGCAGCGGTTCGTAACATCTGGCGGTTTCTACATGCAGCAGTTCGGAACGCCACCCAAACGAACTGCTACAAAACGAACCTTTACGCTTACGAACTATTACCAGCCCCTGTAGCTGTCTTTCTCTGCAATCCCATCTTACTCCACAAAGTGGCATCTACAGTAGACTTAGAACAGCAAAGCGAAAACTTGCATTGATTGTCAAAGTTGCATCTTGATGAACCTGAGTTGAAACTAAGTCTACAATTTATTGAGTTGTTGTTGGGGTGACATTCTATTTTGTCATTTGCAATGCATCCTGGGAATGGATGAGGACAAGTTAGCACACGCGATCTAAATATCATCCAATCTATATGCAATTTAACAAGCAGATCCTTTAATCGTCAGTAGTTGGCTTGAATTTGACGTTCGCGGCTTTAAATCCATCATCGCCCGGTCGTATCTGACCGATCAGCTCAGCCGATCTGACCGATCTGCTTAAGAGGTCATCTCTGCTTAACCATCTCCCAAGAACACTGTGTCCCACGGATTGGTGCGGAGCCGCCGCCTCTCCCTGTTGAGGCTCCGGAATTCCTGAAATAGGATTTGAAACATTTGCAGCTTGAAACGTATACATTTGCAAATGCCAAATCGTTGCATTTTATACGTTCACTTTGAATAATGTTGCAATGAATACATTTTGCAGATGCCTTAATTGACGCTGCCTTTCAAGCAGCTATCTCCAGGGGAGAAGAAACGGAAAGAAGAGGACGACGATGTTGAGGCCGAGAGAGCGACGGCTGCCAAAAGAATGAAGCTGGCAGCCGAACATTCTAAGGCACTCCTAGCAGCGAATGGGGGCTTGGCACTAAATCAGCCAAGCAGGCCCACTGTTCACAAAAGTATGGTTGCATACATGGGCGGCGTCGAGGCCGAGCACATGCTGCATGGGATATGGCAATCATGTCCTCCGCGTGCATTTGCTTGATCAAGGGGGAGCAGAGGTGCACACTCTCTGCTTGCTTAATGCTATCTAATAGAGATACTAAAGTGGGGGGCTTGTTGGTTAGCCGCTTTGCCCCTGCTACATGTTGCCACCATGCTTAGTAGGTAACTATATTTGTTCATGCTAGAGCCTAGGGCCTCCCACACCCAAAGTGGCTAGCACGGCGGGATGCATGCCTTGGGTATTCAGGATTATACCACCAAGTACAATGCAGCCACACAGGCTAGTGCGTTCTTCGTGGCATCCCATGCTGTCGAGGCCTACTCTCCCATTCTTGTGTGGGTGACTCCCGCTTTTTGCAAGTTCAAGGTTGAGCATTGCCGCACCCCATGGCAACACATAGCCAAATCTTGTAGCATTGTTGAACTTGGGGACTACCATGCCATCTTGTTGTTCACAAACACGGACGGCAACATGGATGGCTCATGTATGCGGTTGCGGGAATCAAACACCATGGATGCTGCATGTTCCTTACACTCCTTTCCAGATGGATGAATTGGTGATGTGTGGCAACTTTGACCGGCCCCACCTCGTGAAACGGGCCTCCCATGAGCGAGAAAATGATGCCTTTATCAGGCAGCGGGTGGCATACAATGGGGACCTACAAGAACTAAACAAGTTTAGCAACGAATTTAAACCCAACCCGGAGTGGCAACCACTTTTGGCGGCCAAGCAAGAGGTGGAGGCCGCTTTTGATCTTCTCAAGGCATTGACCCCACCCCGGGACGCTGCTCTTGATAACCCTTCGCTCTTACCCCCACCCCCTTCTTCCGGATGCAGCCTAGGACGTCATGCTCCTCTACACAGCATATGCCATGTTTCTAGATGGTGCTTACAACACGCCGTATCCCCCCATAGTTTCCTTGCAGCAAAGTTGTAAGGTAGGGTACATCACCTACTTGGTGCACGTGTGGTGTCATCCATTCTAGGACTTTTGGTACCCGCATTTTGCGCGCACCATTGACGAGTGTTTGGTCATTGTGGCTCACCTTTGGACCCTGGGGAATAGGGCCACATCCACAAACATTTCTGCCCCTGCTTTTGTGGCAAGTGACAGGCGTAGGATGGCTTCTCTCATGTGCGTGCGACATTGGCTACGCTCAATTGCTCCATTACCGAGTTGGTTGTTCAGCATTTTGCCGTGCTCGCAGTTGCTACCATCCATGGTCGTTACCCGACCTTGCAGTTGAATCCCTCGCGCTTTTTGTCATCAGACCGTGCGCGGACTTGGGACCACAAGAGAGACACCCCACCCGCTTGGCGGCCGGGTGCTCTGACAGCCGTTCACAAATGGTGGTGGTGGCCTGGGGCGGCGTACCCGGAGTCCCCACAATGCAACATCTTGGAGTCATTCGGGGTCCCTCTCTTGCATGTTCACCCAAACTATTTGTGGTCCGTACTTGGCCAGATAGTGGGGTGGCACAAAGTGAGTGCAATGTTGAAACACGTGTTGAGCTATTTTAAAAGGAATAGGGGCAACGTCCCAGAACCGCGGAGGGATATGTATATTGTGGGTGCCGTCAATATGCATATTGATAGCACATGCGTGAAACGGTTGGTGGACCGCCTGGCTCAAACGGCGGGTGTCCCTACGGTGCAATCCACCACAGAACCATTTGTTTGCCCCGTCCAACTGTGGAAGGGCTAATCCTTTGATGCCATCGCCAACCTTCCTTGGTAACCCGCCCAGAATGCTCCCTTGCCCTTACCCTTCCCTTCCGTCCCTTTTTTGGGGGGGGCACCCTGGTGAACCCCTCACACCACAACTTATCCACAAGGACAACGTTTGGGGAGGGCACGCCGTAGGTGCTCACCATGCGAGATGGTGACCGGAAACGGGTGTGGTAGGGGGCCATGGGAAAGTCAGTGCATGTGTAGTTTTGCAATCCTGACCGAGAGGGCGGTATTTTGGTGCTTGATGCAGATTCTTTGAATGGTTGTGTTGCCCAGGTGACGCCCGAGATAGGGGGAACGCCGATTTAGGCACGAGTGATGGTGGTGTGTGACGGCGTGGCCCTGCTACTGCCCATGGTTTGCCGGGGTGAGGGGGAGCTCACATGCTGTGTCTTTGGGTGTGGGAAGACAAGGGCATCAAGGCAAGGGCACATCCACATTGCGTTATGCCTACACAACAATGACCTACGGACCCCCTGCTAGGGGTTTGGCGGAGACTCCGGCTGGGTGCTCTCCATGCATCGCGTGAAGGGTGGTGAACCACACGTCTAGCCGACATTCTATCCTTAGCCGGCTTCTTAGGTCAGCCCTCGGGGCATCGGATCCAAACCAAAAGGGCTGGTCATGAAATGTCTGTTTTTCCCATGGAAATGTGATGTGTTGTTTTTCTGGATTTGGATTTGCGACACCACCATTATACGTTACAATGTTGAGCTTTCCAAAGGTATCCCGTGCACAAGACAAGCAAGAACCGCCAATTTCATGGTCAAGTAGCCAGTTGCGCTCTGCACGGCACAACAAAGCCAAACTGTCAAATGCAACCCGTCTTGTACAACAATTTCAGCCGATGTGCTTTACAAAGCGCTCCGCCGTACTGGCTACCCATTTCCAACTTCAATATTCCACCGACGTTTCCACCTTCTATGGACCCGTTGAGTTGTCTGCGCTCTGCAGAGCGCAAAGTGCCCAATTGTTTCCATGTGGAGGGCACATTTGTTTTTGTTCGTCATTTGTCTGTCATAGTTTGTCCTCCGGTCTTGGTAGTCATTTGCTTGTCGTTGGTCTCTACACCCGCAATGTCCTTCCAGGTATTTCACATGCCATGAATGCCTTAGTGTTGTGGGCCTTCCTGCAGGAGCATTAGTATAGTTTAGGTTTGGATGAAATGCAACATGCTTGTTCAAAGGGGGCTAGTGCTCTCTTGTTTGTTGAGTTTTTCATTGCATTAAAGGTTGACCAATGGCATTACCGGACTGTGGGGTATGTCCAATAGATGCTGACAATCATTAAAGTAAGCGGTCAAGGGCAACAGTGGTTTACCCACCTTTGTGAGATGTCATACAATCTGTACTGTGTCTTGTATAAGCAACGGAAACCCTGTTCCAAACGACCTTCCACCCAGGCGGATTTTCCAATGTCTCGTGCATTAGGATGCAAGCTTTCTTACACTGGTCTTTATTTGTAGAATGCCTGTCACATCAGGCATCCGATGTTGCTGCCCAAAGGTTGGACGAGGTTTCAATTATCCCTGTTGCAATGTGGTTCATCGCAATGTGTTGTCTCAACAACTCACATGTCAATGAATTGGGCTGTTGGTGTCACGTAGTGGTGTCTTTTATTTGCGAGGCAATATGCACGAGCATGTGCCTCCCATCATTGTGGGCCCACCAGCCACGCCAGACTGTGTGGCAACCCAATATGAATGGTCTGGCCATTCCTAGCTGTATCCGCATTGCTTCGTTGGGCCGTGAGAGCTGTGGCCTCTTTTCTATCACAAGGATACAACATCCTTGGCAGGGGGTCACAAGGATACAACATCCTTGGCAGGGGGTGTTGGCAGCTGCCACCACCAACACCCTAGGGATGAGGTCTTTCGAGCAGAGGAGATTGCTGTTGCATGCAAACCCCCTACGCCACTGCATCCCTGCCTACCTTCAATAAGAGTGAACGTTGCACTAAAACATTACTTCCTCTGACACGCACGGTGCATGCAGTGCGCGCAGTGCGGTTTCAGGGCCCTCAAGGACAACGTCCTCAGTTCTTCGGCAACATTACCCCAACCAGCGAGTTTGTTACATTTGCTCCCATGTATCTCCATGACTCTGATGCCACCCAAGCACCTTAAGATCTCCGTCTTCTGTGTTGAAAGATTTGCATAGGTCAGCATGTCCAACCTCTCTCGGCATTGTTCATGGTCTGAGCCCCCGACAAAGAGAGCAAGACATAATCGACCTCAATGGGTGTTTAATGTGATTGCCTGGAAGGCGTGTGAGGATATGGCTCTGCAGCTGGAGGCCCACGATCCTGAACGTTTCCACTACCAACCGACGAACTGGAGTAAATTTTCTGACTCAGGCATGGACAACATCCAAGTATGCCACGGTTGCATGGGGCAGGGCAGGGCAGGGCAGGGCAGGGCAGGGGAGTGGAAGTAACCCACATGTGTATTCCATAGGCACATGTGAGTCCCCTTTCTTGCCTGTAGATTCACTGTGCTGGAACGCTCGCCGACCCTGAAGTGCGAATGTTAATGACTTGACCGTTTCGTGGATGGGGGCAGCGTAGAGTGACATAGATCAGGCTCCGCCCTCGGGGGCTGGCTCGCACGGTCTGTACTAATTCTCAGCTTCGCCTCCCCATTTCCCAGTTTGGAATTTCACGTCAACACTCCAACTGCTGCAGGCGCTGGCAAATGCGGGCCTGGGCTGACGGAATTTCCTCCCAGCCTCACCCACCCAGTACAGTACTGAGTCTCTTGCATTTGCTTCAGTCTGATTGCTCCATTTGGCGCGTTATCTTTTTATTCTAGGCTGCATCTAATGGTGAGTTGGCCTCTGGCTCGTGATCTGACAAGCGTCCTTCAGCAATGTCCCAAGAAGTGAGTTGCAGTCTCAAGCAGAATGTTGGTTTCAGCAGACGTAGCACTTACAGGCATGACCCAGCCACTCTTGCCCACTCTCGACTGCACGAAGTGCGGCCAGAAAAACAATGCTTAGACGGGGCCACCGTGTTTACTTAAGGCTGTGCGACCGCAAGGGGGTGCTGTTAGGCTGAATAATGGCCAGACATGGGGTCATCTCCCAGAATAGTGCACAAAGACTTGTATTCCGTCAAAACTGTCCTGTCACGTGGTTCTCACTTAGAATGCGTAGCACACTGACCCTGTTGCGCTGTGGATGCAGGTGGGAGGCTTCCACCCCGTCAACGTCATCAGCAAGTCCCATGTCCTGTTCCTCGCGAGCTTTGACAACAACGACGCAATCCTGTCTCAATTCCATGTCCTCACGATGCTGTCAGAATCCTTCATTCGCACCCTGACAATTGTGCTTCCGTTCTTTCCCATGGGCACTATGGAGCGGGTGACACGAGAAGGTCGTCCTGCTACCGTTGTCAAACTGTCTGATCAGGCCTTTAGTGGTGCTTCTAACCTTGGGGGGGGGGGGGGTTCTGAGGTTGGATGGATAGCTCAACCCCGTCAAGCTGGTTAGTTTGCAGTATGTTGTCACTGCGGGTGTGGATGCATGAGGCCTCAAAAGCCATGTCGGTCTGTTATCTTGCCGTCGCAACACTGCCCAGGATGCCTGCGTCCTCCCAGTAAAGACACTCGTATCGTGAAGGCAGGGGTAGCTGTACCCACTCAAACCCAAACAAGCTCTCAAACCCAAACACCTGCCAAAGCTGGTGTGGAACTCCATCCAGTTGCCCCATTATATGACATGCAACCAGGCTGGTGCTTAGTAATCCCAGGGGATGGGGTGTTTGGAGCCCTCTGTGGCTGGGCATGACCCACCTAGCAACCCACTCACCCACCCAAAGCAGGCCCCCGTGACGCGTCAGGCTGGGAAGGGATCAGGACTGTGTGGCTACGAAAAATAAAAGGGGGGGGAGGATAGCAAGAAGAAGCAACAGAGCAAACCAAACGCACACAAAAACAGAATGGATGTATTGTGGAAGCTGTGGAAGTCCCAGTCCAGCTCGCTTGCCCCAAGTGGGAAACACTCAGCTGCAACTGTATGACCACCAAGTTGTTGAACCAAAATGCATTTACAAGGCAAAGTTCTTCCATGGCGCCATCATTTTGTCATCACTTGCCACTTCTCGGACCGTCCACGTGCAGTGCATACAGGTGTGCACATGCACCATGCGCTGCGCTTGCGCACACGGCGAGCCCACTGCACCTGGCCTTCCTGTCGGCTGGCTGGCGCAATTCGTGTGATCTTTCATGATATGCCGCAGTGCACGACTGGCATCAGCAGCTGGATTTGCCCGCTCTTGCTTGGGCAGGGCAGAGTGCGTCCAGTGGCGCAGTCTGTGCCTTCCGGTCGGAGCGCCCCATGTTGTGTTCCGTCCTCTGCGCCCAGGTTCTTTGATGTTGCCAGTGCGATGTTGCACCGCATATGTCATGTATCGTGACAGCGAGCACAGCGCATGAGTGTTTTGGTCTCACAAACAATCTACTGCTGACCACATCGTTTCCGCCCAGTTCCCTTGCACCACATCGAAGCCCTACCCCACGTTGCTGGCCACAACTCACTCCGTCACAGCCTGGCCCTGTGCCCCTGCCACAGGCCATGTAGCCACCGCTAATACCATCAGCCGCATGCTCAGCCAGCTGCCCCAGATTGGATGGCCTATCCGGATCATGATCTATGACTTGCACACGTTGCAGAATCGCTTCTATTTTCATTCAAGCACCATTGCCTCACTGCACACCAGCATCCCCCTGTTGCACCGGTGTGGCCTGCTTTTGGGACAGGGATGCTTCCATGAGTGCCCTGAACGGAGTGCATGTGGTGCAACTCGTTGTAAGCGGGGCCGTTGTAAGACGACTCGCACCTTTGTCAGAGACGCAATATCAAGGCTTCGTCACCCAGCGTTACCGATAAAATCAGTTGCCAACATTGCAGAGGTTAACATCGGGCGTGCAAGGGTGTGCAACAATGCTTGCTGCGATTCAGATGGTGTCTGAGACTTGATGTTCCTGATAAAACTTATATCTTGTTGAATGTGCACCTCATTCTTCATGGCCCGGGACCCTGCCCCAGGGGCAGGGGGAAGGGGGAGTGGAGCTTTCTACCTGCTTTCTCCAAACACTGGCCTTCTTCTCAGGACACCCCCACACCCTCGCAAAACTGTGGTGGTGGGTTGCTGATGCATGCTCCGGGTGGCAGTTCCACTGCCCCATGGTTGGCCAGGTCGTAGATGTGGCTGCCGGTTGCTCCCTCCCCCCCGGTCTCCATTCCTGACAACGACGAATTTGACAGGATGAAGATAACGACGGAGGACCACAAATTAGGACGACATTTCCTAAAGCCCTTAGAAGTGCTCAAATGTTGTGTTTGTGTGTGTGTGTGTGTGTGTGTGTGTGTGTGTGTGTGTGTGTGTGTGTGTGTGTGTGTGTGTGTGTGTGTGTGTGTGTGTGTGTGTGTTGCGCAAAGCCCCGCCGTTCCACATGCAGCCCCCCCCCCCCGGCGCACTCTCGCGCCCCCTCCCTGTTTTGTCTGGGTGCCTCTTGGCGCTGTTGATGACGAAGAGACACAGGCCTCAGTACCGATGTAAGTGATATGAGGAAACGCTGGAGGCTGACAGGCTGCAGGACCCTGAATGCCCCTGTCAGTAGGGGGTATCTACAGGCGCCCGGCTGGATCCTTTGGGGGCGGAAGGGGGGGGGGGGGGCGCTGATGGTGCCGTTCTGGAACAATGGACCCTTGCTTGCCAATTGGACTGTTGTCTGTGCCGACTGCACAGGGTGTAGTGACTCTAGGTGAGGACCTGTGTTGTTCTTGTGGCGTGACAGTACCAATGCACCGATGCAATCGCTTTCCAATTGGGGCGCAGGGTCACCACAACCCGTTTTCAAGGGCGGGTCTGTGCCATAGTTTGGGCATTTGGATTCCTGCACCATTCTGTGACAGCATCGCATGACAACTGTTGTGCAGGTGGCAGATGCCGGGCGGCACTGTCATCCAGAGGGGGGGGGATGTTCAAGTGGGGGCCCAGACCTCCCACCCCCATTGCCATCCAGACTGCGCGTGCTCTCTCCTGTGAGAGTTTTCTGTGTGTGAACGGTTGTCGGCTTCAGAAGTGATAGTCGCCAGGGCAGCGGAGGGCCAAGGTTAGGCATGTATCAGTGAGTTCTCCTCGCTACGGCCACCACATGACGCATAAGTTTGACGACCTTTATTGCTTTGGGAAACCTTGTGGTGGCAAACATCGTTGACCAACACCATTTAAGGCCACGTTGGTACCAAGGAGTGGTGCACTACGCACATGCTCGGGTAGGCTTAGCTGGGTTCGCATGCGGGTCAAAAAGTGAGGTATCGTGATGGGGGCTGCTGGGGGTTGAGGTTTGGGTGCTGGTGCTCGTGCTACTGCTGCTGCTGCTGCTGCTGTTGCAGCTGGCCGGGCCACGTTCCCCCTTGCACTACCAGGAACGACAGCACTTCGCTTTCCGTGTTGCACATGTTCGCTGCCATCATGGCTACCTCCTCAGCGACATGCATGTACACGAGAGAGCATCGCCATTAGTGAAACAAGGTGAGACTGGAAAGTAAACACAATTAGAAAATCGCTGTTTGGGATAATTTTGGCCATTTTTGACCCCCAAAAGGGTGGTTTCAAGCCAGTCTGTGGGTGCAAAAGCCGTTGGACGGTGCTCGAAAGTGTGTTTCCATCATTTACGTTGGTTGCAATGCAAATAGGCCCCTCCACGAACATCCTGGACAACCAGACTTATTGAAGAGTACCTTTTTCCGACAATTTTTAACAGGTTTTGAAATGGGGACGGCCACTTGCAACAACTACTGCACCTCAATAGTCATGCCCTTGCGAAGGCATGGTACGGTGCACAAGAACATTGAGCATTCAAATGACACACCATCCAAATCCCCAAACCAACGCCCCTTGGGAGCAGCATTTTGTTCGCCTACACAGTGGCGCCTGCCACAACATTATGGGAGTGCTTTGGGAGGAAAATTGATGCGTCTGCCAGCATTTCCTGTTTCTTCTTTAGACCAATGGTGAATGGTCAGCAGCCTTTTACCCCTTCAGTGTGCAGTCAAAATGCTGAGAATGTATTGGGGAATTCAAATATGCGGGGGAAAAAACAAGAACCCCCCCCCCCCTCACGCTGCGGGTGTTCGGATATAGAACTACACTGCAGAGCCCCCACACTGTGACCCAATGCCCGGCTGGAACGACTGCCATCCAAGCCCAAACGCCTTGCAGGAATGTGCTCAGCAAACCTGAGTACAATTTCACGGCCATAGCGTTTCCAGATGAAGGGGCCTGCAAGAGGTTTGGATGCAATTTTGACGGCTATGAATTGGTGACATGCGCGAAGAAGCGCATCGGAGACAGTCGACAGGTCCCCAGCCGATTCCAGTCCTGAATGCCCGTCCCTCGTCATGTTGTCTTGCTCCAGCAGATCCTGAGTGTAGAGAGTGGGGCATATTTGGCCTTGCCAGGCGAAATGAGACGGGTGTGAGGGTGTCGCATTTGCCAACTACTGGGCGCCATTTCGGCAGCGCGGACAAGACAAGGGGCAAATGTGCAGGGTTCGCAGGGAAGACAAAGTGACCCGTCGGGCTGTGCCGAAGAAGAACGGAGGGACACCCTGACCGGAAAAGTGGACTCAGTGCTTTGCCCGGGGGGGGGGGGGGGGGGGCTATGGGTGTTGGATGTTTCCATCGGGACCCAACTTCTCTTTCTTTGGACATTGTACACCCATATTCAAACGACGTATTGGGAAGAAATGGTCACACGTCAGAAAGGCACTTGGTGGTCGGATGTGTTTTGTTTGCTCGTTTGGCCTGCCACCTCAGGGAGTCACGACACACGGAGCTGGCCTCGCTGCTTGTTACTGTGGGCTGGCATTGTGTGTGTATGTGTGTGCGTGCGCGCACGTGCATGTGTGTACGTGCACCCACATTGCATTTGAAAGGCTCTTATGGTTTTGAAGGGTGTTCAATAAGGGGGTGTCGTGAAGGCTCGCCGCTTGAGCCCCAACACCTGCCAAAGCTGGTGTGGAGCTCCATCCAATTGCCCCATGCGCTGCATGTTTCCTGCACCCAAAATGCCGGCATGCCATGAGACCCAGGGAGCGTTCGGAGTTTCCAAAAAAGAGCACAGGGGCCTGTGCCCCTTTGAACCACCCGTTTTAGGCTTCAGACGCGGGCCCACACAGGGTACAGCCCCAGACGGAGGGGTTCCGCTGGGCACGACAGCCCCCCAACCCCCCCACCCCATCCCCCATTCGCTCGGGCCCTCTTCCTCAGGTCGTGATTCATGATGGGGATGTGAAGGATAAGCATGTGCTGATTGTGGACGACATTGTGAAGACTGGAGGTGCTCTGCCGCTTTTCGGGCATCCGATTGTTACCTGTCCTGCTGTGGCTGCCCCCCACGCCTGGCGCCGAGGATGCTGTGAAACAATTGGCTTGCAGTTTTGCATTGCAGACTGGGCCCCGGCGCGAGTCCCCTCCAAGGTCCAATGCCTGCGGTTCATGTCACACAACAACCTCCGCATCTCTCATCGGACTGTGGCAATACCGCGCCACAGCAGCGGGTCCCAGTGCCGGGCTTCCAGCCACTAAGCCACCACCGTGGCCTCCCTGCAAGGGGACGGAACCTGGCAGCAGTGTTCCCGTACCCACATCACGCGACAGGCAATTCCCGGGCGCTGGGCGTTGACCACACGCTTTTTGCACATCCGGCGTCTGCCACCCCCCCAGCCCCCCCCCCCCCAACAAAGTTTGGGACACCTTTTTTATTTGGAGAAAAACGAAAAATTCCGGCGTTGGTTTTTCGAATTTTGAAGGAAAAAGGGGGGCCGTATGTATCAATGGTGTCCAACAATCCGGCGTTGGAGTTCCAATTGGGGCTCAAGAACACACTTTTTGGACACGTGCAATACGAACCTGGGATTTGATGCCAGATACTTCCTTTTTCAAAAGTGGACCACTTTTGTGCCCTCAAGAGATCAGGTTGCGAGGTCAGGGTCGCGAACTGGTATCTGGGGTCACAAGGTCGGATGCAAGACTGCCAGGCCCGATCCGTGGGCCGCAAGGTCGGATGCGGGGTGGCGAGGCGGGATCCAGGTGCGATCAAGAGCAGACGGAGGGTTGTGGGAGATAAGGAGAGAATGGGGGACCATGAGGAGAGCATGGGGGCCATGATGAGGGAACGGCCACAGCAAGGGTGAGAAAAGGCCAAGGGCAGGGCCAAGGATGTGAGCAAGTGCGTTGACAGGGGCATGGGCATGGCACTCTCAAATGTGCAAGGGAATGAGGATCGTTATGGGCGATGGCTGGACGCGGGCATGGGCATGGGCATGGGTATGGGTGATGGCCCAGGGCAAGGGACAGGCTATCATGAAGCTGCACAGGGCTACAGGAGTGCTACACCCGGTTCCTGTGGTTTAAGGCACCCAAATTGTCAATTTCAAACTCTGCCACCTCAGGTACTCTTGCAGAATGTGCTGCCACACTGTTGAAGGCCGGTGCATCGGAAGTCTCCGCTTTCTGTGTTCACGCTGCGTTTCCGCCGGAGGCCGTCGCCCGATTCTGCAGAGGGGGCGATCGGGCCGTCTTTAAGCACTTTTTTGTGACAAATTCCAATCGGCCAGTTTCCAGCCTCTTGCCCAAGGACGACTGCTTCCAGGTCCTGGACCTTGTGCCGCAGATCATCGACGACCTGGACTGGGAGGGGGCACCGCCTGCCAGCGGGTAGTGGCACGCTGCCCTATTGCCTGCCTGTCCCTCGCCTTTTCCCTGTCGGGGCAGAGCAGGTCAAGCTTGCAAGTGCAACAGTACCGAGCCATACACATGCGACACAGTGCCATCTGCTTGCCAACCTACACAGGCTGCTGTCTCCGTTTGGACGGGCTGCCGTTCTTATGTGGACCTGGATCGTATGATTCCCCCATGAGTTCCAGTTGTATTTGTTTCTTTGCATGGCACAGTCTACTGTGAGAGAAGTTTGGCAGGCATTTATTGACATGCATTGGGGTCGTTCACGGCACAATTAATGACCCTTGCACCCATGTGAATGCCAGTGAGCAGAGGGTTGGATGCAAAAGACATGCGGTATGCTGGGGTTCAGGTTATTACGAAGGCTCTGTATGCCTGACATATAACAGGTGCCGGCAGTGCACCAAACGCGAGCCCTGCTTCCCCCTTGTATCCGACAAGTATCCGATTCACATCCCACCAGCATCAATAGGGGGTATCTTCCGCCAAGCACATTCAAACTTTGCTGGGAGGCCAAGGAGCGGGCATAGGCCGATTATTGCCACCTCTCTGCCTACCGATATGTGTGGCTTACTCCTGATGGCATCCGCTGGATAGGCCTGTCCCTGTGTCCAGGTAGGGGGTGGGGGGGGGGGGGCAGGAAAGCCAAGAAAAGTAGCCTGACCCATCCCAATTTCGTGGAGGATAAACGCCAGATTGTTGGTGGTGGATGCCAAGTGGTACAGTATGTGGGTGGATGCTTGGTGTGCACGAACTGTGTTCTGGCAGCCAGTTGTTGCCCGACACTCTGGCGTGTGCGTAGAGTGTCCTTACTAGAGCGTGTGGGAACACATATGAGGGTGCCACACCGACCGTGGCAGAAATTCATACGTCAACTCACCCTTGTGGTGCATAGATGCTCAGGCATCTTGGGGTGCAGACCATGCGTCAATTTACCCTTTTGGTGCATAGATGGGTTGCTTGGGGTAGGAGCTCACGCATGTTCTGGTGGAAACAACCCGTCAACTCACCCTTTTGGTGGATTGATGGATGTTTTGGGATGGGAACTCATGCATCTTGGGCTGTAGACTATTTGTCAACTCACCCTTTCTTAGATGGGTGTTTTGGGGTAGAACCTCATGGAGTGAAGTGTCACGCAAGTGTAAAAAACAATATAATCAATGGAGTGAAGTGTCACGCAAGTGTAAAAAACAATATAATCAATGTTACAAGAAGTATGTATTTTTTGTGTGTCATGCGAGTCACTCACATGAGACCCCAAAAAATAGACACAAAATATTTATACTTTTTTTAGTGTTAGCGAGTATCTATTTTTTTGAGTGTCAGTGCGAGTGTACCCCAAAAAGTCAAATTGCTATTTTCGCTTCCAACCCCCCCTTTTGGGCATTCCCGGGTTTAGCCATTGTGGCCCATGGGGAGGCCTTTTGGAAACCCCCATTTTTGTTACGGACCCTCCTTAAGAACTGCCCATGAGGGCAATTTCCCATCAGCCCAACGCTAGCCATTTTCGTCCCCGTGTTGGAGACTCCCGAGAAGACATCGGTTTGTTGCCACCCATGTATGGGCCCCCAAGAAGGCAGGGGTTCGGTAGCCACTTCTGATTTTGTCCCATTGTGTGGAGACCCCAAAGAAGGCAAGGGTTATGTAACCAATTTGCCCAGATTTGGGCTATTTTTGATTGATTGGTTTTTGCCTCCACGTCTAGGTGTGGCCCCTCATGTTGCGTTGATGGAAACCCATGCTTTGGTGTGGCCCTTGGAGTTGGGGTTATGGACACCCACACTTTGGCCTGGACCCTATATTTGGGTTTTTGGACTCTCATGCTTCTGTGTGGCCCCTGGCGTTGGGGTTATGGACTCCCACACTTTGTTTTGGGATTAGTTGTTGAGCCCTCCACGCATCTGTATTTGTGGGAGGCAAAGGGAAATGAGATGTACATGCACTCTCTTATTGAGGAACTTAGCGACAAAGGCATCCCACTAACCGCCAAGCTTGTGGGTTTTCAACGCTTCGATGATTGGACTGCTAGTCATAAGTCTTTACGTATGCCGCACATGTTGTTGCAAACGTACGCTGCTGCCGATTTGGCCAAGTTCACTAGGTTAGGGTTAGGTCTTTGTGATGCACGTTCAAGACTTTATGGACAGCGCTCCCTAGGTGCCATGCCCGTTTTTTTTGGGTTTTCAATTGTCACTCCCTCCTCCCCACTGGTACAACAACTAACCTCTTGTGTGCTCCATTTTTGGGTGTAATGTATCCAATATTCGTTCGTTCCCCCGCATTCCCTTCCTCTCCTATCCCCTCTACTCCTTGCTGAGATTGTAATTTTCCCGCTCAACACTCCCACCGACACAAAAAAAAAGAACTCTCGTGGCACCTGTCACTAAGTAGGTGAAATTGGTAAACACTCACTTGACCCTTCACCCAGTGTGAGACACCTTGGGGTACAAACTGTCCGTCAACTCACCCTTTTGGTGCATCAATGTGTGTATTTAGGTGGAAACTCATGCCCATTGGGGTGCACACTATCTGTCCACTCACCCTTTGGGTGCATAGATGGGTGTTTCTAGGAGAAACTCATGCACCTTGGGGTGTAGACCATGCGTCAATGTACCCTTTTGGTTGATCGATTGGTGGCTTCGGGTCGAAGCAACGTGCATTTGGGTGCAAACCGTCCATCAATTCCCCTTTTCGTGGAGCGATGGGTGTTTTGAGGTGGAAACTCATGTACCTTGGGTTGTAGACTGCTTGTCAACTCGCCCTTTTCTTAGATTGGTGTTTTGGGGTACAAATTTATGCATCTTGGGGTGCACAACATATGTCAACCCGCCATTTTGGTGCATAGATGGGTGTTTTGGGGCAGAACCTCATGCACTTTGGGGTGTAAACTGTCCGTCAACTCACCCTTTTGGTGCATACATTGATGCTTTGGGTTTGAAACTCACGCAAGTTGGGGTATAAGCTGTCTGTCAACTCACCCTTTTGCACCATAGATGGGTGTTTTGGGGTAATACCCATGCATATTGGGGAGCAAATCATCTATCAACGCACCCTTTTTGTGCATAAATAGGTATTTTGGGGTAGAAACTCACGCACTTTGGGGTGCACACCATCTATTCACTCACCCTTTTGGTTAAAACATGGGTTTTTGCGGTGGAAAGCCATGTGCCTTCAAGTGGACGCCATCCGTTGACTAACACTTGTCTTGTTTTGAGACACAAAGGTATACATCTTGGCGTGCAAAACATCCGTCAAGTCACCCTTTTGGTGCATAGGGGTGGTTTGGGGTTGAAACTTGCGCACGTTGGCGCGTAGGTTATTGGTCAATTCACCCTTTTGGTGAATACATGGATGTTTTGGAGTACAACCTCACGCACCTTTGGGTGCAAACTACCGGTCATCTCACCCTTTTGATGCATATATTTGTGTTTCTGGGGTATCAAATCATGCGTCTTGCGTTGCAGAATGTCTGCCAACTCACCTTTCGCCTGCATAGATGGGTGATTTTGGTTAGAAACTAACGCACGTTGAGGTGTATGCTATCTGTCAACTCATCCTTTGGGTGCATGGATGGGTGTATTGGAGTAGAAGTGAATGCCCTTTGGGGTGTTAACCATCCATCAAATTAACCTCTGGGTGCATAGATACTTGCTTTGAGGTAGAAACTCATGCACGTTGGGGCGCACCCTATCTGTCAACTCACCCTTTTCGGTGGACAGATGGGTGTGTTTGGGTACAAACATATACTCGTTGGAGTGCAAGCCATCCAACATTTCACCCCTCTCATCCACAAACGGGTGTTTAGGGTAGAAACTCATGCACCTTGGGGTGCAAAGCATGCGTCAATTTGCCCTTTTGGCGGATAGATGGGTCGCTTCGGGTAGAAGCTTACGCGCATTTGGGTGCAAACCATTGTGCAAACTGTCTATCAAATCCCCTTTCGGTGGATTGATGGGTGTTTTTGGGTTGAAACTCGTGCACCCTAGGCTGTGGGCTGTCCGGCAAGTCACCCTTTTCTTAGAAGGGTTTTTTGGCGTAGAACCTTTTCAACATTGGATGTAGACTATCCATCAACTCACCGTTTCGGTGCATGGATTGGTGGTTTTGGTGTACTCACACACCTTGGGGTGCACACCATCCGTTCACTCTTTTTTTTTAGGATACATTGGTGTGTTGGGGTACAAGCTTATGCATCTTGGGTTGCACACCATCTGTCAACTCACCCTTTTGGTGCATAGATTGGTGGTTTGGGGCAGAACCTCATGCTCCTTGGAGTGCAAACTTTCCGCCAACTCAACCTTTTGGTGCCGAGATACGTGGTTTGGGGTAGATGCCCGTGTATATTGGTAGGCAAACCATCCGTGAACTCCCAGTTTTTGTGCAGTGCTTGGTATTTTGGGGTCGATACTCTCACACTTTTGGGTGCACACCATCCATTCACTCACCGTTTTGGTGCATAGAGGGGTTTTGCGATGCACACTCACGTACCTTCGGGCGTAGACTATGCATCATTTAACCCTCTTCTTGGATAGATGGGTATTTTGAGGTATGACCGTTTGCATCTTGGGGTGCAAAACATTCATCAACTAACCCTTTTGCGAGATAGATTGGTGTTTTGGGGTACAAACTTGTGCACCTTGCGGTGCAAAACACCTATCATCTAACCTTTTTGGTACATGGATGGTTGTTTTGGGGTAGCTACTCATCTTTCCCTGGGTGTAGACTATCCGTGGATTGATCCTTTTGGTGCATAGAAGGGTGTTTTGTGGTAGAAGCTCTTGCACCTTAGGGCGTAGACTATTCGTTAGCCCGTCCTTTTGGTGAAAAGATGGGTTTTTTTTGGTTCCAACTCACCGTCATCTCACCCTTTAGATGCATAGATGGGTGTTTCGAGTAGAAACTTATGCACATTGGGGTGCGGACTATCCGCCAAGTGCACCTTTAGACACAAAATTTGATTGTGGGGAAGAAAGTTATTGACTTATGGGTGCAATACATTCGTTAGCTCACCTTTTTGGTGCATGGAATGGTGTTTTCGGGGGGGAAACCCATGCACCTTGGGTTGCAGACTATCCCACAACTCACCCTTTTTGGTGCATAGACCGGTGTTTTGTGGTAGAGGCTCACACACCTTGGGGTGCACACCATCCGTTCACTGTGCTTTTGGTGGGTACATGGGTGTTTTGGGGTGCATACTTATGTGTCTTGGGCTGCACACCATCTGTCAACTAACCCTTTTGGTGCATGGATGGGTGGTTCCCGCCAAATGCCCATGTATATTGGCAAGCAACCCTTACACCTTTTGTGCATTCGTGTTTTGGGCTCCAAACGCACCCACTTTGGCGTGCACACGATCCATTCACTCACCCTTTTGGTGCATAGATGGGTTTGTGCACCGCAAACTCACGTACCTTCGGGTGTGGACCATGCATCGTTTAACCCTTTTCTTGGATAGATTGGTGTTTTGCGGTATAAGCATGTGCATCCTGGGGTGCAAAACATCCATCAACTCACTCTTTTGGTAAATACATGGGTGGTTTTGGGATAGAAACTCCCGTGTGCTAGGATGTAGTTATTCGTCAACTCACCGTTTTGGTGCATAGATGGGTGTTTTCCCACAACTGTGTTTGGGGTGGCAACTCACGCCCTTTGGGGTGCAAAACATGCGTCAATTTACCCCTTTTCGTTGATAGATGGCTGCCTCCGGTGGCTCACCTTTGGGTTGATAGATGGCCAGCTTCGGGTAGAGGCGCAAGCGCATTTGGGTGCAAACTGTCCATCAATTCCTCTTTTGGTGGATCGTTGGGTGTTTTGGGGTTAGAAACCCATGCAAGTTACGCAATTGGTCATTGGACTACTCACCCTTGTGGTGCATGATTGGTGATTTAGGGTAGAAATTTATGCACGTTGGGCTGCGGAGTGTCCAGCAACTCACCGTTTTGTTGATTACATGGATGTTTTGGGGTACAAACTCACGAACCTTGGGGTGCAGTCTATGTGTCATCTCTGCCTTTTGATGCATAGATGGGTATTTTACCAAAGAATCTCTTGCATCTGGGGTGCATGTTATCTGGCGCTCAAATGTTTTCGGCATAGATGTGCACTTTGGATTAAACACTCACGCACATTGGGGTGTAGGCCATCTGTCAACTCACCGTTTTGGTGCATAGATGGGTGGTTTCCCACAACTATGTCCGGGGTAGAAACTCCCCCCTTTGGGGTGCAAAACATGCGTCAATTTACCTCTTTTCGTGGAAAAAGGATGGCTCTAGTGGCTCACATTTGGGTTGATAGATGGCTGGCTTCGGGTAGAAGCGCATGCGCATTTGGGTGCAAACCGTCCATCCATTCCTCTTTTGGTGGATCTTTTTGTGTTTTGGGGCCAGAAACACATGCACCCTACGCAGTAGGTCATTGGTCCACTCACCCTTGTGGTGCATGATGGGTGTTTTACGGTGGAAATTTATGCACCTTGGGCTGCGGAGTGTCCATCTACTCACCGTTTTGGTGAATAGATGGATGTTTATGGGAACAAAGTCACGAACCTTGGGGTACAGTCTATGTGTCATCTCTGCCTTTTGATGCATACATGGGTATTTTGCAAAAGAAACCCCTGCATCTTGGGGTGCATGTTATCTGACGCTCAAATCTTTTCGGCATAGATGTGCTCTTTGGATTAAACACTCACGCACATTGGGGTGTAGGCCATCCGTCAACTCACCGTTTTGGTGCGTAGATGGGTGGTTTCCCACAACTATATTTGGGGCAGAAGCTTATGCCCTTTGGGGTGCAAAACATGCGTCAATTTACCCCTTTTTGTGGATAGATGGCTGGCTCCAGTAGCTCACCTTTGGGTTGATAGATGGCTAGCGTAGGGTAGAGGCGCACGCGCATTTGGGTGCCAACTGTCCATCCATTCCTCTTTTGGTGGACCGTTGCGTGTTTTGGGGTTAGAAACTCATGCAAGTCACGCTGTAGGCAGTTGGTCTGTTCACCCCTGTGGTGCATGATGGGTGGTTTAGGGTAAAAATTTGTGCTCTTTGGGGTGCGGAGTGTCCATCTACTCGCCGTTTTGTTGAATAGACGGATGTTTTGGGGTACAAACTTACGAGCCTTGGGGTGCCGTCTATTGGTCATCTCTCCCTGTTGATGCATAGATGGGTATTTTGCAAAGGAACTCCTGCATCTTGGGGTGCATCTTATCGCCCGCTGAAATGTTTTCGGCATAGATGTTCTCTTTGGATAAAATACTCACGCACATTGGGGTGTGGGTTATCCGTCAACTCACCGTTTTGGTGCATAGATGGGTGTTTTCCGACAACTATGATTGGGCTAGAAACTTACGCCCTTTGGGGTGCGAAACATGCGTCCATTTACCCCTTTTGGTGGATAGATGGCTGGTTCCGGTGGCTCACCTTTGGGTTGATAGATGGTAGGTATCGGGCAGAAGCGCACACGCATTTGGGTGTAAACCGTCCATCCATTCCTCTAGTGGTGGATTGTTTCGTTTTTAGGGGTTAGGAACTTATGCAAGTTGCGCAGTAGGAACTTGGTCTACCCACCCATGTGGTGCATGATGGGTGTTTTAGGGTAGAAATTTATGCACCTTGGGCTGCGGAGTGTGCATCTACTCACCGTTTTGGTGAATAGATGGATTTTTTGGGGTACAAACTCACGAGCCTTGGGGTGCGGTGTATTGGTCATCTCTCCCTGTTGATGCATAGATGGGTATTTTGCAAAACAAACTCCTGCATCTCGGGGTGCATCTTATGTGACGCTCAAATGTTTTGGGCATAGATGTTCTCTTTTGATAAAAAAACTCACGCACATTGGGCGGTAGGTTGTCCGTCAACGCACCGTTTTGGTGCATAGATGCGTGTTTTCCCACAACTATATTTGGGGTAGAAAGTCACGCCCTTGGGGGTGCAAAACATGCGTCCATTTACCTCTTTTGATGGATAGATGGCTGACTCCAGTGGCTCACCTTTGGGTTGATAGATGGCCGGCTTAGGGTAGAGGCGCACGCCTTGCTTTCTGCTTGTTGCTGTGCTGCTGCGTTGCTATGCCTTGCCCCTTTACCCCCGGCGGTCCAATGGGCCAGCGCCCGTCGCCGTTGCTAATGCTAAAGCTCTGCAGTTGCCACTGCCCCCAAAGCCTGGCTCTGTGGTATCCCCGGTCTTCTGGGTCCTCCGTCATGCTGTGGGCCACCTCAGGTAGCCCTGGGACCCACGGGATCGAGCAAGGCAGGAACCACCTATCTGCGCGAGATGCCCGGTAACTCCAGTAGACGGCATGATAAGTGGTTATGACTATGACTATGACTATGAATGTATGTATGTATGTATGCATGTATGTATGTATGTAATCCTTAGCCGGTTCCACATCTTCGATGCCTCACGGGTTACAGATAGGAAGGATAATCAATTACCAACATCAGAGTAGACAGCGACATTCACCAACAAAAGGGTACACATATAGATCCAATAAAGTGGACTCCAGCTCCTCTCTCCGAGTTGGAAGTTTTTCTCCTATTCCTGTCCCTCTCCTTTTCAGGTTACGACAGAATACGATGTCAGAAGGAGACTAGGCGTCAGACGGAAGCCTCCCCGCTGGGGGGGCTGAGAGGGGAGTCTAACGATCAGGAGATCATGAATCAGGGGTGCAATCCGGGGAATATCAGGTGATCATTCAGGTATACAAACAGGGGAACTGTCAGAAGTACTTACCTGGGGAGCCAAAAATCATCAATCCGGGGTACAATGAGGAATTATCGTGGGATCCTTCTGAAGTACAGACTGGGAATCAATCTGGGATACTTACCTGGGGTTCTCTGGAGCATCTACTGGGTACCAATCTGGGGTCAATCCAGAGGATCAATCAAGGGTAGTACTGGGGTTCACAGAGGGAGACCTACACGGGAGAGAGGAATTCCCCTCCTGGATGTCGTGGTCCGGGTTGGGGACAGTACTATCTCAGGGGTCGCGGGAGGTGCAGATGTCACCGGGGTGACCCTTGCCCCGCCGGCCGACTACGAACCGCACACACAACAGAGTACTCGCCTCCCCCGCTGGGGGCGACAATACTGATATGTCGAGTTTTTTTTTCTTTTCTCAGCATGTCTGTTGCAATATGTCAGACTCGGAGAATGTAAATCAGCTATGTTTCCCCCTCTCCCTCTCCCACCCATAGGATCTCGGGGCTCTCACCCTCTCCTGCTCCCACTGCTACCCTAGATAAATGGGGCCTCTCCTTCCCGCTCGCTCCCTCTCACTCCACGAGGCCCAAGGGTCGAGTGTGCCAAATCTGCTGAGATCAGGGTCACCTTGTAATGGGGGGACTGGATAGACATGACAGCGTCGGCATGATAAGATCTCCTTAACCCCCTACACGCTCTTGACCTCTTCCCCACAATTTTTTTCTGCAATTTTTTATTCCCTGGGGGCCGCGGGCAGCGCCGCGTTCTCAAATTTTATTTTTACGTTTCATTTGGGACCGTTGTTTCTGAGTTAAAGTGTGCTGTCTATAGGCTGGGTGCCCGGGTAGCTAGGTTTCAGTTTCTGCCCTACAAGGGGGGGAGGAGAGGACACCCGGTCAACCAAGAGGTCTAAGAGAGCCGTGTGGGTGCTAAAAATAAAAAATTGTAAGTTCCTCTGTGCCCTCCCCGCCAGGGCCACCCCCGCCTTGTTTGCCCCTCAGCTTCAGCTTCCACACATTTGACTGTGACAGGAGGGAGTAGTTAACAAATTGAAATTTTTTTTGCATGATACAGAGTTTTATTCAAGCTCAGGGCGATTTTTCTCATGCGTTTCTGGTTCCACATGCGATGACGAAACAGACGGCAATAGCCAGAAACGTCTGTCCGCAGTCAAGGGCACGGGTTGTCACATCGTTCAGTTTTCATTTGTGCGACTGCCTGATGTGGTTCTTCCCCCCCTTCAGGAGCCTACGGGCCTTTACCGCTTGGTTTTTCTCTACTTTCATTGTCGGTCGTCAGTTGTCGGCGTGTGCAGTTAGGCTGTTGGGAGGGCAAGGTACGGAGGTACGGGACACCAATCAGGAAAGGAGGTAGGTAGGAGATGATGCCCATATGCGATTGATTTCAAGTCAGGTCAGTGGCAATGTGATATGTCATGACGTGCAGATGGTGAGTATCGGCGTCCCTGAACAGCAATCTCTGTCATCGCCCAGAGGGTGCTTCCACCCAGCATGGGCAGCAACTAAGGCGCGCAGATGCAGAGTATCGGCGTCTAAGGGACATGTGGGATGTTCGAGACAGTGCAAATCTGCCTGAGATCCATGGGCATGCAGGTAGTGAATATCGATGCCCGTGCCTGTGCCATGAGGATAAACACATTGGTTTACTCTCCGCCCCACACGTTCAGCCCCATGGCAGCAGATTCTCTGGAGTTTGGTCATATTCAAAAAGGGGGCACCCCTACCAAATTGCGCTGGCTGTCCACTCATGGGGACCCAGTAGAGGAACTAGTGGGCCTCTGGGTTCAGCCTGACAGCGTAAGGGCCAGGGTCATGACAATGTGTATTCTGGCCGGTTCCATTGACAACACAGTGTTGGATGAGGTCCTCAAACTGCGTCCCGACATCGTGTCCAATTCTTGGAATTCCCTGGTGGGTAAGTTGCCAGATGGTGCCGAGATGGACATCTGCCGTCAAGTTGTCAAATCCAAGAGAATACCAGAATGCTTTTCAGACATCCCCTCAAAACACTCCCTTTTGGATGCCATGCTGACAAAAATTGCAAAAGTCTCAAACAAACCCCTGCGTGCCGAATGGAGCACTGCCCGTCTCAATGCCAAGTCCGAACTTCGCAGTATCTGGTCAGCTTTTAACAAGGAAAATTTTAAAGAATCCGATGTCCTGCCCGAATTTCCACATCATTGTACAGACATGGCCCCGCAGGAGTTCGGAGTCTGCTGATGTCTTGCGTGCCATCTCCTTGGTCAACACCGTTGATGATCTTTCGATCAATGAAGAGGATAAACTACAGTCCTTGGTTGCTGAGATGTACAATGCGGATGTTCGTGTTGAACTTTTGCTGTTGGCCGCCTCGGGGATCACGAAAGACATTTTGCCGAGACTGAAGTCAGCCACACCGGTTGAGGGCAGGTTTTGCAAGGGTGTTATGGTAGCGTTGCTCAAATGGATGCGGCCTCTTCGGCAGGTAGAAGTGGAAGGGGCATCGTCTGCGGGCCAAGCTAGCTGCCGAAGCTAATAGGAAACGTAATGCTATTTCCAATCCTTCTTCGGGCACAGATGCGTCCAAGCGCTCTCCGTCAAAACCGAAAAAACACCAAGAAACCACGGACAGAGGGAGTAATCAGGTCGCTCTCGCTGGATGAATCTGTTGAAACTGCACACGGCAGTAACTCCTCAAAGTGAGGTCGAGCAAATGCCCGACACTCAGATACTAGCGCACCGCCGGTACAACAGTGGCAAGCTGGGTGAGGGCTTGGTAAAGTTATTGTTCAAAAATCGCTGTCCACCACGGATCGTTTGAAACCAATACTGCTCACTCGGTTTGAGCATACCGATGCCCTTGACTCCTTTTTGGGCTATGAAGCTGCTTTCGGTCAGTTGTCTCTCGACTACAGAGTCTATCGGGATATGCTATCCCAGTTTGGTGAGGTAGTCATCTTTGTTCCGTCTAGTAGGCTGGATCCCATCCTAGGAGGCAAGTATTGTAATAGCTTGCGCATGAGGGCATCCAGAGACCCACCGGGCCGATCAGACCTCATTGAGGTGAAGGAGTTACAACTGGTTGAAGGACTGCGGAAAATTGGCTCTCATATTCCTCAGCGAGCGCCTGCCAAAGAAGCTCCAGTGAATACCCCTGTTACAGGTCTGTTTCTCTCGCCATCCAAAATGCAATCCCCGGTGTGGTGTCTGGTTCCGCCCTTCGCTCCCTCTCATGCCTTAATATCCATGTGGGGGTGGGGCCTTCAACAAGAGTTAGGAGGGGTCCTTAGATTCCATTGTCCCCCGTCTGGACTGTCTGATGAACTACAGGAGGTTGTGTCTGCACACGTCATTTGGGGTCTGTCCAGAGTGTATGATGCCACGGCTAACACATCCGTTATCAGAGATGATGATGATTCGCCAGAGCGATGGGTTTCGGCAAAGGAGTGTGTAGAACTAGCAGTGAACCACTGAGATCATAGGTTCTACGACGTGCCTGAATGGGCGACAGAGGAGTTTTCCAAACACAAAACACTTACCAAAGTCAACAAAGTGCGTAAGAAGCTAAAAACAGGAGACTATTCTAAATTGTCCACAATTGCTTTAGGTCTTGACGCATCGTGGGGTTGGTTGGCCAGTAACAGGGTACCCCATCCTACTGCTGAATGCGACAGTTCTGAGCACCATCGGGTTCTACTCACCGGAGATCGAAAAGTGTCGGTTTGCCGCATCATGAGTGCTCAATGCACATGTTTCACTAAGAAAGTGGAAACGGTTGTGCCCGGACATGTAGCTCTGCTCGGAGTGCCCTCATCATCAGCAGATGGGACATCCATAAGATCTGCAACCATGGCATGTGGTGATACCAAATTTCACATGTATACCAATGCCGTTGTTTTGGGCAAGATGGGCCTGTCGGCGGCTTCCATCCCCGTGGATTTGGTGCAGCCATAGTGTGTTCTCCCTCCATGGGTCGTGGTCCATTCCATAAAGTGGGGCAGGCAACACCAAGTGTTAGTCAAGTTAGGAAAGGTGGTGGCACAACACCGCAAAGAAATAGTGGATGATACCACAGTGTGGTGGCAAGATGTCTGCAGAGTGACAGAGTGGGATTCCTTGTCTCGGGGCTGGCAGACAGAAAGAGTTTTGTGTCGGTGCGTCCCGCATGCTTGTGTCATGATGTTACATGTCAGGCTCAATTGGACCCCCCTCAGTGGTCACTGCAGTACTACGAGGTTCAGGCGTGGAGCTCCATTCCGATTCCCGAATTTGCCACCCCTATTACATTACCGTGGAGCGGCTTGTCTGCCAATGTTCACGGGTTGAATAGGTCGGGTGAAATAAGAAGGACCAAGTGGGAGGAAGTGGTTGAAATGTGTGTCACTTCTGATGCTAGGGTCCTGTTCATTCAAGAAACATCGGGCTCAGTAAACAAACTGGACAAGCGGTATATCGAAGGCTTTTGGCATCGCTCCTCAGCTCATTGCGACCTTAGTAAAGGCTTAGAAGTCTGGGTGCAGTCGTCCTAGGCACAGTTCAAAAACATTCTTCTGGATACCGACAGCTGTTGTCTTGTGGTCGTTCACAAGCCTGGGGTTTGGGGGTTCTGGGTAGTGTCCACATGGCTCAAAGGTCTGACGACCTGCTATACAATAGACAGTTGGTGCACCTGTTTTACAGTCTACAACAACTGCCAGTGCTCATTGTGGGTGGCGACTGGAATAGGGACATCCGCACGCACAAATTGTCTGCCGCGCTAATTAAATTTCCTGGGCCCAGTGTCGTATTCATGCAAGGGAGGGTTCACCTTTCCAAGGATTTTTGCATTCTGAAAGGGGTCACGGGACAATCTTGAGGTATGTGGCTCAGAGAGGTTGGAAACCACCCTGTTTTTTGGATACAGGCGTGTTAGACAGCGAGGGCAGGAGCCACGGGGTCTCTGACGAGACCATTTGAACCTCACAATTGGGACCATGACAGCCGAGTAATTTTTTCCAATCTCATGGAAGCCATGAGTCTCGGCATCAGCGACGTATCTAGCTGGCTGCAAGCCTATAAAGAGTGCATCTCGGTCGTCAACAGTGCGGTGAGTTGTCCCAAGTCCGTAGAAATCCTCACAGAACTAAAATTGGTGGTTGCATCTCTCTAGGCAATTGCAGGTGGGCAGGGCTGGAAAGTACAACGCTCGCTAGAGTTCAGATTGTCCTCCAAATAATGGTCTATGGCGATGAGTGACTGGAAATCAGTGTCAGGACCTAGTCTAACAAGTCGTGAAGGTATCGAAATTACAAGCAGCAAACACCTTCATTGCGTTACACCAAGTGACAGACACTTCTTCTCAATCCCTCGTGACAGGTAGGTACATCCTGCAAGTACTGCCTAGGGAGTGTGTTTTGAAATACCCTGTGCACAACGTAACCATTCCTCCAGAGTGGGTTCGGTCGGTCATGGGTCACAGGTATGTGCTGAGCCCACCTCTGTGGCGGTTGAAGCACGCAGGTACCTAATTTTCTCGCAAGAGATGCAGATCTCGGTAGAGTCCCTGTTACGTCTCCGTCAGAAACTGACCAGTGCGACAGGAGGTGTAGATGGTTTCATACCTAATCTAGGAAAATGGATGGGGCTGTCGTCACTCTATCGATGGACTCAACTTCTCGTACCGCCTTTTGATGAGTGGCCTGCGGAGATTTTCTTCGCTCCGCACCCTACGTTGAAAAAATCCGCAGGTGACAATGTCAATGCAAATACTTGGCCTATAAAGCTGCTCTCCGCTTTGTTTCGCATACAGGCTAAATTGTATGCCCCTTTGATTCAAATAGCCACAGCACCGAGTGAGTCAGGTTGTAGACAGTGTGCCGGGTTTAAGGGGTCGTCGGCCCATGCGCTACAACGCATGCTGCACTCGGTGATCACACAATCCCTAGTGGTGCGGGGTAACGTTGCGACCATCTTCCTAGACTTCTCTGGTGCTTTTGATGAAATTAGCAGACGGGCCATTCTGCCGGTCGCAGTGATGTCTGTGTTCCTAAGTGGAATAGTCCACGAAGTGGTTTACCACTACATGTCCTTCAGGCAGTATGTGGTTTCTGCCCTGGGCCTTTCGGAATCATATCGCCAGGTGGAGGGTGTTCTGCAAGGGGGGGGGTTTAGATCCACTTTTCTACATACCTTCGATTAATTTGGTCCATCTTGCCATGCCTCAACTAGGGGTGGGGGTGCCGGTGTGTGTTCCCCCCTCGGCCAAAAAAATTGCATCTTTGGGCTATGTCGACGACACAGTGGGGTTTTCCAGCATAGACGACGGGCAGCGAGTTGCGGACCATCTTCGCATTATTATTGATTGTGTAGGACAACACAACAACAGCTCCAAAATGCATCCTCATACTTCAAGTCAAGGAAGGTTCGCTCTGGAGTGTCAGCAAATCGATTGTCTGGGACGATGAGGAAGTGTGGTCAACCACCAGGCACCAGCACATAAGATATTTTGGGGGGGTTCCCAACCATCACAAAAATCATTTTAAAGTGGTCCAGAACGGTCATCAGTAGGCTGCGAGGATGGCCGGTGTCTGCGGGTGTGGCACACACCGTGATAGAAGGGCTTGTGGTCAACAGGCTTGTGTTTCGCTGCTGTGTGAATGTGCCAACAGATGTTCAAATCAGCTCGGTGACAGCATCTACTTGCAGAGTGTACAGGCTGGCTTTTGGGTTGGCTCCCAACACTCCACGTGCGTGCGTAGTTTCAATCCTAGGAAGGGCTGCCCTAGACCATGTTCTATGGGCCACAGTCATCAATGAACTGTTTAAGTCGCTCAATGGGCCAAACACCCTGCTTGACCAAACTGTCTTGGCCCATAGGTCAAACCCCTGCCCACATCGCTTCGACAGCGATTCTCAGCGCACTCAGTCCCAGCTTCGTGTCATTCATTTTCGCAAACTCGTGTCAGGGCAAGGGACTAAGTGGTGTGTGAGCCCGCCTCTGGGGGGTGCCTTCGCTGCAATTTTGTATGTTTTTTCGAGATGCGAGCCTCAAAAACTAATGGCGGGAGCTGCGAAAGTAGTAGACACTCAGGGTCATGTATGGCTGGACGCCGGTGTATCCCTCTATGCCATTGGACTCAGCACCAAATTGGTAGAAGCGTTCAGAGATTTGATTTGCTTTGTGTTTGGTGTGTAGGTTGATGGGGAGGCTTGCTTTGGTACTTGGGAGGGGACTGGTCTGAACCCATACAAAGAGGATTTTTCAAATCAAATCAAATCAAATCAAATCATGTATGTATGTATGTATGTATGTATGTATGTATGTATGTATGTATGTATGTATGTATGTATGTATGTATGTATGTATGTATGTATGTATGTATGTATGTATGTATGTATGTATGTATGTATGTATGTATGTATGTATGTATGTATGTATGTATGTATGTATGTATGTATGTATGTATGTATGTATGTATGTATGTATCTATGTATGTATGTATGCACGGTTCTTTTGCACCTTTTTCCAGGTATGCCAGAATTCATCATCAGAGAAGTGCGGGAAGACATACGGAAGCCTCCCTGCTGGGGGGGCTGAGTGAGGAGACCAACGGTCTGGAGATCCACGTGGAACTCAATTGGGATTACAATCTTGGGGTATACCAAAGCCACAATCCGGGAATCAATCTTGGGTACCATCAGGGAAGTATCAGGGGATCTTGAGGATTTCAAACAAGCGATCAATCCAGGGTACTTACGGGGGATATTTCTAGTGATCCAAATGGGAATCAATTTGGGAATTGTACAGGGGATCAATCAGGGGTTATTCTGGGGTTCGCTCCAGGCGACATTCACGGGACAGAGGAATTCCCCTCTTGGATGTCCGGGTCCGGGTCCGGGTTCGGGACAGCTCTATCATAGGGGTCGCGGGAGGTTGAGATGTTTCTGGGGTGACCCCTGCCCCGCCGACCAACAAAGTGCCGATCCGACAGCGGAGAACTCTCCCCCACCGCTGGGGACGGCATCGCCGATATTAATGATGTTTTTTTTTCTTTCACAGCATCAGAGTGACACAATGTTTAACGTTGCAACAATTTCGCACCTATGTTACCTTCTCACACCCTCTCCCACCCTTAGGACCAGAGGTCTCTCATCCCCTCCTGCTCCCACTTGCTACCCTAGGAAAATGGGGCCTCTCCTTCCCGCTCGCTCCCTCTCACTCCACTAGGCTCAAGGGTCGAGTTTGCCAGTTCCACTGAGATCAGGGTGCCCCTGTAAAGCGGGGACTAGAAGGACAGGGCCGTGTTTGCGAGATGAAGTCCCCTTAACCCCCCACAGGCTCTCGCCCTCTTCTCCGAATTATTTTTCTCCAATTGTTTCATTTTCTATGGGCCGCAGGCAGCACCGCTTTCTGAAATTTTCTTTTTACGTTTCATCTAGGACCATTATTTCCGAGTTAAAGTGTGCTACCTGTACGCTGGGTGCCCGGGTAGCCAGTGTTCAGTTTTTGCCTTACAAGGGGGGGAGGAGAGGACACCCGGGCAACCAAGAGCCCATGCCCGCCGGTGGTGGTCCTGCCCAGGAGGACAAGCCACCCCAGCTGGGACATCGTGGCGGTCTTGTGGGTATAGGTAGGAGTCCGTGGGACCGGGGGCCACGTCTTCACTGCCCCGCGGGGCACGGTGATCGAGACGGACGGAGAGATGGCCTTGCACCTCACGGCGGAGCCCCTGACCACGCATGTTGTGGTGGCTGTCCTCCAATGGGGAGCCAACAAACCTCAGCCCTGGTGCGATCCGATCGCTTGGGCCGTCTGGCGAGACCTGCCGATCCTTAGGGCCGCGGTCTCGTCAGGAGGAGCAGGGCGGCGTCTCCCGGGCGCACTCCCCTGGCTGCGGGACTGCGGAGACGCCTCTCCCCCGCCAGCAGAGGTGCGTGGCGCCCCGGAAGGCTTGTACGCCGCCAGCAGCAAGACCGGGCCCAGGCACCACTTCCTGGTGGTCGCGGACCCTACGGTGGAGCTGAGCGACGACGTGGTTGCGCTGGCTGCCGACGTGGCGCAGTGCGTGGCCCCCCACGCCGTGATGCTCCCGAGGGAGGGGTTGGAGGGCCAGCGACACGACCAAACTGCGGCTGCCCTCCTCATTGCGAGGTACGTCGAGCTGGGCGGATCGGAGGCGGTGTACCTCGACCGGTCAAAGACACCGAGCATGCGGCACTGGACGGCCCACCACCTCTCGGCCGGTGACATGCGGTTGACCGTGGACCTGCTGGACCAGCCTGTGGTGTCGGGGGCCCCGCCCCAATGGCCGCACACATGGGACATGGCGGTCCGGATGATGCGCATGGCACCCAGGGGCCAGAGGGCGGAGTGGCCGGGTGCAGAGCACCTGCTAGCGACGGCCCAAGCGGCGCAGGTGCAGCAGCCGGCCGACAACAACAAGGACTGTGGCGTGTGCGCCCTCATGTCCGCCCTCGGTACCCTTCTCAAGGTGCCGAGGCCGGGCAACCTCCTGCCCACGCTGAACAGGCGGTTTGTGGCAGCGGTGGTCCTCAACAGGGACATGGGGCCCATCGCGCGTCTGCCATCCCTGGGAGAGCTGCCCGCTGCGGGGCTGGATGCCCCGCGGCAGATGCGGGGATGTCCATGCTGATGACAGTGTCGCTGCAACATATACAGGACGCAATGCAGCAGCAGCATATGCCTGCCCCCCAGCCGTGGGAGGAGAGCGCCAAGCGATGGCTGAAGGTGGAAAGCATGCCTCCCACCCATACGGTGCGCATGGCGGACATGGGGAAGCTGGTGGTGTTGTAAGGGGCGGAGTATTGGGCCTGTGTTCGGGTGGAAAGAGGGGGACTGGAGTGGGTCGTCGTCACCGCGTGCCGGCTCAGGAGGCAGCTGTCCAGGGGCGCGGCCTGCTACAGGGTGTTCAGGGAGTGCCTCGGGGCGCTGGGCCCGGTGCGCAGGGCGCACAGGTGCACGGCCGGGGACAACCCGCAGGCGCCGGCGGTCTTTGTGGAGGTAACGCGTCCGCCGAAGGTCCAGGGAAAGGACGTCTGGCCTGTGGCCCCGAGCAGCATGTGGCAAGCTGAGCATGCAACTGTCATGTGCAGGGCGCTGCAGGGTCAGGTGGCGGCCCTCCCCGGGGCACCGGCGGCGGAGTCCTGAAGCAACAGGCCAGCAGCCTCGCTGGCGCTGCTGCACAGTGGGTCGCGGGCGTGGTGCTGGGTCATAGTGGCGCTGGAACTCCACTCCTCGGCTTTCGCCTGTACGATCGCGGGGAGGGCACGGTGCTCACGGTCCGCCCCGCCGACCTGGAGGCCCTGCACCTTGGTGCTCTGAGTGGCGACGGAGGCACGGCTCTGTACCTCCAAGGGACCGTGGTAGGCTTGGTCGCGATGCGCTTCCGCCGGCAGAGCAGAGGAGATGTCCTCCCTGGCTATGGCAGAGAACATGGGGCCGTGGCTCCAGGCGCTCTCCACGTCCAAGTGGAAGGTCGAGGGCAACCGGGAGAAATTCGCCGACGCTTGGCGCCGCTGGGCGGAGGATCAGTTTCCCGTGGGGGGGATGCTGCACCTGCCGCAACCACCAAGCGTGCCACCGGTTCGGCCCGCGGCGCCCCCGGCCGCCGCGGCGAAGCCGGTTACGAAGACAGCGCCCAAGCCGCCACCCAAGAGGAGCCCCGCACCGCGATATGGCAGCTATACCACCATTCGGTACGTACTGCAGCACTTCGGCGGCGAACAGGCCACGGAGCAGCGTCTGCCCCTGGTCTCGGCTGGATGGAGCTGGTCACTGGTCGTGGAGAGCTGGCAAGCGCTGCCGGCCCGCACACCTCCACCCAGGGACCTGCTGGACCACCTTCACCGGGACCATGGGACAGATCCGGCTCCAAGGGACCGAGCGATGGCCATGCTGGCCGGCGTTATGCCAGGGGGCCAAGCGGGGCCTTTCCTATCGGCCCAGGCAAGGTCCAGAACGCTTGCGATGCCCGCGAGGGCCCGTCCTGCGGGAGGGCAAGGAGCGTCGCAGTTGGCGGCACAACGTGGGGCGGATAGGTCTGCGGCGACGGCTTCTACGGGGAGCGCGGGGACAAGTGCGTCCAGCGGCGGAACCGCGGGATCGACCGCTACATCTGTCGGATCTAGGCCGACGGCGGCCTCCTCAAGCGGTGACCCACGGGGATAGGGGCCGTCTCGCCAGCCGCCCGCGCCGGGCACGGGTGGTCTCCCTCTGTCCAATGATCCGGATCCGGTGGGGGGCCCTGATCCAACGGCGCAGCCGTGAAGGGGCCCCGCCTCCGACACCTGGGCGGCGGTGTCCTGGAACGTCCACGGCTCCATGCGGGGGGACGGCGTACTAGTGGCCCCGGGTATGCTCGACGGTGAGGCGGTGGCGGCGGGCATTATGAAGGCCGAGGGTGCTATCCTGCGCCTCTTCCAGGAGACGGGCCTGCAGGACCCCCAAGGCGTGGTGCACTCGGAGAATCAGTGGCGTTACCATGGGTATCATGCTTTCCCGGGGGTGGATGCCCAGGCAGCGTCGGCGGTAGCGGTGCGCGGCGGGCTCTTGATTGCCCTTCAGGCGGATGTGTTCGCCGCGGAGGAACTTTGAGACGTCGTGGACATCGTGCCAGGCAAGGCCGTGGCCCTTGATGTGGTGACCGCGGGTTGCAACCTCACGGTCATCAACGTCCACGGCCCAGGCAGTGGCGGCGACTCCCGGGCGTCTAAGGCGTCCTTCTGGACTGACGTGGCCATGTACGCGGTAGCCAAGAGTGCGGGAGGCACAAGGGCCGTGCTCCTCGGGGGGGACTTCAACGTGTGGCTGTAGTCCCCGGGGCACCCCACCACGAGGAGGTTCCGGGCTCTGTGGGAGCAGTGGGGGTTCCACAGGGCCGGCGCGGCAGCGGAGGAGGACAGGAGGCCCACGAGGGCAGGGCATCGACTGGACTCCTTCCTGCTCAACTCGCCACTGGCCCCGTGGGCGGTGCGTGAGCGCCCGCACCTGGCGCCGGGACGGTCCCCTGTGTCGCTGGGGTCTGATCATGGCCCCGTGGTCCTCAACATCCCGCTGGCGGTGGCCAGCAAAGAGAGGGTCACAGGGATGGCCTACTCGCACGCCCAAGGCAGGCTGCATGCCATACGCCCGGACTCCACGGGGGTTCGTGAGGCAGCGGCGGGCCACTGCAGAAGGCCTGCGAGGATCGGACGCTGCGGGCGTGGCTCTCGTCGGACCAGGACACTGCCACCATGGGCACGTCGGAGGTGCAAGCGGTCTTCGACCTGCTCTACGCCTTCCGCGATGACGTGTCCAGGGTCACGGAGGTGCGCATGCCGTAAGGCATGGACCCGCAGTACCCGTACGGGCAGGCGGAGACGGAGGCGTCTCTGGCCCAGGTCCTCTCGGATCAGCAAGCCCTGGCCTGGCGCGCCCATGAGCTGTGGCAATGGGACGCGGCAACGGCCGGGCTCCACTCCCGGGAAGTGGCTGCCTCGCTACGGCACCTCCGACAGATGGACCCCGACTTGTCCCCTGCCACGGTGGAGGACTTGCGCGCTGCGTTGGACCGGCAGCTCCACCAGCTAGAGACTCGCGTGGAGGAGCTGTGGGATGTCCTCAGGAGCAACATGCGCAGGTCCATAAAGGACTATTGGCGGGGCAGGGTGCCGGACTTGCAGCTCCGATGCAGCGATACGGGGGGCCATCAACGTGGTGAACTATGCCCCGTCAGGCCTGTGTCCCGTACGCGTCCGGGAGTCGGAGAAGGTGCTCATGGAGGCTTCGGACGTCATCGGCGAGGTGCAGAGGTACTGGGAGGCGTTGTACGCCAAGAGGCCAGTGAACCTGCCGGCCTTCGAGCGGCTGGTCCGGGCCCACATCCCTCGTGGGGTGCCGGAGGAATGGAGGTCGGTGCAGGCGACAGGGCTCCAGGGTCCAACCCAGTCACGGCTGCCCTCATAGCGGAGCTGCCTAAGCCGGTGCAGGGGCTCCTGGTGCACGCGTACAGAGCCATCTTGCGGGGTGCGGACGTCCCGGAATCTTGGCACGAGGCCATTATCTGGCTAATACCCAAGGGTACGGCCACAGCAACCTGGACGAGTACATGCCAACAGCGCTAGGGCAGCAAGACATGCGGATGCTCATGACCCCCCTCATGCGGAGGTTCACGGCCGTCCTGGCACGCAAGGGATTGGCTGCGGACTGGCAGTTCGGGGCCATGCTAGGCTCCACGGCGGCTGCCCCGGTGTTCCTGGCTCAGCGCAGGCTGCAGCGTGGGCAGGAGGAGAACCACGTGCTGGCCTTCGACGTGTCAAAGGCATTTGATACAGCGCCGCATGGGGCGCCGGCGCTCCTCCTGCGCCACATGGGGGTCCCGGAGGAGATCATCAAGCTCTTCCACACCCTCAGCTGTGGGCCTCTCGTGTGCATCGTCACTACGCACGGCCCAACGCCGAGCATTCGGCTCCACAGGGGCCTGCGGCAGGGCAGTGCAGAGAGCGCTGTGCTCTACCTCCTCCTCTTGGAACCTCTCATGAGGAGCCTTGCCTGCAAGGCGCGGGGAGATGCTCGCCATACTGTGACGCCCCTGATGCAAGCGTACTGTGATGACCTCCTGTTGATAGCGCACTCCTTGCCACAATTCCTCGAGTACGCGGCAGCGATTGCACAGTACTTGACGGACATGGGCATGTCCCTCAACGTCGGCAAGTGCGCCTATGCCAACACTGCTCGCATCCCTTCGATCATGGTGTGCCTGAACCCGGGGAACGCGGCAGCCCCATGGGTGTGCTTGCGCGCCAAGGGCACGGTGCCTTACTTGGGCCTACACCTTGATCCAAGGGGGATAGCATTCATGAAGGAGAAACATGTACTCCGGTGTGAAGCTCTGCCGGGCTGGTGCAAGAACACGCTGGGGCCGGCGTCGGTGCCCCATGAGGTGATGGCGGCTGTGGTCGGAGGCATCGTGCGGTACGCGGCGCCATACCTGTCCGACACGGCGGAGGCGGTGGTCAAGCTGAATGCTACCATCAAGGCTGCGGCCCTGCAATTCGGGAAGCTGCCCAAGGACCTGTCCAACGTGGCGGTGCGGTATGCTCATATCTACCGCGACTCCGTCGTAGCGGCCCTGGCTCAACTTACGCACCACCGGTCAGCGACAGTCCGGACTGAGCTGCGGGCCATGCTTCGAGACATGCACTTGCAGTACGGTGTGTGCGGACAGTTCCTGGCGCCCTCCGCGTCATTCACCACGCACGCTGGCAGTACGTGGGTGGACAGAGTACTCCGGGCGACGGGGACGTTGCTCGTAGGACTCCTCATGCCATCGTCAGTGTACTCGTGCGTACACGCCCATCTGCCGCAGGTGCAGTGGGCGGGGCGGAAGTGGGCATCCCGTTCCTACACCTTCAAGGGTAGGGACATCTGCGTTCTCTCGGGGCCCCGCACGGACGCGGCGGTACAGTCCCTGACTGATCCCGCAAATGACCTCCTGCATGTGCGGCTCCCCTGTCCTGCGCCTGGGTAGTGAGTCGTCTAGCTCCAGGAGTGTCATCAGGACCACCTGCACCTTCCTCACGCGGGAGTGGGGCCCAATCAGCTGCACCACGTGTGGTTCACGGGGCTCCGCGACGTCTTCCGGCCGCATTTGCATGGTCCATTGACTCACCGTCTAATTCACCGGGTGCAGCGAAAGAAGGCCAGCAAACGCACTAGGCAGTCCACTACGGGGGACGTGTATGTGGCGGGCGGGTACAGGGAGGAAGGATGGGACCCGGCGAACCCGGGGCAGTCCACGCCGTTTGTCCCGCTGGCCGCCCTCCTGTTCCTGCTGGGGGATGTCTTCGAAGGTTACCGACAGCAAGACGACCCGGCGTCAGTCCCCCTGCTCACGCCACATGCCGGGGGCGGCATAAACCCATCGCCCCTGTGGGTTGTGCACGGGCGGCCCTGGTTTTCCAGGGCGTGCGCGGCGGTGCGTGGGTGCAGCGAGTGGGCAATCGTCCTTCCCTGGTCTAGCAGGCCCCGTTCCGGACGCCGAAGAGTGCTCGGTCCCGGAGGTGGTTCGGATGTCCAACGTGCCACACGATCCGCATGTCGCCGTCACATCGTTGCGTGATGGCGGGGCGGTGGAACATGGCTCTTTGGTGGTGTACCAGCCCTCCTGCTCCACGACGGTGTGGGGAGCGGAGTATACCACGGCCCTTGACACCATCAAGTCTGTCTGCGGATGCGACCTGGCCTGGAGGCCGCATGCGGTGTATCAGCCGAAAGTGGCCCTATCCCCGGAGCTCACGGCCTCCAGCGCGGCGACCCTGGGAGAAGTCACGCAGAGCCCCCACTCCAACGTGGCATGGCTGGAACCCCGCCGGTACTGTTGGGTGCCGGTGGCGACCAAAGTCACGTCGTCTGACGCGTCGCCCCAGGGGGACAAAGCCACCAATGTTGCGGTGGCCAGCCATGGGAGCCCCACGTGGACAGGTGCCTTCCACGGCACGGTCCCGGAGCAAGAGATCATCGGCGCGGCGGCATACCTGTTGCACACGCCCCCGTCGGCATGCACGGTGCACGTGGTGGATGCCTCCATCATTGGAGCGCACCTGCGCAAGGCGCAGGAGGCCCTGGACCGTGGCATCAAGGGGCCGACCTCGCATGTGGTCAACCAGCACGCACTGACCTGGATAGTGGAGGGGCTGCGGCGGCTACCACGCAGAGTAGGGGGGCCAAACCATTGGGTGGTGCGGCAGAGCTCGCATTTGGCGGCAGTCCCGCTTGAAGCGCCGGACTCTGCCGCAGCCCGTGCAATGGCCCCGCCTGTTCATCTTGTCCTGCCCAAGGAGCACGCCATCCTCTTGGTGCCTGGAGATGATGGAGAGCTCGAGCCGCGTGTACCCTCCATGCAAGCCCTTCAACTCGTCAAGGAGATGGAGTGGCGCTCTCTGGCGGCGCGCACCAGGGCCCATACGCCACTGGCTAGCGCCTGTGAGGCGGTGCCCCTGGGAACTGTACACCAGGGCCCCACGCACAGGAATATGCTGCGGGCACGTGACGGTCGCTTGTCCACCATGCAGGTCATGCGGCGGTGGAGGCACAAGCTCACGCGTGTGGCGATACCGGACCACCCCTTTATCTTCTGTGGGGGGCCAGAGGAGGACATTGGCCACATGCGCTTGCTGTGTACGTGGGACGAGGAGGTGGAACGACTCCTGTGCAGGCGTGTGGTGAAGTTCACGGCGGAACTTCCCCTGACGGACAAGGCGGTGGAGTTCATGGCGTGGAGGGAGCACGGCTGCAAGTGGACGGATTCCCTGATGGCTGGTGTCGTCCCCGGGGACCTGAAGCGGCTGTTTGCGGCAGTGCGGGCGGCGTCGTCCCGGGGCCTTGCGAAGGCCAAGCTCTTTGTGGAGGACATGGTCCAGGTTGGGGAAGATGTGTATGCCCGCAGGAACCATCGGCTCACCCAGATCATGCAACTGCCGATGCAAGATCAAAGGAGGGCAGTGTACGCGTTCATGCGAGGTGACACACCCTTCTGCCCGTCAGCACGGGGGGTCCGACGGCATCCGCCATGGAACCCGTTCGACGGCCTCCCCAACGACGTGCAAGCGACCTTTCAGAGGGCACCGCTGCATGCGCTGTTGGTGCCCAGGTCGTACATCGCGCATGAGGACGCCATGTCCTTGTTCCCTCAATGGATGGCGGCAGTGGCGAAGGCCTTCAACCAGTGGATCGGTTCTTGGATGGCTCGGGACTACCCTGCGTTCCGGGCCTGGATCTGCGTGGTATCCGCGCAGTCGTGGGCCATGGTGAGTGGTACCATGCTGAGAGGCCCTGACGGCCAGAGTGATCCCTAGCTCCAGGTGTACGCAGACCATCTGGCTGTGGGGAACATCATGGGCTGGCCTCGCGAGGTGCTGCTGGTCTTTCAGCAGCCTCTGTGCAACCTTCCAATCCCGGCGGTAGTTGTCGTGCTCGACGTGGGGACGTTGTGGCTGTATGACCGGCAGCTGCGACGAGTCATTCCGGCAGTGACGGAGCGGCGGTCCATGGCCGTGTTGGTGGCCTCCAAGCAGCTGGCACGGGTGCAGGGAGACGACGCGCAGGGCCACGTCACGGAGGCCATGTTCTCTTCGCCTGAGGGGGACGACAACGTGGCTGCCGATGCCCGTCACACCCTCGATACCCTGGGCTTGGCGGCGGTCGTTGAGGCCCGGACGGGAGGACAACGCTTGGATCTCGCGTCCGCCAGGGGCCTGGGGCTAGACGGGGTTGATGTCATCGGGAAGATCGTGCGGGACTATGGTTGGGAGCTCGTGAAGCATGGCACATGCAGCCCCAAGGTAGCGCGGTGGCCCTGGTTGCTTGAGAGCCTACCGGTGATGTCCAACGGACAGCCGATACTCCGCCCGGTGTCCACGTGGGATGAAGCGAGGCGCAGCCTGCTCAGTTTTGCCACTGCACGCGCGCTGGCAGGTGCTTTACTCCGTCTCCACGAAGCGCGCTGTGATGTGTGGCAGGACCTGTGGTCGCAGTGCTGTGATGATAGCTGCGTCCTGTCGCGGTCCGTGCTCACACAGCAATGCCACGGGTGCAGGGAGGCGACGCCGGTTTGGGTTCATCAATGTGCCTCCGCCCCACTATGCGGGACGTGTCGGGAGCGTGCCGGTAGGGGATGGCCTAAGGCGGGATGGGCGCTACGTCACTCTGGACAGATGTTATCAAGTGCGTGGAAGGCAATCCAGGGTGACCTGAAGAGCGTCCAGGTGGAAGGGGTGAGATGCCCCGATGCGCCTACGGTGGTCCTACCCCTGCTGCTGTGGTGGGCAGCTCTGGAAGGCGACTCGCGGGTTCTTTGGTTGTGGCATCACGGAGGAAATGGTGAAGGCGCGGTGGGGGCCGGGGGTAATGCAGCTTGACAGAGTATAGGAAATTTGGGTGCGCTTGCCGCCGTCCCTATGCTGGACGCAGCGGCGGGGGTAGCACGTGAGAAGCATTGTCCCCATGGCCTGAGTGTGCGGTGATGGCAGACAGCGTATGACGGCCAACGCGATGTGACAGGTCGTGCCGGCGTGATGGTGAGCCGTACTGCCCCCGTGCATGAGGGTCGGATAGGGATGCTTCACCCGCCTGCGCCAGGTCGCCACGTACAACAGTGAGGTGTCATGGGTCGTCCCGACCAGGCAAATAAGGCCCAAACCCCTGTAGGGTATTCCCATGACACCGGGGTCTCTACCGGCGGCCCGGCTACGGCAGTTACAGGGGTAGCTGCTCGGGATGCTCCGAGGGTTCACGGGTTTGTGTGGGGGCAGGCGACGACGCTGCCGGCGGTGCGGTGCATGAGTTACGACGCCCCGTGGGCACGTTGCACAGGGATGAGGGAGCAGCCTGCAGGCCCCGGAAGCGGCGAAGGGTGCATCGAGGATTACGACGGCGTGATGGTCAGGTGGACCGTATGGTGGGCGTACTTGGAATGGCGTGGCGATCTGGGAGGTGCTGTCTTGAGGGGTACGCGGAGTTGCAGGTGACGGTGTACTGGGGTCACGGGGGTATGCGTGGCAGTACTGGGGTTCGTATGGTGGGAGTACCGGGGAAGCGCGGCGGTACCGGGGAGCCGTACAGTGGAGGTGCTGCGGAGTCGCATGGCGGTACTGGGGTGTCCCCCAGACCCCTCTAACAACTCAGGGGGAATGCAGGGGCATCCCCTGGCCCCGTGAACAAACTAGAGGGACCGTGCCTGAGGGCATGTACATAGTCTAACCGTCTGACCACAGCCTTGCGGTTGCGGTGGTGCGTGCGGTGGCGGCTCGCAGGTGGCATCGGCGTTGGGACGGCGGTACTACACGGCGGCGTAGCACCGAGTATGCAGTCGCCTCTGTATACGTGTAACCTACATAGTCTTCACTGCAGCAACTTACTCCTTGGGGGCGCATGCCCGATCGGCTCGAGGCGACATGCAGGGTGGTCCAGGGGGTGACGCGCGGGCCAATGCTATAGGTAGGCTTGCCACGTCGTCGGTGGGGGCCGAACCTGCGGCCTGGCCGCTGCTGTGACTGAAGTGGGGCAACCGCGGGAGCTGGCCAATCAGTGCACGTAAGGGTCAAGGGTAGGCTTCAGGGCAACGTATGTGGGCCAGATGAGGTGGACCTGGTTACCACGGCCCGGGGCGAGCCTCTGGTGGATACCCCTACAGGGGGTCGGTAATCAAGTTACGGCACCCACCAGCCCGAATCCCAGCCAGCGATATTCACGGGTTGTGCCATTCCCGTCGCGGGGTGGCCAACGCCCCCCCCTGTAGACCCTCTTGTTATATTATACGTGGGAGCATGCGGGTACCTCGAAGCTGATTGGGTACTGGCCCCTGACATGGAGTGCCGGCACGGTATATATCTGGGGTGTGGGTGCAGCTCGGGGCCACAGAGAAAGTAGAGTTGCTACCATGTTCCTGTACTATACTAGGGAACTAGTGTGATAGGTCGGCGGCGTACATTATGGGGACATGGAGGCAATGAAGGCTGAGGGCCATGCTAGGCTGGAGCCTCCCAGAAATCCTGGCTCTGCATCTATGGGTTATTGCATGCTGGCAGTGGGTCATGTGGAGTCAGGGGTGGTGGGCAATTGCGAGTGCGCAGCTGGCAATGGATTACGTGGGGTCATGGGTGATGGACGTCTCCACGGTGGCGGGGGGACGCGAACAACAAGGGGTCCGCTCTTGCTTCGCCGCATGCGTGCTGCTTTGGACCTTGGTTGCTGCTTTACGTCCATAGGAGACGCCCTGGGTTTCTGCTTGTTGCTATGCTGCTGCGTTGCTGTGCCTTGCCCCTTTACCCCCGGCGAACAAACGGGCCAGCGTCCGTTGCCGTTTCTAACGCTAACGCTTTGCAGTTGCCACTGCCCCCAAAGCCTGGTTGGCGGGTACCTCCGGTCCTCTTGGTCCTCCGTCATGCTGTGGGCCACCTCAGGCAGCCCTGGGACCCACGGGATCGAGCGAGGCAGGAATCACCTGTCCTCGCGAGATGCCCGGTAACACCAGTAGACGGCATGATAAGTGGTTACGATTTTGACTATGACTATGTATGTATGTATGTATGTATGTATGTATGTATGTATGTATGTATGTATGTATGTATGTATGTATGTATGTATGTATGTATGTATGTATGCAATTCTTTAACCAGTTCCACATCTTCGATGCCTCACGGGATACAGATAGGAAGGATAAACAATTACCAACATCAGAGTACTCAAAAGACGTCAACTGGAAAAGGATGCAGGTACTGATTCTCTCACTCGGACTCGTTTATCCCCACTCCATGTAAGAGGTTCTAAACGCACGGTTCTCTTTCACCTTTTTCCAGGTATGCCAGAATTCATCATCAGAGGAGTGCGGGAAGACATACGGAAGCCTCCCCGCTAGGGGGGGGCTGAGTGAGGAGACCAATGGTCTGGAGATCCACGTGGAGCTCAATTGGGATTACAATCTTGGGGTATACGAAAGCCACGATCTGGGGACCAATCTTGGGTACCATCAGGGAAGTATCAGGGGATCTTGAGGATTTCAAACAAGAGATCAATCCAGGGTACTTACGGGGGATATTTCTAGTGATCCAAATGGGAATCAATTTGGGAATTGTGCAGGGGATCAACCAGGGGTTATTCTGGGGTTCGTTCCAGGCGACATTCACGGGACAGAGGAATTCCCCTCTTGGATTTCCGGGTCCGGGTCCAGGTTCGGGACAGCTCTATCACAGGGGTCGCGGGAGGTTGAGATGTTTCTGGGGTGACCCCTGCCCCGCCCGCCAACAAAGTACCGATCCGACAGCGGAGAACTCGCCCCCACCGCTGGGGACGGCAGCGCCGATATTAATGATGTTTTTTTTTCACAGCATGAGAGTGACAAAATGTTTAACGTTGTAACAATTTCGCACCTATGTTACCTTCTCACTCGCTCTCCCACCCTTATGACCACGGGTGTCTCATCCCCTCCTGCACACACTTGCTACCCTAGGAAAATGGGGCCTCTCCTTCCCGCTCGCTCCCTCTCATTCCACTAGGCACAAGGGTCGAGTTTGCCAGTTCCACTGAGATCAAGGTGCCCCTGTAAAGGGGGGACTAGAAGGACAGGGCCGTGTTTGCGAGATGAAGTCCCCTTAACCCCCCCCCCACAGGCTCTCGACCTCTTCTCCGAATTATTTTTCTCCAATTTTTCCATTTTCTCGGGGCCAAGGCAGCACCGCTTTCTGAAATTTTCTTTTTACGTTTCATCTAAGACCATTCTTTCTGAGTGAAAGTGTGCTGCCTGTAGGCTGGATGCCCGGGTAGCCAGTGTTTAGTTTCTGCCCTACAAGGGGGGGAGGAGAGGACACCCAGGCAACCAAGAGGTGTGAGAGAGCCGTTTGGGTACTAAAAATATAAAGCTGTAAGTTCCTCTCTTACCCTCCCAGCCACGGCCACCCCCACCTTGTCTGCCCCTCTGCTTCGGCTTCCACACATTCGACTGTGACACGTGAGGGAGTAGTGAACAATTTGGAAATTTTTTCAAGCCGACGCGTTTCACCCAGGCTCATGGAGAAGTTTCCCAAGAGTATGTGGCCACTTGAGGTAAGACAACCGATTACAATATCCCAAAATGTTAGTCTGCAGTCAAGGGCATGGGTCGTCCAATTGTTCAGTTTTCATTTGCGCGACAGCTTGATGCGGTTTTCCCCCTCCCCGCCACGGCCACCCCCACCTTGTCTGACCCTCTGCTTCTGCTTCCACACATTTGACTGTGACAGGTGAGGGAGTAGTTAACAACTTGGAAATCTTTTCAAGCTCAGGCGTTTCACCCAGGCTCATGGAGAGGTTTTCCAAGAGTATCTAGTTCCACATGACGTAACACAACCGATTGCGATATCCAAAAATGTTAGTCTGCAGTCAAGGGCATGGGTTGTCCAATTTTTCAGCTTTCATTTGGGTGACTGCTTGATGCGGTTCTTCACGCCCTTTCGGAGCCTTCGGGCCTTTAGCCCTTGGTTTTTCTATACTTTCATTGTTGGTCGTCAGTTGTCTGCGTCCGGTGTTAGGGTTTTGGGAGATCAAGGTACGGAGGTACAGGACACGAATCAGGAGAGGAGGTACTTATGAGATGATAGCCATATGCAAATGATTGCCAGTTATGGCGGCGAAATGATATGCCATGACGTGCAGATAGAGAGTATCGGCGTCCCTGAACAACAATCTCTGTCACCACACAGAGAGTGCTTCCACCAAGCATGGGCAACAATTAAGGCGCCCAGATAGAGAGTATCGGCATCTTCGGGACATGAGGGATGTTCAAGAAAGTGCGAAACTGTCAAAGATCGGGGGGCATGCAGATAGTGAGCATCGATGCTTGTGCCTGTGCCATGAGGATAAAAACAATTATGTTCTCTCCGCCCCACACGTTCAGCCCCATGGCATCGGTTTCTCTTGACTATGGTCAAATTCAAAAAGGGGGCACCCCTACAAAATTGCGCTGGCTGCCCACTCATGGGGACCCAGTAGAGGAACTGGTGGGCCTGTGGGTTGAGCTAGACAAGGTCAGGGCCACAATCACGACAATGTGTATACTGGCCGTTTCCGTTGACAACATAGTATGGGATGAGGTCCTCAAACTGCGTCCCGACATCAAATCTAATTCATGGAGTTTCTTGGTGGGTAAATTGCCGGATGGCGATGAGAAGGACATCTGCCGTCAGGTTGTCAAGTCCAAGAGAAATCCCGAATGCTTGTCAAACATCTCCTCGAAATACTCCCTTTTGGATGCTCTGCTCGGCACCATTGCCAAAGTCTCAGATAGAGCCCCACTTACCGTACGGAGCACTGCCCGTCTCAATGCCAAGTCTCAACTTCGTACTATCTGGTCAGCTTTTTACAAGGAAATTTTTAATGAATCCGTTAGTATCTCCCAAGCTCCAGATGATCCTACTGATGTGGTCCCACAGGAACGGAGTTCGGAGTCTGCTGATGTCTTGGGTGCCATCTCCCTGGTCAACACCGTTGATGATCTCTCGATCAATGAAGAGGATGTCGAACGCGCATATATGTATGTATGTATGTATGTATGTATGTCTGTATGTATGTATGTATGTATGTATGTATGTATGTATGTATGTATGTATGTATGTATGTATGTATGTATGTGTGTATGTATGTATGTATGTATGTATGTATGTATGTATGTATGTATGTATGTATGTATGTATGTATGTATGTATGTATGTCCGTCCGTCCATCCATCCGTCCGTCCGTCCGCCCGTCCGTCCGTCCGTCTGTCTGTCTGTCTCTCTGTATGTATGTACGTATGTATGTATGTATGTATGTATGTATGTATGTATGTATGTATGTATGTATGTATGTATGTATGTATGTATGTATGTATGTATGTATGTATGTATGTATGTATGTACGTATGTATGTACGGCAGGAGCGTGGAAGAGCAAAAAGGGGCGCGGGAAGGGGGAAACCCAAGGGTAGCGAGCGGGGGGGCAGGGGCCAACACAGCGGAAGGGGGAGGCCGGGGCGAAAGGGGCCCAAAGGGGACGCTGGCAAGGGGCCCAGCCTCGGGAGTTTGGCCCCCCCCCCCGGTGACCGTATCGGCCCCACGTGAGCACACGCAATAAGGTGGGATACGCCCGGGACCCTTGGTCAGCGGCCCGAGGTGGCACCGGCCTGGGGGGGTCGCAAATGGGCCTGACGAGGAGCAATCCCCACGGCACGTACTGCGGTTCGTGTCCAGTGAGGGGCTGCGGGTAGGGCACACCGTCCATCGGGGCAGGCAAGAGACGCGCCTGTCCCGCAAGGACTCCCCTGCGACCCACAATGTACCCGACCCCGGTGTGGGGAACGGCCGGAGTACCTGGTTACGACGCAGGTCCATTTGTACGGAGCGGGTACAAATGGACGGCCCGTACAACAGAGTTACACCCTGACGGGGAGTGCAAGCATCGGCCCCCCCAAGGGGAAACTCCGGGGGAGGGGATCTGAGCCAGCGTCAGGCAGGCCCCCCCCCCCCAACCCCACCACACCACACACCCACCGAAACCCGGGTAGTCCCGAGGCGAGCACCAAGGGGGCAACATCAAAGGCAACAGAGCAAGAGAGGGGAGGGGGGGGAGCACGAAAGGGGGCAAGAGAGGGCAACAGTGTCGTGCAATGTGTCGTGCAACATGCAACCAACGGAACGCGGGACGGGCCACCCCGAGTGAACCCGTTCACCCGTGTCCATAGCTCGCACAGTCTTCGATAGTTAAATGTCGCTTCCTGTCCCGACCAATCCCGTGGAGTTGTCGGCCTTCCGGCGACGTGCCCGGCGCCTGGTAGACACGGTGTGTGATCTCATCAGACACGGGCCGCACACATATGCGGCGTTCCAGGCGCGCCCGGACGCCGATCGTCCGGCCAAGGACAACGGATGGGACCATTTCGTCGACATCTGCTTGCGGGAGGTGTTGGCCCGCGATCCCCCCCCGTACAATGCGCCTGACATTTAGGCGCAGTTCGCAGCAGGCATGGTGCCATTCGGGGTACCCTTGCTCAACCGACTAATCCGTCGTCTACAAGATGATCTCGGACAGCTCAAGGACGCACAGCGCGGGCGGCCCCCGATGGGGCCGGTGGCGGGTTGGCCGGCGTATGCAGCGACGGGTGCGTTTCCGATGCCTCCGCCCCCGGGCCTCGTGCGTCTGCCATTCCCGCCTTTTGGGGCCCACCACCACCACCAACTTCATCACCATCACCTCTTTCACCATCCCATCGGGTTCCCCATGATGCAGCATCACTTCCCACACCAACACGTACACCCGACTGCGTTGCCACAGCTCCCCGTCCACCACCACCGTCACCATCCACACCAGCATGTGGCATACCCACATCCCTTGCATCAACCGCAGCATGCGTTCGCTCGGCCGCCATAACATGCGGTACTGGTCCCCCTCGCGGCGCCAGTGGGGGGTCCGACGGTGGCTGCATCATCTACATCATCTGCGACATCTGCGCCCCCGTCAGTACCTGCGCCAGGTTCGGGGGTCCAGCAGCCGGGGGAGTCACACGGGGAGGCGCACCGCGTGCCCCAAGGCGCGGCGGGGGGAACGGCTCCCGTTGCGGCGCCGGGGGCGCAGACGACTGCGCCACCCCTGGCGGTGCCCCTGGCGGGACCTACTGCAACGGGACGTCCACCGCAAGCGGCCCCGGCACCGGAGCCGGCCATGCCGCCAGGGGCTCCGCCCGTGGTGCCGGGAGGGCCCATGCCGGTACCGGGTGGTCCACCACCGACGCATGGCGTGCAGGACGCGCCCCCCATGGGGGGACCTGCAGCAGAGGTGCAAGCGGCACATGCGGCGCAGGAAGCAGCCGCGGCCGGCCCGCGGGACATCAGCGAGCTACTCGCGCAGCCTTTGGACGCGTACCGGCGGGAAGCCGCGGGAGGCGAGGGGGCCGCGCAAGCGGCACCGGGGAGTGAGGCTGACGTTGGCGAATTGATCGCGCAGGCACTCGCAGCTGTCGCCCCGAGCACGGAGGACGCCAAGGAGGAGCCGTTGGCGGGAGCTGACTCGGGGGGAGAGGGTACAGAGCGGGGAGTACAGGAGACGCAAGCAAAGGCGATGGACAGTGGGGTCGTGAAGCCAAGCGGGGAGCGTGCCAAGGTTGACGGAGTGGAGGACTAGATGTGGGAGTGGCGGGAATGGCGCCAGGTGGCACCCGGTGAGCCGTGTCCGGCGGGGCTGGTGTACAGCATAAACCTCCATGCGGGCACTAGCTGTGCCCGTCTGCCCGACAACCTGCGGGCACGGCTGGACGCGGTGGAGGCGGCGAGGGGCGGAGGCGCTGACGAGCGGCCTCTGGCGCCCTTTCCCCCGCGACCGGATACGCCGCTAGCGGTGATTGCGGCCGGGGACGAAGCGGAGGAGGAGCAAGAGGCGGAGAACAAGGGGGACGAAGAGGCGTACGGGCCCGGCGAGTCAGCGCTGGCCCTCATGTACGAGGATGATGCCGGGCCCGACGTCTACGCCGGCAAGGACGTGGACCCGGCGAACGCGCCGCTGCTGCCCATGCACACTGCGGTGCCGCCCCCTCCCCTAGGGAGCTGTGAGCAGCGGCACTGCAGGTTCCATGCGGCCGAAGGTGCCCACAGGCACCGCCTCACGGGTACGGGGAGGCGTGAGGCAGGGATGCTGGCAAGCGCTCTGGAGCGCTACGAGTTCCAGCGCCCAGGGCAGGTCGCCCGGGAGAAGGTCCTGCTGGCCTAGTCCCCGGGCGACGGCCCAATCCGCTGCATGCAATTGGGGGATGCGGCGGTCCTGGATCACCACCCCGGTGATGTTCGGGCGGCGGAGCCGCGGGAAGGCATCCCCCTGTCGGTGCGCCTGTCGGTGGTGCGCCTGCTCGACGAGGCGGGGTTGGAGGACGTGCGTCGGGACGGCGGCCTGTACGTGCCCCCGTGGCGGGGTGGGTCTGATGCTTGGCGTCGCGAGCAGGCCATGAGGCCCCTCATGCCCCAGGCGCTAGGGTCCCCTGCGCTCGTGGTGGCGATGCACCCCGAGGACGCAGAGGTCGTGTTCGGCACGGACCGCCTGCCGCTCGCCGGTGATGGCGTGGTCCTCGTCCCCACCTCCAGCAGCTACCGCCTTTAGAGTCGCGGCAGCGACCCTAGGCTGCTGGTGGTGGTGGGCACGCGCCTCGACTCGGGCGCAGACCCCCAAGGGTCCGACCCGCATGCGGTCCCGGTGGGGGGTGATGAGGTGGCAGGCGGTGACGGTGACGAGGCAGGGGAGGAACAGCCCATGGGGGAGGAGCAGGAGCAGGACCAGACGGGGGCGGCTGCGGAGGAGGTGAATGTGCAGGTCCACGTGGCGGCGGCGCTGACGAGGATCATAGCTGCGGCAGGCCCGCTGCCGACGACGGAGGCGCTGGAAGAGGAGGACCAACGCAGGATGAGTGACGGGGCACAGGACGCCATGGAGCAGGACGAGGAGCTGGAGATCGTGGGGGTGAAGGAGGCGCATGAGGTGGGGCCACAGGCCCTGGGGGTGGCGGACAAGGCTGGGCCGAAGACGGGGGAGGTGGACACCTGCAGGCACTGGGCCAATGGGTGGTGCATGCGGGCAGATGCCTGCCGACATGCCCACCCCCAACCGCCGGTGCCGCAGGGAGTACTCCAGGATTTGCTCCTCATCCTCCAGGCCACTTAGGCGTCACAAGTTGCCCACCCTCTAGGACCCCGTATACACGCGATTTGACAATGTTCTACATTTCTACTTTGAGTATGTTATTTGACGTATGTGACCAAAGTTGTTGGCACAGCTGTGTGACACCCGTTGAAATACGTGTTGATGTGTTAGCCTTGTGTATCCCCGTCTTCTAGTGTGTTGTATTTGACGTTTTTCTGAAGCTGGCCGAAATTTCGGCCAGGTTTTGGGTAACATTGCAAACAACTATGTGTATATGCAGTTTTTGACCCTTCTGGCCGAAATTTCGGCCAGCTTTTTGGTTTCCTGGTGAATAGGCATAGTTATTTTCATTTTTCTTAGGGCTGGCCGAAATTGCGGCCAGCTTTTTGGTCTGTTCACTATTCAAGCACTTATATTCTGGTTTTTGGGCGGGCTGGCCGAAATTTTGGCCAGCTTTTCCTATTTTTGAACATTTAAGCAATTATTTCCCCTTTGAACACACCTGGCCGAAATGTCGGCCAGCTTGCAATTGTCGTTGTTCATGAGTATTACACCATACACTCCTACATAACTGTTTTCTCGTCTCAGCATTAATGTCTTCTGCTATTACTGTCAATGTTGTACATGCTGCAGTTACTGGTGCTTTTGCTACTACAGCCAAAGGGCTGTTGCGAAATGCATTACGTGGTGGGACTCTGCAAAAGCTTTTGCAATTCTGCCTCTTGTTGCGGAAGAATCGCAGGAGCCGGCACTCCCTGACACAGTTGAAGGCCGCCGCCACTGAGAAGAAGCCCCCACGATGGTACATGACATTTTTGTCACAGTTCCATGCCCTATACTGCCTGCTGCGCCGTATGGCCCTCCCATACTCTAACTGTGGGTCTGGTTACAACTGGGGTATTATGTCCTGCCGCCAACGCCGTAAGGTAGGAGTCCTTGGTCAGTGTAACACTAAGCAGGAGTCCATTCACCATCTTCCTGGACTAGCAGCACACAACTTGTGGAACACCATGCACCGTAGGCAAGTTTGTATATGGTTTGATAACCTGACGCGTTACAGGTCGGGAGCTGATCCCCATTCACCCGACTTAACCCTAAACTGTACAGCTGTTGCTGTTTTGCACACTACTGCCCTACCTGCATACCGGGGTCTGCCGGAGCTGGCCGAAATTGAGGCCAGGGTACCAAAGGTTGCTGATGACATCTTTCGCTCACATAGAGCATTGTTTGATCGTATTGATGTTGCCAACCAAGGTATTCAGAGAGTTTGGGTTCGTGCTTTTTTGGATATTGCCAGAAAAAGTGTTCGTTCCCTCAACTGCAGACCCTTTTTCCTGTCTGAGCTCCGCTCCGGCACACACAAAGAGCTTTTGCAACTCGTGGTTGATTTGTCATGTGTGGAACACCGCACCAGACACTGTGTTCCGCTGCTTGTGGACATGAAAATACACTTTGCCCTACTTAAGCTGTGTTATGGTGCTGCTTATGTTCCCTGGATAGGCTTGAGGATGAGGATGCCAATGAGTACACCCTGTACCATCACATTACTGTTATGCTTGAAGAGTGTGGTGTTACTGCCGAGGAACGCACTGTGGTGTTTTTGGTTTATTAATTCGGTTTTGTCCATCGACTTGGCCGAAATTTCGGCCAGCTTCTGTGTTCCACATGTTCTCCTGTGCAGAGTGCTGTTGCCAAACGGTGGGGTGGCGTTGGGCGTTTGGTGAAATTTGTGGGTTTTCCTTCAGTAGACGCCATGGCAGCCATGGAAAAGCGTGGACTACATCCCGCACTGGGTACGTTCAAGGAAGTGGAAGGCATCACGCCTGACCGACTTCGCGAGATCGTAGGTTACATGGATGGGACAAAAAGTACCCTACCTGGTCTCAAAAAAATTATAAAAGATGTTAAAAAGGCCCAGATGTGGTCCTGGCACATTCTTCATCCCGAGGCGGTTACCAATGGGCTTGTGAACAACACCAGAGGTATGTTTTGGTCAAACAGGGGTTTGTATTCGAATAAATCGACCGACCTGGCCGAAATCTCGGCCAGCTTGTGTGTCGTTCAATTAATGCACAATAGGAGCCCACCCTGTGCTACCACCTGTGTGCAGCTACACTTGGTACTATCCAGATGGCCAAAAGGCAGTGCGCTATTGCATCACACCTGAAGGTAGCCTATGGCAGTTGGACCTGGACTGAAGAAAACCCCTGGCCCCTGTGGTCGGCAGTAATTAAGGCCCCTCTTTGGAAGGAATCCAAATATGAGGGGTTGCGGGGATTGTTGCAGAAGCCTGTTGCTAAGCCTGTTTGTGAAAAATCTGATACTGGTCTGGTCAGTATCCAGTGTGCTAGGGAGTCCCTCGTTGAGTCAAGCACAGGCAAACTCATTGCAGAGTCGGACCCTGTGGAACTGATGGCAATGCGTTGTGGAGTCCCTGTTCCCAGTATCATGAGTTCACTGCCCTTTGCTGCTTGTGTCATTGAGGTGCCCCGCCTCTATACAGCTGGTTTCCATAACCTGGTTGCGCAAGTGCTTTTGTCCGGTGTGCCTGTGTTCATTGCGGGTGAGTCTGCTGATGTGAAAGCCACTGTTGCTGCTTTGAAGGCCACTGTGGCTGAGGATATGTATCAGTGTGATGTTGCACTTTACAATTTGTCAAGCAAGACCCCGCTGTACACTTCTACGTCCCATCTTGTTTCCATTTGTTCTGCCACTGCCTTTGATAACAGGCTTCCCCGTTACGTGGCTTTTACTGAAGGACCCATGTCGTCTGTGATGCCTGTTGAAATGTTCTCATTTCTTTTGAGCCTGGTTCCGGTCCCAGAACGGGCAGGCAACTGGTTTTTGCTGGGGACTCTGTCTGTGTATTTTGCAAGCATGATGTCTACCAGGTTTTCCAAGGACTGTAATGTTGTGTGTGCCCTTTTGGGTGAGGAGACTGTTGTGCCCGATGACTTTGTTCAGCTCATCAGAGCAGGTATCACCAACGCCGACACGTGCCCCCCCAAGTCATGGGAGGATGTGTACCACGACTTGGGGGCAGGTTTTCCTGTGGATTGTTCTGGGGTTAGGTATGTAGATGAGGATCCTGAGGAGCAAGATGGGGAGGCAGAGTCGCAACCAGAGGCACACACTCCAAAGAAGAAACCCAAAACTGCCCCTGCCCCCTCACCCTGTGGCACGCAGTGCGCTCATGCCACCACAGCTTCCTCCTCAAGCACTGTTGCCCCTACTGGCAAAGGTATGAATACTTTTGTGATTCATTTTTCACCATCCCAGGGTGGAAACACACAGTCACAGAACTCTGCCACTGCCAAGTCTGGTGCTGCAGCCCCTGCCAAGCAGCCTGCTAACACAGGTGCTAAGAAGCCCCGTGCATCTGCCCTGCGCAAGCGCTAATGCCAGTCCTGCTGCTCATATTGCCTGTCAGCATGAAGTCTGGCCGAAATTTCGGCCAGCATGCAGTCCTCAGCCTCTTCAGCCTTTTATTATTGTGTTTCCCCATAGGCACTGCAAAAGTGTGCTTTGATTCGTCAGGTGGCAAGTATTCGCTTGTAATTGAGTATATTATGCTGCACACCCTATTCAAATGTCACTGCTCCTGTGTTCCTTGCTCATGTCTACTGTCTTAGGTACCCATTTCAGTGATCATATTCGGAGTTTCGATGGACCTGGCCGAAATTTCGGCCAGCTTAGGCCTGTCTGTCAAATAGGACCATGTGTTTGGACATTTTTCGAAGAGCTGGCCGAAATTTCGGCCAGGTTGGTTAAAATAGGAAATACAAGTACATGCTTTGGGATAGTTTTCTGTGTGCTTCAATGAAAGGTATGTTTGGGGTTCCCTCATCTGTGGTGTATAGGGGGGTTCTGTGATCAACCTCGAACAAAGGGGAGAGAAAAATAGGCAGCCCCCCCCCCCCCCACACACACTGGAATGCAGTGGTCTAAATGTAAAACAACACTATATTTTGGTGATTGAATGTCTTTATTTTGAAAATCTGTGTGTTTCCAGAAATGCAAATAATGGCATATATTTGAAATACACACCTTGTTTTTGCATGTTGCCACCAGGGGGGTTTGGGTACCCAAAAAATAACACCCCTTTTCACATACTTTCCCCCTCATTACAACATGGACTTCCGTGGGCCATAGCGCCAGTTGGGGGGTGGGCAACTTGTGACGACTAAGGGCCATGGCTCTTGTGGGGGCCCTCAGCCTGAGCCGGAGCCAGAGCCTCAACCGGAGCCACGGAACGCTGATGCGTGAAGTGGTTGAAAAGGCACAAGGGGGGGGGCTTCCGGCGGTGGGGTACGCGGTGGCGTGCGAGGGCCGGACCGAGTGGGCGGTGGCGTTGCCGTGTGGAATGGCGGCCCTGCTCAGCCCGTTCCCGGTGGTCCCGTGGAGGGACATGGTCGCCGTCCAGGAGGCCAACCTCGGATGGGTGTGCACGTGGCACACGCATCCTGCCGGCATGGACCCATGCGAGTGGCAGGCTAAGGCGGTCATGACGTACTTGTTGTGGTCCTTGCCAACGGCGCCTGGAATGTGGGCGCAATGGTGGGACAAGGCGCTCCACTAGGCGAGGGATGGCAGTGCTGTGGCGGCCTGCCCTGACCGCCCGCGCGAGCCCATCTCCGTCCAGCCGTGGACTCTCTCCCTGCACCTTCCCACGGTGGCGGCCCGGCTTGCAGCCGCGGACCCGGAGGTCCTGCTGCTGGGGGATCGAGAGGGGCTAGGGCTACGCCTGGTGCGGGGACTGAAGGTTCGCACTGCCCGCCTCCCCAGTCCTGTAGAAAGGGACATCATGGAGGGACTGCAGTTCATGCGGGCTGACGGAGCTGATATGCGGACCGCCGTCCATCGCCAACTCCCGGACGCATGGCCCCAGGCATTCCGGCCCCCTGGCCACGAGCATCTGGTAGGGGTGGAATGGCGCGTATGGGCCGCCAAAAGCTCATGCCCGCCGGTGATGGTCCTGCCCAGGAGGACAAGCCACCCCAGCTAGGAGACCGTGGCGGTCTTGTGGGGATGGCTGGCGGTCCGTGGGACCGGTGGCCACGTCTTCACGGCCCCGCGGGGCACGGTGATCGCGACAGACGGGGGGATGGCGTTGCAGCTCACGGCGGAGCCCCTGACCACAAATGTGGTGGTGGCTGTCCTCCAATGGGGAGCCGACAAGCCTCAGCCATGGCGCGACCCGATCCATCGGGCCGTCTGGCGCGACCTGCCTGTCCTTAGGGCTGCCCTCTGGTCAGGAGGGGCAGGACGGCATCTCCCGGGCGCACTCCCCTGGCTGCGGGACTGCGGAGACACCTCTGCCCTGCCAGCTGAGATGTGTGGCGCCCTGGAAGGCTTGTACTCCAGGCCCAGGCACCACTTCCTGCTGGCCGCAGACCATGGGGTGGAGCTCAGCGACGACGTGGTCGCGCTGGCAGCCGATGTGGCGTAGTGCCTGGCCCCCCACGCCGTGATGCTCCTGAGGGAGTGGGAGGGCCAGCGGCACGACCCAACCCCGGTTGCCCTCCTCATCGCGAGGTACGTCGAGCTGGGCGGCTCCGAGGAGGTGTACCTCGACCGGTCGGAGACGCCGAGCATGCGGCACTGGACGGCCCACGACCTCCTGGCCCCTGACATGCGGTTGACGGTGGACCCGCTGGACCGGCCTGTGGTGTAGGGGGCCCCGCCCCAATGGCCGCACACATGGGACATGGCGGTCAAGACGATGCGCATGGCACCCAGGAACGTGAGGGCGGAGTGGCCCGGTGCAAAGCACCTGCTGGCGACGGCCCAGGCGGCACAGGTGCAGCAGCCAGCCGGCAACGACAAGGACTGTGGCGTGTGCGCCCTCATGTCCGCCCTCGGTACCCTTCTGGGGGTGCCGAGGCCGGGCAACCTCTTGTCCACGCCGGACAGGCGGTTGGTGGCAGCGGTGGTCCTCAACAACGACATGGGGCCCATCGCGTGTTTGCCGTCCCTGGGAGAGCTCCCCGCTGCAGTGCTGGATGCCCTGCCAGCGCCCCGCACACCCTTGGACGTGGCGGAGGTCGCGCACAACGTGGGGTTGCCCGGGGCGTGCATGCAGCATGCCCTGCTGTGTATGGCAGCGGCGGCGGACGGGGGGATGTCCATGCTGATGACAGTGTTCCTGTAGCATGAGCAGGACGCGATGGAGCAGCAGCAGATGCATGCCCCTCAGCTGTGGGAGGAGAGCACCAAGCGGTGGCTGCAGGTGGAGAGCGTGCCTCCCACCCATACGGTGGGCATGGCGGATATCGGGAGGCTGTGTGGTGTTGGAAGGGGCGGAGTATTGGGCATCCGTTCGGGTGGAAGCAGGGGGACTGGAATGGGTCGTCGTCACCGCGTGCCGGCTCAAGAGGGAGCAGTCCCGGGGCCCGGCCTGCTACAGTGTGTTCAGGGAGTGCCTCAGGGAGCTGGGCCCGGTGCGCAGGGCGCACAAGTGCACGGCCAGGGACATCCCGCAGGCGCCGGCAGTCTTCGTGGAGGTATCGCGACCGCCGAGAGTCCAGAGACAGGACGTCTCGCCTGTAGCCCCGAGCAACATGTGGCAAGCTCAGCGGTCATGTGCAGGGCGTTGCAGGGTCAGGCGGCGGCCCTCCCCAATGCACCGGCGGCGCAGTTCTGAAGTAACAGGCCAGCAGCCTCGCTGGCACTGCTGCACAGTGGGTCGCGGGCGTGGTGCTGGGTCGTAGTGGCGCTGGAACCCCACTCCTCGGCACTGCGCCTGTACGCTGGCGGGGAGGGCACGGTGCTCACGGTCCGCCCCGCCGACCAGGAGGCCCTGCGCCTTGGTGCTCTGAGTGGCGACAGAGGTACGGCTCTGTACCTCCAAGGGACTGTGGTAGGCTCGGTCGCGATGCGCTTCCGCCGGCAGAGCGGAGGAGATGCCTTCCGCCTGGTCATGGCGGAGAACATGGGGCTGTGGCTCTGGGCGTTCTCCACGTCCAGGTGGAAGGTCGAGGGCGACCGGGAGAAGTTCGCCGACGCTTGGCGCCGCTGGGTGGAGGAGCAGCTTCCCGTGGGGGGGATGCTGCACCTGCCGCAACCACTAGGCGTGCCACCGGTTCGGCCTACGGCACCCCCGGCCGCCGCGGCGAAGCCGGCTCCAAAGACAGCGCCCAAGCCGCCACCCAAGAAGAGCCCCCCACCTCACTATGGCAGCTATGCCAACATTCGGTACGTGCTGCGGCACTTCGGTGGCAAACTGGCGACGGAGCAGCGTGGATCGAAGGTGATCAACGTTTGCCCCTGGGGTTGACTGGATGGAGCTGGTCACTGCTCGTGGAGGGCCGCCAAGCACTACCGGCCCGCCCACCTCCACCCCAGTGACCTGCAGGACCACCTTCAGCGGGACCATGGGGCTGATCCAGCTCAACGGGACAAGGTGACGGCCATGCTGGCCGGCATTATGCAAGGAGGCCAAGCGGGGCTCTTCGCATCGGCCCAGGCGAGGTCCAGAGCGCTCGCGATGCCCGCGAGTGCCCGACCTGCGGGAGGGCAAGGCGCGTCGCAGTGGGCGGCACCGCGTGGGGCGGCTGGGTCTGCGGCGCAGTGTGGAGCGACTACTTCTACGGGGAGCGCGGGAGCAAGTACGTCGATCGGCGGGGCCGCGGGATCGACCGCTACATCTGTCGGGTCTAGGCCGACGGCGGCCACCTCAAGCGGTGACCGACGGGGATAGGGGCTGTCTCGCCAGCCGCGCACCGGGCGCGGCTGGTCCCCCTCCGTCCAATGATCCGGATCTGACAGGGGGCCCTGATCCAACTGCGCAGCCGTGAAGGAGCCCCGCCTCCGACACCCGGGCGGCGGTGTCCTGGAACGTCCAGGGCTCGATGCGGGGGGACGGCGTACCAGCGGCCCCAGGTATGCTCGACGGCGAGGCGGTGGCGGCGGGCATTATGAAGGCCGAAGGCGCCATCCCGGGCCTCTTCCAGGAGACGGGCCTGCAAGACCCCCAAGGCGTGGTGCACTCGGAGAATCAGTGGCGTTACCATGGGTATCATGCTTTCCCGGGGATGGATGCCCAGGCAGCGCCGGCGGCGGCGGCGGGATCTTGATTGCCCTTCGGGCAGACTTGTTCGCCGCGGAGGAAGTTTGAGACGTCGTGGACATCGTGCCAGGCAAGGCCATGGCCCTTGATGTGGTGACCGCGGGTGGCACCCTCACGGTCCTCAACGTCCAGGGCCCAGGCAGTGGCGGCGACTCCTGGGCGTCTAAGGCGGCCTTCTGGGCTGACGTGGCCATGTACGCGGCGGCCAAAAGCGCGGGAGGCACAAGGGCCGTGCTCCTCGGAGGGGACTTCAACGTGTGGCTGGAGTCCCCGGGGCACCCCACCACGAGGAGTTTCCAGACCCTGTTGGAACAGTGCGGGTTCCACAGGGTGGGCGCGGCAGCGGAGGAGGACAGGAGGCCCACGAGGGCAGGGCATCGACTGGACTCCTTCCTGCTCAACTCGCCACTGGTCCCGTGGGCGGCGCCTGAGAGCCCGCACCTGGCGCCGGGACGGTCCCCTGCGTCGCTGGGGTCTGATCATGGCCCCGTGGTCCTCGACATCCCGCTGGCGGTGGCCGGCAAAGATAGGGTCACCATGATGGCCTACTCGCATGCCCGAGGCAGGCTGCATGCCATACGCCCGGACTCCCCGGGGGTTCGTGAGGCGGCGGCGGCGGTACTGCAAAAGGCCTGCGACGATCGGACGTTGCGGGAGTGGCTCTCGTCGGACCAGGACACTGCCACCATGGGCACGTCGGAGGTGCAAGCGGTCTTCGACCTGTTCTACGCCTTCCGCGATGATGTGTCCATGGTCACGGGGCTGCGCATGCCGTCGGGCATGGACCCGCAGTACCCGTACGGGCAAGCAGAGACGGAGGCGTCTCTGGCCCAGGTCCTCTCGGATCAGCAAGCCCTGGCCTGGCGCGCCCATGAGCATTGGCAAAGGGACGAGGCAACGGCCGGGCTCCACTCCCAGGAAGCGGCTGCCTTGCTACGGCACCTCCGACACCTGGACCCCGACCTGTCCCCTGCCACGGTGGAGGACCTGCGCGCTGCGTTGGACCGGCAGCTCTACGAGCTAGAGAGTCGCGTGGAAGAGCTGCGGGATGTCCTCAGGAGCAACAGGCGCAGGTCCATAAAGGACTATTGGCGGGGCAGGGTGCCGGACGTGCAGCTCCGATGGACGGCGATACGGGGGGCCATCAACGTGGTGAACTATGCCCCGTCGGGCCTGTGGTCCGTACGCGTCCGGGAGTCGGAGAAGGTGCTCTTGGAGGCCTCGGACGTCATTGGCGAGGTCCAGAGGTATTGGGAGGCGCTGTACGCCAAGCGGCCGGTGAACCTGCCGGCCTTCGAGCGGCTGGTCCGGGCCCACATCCCTCGGGGGGTGCCGGAGGAATGGAGGTCGGTGCACGACTACACCCTGCAGGACCTCAAAGACGCCGTGAAGCAGGCCGTAGCAGACGACAAGGCTCCAGGGTCCAACCGAGTCACGGCTGCCCTCATAGCGGAGCTGCCGGACCAGGACCAGCAGCCGGTGCAGGGGCTCCTGGTGCACGCGTACAGAGCCATCCTGCGGGGTGCGGACGTCCCGAGATCCTAGCACGAGGCCATTATCTGGCTAATGCCCAAGGGTACGGCCACAGGCAACCTGGACGAGTACAGGCCAAAACCGCTAGGGCAGCAAGACATGCGGATGCTCATGACCCCCCTCATGCGGAGGTTCACGGCCGTCCTGGCACGCAAGGGATTGGCTGCGGACTGGCAGTTCGGGGCCATGCCAGGCTCCACGGCGGCTGCCCCGGTGTGCCCGGCCCAGCGCAGGCTGCAGCGTGGGCAGGAGGAGAATCACGTCCTGGCCTTCGACGTGTCAAAGGCATTTGACACAGCGCCGCATGGGGCGCTGGCGCTCCTCCTCTGCCACATGGGGGTCCCGGAGGAGCTCATCAGGCTCTTCCACACCCTCAGCTGCGGGTCTCTGGTGCGCATCGTCACTGCTCACGGCCCAACGCCAAGCATTCGGCTCCACAGGGGCCGGCGGCAGGGCAGTGCAGAGAGCGCTGTGCTCTACCTCCTTCTCTTGGAACCTCTCATGAGGAGCCTTGCCTGCAAGGCGCGGGGAGATGCTCGCCATGCTGTGCCGCCCCTGGTACAAGCGTACTGTGATGACCTCCTGTTGGTAGCGCACTCCTTGCCGCAATTCCTGGAGTACGCGGCAGCGATTGCACAGTAACTGCCGGACATGGGCATGTCCCTCAACGTCGGCAAGTGCGCCTATGCCAACACTGCTCGCATCCCTTCGATCATGGTGTGCCGAACCCGGGGAACGCGGCAGCCCCATGGGTGTGCTTGCGCGCCAAGGGCACGGTGCCCTACTTGGGCCTACGCCTTGATCCAAGGGGGATAGCATCCATGAAAGAGAAACATGTACTCCGGTGTGAAGCTCTGCTAGGCTAGTGCAAGAACACGCTCGGGCCGGCGTCGGTACCCCATGAGGTGATGGCGGCTGTGGTCGGAGGCATCGTGCGATACGCGGCACCGTACCTGTCCGACACGGCGGAGGCGCTGGTCAAGCTGAATGCTGCCATCAAGGCTGCGGCCCTGCAATTCGAGAAGCTGCCCAAGGCCCTGTCCAACGTGGCGGTGCGTTCTTGTCATGGATTACGACTGGCGGATGTCCAGGTTATCTGCCGCAACTCCGTCGTAGCGACCTTGGCTCAACTCACGCACCACCGGTCGGCAACAGTCCCGACTGAGGTGCGAGCCATGCTTCGAGACGTGCACTTGCAGTACGGTGTGTGCGGACAATTCCTGGTGCCCTCCGCGTCATTCGCCACGCACACTGGCAGTACGTGGGTGGACAAAGTACTCCGGGCAATGGGGATGTTGCGTGTAGGAATCCTCATGCCGTCGTTAGTGTACTCGTGCGTACACGCCCATATGCCGCAGGTGCAGTGGGCGGGGCCGAAGTGGGCATCCCAGTCCTACACCTTCAAGGGTAGGGACATCTGCGTTCTCTCGGGGCCCCGCACGGACGCGGCGGTACAGTCCCTGACTGATCCCGCAAATGACCTCCTGCATGCGCGACTCCCCTGTACTGCCCCTGGGTAGTGGGTCGTCTAGCTCCAGGAGTGTCATCAGGACCACCTGCACCTTCCTCACGCGGGAGTGGGGCCCAATCAGCTGGACCAAGTGTGGTTCACGGGGCTCCGCGACATCTTCCGAGCGCAGTTGCCTGGTCCATTGACTCACCGTCTACTTCACCGGGTGCGCCGAAAGAAGGCCAGCAAACGCACTAGGCAGTCCACTACGGGGGACGTGTATTTGGTGGGCGGGTACAGGGAGGAAGGATGGGACCCGGCGAACCCGGGGCAGCGCATGCTGTTTTTCCCGCTGGCCGCCCTCCTATTCCTGCTAGGGGATGTCTTTCAAGGTTACCGACAGCAAGACGATCCGGCGTCCGTCCCCCTGCTCACGCCACATGCCGGGGGCGGCATAAACCCATCGCCCCTGTGGGTTGTGCACGGGCGGCCCTGGTTTTCCAGGGCGTGCGCAGCAGTGCACGGGTGCAGCGAGTGGGCAATCGTCCTTGTGCTGCCAGCAGGCCCCGTCCCGGATGCCGAAGAGTGCTCGGTCCCGGAGGTGGTTCGGATGCCCAATGTGCCACACGATCCGCATGTCGCCGTCACGTCGTTGCGTGATGGCGGGGCGGTGGAACAGGGCTCTGTGGTGATGTACCAGCCCTCCTGCTCCACGACGGTGTGGGGAGCGGAGTATACCACGGCCCTTGACGCCATCAAGTCTGTCTGCGGATGCGACCTGGCCTGGAAGCCGCATGCGGCGTATTAGCCGAAAGTGGTCCTATCCCCGGAGCTCACGGCCTCCAGCGCGGCATCCCAGGGAAAAGTCACGCAGAGCCCCCACTCCGACGTGGCATGGCTGGAAACCCTGCCGGTACTGTTGGGTGCCGGTGGCGACCAAAGTCACGTCGCCGGACGCGTCGCCCTAGGGGGACGAAGCCACCAATGTGGCGGTGGCCAGCCATGGGAGCCCCACGTGGACAGGTGCCATCTACGGCACGGTCCCGGAGGCGGAGATCATCGGCGCGGCAACATACCTGTTGCACACGCCCCCGTCGGCGTGCACGGTGCACGTGGTGGATGCCTCCATCATTGGAGCGCACCTGCGCAGGGCGCAGGAGACCCTGTACCGTGGCATCAAGGGGCCGACCTCGCATCTGGTCAACCAGCACGCACTGAGCTGGATAATGGAGGGGCTGCGGCGGCTACCACGCAGAGTAGGGGGGCCGCACCATTGGGTGGTGCGGTAGAGCTCGCATTTGGCGGCAGTCCCGCTTGAAGCGCCGGACTCTGCCGCAGCCCGTGCAATGGCTCCGCCTGTTCATCTCGTCCTGCCCAAGGAGCACGCCATCCTCTTGGTGCCTGGAGATTGTGGAGAGCTCGAGCCGCGTGTACCCTCCATGTAGGCCCTTCAGCTCGTCAGGGAGATGGAGTTGCGCTTGCTGGCGGCGCGCACCAGGGCCCATACGCCACTGGCTAGCGCCTGTGAGGCGGTGCCCCTGGGAGCAGTACACCACGGCCCCACGCACAAGAATATGCTGCGGGCACGTGACGGTCGCAGCTATGGGTATAGTAACCAAATGGGCTATCAGACTTCAGACTTCAGACTTTTATGGACCATCACCCCCCACCCCCCCCCCCACCCCAACACCCTTTCTAACCCCCCCCCCCCCCGTGTCAAACTCCCCCCCCCCGCCGTTGTCCCCCCCAATATCAGACTTGTCCCATTGTCACCACACCCTTGAGGTGTAGAAGTGGGTTGTGGTCTCGACCCTAGCGTCTGAAACCCAACCAGTGCTTGCAACCCCTTCAATGATGGTAAGTGCCCCCCCCCCCCCCCCCTCCCCACCCCACCCCACCCCATCTCTCTGACTCAAACCGATCGGGGGGCTCATATGTGACTGAAGACAAGTGGGAACAGAATCCTGATGTCTGGCCCAAGCAACCTCACCTGAGCTAATCGGGTCAGTTTTGCTGGTGGGGTGGGTGGGTGGGGGTTCATCGGGTTGGGCCGGAACTGTTGAGAGGGGGGGTAGTGGGTTTCGAGCACAGCACAGCACATCACAGCACATCACAGCACATCACAGCACAGGACAACATACAACATAGCACAGTTTATTACAGCACAGCACAGCACAACACAGCCCCTACGGCCGCCCAAGAGAGCCTCCCTCCCTCCCTCCCTCCCTCCCTCCCTCCCCTCCCTCCCTCCCTCCCACCCTGTCATTTCCCTGCTTGTGTGGTTGAGGTTAGGGAGGGTATGCCTGTTTTTCTTTTTCAGGTTCATCAATCTAGCAACTTTCATAGCTGTGGCTGCACTCCGGATTTGGTGGGTGTTGCAGTCTCAGAAAGCAAATTTTCGCATCCCATACGAAGGTGGTTATTCAGGGGAGATCGAACAAATCTTGTACTCTTTTAGTCTACAGGGATATTTGAAAGACATTGACGCACCGATACAGTTCTGAAATAAGGGGTGGCCCCCCCGTCCCTGCCTCTGCCATGCAGGGCGACCTCGGAACGGTCCCGAGACGACAGTGAATCAAGGGGAGGCCCCCCGGAGACGAATTTGTGTAGGGTAACTGCACGTTTCACTATGTCATGTGCATTCACACAGATAGCCGGTTACTGCCAGTTTCTGGCCTACAGAGAGGCCTGTGCGTCCTGATTTGCATTGTGTCAGTGACTGTCCATTCATGTCTGATGGTTTATTGCCCAGATGTCTGTGGTTTTGCACCCTGCAACTGTGCCGCACCAGGTGGTCGACTTCGATGATCAATTTGGAACCAAGGGGGGGCGCCATCCCCCCCAGGCCCCAGATGTGTATGTATCAAGTAATGTAGGTACGTTACTGAAAGAACCACAGTATTGTATAATGTACGCCTCCGGCCAACAGCCAGGGAGGGCCGGAGGTCCGGGTAAAAGCCCCGGACCCCCCAACGGCAGCCCCAAAGGTGAGCGCACCACTGGAAGGGGCATGTCTGCGGGGTAAAAGCATGCGCTTAGTAAACATCTAACGTAATAAATAGTGCTTACTGCTGTAATTAATGCTTAACCGGGTAAAAGGCCCTTCTCCCGGGGCTAGTTTCGTGCGCACCCCCCAGAGCCGGACCCGACCGGCCGTGCTGAGGCGAGCCGAGCAATGGATATGGCAGGCCAGACTTTAAGTGCTGGTAGCCACGCCTCAGCACACTCCGCGGGCTTATAAGGCCCACGGGGGCCCCAAATACCGTTTCGTTCGGGAGTTAAGCCCCGGCGGAATTTGGGGTTGTTGATGGTTAAGAGGACTCACGTTGAGTCCCGGCTACTGTTACCCCGGGGTTATGACCCCCGGTACTGCCTGCTTACTTGCCTGCTGCTGCTAAGAGATAGGAAGGGGTTAGGACCGACCCCCCCCCCCCTAGCCACCCACGGCACTGGGACACCCCCACAGCGGCCGCAAGGGCTACGCGTGGGCGTCTCCCCTCCGTGAATTATTTGACCCCTCCGTGAATTTTTTGACCCCTCCGTGAATTATTTGACCCCTCTGTGAATTATTTACCCCCTTGCGTGAATTATTTCACCCCTCCGTGAATTGTTTTTAATGCGTGTGTATGTGCGTATGTGTGGGCATGCGTGGGTGTCTGTATGTTTGCTCTGGGTCCCCCTGCAAGGGGGGACTCATCGGCTGGGCAGCTATACCCCTTAAACCCCTCCCCTCTGCTCTGGACCCCTTCCCCGACCCTCTGTGAAACAACCAGCACAAACAAAAGTCAGTTAAACACAAGGGGGCCACTGACAGCACCGCTTTCGGAAATTTTTTTTTTCATTTTTGGAGAACACTTTCTTGCCTGTTAAACGGTGCTGTCTGATGGCGGGGTGCCTGGGCAGGCAGGCTTGCCTTCACTGCCCTACAGGGGGGGGGGGGAGAGGACGCCCGGGCACCCAAGGGGTCAGAGAGAGCAGGGTGGGATGTAAAAATAAAAACCTGTAAGTTCCTCTCCACCCTCCCCGACTGGGCGGTCCACATGGACCAACCCCTCCTGGCTTCGGCTTCCACACATTTTTAAGGACTTTAACAGGTTAGGGATGTTGCAGACAATACAATTTTCTGTGATTTGCCCTGGTGCTTTAGTTAGGAATAGCCCCTGCACTGTACCGCACCACACTGCATTACACTCCCCCCAATATCAGACTTGTCCATTGTCACCACAACCTTGAGGTGTAGAAGTGGGTTGTGGTCTCGACCCTAGCGTCTGAAACCCAACCAGTGCTTGCAACCCCTTCAATGATGGTACGCCCCCCCCCCCCCCCCCACCCCCTCACCCCACCCCACCCCATCTCTCTGACTCAAACCGATCGGGGGGCTCATATGTGACTGAAGACAAGTGGGAACAGAATCCTGATGTCTGACCCAAGCAACTTCACCTGAGCTAATCGGGTCGGTTTTGCTGGTGGGGTGGGTGGATGGGGGTTCATCGGGTTGGGCCGGAACTGTGGAGAGGGGGGGTAGTGGGTTTCGAGCACAGCACAGCACATCACGGCACAGCACAGCACAGCACAGCACATCACAGCACACCACAGAACAGCACAACATACAGCATAGCACAGCATATTACAGCACAACACAGCACAACACAGCCCCTACGGCCGCCCAAGAGAGCCTCCCTCCCTCCCTCCCTCCCTCCCTCACTCCCCTCCCTCCCTCCCTCCCACCCTGTCATTTCCCTTCTTGTGTGGTGACGTTAGGGAGGGTATGCCTGTTTTTCTTTTTCAGGTTTTCTTTTATAGTAGAGTGCTTTCCAGCTTGCCAGCTTACGAAGGTCCGAACCCCGCCAAAAAAAAATAGGAGGTATGTTACTCCGTTCCTTAGTTAGTTCCGGTGGACCCCTCCGTGAATTATTTACCCCCCTCCGTGAATTTTTTGACCCCTCCGTGAATTGTTTACCCCCCTCCGTGAATTATTTGACCCCTCCGTGAATTGTTTACCCCCCTCCGTGAATTATTTTACCTCTCCGTGAATTGTTTACCCCCCTCCGTGAATTATTTCACCCCTCCGTGAATTGTTTACCCCCCTCCGTGAATTATTTGACCCCTCCGTGAATTGTTTACCCCCCTCCGTGAATTATTTACCCCCTTCCGTGAATTATTTACCCCCTCCGTGAATTATTTGACCCCTCTGTGAATTGTTTACCCCCCTCCGTGAATTATTTTACCCCTCCGTGAATTGTTTACCCCCCTCCGTGAATTATTTGACCCCTCCGTGAATTGTTTACCCCCCTCCGTGAATTATTTACCCCCCTCCGTGAATTGTTTACCCCCCTCCGTGAATTATTTCACCCCTCCGTGAATTGTTTACCCCCCTCCGTGAATTATTTCACCCCTCCGTGAATTGTTTACCCCCCTCCGTGAATTATTTGACCCCTCCGTGAATTATTTACCCCCCTCCGTGAATTATTTGACCCCTCCGTGAATTATTTACCCCCCTCCGTGAATTATTTGACCCCTCCGTGAATTATTTACCCCCCTCGGTGAATTATTTCACCCCTCCGTGAATTGTTTACCCCCCTCCGTGAATTATTTCACCCCTCCGTGAATTTTTTTACTCCTCCGTGATTTGTTTACCCCCCTCCGTGAATTATTTCACCCCTCCGTGAATTGTTTACCCCCCTCCGTGAATTATTTTACCCCTCCGTGAATTGTTTACCCCCCTCCGTGAATTATTTGACCCCTCTGTGAATTCTTTACCCCCCTCCATGAATTTTTTTACCCCTCCCTGAATTATTTACCCCCCTCCGTGAATTATTTGACCCCTCCGTGAATTGTTTACCCCCCTCCGTGAATTATTTGACCCCTCCGTGAATTATTTACCCCCCTCCGTGAATTATTTCACCCCTCCGTGAATTGTTTACCCCCCTCCGTGAATTATTTCACCCCTCTGGAATTATTTTACTCCTCCGTGAATTGTTTACCCCCCTCCGTGAATTATTTCACCCCTCCGTGAATTATTTACCCCCCTCCGTGAATTATTTTACCCCTCCGTGAATTGTTTACCCCCCTCCGTGAATTATTTGACCCCTCCGTGAATTATTTACCCCCCTCCGTGAATTATTTCACCCCTCCGTGAATTATGTACCCCCCTCCGTGAATTATTTGACCCCTCCGTGAATTGTTTACCCCCCTCCGTGAATTATTTGACCCCTCCGTGAATTGTTTACCCCCCTCCGTGAATTATTTCACCCCTCCGTGAATTATTTACCCCCCTCCGTGAATTATTTGACCCCTCCGTGAATTGTTTACCCCCCTCCGTGAATTATTTTACTCCTCAGTGAATTGTTTACCCCCCTCCGTGAATTATTTTACCCCTCCGTGAATTGTTTACCCCCCTCGGTGAATTATTTTACTCCTCCGTGAACTGTTTACCCCCCTCCGTGAATTATTTTACTCCTCCGTGAATTGTTTACCCCCCTCCGTGAATTATTTTACCCCTCCGTGAATTATTTACCCCCCTCCGTGAAATATTTGACCCCTCCGTGAATTGTTTACCCCCCTCCGTGAATTATTTCACCCCTCCGTGAATTATTTACCCCCCTCCGTGAATTATTTGACCCCTCCGTGAATTATTTACCCCCCTCCGTGAATTATTTGACCCCTCCGTGAATTATTTACCCCCCTCCGTGAATTATTTGACCCCTCCGTGAATTGTTTACCCCCCTCCGTGAATTATTTCACCCCTCCGTGAATTGTTTACCCCCCTCCGTGAATTGTTTCACCCCTCCGTGAATTATGTACCCCCCTCCGTGAATTATTTGACCCCTCCGTGAATTGTTTACCCCCCTCCGTGAATTATTTGACCCCTCCGTGAATTATTTACCCCCCTCCGTGAATTATTTTACTTCTCCGTGAATTGTTTACCCCCCTCCGTGAATTATTTTACTCCTCCGTGAATTGTTTACCCCCCTCCGTGAATTTTTTTACCCCTCCGTGAATTATTTCACCCCTCCGTGAATTATTTACCCCCCTCCGTGAATTATTTCACCCCTCCGTGAATTGTTTACCCCCCTCCGTGAATTATTTCACCCCTCCGTGAATTATGTACCCCCCTCCGTGAATTATTTGACCCCTCCGTGAATTGTTTACCCCCCTCCGTGAATTATTTGACCCCTCCGTGAATTATTTACCCCCCTCCGTGAATTATTTCACCCCTCCGTGAATTATTTACCCCCCTCCGTGAATTATTTGACCCCTCCGTGAATTGTTTACCCCCCTCCGTGAATTATTTTACTCCTCAGTGAATTGTTTACCCCCCTCCGTGAATTATTTTACTTCTCCGTGAATTGTTTACCCCCCTCCGTGAATTATTTTACCCCTCCGTGAATTATTTACCCCCCTCCGTGAAATATTTGACCCCTCCGTGAATTGTTTACCCCCCTCGGTGAATCATTTTACTCCTCCGTGAATTGTTTACCCCCCTCCGTGAATTATTTTACTTCTCCGTGAATTATTTACCCCCCTCCGTGAATTATTTTACCCCTCCGTGAATTATTTACCCCCCTCCGTGAAATATTTGACCCCTCCGTGAATTGTTTACCCCCCTCCGTGAATTATTTCACCCCTCCGTGAATTATTTACCCCCCTCCGTGAATTATTTGACCCCTCCGTGAATTATTTACCCCCCTCCGTGAATTATTTGACCCCTCCGTGAATTATTTACCCCCCTCCGTGAATTATTTGACCCCTCCGTGAATTGTTTACCCCCCTCCGTGAATTATTTCACCCCTCCGTGAATTGTTTACCCCCCTCCGTGAATTATTTCACCCCTCCGTGAATTATTTACCCCCCTCCGTGAATTATTTGACCCCTCCGTGAATTATTTACCCCCCTCCGTGAATTATTTGACCCCTCCGTGAATTGTTTACCCCCCTCCGTGAATTATGTCACCCCTCCGTGAATTGTTTACCCCCCTCCGTGAATTATTTTACTCCTCCGTGAATTGTTTACCCCCCTCCGTGAATTATTTTACCCCTCCGTGAATTATTTCACCCCTCCGTGAATTATTTACCCCCCTCCGTGAATTATTTACCCCCCTCCGTGAGTTATTTGACCCCTCCGTGAATTATTTACCCCCCTCCGTGAATTATTTGACCCCTCCGTGAATTGTTTACCCCCCTCCGTGAATTATTTCACCCCTCCGCGAATTGTTTACCCCCCTCCGTGAATTATTTTACTCCTCCGTGAATTGTTTACCCCCCTCCGTGAATTATTTGACCCCTCCGTGAATTATTTACCCCCCTCCGTGAATTATTTCACCCCTCCGTGAATTGTTTACCCCCCTCCGTGAATTATTTGACCCCTCCGTGAACTATTTACCCCCCTCCGTGAATTATTTGACCCCTCCGTGAATTATTTACCCCCCTCCGTGAATTATTTGACCCCTCTGTGAATTGTTTACCCCCCTCCGTGAATTATTTGACCCCTCCGTGAATTATTTACCCCCCTCCGTGAATTTTTTTACCCCTCCGTGAATTATTTACCCCCCTCCGTGAATTATTTGACCCCTCCGTGAATTATTTACCCCCCTCCGTGAATTATTTTACCCCTCCGTGAATTATTTACCCCCCTCCGTGAATTATTTGACCCCTCCGTGAATTATTTACCCCCCTCCGTGAATTATTTGACCCCTCCGTGAATTGTTTACCCCCCTCCGTGAATTATTTCACCCCTCCGCGAATTGTTTACCCCCCTCCGTGAATTATTTTACCCCTCCGTGAATTATTTACCCCCCTCCGTGAATTATTTCACCCCTCCGTGAATTATTTACCCCCCTCCGTGAATTATTTGACCCCTCCGTGACTTATTTACCCCCCTCCGTGAATTATTTGACCCCTCCGTGAATTGTTTACCCCCCTCCGTGAATTATTTGACCCCTCCGTGAATTGTTTACCCCCCTCCGTGAATTATTTCACCCCTCCGTGAATTGTTTACCCCCCTCCGTGAATTATTTCACCCCTCCGTGAATTATTTACCCCACTCCGTGAATTATTTCACCCCTCCGTGAATTATTTACCCCCCTCTGTGAATTATTTGACCCCTCCGTGAATTGTTTACCCCCCTCCGTGAATTATTTCACCCCTCCGTGAATTATTTACCCCCCTCCGTGAATTATTTCACCCCTCCGTGAATTGTTTACCCCCCTCCGTGAATTCTTTCACCCCTCCGTGAATTGTTTACCCCCCTCCGTGAATTATTTTACTCCTCCGTGAATTGTTTACCCCCCTCCGTGAATTATTTTACCCCTCCGTGAATTATTTACCCCCCTCCGTGAATTATTTTACCCCTCCGTGAATTGTTTACCCCCCTCCGTGAATTATTTGACCCCTCCGTGAATTATTTACCCCCCTCCGTGAATTATTTGACCCCTCCGTGAATTCTTTACCCCCCTCCGTGAATTATTTGACCCCTCCGTGAATTGTTTACCCCCCTCCGTGAATTATTTGACCCCTCCGTGAATTATTTACCCCCCTCCGTGAATTATTTTACCCCTCCGTGAATTATTTACCCCCCTCCGTGAATTATTTGACCCCTCCGTGAATTATTTACCCCCCTCCGTGAATTATTTCACCCCTCCGTGAATTGTTTACCCCCCTCCGTGAATTATTTGACCCCTCCGTGAATTGTTTACCCCCCTCCGTGAATTATTTCACCCCTCCGTGAATTATTTACCCCCCTCCGTGAATTATTTGACCCCTCCGTGAATTGTTTACCCCCCTCCGTGAATCATTTCACCCCTCCGTGAATTATTTACCCCCCTCCGTGAATTATTTGACCCCTCCGTGAATTGTTTACCCCCCTCCGTGAATTATTTCACCCCTCCGTGAATTATTTACCCCCCTCCGTGAATTATTTCACCCCTCCGTGAATTATTTACCCCCCTCCGTGAATTATTTGACCCCTCCGTGAATTGTTTACCCCCCTCCGTGAATTATTTGACCCCTCCGTGAATTATTTACCCCCCTCCGTGAATTATTTTACCCCTCCGTGAATTATTTACCCCCCTCCGTGAATTATTTGACCCCTCCGTGAATTATTTACCCCCCTCCGTGAATTATTTCACCCCTCCGTGAATTGTTTACCCCCCTCCGTGAATTATTTGACCCCTCCGTGAATTGTTTACCCCCCTCCGTGAATCATTTCACCCCTCCGTGAATTATTTACCCCCCTCCGTGAATTATTTGACCCCTCCGTGAATTGTTTACCCCCCTCCGTGAATTATTTCATCCCTCCGTGAATTATTTACCCCCCTCCGTGAATTATTTGACCCCTCCGTGAATTGTTTACCCCCCTCCGTGAAATATTTGACCCCTCCGTGAATTATTTACCCCCCTCCGTGAATTATTTCACCCCTCCGTGAATTATTTACCCCCCTCCGTGAATTATTTGACCCCTCCGTGAATTGTTTACCCCCCTCCGTGAATTATTTGACCCCTCCGTGAATTGTTTACCCCCCTCCGTGAATTATTTGACCCCTCCGTGAATTGTTTACCCCCCTCCGTGAATTATTTGACCCCTCCGTGAATTGTTTACCCCCCTCCGTGAATTATTTGACCCCTCCGTGAATTGTTTACCCCCCTCCGTGAATTATTTGACCCCTCCGTGAATTGTTTACCCCCCTCTGTGAATTATTTGACCCCTCCGTGAATTGTTTACCCCCCTCCGTGAATTATTTGACCCCTCCGTGAATTATTTACCCCCCTCCGTGAATTATTTGACCCCTCCGTGAATTGTTTACCCCCCTCCGTGAATTATTTGACCCCTCCGTGAATTGTTTACCCCCCTCTGTGAATTATTTGACCCCTCCGTGAATTGTTTACCCCCCTCCGTGAATTATTTGACCCCTCCGTGAATTATTTACCCCCCTCCGTGAATTATTTGACCCCTCCGTGAATTGTTTACCCCCCTCCGTGAATTATTTTACTCTTCCGTGAATTGTTTACCCCCCTCCGTGAATTATTTGACCCCTCCGTGAATTATTTACCCCCCTCCGTGAATTATTTGACCCCTCCGTGAATTGTTTACCCCCCTCCGTGAATTATTTTACTCCTCCGTGAATTGTTTACCCCCCTCCGTGAAATATTTGACCCCTCTGTGAATTTTTTAAACCCCTCCGTGAATTATTTGACCCCTGCGTGAATTTTTTACCCCCCTCCGTGAATTATTTTACCCCTGCCTGAATTATTTACCCCCCTCCGTGAATTATTTTACCCCTCCGTGAATTGTTTGACCCCTGTGTGTGTGTCAATTATTTTGGGGTTCTAGACCCCCCTAGGAATTGACGCATAGGGTGGCGTCAATCATTTTGGGGGTCTAGACCCCCATAGGAATTGACGCATACGGTCGCGTCAATTATTTTGGGGGTCTAGACCCCTATAGAATTGGCGCATAGGGTCGCGCAAATTTTTTTGGGGGTCCAGACCCCCTAGGAATTGACGCATAGGGTCGCGTCAATTATTTTGGGGGTGTAGACCCCCCTAGGAATTGACGCATAGGGTCGCGTCAATTATTTTGGGGGTCTAGACCCCCCTTAGGAATTGACGCATAGGGTCGCGTCAATTATTTTGGGGGTCCAGACCCCCGTAGGAATTGGCGCATAGGGTCGCGTCAATTATTTTGGGGGTCCGGACCCCCATAGGAATTGGCGCATAGGGTCGCGTCAATTATTTTGGGGGTCCGGACCCCCGTAGGAATTGACACGTAAGGTCGCGTCAATTATTTTGGGGGTCTAGACCCCCCTAGGAATTGACGCATAGGGTCGCGTCAATTTTTTTGGGGGTCTAGACCCCCCTAGGAATTGACACATAGGGTCGCGTCAATTATTTTGGGGGTCTAGACCCCCCTAGGAATTGACGCATAGGGTCGCGTCAATTATTTTGGGGGTCTAGACCCCCCTTAGGAATTGACGCATAGGGTCGCGTCAATTATTTTGGGGGTCCAGACCCCCGTAGGAATCGGCGCATAGGGTCGCGTCAATTATTTTGGAGGTCCGGACCCCTGTAGGAATTGACGCATAGGGTCGCGTCAATTATTTTGGGGGTCCAGACCCCCCTAGGAATTGACGCATAGGGTCGCGTCAATTTTTTTGGGGGTCCAGACCCCCCTAGGAATTGGCGCATAGCAGGGGGGTGCACCACCACAGTGGAATATCTATCCATAGGGGGGGTGTACACCACCTCAATGGAATATTAATCCACAGGGGGGGGGGTACACCACCTCAGTGGAATATTTTTCCCAGCCTCCCATTTTCCCCAATGCCCCATTTTCCACCCTTTTTTTTCTTTTGGGGGGGGGTGTTCCCCTGTGTTGCATGGACTCCCATTCTTCCCAACTTTCAATTTTCATGATGGTTTTTTTTGTGGTGGGTGGCTGTGTTGGGGGAGGGGGAGTGCCAGACTTTTTCTTGTCCCTTTCTGACAGGAAGGAAGGAAGGGAGGGGGCGGGTACCACACTTTTATCAGACTTTTGCTGAGATGTGTTCTGTTTTATGTCCTTGACACGAGATGCCAAATCAGACTTCAGACTTCAGACTTTATACCCATAGCTGGACGGTCGCTTGTCCACCATGCAGGTCATGCGGCGGTGGAGGCACAAGCTCACGCGTGTGGCGATACCGGACCACCCCTGTATCTTCTGTGGGGGGCCGGAGAAGGACATTGGCCACATGCGCTTGCTGTGAACGCGGGACGAGGACGTGGCACGACTCCTGTGCAAGAGTGCGATGGAGTCCACGGCGGAACTTCCCCTGACGGACAGGGCAGTGGAGTCCATGGCGTGGAGGGAGCACGGCTGCAGGTGGACAGAATCCCTGATGGCGGGTGTCATCCCCGGGGACCTGAAGCGGCTGTTTGCGGCGGTGCGGGCGGCGGCGTCCCGGGGCCCTGCGAAGGGCAAGCTCTTTGTGGAGGACATGGTCCAGGTTGGGGAAGATGTGTATGCCCGCAGGAACCATCGGCTCACCCAGATCATGCAGCTGCCGATGCGAGATCGAAGGAGGGCAGTGTACGCGTTCATGCGAGGTGACACACCCTTCTGCCCGCCAGCAGGGAGGGTCCGACGGCATCCGCCTTGGAACCCGTTCGACGGTCTCCCCAACGACCTGCAGGCGACCTTTCAGAGGGCACCGCTGCATGGGCTGATGGTGCCCAGGTCGTACATCGCGCATGAGGAGGCCATGTCCTTGTTCCCTCACTGGATGGCGGCGGTGGCGCAGGCCCTCAGCCAGTGGATCGGTTCCTGGATGCCTCGGAACTTCCCGGCATTCCGGGAGTGGTCCCGCGTGGTATCGGCGCAGTCGTGGGCCATGGGGAGTGGTACCATGGTAATAGGCCCTGACAGCCGGCGTGATTCTTGGCTCCAGGTATACGCAGACCATCCGGCTTTGGGGAACATCATGGGCTAGCCTCGCGAGGTGCTACCGGTCTTTGAGCAGCCTCTGTGCAACCTCATAGTCCTGGCGGTAGCTGTCGTGCTAGACGTGGGGACGTTGTGGCTGTGCGACGAGCCATTCCGGCAGTGATGGAGCGGCGGTCCATGGCCGTGTTGGTGGGCTCCAAGCAGCTGGCACGGGTGCAGGGAGACGACGCGCAGGGCCACGTCACGGAGGCCATTTTCTCTCTGCCTGAGGGGGACGACAACGTGGCTGCCGATGCCCGTCACACCCTCGATACCCTGGGCCTGGCGGCGGTTGTTGAGGCTCGGGCGGGAGGACAACGCTTGGTTCTCGCGTCCGCCAGGGGCCCGGGGCTAGACGGGGTTGATGTCATCGGGGAGATCCTGCGGCACTATGGTTGGGAGCTCCTGACGCATGGCACACGCAGCCCCAAGGTAGTGCGGTGGCCCCGGTTGCTGGAGAGCCTACCGGTGATGTCCAACGGACAGCCGATACTCCGCCCGGTGTCCACGTGGGATGAAGCGAGGCGCAGCTTGCTCAGTTATGCCACTGCACGCGCGCTCGCAGGTGCTTTGCTCTGTCTCCATGAAGCGTGCTGTGATGTGTGGCAGGACCTGTGGTCGCATTGCTGTGATGGTAGCTGCGTCCCGTCGCGGTCCGTGCTCACACAGCAATGCCACGGGTGCAGGGAGATGAAGTCGGTTTGGGTTCATCAATGTGCCTCCGCCCCACTATGCGGGACGTGTTGGGAGAGCGCCGGTAGGGGGTGGGCTAAGGCGAGATGGGCGCTGCGACACTCTGGACAGATGCCCTCAAGTGCCTGGAAGGCAATCCAGGGTGACCTGAAGAGCGTCCAGGTGGAAGGGGTGAGATGCCCCGGTGCGCCGACGGCGGCCCTGCCCATACTGCTGCGGTGGGCAGCTCTGGAAGGCGACTCGCGGGTTCTTTGGTTGTGGCATCACGGAGGAAATGGTGAAGGCGCGCCGGGGGCCGGGGGTCATGCAGCTTGACAGAGTATGGGAAATGTGGGTTCGCTTACCACCGTCCCTATGCTGGACGCAGCGGCGGGGGTAGCACCTGAGAAGCAGTGCCCTCATTGCCTGAGTGTGCGGTAATGGCAGACGGCGTATGACGGCCAACGCGATGTGACAGGTCGTGCCGGCCTGATGGTGAGCCGTACTGCACCCGTGCATGAGGGTTGGACAGGGATGCTTCACCCGCCTGCGCCAGGTCGCCACGTACAATAGTGAGGTGTCATGGGTCGTGCCGACCAGGGTAATAAGGCCCAAACCCCTGTAGGGTATTCCCATGACACCCGGGTCTCTACCGGCGGCCCGGCTACCGCAGCTACGGGGGTAGTTGCTCGGGATACTCCGAGGGTTCACGGGTTTGTTTGGGGGCAGGCGACAACGCTACCGGCGCTGCGGTGCATGCGTTGCGACGCCAACCCCATGCGTTGCACGGGGTTGCGGGAGCAGCCTGCATGCCCCGGAAGCGGCGAAGTGTGCATCGAGGATTGCGACGGCGTGATGGTCAGGTGGACCGTATGGTGGGCGTACTTGGGATGGCGTGGCAATCTGGGAGGTGGTGTCTTGAGGGGTACGCGGAGTTGCAGGTGACGGTGTACTGGGGTCACGGGGGTATGCGTGGCAGTACTGGGGTTCGTATGGTGGGAGTATCGGGGAAGCACAGCGGTACTGGGGAGCCGTACAGTCGGGGTGTTGCGGAGTCGCATGGCGGTACTGAGGTGTCCCCGTGACCCCTCTAGCAAGTCAGGGGGAATGCAGGGGCATCCCCTAGCCCCATGAACAAACTAGAGGGACCGTGCCTGAGGGCATGTACATAGTCTAACCGTCTGACCACGGCCTTGCGGTTGCGGTGGTGTGTGCGGTGGCGGCTTGCAAGTGGCATCGGCGGTGCGACGGCGGTACTACACGGTGGCGTAGCACCGAGTATGCGGTCGCCTCTATATACGTGTAACCTACATAGTCTTCACAGCAGCAACTTACTCCTGGGGGGCACATGCCCGATCGGCTTGAGGCGACATGCAGAGTGGTCCAAGGGGTGACGCGCGGGCCAATGCTATAAGTAGGCTTGCCACGTCGTCGTTGGGGGCCGAACCTGCGGCCTGGCCGCTGCTGTGGCGGAAGAGGCGCAACCACGGGAGCTGGCCAATTAGTGCAGGTAAGGGTCAAGGGTAGCCGTCAGGGCAACGTATGTGGGCCAGATGAGGTGGACCTGGTTACCACGGCCCGGGGCGAGCCTCTGGTGGGTACCCCTACAGGGGGTCGATAATCAAGCTACGGCACCCACCAGCCCGAATCGTAGCCAGCGACATTCACGGGTTGCGCCACTACCGTCGCGGGGCAGGCGGCGTCCCCCCCTGCAGACCCTCTTGTTATATTATACGTGGGAGCATGCGGGGGCCTCGAAGCTAATTGGGTACTGGCCCTTGACATGGAGTGCCGGCACGGTATATATCTGGGGTGTGGGTGCAGCTCAAGGCCACAGAGAAAGTAGAGTTGCTACCATGTTTGTGTACTATACTAGGGGGCTGGTGCGATGGGTCGGCGGCGTACATTATGGGGACATGGAGGTGATGAAGGCTGAGGGCCATGCTAGGCTGGAGCCTCCCAGAAATCCTGGCACTACATTTATGGGTTATTGCATGCTGGCAATGGGTTACGTGAAGTCAGGGGTGGTGGGCAATTGCGAGTGCGCAGCTGGCAATGGATTACGTAGGGTCACGGGTGGTGGTTGTCTCCACGGTGGCGGGGGTACGTGAACAACAAGGGGTCCGCTCTTGCTTCGCCGCATGCGTGCTGCTTTGTACCTTGGTTGCTGCATTGCACCCACAGGAGACTCCCTTGCTTTCTGTTTGTTGCTATGCTGCTGCGTTGCTGTGCCTTGCCCCTTGACCCGCGGCGACCAAACGGGCTAGCGTCCGTCGCCGTTGCTAATGCTAACGCTTTGCAGTTGCCACTGCCCCCAAAGCCTGGTTGGCCGGTATCCCCTGTCCTCTGGGTCCTCCGTCATGCTGTGGGCCACCTCACGCAGCCCTGGGACCCACGGGATCGAGCGAGGCAGGAACCACCTATCGGCGCGAGATGCCCGGTAACACCAGTAGACGGCATGATAAGTGCTTATGACTATAACTATGACGATGTATGTATGTATGTATGTATGTATGTATGTATGTATGTATGTATGTATGTATGTATGTATGTATGTATGTATGTATGTATGTATGTATGTATGTATGTATGTATGTATGTATGTATGTATGTATGTATGTATGTATGTATGTATGTATGTATGTATGTATGTATGTATGTACGTATGTATGTATGGTTGTATGTATGTATGTATGTAATCCTTAACCAGTTCCACATCTTCAATGCCTCACGGGATACAGATAGGGGGGGTAAACACCTAACAGCGCCAGAGTAGGTACAAGACGTCAACAGCACAATTGTACAGGTTCAGATACACTCACTCGGACTTGTTCCTCCTCACTCTAAGTTGGAAGCTCTAAACTCTCATTTCTCTTCCACCATTTTCTAGGTATATCAGAATTCATCATCGGAGGAGAACGCGAAGGTAGACGGAAGCCTCCCCGCGGGGGGGGCTAAGTGAGGAGACCAACCGTGTGGAGATGCGCGTGGAGCTCAATTGGGACAACAATATTGGGATAAATCGGGGGGACCATCAGGGAAGTATTAGGCGATCCTCTACAGTACGGATATCAAACTGGGGTACTTACTGGGAATATTTATAGAGATCCAAAGGGGAATCGATTTGGGAGTCCATATTGGGATCAATCAGGGGAACGATCAGAGAACTATCTGGGTATCATTCAGGAGAATAGACTGAGGATAGTCTCGAGTACTTCCTTGGGATAATAGTAACAGCCAAGCCCCAAGGAGACAGTTCCACTTTGCACCCTCCGCCACAGAAACTGGCCTGCAACATCATGGCCTTCGGCCAAGGAACTGTTGTGACGGGCGTCTACCGCACCTGCCCTGCAATGCAACGCGGGACAACCGTGACAACAAAGTCTCACATCCATCAAAAAATCCAGCTGGGGACAGTGCAAGGGATCCATCTCGGTTCGTACCGGGGTACACTCAAGAGGTCATTCATGAGGTGGAGGAATTCCCCTCCCGGATGTCTGGGTCCGGGTTGGGGACCGTATTATCTCAGGGGTCGCAGGAGGTGGAGAACTCACCGGGGTGACCCCTGCCACGCCGGCCGTCAATGTGCCGAACATACGTCAATACACCCGCCCCCCCCGCTGGGGGCGGCAGTGGGGATACGTTAGTTTTTCTTTCTACAGCATGTCAGTTCCAAAATGTCACACACCGGAGATACACCCCAGCTATGTTTTCCCCTCTCCCCCTGTCACCCATAGGATCACGGGTCTCTTCCCCCCTCTTACTCACACTTGCTACCCTAGGAAGATGGGGCCTCTCCTTCCCGCTCGCTCCCTCTCACTCCACTAAACCTCCCCCCCCAATTAGTGTACCCCCCCCAAATACTATACCCCCCCCCAATACTATACCCCCCTTAGCTTAATAAGCGTTTTGCCAAATAGTATACCCCCTTTTCATCACATACAAGCAAACGAAACAGGAACAGATTCGGGACACGGTCTCAACACCACTGCACAGTAGCTCACTTGAAGAAAGCGGTGATTGTGGTTTGCCTCTTTACATTGGAAACACTGCTAGAGGCGTGGGCCACAGCAGCCGAAGGTGCTGCTCCAGCCCCATCAGCACCTGTGACACACACATCCGCAAAAGCCTCATCAGGATCAAACTTGTAGTCAGGCAAAGGGCGGAGGCTGACCACCTCGCCGTGGCCCGAAGTGTAGCCCAACTGTCCAAAAGCCTGTGGACGGGTTGTACCAATTTTCAATATCGTGGCATCCCAAGCATCGGCCACTGCTTTGGTTACTAGCACACGCTTTTCTGAGGCTGAAAGTTTGGTGTTGCCCTCCTCAAGAATCTCAGCAACATCATCCAAAATGTTATGCAAATTGTGAAAGGGCCGAAATACCATACCCCCCAATTAGTATACCCCCCAAATAGTATACCCCCCTGGCCGTAGTGAGCGTCAGGCAAATAACATACCCCGGGGTACACTAAATGGGGGGGGGAGGTTTAGGCTCCAGGGTCGAGTGTGCCAGTTCTACTGAGATCAGGGTCCCCCTGTAATGGGGGGACTAGAAGGACAAGGCCGTGTCTGTGAGATGAAGTCCCCTTAAGCCCCCGCACGCTCTCGACCTCTTTCCCGAATTATTTTTCTCCAATTGTTACATTTTCTGGGGGCCGCGGGCAGCACCGCTTTCTGAAATTTTCTTTTTACGTTTCATCTAGCACCATTATTTCTGAGTTCAAGTGTGCTACCTGTAGGCTGGGTGCCCGGGTAGCTAGGTTTCAGTGTTTGCCCTGCACGGGGGGGGGGAGGGGAGGACACCCGCGCATTCAAGAGGCCTGACAGAGCCGCGTGGGTACTAAAAAAAAAAACCTGTAAGTTCCTCTCTTACCCCCCCCGCCAGGGCCACCCCCACCTTGTCTGCCCCTCTGCTTCGGCTTCCACACATTTGACTATGACATCTGAGGGAGTAGTTAACAACTTGGAAACTTTTTCAAGTGGAAACGTTTCACACAGGCTCGTGGTGAACTTTCAAGGAATATTTGGTTCACATGAGATAACGCAACCAATTGCAATTTCCTAAACTGTCAGTCTGCAGTCAAGGGCACGGGTGTCCAACTGTTATGTTTTCCTTTGCGCGACTGCCTGATGCGGTTCTTCACACCTTTCAGAAGCCTCCCGGCCCTCGGGCTTGGTTTTTCTATTCTTTCATCGTTTGTCGTCCGTTGTCGGCGTCTGCTTTTAGGCTGTTGGGAGGGCAAGGTACGGAGGTACGGAGCAGCAATCAGGAAAGGAGGTAGCCATGAGATGATAGCAATATGCAAATGATTGCCAGTTAGGTCGGCGGAGAAGTGATATGTCATGACGTGCAGATAGAGAGTATCGGCGTCCCTGAACAACAGTCTCTGTCCCCACATAGAGAGTGTCCTCACAATGCGTGGGCAACAATTCAGGCGCGCAGATAGAGAGTATCGGCGTCTTCGGGACATGAGGGATGTTCAAGAACTTGCGAATATGTCAAAGATCAAGTGGCATGCAGACAGTGAGTATCGATGCCTCTGCTTGTGCCATGAGAATAAGAACAATGATGTTCTCTCCGCCCCACACATTCAGCCCCATGGCAGCAGCTTCTCTGGAACATGGTCATATTCAAAAAGGGGGCACCGCTACAAAATCGCGCTGGCTGCCCAATCATGGGGACCCAGTAGAGGAACCGGTGGGCCTGTGGGTTCAGCCAGACAGCGCAAGGGCCAGGATCATGACAATGTGTATTTTGGCCGGTTCCGTTGACACCACAGTGTTAGATGAGGTCCTCAAACTGCATCCCGAGGTCGAATCTAATTCTTGGAGTTCCTTGGTGGGTAAATTGCCAGATGGGGCCAAGAAGGACATCTGCTGTTAGGTTGTCAAGTCCAAGAGAATACCAGAACTACTCACTTTTGGATGCTATGTTGGCCACCATTGCGAAAATCTCAGACAGACACCTGCTTACCGAATGGAGCACGGTCCGTCTGAATGCGAAGTGCGAACTTCGCACCATGTGATATGCTTTTTAGAAGGAATTTTTTAACGAATAAGATGCTCTCTGCGAAGCTCCAGATCACCCTACAGACACGGTCCCACAGGAGGAGAGTTGGGAGTGTGCTGATGTCTTGGATGCCATCTCCCTGGTCAACACCGTTGATGATCTTTCGATCAATGAAGAGGATGAATTACAGTCCTTGGTTGCTGTGATGTTCAATGAGGATGTTCCAGTTGAAGTGTTGCCGTTAACCGCCTCGGGGATCGGGAATAACATATTCTTGAGACTGAAGTCGGCCACACCGGTTGAGGGCAGGTTTTGGAAGGGTGTCATGATAGCGTTGCTCAAATGGATGCGACCTCTTAGGCGGGAAGAAGAGGAGGGGAATCGTCTGCATGCCAAGCTAGCTGCCGAAGCTTATAGGAACCGCAATGCTCTTTCCAGTCCTTCTTCATGCACAAATTCCCTCAAACCCTCTCCAACAAAACCGAAAAACACCAAGAAACCACGGATAGAGGCTGTCGTCAGGTCCCTCACACTGGATGAATATGAAGGAACTGCACAGGGCAGTAACACCTCAGCGCCAGGTCCAGCGAATGCCCGACAATCAGATACCAATGCACCGCCGGTACAACAATGGCAAGCTCGGTCAGGGCTTGGTAAAGTTATTGTTGAAAAATCACATTCCACCACGGATCGTGTGAAACTCATTTTGCTCACTGGGTTTGAACATACCGATGCCCTTGACTCCTTTTTGGGATGTGAAGTTGCTGTGCAGTTGTCGTCGACTACAGAGTCTATCCGGATATGCTATCCCAGTTTGGTGAGATTTTTATGTTTGTTCCATCCAGCAGGTTTGATCCCATCCTAGGAGGCAAATACCGCGATAGCTTGCGCATCAGGGCATCCAAGGACCCGCTGGGCCGATCGCACGTCATTCAGGTGAAGGAGTTACAACTGGTTGAAAGACTGCGGAAAATTGGCTCTCATATTCCTCAGCGAGCGCCTGCCGAAGAAGCTCCAGTGAATACCCCTGTTACAGGTCCGTTTCTCTCGCCATCAAAAATGCAATCCCCGGTGTGGTGTCCGTTTCCGCCCTTCGCTCCCTCTGATGCCTTAATATCCATGTGGGGGTGGGGCCTTCAACAAGAGCTAGGAGGGGTCCTTAGATTCCATTCTCCCCCGTCCAGACTGTGTGATGCACTACGGGAGGTTGTGTCTGCACACGCCATTTGGGGTCTGTCCAGAGTCTTTGGTGCCACTGTTAAAACTTCCGTAATCGACGTTGATGATGATTTGCCGGAGCACTAGGTTTCCGCAAAGGAGTGTATAGAACTAGCAGTGAAACAAAGTGGCCATAGGTTCTACGACGTGCCTGAATGGGCGACAGAGGCGTTTTCCAAACGCAAAACACTTACCAAAGTCAACAAAGTGCGTACCCTGGTGACCTAGATTAAAGTCAATATGTTTAATATTTGGCCAAAAATTAACACGTTAATCTCAAGTTTCAATTTTTTTTGGGGGGGTTAGGGGGTTTGCCGTGAAAATTATGACCCCCACGGGTTGCCTTACGGGCTTGGGTGTCATTTCCCCCCGGGGGTTGGTGGGGGGTCCTACCCATGTGGTTGTTTCAAAATGTTAAAACGGCTGTCGGCTTTAATTTTTGTTTTCAATTTTTGGATTAATATTTGAAAAGTTACAAATTAATGAGTCGCCAGCATTAATATTAATCTCACAAATATTAACCCTATTCTCCAAATATTAACCCTCCATAAAAATGCACAACAACAAGCCAAACATGCTAGGGGGCATGCATAATTGTTGTGCCTTACCAAAATGGATATCCCCCCTTCCCCCTTTTCTGCACACACACACACACACACACACACAAACAATGATATTGGCACCCCCACACACCCAACCTCTGCCACACACATCCCTCCTTGCTCCTTCCTCTCTCCTCCCGTTGCCCTTGCGCCTAAGGTTTGGGAGGGTATGCCCTTTCTTTCCACAGGTTATGTTTTTGAATAACAGATTTCGTTGAAAATTGAGCAAGCAGAAAAAGGCTGTAGGTATGTGTGTGTGTGTGTGCATGCATGTGTGTCCATTGTGGCTAGTTTCTAGGTTGTAGAATGCCCCAAAGGAGATAACGGGGCTAGTTGAGTTTTCATTGGCATTCCCCCCCCCCTTGGTATTGTGGTGTGTGATGTTTGGGGCTATGGGGTCTAGGGTTATGGTTGCTAGGGCTGTGGTGTGTGGGTCTGTGGGTCTGTGGGTTCGTGGGGCTGTGGTGTGTGGACCTATGGTACGTCTCGGTGTGGTTTCTAGGGCTGTGGTGTGTGGGGGTGTGATGTTTGGGGCTGTGCTGTGTGGGGGAGTGGTTTCTAGGATTCTGGTGGTGGGGCTGAGGTTTCTAGGGTTGTGGTCTGTGGGGCTGTGGTGTGGGGTTGTGGTGGGTACGGCTGTGGTATATGGGTGTGTGGTGGTCATGTGTGGGGTTCGGTGTCAGGTGCTGTGGTGTGTGGGGCTGTTGCATGGGGGGGGGGGGTGTTGTGGGGGTGCATTGCAGCCCTGTGGTGGGTTGTGGTGAATTGTGGGTGAACAAAATCAGTCCACGAGGGACTGGGGGGCATAATTAATTTTTGGGACGACCTTTTAATTTCCGGTAAGTTAATATTATCGGTTAATTTTTAATATTTGGAACGCCGGTCCAAAAATTAAATATTAATGTCAAGAAATTAACAACGGCGTTCTAAAAATTAAACGGAAACAATGGGGGCAATGTGGGGCTTTGGTGTGTGGGGCTGTGGCGTGTGTGCCTTGGGGGTGTCCGGCTAGGGTGTGTGGGGTTGTGGGCTGTGGTGATGTAGTGTACAGGGCTGGGGTGTGTGGGGCCGTGGCCTGTGGGGTTGTGGTGTGTGGGGCTGTGGCGTGTGGGCTCTGGGGTGTAGGGTTGTGGTGTGTTGGGCTGTGGTGCTTGGGCCTGTGGGGTGTGAGCCTGTGGGGTGTGGAGGTGCGTGGTGTGGGGCTGTGGGATGTAAGGCGGTGCGTTTGGGGCTGTGGTGTGCAGGGTTGTGGTGCATGGGGCTGTGTGTGCGGTTTTGCTGTGTGGGGCAGTGGGGCATGGGGCTGTGGGGTGGGGTGCTGTGGTGTGTTGGGCTATGCTTTGTTGGGTTGTAGGGTGTGGGGCTGTGGCGTGCCGGGCTGTGACAATTTGGATTGTGGTGCTTGGGGCTGTGGGGTGTGGGGCTGTGGGTTGTTGGGCTATGGGGTCATGGTATGCCGGGCACGGTGCCCTCTGGGGCTGCGGTTCTTGGGGCTGTGGGGGGTGCCGCTATGGGGGTTTGGGGTTTGTGGTGTGGGGCTGTGGGATGTTGGGGGTGTGCAGCCCGAAAAAAACACAAAAAACCAAAAGTGAAATTTTGACCCCCTGAACTAATTTCTGGAAATTAATATTATCCAGCCAAAAATTAATTAATATATTAAGTATTAATCGACGCGAGCGTTAATATTAAACTCGAAAAATTAACAAAAGCGACACAAAAATTTACGGGATTTGATTGTGCTTTTCGGGGGGGGGGACCACAGCCCCACACCCCACAGCCCCAAACATCACACCTCCACACACCACAGCCCTAAAACCCACACCCCCACACACCACACCTCCACACACCACAACCCACCCCCACGCAATACAATACCAAGAGGAGGGAGGGTGGCATTGCCAATGAAACCTGAACTAGCCCCGTTCTCTCCTTTGGGGCATTCTACAACCTAGAAACTAGCCACAATGGACACAAATGCATGCACACACACACACACACACACACACACACACACACACACATACCTACAACCTTTTTCTCCTTGCTCAATTTTCAACGAAATCTGTTGTTGAAAAACATAACCTGTGGAAAGAAAGGGCATACCCTCCCAAACCTTAGGCGCAAGGGCAACGGGAGGAGAGAGGAAGGAGCAAGGAGGGATGTGTGGGGGAGGGGTTGGGTGTGTGGGGGGTGCCGACCTCATTGTTTGTGTGTGTGTGTGTGTGTGTGTGTGCGCGTGTTTCTTCCCATTGCATACAAGAAAAGGTGCATTGATGTTGTAGACTTTGTATGTAGAGCCCACTATGGGCCATCTAGAGGCGCCAATGAAGCGGTGCACTAGGGGGTGGTCATCCCAAATGGCTAGCTCACCGGGCACCCTAGGTGTTGCCCACTAGAACCCCTTGCGGTCATCAATGGACTACAACACCTCCAAAAAAACCATGTGTTAATATTTACATTAATTTCTCGAGATTGATATTCAGTTAATTTTTCAGCCGGCGTTGATATTAACCGAAAACTAGATATTAATCTCGACAAATTAAAGCAAAAACGCAAAAATTAACAAACAACGAATGGGCCACAAACCTTCAAGTTGTCGGCCCATATCGTTGCAAATGCCGCCATGTCCTTGTCCCCGCACACGGCCATCCCTATCACCCACAAGTACGCGGGTGTGCGGCCCCGTGCGCCGTGGTTGAGGAGCCCAATGGAGAGTTAGGTCCAACTACCACTGGCGCACGGGTACGAATCCCCACGCACAATGAAGGTGAGGGGCCTTGTCCAATCTATGGTGTCCACTAGCGATGGGCGTGATTGGACGTACCGGGCCCATGAGGGTAGCGGCCAAGAGCGCCCACTCGCGGGGGGATCGGGAACGGACACAGGTGGTCGTAGGTCAAGGGGGGTGACCAACTCCTTCCACGTGTCCGTGAACGTATCCCGAGTGGGGATGGGGCGGGGGAACGGGAGGCCCGTTGCGGCCGTGTAGGCCGACCCCCGGCGGCTCATGTACTCCGACACGTGCCGGAAGCCGAGCTTGGGGGCGTTCAGGTCCATGAGGAGGCCGATGAGGTACGGGGCCGGGAAGAGGTGGGAGGCATATTGCTTCACCGCCTCCATTTGCTTAGTACGAATAAGGGAGGGGTAGCCAACCTCCATGGCCTCGGACCATCGGGCCTGGGCCAAAGGGGATGAGGCCACCCACTCACCAAGGAGTTGGGAGACCAAAGGGTCCCGCAAACTCTTGGCCCCACTCAAACGCACGAGCGTCATGTTAAGCTCGGTAAGGGTGTCCCGAGAGAAAGGCATAACAAGGCCTATACAAGGGAAGATGGTGGTGTGGAGGGGGGGGGGGGGATGCGGGCAACCGGAGGGGGGGTGTCCAAGACACCCACCAACACAACATTGGAACCTCTCTACTATACCGTTGTGCAACAATATACCGCGTAACACCCCTTATAGGTCCACATATGTGCATGGAAAAATGGGTACAAATGGCCCAATCGCAAAAATTTGACTTTAACCTCTTAATATTTGCGAGATTAATATATTAACGCCTTCATATATTAAAAATTAAAAATTAACATATTGACTTTAATCTAGGTCACCGGGGTAAGAAGCTGAAAACAGGAGACTATTCTAAAGTGTCCACAATTGCTCTGGGTCTTGACGCATCGTGGGGTCGGTTGGCCAGCAACAGGGTACCTCAACCTACTGATGAGTGCGGCAGTTCAGAACACCATCGGGTTTAGCTCTTTGGGGATGGAACAGTGTCGGTTTGTCGCATCATGAGTCCTCAATGGACAGGTTTCACCAAGAAAGTGGAAACGGTTGGGTCCAAACACGTTGCTCTGCTCGGAGTGCCCTCATCATCACCGGATAGGACATCCATTAGATCTGCAACCATGGCATGTGGTGATACCAAATTTTTTTTGTGTACCAATGCTGTTGTTTTGGGCAAGAGGAGCCTTTTGGCGGCTCCCATCCCTATGGTTTTGGTAGAGCCGGAGTGTGTTCTTCCTCTATGGGTCGCGCTCCATTCTACAAAGTGGGGCAGGCAGCACCAGGTATTAGTCAAGTCAGGAAAGGTTGTGGCACAACACCGCAAAGAAATAGTGGATGACACCACAAGGTGGTGGCAAGATGTCCGGAGAGTGACTGAGTGCCATCCGTCGTTCGGGGCTGGCAGACAGAAAGAGTTTTGTGTCGTTGCATCCCGCATGCTTGTGTCATAATGCTACTTGTCGGCTCAATAGGACTCCCCCTCAGTGGTCACGGCAGCACAACGAGGTTCAGGCGTGGAGCTCCATTCCGATTCCCGAATCTGCCACCCGTATTACATTAACGTGGAGCTGCCTGTCTGCCAATGTTCAGGGGTTGAATAGGTCGGTTGAAATAAGAAGGACCAAGTGGGATGAAGTGGTTGAAATTTATGTCACTTCTGATGCCAGGATCTTGTTCATTCAAGAAACATGGGATTCAGTAAAGAAGTTGGACAAGGGACATATTGAAGGGTTTTGGCATCGCTCTTCAGCTCATTGCGACCTTAGTAAAGGTTTAGAAGTCTTGGTGCAGGTGTCACGGGCACAGTTCAAAATTGTTCTCCTGGATGCCAACAGGTCTTTTCTCGTGGTCGTTCACAATGCCTGGGGTTTGGGGGTTTCGGGTAGTGTCCACATGACTCAAAGGTCTGACGACCTGCTATACAATCCGCAGTTCGTACACCTTGTTCACAGTCTACAACAACTGCCGCTGTAATGGCTCATTGTGGGTGGCAACTGGAATAGGAACATTCGCACGCACAAATTGTCTTCTCCGCTAATTAAATTCCTCGGGGCCAGTGTCGCATTCATGCAAGGGAGGGTTCACCTTTCCAAGGATTTTTGCATTCTGAAAGGGGTCACGGGACAATCCTGCGGTATGTGGCTAAGAGAGGTTGGAAACCACCCTGTTGTTTGGATACAGGCGTGTCAGACAGCGAGGGCAGGAGCCACGGGGTCTCTGATGAGACCAGTTGAACCTCACAATTGGGACCATGACAGCCGAGTACTTTTTTCAATCTCATGCAAGCCATGAGTCTCGGCATCAATGATGTAACTAGCTGGCTGCAAGCATATAGAGAGTACATCTCGGTCGTCAACAGTGCAGTGAGTCGTCCCAGGTCAATGGAAGTCCTCACAGAACGAAGATATGTCGTTGCATCTCTCAAGGCAATTGCAGGTGGGCAGGGCTGAAAAGTACAGCACTCGCTAGAGTTCAGATTGTCCTCCAAATACTGGTCTACAGCGACCAGTGACTGGAAAGGAGTGTCAGGAACTGGTCTAAAAGGTTATACCATGAAGGTACTGAAATTACAAGCAGTCAGGCCGATCATTGCGTTACACCAGGTGACAGACACTACTTCTCAATCCCTCGTGAGAGGTAGGGACATCCTACAAGTACTGCCTAGGGAGTGTGTTTTAAAATACCCCGTGCGCAACGTAGCCCTTCCTCCAGAGTGGGTTCCGTTGGTCATGGGTCACAGGTATGTGCTGCGCCCCGGCTCTGTTGCGGTTGAAGCACGCAAGTACCTAATTCTCTCTCAAGAGGTGCAGATCTCGGTAGAGTCCCCGTTACGTATCCGTCACAAACTCAGCAGTGCGACAGAGGGGGTAGATGGTTTCATACCCAATCTAGCAAATTGGATGGGGATGGCATCACTCTATCGAGTGACTCAAATTCTCAGACCGCCTTTCGATCAGTGGCCTCCGGAGGTTTTCTCCGCCCTGCACCTTACCCTGAAAAAATCTGCAGGTGAGAATGTCAATGCGAATAGTTGGCCTATAAAGCTACTCTCTTCTTTATATCGCATACAAGCCAAGCTGTATGCCCCTTTGGTTCAACTAGCCATGTCACCGAGTGAGTCAGGATGTAGGCAGTATGCCGGGTTTACGGGTCGTCGGCTCATGCGTTACGGCGCATGCTGCACACAGTGATGACACACTCTCTGGCGGTGCGGGGTAACGTTGCGACCATGGTCCTAGACTTCTCTGGTGCTTTTGATGAAATCAACAGACAGACCATTCTGAGGGGTACTGAGATGTATCCGTTCCTACGTGGAATAGTCCATGATGTGGTTCACCACAACATGTCCTTCTGAGAGTATGTGGTTTCTGCCCTGGGGCTTTCTGAGTCGTATTGCCAAGTAGAAGGTGTTCTGCAAGGGGGGGGTCTAGATCCACTCTTCTACATATTTGAAGTTAATCTGGTCCATCTTGCCATGCGTCAACTAGGGGTAGGGGTGCCAGTGAGCGTTCCCCCCTCGGCCGAAAAAATTGCATCTTTGGGCTATGTGGACGACATAGTGGGTTTTTCCAACGTAGAAGAGAGACACCGCGTTGCACACCATCTTCGCATTATTATTGACTGTGTAGCGCAACGCGACAACAACTCCATAACACATCTTCGGGTGCTTCAAGTCAAACAAGGTTCGGTCTGCAGTGTCAGCAAATCGGTTGTCTGGGATGACGAGGAAGTCTGGGCAACTAGCAGGCACCATCACATAAAATTTTTGGGGGGGAGCGCTAATATTTTGGGGGGGTTTCCAACCATCAAAAAAGTCATTTTAAAGTGGTCCACAACGAGCATCAGCAGGTTGCGGGGATGGCCAGTGTTCGTGGTGCGGCACACGCTGTGATGGAAGGGCTTGTGGTCAATAGACTTGTGTTTCGCTGCTGTGTGAATGTTCCCACAGATGTTCAGATTAGCTCCGTGACAGGATCTATTTGCAGAGTGTACAGGCTAGTCTTTGGGTTGGCTCCCAATATTCCTCGAGCGTGCATAGTTTCCATTCCGGGAAGAGCCACTCAGACCATGTTCTATGGGCCACAATCATCAATGAAGTGTGTAAGGCGCTCAATGGGCCCAACACCCTGCTTGCCCAAACCGTGTGGGCACATTGGTCCAACGCCAGCCTAAATCGCTTCGACGGCGATACTCAACGCATTCAGTCCAGACTGCATCATCTCGACATTCATTTTCGCAAACTTGTGTCAGGGCAAGGGACTAAGTGGTGTGTGAGTCCGCCCCAGGGGGGTGCCTTCCCCGCGATTTTGTATGTTTTTGGTGATGCGAGCCTCAAAGACAGCCGGGGGAACTGCGAAAGTAGCAGACAGTCAGCGTCACGTATGGCTGGACGTCTGTGTATCTCTCAGTGCCATTGGTCTTAGCACCAAATTGGTAGAAGCCTCCGTTGTGGTCTCTGCGGTGGTTCCCATTGCTGAATATGTCCCCACTCATGGCATGTGCATCAAGGAATTTTGGGTGTGGTTTGACTGTTTGTCTTCACGGCAGTCTGTGCAGTCCAGAGACCTGGTGGACAAAACTGCATCAGCCATGGACAGGGTTGTCTCTCACTTTGTACTGGCGCATCTTTCAGTGGAAATGGGATGGGTGCCTGCCCAACACGATACAGAACCAGATGACTGGACATCCTCGTTCAACTCAGAAATGGACTCCGAAGTGAAAGCTAGTGCGCGCGGTGAACGTTAGGGTGTCTCAGTTCTTGATGTGTTGCTAGACAGAGACTCCCTTCTTCCTTTCCAGGGGGACAGAATAATAATTGACCTCAAGCGTCATTTGCTTAGCCGGTCTAATGATGCACTCCTCAGCGTCTCTCTCTCCCGTTCCCCAACCCCTCCGGAGCGCTCATGGCGCATGGTGCTTCAAGAGTCTGTCTCAGTGCTTAAGTGTTGGATGCAGTTGCAGCCTTTGGGGATTGAGCATTGGGAACGCAACAGAGCAGGGAGTGTGTATGCGTCAGCCGACCAATGGGAGTGGCAGCAGAGAGATGCCGAGTGCTCGCTCTGCTCCATGTCGTGTCACTCCGTAATTCATCATCGGTTTCACGAGTGTATGCTTACAAAAGTGCGGGTTCTCGCTTGGTCTAGACAACTCTATGAAATTTTATATGCTGCAGGCATTCCCCGCCATTGTATCCTTCATCGGTGGGGGGGTGTTGAAATCTTGGGAAATCCGGGTTTGTGCATTGTCTGGTGTCATCTTGGAGGAGCCATTGCCGGTTCCACAAAGTCGGTAAGTCGAGTGTGGCCCATATGGTTAGGGTTGGGCCCATTAAGGCGTATTTCGATGGTTGTCTCCAAATTAGGCGTCAGTCAGCCCCACATCCTAATCAATCAAATTTTAAAGAGTGCGTATGCTATGGTTCACGGTGGATTTGATACACAAAATGTCAGCCCACCCTGTCCTCAGTTTCATTCTTGGTGGGCCCCAGGGATGAATTCTCGTGTACTTCTAGGATTCCAGCCGCAGGCTGCTCATGTGGACATCCACACTCCCACCAACCTGCTCCAGGTTCTTTTCTCATCAGTTCGGGGTACAGGGTATGTGGGGCATGTTCTTGTGTGTTCTAGGGGGAACGCTGAGCTATGTGTCTTGCACACAAGGGTTCCCTCCGTGTGGATCTGTGAGTGTCAAGAGAGCCCCCATGCGGTCCTCTGAGAAGCAATGACAAGAAGACTTTGGGGGGGAAGTTGTGTATTGGTGTCTACTAGAAGTGCAATGGTCATGGGAGGGTCTTATAGGGATTCAAGGCTCCAGCTGTGGCATTTTACAGTACGATCGGAGTGGTCATATATGTCACTAGGGTGGGTTATTTCCGTTGTTTCACACTTTCATGGGGTTCCTCCATCTGTGATTCAATCAGTTCTTGACCTGCACAGTTGGTGATTGTTTCGTCTCAGGACGTGCGAACAAGTATCAGCCAGATTCCGGACGGCACAGATCGACATCAGCACCCAGCACGACATATGGGTCTTATCACTATGCCTATTCTTGGTCTAAATGACGCAAAGGAGGATATGTGGGTAAACAGGGTGGCATAGGAAAAGGAAAGCACATGTACTGAGTTAATGCAGCACTTCCCTGGCCTATTCAGCCGAGTGCGACATGGGTCGGTAGTCCGAACCCATGCTGAGTCAGATTCGTTCCGAGATTTGATTTGCTTTCTGTTTGGTGTGTTAGTTGATAGGGAGGCTGGTTGTGGAACTTGGAAGGGGATTGGTCCGAACCCAGACAAAGCGGATTTTTCAAATCAAATCAAATCAAATCATGTATGTATGTATGTATGTATGTATGCATGCATGCATGCATGTATGTATGTATGTATGTATGTATGTATGTATGTATGTATGTATGTATGTATTTATCCATGCATGCATGCATGTATATATGTATGTATGTATGCTGCCACAAGGCAGCCCGCTTCCAAAGGTGCAGTGTGCTGTGTGCCTACGAAGTGTCATGCATCGAGGGCCGGCAGGGACGAGGGAAGAGGGCACGGGCAGGGCGAAGAGGTAGGACACTTAGGAGGTGAGCGAAGGCGGGACCGCCGGAGCAGAGATAGGGAGCGACGAGGGAGACAGGGGCATGCTCAGCACGAGGCGAGCACACAGGGCGAGGGAGGGAGCAGAGGGGGCAGGGTAGGGGATAGTTGCCATGCGTTGTGCCGTGCGCCGTGCGCGTCCTGAAACCGACTCTGACCTCATTCATGCATGTGTCATGTCACGTCAACCAAGCCTGGCGCCGGAGGCAGGAAGTGGCACGGGGGGACGGGCACCTGCGGCGCCATCCGTAGGGCCTCCCGTGCGGTGACCCAACCTGTGGCGCAGAGGGGACACGCGCCAGTGGCGCCATCCACTGGACCCCCTGCGCCTGTAGCAGTTATTGTGACGCAGAGGGGACGGGCACGAGCGGCGCCATCCGATGGGCCCCCTGCGGCAGCGATTATGCTGATCTGATTAACTAGGTGGCCAGGGGATGCCACAAATGAATCCCCCGCCCGTCTCCCCGCGTCTCTGCCATAGGACCTCAGGGGCCTCCATCGCGCTCGGGGGTGGCAGAGGCCCGGGGGACGAGAGCGCCCGGCCGCTGTGTAGCCGCCACTTCCAGCGGACTGATACCACGGCACCGGTATCAGGCCGCTCGGAAGTGGATACACAGGCACCAGGGAGAGGATGGGCAGTCGCCCCCCCCCGGGCTGTTGGGTGCCGAAACAGGGGCCCTCCCCTCGACCAGGGCGGCGGATGGCGCAAGAAGCCTTCGAGGCGTACGGTAAGTCCTCCCCGCTGCCCGAACTTCCTCATCATCCGTTTCCACCCGGGTACGTACCTCCTCCAGTAAGTATGGGCACAGGAGGGAGCAGGCACGGGACACTGAGCACCATGCGGAGACGTGGCGACTACCGCCAAGGGGCAACAGCGGCTGGAGATCCTGGGGTGCGGAGCCTAAACCATGGAGAAGGGCGGGAAGGCCCAAAGGAGGACCCCCCCCCCCCCGCCGCAGCCAAGTGCCTCAGCCCGTGCTTGCGTCGTGCTTGCGTCGTGCCTGCGACATGCGTGCTGCGGAGGGAAGACGACATGGGCGCCCCTCCCCCCCCCACACACCCCCGCCCCCCCAAGGGTGGGGGATGCAGGTAGGGGGGGGCGAAAAGCGGCCCCCCCCCGAGGACAACGCGGCAGGGTGGGGAGGCAGCGGCGAGAGGGTGCGGGACGGACCACACGACCGTCCCCGAAGAGAGCACGCGCCGTGCAAGCCCCAGCGGGGGGACCACCGGGGGTGCGAACGCAGGGTAGAAAGGGCGACGACGGGAGCCACAAGGCATGCTCCCCCCCCCTGCAGAGGGACAGGTGCCGCGCCTCGTGCCTGCGCCGTGCTTGCGTTGTGCCTGCGACATGCGTGCAACGAAGGGAAGACGACAAGCCCCCCCCCCCCACACACACCTCCGCCCCCCCAAGGGTGGGGGATGAAGGAAGGGAGGGGCGGACAGCGCCCCCCCCCCCCCTGAGGACAAAGCGGCAAGGTGGGGAGGCAGCGGAGAGAGGGTGCGGGACGGACCACACGACCGTGCCCGAAGGAAGCACGCGCCGTGCAAGCCCCAGCGGGGGGGGCACCGTGGGTGCGAACGCAGGGTAGGAAGGGCGACGACGGGAGCCACACGGCAAGCCCCCCCCCCCCCTGCAGAGGGACAAGTGCCGCGCCTCGTGCCTGCGCCGTGCTTGCGACGTGCTTACGGCAGAGGACGGACAGTGAGGGCGCCCCCCCGCCCACCCCCTACTCCCCCACCCACCCAGGAAAGGGGCGAGGACAGCGAGGAGGTGGCGAGGGGACATGGGGGGGGGGCAGAGGACAGACCGACGTACGAGGGGGAGAGACGGGCGGCGAGCAGTGGAGACGCAAAAAAAAAAAGAAGACAAAGAACAAAGCAAACCAACGCGCCAGGGGAAGAAAGCGAGAAGACAGGGACCAAAACCGCGACGAACGGGGGGAGGCCGGGGCGACATGGGCCCGCAAGGGACGCAGGGGAAGAACCCGACCTCGGGGGTATGGGGGCCCCAAAGGGGAAACCCCCCCCCCCACAGCAGCCTCGCCGTGTGCTTGCGTCGTGCTTGCGTCGTGCCTGCGACATGCGTGCTACAAAGGGAAGACGACAAGGGCGACAAGGGGGATGACGGTAGCGGAACGCGGACCCCCCCCCCCCGAGGACAACGCGGCAGGCCGGGGAGGCAGCGGAGAGAGGGTGCGGGACCGACCACACGACCGTGCCCAAAGGGAGCACGCGCCGTGCAAGCCCCAACAGGGGGACCACCGGGGGTGCGACCGCACGGTAGGTAGGGCGACGACGGGAGCCACACGGCTAGCCCCCCCCCCCATCTGCAGAGGGACAAGTGCCGAGCCTCGTGCCTACACCGTGCTCGCGACGTGCTAACGCCAGGGGAAAGGCAGCGAGGAAGCCCCCTCCCCCCCACCCCCTACTCCTCCACCCACCCACGAAAGCGGCGAGGACAGCGAGAAGACAGCGAGGGGACATGGAGGGGGGGCGGAGGACGGACCGAAACGCCGGGGGGAGAGACGAGTGACGAGCGGTAAAAAAAAAAAAAAAGACACCAATGCGCCAGAGCAGGGGCAGACAGCAGGGGCAGACGGGACACGGCAGGAACCACGAAGCACGGCAAGGGGCGCGAGAAAGGGGGACGCCCCTGGGGAAGGAAGCAGGGAGGCAGGGACCAACACCGCAGCAAATGGGGGGGGGCTGGGGTGGCAAGAGCCCGCAAAAGACTCTGGTGAGGTACCCGACCTCAGGGGTTTGGCCCCCCCCCCGGTGTCCGTATCGGCCCCACCTGAGCGCAGGCAATAAGGTGGGTTACGCCCGGGACCGTTGGCCAGCGGCCCGAGGTGGCACCGGCCTGGGGGGGTGGCCAATGGGCCTGACCAAGAGCACTCCCCACGGCACGTACTGCGGTTCGTGTCCTGTGAGGGGCTGCGGGTAGGGCACACCGCCCATCGGGGTAGGCAAGAGTCGCGCCTATCCCGCAAGGACTCCCCAGAGACCCACAGTGTACCCGACCCCGGTGTGGGGAAGGGCCGACGTACCTGGTTACGACGCAGGTCCATTTGTACGGAGCGGGTAGAAACGGACGGCCCGTACAACAGAGTTACACCCTGACGGGGAGTGCATGCATCGGCCCCCCCGTGGGGAAACTCCCGGAGGGAGGGACCAGAGCCAGCGTCGGGCGCCCCCCCCTCCCAACCCTGCCTGGCAACAAACCCCCCAACAACCGGGTTGAACCAAGGAGCACACCTAGGGGGCAAAACCGGGGGCAAAGGAACACGGAAGGGAAGGGGGGGGGGGCGCGCAAGAGGGGTGGGCAACTGTGTCGTGCGAAGTGTCGTGCATCGTAAGGCCAGCAGCGAGCGGGACGGGCCACAGAGTCCACCCGTTCTCCCATGTCCATAGCTCACACAGCCTTCGTTAGCTAAATGTCGCTATCTGTCCCCTCCAATCCCGCGGAGTTGCCAGCCTTCCGGCGACGTGCCCGGCGCCTGGCAGACACGGTGTCTGATCTCGTCAGACACGGGCCGCACACGTATGCGGCGTTCCAGGCGCGCGTGGACGCGGACCGTCCGGCCAGGGACAACGGATGGGACCACTTCGTCGACGTCTGCTTGCGGCAGATGTTGGCCCGCGATCCCCACCCGTACAACGCGCCTGACGTTCAGGCGCGGTTCGCAGCGGGCACGGTGCCGTTCGGGGTGCACCTGCTCAACCGACTACTCCGATGTCTACAAGATCTCGGGCAGCTCGAGGACGCGCAGCGCGGGCGGCCCCCAGTGGGACCGGCGGGGCGGCCGGGGTATGCGGCGCCGGGTGCGTTTCCGATGCCGCCGCCCCCGAGCCTCGGGCCCATGCCCTTCCCGCCTTTTGGGGCTCACCACCACCACCAACTCCATCTCCATCACCTACTTCATCACCCCGTCGGGTTCCCCATGATGTAGCATCACTTCCCACACCAACACGTACACCCGGCGGCTGTGCCACAGCTCCCCGTCCACCTTCACCATCACCATCAACCGGCGGCTGTGCCACAGCACCCCGTCCACCTTCACCATCACCATCACCATCACCGTCTGCACCAGCATGTGGAGTACCCGCATCCCCTGCCCCAGCAGCACCCACGGCCGCCTCAGCACACGGTACCGGTGCCGGTACCGGTACCGGTGCGTGCGCCGGGGCGGGGCACCCAGCAGCTGGGGGTGTCGCAAGGGGAGGCACGTGGCGTGCCCCCGGGCGAGGCGGGGAGAATGGGGGCGCCTGCGGCTGCGCCACCCCTGGCGGTGCCCCAGCCGATGCATACCGCGGCGGGGTCTCCACCGCGGACCGTCCCGGTGCCGGATCAAGCCGTGCCGCGCGGGGCCCCGCCCGTGGTGCTGACGGGGCCTGAGCCGGTGGTGCCGGGTGGTGGTCCACCCCCGACGCGTGGGATGCAGGGCGCAGCCCCCATGGGGAGGCCTACGGCGGGGGAACAGGCGGGGGATGCGGCGCAGGAGGCGGCAGTGGCCGGCCCGCGAGACATCAGCGAGCTGCTCGCGCAGGCCCTGGAGGCGTACCGGCGGACTGCCGCGGGGAGCGATGGAGCCGCGCCGGAAGGGGCTGACGCCGGCGAGCTGATCGCGCAGGCGCTCGCGGCTGTCGCCCCGAAAGCGGAAGGGGCCAAGGAGAAGCCGTCGGAGGTGGTTGCTTCGGGGGGGCAGGACGCGGGGCGGGGTGTGCCGGAGGCGCAGACACCGGCGGAGGGCGGCAGGGTTGTGGAGCCCAGTGGGAGGCGTGCCAAGGAGGAAGGAGTGGAGGACTGGATGTGGGAGTGGCGGGAGTGGCGCCAGGTGGCACCCGGTGAGCCGTGTCAGGCGGGGCTGGCGTACAGCATGGACCTCCATGCGGGCACCAGCTGGGCCCGGCTGCCCGACAACCTGCGGGCACGGCTGGACGCGGCGGAGGCGGCAAGGGGCGGAGGCGCTGACGAGCGGCCTCTGGCGCCCTTCCCGCCGCGGCCGGACACGCCGCCGGCGATGGTTGCGGCTGGGGAAGGGGCGGAGGAAGAGCAGGAGGCGGAGGACGAGGGGGACGAGGAGGCGTACGAGCCCACCGAGTCGGCGCTGGCCCTCATGTATGACGACGACGCCGGGCCCGACGTCTACGCCGGCATGGACGTGGACCCGGCCAACGAGCCGCTGCGGCCCATGCCCACTGCGGTGCCGCCCCCTCCCCTGGGGAGCTGTGAGCGGCGGCACTGCACGTACCATGCGGCCGAGGGTGCCCACAGGCACCGCCTCATGGGCACGGGGCAGCGGGAGGCAGGGATGCTGGCGAGCGCCCTGAAGCGCTACCAGCTCCACCGCCCAGGGCAGGTCGCCCGGGAGGTGGCCCTGGTGGCCACGTCCCCGGACGACGGCCAGGCCCGCTGTGTCCAGCTGGGGGACGCGGCGGTCCTGGGTCACCACCCCGGTGATGTCCGGGCGGCCGAGCCCCAGGAAGGCCTCCCCCTGTCGGTGCGCCTGTCCGTGGGGCGCCTGCTGGACGAGGCAGGGCTGGAGGACGTGCGGCGGGACGAAGGCCTGTACGTGGCCTTATGGCGAGGTGGGGCGGACGCTTGGCGTCGCGAGCAGGCCGTGCGGCCCCTCACGCCTCAGGCGCTGGGGTTTCATGCGCTCCTGGTGGCGGTGCACCCCGAGGGTGCAGAGGTCGTGTTCGGCGCGGACTGCCTGCTGCTGACCGGGGATGGGGTGGTCCTCGTCCCCACCTCCAGCAGCTACCGCCTTGAGAGCCGCGGCGGTGACCTCAAGCTGCTCGTGGTGGTGGGCACGCGCCTCGACGAGAGCGCCGCCCCCCAGGGGTCCGAACACGCGGTCCCGGTGGGGAGTGATGAGGAGGCAGGCCGTGACGGTGACGATGTGGGGCAGGAGCAATTCACGGGGGAGTAGCAGCAGCAGGATCAGCCGGAGGTGGCCGGGGAGGAGGTGGACGTGCAGGCTATTGTGGCGGCGGCCCAGGCGAGGTTCACGGATGCCGCGAGCCCGCCGCCGACGACGGAGGCACTGGAGGAGGAGGACCAACGCAGGAGGAGTGAAGGGGCACAGAGCGCCGTGGAGCATGACAAGGAGCTTGAGATCGTGGGGGCGAAGGAGGCGCGTGAGGTGGGTCCGCGGGAGCTGGGAGTGGCGGAAAAGGCTGGGCCGAAGACGGGGGAGGTGGAAACCTGCAGGCACAGGGGCAAGGGGTGGTGCATGCCGGCAGATGCCTGCCGGTTCGCCCACCCCCAGCCGCCGGTGCCGCGGGGAGTACCCCGGGAATTACTCCTGATCCTCCAGGCCATGGCCTGTGTGGGGCCCTCGGCCTGGACCGCAGCCAGGACCACGGCCGGGGCCGCGGAACGTTGCTGCAGAAGTGGTGGTAAAGGCGCAAGGAGGAGGGCTCCCAGCGGTGGGGTATGCGGTGGAGAGTTGGGGCCTGACCGAGTGGGCAGTGGCGTTGCCATGTGGCATGGCGGCCCTGCTCACTCCGTTCCCGGTGGTCCCGTGGAGGGACATGGTCACCGTCCAAGAGGCCAACCTGGGGTGGGTGTGCACGTGGCACACACATCCTGCCGGCATGGACCCTCGCGAGTGGCAGGCTAAGGCGCCCGTGACGTACCTGTCTTGGTCGTTGCCGGCAGCGCCGGGTGCGTGGGCGCAGTGGTGGGACAGGGCGCTCAGCTGGGCGAGGGATGGCAGTGCTGTGGCGGCCTGCCCTGACCTCCCGCGCGAGCCCGTCTCAGTCCAGCCGTGGACTGTCTCCCTGCATCTCCCCACGGTGGCGGCTCGTCTTGCGGCCACGGACCCGGAGGTCTTGCTGCTGGGAGACCGGGAGGGGCCAGGGCTTCGCCTGGCCCAGGGGCTGGAGGTTCGCACTGCCGGCCTCCCCAGCCCTGTGGACGGGGACATCCTGGAGGGACTCCAGTTCACGCGGGCTAGCGGGGCTGATGTGTGGACCGCCGTCCATCGCCAGCTCCCAGACGCGTGGCCCCAGGTGTTCCGGCCCCCTGGTCACGAGCGTCTGGTGGGAGTGGAATGGCGCGTGTGGGCCGCCAACAGCCCATGCCCGCCGGTGGTGGTCCTGCCCAGGAGAACCAGCTACCCCAGCTGGGAGACCGTGGCAGTCTTGTGGGGATGGGTGGCGGTCCGTGGGACCGGTGGCCACGTCTTCACTGCCCCATGGGGCACGGTGATCGAGACCGACGGGGAGACGGCGTTGCAGCTCACGGCAGGGCCCCTGACCACGCATGTTGTGGTGGCCGTCCTCCAGTGGGGAGCAGACAAGCCACAGCCCTGGCGCGATCCGGTCGCTAGGGCTGTCTGGCGAGACCTGCCGGCCCTTAGGGCAGCCGCCTGGCTAGGAGTAGCAGGGCAGCATCCTCCGGGCGCACTCCCCTGGCTGCGGGACTGCGGAGACGCCTCTCCCCCACCAGCTGAGTTGCGGGGCGCCCTGGAGCACCTGTACTCCAAGCCCAGGCACCACTTCCTGGTGGCCGCGGACCATGGGGTGGAGCTCAGCGACGACGTGGTCGCGCTAGCAGCCGACGTGGTGCAGTGCCTGGCCCCCCACGCCATGATGCTCCCGAGGGAGGGGTGGGAGGGCCAGCGGCACGACCAAACCCCGGCTGCCCTCCTCATTGCGAGGTACGTCGAGCTGGGGGGCTCGGAGGCGGTGTACCTCGACCGGTCGGAGACGCCGAGCATGCGGCACTGGACGGCCCACCACCTTCTGGCCCCTGACACGCAGATGACTGTGGACCCGCTGGGCCAGCCTGTGGTGTCAGGGGCCCCGCCCCAGTGGCCGCACACATGGGACATGGCGGTCCGGACGATGCGCATGGCACCCAGAGGCCAGAGGGCGGGGTGGCCGGGTGCAGAGCATCTGCTGGCGGAGGCCCGGGCGGCACAGGTGCAGCGGCCAGCCGGCAACACCAAGGACTGTGGCGTGTGCGCCCTCATGTCCGCCGTCGGTACCCTCCTCAGGGTGCCGAGGCCGGGCAACCTCCTGTCCGCGCTGGACAGGCGGTGGGTGGCGGCGGTGGTCCTCAACAGGGACATGGGGCCCATCGCGCGTCTGCCGTCCCTGGGGGAGCTGCCTGCAGCGGTGTTGGATGCCCTGCCGGCGCCCCGCACACCCTTGGACGTGGCGGACGTCCAGCACAGCGTGGGGTTGCCCGGGGCGCGCATGCAACATGCCCTGCTGGGTATGGCGGTGGCAGCGGAAGGGGGGATGTCCATGCTGGTGACGGTGTCCCTGCAGCATGTGCAGGACGCGATGCAGCAGCAACGGATGCATGCCCCTCAGCCGTGGGAAGAAAGCGCCAAGCGGTGGCTGAGGGTGGAGAGCGTGCCTCCCACCCATACGGTGGGCGTGGCGGATATGGGGCGGCTGGTGGTGTTGGAAGGGGCGGAGTATTGGGCCTGTGTTTGGGTGGAAACAGGGGGACTGGAGTGGGTCGTAGTCACCGCGTGCCGGCTCTGGAGGCAACAGTCCAGGGGCCCGGCCTGCTACCGGGTGCTCCGGGAGTGCCTCAGGGAGCTGGGGCCGGTGCGCAGGGCACACAGGTGCACGGCCGAGGACATCCCGCCGGCGCCGGCGGTCTTCGTGGAGGTCACACGACCGCCGGCGATCCAGGGGCAGGACGTCTGGCCCATAGCCCCGAGCAACATGTTGCAGGCTGAGCATGCAGCTGTCATGTGCAGGGCGCTGCAGGGTCACGGAGCGGCCCTCCCTAGGGCCCCGGCAGCGCAGTCCTCCAGCAACAGGCCGGTAGCCTCGCTTGCGCTGCTGCATAGCGTGTCGCGGGCGTGGTGCTGGGTTGTGGCGGCATTGGAGCCCCACTCCTCGGCACTGCGCCTCTACGATCGCGGAGAGGGCACGGTGCTCACGCTCCGCCCCGCCGACCTGGAGGCCCTGCACCTTAGTGCACTGAGTGGCGACGGGGGCGAGGCGCTGTACCTCCAAGGGACCGTGGCAGGCGCGGCCGCGACACGCTTCCGCCGGCAGAGCGGAGGAGATGCCCTCCGCCTGGTCATGGCGGAGAACATGGGGCCGTGGCTCCGGGCGTTCTCCACGTCCAGGTGGAAGGTCGAGGGCGACCGGGAGAAGTTCGCCGACGCGTGGCGCCGCTGGGTGGAGGAGCAGCTTCCCGTTGGGGGAATGCTGCACCTGCCGCAGCCACCAAGCGTGCCACCGGTACGGCTTGCGGCATCCCCGGCCGCGGCGGCGAGGCAGGCCCCGAAAGCGGCGCCCAAGCCGCCGCCCAAGAGGAGTTCCCCGCCTCAGTATGGCGCCTATGCCAACATTCGGTACGTGCTGCAGCACTTCGGCGGTGACTTGGCCACGGAGCAGCGTGGGACAAAGACGATCAACATCTGCCCTTGGTCTCGGCTGGATGGGGCTGGTCACTGCACATGGAGAGCTGGCACGCACTGCCGGCCCACCCACCTCCACCCCAAGGACCTGCTGGACCACATCCAGCGGGACCATGCGGCTGATCCGGCGTAACGGGACCAGGCGCTGGCCATGCTTGCTGGCGTTATGCCGGGGGGCCAGGCGGGGCCTTTCGCGTCGGCCTAGGCGAGGTCCAGAGCGCTCATGCTGCCCACGGGTGCCCGCCCCGCGGCGGAGCGCGGGGCGTCGCCGTCGGCGGCGCGATCTGGAGCGATTGGGTCTGCAGCACGGCGTGTGGCAGTGACTTCTACGGGGAGTACGGCGGCAAGTACATCCGGCGGATAGGCAGAGGGGGAGTCCGCCGCATCTGCCGGGTCTCAGCAGACGACGGCCGCCTCGGGCGGAGGCCCACGGGGACAGGGGCCACCTCGCCAGCCGCCCGCGCCGGTTGCGGGTGGTCCCCCTGAACCTGCTGGTCGCCCCCCTCCGTCCGGTGATCCGGATCCGGCGGGGGGCCCCGGTCCACACGTGCAGCCATGAAGGGGCCCCGCCTCCGACACCTGAGCGGCGGTGTCCTGGAACGTCTAGGGCTCGATGCGGGGGGACGGCGTACCAGTGGCCCCAGGTATGCTTGACGGTGAGGCGGTGGCGGCGGGAGTCATGAAGGCCGAGGGTGCCATCCTGGGCCTCTTCCAGGAGACCGGCTTGCAGGACCCTCAGGTTGTGGTGCACTCGGAGAATCAGTGGCGTCACCACGGGTACCATGCGTACCCAGGGGTGGATGCCCAGGCAGCGTCGGCGGCAGCGGTGCGCGGCGGGCTCTTGATTGCCCTTCGGGCGGACGTGTTCGCCGCGGAGGAAGTTCGAGACACCGTGGACATCGTGCGGGGCAAGGCCATGGCCCTCGATGTGGTGACGCAGGTGGCACCCTCACGGTCATCAACGTCCACGGCCCGGGCAGCGGCGGCGACTCCTGGGCGTCTAAGGCGTCCTTTTGGGCTGACGTGGCCACATACGCGGCGGCCAAGATTGCTGGTGGCACCAAGGCCGTGCTCCTCGGAGGGGACTTCAACGTGTGGCTGGAGTCCCCGTGGCACCCCACCACCAGGAGGTTCCAAGCCCTGTGGGAATAGTGTGGTTTCCACAGGGCAGGCCCGGAACGGGAGGAGGACAGGAGGCCCACGAGGGCAGGGCACCGACTGGACTCCTTCCTTCTGAACTCGCCTCTGGTCCCATGGGCGGCGCGTGAGCGCCCACACTTGGCGCCGGGGCGGTCTCCAGCTTCGCTGGGGTCGGATCATGGCCCTGTGGTCATGGACCTCCCGCTGGCGGTGGCCGGCAAAGAGAGGGTCACCAGGATGGCCTACTCGCACGCCCAAGGCAGGCTGCATGCCATACGCCCGGACTCCCCGGGGGTTCATGAGGCGGCGGCGGCGGTACTGCAGAAGGCCTGCGGGGATTGGCGGCTGCAGGCGTGGCTCTCGTCGGACCAGGACACTGCCACCATGGGCACGTCGGAGGTGCAAGCGGTCTTTGACCTGCTCTACGCCTTCCGTGATGACGTGTCCAGGGTCACGGGAGTGCGCATGCCATCGGGCGTGGACCCGCAGTACCCGTACGGGCAGGCGGAGACGGAGGCGTCTCTGGCCCAGGTCCTCTCGGATCAGCAGGCCCTGGCCTGGCGCGCCCATCAACTGTGGCAACGGGACGCGGCGGCGGCCGGACTCCACTCCGAGTAAGCGACTGCCCTGCTACAGCACCTCCGGCGGGTGGACCCCGACCTATCCCCCGCCTCGGTGGAGGACCTACGTGCCGCGTTGGACCAACAGCTCCACCAGCTAGAGACACGCGTGGAGGAGCTGCGGGGTGTCCTCAGGAGCAACAGGCGCCGGTCCATCAAGGACTATTGGCGGGGCAGGGTACCGGATCTGCAGCTCCGATGGACGGCGATACGGGGGGCCATCAGCGTGGTGAACTATGCCCCGTCGGGCCTATGGTCCGTACGCGTCCGCGAGTCGGAGAAGGTGCTCTTGGAGGCCTCGGATGTCATTGGCGAGGTCGGAAAGGAATTGGGAGGCGCTATACGCCAAGCGGCCAGTGAACCTGCCGGCCTTCGAGCGGCTGGTTCGGGCCCACATTCCCAGGGGGGTGCCGGAGAAATGGAGGTCGGTACAGGACTACACCCTGCAGGACCTTAAAGACGCCGTGAGGCAGGCCGTGGCGGACGACAAAGCTCCGGGGTCCAACCGGGTCACCGCTGCCCTCATAGCAGAGCAGCCTGAACCGGTGCAGGGGCTCCTGGTGCACGCGTACAGGGCTATCCTGCGGGGTGCGGACGTCCCGGAGTCCTGGCACGAGGCCATTATCTGGCTAATGCGCAAGGGCACAGCCACAGGCAACCTGGACGAGTATAGGCCGATAGCGCTGGGGCAGCAAGACATGCGAATGCTCATGACTCCCCTCATGCGGAGGTTCACAGCTGTCTCGGCACGCAAGGGACTGGCTGCGGACTGGCAGTTCGGGGCCATGCCGGGCTCCACGGCGGCTGCCCCGGTGTTCCTAGCCCAGCGCAGGCTGCAACGTGGGCTGGAGGAAAACCACGTCCTGGCCTTCGATGTGTCAAAAGCTTTTGACACAGCGCCACACGGGGCGCTGGCGCTCCTCCTGCGCCACATGGGGGTCCCCCAAGAGCTCATCGGGCTCTTCCACACCCGCAGCTGCGGGTCTCTGGTGCGCATCGTCACCGCGCACGGCCCGACGCCGAGCATTCGGCTCCACAGGGGCCTGCGGCACGGCAGTGCGGAGAGCGCTGTGCTCTACCTCCTCCTCTTAGAACCTCTCCTGCGGAGCCTTGCCTGCAAGGTGCGGGGAGATGCTCGCCATGCGGTGCCACCCTTGGTGCAGGCGTACTGTGATGACCTCCCGTTGATAGCGCACTCCCTGCCGCAATTCCTGGAGTATGCAGCGGCGATAGCGCGGTATCTCACGGACATGGGCATGTCCCTCAACGTCGGCAAATGCGCCTATGCCAACACTGCTCGCATCCATTCGATCATGGTGTGCCTGAGCCCAGGGAACACGGCGGCCCCATGGGTATGCTTACGTGCCAAGGGCACGGTACCATACTTGGGCCTTCGCCTCGATCCCAGGGGGGTGGCGACCATGAAGGAGAAACATGTACTCCGGTGTGAAGCTCTGCTGGGCTGGTGCAAGAACACGTTGGGGCCGGCGTCGGTGCCTCATGAGGCGATGGCGGCTGTGGTTGGAGGCATCGTGCGGTACGCGGCGCCCTACCTGTCCGACACGGCGGAGGCGGTGATCAACCTGAATACTGCCATCAAGGCTGCAGCCTTGCAATTCAAGAAGCTGCCCAAGGACCTGTCCAACGTAGCGGTGCGGTCGGGTCATGGGTTACGGTTGGCGGATGTCCAAGTTATCTGCCGCGACTCCGTCGTGGCGACCATGGCTCAACTCACCCACCACAGGTCGACGACAGCCCGGGATGAGCTGCGGGCCATGCTCCGGGACATGCACGTGCAGTACGGAGTGTGCGGGCAGTTCATGGTGCCCTCTGCGTCATTCGCCACGCACACTGGCAATAGGTGGGTGGACAGGGTACTCAGGGCGATGGGGACGTTGCGCGTAGGACTTCTCATGCCATCGTCAGTGTACTCGTGTGTACACACCCATGTGCCACAAGTGCAGTGGGCGGGGCTGAAGTGGGTGTCCCAATCCTATTCCTTCAAGGGTAGAGACATATGCGTTCTCTCGGGGCCCCGCACAGATGCGGCGGTACAGTCCCTGACTTATCCCGCAAATGACCTCCTGCATGCGCGGCTCCCCTGTCCTGCGCCTGGGGACTGGGCTGTCCAGCTCCACGAGTGTCATGAGGACCACCTGCACCTTCCGCACGCAGGAGTAGGGCCCCGTCAGCTAGACCACGTGTGGTTCACGGGGCTCCGCGACGTCTTCCGGCCGCAGCTGCCTAGTCCGTTGACTCACCGGCTAATACACCCGGTGCGCCGAAAGAAGGCCAGCGAACGCAATAGACAGTCCACTGCGGGGGACGTGTATGTGGTGGGCGGGTACAGGGAGGAAGGATGGGACCCAGCCAACCCGGGGCTATCCATGCCGTTCGTCCCGCTAGCCGCCCTCCTGTTTCTGTTGGGGGATGTCTTTGAGGGTTACCAGCAGCAAGACGATCCGGCGTACGTCCCCCTACTCACTCCACACGCCGGGGGCGGCATAAACCCGTCACCACTGTGGGTTGTGCACGGGCGGCCAGCGTTTTCCAGGGCATTCGCAGCGGTGCACGGGTGCAGCGAGTGGGCAATTGTCCTTTTGCTACCGGCTGGCCCTCTCCCGGATCCGGATGAGCACTCGGTCACGGAAGTGGTTCGGATGTCCAACGTGCTGCACGATCCGCACGTCGCCGTCACGTCGTTGCGTGATGGCGGCGCGGTGGAACAGGGATCTGTGGTGGTGTACCACCCCTCCTGCTCCGCAACGGTTTGGGGGGCGGAGTATACCACCGCCCTGGACGCCATCAAGTCAGTCTGTGGATGTGACCTGGCCTGGAGACCACATGCGGTGTATCGGCCGAAGGTAGTCCTGTCCTCGGAGCTCACGGCCTCCAGTGCGGCGTCCCTTCGAAGGGTGGTGCAGAGCCCCCACTCCGACGTGGCGTGGCTGGAACCCCACCGGTACTGCTGGGTGCCGGTGGCGACTAAAGTCACATCGTCTGACGCGTCGCCCCAGGGAGACGACGCCACAAACGTGGTGGTGGCCAACCACGGAATCCCCACGTGGACGGGTGCCATCTACGGCATGGTCCCGGAGGCAGAGATCATTGGCGCGGCGGCATATCTGTTGCACACGCCCCCGTCAGCGTGCACGGTGCACGTGGTGGATGCGTCCATCATAGGAGCGCATCTCCGCAGGGCGCAGGAGGCCCTGTACCGTGGCATCAAGGGGCCGACATCACATCTGGTCAACCAGCACGCACTGAGCTGGATAGTGGAGGGGCTGCGGCGGCTGCCACGCCGAGTTGGGGGGCCGCACCACTGGGTGGTGAGGCAGAGCTCGCACTTGGCGGCGGTCCCGCTTGAAGCGCCGGACTCTGCCGCGGCCCGTGCAATGGCCCCGCCTGTCCATCTCGTCCTGCCAAAGGAGCACGCCATCCTCTTGGTGCCGGGGCAGAATGGAGAGCTCGAGCCGCGTGTGCCATCCATGCAAGCCCTTCAGCAAGTCCGGGAGATGGAGTGGCGTTCGCTAGCGGCACGCACTAGGGCGCACACGCCACTGGTTGGCGCCTGCGAGGCGGTGCCCCTGGGAGCAGTACACCACGGCCCAACGCACAGAAATATGTTGCGGGCACGTGACGGTCGCTTGTCCACCATGCAGGTCATGCGACGGTGGAGACAGAAGCTCACGCGTATGGCAATACCGGCCCACCCCTGTATCTTCTGTGGGGGGCCGGAGGAGGACATTGGCCACATGCGCTTGCTGTGTGCGCGGGACGAGGAGGTGGCTGGGCTCCTGTGCAGGCGTGTGGTGGAGTTCACGGCGGAGTTACCCCTGACGGAGAGGGCGGTGGAGTTCGTGGCGTGGAGGGAGCACGGCTGCAGGTGGACTGAATCCCTGATGGTGGGTGTCGTCTCCGGGGACCTGAAGCGGCTGTTCGCTGCGGTGCGAGGGGCGTCGTCCCGGGGCCCTGCCAAGGCCAGGCTCTTTGTGGAGGACATGGTCCAGATTGGGGAAGATGTGTATGCCCGCAGGAACCATAGGCTCACCCAGATCATGCAGCTGCCCATGCAAGATCGAAGGAGGGCGGTATACGCGTTTCTGCGAGGTGACACACCCTTCTGCCCGCCGCCAGGGAGAATCCAACGGCGACCGCCGTGGAACCCGTTTGCCGGCCTCCCTGGCGACCTGCGGGCAACCCTTCAGAGGGCACCGCTGCACGCACTGCTGGTGCCACGGTCGTGCATCGCGCACGAAGAGGCCATGTCCTTGTTCCCTCACTGGATGGCGGCGGTGGCGCAGGCCTTCAGCCAGTGGATCGGTTCCTCGGTGGCACGGGACATCACGGCATTCAGGGAGTCGTCCCGCGTGGTGTCGGCGCAATCGTGGGCCCTGGTGCGTGGTACCATGGTGAGAAGCCCTGACGGCCAGAGTGATCCCTGGCTCCAGGTGTACGCCAACCATCCAGCTGTGGGGAACGTCATGGGCTGGCCTCGCGAGGTGCTGCCGGTCCTTCAGCAGCCTCTGTGCAGTCTCCCAATCCTGGCGGTGGCAGTCGTACTTGACGTGGGTACGTTGTGGCTGTATGACCGGCAGCTGCGACGAGCCATACCAGCGGTCACGGAGCAGCGGTCCATGGCAGTGTTAGTGGGCTCCAAGCAGCTGGGACGGGTACAGGGCGACGACGCGCAAGGCCACGTCACGGAGGCCATGTTCTCTCTGCCAGAGGGGGACGAACACGTGGCTCCCGATGCCCGTCACACCCTTGACACCCTAGGCCTCGCGGCGGTCATTGAGGCTCGGGCGGGAGGACAACGCTTGGTTCTAGCATCTGCCAGGGGCCCGGGGCAGGACGGGGTTGATGTCATCGGGGAGGTCTTACGGGACTACGGTTGGGAGCTCCTGGTGCATGGCACACGCAGCCCCAAAGTTGCGCGGTGGCCCCGGCTGCTTGAGAGCCTGCCGGTGATGCCCGACGGGCGACCGATACTCCGCCCGGTGTCCACGTGGGAGGAAGCGAGGCGCAGCCTCCTCAGTTGTGCCACAGCACGCACGCTGGCGGGTGCTTTGCTCGGACTCCAAGACGCGTGCTGCGATGTATGGCAGGACCTATGGTCGCAGTGTTGTGATGGTAGCTGTGTTCCGTCGCGGTCTGTGCTTCCGCAGCGATGCCACGGGTGCGGGGAGACAACGTCAGTTTGGGTTCATCAATGTGCCTGCGTCCCACTATGCGGGACTTGTAAGGAGCTTGCCGATAGGGGGTGGCCTAAGGCGAGGTGGGCACTGCGGCACTCTAGACAGATGTCCTCAAGTGCCTGGAAGACAATCCAGGGTGGCCTCAAGAGCGTCCGAGTGGAAGGGATACGGTGCCCTGGAGCGCCGTCGGCAGCCCTGCCCCTGCTGCTGTGGTGGGCGGCTCTGGAGGGCGACTCGCGGATACTCTGGTTGTGGCATCACGGAGGAAATGGTGACGGCGTGGTGGGGGCCGGGGGTGATGCAGATTGATGGGGTTAGGAATTGTGGGTGCACCTGCTACCGTCCCTACGCTGGATGCAGCGGAGGGGGTAGCGCCTGAGAAGCAGTGCCCTCATGGCCTGAGTGTCCGGTAATGGCAGGCGGCGTATGACGGCCAACGCGATGTGACAGGTCGTGCTGGCCTGATGGTGAGCCGTACTGCCCCCGTGCATGAGGGTCGGACAGGGATGCTTCACCCGCCTGCCCCGGTTCGCCGCATACCACAGTGAGGTGTCATGGGTCGTCCCGACCAGGGTAATAAGGCCCAAACCCCTGTAGGGTATTCCCATGGCATCGGGGTCTCTACTGGCGGCCTGGCTACGGCGGTATTGGGAGTGGTTGCTCGGGATACACCGGGGGTGCACGGAGTTGTTTGGGGGTTACGGCGTTACGGCGCCCCCTGGGAGTGTTACACGGGGTTGCGGGGACTGCCTGCAGGCCCCGGGGGCGGCGACGAAGCAACGATGTGTGCGTAGGGGGATATGACCGCGAGGTCGTCAGATGGACAGTATGGCGGGCGTCCTGGAGACGGCGTGGCAGCCTGGGAGGAGCACTCATGGGGGGCTCGCGGAGTTCAAGGTGGCGGTGTACTGGCGTCTTGGGGGTATACGCGGCGGTATTGGGGTCCGTATGGTGGGGGTACGCGGCGGTACGGGGGAACCATACAGTGGGGGAGCAGCGGGGATGCATGGCGGTATTGGGGTGTCCCCCTGACCCCTCTAACAACTCAGGGGGCGCGTGGGGGCATCCCCTGGCCCCGTTAACAAACTAGAGGGACCGTGCCTGCGGGCATGTACATAGTCTAACCTCTGACCATGGCCTTGCGGTTGCGGTGGTGCTTCTGGTGGCGGCTCGCAGGTGGCATCGGCGTGGCAACAGCGGTACTGCGCGGCGTTCTAGCGAAGAGTATGCGGTCGCCTCACCATTGTAAGGACTTTCCCCTGGGGGGCGCCAGTCCGGTCGGCTAGAGGCGGGGAGAGAGGAGGAGCGGCATGCTGAGTGGTTCGGGGGGTGACGCGCGGGCCAATGCTATAAGTAGGCTCGCCACATCGTCGGTGGGGGCCGAACCTGCGGCCTGGCCGCTGCTGTGGCGGAAGAGGCGCAACCACGGGAGCTGGCCAAACGGTGCAGGTAAGGGTCAAGGGTAGGCGCCAGGGCAATGTATGTGGGCCAGATGAGGTGCACCTGGTAACCACAGCCCGGGGCGAGCCTCTGGTGGGTACCCCTACAGGGGGTCGATAACCAAGCTACGGCACCCACCAGCCCGAATCCTAGCCAGCGAAATTCACGGGTTGCGCCACTCCCGTCGCGTAGCGGCCAGCGTCCCCCCCTGTAGACCCTCATGTTATATTATACGTGGGAAAGAGGATGCCTCAAAGCTGATTGGGTACTGGCCCCTGACATGGAGTGCCGGCATGGTACATATCTGGGGTGTGGGTGCAGCTCAGGGCCACGGGGACGTGGAGTTGATACCGTGTTTTTGTACTATACTAGGGGACTGATGCGGTGGGTCGGCGGCGTACATTGTGGGGACATGGGGGCGATGAGAGCTGAGGGCCAGGCTAGGCTGGAGCCTCTCAGAAATCCTGGCTATGCATATACGGGTTATTGCGTGCTGGCAGTGGGATACGTGGAGTCAGGGGTGGTGGGCAATTACGAGTACGCATATGGCAATGGATTCCCTGGGGTCACGGGTGATGGACGTCTCCACGGTGGCGGGGGTACGCAAACGACGGAGGGTCTGCTCTGGCTTCGCCGCATGCGTGCTGCTTTGTTCCTTGGTTGCCGCTTTGCGCCGGACAGAGAAGCCCTTGCTTTCTGTTTGTTGCGATGCTGCTGCATTGCTGTGCCTTGCCCCCTTACCCCCGGCGAACAAACGGGCCAGCGTCCGTCGCCGTTGCTAATGCTAACGCTATACAGTTGCCACTGCCCCCAAAGCCTGGTCGACCGGTATCCCGGGTCCTCTGGGCCCTCCGTCATGCTGTGGGCCACCTCAGGCAGCCCTGGGACCCACGGGATCGAGCGAGGCAGGAACCACCTGTCGGCGCGAGATGCCCGGTAACTCCAGTAGACGGCATGATAAGTGGTTATGACTATGACTATGACTATGTATGTATGTATGTATGTATGCATGTATGTATGTATGTATGTATGTATGTATGTATTTCTTTTTGTTGCCGTTGTTGGCGCGCTCAGCACGTGCAGGCGGGAGAAATTGCTAGACACTCTCTCCCTGGGCAAAGCGCAAGGGAGCAGTCGGCCAGCGCAACGCCGGCCGGGCGGGCGCTGACGACGACCGAGGGGGGGGGGGAGCGGCCTTCTGTTCGGGGGGGAGGGGAGCGCGCGTGGCTGAGGGAGGGACTACCTGTCCGCGTGACCCATGCTCCCTCCCCCGCTGCGGGGGGGGGGGGGGGTACGCGCACCTGTGCGAGACGGAAGCGGGATGGGGGCCTGGTGGGAGGGACCACCTGTCCGGGGACTTGCGGGGCCCCGGCTCCCCTTGCTTCTCCCACTCCCCCGCAACAGGGGAGGGGGTGTACTTCCTGTGTGAAGGTGGAGGAGGGTGGGCGGGGGGGCGGGTTTGTATGGCCTATACCCCTGTGTCCCGGTTCCCTTGCCTGTGGGCAGCGCGGGATGCGCTTTGGGCCGCTGTAGCAGGCTGCGGGGACCTTGCGGCTCGCGGGAGTGGTCACGGGCCCGCGGGGGTTGTGCCGCCCGCGGGGGCGGCCTGCCCTATGGGTCAGAGCCGGAGCGTGGGTCCTTGGCCGGCGGTCTGGGTAACGGCCGCTCGGACTGCTTTGGACGCGGCAGCTTCCCGCGGTCAGGGCATTCCGCTTGTGACCCTCTGAGCCGCTCGAGGATGGGCGCGGAGTGGCGCCGTCCTATGTGCGCATATAGAGCGCGGGGTGCCGCGGGGCATGCGCGGAGCTTGCGGGGGGTGGGCGCAATGCGCCTGCAGCATGGGTATGGAGGGGGAGACGGCCGCGGAGAGCGTACGGAGTGGGCGGTCGCAAAGCGCGCTGAGGGCGTGGGGGGCATCTGTCCTTTGGGAGCAGACTGCCACGGGGCGGCCCTGCTGCGCATAGACCGCGGGGGAGTGTGTAGCGGCAAAGGGGCGGAGTGTAGGGACATGCCGGGGCATGGCGCGGCTTTGCGCAGGGGCGTGGCATGGCGGGGGCGCGGTGTGGGGCGGCGCAAAGCGAAGGGCGGGGCGGCGAGGGGCTGTAGCGCATGGCGGAGTGAGCGCACAACTTGGGGCTGCGTTGGGGCCCGGCATGCGGTGCCGCCGGCGTGGTGCGCTATGTGTGACCAGGCTGGCGCACTATGTGGGGCTGTGTGTGTGGGGGGGGGGGGTATGGTCATGCTAGCCTAATTTGGCTGTGCTTGTCCACAGTGCGTTCTGGAGGGCTGGTAACACGGGGCGGTCTGGCCGCACGACACTGAGTCGGGCGAGGGCCGGCACGGAGGGGCGCTGCCGTGACCCTGTCGGGCCTGTTCAAGCCATGCGTCGCGGCCGGTGGTGCGTTGGCACACTGGGCCGGGGAGGTTGCGGCGGTGGGGTGGGCCGGGGGCTGCGCTGAATAGGCCACAGGCCGTAAGCGCTCGGCAGCTGTGCGGTCGGGGCAGAACCGCACAAGGCGAGACGCGGTGCAGAAGCGTAGCTTGGGGCTCCGCAAGGGCGCTACGCGGGGAGACGCAGGGGCACAGTGCGGGGACGCGCAGGGGAGCGGGGCGGGGACGTGCGGGGCGCGATGGGGGACTGCGTAGGGCGGATGTTGTAGGGCTGCCGTGCTTGGCTGAGCGGGGGTTCAGTGCTGTGCTGTGCAGGGGCTGTTCGTGGCGCTGTGTCAGGGTACAGCATGTGACTACGCCGCGGGGGACTGCGCCGGGACGACGTACGGGACTCCCTCAAGGCGAGGTGTACCCGAAGGGAGAGTGGGCCGTCGCGGGGGGCGAGGCGGGGCACGGAGCAGCTGCGAGGTGTGGCGGGGCGAGGGGGGCGGTTGCTTGGCCCATAGCAGGGGGGGGGGGGGTGTTGGGTGCCCGGCGGCCGCTCGGGTAGTCCAACGGCGCCCTGAGACCTGGCCGACGCCGGAAAGGGTGGCGAGTATTCGAGGCTGCTGCCAGTGGCCCGGGGAGCGAGGGGAAGCGGTAGGCTGTGCAGGGCCGTGCAGGGGCGCGGTGCGGGGCTGCGCCAGGGCGTGGCGGAGCCGTGCAAGGGTACCGCGCGGGACGGCGTCGGAGCATTGGCACGCCGAGTAAGAGAGTAAGATAGCACTTCAAGGGGCTGCGCAAGGGCGCAGTGCGGGGCCTTGAACGGATAAAGTGTGGGGCTACGGTTGCTGCGGTCAGGGGCGCGGAGGGGAGCTGCGGGGGGTGGGCGGGGGGCGCTGGGGCGGTGGCAGTGGGAGGAGGCGCAGGGTGCCGTACAGGGAAGGCGTTGGCAAGTCAGCGGGGGAGGTCCGGTGTGGGGTGCGGTGCGGGGCCGCCACACAAGGCCGCAGTATGGGACTGAGCAAGGGTGCAGTGGTTGCGCAGGGGTGCAGCGTGGCTCTGGGCAGGGGTGCAGCATGCCGTTGCGCAAGGGGCGCGGCGTGGTGCTGCACTGGGGCGCTGCCTGGAGGTGTGCTGGGGGGTAGCTGCCGCGCAAGGGGCGCGGCATGTGGCTGCACCGGTACGCAGCCTGGGACCGAGCAGGGGCGTTGTGTCAGGCCGTGCAGGGCGGTGGCATGTGGCTGCAACGCGCGGAGCTTGGAGCTGGGCTAGGGCGCGGCGGCGGCGTAAAGGGGCGCAGCGTGGGACTGTGCAAGACGAGGGCCGGTGCATGGGCGGGGCGTGGGGTTGCGCAAGGGGCTCTGCGTGGGGCCGAGTAGGGGTGCGGCATGCTGCTGTGCTGGAGCGTGGCATGCGGTTGCACTGGAGCGAAGCATGTGGCTGCACCGGGGGGCAGCCCGGGACCGAGCAGGGGCGTTGTGTTAGGCCGTGCAGGGGCGTGGCATGTGGTTGCAAGGGGCGGAGCCTGGAGCGGGGCTAGGGCGCGGCGGCGGTGTAAGGGGGCGAACCGTGGCATTGTGCAGGACGGGAGCCGGTGCATGGGCGGGGCGTGGGGTTGCGCAAGGGGCGCAGCGTGGGGTGGTGTAGGGGTGCGGCATGCAGCTGCGATGGAGCATGGCATGCAGCTGCACTGGAGCGAAGCCTACCGCTGCGCTAGGGCGCCGCGTGGGGCTCCACTGGTGCGCTGCATGGGGCAGCGTAGGGCGCCGTGTGAAACCGAGCAAGGGGCAAAGCATGGTGCCGCGCAGGGGCGCGGCATGCAGCTGCGCTAGAGCAACGCAAGCAGCTGGGCGGAGGCGCAGCGTGGGACTGTATAGGGGCACACCATGCGGCCGCGCAAGGAACACAACGTGGGGCTGCGTAGGGGCGTAGTGCAGGACTGCGCAGGGGCGCAGCACGCAGCTGCGAGTGGTCACAGTGTGGGGCAGCGCCGGGGCGCGGGGTGCAGCGGTGCAGGGGTGCAGCAGGGAGCCGTGCTGGGGCGTGGCGTGGGGTTGCACTAGGCGTACGTGGGGTGGCGCAAGGGACGCCGTGTGGTGCCATGAAGGGGCACGGCATGTGGCTGCGCTGGGGCGCAGCGTGGGAAAGTGAAGGGGCGGGACATGCAGCTACGCGGCGGGCGCAGCACGGGGCGGCGCAGGGGCGCAGCATGTGGCTGAGCACGGGCACAACCTGAAGCTGGGATGGGGGGCAGCGTGGGATCGAGCAGGGGCTAAGCATAGGGTTGCGCAGCCGTGCAGTGTGGGGCTGCGCTCGGGTGTTCTGTGAGACTGTGCGGGGGCGCAGCGGTGGGGCTAGGGGCGCTGCGTGGCACTGGGCCGGGGTAAAGCGCAGCACTACGCTGGGGCGCAGCATGTGGCTGCGCAGGGGCGCAGCATGAGGCTCCGCATGGGAGCAGCGTGGTGCCGCGCCGGGGCGCGGCGTGGGGCCGAGCAGGGGCGCAGCGTGACGCCGTGCAGGGGTGCGGCATGCGGCCGCAAAAGGGCGCTGCCCGGGGCTGGGCTAAGGCGCAGCGATGGCGCAAGGGGCGCAGTGTGGGACTGTGCAGGACGCAACGGGGGTCTGTGCATGGGCGGAGCGTGGGGCTGCGCATGGGGCGCAGCGTGGGGCCGCGTAGGGGTGCGGCATGCGGCTGCGCTGGAACGAAGCATGCGGTTGCGCTGGGGCGTTGCGTGGGGCTCGGCCAGTGCGCTGCATGGGGCAGCGCGAGCTGCGGCGCGGAATTGCGCAAGGGGGCGCGGCACGCGGCCGCGCTGGAGCGTGGCGTGCTGGGCTGAGGCGCAGCTTGGGACTGCGTAGGGGCGCAGCATGCGGCTGCGCAAGGGGCGCAACGTGGGGCTGCGCAGGGGCGCACTGTGGATCCGCGTGGGGTCGGTGCATGCGACTGAGTGTGGACGCAGTGTTTGGCGCACGTGGGGCAGCGCAAGGGACGCACCGTGGTGCCGGGAAAGGGGGGTGGCATGTGGCTGCACTGGGACACAGCGTGCGACAGCGCAGGGGTGCGGCATGCGGCTGCGCTGGTGCATAGCATGCGGTTGCGCTGGAGCGAAGCATGCGGCTGCGCTGGGGCGCGGCGTGGGGCCCCGCCGGTGCCCTGCGTGGGGCAGCGGAGGGTGTAGCGCGGAATTGCGCAAGGGGCGCAGCATGGTGCCGCACAGGGGCGCGGCACGGGGCCGCACTGGAGCGTCGCGTGCTGCTGGGCTGAGCCGCATCTTGGGACTGCGTAGGGGCACAACATGCGGTTGTGCAAGGGGCGTAACGTGGGGCTGCGCAGGGGCGCAGTGTGCGCTAGGGCGTTGCCCGCGGCTGCGCAAGGGGCGCGGTGTGGGGCTATGTTAGGGGTGCAGCGTGAGACGGAGCTGGGGCGAATCGCGAGGCTCCCCTACAGTGCAGTGCGGGACTGCGCTGGAGCGCAGCATGCGGCTGCGCAAGGGGCGCAGCATGCGGTTGCGCGCGGGCGCAAAGTGGAGCTGCGTAGGGGCGCAGCGCGGAATGGTGCATGGGCGCAGTGTGTGGCTAAGCAAGGGGCGCAGATTGGGGTTGCGCTGGGTCGCAGGATGCGCCCTCGCGGGAGCCCAACATGTGGCCGCGCTGGGGCGCCGCGCGGGACTGCGCAAGGGCGCTGCGAGGGGCCGTACAGGGGCGCGGCATGTGGTTGCGCAAAGGGGGCATTGTGGGGCGGCGCAGGGGCGCAGTGTGCGGCCGCGCTGGAGCGTAGCACGCGGCCGCACCGGGGCACAACGGGGGGGAGCGCGGGGGAGCGGCGTGGAATTGCGCTTGGGCGCAGCCTCAGGCCGCGCTGTGACGAAGCGGCTGCAGAAGCGGCGCCGCGTGGGGCTGCGCAGGCGTGCAACATGCGGTTATGTTGGGCTGCGCAGGGGCGCAATACGGGGCCGCAGAGGCGCGCACAATGCAGCTGCTCCGGGCCGCGGTGTGGGACTGCAATGCGGCGCAGCCTGCAGCTGCGCAGGGGGCGCAGTGTGGGGTTGCCCCGGGCCGCAGCCCGTGGCTACGTTGGAGCGCCGCGTGGGGCTGCGCTGGGGGGCAACGCGAGCTCGCGCATGGCCGAAGGAAGCGGCTGCGCGTGGGCGCAGCATGGGGCCGCGCAAGGGGCCGCGTGGGGCTGCTCTTGGGCGTAGCGGCTGCGGGAGGGGAGCAGCATGCAAAATGGAGCCGCGCTCGGGCCCAGCATGCGCCCGCGCTCGAGCGCACTGGGGCGTGCCCTCGGGCCGTGCTGGGGCGCAGGGGCAGCGGAAGGGGCGCCACGTGGGGTGGCGCAGGGGTGCAGCATGCAGCTGCGCATGGGCGAATCGTGGGGCAGGGCCGGGGCGTAGTGGCCGCAAAAGGGGCGCAGCATGGGGCTGCGCTGGAGCGCAGTACGTGGCTGCGCATGGGCGCAGTGCGGAACTGCGCATGCGTTATGTGTGGGGCCGCGCTAGGGTGTAGGGGCTGCGGAAAGGGCGGCGGGGGGGGTGGGGGCGCTGCTCGACGGACGCTAGGCCCAGAGCGGCGCCCATCTGCGGGTGGCGGGGGTCACAGAGTGTGTGCATGGGGGGGTCGAGAGAGGCAGGGGGCAGGGGGAGCGGGTTGAGAGAGGAGGCGGCGCGGTTGCGGCCGTGTTGGTGGGGGGCGCCGTCGTGTAGGGTGGAGGTAGGGGTGGCGTGAGGGCGGCGGGGGGTGTGGGGCGTTGCTCCACAGACGTAAGGTCTAGAGCGGCGCCCCTCGGTGGGCGGCAGGGGGTCGCGGAGGGTGTGCGCGGGGGTGACTTGTGATGAGGTGTGTGGGTGCGGAGTCGGGCGGGGGAGAGGGCTGCGGGTTCGGTGGGGCGCGCGCGAGGGGGGGGGGGGGAGTAGCGGTGCGTGGTGTCGGCGGTGTCGGCAGGGCCGGAGGGTGGGGCCGATGGTGGGGGGCCGGAGTGGGGGGGGTGGTATATCCGGTGTGGGTTGTGGTGGGGGGCTGCCGTTCCGGGCAGTGCTGTGTGGTTGCGCGCGGAGTGGTGCGCAAAGGGGGGGGGGCGCGCTCGACAGACAATGGTCCAGAGCTGGGCCCCCGGTGGGAGGTCGGGGGGGGGGCGTGATGTGTGTGGGGGGCGTGGCGTGGAGTGGTGTGGGGGGTGCCTTGCTACCTAGCCGTTTACTACGAGGATGTGGCGAGGAAGTTGAGGGGGAACTGAGGCCGGAAAGCCTCGGGAAGGAAGTTGGGGCGCTGGCGGTTGGTTATCCCCGGCTAGGATGGCCGGGGTGTCCTGGGACCCGGTGGGTGCGAAACCTCGGCCTGTGCGTCCGTCACCGAAGTTCTTAGGGTTCAATCCCAGGAACTTACCCGCTGTGGCGAACTGTGGGCCGTGACGGCCAGGCGAAGGAATATGAAGAGGAGGCGGGGGCCAGGGTTGGCCTGGCGGTCGGCACCCTCCCTTGGCCTGGGGGAGGCCGTTGCCCGGTGCTAATCCCTCCCACCTGTGAGTCCTGTATGTGGGGGGGGAGGGGGTGATGCCCCAATGGGTGTCTGTGCCCGGTGCCGTGGGTACAGACCCCCATTGGGGGCGGGTACGAAGCGCCCGGTCGGCTCGCCCTCCGTGCACAACAGCAAGCCAGGCGTCGTCAGGCCTATAGCGCCCGCTGGTGTGGGGGAGGGCGCTCGGGGCAGTGCGGTGCCCATCCGCACTCGTGGCGGCCCGCACTGCCTGTACGTTATGTATGTATGTATGTATGTATGTATGTATGTATGTATGTATGTATGTATGTATGTATGTATGTATGTATGTATGTATGTATGTATGTATGTATGTATGTCTATATGTATGTATGTATGTATGTATGTATGCACGTATGTATGTATGTATATGGCGCCCTTTCCCCCGCGACCGGATACGCCGCCAGCGGTGATTGCGGCCGGAGGCAAGGCGGAGGAAGAGCAAGAGGCGGAGGAAAAGGGGGACGAAGAAGTGTACGGACCCGGCGAGTCGGCGCTGGCCCTCATGTACGAGGACGACGCCGGGCCCGACGTCTACGCCGGCATGGACGTGGACCCGGCGAACGCGCCGCTGCTGCCCATGCGCACCGCGGTGCCGCCCCCTCCCCTCGGGAGCTGTGAGCAGCGGCACTGCAGGTTCCATGCGGCCGAAGGTGCCCACAGGCACCGGCTCACGGATACGGGGAGGCGGGAGGCAGGGATGCTGGCAAGCGCCCTGGAGTGCTACCAGTTCCAGCGCCCGGGGCAGGTTGCCCAGGAGAAGGCCTTGGTGGCCGAGTCCCCGGACGACGGCCAGGTCCGCTGCATCCAATTGGGGGATGCGGCGGTCCTTGATCACCACCCCGGTGATGTTCGGGCGGCCTAGCCGCAGGACGGCCTCCCCATGTCAGTGCGCCTGTCGGTGGGGCGCCTGCTCGACGAGGCGGGGTTGGAGGACGTGCGTCGGGACGGCGGCCTGTACGTGGCCCTGTGGCGGGGTGGGGCTGACGCTTGGCGTCACGAGCAGGCCATGAGGCCCCTCACGCCCCAGGCACTGGGATCCCGTGCGCTCGTGGTGGCGATGCACCCCGAGGGCGCAGAGCTCGTGTTCGGTACGGACCGCCTGCTGCTCGCCGGTGATGGCGTGGTCCTCGTCCCCACCTCCAGCAGCTACCGCCTTGAGAGTCCCGGCGACGACCCCAGGCTGCTGGTGGTGGTGGACACACGCCTTGACTTGGACGCAGACCCCCAAGGGTCCGAGCCGCACGCGGTCCCGGTCGGGGGTGATGAGGAGGCAGGCCATGACTTTGACGCGGCGCGTGAGGCGCAGCCCACGGAGGAGGAGCAGGAGCAGGATCAGCCAGAGGCGGCTGAGGAGGAGGTGGACGTGCAGGCCCATGTGGCGCCGGCCCTGACGAGGATCATGGCTGCAGCAGGCCCGCCGCCAACGACGCAGGCGCTAGAAGAGGAGGACCAACGCAGGATGAGGGACGGGGCACAGGACGCCATGGAGCAGGACGAGGAGCCGGAGTTCGTGGGGGCAAATGAGGCACATGAGGTGGGGCCACAGGAGCTGAGAGTGGCGGACAAGGCTGGGCCGAAGACGGGGGAGGTGGAAACCTGCAGGCACTGGGCCAAGGGGTGGTGCATGCGGGCAGATGCCTGCCGATATGCCCACCCCCAACCCCCGGTGCCGCAGGGAGTACCCAAGGATCCTCCAAGCCATGGCTCGTGTGGGGGCCCTCAGCCTGAGCCGGAGCCAGAGCCTCAGCCGGAGCCACGGGACGCTGTACGTGACGTGGTGGCAAAGGCACAAGGGGGAGGGCTCCCGACGGTCGGGTACGCGGTGGCGTGCGAGGGCCGGACCGAGTGGGCGGTGGCGTTGCCATGTGGCATGGCGGCCCTGCTCACCCCGTTCTCGGTGGTCCCGTGGAGGGACATGGTGGCCGTCGAGGCCGCTCTGCCGGCGGAAGCGCATCGCGGCCGAGCCTACCACAGTCCCTTGGAGGTACAGCGCCGTGCCTCGGTCGCCACTGAGAGCACCAAGGTGCAGGGCCTCCAGGTCGGCGAGGCGGACCGTGAGCACCGTCATACAGGCGCAGTGCCGAGGAGTGGGGTTCCAGCGCCACTACGACCCAGCACCACGCGCGACACACTGTGCAGGGTCGCCAGCGAGGCTGCTGGCCTGTTGCTGGAGGACTGCGCTGCCGGTGCCCTCGGGAGGGCCGCCGCCTGACCCTGCAGCGCCCTGCACATGACAGCTGCATGCTCAGCTTGCAACATGTTGCTCGGGGCTACAGGCCAGACATCCTGCCCCTGGAACGAAGACCGCCGGCGACTGCGGGATGTCGCCAACCGTGCACCTGTGCGCCCTGCGCACCGGGCCCAGCTCCCGGAGGCACTCCTTGAACACCCTGTAGCGGGCCGGGCCCCTAGGCTGCTGCCTCCTGAGCCGGCACGCGGTGACGACGACCCATTCCAGTCCCCCTACTTCCACCCGAACACAGGCCCAATACTCGGCCCCTTCCAACACCACCAGCCTCCCCATATCCGCCATGCCCACCGTATGGGTGGGAGGCACGCTCTCCACCTGCAGCCACCGCTTGGCACTTTCTTCCCAGGGCTGGGGGGCATGCATCTGCTGCTGCTGCATCGCGTCCTGCACATGCTGCAGGGACACTGTCATCAGCATGGACATCCCCCCGTCCGCCGCCGCTGCCATAACAGCAGGGCGTGCTGCATGCGCGCCCCGGGCAACCCCACGTTGTGCGGGACGTCCGCCACGTCCAAGGGTGCGCGGGGCGCTGGCAGGGCATCCAGCACCCCAGCGGGGAGCTCCCCCAGGGACGGCAGACGCGCGATGGGCCCCATGTCGCTGTTGAGGACCACCGCTGCCACCAACCGCCTGTTCAACGTGGACAAGAGGTTGCCCGATCTCGGCACCCTGAGAAGGGTACCGAGGGCGGACATGATGGCGCACATGCCACAGTCCTTGTCGTTGCCGGCTGGCCGCTGCACCTGTGCTGCCTGGGCCGTCGCCAGCAGATGCTCTACCCCCGGCCACTCCGCCCTCTGGCCCCTGGGTGCCATGCGCATCGTCCGGACCGCCATGTCCCATGTGTGCGGCCACTAGGGCGGGGCCCCCGACACCACACGCTGGGCCAACGGGTCCACGGTCAATGGCATGTCAGGGGCCAGTAGGTTGTGGGCCGTCCAGTGCCGCATGCTCGGCGTCTCCGACCGGTCGAGGTACACTGCCTCCGAGCCGCCCAACTCGACGCACCTCGCAATGAGGAGGGCAGCCGGGGTTTGCTCGTGCCGCTGGGCCTTCCATTCCTCCCTCGGGAGCATCACGGCGTGGGGGGCCAAGCACTGCACCACGTCAGCTGCCAGCGCGACCACGTCCTCGGTGAGCTCCACAACATGGTCCGCGGCCACCAGGAAGTGGTGAATGGGCCTGGAGTACAAGCCTTCCAGGGCGCCACGCATCTCAACTGGCAGGGGAGAGGCATCTCCGCAGTCCCGCAGCCAGGGGAGTGCGCCCGGGAGATGCCGTCCCGCTCCTCCTGACCAGATGGCGGCCCTAAAGATCGGCAGGTCGCGCTAGACGGCCCGAGCGATCGGATCGCGCCATGGCTGAGGCCTCTCGGCTCCCCATTGGAGGACAGCCACCACCACATGCGTGGTCAGGGGCTCCGCCGTGAGCTGCAACGCCATCCCCCCGTCTGTCGCGATCACCGTGCCCCGCGAGGCAGTGAAGACTTGACCACCGGTCCCACGGACCGCCACCCATCCCCACAAGACCGCCATAGCCTCCTAGCTGGGGTGGCTTGTCCTCCTGGGCTGGACCACCACCGGCGGACATGGGGTGTCGGCGGCCCATACGCGCCATTCCACCCCTACCAGACGCTCGTGGCCAGGGGGCTGGAATGCCCGGGGCCATGCGTCCGGGACTTGGCGACGGACGGCGGTCCACATATCAGCTCCCTCAGCCCGCGTGAACTGGAGTCCCTCCAGGATGTCCCTTTCCACAGGACTGGGGAGGCGGGCAGTGTGAACCTCCAGTCCCCGCCCCAGGCGTAGCCGTGGCCCCTCTCGATCCCCCAGCAGCAAGACCTCCAGGTCCGCGGCCGCAAGGCGGGCCGCCACCGTGGGAAGGTGCAGGGAGACAATCCACGGCTGGACGGAGACGGGCTTGCGCAGGAGGTCAGGGCAGGCCGCCACAGCACTGCCATCCCTCGCCCAGTGGAGCGCCCTGTCCGACCATTGCGCCCGCATACCGGGCGCTGTTGGCAACGACCAGGACAAGTATGTCATGCCCGCCTTAGCCTGCCACTCGCGTGGCTCCATGCCGGCAAGGTGCGTGTGCCACGTGCACACCCATCCCATGTTGTCCTAGGGGATGCCCTCCGTCTGGTCATGGCGGAGAACATGGGGTCGTGGCTCCGGGCGTTGTTCACGTCCAGGTGGAAGGTCGAGGGCGACCGTGAGAAGTTCGCCGATGCGTGGCGCCGCTGGGTGGAGGAGCAATTTCCCGTGGGGGGGACGTTGCACCTGCCGCAACCACCAGGCGTGTTGCCGCTTCGGCCTGCGGCGACCCCGGCCGCTACGGCGAGGCCGGCTCCAAAGACAGCGCCCAAGCCGCCACCCAAGAGGAGCCCCCCACCTCAGTATGGCAGCTATGCCAACGTTCGGTACGTGCTGCGGCACTTCGGCGGCGACCTGGTCACGGAGCAGCGTGGATCGAAGGTGATCAACGTCTGCCCCTGGTCTCGACGGGATGGAGCTGGTCACTGCTCGTGGAAAGCCGGCAAGCACTGCCGGCCCGCCCACCTCCACCCCAGTGACCTGCTGGACCACCTTCAGCGGGACCATGGGGCTGATCTGGCTCAACGGGACCAGGCGATAGTCATGCTGGCCGGCATTATGCAAGGAGGCCAAGTGGGGCCTTTCGCATCGGCCCAGACGAGGTCCAGAGCGCTGGCGATGCCCATGAGTGCCCGCCCTGCGGGAGGGCAAGGAGCGCCGCAGTCGGCGGCACAGCATGGGGCAATTGGGTCTGCGGCACAGCGTGGAGCAACAACTTCTACGAGGAGCGCGGGAGCAAGTACATCGAGCGGAGGAGCCGCGGGGTCGACGGCTGCATCTGCCGGGTCTAGGCCGACGGCGGCCACCTCAAGCGGTGACCCATGGGGACAGGGGCCGTCCGCACCGGGCGCGGGTGGTCTCCCTCCGTCCAATGATCCGCATCCGGCGGGGGGCCGTGATCCAACGGCGCAGCCGTGAAGGGGCCCCGCCTCCGACACCCGGGCGGCGGTGTCCTGGAACGTCCAGGGCTAGCTACGCGGGGACGGCGTACCAGTGGCCCCAGGTATGCTCGACGGTGAGGCGGTGGCGGCGGGCATCATGAAGGCTAAGGGTGCCATCCTGGGCCTCTTTCGGGAGACGGGCCTGCAGGACCCCCAGGGCGTGGTGCACTCGGAGAATCAGTGGCGTGACCATGGGTATCATGCGTTCCCGGGGGTGGATGCCCAGGCAGCGTCGGCGGCAGCGGTGCGCGGCGGGCTCTTGATTGCCCTTCGGCCGGACGTGTTCGCCGCGGAGGAAGTTCGAGACGTCGTGGACATCGTGCCAGGCCAGGCCATGGCCCTTGATGTGGTGACCGCGGGTGGCACCCTCACGGTCATCAACGTCCACGGCCCAGGCAGCGGCGGCGAATTGTGGGCGTCTAAGGCGTCCTTCTGGGCTGACGTGGCCATGTACGCGGCGGCCAAAAGCGCGGGAGGCACAAGGGCCGTGCTCCTCGGAGGGGACTTCAGCGTGTGGCTGGAGTCCCCATGGCACCCCACCACGAGGAGGTTCTAGGCCCTATGGGAACAGTGCGGGTTCCACAGGGCGGGCGCGGTAGAGGAGGAGGACGGAGGCCCACTAGGGCAGGGCATCGACTGGACTCCTTCCTGCTAAACTCGCCGCTGGTCCCGTGGGCGGCGCGTGAGCGCCCGCACTTTAACGCCGGGACGGTCCCCTGCATCGCTGGGGTCGGATCATGACCCCGTGGTCCTCGACATCCCGCTGGCGGTAGCCGGCAAAGAGAGAGTCACCAGGATGGCCTACTCGCACGCCCGAGGCAGGCTGCATGCCATACGCCCGGACTCCCCGGGGGTTCGTGAGGCGGCGGCGGCGGTACTGCAGAAGGCCTGCGAGGATTGGACGCTGCGGGCCTGGCTCTCGTCGGACCAGGACACCGCCACCATGGGCACGTCGGAGGTGCAAGCGGTCTCCGACCTTCTCTACGCCTTCCGCGATGACGTGTCCAGGGTCTTGGGAGTGCGCATGCCGTCGGGCATGGACCCGCAGTACCCGTACGGGCAGGCGGAGACGGAGGCGTCTCTGGCCCAGGTCCTCTTGGATCAGTAAGCCCTGGCCTGGCGCGCCCATGAGCTGTGGCAATGGGACGCGGCAATGGCCGGGCTCCACTCCCAGGAAGCGGCTGCCTTGCTACGACACCTCTGACAGGTGGACCCCGACCTGTCCCCTGCCACGGTGGAGGCCTTGCGCGCCGCGTTGGACCAGCAGCTCCACCAGCTAGAGACTCGCGTGGAGGAGCTGGGGGGTCTCCTCAGGAGCAACAGGCGCAGATCCATAAAGGACTATTGGCGGGGCAGGGTACCGGACCTGCAGCTCCGATACACGGCGATACGGGGGGCCATCAACGTGGTGAACTATGCCCCGTCAGGCTGGTGGTCCGTACGCGTCCGGGAGTCGGAGAAGGTGCTCATGGGGGCCTCGGACGTCATCGGCGAGGTCCAGAGGTACTGCGAGGCGCTTTACGCCAAGCGGCCAGTGAACCTGCCGGCCTTCGAGCGGCTGGTCCGGGCCCACATCCCTCGGGGGGTGCCGGAGGAATGGAGGTCGGTGCAGGACTACACCCCGCAGGACCTCAAAGACGCCGTGAAGCAGGCCGTGGCAGACGACAGGGCTCCGGGGTCCAACCGAGTCATGGCTGCCCTCATCGCGGAGCTGCCTGAGCCGGTATAGGGGCTCCTGGTGCACGCGTACAGAGTCATCCTGCGGGCTGCGGACGCCCCGGAATCCTGGCACGAGGCCATTATCTGGCTAATGCCCAAGGGTGCGGCCACGGGCGACCTGGACGAGTACAGGCCCATAGCGCTAGGGCAGCAAGACATGCGGATGCTCATGACCCCCCTCATGCGGAGGTTCACGGCCGTCCTGGCACGCAAGGGATTGGCTGCGGACTGGCAGTTCGGGGCCATGCCAGGCTCCACGGCGGCTGCCCCGGTGTTCCTGACCCGGCGCAGGCTGCAGCGTGGGCAGAAGGAGAACCACGTCCTGGCCTTCGACGTGTCAAAGGCATTTGACACAGTGCCGCATGGGGCGCTGGCGCTCCTTCTGCGCCACACGGGGGTCCCGGAGGAGCTCATCCGGCTCTTCCACACCCTCAGCTGCGGGTCTCTGGTGCGCATCGTCACTTCGCACGGCCCAACGCTGAGCATTTAGCTCCACAGGTGCCTGCGGCAGGGCTGTGTGGAGAGCGCTTTGCTCTACCTCCTCCTCTTGGAACCTCTCCTGGGGAGCCTTGCATGCAAGGCGCGGGGAGATACTCGCCATGCTGTGCCGCCCCTGGTACAGGCGTACTGTGATGACCTCCTGTTGATAGCGCACTCCTTGCCGCAATTCCTGGAGTACGCGGCAGCGATTGCACGGTACCTAATGGACATGGGCATGTCCCTCAACGGCGGCAAGTGCGCCTATGCCGATACTGCTCGCATCCCTTCGATCATGGTGTGCCCGAACCCGGGGAACGCGGCAGCCCCATGGGTGTGCTTGCGCGCCAAGAGCACGGTGCCCTACTTGGGCCTACGCCTTGATCCAAGGGGGATAGCAACCATGAAGGAGAAACATGTACTCCGGTGTGAAGCTCTGCTGGGCTGGTGCAAGAACACGCTGGGGCGGCGTCGGTACCCCATGAGGTGACGGCGGCAGTGGTTGGAGGCATCGTGCGGTACGCGGCGCCGTACCTGTCCGACACGGCGGAGGCACTGGTCAAGCTGAATGCTGCCATCAAGGCTCCGGCCCTGCAATTCGAGAAGCTGCCCAAGGACTTGTCCAACGTAGCGGTGCGGTCTGGTCATGGATTACGACTGGCACATGTCCATTAGCTGCCGCGACTCCGTCGTAGCGACCTTGGCTCAACTCACGCACCACTGGTCGGCGACGGTCCGGACTGAGCTGCAAGCCATGCTTCGAGACATGCACTTGCGGTACGGTGTGTGCGGACAGTTCCTGGTGCCCTCCGCGTCATTCGCCACGCACATTGGCAGTGCGTGGGTGGACAGAGTACTCCGGGCGATGGGGACGTTGCGTGTAGGACTCCTCATGCCGTCGTCAGTGTACTCGTACGTACACGCCCACATGCCGCAAGTGCAGTGGGCGGGGCCGAAGTGGGCATCCCAGTCCTACACCTTCAAGGGTAGGGGAATTTGCGTTCTCTCGGGGCCCCGCACGGACGCGGCGGTACAATCCCCGACGGATCCCGCAAACGACCTCCTGCATGCGCGACTCCCCTGTCCTGCACCTGGGCAGCGGGCCGTCCAGCTCCAAGAGTGTCATGAGGACCACCTGCACCTTCCTCACGCGGGAGTGGGGCCCAATCAGCTGGACCACGTGTGGTTCAGGGGGCTCCTCGACGTCTTCCGGCAGTAGGTGCCTGGTCCATTGACTCACCGTCTAATTCACCCGGTGCGCCGCAAGAAGTCCAGCAAACACACTAGGCAGTCCACTACGGGGGACGTGTATGTGGTGGGCGGGTACAGGGAAGAAGGATGGGACCCGGCGAACCCGGGGCCGTCCATGCCGTTCGTCCCGCTAGCCGCCCTCGTGTTCCTGCTAGGGGATGTCTTTGAAGGTTACCGACAGCAAGACGATCCGGCGTCCGTCCCCCTGCTCATGCCACATACCGGGGGCGGCATAAACCCATCATCCCTGTGGGTTGTGCACGGGCTGCCCGCGTTTTCCAGGACATGCGCGGCGGTGCACGGGTGCAGCGAGTGGGCAATCGTCCTTCTGCTGCCAGCAGGCCCCGTCCCGGACGCCGATGAGTGCTGGGTCCCGGAGGTGGTTCGGATGTCCAATGTGCCACACGATCCGCATGTCGCCGTCACGTCGTTGCGTGATGGCGGGGCGGTGGAACAAGGCTCTGTGGTGGTGTACCAGCCCTCCTGCTCCACGACGGTGTGGGGAGCGGAGTATACCACGGCCCTTGACGCCATCAAGTTTGTCTGCGGATGCGACCTGGCCTGGAGGCCACATGCGGTGTATCAGCCGAAAGTGGTCTTGTCCCCGGAGCTCACGGCCTCCAGCGCGGCGTCCCTGGGAAAAGTCACGCAGAGCCCCCACTCCGACGTGGCATGGCCTGAACCCCGCCGGTACTGTTAAATGCCGGTGGCGACCAAAGTCACGTCGTCTGACGCGTCGCCCCAGGGGGATGAAGCCACCAAAGTGGCGGTGGCCAGTCATGGGAGCCCCACGTGGACGGGTGCCATCTACGGCACGGCCCCGGAGGTGGAGATCATCGGCGCGGCGGCATACCTGTTGCACACGCCCCCGTCGGCGCGCACGGTGCACGTGGTCGATGCCTCCATCATTGGGGCGCACCCGCGCAGGGCGCAGGAGACCCTGTACCGTGGCATCAAGGGGCCGGACTCGCATCCGGTCAACCAGCACACATTGAGCTGAATAGTGGAAGGGCTGCGCCGGCTACCACACAGAGTAGGGGGGCCGCACCATTGGGTGGTGCGGCAGAGCTCGCACTTGTCGGCAGTCCCGCTTGAGGCCCCGGACTCTGCCGCAGCCCCTGCTAAGGCCCCGCCTGTTCATCTCGTCCTGCCCAAGGAGCACGCCATCCTCTTGGTGCCTGGAGATGATGGAGAGCTCGAGCCGCGTGTACCCTCCATGCAAGCCCTTCAGCTCGTCAAGGAGATGGAGTGGCGCTCGCTGGCGGCGCGCACCAGGGCCCACACGCCACTGGCTAGCGCTTGTGAGGCGGTGCCACTGGGAGCTGTGCACCACGGCCCAACGCACAGAAATATGTCGCGGGCACGTGACGGTCGCTTATCCACCATGCAGGTCATGCGACGGTGGAGGCAGAAGCTCACGCGTGTGGCAATACCGGCCCACCCCCGTATCTGCTGTGGGGGGCCGGAGGAGGACATTGGCCACATGCGCTTGATGTGTGCGCGCGACGAGGAGGTGGCACGACTCCTGTGCAGGCGTGTGGTGGAGTTCACGGCGGAGCTTCCCCTGACGGACGGGGCGGTGGAGTTCGTGGCGTGGACGGAGCACGGCTGCAGGTGGACGGAATCCCTGATGGCGGGTGTCATCCCCGCGGACCCGAAGCGGCAGTTCGCGGCAGTGCGGGCGGCGGCGTCCCGGGGCCCTGCGAAGGCCAAGCTCTTTGTGGAGGACATGCTCCAGGTTGGGGAAGATGTGTACGCCCGCAGGAATCATCGGCTCACCCAGATCATGCAGCTGCCGATGCAAGATCGACGGAGGGCAATGTACGCGTTCCTGCGAGGTGATACACCCTTCTGCCCGCCAGCAGGGAGGGTCCAACGGCGTTCGCCGCGGAACCCGTTCGACGGCCTCCCCAGCGACCTGCAGGCGACCTTTCAGAGGGCACCGCTGCATGCGCTGTTGGTGCCCAGGTCGTACATCGCGCACGAGGAGGCCGCATCCTTGTTCCCTCACTGGATGGCGGCGGCGGCGCAGGCCTTCAGCCAGTTGATCGGTTCCTGGATGGCTCGGGACTTCCCGGCATTCCGGGAGTGGTCCCGCGTGGTGTCGGCGCAGTCGTGGGCCATGGTGAGTGGTACCATGGTGAGGGGCCCTGAAGGCGAGAGTGACCCCTGGCTCGAGGTGTACGCAGACCATCCGGCTGTGGGGAACGTCATGGGCTGGCCTCGCGAGGTGCTGCCGGTCTTTTAGCAGCCCCTGTGCAACCTCCCAGTCATGGCGTTAGCTGCCGTGCTCGACGTGGGGACGTTGTGGCTGTATGACCGGCAGCTGCTACGAGCCATTCCAGCAGTCACGGAGTGGCGGTCCATGGCCGTGTTGGTGGGCTCCAAGCAACTGGCACGAGTGTAGGGCGACGACGCGCAGGGCCACGTCACGGAGGCCATGTTCTCTCTGCCTGAGGGGGACGACCACGTGGCTGCCGATGCTCGTCACACCCTCGATACTCTGGGCCTAGCGGCGGTTGTTGAGGCTCGGGCGGGAGGACAACGCTTGGTTCTTGCGTCCGCCAGGGGCCCGGGGATGGCCGGGGTTGAAGTCATCGGGGAGATCGTGCGGGACTACGGTTGGGAGCTCCTGACGCATGGCACACGTAGCCCCAAAGTAGCGCGGTGGCCCCGGCTGCTTGAGAGCCTACCGGTGATGCCCAACGGACAGCCGATACTCCGCCCCGTGTCCACTCGGGATGAAGCGAGGCGCAGCCTGCTCAGCTGTGCCACGCGCGCTGGCAGGTGCTTTGCTCTGTCTCCAGGAAGCGTGCTGTGATGTGTGGCGGGACCTGTGGTCACAGTGTTGTGATGGTAACTGCGTTCTGTCGCGGTCCGTGCTCCCACAGCGATGCCACGGGTGCAGGGAGACGACGTCTGTTTGGGTTCATCAAAGTGCCTCCGTCCCACTATGCGGGACGTGTCGGGAGCGTGCCGATAGGGGGTGGCCTAAGGCGAGATGGGCGCTGCGGCACTCCGGACAGATGTCCTCAAGTGCCTGGAAGGCAATCCAGGGTGACTTGAAGAGCGTCCGGGTGGAAGGGGTGAGATGCCCCGATGCGCCGCCGGCAGCCCTACCCCTACTGCTGCGGTGGGCATCCCCCGAAGGCGACTCGCGGGTTCTTTGGCTGTGGCATCACGGAGGAAATGGTGACGGCGCGGTGGGGGCCGGGGGTAATGCAGCTTGACAGAGTATGGGAAATGTGGGTGCGCTTGCCACCGTCCCTATGCTGGACGCAGCGGCGGGGGTAGCACCTGAGAAGCAGTGCCCTCATGGTCTGAGTGTGCGGTAATGGCAGGCGGCGTATGACTGCCAACGGGATGTGATAGGTCGTGCCGGCCTGATGGTGAGCCGTACTGCCCCCGCGCATGGGGGTCGGACAGGGATGCCTCACCCGCCTGCCCCGGGTCGCCGCGTACAACAGTGAGGTGTCATGGGTCGTCCCGACCAGGGTAATAAGGCCCAAACCCCTGTAGGGTATTCCCATGACACCGGGGTCTCTACTGGCGGCCCCGCTACGGCAGTTACGGGGATAGTTGCTCGGGATACTCCGGGGGTTCACAGGTTAGTGTGGGGCCAAGCGACAACGCTACCGGCGCTGCGGTGCATGTGTTGCGATGCCCCCTGGGGGCGTTGCACGGGGTTGCGGGAGCAGCCTGCAGGCCCCGGAAGCGGCCAAGTGTGCAAAGAGGATTGCGACGGCGTGATGGTCAGGTGGACCGTATGGTGGGCGTACTTGGGCTGGCGTGGCGGTCTCGGAGGTGCTGTGACGAGGGGTACGCGGAGTTGCAGATGACGGCGTACTGGCGTCACTGGGGTATGCGTGGCAGTACTGGGGTCCGTATGGTGGGAGTACCGGCGACGCGCGGCGGTACTGGGGAGCCGTACTGTGGGGGTAACGCGGAGTCGCATGGCGGTACTGAGGTGTCCCCCTGACCCCGCTAACAACTCAGGGGGATTGCAAGGGCATCCCCTTGCCCCGTTAACAAACTAGGGAGGGACCGTGCCTGAGGGCATGTACATAGTCTAACCGTCTGACCACGGCCTTGCTGTTGCGGTGGTGCGTGCGGTAGCGGCTCGCAGGTGGCATCGGCGTAGCGACGGCGGTACTACACGGCGGCGTAGCACCGAGTATGCGGTCGCCCCTATATACGTGTAATCTACATAGTCTTCACAACAACAGCTTATTCCTTGGGGGGCGCCTGTCCGGTCGGCTGGAGGCGACATGCAGAGTGGTCCAAGGGGTGACGCGCGGGCCAATGCTATAAGTAGGCTTGCCACGTCTTCGGTGGGGGCCGAACCTGCGGCCTGGCCGCTGCTGTGGCGGAAGAGGCGCAACCACAGGAGCTGGCCAATCAGTGCAGGTAAGGGTCAAGGGTAGGCCCCAGGGCAATGTATGTGGGCCCGATGAGGTGGACCTGGTTACCACGGCTTGGGGCGAGCCTCTGGTGGGTACCCCTACAGGGGGTCGATAATGAAGCCACGGCACCCACCAGCCCGAATCCCAGCCAGTGATATTCACGGGTTGCGCCACTCCCGTCGCGGGGCGGCCGGCGTCCCCCCATGTAGACCCTCTTGTTATATTATACGTGGGCAAGCGGGTGCCTCGAAGCTGATTGGGTACTGGCCCCTGACATGGAGTGCCGGCACGGTGTATATCTGGGGTGTGGGTGCAGCTCAAGGCCACGGAGAAGGTAGAGTTGCTACGGTGTATCTGTACTATACTATGGGACTGGTGGGGTGGGTCGGCGGCGTACATTATGGGGACATGGAGGCGATGAAGGCCGAGCCAGGCTAGGCTGGAGCCTCCCACAAATCCTGGCTATGCATCTACGGGTTATTGCATGCTGGCAGTGGGTTACGTGGAGTCAGGGGTGGTGGGCAATTGAGAGTGCGCAGCTGGCAATGGATTACGTAGGGTCACGGGTGGTTGTCGTCTCCACGGTGGCGGGGGTACGCGAACAACGAGGGGTCCGCTCTTGCTTCGCCGCATGCGTGCTGCCTTGTACCTTGGTTGCTGCTTTGCGCCCATAGGAGAAGCCCTTGCTTTTTGCTTGTTGCTGTGCTGCTGCGTTACTGTGCCTTGCCCCTTTACCCCTGGCGAACAAACGGGCCAGCATCCGTGGCCGTTGCAAATGCTAACGCTTTGCAGTCGCCACTGCCCCCAAAGCCTGGTTGGCCGGTATCCCCTGTCCTCTGGGTCCTCCGTCCTGCTGTGGGCCACCTCATGCAGCCCTGGGACCCACGGGATCGAGCGAGGCAGGAACCACCTGTCGGCGCGAGATGCCCGGTAACTCTAGTAGACGGCATGATAAGTGGTTATGACTATGACTATGACTATGTATGTATGTATGTAAGTACGTACGTACGTACGTACGTACGTACGTCGTTCGTTCGTTCGTATGTATGTATGTATGTATGTATGTATGTATGTATGTATGTATGTATGTATGTATGTATGTATGTATGTATGTATGTATGTATGTACGTATGTACGTATGTATGTATGTATGTACGTACGTAGGTACGTAGGTACGTAGGTACGTAGGGGTACGTAGGTACGTAGGTAGGTAGGTAGTTGTTGTTGTTGTTGTTGTTGGGGCACCCAGCACGTGCCGGCGGGAGAAATTGCCAGACACGCTCTCCTTGGGCAGGGCGCAAGGGAGCAGTCGGCCGGCGTCACGCTGGCCGGGCGTGTGCCGACAACGACCGAGGGGGGGGGAGGGGGGTTCGCCTTCTGTCTGGGGGGGGGGGGCGCGTCGCTGTGAGAGGGACCACCTGCCCATGCGACCCTGGTTCCTTCCCCCGCCGTGGGGGGAGGGAGTGCGCACCTGTGCGAGAGGGAGGCGGGATGGGGGGCGGGATGGAGGGACCACCTCTCCGGGGACCCGCGGGGCCCCGGTTCCCCTTGCTTCCAGCCGCCACTCCCCCGCGACAGGGGAGGGGGCTACGTCCTGTGCGGAGGTGGACTAAGGGGGTGGAGGGGGCGAGGACTACGTATGGTCTATCCCTTGGTGCCCGTCCCTGTGTCCCGTGTGCGGGAGGCCGCGCGGCACGGCCGGCAGGGGGGGTTCAGGCCCGGGCCGGGCGCGTGGGTAGCGGCGGGCGGCCGAGGCGGAGGCGGCGCCATGCGGGTGCGGGGCCCGTGGCGGTCGCGGGGCGGTGTGGGCGGGCCGGCCGGCGGCCGGCGGTGGCCCTGAGAGCCCCACTCCATGGGGTCAGCGGGCGCGCCGGGGGCACGCATGCAGCGCAGGCCTGGCCGTGGGGGGCGTGTGTGCAAGGGCGTCGGCGCGCCCGATGCGGGCCCCACTGATGGCCGCGGGACCAGCGGCAAGCTGGAAGCGTGGCCTGGGGGCCGAGGCCGGGGCCGGGTGCGTGGGTAGCGGCGGGCGGCCGAGGCGGAGGCGGTGCCATGCGGGTGCGGGGCCCGTGGTGGCCGCTTGGCGGCGCGGGCGGACCTGCCGGTGGTCGGCGGCGGCCCTGAGAGCCCCACTCCATGGGGTCGGCGGGCGCGCCGGGGGCACGCGTGCCGCGCAGGCCTCGTTGCGGGGGGCGCGTGTGCAAGGGCGCCGGCGCGCCCGATGAGGGCCCCTCTGTGGGTGGCGAGACCAGCGGCAAGGGCGCGGCATGGGGCCGCGCAGGGGCGCAGCAGCGTGGGGCTGCGCAGGGGCGTGGCTGCGTGGGGCCGCGCAGGGGCGCAGCGTGGGGCTACGTAGGGGCTGCGCAGGGGCGCAGTGTGGTGCGGTGCAGGGGCGCAGCCGTGCGGGGCGGCGCAGGGGCGAAGCAGTGTGGGGCCGTGCAGGGGCGCGGCGCGGGGCTGCGCGGAGGCGCAGCGTGGGGCTGCGTAGGGGCGGTGGGGGCACGGCGTGCACGTTGGGGGGGGGGGGGGGGGGGGGGGGGCTGTGGGCTGGTGGGTGTGTGCGCGCGCGAGGGGGACGGGGGTGCGGTGACCTCAGCTGCAGAGCGTCACCGTGCGGACGACCGGGCGGAGGAGCGGCCGGGGCTGGCCAAAGTCGGCCGGGGAGCCCGGGGCGCTCGAGGTGTCGGGGGGGCCGCGGTGAGCGGTGGGGCCCGCACCCCGCTCGGCGGGGACGAATCCCGCCGAGTATCATCCACGGGGGCGTATCCTGGTGGAGGCGGGGGGGAGCGCCACGCCGTCCCCTCGCGGCCGAACCGGACCGGGACGGGCCATGCCGGAGGGATACCGGGGGGGCGGGCGGGGCTGGGCACCGGGGCTTCGGGGCCCGGGTCCCTGGTGGTTGTGGGCCGGCGCGGGGGAGACCGGGCGGGCCTCTGGGCTGCGGCTGGTGAGGGTGGGCGTGGAAGGGCCGGGCGAGCTCAGGGGCGTACCCCGAGAGGCGCCCGGGGGCTGGGCGAGGGCTCCCGAGGGCGGCCGTTCCTTGAGGGGGGGGGGGGGGGGTTGCTCCCTGCCCGGGCTGCGCAGGGGCGCAGCGTGGTGCGGTGCAAGGGCGCAGCCGTGTGGGGCGGCGCAGTGGCGCAGCAGTGTGGGGCCGCGGAGGGGTGCAGCGTGCGGCCGCGCAGGGGTGCGGCGTGGGGCCGCAGAGGAGCGCGGCGTGGGGCTGCGTATGGGCGCGGCATGGGGCCGCGCAAGGGCGCGGCGCGGGGCTGCGCAGGGGCGCAGCGTGGGGCTGTGAAGGGGCGCAACGCGGGGCTGAGCAGGGGCGTAACGTGGGGCTGCGCAGGGGCGTAACGTGGGGCTGCGCAGGGGCGCTTAGTGTGGGGCTGGGCAGGGGCGCAGCGTGGGGCTGGGCAGGGGCGCAGCGCGGGGCTGGGCAGGGGCGCGGCAGTGTGGGGCGGCGCAGGGGCGCAGCAGTGTGGGGCTGCGCAGGGGCGCAGCGTGGGGCTGCGCGGGGGCGCGGCAAGGGGCCGTGCAGGGGCGCGGCGCGGGGCCCCGCAGGGGCGCAGCGGCGTGGGGCTGCGCTGGGGCCCAGCGTGGGGCTGCGCAGGGGCGCAGCCGCGTGGGGCTGCGCCGGGGCGCGGTATGGGGCCGCGAAGGGGCGCAGCAGTGTGGGGCTGCGCAGGGGCGTAGCGTGGGGCTGAGTAGGGGCGCAGCGTGGGGCTGCCGAGGGGTGCAGCGTGGTGCGGTGCAGGGGCGCAACAGCGTGGGGCGGTGCAGGGGCGCAGCAGTGTGGGGCTGCGCAGGGGCGCAGTGCGAGGCTGCGCAGGGGCGCGGCAGCGTGGGGCTGCGCAGGGGCGCAGCGTGGGGCCGCGCGTGGGCGCGGCATGGGGTCGTGGAGGGGTGCAGCAGCGTGGGGCTGCGCAGGGGCGCAACGTGGGGCTGCGTAGGGGCGCAGCGTGGGGCGGCGCAAGGGCGCAGCGTGGTGCGGCGCAGGGGCGCAGCAGTGTGGGGCGTTGCGGGGCGCAGCAGTGTGGGGCTGCGCAGGGGCACAGCGCGGGGCTGCGCAGGGGCGCAGCAGCGTGGGGCCGCGTATGCGCGTGGCATGCGGCCTTGAAGGGGCGCGGCGCGGGGCCGCGCAGGGGCGCAGCTGCGTGGGGCTGCTAGCAGCGCGGGGCTGCACCGGGGCGCAGCGGGGGGCTGCGAATGCGGCGCAGCGGGGGGCTGCGTAGGGGCGCAGCAGCGTTGGGCTGAGCAGGTACGCCGCGTGGGGCCGCGCATGGGCGGGGCATGGGGTCGTGGAGGGGTGCAGAAGCGTGGGGCTGCGCAGGGGCGCAACGCGGGGCTGCGTAGGGGCGCAGCGTGGGGCTGCGCAGGGGCGCAGCGTGGTGCGGCGCATGGGCGCAACAGTGTGGGGCGCCGCCGGGGCGCAGCAGCGTGGGGCTGCGCAGGGGCGCAACAGCGTGGGGCCGCGCAAGGGAGCAGCAGCGCGGGGCTGCGCAGGGGCGCAGCGCGGGGCGGGGCCGGGGCGCAGCGTGGGGCCGCGCAGGAGTGCAGTGTGGGGCCGCGTATGGGCGTGGCATGCGGCCTCGAAGGGGCGCGGCGCGGGGCCGCGCAGGGGCGCAGCTGCGTGGGGCTGCTAGCAGCGCGGGGCTGCACCGGGGCGCAGCGTGGGGCTGCGAATGCGGCGCAGCGGGGGGCTGCGTAGGGGCGCAGCAGCGTTGGGCTGCGCAGGGGCGCCGCGTGGGGCCGCGCATGGGCGGGGCATGGGGTCGTGGATGGGTGCAGCAGCGTGGGGCTGCGCAGGGGCGCAACGTGGGGCTGCGTAGGGGCGCAGCGTGGGGCTGCGCAGGGGCGCAGCGTGATGCGACGCAGGGGCGCAGCAGTGTGGGGCGGCGCAGGGGCGCAGCAGCGTGGGGCCGCGCAACGGAGCAGCAGCGCGGGGCTGCGCAGGGGCGCAGCGCGGGGCGGGGCCGGGGCGCAGCGTGGGGCCGCGCAGGAGTGCAGCGTGGGGCCGCGTATGGGCGTGGCATGGGGCCTTGAAGGGGCGCGGCCCGGGGCCGCGCAGGGGCGCACCTGCGTGGGGCTGCTAGCAACCCGGGGCTGCACCGGGGCGCAGCGTGGGGCTGCGAATGCGACGCAGCGGGGGGCTGCGTAGGGGCGCAGCAGCGTTGGGCTGCGCAGGGGCGCAGCGTGGGGCCGCGCATGGGCGGGGCATGGGGTCGTGGAGGGGTGCAGCAGCGTGGGGCTGCATAGGGGCGCAGCGTGGTGCGGCGCAGGGGCGCAGCAGTGTGGGGTGGTGCCGGGGCGCAGCAGTGTGGGGCTGCGCAGGGGCACAGCGTGGGGCGGCGCAGGGGCGCAGTAGCGTGGGGCCGCGCAGGGGAGCAGCAGCGCGGGGCTGCGCAGGGGCGCAGCGCGGGGCGGGGCCGGGGCGTAGCGTGGGGCCGCGCAGGAGTGCAGCGTGGGGCCGCGTATGGGCGTGGCAAGGGGCCTTGAAGGGGCGCGGCGCGGGGCCGCGCAGGGGCGCAGCTGCGCGGTGCTGCTAGCAGCCCGGGGCTGCACCGGGGCGCAGCGTGGGGCTGCGAATGCGGCGCAGCAGTGGGCTTCGTAGGGGCGCAGCAGCGTTGGGCCGTGCAAGGGCGCGGCATGGGGCCGTGCAGGGGCGCCGCAGCGCGGGGCTGCGTAGGGGCGCAGCGTGGGGTTGCGTAGGGGCGCAACGGTTTGGGGCGGCGCAGGGGCGTAGCAGTGCGGGGCTGCGCAGGGGCACATCGTGGGGTTGGGCAGGGGCGCATCGTGGGGCCGCGCAGGGGCGAAGCGCGGGGCTGCGCAAGGGCGCAGCGCGGGGTTGAGCAGGGGCGCAACAGCGTGGGGCCGCGCAGGGGAGCAGCAGCGTGGGGCTGCGCAGGGGCGCGACAGCCCGGGGCTGGGCAGGGGCGCAGTAGGGTGGGGCTGCGTAGGGGCGCGGCAGCCAGGGCTGTGCAGGGGCGCAGCCGCGTGGGGCTGTGCAGGGGCGCAGCCGTGTGGGGCTGTGCAGGGGCGCAGCGCGGGGCTGGGCAGGGGCGCAGCATGGGGCTGCGCAGGAGTGCAGCGTGCGGCCCCGTATGGGCGCGGCATGGGGCCGTGCGAGGGCGTGGCGCGGGGCCGCACAGGGGCGCAACAGCGTGGGGCTGCGCAGGGGCGTAGCAGTGTGGGGCTGCGCTCTGGCGCGGCATGGGGCCGCGCAGGGGCGCCGCAGCGTGGGGCTGCGTGGGGGCGCAGCGTGGGGCTGCGTAGGGGCGCAACGGTTTGGGGCAGCGCAGGGGCGTGGCAGTGCGGGGCTGCGCAGGGGCGCAGCGCGGGGTTGCGCAGGGGCGCAGCGTGGGGCCACGCAGGGGCGAAGCGCGGGGCTGCGCAGGGGCGCAGCGCGGGGTTGCGCAGGGGCGCAACAGCGTGGGGCCGCGCAGGGGCGCAGCAGCCCGGGGCTAGGCAAGGGCGCAGTAGCGTGGGGCTGCGCAGGGGCGTGGCAGCCAGGGTTGTGCTGGGGCGCAGCAGCGTGGGGCTGCGCAGGGGCGCACCAGCGTGGGGCTGCGCTGGAGTGCAGCCACGGGCTGCGTTGGAGTGCAGCGTGGGGCTGCGCTGGAGTGCAGCGTGGGGCTGCGCTAGAGTGCAGCGCGGGGCTGCGCTGGAGCGCAGCCTGGGGCTGCGCTGGAGTGCAGCGTGGGGCTGCGCTGGAGCGCAGCGTGGGGCTGCGCTAGAGTGCAGCGTGGGGCTGCGCTGGAGTGTAGCGTGGGGCTGCGCTGGAGCGCAGCGTGGGGCTGCGCTAGAGTGCAGCGTGGGGCTGCACAGGGGCGCAGCGTGGGGCTGCCCTGGAGTGCAGCGTGGTGCTGCGTAGGGGCGCAACAGCGCGGGGCTGCGCAGGGGCGCCGTGTGGGGCCGCGCTCGGGTTGTGCGTTGCGCAAAGGTGTAGTATGGGGCTGTGCAGGGGCGCAGCGTGGGGCTGCGCAAAGTAGCTGTGTGGGGCGGCGCAGTGGTGGGGGGGCTGTGCAGGGGCGCAGCGTGGGGCTGCGCAGGGGTGCAGCAGCGTGGGGCTGTGCAGAGCAGCTGTGTGGGGCGGCGCAGTGGTGGGGGGGCTGTGCAGTGGCGCACCGTGGGGCGGCGCAGGGGTGCAGTAGCGTGAGGCTGCACAGAGCAGCTGTGTGGGGCGGCGCAGTGGTGGGGGGGCTGTGTAGGGGCGCAGCATGGGGCTGCGAAGGGGTGCAGCAGCGTGGGGCTGTGCAGAGCAGCTGTGTGGGGCGGCGCAGTGGTGGGGGGGCTGTGCAGGGGCGCAGCGTAGGGCTGCGCAGGGGTGCAGCAGCGTGGGGCTGTGCAGAGCAGCTGTGTGGGGCGGCGCAGTGGTGGGGGGGCTGTGTAGGGGCGCAGCGTGGGGCGGCGCAGGGGTGCAACAGCGTGGGGCTGCGCAGAGCAGCTGTGTGGGGCGGCGTAGTGGTGGGGGGGGCTGTGCAGGGGCGCAGCGTGGGGCGGCGCAGGGGTGCAGCAGCGTGAGGCTCCGCAGAGAAGCTGTGTGGGGCGGCGCAGTGGTGGGGGGGCTGTGTAGGGGCGCACCGTGGGGCGGCGCACGGGTGCAGCAGCGTGAGGCTGCGCAGAGCAGCTGTGTGGGGCGGCGCAGTGGTGGGGGGGCTGTGCAGGGGCGCAGCGTGGGGTGGCGCAAGGGTGCAGCAGCGTGAGGCTGCGCAGAGCAGCTGTGTGGGGCGGCGCGGTGGTGGCGGGGCTGTGTAGGGGCGCGGTGGCATGAGGGTGCGCTGGGGCGCAGCGTGTGGCTGTACAGGGGCGCAGTGCGGGGCTGCGCAGGGGCGCAGTGCGGGGCTGCGCAGGGGCGCAGCAGCGTGGGGCTGCGCAGGGGCGCAGCGCGGAGCATCCCCGGGGGGCAGCGTGGGGCCGTGGAGGGGCGCAGTGTGGGGCTGCGCAGGGGCGCAGCAGCGTGGGGCTGCGCAGGGGCGCAGCGAGCGGCGGCGTAGGGGCGCAGCAGCGCGGGGCTGCGCAGGGGCGCAGCGAGCGGCGGCGCAGTGGTGGGAGGCTGCGTAGGGGCGCATCATGGGGCCGCGTATGGGCGCGGCGCGGAGCTGCGTAGGGGCGCAGCAGCGTGGGGCTGCGCAGAGCAGCTGTGTGGGGCGGCGCAGTGGTGGGGGGGCTGTGTAGGGGCGCAGCGGCATGGGGGTGCGCTGGGGCGCAGCGTGTGGCTGTACAGGGGCGCAGTGTGGCGCTGCGCAGGGGCGCAGCGTGGGGCTGCGCAGGGGCGCAGCAGCGTGGGGCTGCGCAGGGGCGCAGCGCGGAGGAGCCCCGGGGGGCAGCGTGGGGCCGTGGAGGGGCGCAGTGTGGGGCCGCATAGGGGTGCAGCAGCGTGGGGCCGTGCAGAGCAGCTGTGTGGGGCGGCGCAGTGGTGGGGGGGCTGTGCAGTGGCGCACCGTGGGGCGGCGCAGGGGTGCAGTAGCGTGAGGCTGCACAGAGCAGCTGTGTGGGGCGGCGCAGTGGTGGGGGGGCTGTGTAGGGGCGCAGCATGGGGCTGCGAAGGGGTGCAGCAGCGTGGGGCTGTGCAGAGCAGCTGTGTGGGGCGGCGCAGTGGTGGGGGGGCTGTGCAGGGGCGCAGCGTGGGGCTGCGCAGGGGTGCAGCAGCGTGGGGCTGTGCAGAGCAGCTGTGTGGGGCGGCGCAGTGGTGGGGGGGCTGTGTAGGGGCGCAGCGTGGGGCGGCGCAGGGGTGCAACAGCGTGGGGCTGCGCAGAGCAGCTGTGTGGGGCGGCGTAGTGGTGGGGGCGGCTGTGCAGGGGCGCAGCGTGGGGCGGCGCAGTGGTGCAGCAGCGTGAGGCTCCGCAGAGAAGCTGTGTGGGGCGGCGCAGTGTTGGGGGGGCTGTGTAGGGGCGCACCGTTGGGGCGGCGCAGGGGTGCAGCAGCGTGAGGCTGCGCAGAGCAGCTGTGTGGGGCGGCGCAGTGGTGGGGGGGCTGTGCAGTGGCGCACCGTGGGGCGGCGCAGGGGTGCAGTAGCGTGAGGCTGCACAGAGCAGCTGTGTGGGGCGGCGCAGTGGTGGGGGGGCTGTGTAGGGGCGCAGCATGGGGCTGCGAAGGGGTGCAGCAGCGTGGGGCTGTGCAGAGCAGCTGTGTGGGGCGGCGCAGTGGTGGGGGGGCTGTGCAGGGGCGCAGCGTGGGGCTGCGCAGGGGTGCAGCAGCGTGGGGCTGTGCAGAGCAGCTGTGTGGGGCGGCGCAGTGGTGGGGGGGCTGTGTAGGGGCGCAGCGTGGGGCGGCGCAGGGGTGCAACAGCGTGGGGCTGCGCAGAGCAGCTGTGTGGGGCGGCGTAGTGGTGGGGGGGGGCTGTGCAGGGGCGCAGCGTGGGGCGGCGCAGTGGTGCAGCAGCGTGAGGCTCCGCAGAGAAGCTGTGTGGGGCGGCGCAGTGTTGGGGGGGCTGTGTAGGGGCGCACCGTTGGGGCGGCGCAGGGGTGCAGCAGCGTGAGGCTGCGCAGAGCAGCTGTGTGGGGCGGCGCAGTGGTGGGGGGGCTGTGCAGGGGCGCAGCGTGGGGTGGCGCAAGGGTGCAGCAGCGTGAGGCTGCGCAGAGCAGCTGTGTGGGGCGGCGCGGTGGTGGGGGGGCTGTGTAGGGGCGCGGTGGCATGAGGGTGCGCTGGGGCGCAGCGTGTGGCTGTACAGGGGCGCAGTGCGGGGCTGCGCAGGGGCGCAGTGCGGGGCTGCGCAGGGGCGCAGCAGCGTGGGGCTGCGCAGGGGGGCAGCGCGGAGCATCCCCGGGGGGCAGCGTGGGGCCGTGGAGGGGCGCAGTGTGGGGCTGCGCAGGGGCGCAGCAGCGTGGGGCTGCGCAGGGGCGCAGCGAGCGGCGGCGTAGGGGCGCAGCAGCGCGGGGCTGCGCAGGGGCGCAGCGAGCGGCGGCGCAGTGGTGGGAGGCTGCGTAGGGGCGCATCATGGGGCCGCGTATGGGCGCGGCGCGGAGCTGCGTAGGGGCGCAGCAGCGTGGGGCTGCGCAGAGCAGCTGTGTGGGGCGGCGCAGTGGTGGGGGGGCTGTGTAGGGGCGCAGCGGCATGGGGGTGCGCTGGGGCGCAGCGTGTGGCTGTACAGGGGCGCAGTGTGGCGCTGCGCAGGGGCGCAGCGTGGGGCTGCGCAGGGGCGCAGCAGCGTGGGGCTGCGCAGGGGCGCAGCGCGGAGGAGCCCCGGGGGGCAGCGTGGGGCCGTGGAGGGGCGCAGTGTGGGGCCGCATAGGGGCGCAGCAGCGTGGGGCTGCGCAAAGGTGTTGTATGTGGCTGCCTAGGGGCGCAGCGTGGGGCTGCGCAGGGGCGCGGCAGTGTGGGCTGCGCGGGGGCGCAGTGGCGTGGGGGCGCGCATGGGCGCAGCAGCGAGGGCTGTGCAAGGGCGCAGCAGCGCGGGGCCGCGCGGGGGCGCTGCAGCGTGGGGATGCGCAGGGGTGCAGCAGCGTGGGGATGCGAAGGGGCGCAGCATGGGGCCGCGCATGGGCGCTGCAGCATGGGGCTGTGCAGGGGCGCAGCAGCGCGGGGCCACGCAGGGGCGCAGCAGTGTAGGGCTGCGCAGGGGCGCAGCGGCGTGGGGCTGTCTTGTAGGGTAGAGGAAGGGGTGGCGTGAGGGCGGCGGGGGGTGTGGGGCCTTGCTTGACAGACAGCGGTCCAGGGTCGGGCCCCTGGTGGGCGGCCGGGGGCGGCGTGGGGGGCGTGCCGTGGGGTGGTGTGGGTGTGTGGCCTGCTACCTAGCCTCTCACTACGAGGATGTGGCGAGGAAGATGAAGGGGAACTGAGGCCGGAAAGCCTGGGGATGGGGGCCGGGGCGCTGGCGGCGGTTATCCCCGGCCGGGATGGCCGGGGTGCCCCTGGGGTCACGTTGGGGCGGAGGCTCCCCACGCCGGCCGGGTGCGAAACGACGACCTGTGTTTCCGTCACCAAAGTTCTCAGGGTTGTACCCCAGGAACTTACCCGGCGCGGGGACTGTGGGCCGGGTCGGCCAAGGGGGATGACAATGAAGAGGAAATGGGGGGCCAGTATGAGCCTGGCGGTCGGCACCTTCCCTCGGCCTGGGGGAGGCCGTTGCCCGGGGCTATTTCCTTCCTCCCGTGGCCGTGGTGCTGTGGTGGGTGGTGGTGTGGCTGCCTCCCAACGGGTGTCTGTGCCCGGTGCCGTGGGTACAGACCCCGTTGGGGGCGGGTACGAAGCGCCCGGTCGCCTCGCCCCCCCTGCACTACAGCCCGCCAGGCGCCAGTTGGCCTTTAGCGCCAGCTGTTGTGGGGGGGGGGCGCTCGGGGCAGTGCGGGGCCCCTCCGGTCTCCTTGCAGCCCGCACTGCCCGTATAATGCAACAAGGGGCGGCGCGGGCTCGTACCGCAAGCGCGGGCCGCGCCGCCCCAGCCGGGGTGGGGGACAGGGGGGGGACAGGGGGGGGTCAGGGGGTCGCGGCAGGTGGATGGACGGTGGCGGGGGCTCGTACCGCGCACCGGCTGGCCCCACCACCCTTCACTCGGGTGGCGCAGCTGCAGGGGTTCTGGGGGCCCCACCCGGGGGCCTTCGGCCCCCGCCGTGCGGTTTCAGTGTGGGGGAGGGGAGGGGAAGGCCACTCGCGGCCATGACACATGGGGCATAGGGAGGGAGGTATGACACACACAACGCCATGATGCGTGTGGCACGGGGAAGGGGTGCAAGGCCTGGACCCCCACCGCGTGCGGGGGGTCCTCTTGTTCGTAAGGCGGCCGCCCGTCGGCGGCGGCGGCAGCCCACCTCGGGGGCTTCGCTACCTGAGAGAGGAGGGGCGGGAGAGTGGGGGGGCGGTGGGGGCACGGCGTGCACGTTGGGGGGGGGGGGGGGGGGCTGTGGGCTGGTGGGTGGGTGCGCGCGCGAGGGGGAGGGGGGTGCGGTGAGCTCAGCCGCATAGCGTCACCGTGTGGCCGACCGGGCGGAGGAGCGGCCGGAGCTGGCCAAAGTCAGCCGGGGAGCCCGGGGCGCTCGAGGTGTCGGCGGGGCCGCGGTCAGCGGTGGGGCCCGCACCCCGCTCGGCGGGGACGAATCCCGCCGAGCATCATCCACTGGGGCGAATCCTGGTGGAGGCGGGGGGGAGCGCCACGCCGTCCCCTCGCGGCCGAACCGGACCGGGACGGGCCCCGCCGGAGGGATACCGGGGGGGCGGGCGGGGCTGGGCACCGGGGCTTCGGGGCCCTTGTCCCTGTTGGTTGTGGGCCGGCGCGGTGGGGACCGGGCGGGCCTCTGGGCTGCGGCTGTTGTGGGGGGGCGTTGAAGGGCCGGGCGGGCTCGGGGGCGAACCCCGAGAGGCCCCCGGGGGCTGGGCGAGGGCTCCCGAGGGGGGCCGTTCCTTGAGGGGGGGGGGGGGGGGTTGCTCCCTGCCCGGGGGACAACGGGGGCCCCTCTTGAGCAAGGGGGGGGGGGAGGGCGTGTATCGCCCGGTGTAGGGCCATGTCGATTCATGGCCGCGCGGCATGGGACTATATCCCCGACCCTCTGCGCCGGAGTCCCTTTTTTTTGGGGGGGGGGGGGGCTGAGGGGGGGGGGGGTGGCGGTTGTTGTGTGCACCCACCCATGCGCGGGGGGGGTCGCCGGTGGGAGCTCCGTCCGGCTTGGCCGATAAAACCTGATGGCGTCCCCTGGGCTCGTGGGCCCCTTCGAGGAAGAACCTCGGATTCGCCGCGGGGAACTCCGCTATTGGTAGGTAGGTAGGTAGGTAGGGGTACGTAGGTAGGTAGGTAGTTAGGTAGGTAGGTAGGTAGGTAGGTAGGTAGGTAGGTAGGTAGGTAGGTAGGTAGGTAGGTAGGTAGGTAGGTAGGTAGGTAGGTATGTAGGTAGGTACGTACGTAGGTAGGTAGGTACGTAGGTAGGTAGGTACGTAGGTACGTAGGTAGGTACGTAGGTACGTAGGTACGTAGGTACGTAGGTAGGTACGTAGGTAGGTACGTAGGTAGGTACGTAGGTAGGTAGGTAGGTAGGTAGGTTGTTGTTGTTGTTGTTGTTGTGGCACCCAGCACGTGCCGGCGGCAGAAATTCCCAGACACGCTCTCCCTGGGCAGGGCGCAAGGAAGCAGTCGGCCGGCGTTGCGCTGGCCGGGCGTGTGCCGACAACGACCGAGGGGGGGAGGGGGGGTTTCGCCTTCTGTCTGGGGGGGGAGGGGGCGCGCGTCGCTGTGAGAGGGACCACCTGTCCGTGTGACCCTGGTTCCCTCCCCCGCCGTGGGGGCAGGGCGTGCGCACCTGTGCGAAACGGAGGCGGGACGGGGGGCGGGATGGAGGGACCACCTGTCCGGGGACCTGCGGGGCCCCTGTTCCCCTTGCTTCCAGCCGCCACTCCCCCGCGACGGGGGAGGGGGCTACGTCCCCTGCGGAGGTGGAGTAAGGGGGTGGAGGGGGCGGGGACTATGTATGGGCTATTATCTGGTGCCCGTCCCTGTGTCCCGTGTGCGGGAGGCCGCGCGGCACGGCCGGCGGGGGGATCCAGGCCTCGGCCGGGCGCGTGGGTAGCGGCGGGCGGCCGAGGCAGAAGCGGCGCCATGCGGGTGCGGGGCCCGTGGCGGTCTCGGGGCGGTGTGGGCGGACCGGCCGGCGGCCGGCGGTGGCCCTGAGAGCCCCACTCCATGGGGTTGGCGGGCGTGCCGGGGACACGCGCGCCGCGCAGGCCAGGCTGCGGGGGGCGCGTGTGCAAGGGCGCCGGCGCGCCCGATGAGGGCCCCTCTGTGGGCTGCGGGACCAGCGGCAAGGGCGCAGCGTGGGGCTGCGCCGGGGCGCGGCATGGGGCCGCGCAGAGGCGCAGCAGCGTGGGGCCGCGCAGGGGCGCAGCCTGGGGCTGTGTAGGGGCTGCGCAGGGGCGCAGCGTGGTGCGGTGCAGGGGCGCAACCGTGTGGGGCGGCGCAGGGGCGCAGTAGTGTGGGGCCGCGCAGGGGCGCGGCGCGGGGCTGCGCAGGGGCGCAGCCGTGTGGGGCGGTGCAGGGGCGCAGCCGTGTGGGGCGGCGCACGGGCGCAGCGTGGGGCTGCGTAGGGGCTGCGCAGGGGCGCAGCGTGGTGCGGTGCAGGGGCGCAACAGTGTGGGGCGGCGCAGGGGCGCAGCAGCGTGGCGCTGCGCAGGGGCGCAGCGCGGGGCTGCGCAGGGGTGCAGCGTGCGGCCGCGCAGGGTTGCAGCGTGGGGCTCTCAGGAGCGCGGCGTGGGGCCGCGTACGGGCGCGGCATGGGGCCGCGCAAGGGCGCGGCGCGGGGCTGCGCGGGGGCGCAGCGTGGGGCCGCGCAGGGGCGCAGCAGCGCCGGGCTGCGCAGGGGCGCAGCGTGGTGCGGTGCAGGGGCGCAGCAGTGTGGGGCGGTGCAGGGGCGCAGCAGCGTGGGGCTGCGCAGGGGTGCAGCGTGCGGCCGCGCAGAGGTGCAGCGTGGGGCCGCGTAGGAGCGCGGCGTGGGGCCGCGTATGGGCGCCGCATGGGGCCGCGCAGGGGCGCGGCGCGGGGCTCCGCAGGGGCGCAGTAGCGTGGGGCTGCGCAGGGGCGCAGCGTGGGGCGGCACACGGGCGCAGCAGCGCGGGGCTGAGCAGGGGCGCAACGTGGGGCAGCGCGGGGCAGCGCACGGGCGTAACGTGGGGCTGCGCAGGGGCGCAGTAATGTGGGGCTGCACAGGGGCGCAGCGTGGGGCTGGGCAGGGGCGCAGCGCGGGGCTGGGCAGGGGCGCAGCGTGGGGCCGCGCAGGAGTGCAGTGTGGGGCCGCGCATTGGCGCGGCGCGGGGCCGCGCAGGGGCGCGGCGTGGGGCTGTGCAGGGGCGCAGTAGCGTGGGGCTGCGCAGGGGCGCAGCGTGGGGCGGCACAGGGGCGCAGCAGCGCGGGGCTGAGCAGGGGCGCAGCGTGGGGCAGCGCGGGGCAGCGCACGGGCGTAACGTGGGGCTGCGCAGGGGCGCAGTAATGTGGGGCTGCACAGGGGCGCAGCGTTGGGCTGGACAGGGGCGCAGCGCGGGGCTGGGCAGGGGCGCAGCGTGGGGCCGCGCAGGAGTGCAGTGTGGGGCCGCGCATTGGCGCGGCGCGGGGCCGCGCAGCGGCGCGGCGTGGGGCTGTGCAGGGGCGCAGTAGCGTTGGGCTGCGCAGGGGCGCAGCGTGGGGCGGCACAGGGGCGCAGCAGCGCGGGGCTGAGCAGGGGCGCAGCGTGGGGCAGTGCAGGGGCGCACCGCGGGGCAGCGCAGGGGCGTAACGTGGGGCTGCGCAGGGGCGCAGTAATGTGGGGCTGCACAGGGGCGCAGCGTGGGGCTGGGCAGGGGCGCAGCGCGGGGCTGGGCAGGGGCGCAGTGTGGGGCCGCGCAGGAGTGCAGTGTGGGGCCGCGCATCGGCGCGGCGCGGGGCCGCGCAAGGGCGCGGCGTGGGGCTCTGCAAGGGCGCAGCGTGGGGCCGCGCAGGGGCGCGGCGCGGGGCTGCGCAGGGGCGCAGCAGTGTGGGGCTGCGCAGGGGCGCAGCAGCGTGGGGCTGCGCCGGGGCGCGGCATGGGGCCGTGAAGGGGCGCAGCAGCGTGGGGCTGCGCGGGGGCGCAGCGTGGGACTGAGTAGGGGCGCAGCGTGGGGCTGCGCGGGGGCGCAACGTGGTGCGGCGCAGGAGCGCAGCAGTGTGGGGCTGCGCAGGGGCGCAGCAGCGTGGGGCTGCGCGGGGGCGCAGCGTGGTGCGGCGCAGGAGCGCAGCAGCGTGGGGCGGCGCAGGGGCGCAGCAGTGTGGGGCTGCGCAGGGGCGCAGCAGCCCGGGGCTGCGCAGGGGCGCAGCGCGGGGCCGCGCATGGGCGCGGCATGGGGGCGCGGGGGCGCAGCGCAGGGCTGCGTAGGGGCGCACCGTGGGGCGGCGCAAGGGCGCACTGTGGTGCGGCGCAGGGGCGCAGCAGTGTGGGGCCGCGCAGGGGAGCAGGAGTGTGGGGCGGCGCCGGGGCGCAGCAGTGTGGGGCTGCGCAGGGGCGCAGCGCGGGGCTGCGCAGGGGCGCAGCAGCGCGGGGCCGCGCAGGGGAGCAGCAGCGTGGGGAGGCGGTGGGGTCACGGCGTGCACGTTGGAGGGGGGGGGGGGGGCTGTGGGCTGGTGGGTGGGCGCGCGCGCGAGGGGGACGGGGGTGCGGTGAGCTCAGTCGCAGAGCGTCACCGTGCAGCCGACCGGGCAGAGATGCGGCCAGGGCTGGCCAAAGTCGGCCGGGGAGCCCGGGGCGCTCGAGGTGTCGGGGCGGCCGCGGTCAGCGGTGGGGCCCGCACCCCGCTCGGCGGGGACGAGTCCCGCCGAGCATCATCCACGGGGGCGAATCCTGGTGGAGGCGGGGGGGAGCGCCACGCCGTCCCCTCGCGGCCGAACCGGACTTGGACGGGCCCCGCCGGATGGATACCGGGGGGGCGGGCGGGGCTGGGCACCGGGGCTCCGGGGCCCGGGTCCATGGTGGTTGTGGGCCGGTGCGGGGAGACCGGGCAGGCCCCTGGGTTGCGGCTGGTGAGGGGGGGCGTGGAAGGGCCGGGCGGGCTCGGGGGCGAACCCCAAGAGGCCGCCTGGGGCTGGGCGAGGGCTCCCGAGGGCGTAGCAGTGTGGGGCCGTGCAGGGGCGCAGCAGCGCGGGACTGCGCAGGGGCGCAGCGTGGGGCTGCGCAAGGGGTGCAGCGTGCGGCCGCGACGGAGCGCGGCGTGGGGCCGCGCATGGGTGCCGCATGGGGCCGCGCAGGGGCGCGGTGCGGGGCTGCGCAGGGGCGCAGCGTGGGGCTGCGCAGGGGCGCAGCGCGGGGCCGCGCATGGGCGCGGCATGGGGCCATGCAGGGGCGCAGTAGCGTGGGGCTGCGCAGGGGCGCAGCGTGGGGCGGCGCAGGGGCGCAGCAGCGCGGGACTGCGCAGGGGCGAAGCGTGGGGCTGCGCAGGGGTGCAGCGTGCGGCCGCGCAAGGGTGCAGCGTGGGGCCGCGAAGGAGCGCGGCGTGGGGCCGCGCATGGGTGCGGCATGGGGCCGCGCAGGGGCGCGGCGCGGGGCTGCGCAGGGGCGCAGCGTGGGGCTGCGCAGGGGCGCAGCGCGGGGCCGCGCATGGGCGCGGCATGGGGCCATGCAGGGGCGCAGTAGCGTGGGGCTGCGCAGGGGCGCAGCGTGGGGCGGCGCAGGGGCGCAGCAGCGCGGGGCTGAGCAGGGGCGCAGCGTGGGGCAGCGCAGGGGCGCAGCGTGGTGCGGCGCAGGGGCGCAGCAGTGTTGGGCGGCGCCGGGGCGCAGCAGTGTGGGGCTGCGCAGGGGCGCAGCAGCGTGGCGCCGCGCAGGGGAGCAGCAGCGTGGGGCCGCGCAGGGGCGCAACGCGGGGCTGGGCTGAGGCGTAGCGAGGGGCCGCGCAGTAGTGCAGCGTGGGGCCGCGTATGGGCGTGGCATGGGGCCGTGAAGGGGCGCGGCGCGGGGCCGCGCAGGGGCGCAGCAGCGTTGGGCTGCGCAAGGGGCGTAGCGGCGCGGGCTTGCGCCGGGGCGCAGCGTGGGGCCGCGAACGGGGCGCAGCGGGGGGCTGAGTAGGGGCGCAGCAGCGTGGGGCTGCGCAGGGGCGTAGCAGCGTGGGGCTGCGCCGGGGCGTGGTATGGGGCCGTGAAGGGGCGCAGCAGCGCGGGGCCGCGCAGGGGCGCAGCGTGGGGCTGCGTAGGGGCGCAGCGTGGTGCGGCGCAGGGGCACAGCGCGGGGCTGCGCAGGGGCGCAGCGTGGGGCTGCGCAGATGCGAAGCGCGGGGCTGCGCAGGGGCGCAGCAGCGTGGGGCCGCGCAGGGGAGCAGCAGCGTGGGGCTGTGCAGGGGCGCAGCGCGGGGCTGCAGAGATGCGAAGCGCGGGGCTGCGCAGGGGCGCAGCAGCGTGGGGCGGCGCAGGGGAGCAGCAGCGTGGGGCTGTGCAAGGGCGCAGCGCGGGGCTGGGCAGGGGCGCAGCATGGGGCCGCGCAGGAGTGCAGCGTGGGGCCGCATATGGGAGCGGCATGGAGTCGTGCAGGGGCGCGGCGCGGGGCCGCGCAGGGGCGCAGCAGCGTGGGGCCGCGCCGGGGTGCGGCATGGGGCCGTGCAGGGGCGCGGGGCGGGGCCGCGCAGGGGCGCAGCTGCGTGGGGCTGCGCAGGGGCGTAGCAGCGTGGGGCTGCGCCGGGGCGCGGCACGGGGCCGTGCAGAGGCGCCGCAGCGTGGGGCTGCGCAGGAGTGCCGCGTCGGGCCCTGTATGGGCGCGGCATGGGGCCGCGCAGGGGCGCGGTGCGGGGCTGCGCAGGGGCGCGGCGTGGGGCTGCGTGGGGGCTTCGCAGGGGCGCAGCGTGGGACTGGGTAGGGGCGCAGCGTGGGGCTGGGTCGGGGCGTAGCATGGGGCTGTGCAGGGCGCGGCGCGGGGCCGTGCAGGGGCGCGGCGCGGGGCCGCGCAGGAGCGCAGCACCGTGGAGCTGCGCAGGGGCGCGGCATGGGGCCGTGCAGGGGCGCAACAGTGTCGGGCCGCGCAGGGGCGCAGCGTGGGGCTGTGTAGGGGTGCAGCGTGGGGTTGCGCAGGTGCGCAGCGCGGTGCGGCGCAGGGGCGCAGCAGTGTCGGGTGGCACAGGGGCGAGGCAGTGTGGGGCTGCGCAAGGGCGCAGCGCGGGGCTGCGCAGGGGCGCAGCGTGGGGCCGCGTATGGGCGCGGCATGGGGCCGTGCTGGGGCGCGGTGCGGGGCTGCGCTGGGGCGCAGCAGCGTGGGGCCGCGCAGGGGCGCAACAGCGTGGGGCTGTGCAGGGGCGCAGCAACCTGGGGCTGCGCAGGGGCGCAGCAGTGTGGGGCTGCGTAGGGGCGCAGTAGCGTGGGGCTGTGCAGGGGCGTAGCAGTGTGGGGCTGTGCAGCGGCGTAGCAGCGTGGGGCTGCGCTGGAGCGCAGCGTGGGGCTGCGCAGGGGCGCAGCTGCGTGGTGCTGCGTAGGGGCGCAGCAGCGCGGGGCTGCGCAGGGGCGTAGCGTGGGGCAGCGCTTGGGTTGTGCATTGCGCAAAGGTGTAGTATGGGGCTGTGCAGGGGCGCAGCGTGGGGCTGCGCGGGGGCGCAGTAGCGTGGGGCTGCGCAGGGGTGCAGCCGCGTGGGGCTGCGCAGAGCAGCCGTGTGGGGCGGCACAGTGGTGGGGGGGCTGCGTAGGGGCGCAGCGGCATGGGGGTGCGCTAGGGCGCAGCGCGGGGCTGTACGGGGGCGCAGTGCGGGGCTGCGCAGGGGTGCAGCGTGGGGCTGCGCAGGGGCGCAGCAACGTGCAGCTGCGCAGGGGCGCAGCGCGGAGCAACCCAGCGGAGCAGCGTGGGGCTGCGCAGGGGCGCAGCGTGGGGCTGCGCAGGGGCGCACCAGCGTGGGGCTGCGCAGGGGCGCAGCGAGCGGCGGCGCAGTGGTGGGAGGCTGCGCGGGGGCGCAACATGGGGCCGCGTATGGGCGCGGCGCGGAGCTGCGCAGGGGCGCAGCAGCGTGGGGTTGCGCAAAGGTGTTGTATGTGGCTGCGTAGTGGCGTGGGGCTGCGCAGGGGCGTAGCAGCGTGGGGCCGCACAGGGGCGCCGCAACGGGGGGCCGCGCAGGGGCGCCGCAACGGGGGGCTGTGCAGGTGCGCAGCAGCGTGGGGCTGCGCAGGGGCGTAGCAGCGTGGGCTGCGCGGGGGCGCGATGGCGTGGGACCGCGCATGGGCGCAGCAGCGAGGGCTGTGCAGGGGCGCAGCGGGGGCTGCGCATGGGCGCGGCAGCATGGGGCTGTGCAGGGGCGCAGCAGCGCGGGGCCACGCAGGGGCGCAGCAGCGTGGGGCTGTGCAGGGGCGCAGCAACCTGGGGCTGCGCAGGGGCGCAGCAGTGTGGGGCTGCGTAGGGGCGGAGTAGCGTGGGGCTGTGCAGGGGTGTAGCAGCGTGGGGCTGTGCAGCGGCGTAGCAGCGTGGGGCTGCGCTGAAGTGCAGCGTGGGGCTGCGCAGGGGCGCAGCTGCGTGGTGCTGCGTAGGGGCGCAGCAGCGCGGGGCTGCGCAGGGGCGTAGCGTGGGGCAGCGCTTGGGTCGTGCGTTGCGCAAAGGTCTAGTATGGGGCTGTGCAGGGGCGCAGCGTGGGGCTGCGCGGGGGCGCAGCAGCGTGGGGCTGCGCAGGGGTGCAGACGCGTGGGGTTGCGCAGAGCAGCCGTGTGGGGCGGCGCAGTGGTGGGGGGGCTGCGTAGGGGCGCAGCGGCATGGGGGTGCGCTAGGGCGCAGCGCGCGGCTGTATAGGGGCGCAGTGCGGGGTTGCGCAGGGGCGCAGCGTGGGGCTGCGCAGGGGCGCAGCAACGTGGAGCTGCGCAGGGGCGCAGCGCGGAGCAGCCCACGGGAGCAGCGTGGGGCTGCGCAAGTGCGCAGCAGCGTGGGGCTGCGCAGGGGCGCAGCGAGCGGCGGCGCTGTGGTGGGAGGCTGCGCATGGGCGCGACATGGGGCCGCGTATTGGCGCGGCGCGGAGCTGCGTAGGGGCGCAGCAGCGTTGGGTTGCGCAAAGGTGTTGTATGTGGCTGCGCAGGGGCGCAGCGTGGGGCTGCGCAGGGGCGTAGCAGCGTTGGGCCGCGCAGGGGCGCCGCAACGGGGGGCTGTGCAGGTGCGCAGCAGCGTGGGGCTGCGTAGGGGCGCAGCATCGTGGGCTGCGCGGGGGCGCAGTGGCGTGGGACCGCGCATGGGCGCAGCAGCGAGGGCTGTGCAGGGGCGCAGCAGCGGGGGGATGCGAAGGGGCGCAGCGGGGGGCTGCGCATGGGCGTGGCAGCATGGGGCTGTGCAGGGGCGCAGCAGCGCGCGGCCACGCAGGGGCACAGCAGTGTGGGGCTGCGCAGGGGCGCAGCGGCGTGGGGCTGTCGTGTAGGGTAGAGGAAGGGGCGGCGTGAGGGTGGCGGGGGATGTGGGGCCCTGCTCGACAGACAACGGTCCAGAGCTGGGCCCCTAGTGGGAGGCCAGGGGCGGCGTGGGGCGCGTGGGGGGCGTGCCGTGGAGTGGTGTGGGGTTGTGGCCTGCTACCTAGCCGTTCACTACGAGGATGTGGCGAGGAAGACGCAGGGGAACTGAGGCCGGAAAGCCTGGGGATGGGGGCTGGGGCGCTGGCGGCGGGTTATCCCCGGCTGGGATGGCCGGGCTGCCCTGGGGTCACGTGGGGGCGGAGGCTCCCCACGTCGGCCGGGTGCGAAACCACGACCCGTGTTTCCGTCACCGAAGTTCTTAGGGTTCTACCCCAGGAACTTACCCGCCGCGGGGACTGTGGGCCGGGTCGGCCAAGGGGGATGACAATGAAGAGGAAATGGGGGGCCAGGATGAGCCTGGCGGTCGGCACCTTCCCTCGGCCTGGGGGAGGCCGTTGCCCGGGGCTATTCCCTTCCTCCCGTGGCCGTGGTGCTGTGGTGGGTGGGGGTGTGGCTACCCCCTAACGGGGGTCTGTGCCCGGTGCCGTGGGTACGGACCCCCGTTGGGGGCGGGTACGAAGCGCCCGGTCGCCTCGTCCCCCCTGCACAACAGCCCGCCAGGCGCCGGTTGCTCTTTAGCGCCAGCTGTCCTGGGGGGGGGCGCTCGGGGCAGTGCGGGGCCCCCCCGATCTCCTGGCGGCCCGCACTGCCCGTATAATGCAACAAAGGGCGGCGCGGGCTCGAACCGCACGCGGGGGCCGCGCCGCCCCAGCCGGGGTGGGGGGACAGGGGGGGGGACAGGGGGGGGGTCAGGGGGTCGCGGCAGGTGGATGGAGGGTGGCGGGGGCTCGAACCGCGCACCGGCGGGCCCCACCACCCTCCAGTCGGGAGGCGCAGCTGCAGGGGTTTTGGGGGCCCCACCCAGGGGCCTTCGGCCCCCCCCGTGCGGTTTCGGTGTGGGGGAGGGGAGGCAAAGGCTACTCGCGGCCATGACACATGGTGCATAGGGAGGGAGGTATGACACATGCAACGCCATGATGCGTGTGGCAGGGGGAAGGGGTGCAAGGCCGGGACCCCCACCGCGTGCGGGGGGTCCTCTTGTTCGCAAGGCGGCCGTCCGTCGGCGGCTGCGGCAGCCCACCTCGGGGGCTTCGCTACCTGAGAGAGGAGGGGCGGGAGAGTGGGGGGGCCATGGGGTCACGGTGTGCACGTTGGGGGGGGGGGGGGGGGCTGTGGGCTGGTCGGTGGGCGCGCGCGCGAGGGGGACGGGGGTGCGGTGAGCTCAGCCGCAGAGCGTCACCGTGCGGCCGACCGCGCAGAGGAGCGGCCGGGGCTGGCCAAAGTCGGCCGGGGAGCCCCGGGCGCTCGAGGTGTCGGGGGGGCCGCGGTCACCGGTCGGGCCCGCACCCCGCTCGGCGGGGACGAATCCCGCCGAGCATTATCCACGGGGGCGAATCTTGGTGGAGGCGGGGGGGAGCGCCACGCCGTCCCCTCGCGGCCGAGCCGGACCGGGACGGTCCCCGCCGGATGGATACCGGGGGGGCGGGCGGGGCTGGGCACCGGGGCTCCGGGGCCCGGGGGGCCGGCGCGGGGGAGACCGGGCAGGCCCCTGGGTTGTGGCTGGTGAGGGGGGGCGTGGAAGGGCCGGGCGAGCTCGGGGGCGAACCCCGAGAGGCCCCCGGGGGCTGGGCGAAGGCTCCCGAGGGCGGCCGTTCCTTGAGGGGGGGGGGGGGGGGGTTGCTCCTTGCCCGGGGGACGACGGGGGCCCCTCTTGAGCAAGGGGGGGGGGGAGGGCGTGTATCGCCCGGTGTAGGGCCATGTCAATTCATGGCCGCGCGGCATGGGACTATATCCCCAACCCTCCGCGCCGGAGTCCCTTTTTTTTGGGGGGGGGGGCTGGGGGGGGGGGGGGGGGGGGCTTGTGGTTGTTGTGTGCACCCACCCATGCGCGGGGGGGGTCGCCGGTGGGAGCTCCGTCCGGCTTGGCCGATAAAACCCGGTGGCGTCCCTTGGGCTCATGGGCCCCTTCGAGGAAGAACCTCGGATTCGCCGGGGGGGACTCCGCTATAGGTAGGTAGGTAGGTAGGTAGGTAGGTAGGTAGGTAGGTGGGTAGGTAGCTAGCTGGGTAGGTAGGTAGGTAGGTAGGTAGGTAGGTAGGTAGTTGTTGTTAGGGCGCCCAGCACGTGCCGGCGGGAGAAATTGCCAGACACGCTCTCCCTTGGCAGGGCGCAAGGGAGCAGTTGGCCGGCGTCCCGAGGGCCGGTCGTGTGCCGACAACGACCGAGGGGGGGGGGGGGGGGGGGGGGGGTGGGGCGTGGTGTGGAGGGGTTGGGGCGCGTGGCGGAGGGTGGGGCCACCTGTGGAAGTTACCCTGGAGCCCTCCCTCGTCGCGCGGGGGGAGAGTGACTCGTCCTGTGCGAAGCGGCTGTGGAGGGGGTGCAGGGCTGGGCGGGGACCTTGGGGTGGGGAAGGCACGCCCGGGTCCACGGACACTCCGCGCCTTGCCCGAACATCCCGCCGAGGTGGCCGTTCCTCGTGTGCGGCCGTGGCGTGGCCGGGGGCGCTGGCCCGTGTGTCTAGCCTTCTACGGGGGCGAGGGGAGGCCCGGGAGTTGCTTTGTGCCGGCGCCTACTCACCTTTGCTCGTGCTGTGGTGTGCCCGCCTCGTCCCCGGTGGTGCGGGCGCGCGCGCGCGTCGGTCACGGGGAGGGAGGACCCAAGGGCTGAAGCACAAGAGCACTGTCATGGGTATACGGCGGCTGGCGTGTTGTGTTTGGTTCAGGTGCTGTCCCCTGGTGCCTGTCCCTGTGTCGTGCTTACAGGAGGCCGCGCGGCACCGCCGGCCGGGGGTCGAGGCCCGGGCCGGGCGCATGGGTAGCGGCGGGCGGCCGAGGCGGAAGCGGCGCCATGCGGGTGCGGGGCCCGTGGCGGTCGCGCGGGGGTGCGGGCGGTCCAGCCGGTGGTTGGCAGTGGCCCTGAGCGCCCCACAAAGTGGGGTCGGTGGGCGTGCCGGGGGAGGGCGCGTCCTGCAGGCAAAGCTGCGGGGGGCGCGTGCGCAAGCGTGTCGGCGTGCCCTTTGGGGGCCCCCTGCGGGCCGTGGGACCAGCGGCTGGCAGGAAGCGCTGCTCGCGGGCTGAGGCCGGGGCCGGGCGCGTGGGTAGCGGCGTCCACGGGCACGAGTGCCAGAGGCGAGCGCGGGGCGGTGTGTGCGAGCCGGCCGGTGGCCGGTGGCCTCACTTAGAGTCCCACACGGAGGGGTCGACGGGTGTGCCGGGGGCGTACGCAACGTGCAGGTCGGGCAGCAGTGGGCGCACGTGCAGGGCATCGGCGTGCCCGATGAGGACCTCACTGAGGACCGAGGGGTTGGCGGCAAGCAGTATGCGTTGCCCGGGGGGGGTGGCGGCGAGGAGCGGGAGGATGTCCGCGACCCGCGACGCGGGCCTGAACACGACGTGGGCCGGGTGCGGCCCCGGGAGAGGCGCCGGGGGGAGCGGGACCACAGCCCGGCGGTCTACTGTGACGCGCCAAGTGGCGCAGTGGCGGAGGAGCCAGACTAGGGCGATGTTGTCGCGCAGTGTGAGGGGCTCGGTGCAAGGCGGCGTGGGGACGTGCGGCGGGAGGGGGGGGGGGGGGGGCGGTGACGTGGGAGAGGGCACGGCGGAGGAGTGATGCTAGCGACGTGTGCGTCGTGCTGAGGGTGGAGACGAGCTCGCGGAGGAGTCCCTCCCGGCCGGCGCTGTCCAGCAGTGGGGGGGCGCCGTTGGGGGAGGTGGAGTGCCACATTCCAGCCTACTGAACCCCAACTGCGTCGGGGGGCCGGGTCGCGGGACGGCTGGGAGGTGCTTGGAGAGGTACACTGCGGCGTTGGCCGTGCGGAGCTCTAAAGGGGTGACGAGGCGGGGGGAGTGGCCGGCCGTGGCTGCCAGGATGGGCGGGTGCGTGAACAGGCGCCATGCGAGGAGTAACTGCAGGGCGTAGTGGGGGGGGCAGTGGTACTGGAGGTGGGCGGCGGAGTCCGGGTAGGGGCGGTGACAGAAGGGGCACGTCACTCCTCCGTAGACGGGGGGGTGGTCCTGGGAGTGCAGTAGCCGGAGGTGCATGATGCGGGGGAGGGCCAGTGCCGGGATCTCGGCGCGTTCATACGCGAGGCGGATTAGGTGAGAGGACCAGCCTGGGGGCAGGGGCCGGAGGTGCAGCGCGTGGGTGCGGGTGGTGGTGGCCGCATACGCTGCCTCTGCGGCGCGCGCGGGGCTAAGGAAGATTCCGCCCTCACGGAGCGCTACGATGCGGCCGTGGAAGAGTGCGGACCAGGGAAGGGACCACGGGGAGGCGGTGTGGAGCCCGCGGCGGGCCAGGGCGTCGGCCTCGGCGTTGAGGGTGGCGAGGAGGCTGGCGGAGCCGGAGTCGTGTTGCGCGGGGAGCCAGGCCTCGTGCATGCGGAAGGAGGCGGAGAGGAGGGCCGCGCGGTACGGGATGGAGAGGGCGGAGGAGGGGGGCGGGCCGCGGGTGAGGTCGCAGAGTTGGGAGGCGGTGGAGTCTGAGGCGAAGAGGGCCTCGCTGGACCAGCCACGGAGGGCGAACATGGCGGCTTTTTTGGCCATCCACTCTGCGTCGGTGGAGTGGGCGGCCAGGGCGTGGAGGCCAAGGCAGCCGCGGTACAGGGTGCCGTGGTGGGGGTGCCAGAGGAGGAAGCCGGCGCCGAGCCGGGTGCCCTCTTGGCTCCCGTCGCACGCGACCACGACATAGGGGAGGGAGCGGAGGCGGGCCAGTGGGCCGGCGTGGTGCTGCGGGGCGGGGCGCACGTGCGGGGAGGGGAGGAGGTGGACGGTGATGTCGAGGGGGGCGAGTGCCTGAGCTAGGGCGGGACCTTCGGTGAGCCACGGGGTGGGGCGGCGTGGGGAGATGAGGGACGCTGTGGCGGCCACCGCGAGGGTGTTCGGGCCCCAGGAGGCGCGGAGGTAGGTGCGGAGGAGGTTGAGGGGGGCCCGGTATGCTAAGAGGGGGGCCCCGGGACCGCCCTGCTGGAGGGGGAGGTGGAGGAATGCCGAATGTGCCCAGGGGGGCAGGCGGAAGGCGTGGCGGTATTCATCGTTGATGGCGGTCTGATGGGGGCGGAGGGAGGGGGGGGGGATGAGGACGCCCGAGGTGACGTAGTCGAGGGGGGAGAGGCCGAAGGCGTGCAGGGAGCGGAGTTTGAGTATGGGGCAGGCCTCCCGGTTGCGGCTGGCCTTGCGCGCCCGGTCGAGGGACGCGCGGGACTTGTTGATGACGCGGAGGAGGGGGAGCTCGGGGAGGATGGGGATGCCGACGACCTCCGGGGGGGCGGCGGTGGTGGTGCTGGTGTGCTGCGGGACGTCGGCTGTGACGAGGGTGGGCCGGCCTGGGCGGGAGTCGATGAGGGAGAACTCCTGCTTGTCGGGGTGTATGATGCGGCCGGCGCGGCGAGAGCACTCGCGGCAGTCAGTGGCCATGGCTGCCACGTCATTGAGGGAGGGGGTGATGAAGCGGTGGTCGTCGCTGTACGAGAGGTGGCTGGCGGGGAGGGACGCTGAGTGGCCGGGGATGGTCAGGGGGAGGGTGATGGAAGTGTTGGGGCGCATGGCCCTGGTGATGACCAGGCTGGGGGCCTGGTAGTGGAGTTGGGCGAACTCGTCGCCCTGGTTGCCTCCCTCCTCGGTGCTGAAGGGGTGGGCGAACCCTTCGCGGGTGGCCACGCGGATGACCAGGCGGCTGTAGAAGCCGTGTGCCCAGGGGCCAAAGTCCCACGCGGCGCGGAGGTGGGAGCAGAGGCGGGAGTTGTCCTGGCGCAGTACCCTGAGGTACGCGTCAGACTCGTCCCAGTCGCAGATGGCGCAGGTGCCGTGGTTGCAGAGGGCTTTGTAGGCGGCGGCGCAGGCAACGAGGGCGAGGCCTAGGGCGGAGTGGCATGGGCGGTAGGCGAAGGAGGCGGGGGTGTAGGTGGAGGTGAGCTCCAGATCGGCGGCTAGGCGGGTCGTTGCGATGCCGGAGGCTGCGCCGGAGACGCCCGACTCCACGTCGACGGGGCGGAAGGAGCGTGTGAGGTGCCGGGGGGGTGGCTTGGCGCGTTTCCCCTTGTAGAGGCCGTAGCGGACGGTCTCGTTGGAGACGCCCGGGGTGCCGGATTCGAGCTGGAGGAGGAGGTGAAGCATCCCGAGGTGGACGCCTCTGCCGCTGCGGAAGAGCGCTGTGCGTGCCACGTTGTCAGTGGACACGGCGAGGGAGCGCTTGCCCATGCGGCGGTGGGCGAGGGAGTGAGGAGGGGGGACTGGCGGGCGAGGGTGTACACCCGGAGGGAGGCGGGGGAATCTGGTCGGGCGTTCGCGCGGAGGGCGTCGCGGAGTAGTGGGAGAGTGAGATCGGTGGGCGGGTGCAGGAGGGGGAGCCAGGGGTCCGGGGTGCAGCGGGCGGCGAAGAAGGCGTGGTCCACGGAGACGTGCCGGTTGGCCGTCTGGGATCGGGACTTGGCCGTGACCTCGGCGAGCCGTTCCTCGCGGGTTGTGAGGGTGGCCCCCGGGTGGGGGAGGATGCCGTGGAACGGTTCTAGGGGAGGGGAGGGCAGCCGGAGGACTGTGCGGGTGGCGGAGGTGATGGAGGGGGAGGAGAGGACGGCAGCGCGAGAGACGTAGCCGCGGGCGCCCGATGCCTCCTGGAGGGCAGTGGACTGGGCGGCGAGGTCATGGGCGGAGAGGGGAAAGGTGAACCGGGCCAGGGACCGTAGTAGTGTGGGGGTGTCGGGCGGGTGCGGGAGCAGCTGGTGCGCGAGGGAGTGGTGGGCGGCGATGTAGTGGTCGGGGAGGGAGGGGGTAAGGATGCCAGGTCAAGGGCGGCTGAGAGGGAGTCCATGTCCTCGACAGTTGCCAGGCGCCATCGGAACAGACGCCAAGAGTGGGCGTCGCAGGAGCGGTGGTGCAGGGTGACCTGCGCCAACACCATGGCGTGTGAGGTGTGGCAGGGGAGGACGTGGTGAGTGTGGGAGGCGATGGGTCCGGTGGCGAAGATGTGGTCGATGGCGGTGAACCGGGGGGAGCCGTGGCGGGTGGTGAAGTTGGTGGGAGTGGCTGGGGGGACCAGGCGGTGCCAGGCCGAGAGCGGGCCTAGGGCCTCAAGCGCGGAGGCCAGGGGGGTGCCTGGGGCTCCCGTGCTGTTGAGGTCGCCCAGGAGGACGCACATGTCGGGACACATGCGGGAGCAGAGGTGGTTCCTGAGCTTGACCTCGGAAACACACTCGGAGTACGAGAGCCGTGGGGGGAGGTGGGCGTTGAACAGGAGGGCACGGCCCGCTAGTGAGAGGGGGACCGTGGAGGCAATCTAGTGCGGGCTGTCGTAGACGAGGTCGGCGGGCTGGGAGGGGGCGCGGAGGGACCGGAGCCAGGCGGTGCGGAGGCCTGAGCCCTGGCCGGATGTGGTGCTGTAGTGGGCCTCGTACCGCGGTGGGAGGGCGGGGCGGGCCGCGGCCAAGTCCCAGAGTTCCTGCTCGGCGACCACGTCGGGGGACAAGGCCTCGAGCCAGGTGCGGGCGAGGGAGACTTGGCCGGCGATGCCGCCCCAGTTGTGCGTGAGGAAGGTGAGGGCTGTGTCGCGGAGGGGGGTGGACGCCTGGTCTCGGGGGTCGGGGAGGGAGAGGACGAATGTGGGGGTCGGCTGGAGGAGGCGGTCGGGAGGGGGGGCGCAGGGGGTGGCCCAGGGGATGGCCGAGACGGGGACTGCCCCGGGCAGTAGCATGCCCTGGAAGCCGACCACACAGCGGGCGGCGGTGTCACGAGGGCACACAGGCGGGGCTTTGTGGGGGGTGGTGCAGAAGAAGTGAGGCCAGTGGTCGGTCGGCGATGTGGGGAGGTCGACGAAGGCGGTGTGAGGCCTAGGGCGTCCACAGTCGGGGCAAGCGGAGGAGGTGACGAGTGGGGCGTCGGGGAGGGCGGGGTGTAGCGTCCACGCTGAGGTCGGGCCTGACGAGCGAGCATATGCTGGGGACGGGGGGAGGGGGGCTGACGGCAAGTGGGCGGTGTCCCAGAAGGCGGTCCACTTGCCGTCCACGTGCAGGGGTGGGGTGATCCAGAAGGAGGGGTCGCGGCGCTGGCGGGGGAAGGAGGCCAGCCAACCGCACACTGTGGGGAGGGCGGAGGCGAGGAGCGAGGGGGGTAGCGACGTGGAGACCTGGGCGGCGTGCAGGAGGTCTCGGAGGGGGCCCGGGGGGAGGGGGGCGGTCGGCGGGAGGCGAAGGGGGAGAAGGTCAGCAAAGTGCGTGCACTCGGGGCAGTGCGTGAGGGCCGGGCGCCATAGCGTGCCGTAGTGAAGGCATATACGGGGGGCGGAGGCCGGTGGTGCAGCGGGTGCGCGGGGGGGGGTCCCTCGGGCGTAGGATTGGGCACGGGGCTCCGGGCCGGAAAGGAGGTCCGCTCCGGCGCGGAAGGCGTCGAGTGGGCGGGGGAAGTGGGAGGCGAGGAAGGTCGCCGAGGCCAGGGTCGGGAGGCCGGGAGCGCTGGAGGCGGGGAGAGTGTCCGGCAGGGCGAGTCAGTTGTGTCTGCGGGCACTGGGGAACATGGCGCCGCGGATTGCCCTGCCTGACGTTGGGGCCGAGGGCGCTGTGCGGCCATGGTGCCTCGGGGAGCGTCGGGGGGAGGAAAGAGGGGGTGATTGCTGGCTGCTGCGTTTGGTGGGACGGGGCTGAGGGTCCACCGGGACGGGCGGGCGGTGGGAGCGGGGGGTGTTGAGTGTGGTGGCGGGGGCGGGCCAAGGTTGCCCATCGTCCCGTCTGCCCTGGACCGTAAGGGACCAGCCCTCGTCGTGCTGGATGACGCGCGTGGGCAGTGAGGCGAAGAGGGAGGCGTGCAGGGCGGGGGCGATGGAGGCGAACGCGTGTCCGCGGCGGGCGTCGACGTCAGTGACGTACACGACGGTCTGCAGGTTGCGGGTGAGGGTGACCGCCATGGAGGTGTGCGGGCCTAGGCGGATGCCTGAGACGCGGACGATGCCGGTGGTGGCTGGCGAGGAGCCGACAGGGGCGAAGGTGGGGACCGAGGAGGCGGGGGTGGCGCCCGTGGCTGAGGGCGCGGGGGCGCCCGGGAGGGGGGGCTGGCTGACGAGCGGTGGGGCGGGGAGTGGCGCGGGCGGGGCAGCGGCGCCAGGGGCTTGCAGGGAGGGCGCTGGCGGTGCGGAGGAGCCAAGGCGGAACCAGTCCAGGTCCGCCGTGGAGCGGGGGGGGGGGGGGGGGCAGTTTTGGTGTAGGAGATGAGCTCCTCGAACGGGGCCGGGGTTGATAGACGGCCACACAGCCGTGCGATGGCTGCGCGGAGGGTGTCGGCGGAGGAGACGTGTTGGAGGTCCTGGTAGGCCTCAATGGGAAGGGAGGGGGCGCTGGCGGTGGTGAAGGCCGCTGTCAGCCAGGGAGTGTCGGCAAGGGCCTGAGCGGCTGTGATGAGGGGCTGGATGGCCTGGAGGGCAGGTAGGGAGGCCGCGGAGGAGGCGGCGGCTCCGTACCGCTGGGAGACCAGGGTGAGGAGCTTGTTGAGGTGGAGGCGGAGGGTGGGCTTGTGGAGGTCGGGGCAGGAGTGCCAAGCACCCTTGGCGGCGAGCACCAAGCTGGCAGTGGACGTGGAGACCGAGAGGTGCTGCACGGTCGTGGGGGGCAGGTGGCAGTTCTTGCCCATGGCCACTATGCACATGGCCGTGTGGTGGGTGTCGGACTCGGGGACGGAGGAGAGGCCGTCGAGTAAGGACAGTGTGTCCTGGGAGCTCGGGGCTGGGCGGGCCTGGAAGAGCGTCTCCTAGTATGACGGGGGTGGTGCGGCCGGCTGCGGGGGCTGGGGACGGGGGGGAAGCAGGGACCAGGGTTGCGAAGCGTTGGGGGGTGCAGGGGCGGGGGCGGGGGCGGGGACACTGGGGTCCGCAGGAGGGTCATCTGCTTGCGGGTGAGCGCGGCGGGCGGCTGCGGTGATGGCGGTGGACATGTTGGGGGTGCGAATTGAACCATCATCCTTCCGATGGTTCAACTCGGTGTACCACCGTTGGGCTGACAGGGGGCAAGGGGCGGGGACACGGACGTGGGGGCTGGCGGGGTCGAAGACGCAGCTCAGGGGGGGGCAGGCCAGCCGGGAGCCGGTCTGCTGGGCCGCCCAGGTCGCTAGCCAGTGGAGCAGGGCGACCCGGGCGACCTTGGGCTTGATGGCCTCCTCGAAGGCGAGGAGGTTCAGGAGGCGGCGGAAGGGGATGGAGGGGGGGAGGTCGGGGGAGAAGGGGGAAATGTGGGCGAGGGGGGCCGAGGCGAGAGTGGCCTGGTCGAGGGTGGAGGCACGGGCGCCCCAGTCGATGAGGGCACACATGCAGGAGGCGTAGGGGAGCCACGAGGCGTCGTGGTGTGTGGTGAGGAGGGAGATCTCGTTCTCGGTGAGCTGCTCGGTGAAGGCGAACCACCAGAGGAGGGGGCTGGTTTCGATGGGGGAGCCGGTGAGGCGGATGGAGAGGAGGTCCACATTCGCCGGCATGTGGCGCGCGGAGGCCAGCAGGCGTGGGGGTTGCTAGGAGTCCAGGGCGATGGACAGGTGGGGCCAGGCGTCGGCCGCCGTCAACTGTTCGCGCTGGAGGTCGGGGGACAGAGCTGAGAATGGGTGTGCCATGGTGCCTGTGGGGAGCGGAGCAAGGGAGGGTCCGACACACGGCGTGCCGGGGGGTGGGAGGACCGTTGACGGCCGTCGGCGCCAGTCGTGGTGTGGGATGGGGGTGGGAGGGGTGGGTCGGGGTGGGCGGGCGGGAAAAAGGGAGAAGCAGAGGCAAGCGCTCAGGGCCCGGAGGCTCCAGCATGCAGAGCGAACAGTGCTACCGGCAGTGGCGCAAATGTAGATAAGGGGGGGGGGGGTGGTGGTCCAGGTGCGGGTGGGGGTCGTTGCTGGGCATGGCGAGCGTCGTGAGATGGTACTGGGCGTGGGTGGTCGCTGGGTGTGGTGCCAGGCGGGCGGGAGGCTTGCGCCGGGGCTTGGTGTTGGGTGTGGGCCGGGGTGGGCTGGTGGGGGGCAGAAAAGCCGAGGCAAGCGCTCGAGGCCCGCAGGCTCCGGCATGCAGAGCGAACAGTGCTACCGGCGGTGGCGCAAAATAAGAAGGGGGGGGGGGCTGGTGGGCCTGGCGTGGGCGGGGGCCGTCGTTGGGTGCGGCGTACTTTGCCCGGTGGTGTCGGCCGGGGGAGAGGGATGGGGCGCGTGTGTGGTAAGGGGAGGGGTGTCGGGCGCGGCGTGTCGGGTGTGTAGGGTGTGGGAGCTCGACTGTCTGCGGTCCAGAGCTGGGCTCTGGGGGTCGGTGGCCTGTGGTGGTGGTGGGTGTGTCCTGCTACCGGTGCCCTACTACGAGGAAGTGATGAGGGCGTAGACTTCTTGGGGACTGAGGCCGGAGAGCCTGGGGCGGGGGAATGGGGCGCTGGCGGCGGGTTATCCCCGGTTGGGATGGCCAGGGTGCCCTGGGGCCCTGTGGGGGCGGAGGCTCCCCACGTCGGCTGGCTTTCGAAACCACGGCCCGTATTTCCGTCACCGAAGTTCTTAGGTTTCGACCTCAGGAACTTACCCGCCGCGGGGACTGTGGGCCGGGACGGCCAAGGGGGATGATTATGAAGAGGAAGTGGGGGGCCAGGATGAGCCTGGCGGTCGGCACCTTCCTTCGGCCTGGGGGAGGCCGATGCCCGGGGCTATTACCTCTCTCCTGTGTCCGTGGTGCGGTGGTGGGTGGTGGTGTGGTACCCCCCAACTGGCGTCTGTGCCCGGTGCCGTGGGCACAGACCCCTGTTGGGGGCGGGTATGAAGCGCCCGGTCGCCTCGCCCCCCTTGCACAACAGCCCGCCAGGCGCTGCTAGGCCTCTAGCGCCAGCTAGAGTGGGGGGGGGCGCTTGGGGCAGTGCGGGGCCTCTCCGCACTCTTGGCGGCCCGCACTGTCTCTATAGCGTTACAAGTGCGACGCGGGCTCAAACCGCACGTGCGGGCCGCGCCGCCCCAGCTGAGGTGGGGGACAGGGGGGGGACTGGGTTCAGCGTCAGGTGTGACTGCTCGCCGGCTGGTCCCACCACCCTCCTCGACGGAGTAACAGCGCAGGGGTTCTTGGGGCCCCGCCCAGGGTTCTGGGGGCCCCACCCAGGGGCCGTTGGCCCCCCCCGTTCGGTCGCTGTGCGTGAGGCATGGGTGGAGGGGAGGGTCAAAGGCCACTCGCGGCCATGACGCATGGTGCGCAGGGAGGGAGGTATGACTCATGCAACGCCATGATGCATCCAGCAGGGGGAAGGGGGGGCAAAGCCTGGACCCCCACCGCGTATGGGGGGTCCCCTCGTCAGCCAGGCGTCCGCCCGTCGGCGGCTGCGGTAGCCCACCTTGGTGGCGACGGCAACCTGAGAAGAAGGAGAGGGGGTGTGGAGGGGAGGAGGGGCATGGTGTGCACGCGGGGAGGGGGGGGGGGGCTGTGGGCCGGTTGGTGGGCGCGCGCGCGCGAGGGGGTGGGGTTGCGGTGTGCTCAGCCGCGAGCGCCACCGTTCGGCTGACCGGGGACGAGGGGCGGCCGGGGCTGGCCAAAGTCGGCCGGGGAGCCCGGGGCGCCCGCGGCGCTGGGGGCCACGGTCAGCGGAGGGGCCCGCACCCTGCTCGGCGGGGACGAATCCCACCGAGCATCATCCACAGGGGCGAATCCTGGTGGAGGCGGGGGGGAGCGCCATGCCGTCCCCTCGCGGCCGAACCGGACCGGCACGGGCCCCGCCGGATGGATACCGGGGGGGCGGGCGGGGCTGGGCACCGGGGCTCCGGGGCCCGGGTCCCTGGTGGTTGTGGGCCGGCGCGGGGGGGACCGGGCGGGCCTCTGGGCTGCGGCTGGTGAGGGGGGGCGCGGAAGGTCCGGGCGGGCTCGGGGGCGAACCCCGAGAGGCCGCCAGGAGCTGGGCGAGGGCTCCTGAGGGCGGCCGTTCCCTGAGGGGGGGGGGGGGGGGTTGCTCCCTGCCCGGGGGACAACGGGGGCCCCTCTTGAGCAAGGGGGGGGGGGAGGGCGTGTATCGCCCGGTGTAGGGCCATGTCGATTCATGGCCGCGCGGCATGGGACTATATCTTAGGCGGCTCTATACGCACGTAGACTTCGTTGCTAAAAGGCACGATTCATGGCGATTTCAACATCCGTTTTTTGCACCTAAAAAAAGCATATCATTTTTTCGGCCAACCCCACGTGGATTTTCATCATGGGATACAACAACCTCGCCTTTTGTTGCTTCCAGAGGTGTACGTATACACCCCCTATTCCGGGCTGAAAATTGTATCATTTAGAATTTTTGGGCACTGCAGTGCCCAAAAATTTGAAATGGCTTTTTTCAGTGGGTTATCCAGTACACCTCTGTAGTCATCTCCACAGGTGATGTCATACTGCAGCAACATGCATCAAAACTTGGCATACCCGTTATCCATGGGTCATCGCACCGCGGTGTTATACTCGGAAGGCCACGTACAATGTACCTTGCCCAATCACTTCCATTCCTGTCCAAATGTGCACTTGAAAATGGACTTCCAGTACTTTTGGGCACTGCAGTGTCCAAAAAATTGAAAACTCCGTATTTCACTCCTATTTGTTCCCATTGCGTAACACCTGACAAAGGACGTATGAATCGTCGGACATTGGTACTCATCCTCTGCTCATTGGAAATATATTGCCGGTTGTCTGACTGCCACCTTGGAGTGTACGCAGGCTTTGGAACGTTCCACGTCCATTGGGGGATACATGGTTTGGATCTTCGCTAGCTGCTTTTGGTCTATGCCGCATCAGGTTTGTTTTGTGATAGTGTCTCTGTTTTCTTTGTCCCCTTACCTTTGCTGCCTGCGAACAGGACTTTTGTCCATGGATGCGGCTCCCCTCCGGCAGTTCCTTAGTTCGAAGGTATATGCTTCAAAGGAGGACTTGTCTGAGGCCGTGGGTGTGGATAAGGGTGCCGATGCGTTTTGTACGTGAGTGTTAGATCTCCGGTTGGAGTGGAGAAGTAGGCGGTCTGTTGGTGAATACATTCAACAAAGGGACAGGCGGACCGTTAATTGTCTGCCGGACCAATGGTTCCGTGTTGCTGAGCAAGAGATTTTTAATATATGGTCTGTTCTACACAAGAGGTGTCGTCCACGTGCCAAGAGGGCTGTAGGTGTTCAACCCAAGAGTCGTGTGCAACGTAGGTGTTTGGCTCACATGGGTCAATGTTCTTACAATGTACCCTCCTTTGCAGTTCAAGGAGCCACTGCGTGCACCAGTCTTTGGCAGACCTCGGAAGGTAAACCCGCTGTTCTGTGGTTTGATAATTTTCATAGACGTAACTTCCGGCCTGTGCCTGGTAATGAGAACCGGTCCCTTAATTGTACAGCTGGTGCTATCATACTCTTGAAACGACCTGTTGACGTTTTGCCGTCTTTTCCTAGCCTCTCCGTCTTGCGGCAGAGGATTGGGTATCCTGCAGACTTGTTGGTGCAGAGCCATAACAACTTCATTGATGGCTTGCAAGGGTTGATGGACGACCCCATCCGCCTTCAACATGTTCGTTGTCCCTTGGACATACGACGGGCTAATGTTACCAGCCCAGCGTGGACCCCCTTTTTTCTCACAGACCTAACTGTGTCCGCTACCCCCGACCTTGTCTCTATTATTCACGGGCTTCAGGAGGTGCATCAGCACACACAACACCGTCTTCCATTGTTGGTCGACGAAGATATCGACTACCGTGTCCTTAAGCTCGTTTACAGCATCAGCTATGCTCGGTACAACGTGCCCCTGTTCATTACACGTACCCCGGTAGTGTATGGCACATGGCACCCATGTAAATATTGTGTAACCCTGTGCTACAGAAGATTCTTCCCTTTATTTACCTATTTTTCCTATGGTTCACTCAATTTGGGCACTGCAGTGCCCAACTTTCCGAAACTCATCTATATGGAGCGTATGATTCTGGTTCTCTTGCACTTGGCCCACAAGTGGCGCCAACCTTTGGAACAGAAGTTACAGACTCTAAGGGGTTTGCACCGACTGGGTAACGCTAATCACAGCACACTTCTTACACAGGTGCAAGGGTTGGTAACACTGCTGTATGGTTACATTCCAGCCTTGTTTATTATTGGGTCGCAAGTGAGGGATTGTCATTGGTCTGCACAGGGAGAGTAGCACACTGCAGGGCCATTGTTGAGCCGTTGCCTACACGTCCTTCTGAGGCTCACCCTAGGTTATGGGGACAAGGTTGAATATGTGCGCACCATTGTTGCAGCTAGGCTGTTGTGGTCCCAGTGGTTTGCCCGCTTACCTGGCGTGGCACACAGTGAGGAACCGTGTGAGGCCCTGTTAAGCCGTGTTGTGCACTTAATGGCACAACACCCTGGGAACTGTACGTTGCAACAGGTGCATGACCTGTTTATACTCACTCCCGTTGCAGACGAGACCCCAAAGCACCTGCAGTACGTTAATGTTCCCAAGGGACTGCCACAACTGGTTGATCGTCGTTTCACCAGATTGACGGCGCGATTTGATGTTGGTGTTATACCCCCCCCTGGTCTGGTCCAGTCAGAAGTCGAGTATTGTGCAAGACAGGTGGGATCCTGCCAAGATGGATTTTCCTTGCGCACTAGATACGGTGCTCACTGCAGAGCATTACCGAGATCTATGTGCCAAGACATTGCAGACACTTGTTAAACCTGTTAAAGTTGATGTTGACGTGATGACAGAGCTGGGTAGACACGTGCCACAACGTCCTCCAGGTGATATGGACACAACAGCAGCACGGGCACAGGACATGTTACGCGCATGTAATACACCAGACCGGTACAAGCGACGCCGGCCAGCACGCGCTTTTGCGCCAAGGGACCCCGCCCGGATACCCGCCCCCCCCAATGCTGATGGCGACAGTGACAGTGATGAGGACCCCCCCCCCGCTGGTGGGGCAGCCGGAGATCCAGACCTGAGGGCTGCTGATTTTCTGGGTGATGATGGATGGGACCCGGACCCCCCCCCCCCTCCAGAAGCAGTGTCTGTTCACAGTGATGATTCCGACGCCCTCGTGGCTGTCCTTTCGGAGCTGAATGAGTTTGACCCTCGATTTTTACCAGGTGCATCCGACTGTGATGCTATTTCTGCCATCTGTGTTCAATCGTCGAGCGCTGCTAGTAGTCATCAACATTAGAAGCCTGTAAAATCAACAATTTGCAGCCCTGTGGCCTTTTGTAGTGTGTCGTGTGACCCTTTGTTAGCCCCTTTGCTAAGCTATGCCTTCGGATACCGAACTGCCGGAAGGGGATGAGCAGCAGACCGCATCGCAGGCCGTTCACACAGCAGAGAAGACACGGGCGCAGTCGGGGCAGGCTCCAGTGAAGCGGACGGGGACAGACCGGGCAACGGAAACATTCCGGACAACGTGGATCAAAAAGGAGCTGGTCAAGATACAGCTGACCAAGATAAAGTTTGACACCGACCTCACGCGTGGGCAGACCAAAGAGAGGGACGAGGACTCAGTACTATCGCGGATCGCAAGCCTGAGGACAAATCCACCCTGCCGGCCTATCTCAAACATTCTCATATGGCGAAACGAAGGTACACTACCATCCTGTCACACGCCCGTCGTTATTTTCACACAGTCTGGTCGTTTGGGCACTGCAGTGCCCATCACGCTGATGTCTCCCATCTCCCATCTCCCTGTGGTGCATCTTTCTATCAGCTGAAATTCCCTACTGCTTTGGCGGGGCTCATATCCTGACGGCACTTCAAAGACTTCACCGAGAATACTGTGAGAAGTCACGGGCACTGCCGGGCTGGTTACAACACGTCTACTGCGAGGAGATCAGACACGACTGTCCTGTTGACATCAGAGAGATGATTGGAGGCGATCACAATGCGGTACAACACTCAGTGAGCAAGCTGAGTATGAGACAAGTGGCCGCTCGAATTTGGACTGAAGTGCAGAAGGGCAAAGCGAAAGAGATGCTGCTGGTGGCTCTGCGGAAGTGTGGCCGGCTGGGCGAGAACACATCTGTGGTATGAGAGATGCGCGATGAGACCACCGTTGTCAGTCCTTTGCGTACCTGTGGCCTGTCCAACACTGTATCCCTGCCAGGACTCAATCTGGAAAAATTGGAGACCGCTGGTTTCATTACTGCAGATATCTGGTGGCCGCGTGGCTGAGTTTATTGACACCTTTGAGAAGGCTGCCGGTGAAAGTATTGTGTCCTCTGAGCACCTGTTTTCGTCGTCTTTTGGTGATCAAGGGAACTGCAGTGCCCAAATTCGATGCGACCCTAATTTTTGCACTGCAGTGCTCAACCCCTACACACTGCGGCCGTTGACGGGACTGCATGGTGACCAGATGGATGAAATACCGCTGTACATGGCTGGAGATGGGGCCAAGATCGCAGGACTACATGCCAAGGCCAGACTGTTGAAGCGGGACCGCCTGTGGGAGATGCTGTACCTTCAGCCGGACAACACGCTCATCCATCCTTCTCGACGTATGTTTATGGGGCGGCAGGGTCTGGCGCGATCGCTGTTGACCCCCCCCCCCTGGACCCACGATGTAAGGCTGTTTCGATCCCAGTGGTACCAGTGGTCTCCTGTTCTAACAGCGAACGTGCATGAAATGCAAAGAGTCCGCAAACTGCTTGCAAAGTCGCCGAGGGCCGCCAAATTGTCACTGGGGAAATGGACCTGGAGTGCCGAAAATCCCTTACCAAGCTGGAACACCATCCAGAAAGCATCGCTGTGGCAGGTTGAGGAATGGGCTGACCTCACGATTGCACTGGCGAGGCCTGTCAAGGAAACTGCAGTGACAACGACTGATGGGGAGAAATCAACAACTATCTGGCTCAACAAGCCGCAGGATGGGACTGAAGCAACCGGAGCTCGGGCAGAGGCAATTGCCGTCGTTCCTGGCAAGGCTATCCCGTATACGATTGCATTGAGGGAGTACAAAGCGGTATGCAACCATTAGGCATAAGAATGGGTTCGATTTCGCATTGCTGGTCACTTTAGGCACTGCAGTGCCCACCTGTAATGAAATGTGCTTTTGACAACGGGTCTTCATTGAGTGTACGAAGGAACAAATGGACGATATCCATCCGCTGGTGCTGAAGGTTGCTGCGAAGTTGGTACCTGTGGCTATTGGTGGAATGGCGGCCGACGTTAAGTTCCTGGTTAATCAATTGCGCGACTCTGAGGAGTGTGGAGGCTGGCAGTATATTATGACCTCTTTTTTTGATCAGGCAGTCGGTCACCCTACCTATCGGTTCGAGGAGAGGACTATTTGCTTCTGTGTGCCCGACAAGTTTATGGTGAAGGTCCCGAATATTTTCATTTGCGATCAAGGTGCATACGGCAGCACCATTGGTCTGGCAGCGGCTGGTTGGCTCCTGCGTGTGCTTGGTATTGTTCCCCGACGGGACAGACAGTCCGAGGATGAAGTCTGGCTCCTGCTTTTGACAGCATCAGCTGTATTGCCAGCACAGCTCCTGTCCTGCCTTCCTGAGTCCCCCTGTCTGGCAGCTTGCTTCACCGGGCGCCAGGGCTTGTTTAACGAGTTCTGTGAACAGCTAGCAGCGTATGTGCAGGAGATGGACTGTGTCTACTTGGTTAACTGGGACGCTTGGATGCCAAGGATTAGGGACTGTATGCCAGTTGTGGTGCAGCGGCCTGCGGAAGGGGAAGATGAGGAGGGGGGGGGACGATGTGGAGGAAGAGGAGGATGACGAGATCCTGCTGGTCGGAGGTGGTGACAGCAAGAAGAGGAGCACCCCCAGCAAAATCAAGCCGTCCTCCGACGACAGTGGGGATGAGGTTGATGATCCCCCCAAAAGGCCAGCCAAGAAGGCCAAGGACAGCACTCCCCTCAATATGTTTCACGCCAAAGTAGGTCAGGCCAAGGGTAAGAAGGCTCCACCAAAGAAGAAGTAGACTGCGTTGTGCGGTTGGCACTGCCTGTGTCCATGTCAGTAGTTTTTTCGCCTCGATTTGCACACTGTCGCGCGTCCTGTTCTATGCAGGTGTGAGACTGGTGCCCTTTTTCATGTTTTGGGAATTTTGGGCGCTGCAGTGCCCAAATTCAGCGACTCGCCATTTTTTCACCCCTGCTGCGCCACTTCTTTTGCAGGCATTGTTGCCGTCATTTATTATTGCATTGGCTGCACTGGCGGCGCCTCCGTTGTTTGTCGGCACCACTGGTGGTGCATTATCTGTCACGCTTCGCATACAATCACAGTGACTGGGTCAGCAGACGCGGTAACAAAAAGAAAACGAGAGTTTTGCATGTGTTTGCCTGTCGTCCTCCTTGCTTCATTTTTCAGGTTGCATTTTACGGTGTGGTTTGAAATGCAGCAGCGGATGATTTCGAAGAATTGGATTTTTCTTCGGATGGACACTGCAGTGCCCAAATTTGAAGGGGATACATGACTTTTGACTGGCACATGTTGTACCCCCTACACACAGTCATTTTGGATAATTCACAGGTTTTTGGGGGTGTTCCCTGCAAGGCACAATTGTGCAATTTTTCAAAGTGGTTTTCCAGCCCCCGTTTTGGGTTGGTACCCATTTGGGAACTGTGGCAATTTTGCTACGTGCGTATAGAGCCGCCTAAGTATATGCCCAACCCTCCGCGCTGGAGTCCCTTTTTTGGGGGGGCTGAGGGGGGGGGGGGGGGGCTGGCGGTTATTGTGTGCACCCACCCATGGGGGGGGGGTCGCCGGTGGGAGCGCCGTCCGGCATGGCCGAAAAATTCGGGTGGCGTCCCTTGGGCCCGTGGGCCCCTTCGAGGAAGAACCTCGGATTCGCCGGGGGGGACTGCGCTATAGGTAGGTAGGTAGGTAGGTAGGTAGGTAGGTAGGTAGGTAGGTAGGTAGGTAGGTAGGTAGGTAGGTAGGTAGGTAGGTAGGTAGGTAGGTGGGTAGGTAGGTAGGTAGGTAGGTACGTAGGTAGGTAGGTAGGTAGGTAGGTAGGTAGGTAGGTAGGTAGGTAGGTAGGTAGGTAGGTAGGTAGGTAGGTAGGTAGGTAGGTAGGTAGGTAGGTAGGTAGGTAGGTAGGTAGGTAGGTAGGTAGGTAGGTAGGTAGGTAGGTAGGTAGGTAGGTAGGTAGGTAGGTAGGTAGGTAGGTAGGTAGGTAGGTAGGTAGGTAGGTAGGTAGGTAGGTAGGTAGGTAGGTAGGTAGGTAGGTAGGTAGGTAGGTAGGTAGGTAGGTAGGTAGGTAGGTAGGTAGGTAGGTAGGTAGCTAGGTAGGTAGGCTGCGTGCGTGCGTGCGTGCGTGCGTGCGTGCGTGCGTGTGTTATTGGGGTAGCCGCTTACCTACTCCACACGCCTCCTTCAGGCCTCACGGTACACGTGGTGGATGCTTCATTGGCGCAACTGCGCAGAACTCAAGAGGCCCTGCACCGCGGCATCAAACGACCAACCTTACACTTAATCAACCAGCACGCTTCGAACTAGCAGGTGGAGGGGCTGCATCGATTGCCACGCAAGGTTGGAGGGCCCCATCACTAGGTGGTATGGCAACTCGCACTTGGCGGCAGTCCCGCTCGAGGAACCGGATTTAGCTGCGGCCCACTCAAAGCCCACGCCAGTACACCTCATGTAGCTCAAGGAGCACGCCACCCTCATGGTTGCTAACGAAGGTGGGGTGCTAGAACCTCATGTGCCCTCCATGCGGGCCCTCCAGCAAGTCATTGGGGTGGTGGGACTCGTTGGCAGCTAGCAACAGGGACCACACGCCGTTGGCTGGTGCTTGTGAAGTTGTGCCTCTGGGAACGGTGCATCATGGCCCTACACACCGGGACGTGGTGCGGGCAAGGGACGCCCGTCTCCCCACCATGAAAGTCATGCGACTGTGGCGGCAAAAAATCACCCGCACGGTGATTCCTGCGCTTTTGTGCATCTTGTGCGGGGGATCCGTCGAAGACATGTGTCACGTGCGCATATTGTGCGAAAGAGACAAAGCCGTTGCCCGGCTACTGTGTGCGAAAGTCGAGGAGTTCACTGCGGACCTGCCACCTGCGGACAAGGCCATGGAGTTCCTTGAAAGAGCACGGATGCAGGTAGACGGGGTGCTTAATGGCAGGAGTAGTGCCGCGAGAAGTCAAGCGGCTCTTCGCGGCGGTGAGGGCTGCATCATCCTAGGGCCTGGCGAAGGCCAAGCTCTTCTTGGAGGACTTGATCTAGATTGCGGACGATGCTTACACCCCGAAAAATCATCGACTCACCAAGATAATGCAGCTGACGCCAAGAGATCGGAGGACGGCTACGTATGCACTCTTGCGAGGTGATACGCCCTTTTGTCCGCTGGCTGGAAGGGTTAGGCAGCTGCCGCCGTGGAATTCTTTCGAGGGCCTCCCATGCAGACTTCAAGCGGCCTTTCAGTGGGCGGCGCTGCATGGATGCTGGTGTCGAGGTCGTGCATTACGCACAACGAGGCCATGTCCACGTTCCCCCAGTGGATGGCAGCTGCGGCGCAGGCCTTTGGCTGATGGATGGAGGCCTGGTTAGCCCAAGACTTCCCCAGATTCCGGGCGCGGTCCCGTGAAGTGTCCGCGCAGTCCTCGGCCACCATCCGTGGTACCATGGTACGCAACTCAGATGGCCATGAGGAACCATGGCTTAAGGTGTTTGTAGGCCATCCTGCAGTCGGGAGCATCATGGGCCTGCCCCGTGAAGTACTGCCTGTTTTCCAACAACCGTTGTGCTCCCTCCCGGTTCTAGCGGTAGCCACCCTGTTGGACGTGGGGGAGCTGTGGCTGTATGACCGGCAGCTGCGGAGGGTCGTCCCGGTGGTGGAGGGGCAAAAGTGCATGGCGGTCTTGGTGGGCTCCAAGCACCTTGCGCGGATTCAGGGAGACGGCGCGCCTGGTCGCATCACGGAGGTGTTGCTGTCGCTACCGGATGGGGATGACAACGCGTCAGCAGACACCCGTCACACATTGGGTACCTTGGACCTTGAGCTGGTGGTCGAGGCCCAGTCCGGAGGGCAGCTATTGGTGTTCGCGTTGGCCAGAGCCCAAGTCTAGCAGGGTTAGACGTCATAGTGGAGATAGCGGAGCACCATGGATGGAAGCTCGTGGCGGGGGGCAAGCCGAGTCTCCGGGCAGTGCGGTGGCCTCGGTTGTTCGAATACCTCTCGGGACGATTGGACGGACAGCTAGCTCTCACCCCGGCGTCCACGTGGGACAAGGCGAAGCAGAGAGTAGTCAGTAGTGCTACCGCTCGTGCATTGGTGGGTGTGCTTCTCCGCTACCAAGAGGTTTGCAATGATGTCTGACGGGACCTGTGGTCTCAACGCTGCGAAGGCGGCTGTGTCCCCTCTCGGTGGTTACTTTCGCTCTTTTTTAGCGGGTGCGGCAATACGGCGCCGGTATGGGTGCACCAGTGTGCCTCTATCCCACTTTGTGGGCCATGCCGAGAGCGCCCGGCAGGGGGTGGCCCAAAGCTAGGCGGGCGCTGCGCCACTCAGGACAACTATCGTCGCGCCCGTGGAGGGTGATCCGGCGTGCTTTGCGGGTGTACAGATGAATGGAGTGCGATGCCCAGGTGACACGACTGCGGCACTTCCCTTGCTGCTGTGGTGGGCCGCGCTGGACGGTGACTCCCGAGTTGTATGGCTCTGGCATCACAGAGGGGTTTTGTAGGGGAATGACTCCATTCATGGATGATGTTGTATGACCAGGCGCAACGGTTTGAGGTATGCCAAGTTGTGTCCGTCTGGTCGACGCAGCGATGGAGATAGCATATGAGACGTGCCCTCCTACCGGCCCCTGCATGCGGCCACGGTGGACGTGATATGACGGCCATCGCGGCGTGGCACGTCATGCCGGCTTGATAGTGCACGGTACCGCCCCCGCACGCACGGTTCGACTGACGGAGAATGGCTACGCCCGCCTGCCCCGGGGGGGGGGGGGGGCACATATGCGTATGCATGCGTCAAGTGTGTCGGTTGCTATGAGTGTGTGTGCCATGCAGCCCCCAACCCATTGTGATAATTTGTTTTTTGTGTTCTACGTATTCTACCAGTCCAAGCTAGAAGGTTTTGTGTTCTAGCCTAGACTTTTCTAGGCTAGAAATTCTAGGCTAGAACGAAATCGGGTCTTTTAGCGTGTACCAAGGGCCAAGGTTCATCAATTCCTACCCCAAAACAACCATCCATGCATCAAATTTGCTGGATTATCGGGTGTTTTGCATCGCAAGGTGCATAGATTTGTACCCCAAAACGCCTGTCTATCTCCCAAAAGGAGAGTTGACGGGGTAGTTTGCATCCCAAGGTGTATACACTTGTGCCCAAGAACACCCATCTATCGCCCAAAAGGGTTAGCAGACAGATGGGCTACCCCTCAAGCTACGTGACTTTCTAGCCCATAAACCATTTCATGCACGAAAAGGTGAATGGACGGATGTTGCGCACACCGAACAGCATGAGTTTCTACCCCTGCTCACCCACTTGTGCACTAAAGAAAGGTGAGTTGACGGATAGTCTGTGACCCAAGGTTGGGTTTCTACCGCAAAACACCAATTCATGCACCCAAAGGGTGAGTTGACAAATGGTTTACGCACAAAACTGAATATGCTTCTTCCCTAAAGAATGAAATCTTGCACATAGAGCTTGGATTGGCATATAGTTTGCACCCCAAGGCGCCAGCCATTCTACTCTAAACACCCATCTATGCATTGGAAGGGTAAGATGACGGTGAGATTGTACCCCAGAACACGAATCTATTCCCCAAATCAGTGAATTGACGGATACTCTAGACACCAAGGTGCATGAATTTCCACCACAAATCAGCCATCCATGCAACAAAAGGGTTGGTTGAGGAGTATTTTGCACCGCAATGTGCATACCCAAAAACACCCGTCCATCTCTCAAAAGGGTGAGTTGGCGGATGGTTTGCGTCCCAAAGTGCGAGTTTTTCTACCCCAAAACACCCATCTATGGGAAAAAATGGTGATTAGATGAATGGTGCGCTGCTCTAGGTGCATGAGTTTCTAGCCACCAAAGGGGTGAGTTGACAAATGTTTGCACCCAAAACAGAATATGCTTCTTCCCCAAAGAATCAAATGTTCCACCTAAAGGTCATGCTTGCCACCAAGGTGTTTTCTCTCCGTTTTCCTAGCTAGGTTGTTCTAGGAAAATGTGCCGTAACAGTAGCGTGCGGCGCAGATGCTCCCCCATACACATAATCACACAATACACGACACACAACCCTTGCTTTGCCAATGTTCCATCACTTTTGAGAACAACGGCTCCGCCAAAACTGATGGCCCCGGACCGGGGTCCCTTTAGTTTGCTGTAAGACAATGGAGAAGGCTAGGGGCATGCAGCGAGAGGGAGAACAAGTACAAGCAAAGAAACAAGGTCTATATATGTGTATGCCCGATGAACATATGACGAAGATGCATCGTGTGACACACATAGCGAATGCATTCAATTGAGATATACCATGAACAAATGCATACGCAAGCGGACCACAATGCTATTTTGTTCATGCTATTTCATTCCGCAACCTTCAGCCCACCCCGAGCCTGACACAGCACAGCCCACCACCACCACCACCCACACCACAATACCGTGGACACGAAACTCCCATCAGCTTCACCCCAGCACGTGCTCAACACAGCATAGCCCACCACCACCACCACCAACACCACCACACCCCGGGAGGGATAGCCCTATCAGCTTCAGCCCCATCCCGTGCTCCAAACAACATGCCGTGTGGAGCACGGGATGCGGATGAAGTCCACCGGAGTGTTGCCCCCGGGACGTGGTGGTATTGGTCGTGCTGGTGGTTGGGTATGTTGTATGGAGCACGGGGTGGGGGATGCATTGACTAGAGTGTCGCCCCCAGGGTGTGGTTGTGTTGGACACCCCACGACCACCACCACCACCACCTACACCACTAGACCTCGGGGGCGAAACTGCCGTTTGCTCCACCCCCATCCCGTGCTCCACACGGCACACCCCACAATCACCACCACCCACACCCCCACACCGCGGGGGGCAAACACCCGTCGGCTTAGTCCCACCCCTGTGCCCCACACAACAGAGCCCACAACCATCACCATCCACACCACCACAACCTGGGGACGACACTCCCATTGCCTTCACCTCCACCCTGTGCTCCACCTGGCACACCCCACCAACACCACCACCCACACCACCACACCACGGAGGCAACACTCCCGTTGGCTTCACCCCCACCGTGTGCTCTGCATGACAGCCCACCACCACCACCACCCGCACTACCACACACTGGGGGCGACACTCCCGTCGGCTTCACACCCACCATGTGCTCGACATGGCACACCGCCACCACCATTGCCCACACCAACTTGCTCTGGGGGCGAAACTCCCGTCAGGTTTATCCCCACCCCATGCCCCATAGAGCACAACCCATCACCACCCCGGCCTGACAGCACCACACTCCGGGGGGCAATACTCTCGTCGATTCAGCACCACTTCCTGGGGCCAATGTGCTGAATGTGCTTTAGGTGTGTGGCACGACGTGCTTTGGCAATTTTGTGGGTCCGGGTGCTGCAAAAGGCGTTTCAGGGAGGGAGCACACGTTGAATGAGTTGTTAGAAGAACACGCTTTGCGAAATGGAGGAGGAGCCTCATCAATGACTGGGTGGCACGCTAGAGCACCGAGCCCTCAACAATGCAGGAACTCTGGTATTCAAAGGCGAGGCACCGCTGTGCGTCTCGTACTCGTTTTTTTTGTGCGAAGCTTTCAGGTGAGCCACAATTTGGCACATGAGACTGTATTTACGGTTTCAATTTAGAGCCAAAAAAAACAAAGAGCACAGTCTCCGAGCAAATACCGCCACAGTCAAGCACCGTTTTAGGAGGCAACGCCATATACCCAGGCCTGCAGAGGAGTGCCATTACCTATTTACATTGAACATACACTCTTCCGCATCTAGATCGCACACATGCGCGCAGGCGCACAGAGATATGCACAGACGTGAACACGTGCATTTGACCTGCATCGCCCATCAATCTTCTGCGCAATCCTTTTGACCCTCTGCTTCTCACATCCTGATGTTGCTGCCCGCATTGGCCGCTCCCCCTTGTTTCAATGCGCACATATGCATTTGGATGATGGACATGCCGTTTGGCGACAAATTCCCCGGGCGTGAGGTCGCGGTAAGGGCGAGCCAGCACGCATTGAGAGGTATATTTCAAAGAGAGTTGTTGGCGCAACGCATGCCTCAAGGTGTACAGCACACACACTATGATGGGGAGGTGTGGCTGCATCGGAATGCATCGGAACTGCATGGTGCAGTCCACAAGGCGATGGCAGTCTCTCTCATATGCCTGGTCTTGCAGTGGACAGGCGACGTAGATAGTACAATCAATGGTTTGCAAAACACGCATTGCCACTGTTGAGACAGAGTGCGGGAGGGGGATCATATGATCATCCCCCCCCCCACTCACCTAGTACCGGGTGCACTTTGGGTTGGGTATAGGGTTCCCTCCCCCCTATTTAGCGGGTGGGGAGTTAAAAAAAAGGTTTTGGGGAGAATTGAGACACTAGGGGTGGGTATCGAGGCCTACCACGTGGTGGGAAGAGCTAAGAATATAGTATGACATCACTGCTGAGAAAATCCTACCTGTATAGCTAAAATTAGGCTTGTTAGGGACAAAATTGAGAACGTATGGGGTTATAGTGGAGTGAAGGGCAGTTTTTTGGGGGGTAAAGTGGCTATTTTTAGCAGTCAGGGTAGGATCAAACGAAGATGATGTCATACCTCAATTTTACCCTTCCAACCCCTTTGTACGCCCCATGCGGTTTTGCAAACGATTGATTGTACTATCTCCGTCGCCTGTCCACTGCAAGACCACACGGCGATCATATGATCATGCCCCCCCCCCCCTCCCCACTGCTGTGTGGGTCTTTAAGGGGACGTAAGGACAACCCCCCCCCCTATTTTGAGGGTGGGGACCTCAAAAAAATGTTTTTGGAAGGTATTTAGATGGGTAGGGACTAAGACGGAGTGCGGCAGGGCGATCGTATGATCATGCCCCCCCCCCCCGCTCACGTAGTACCGGGTGTGCTTTGGGTTGGGTTTAGGGTTCCCTCCCCCCTCCACCCCCTCCAACCCTTGGGGCCGGACACCGTGACACGGCGTGGATGCATTGTGGGGTCTGCCTAGCGCGAACGGGAGGGGGGCAACTACACCGCCATAGCTTCGCAGTGCCCTCTGAGCCCATGCTGTTTCTCGGCAGGCTACACGCCACTCGGTGATGCTGGGCGCTAGGGCGATCGGGTCGCGGGCACGGGGGCTTTCTCCACATGTCGAGACTTCGGCGGTGGATGGCCCGTGTCCATCTAGCCTCCCCCAAGCGGCAGCGCCGCTGTTCCCCCTTTTCTCTCATTTACACAATGAGTGACTTGTGAGGGAGACAATGTAGGGAGTCTCTGATACTTTGACCGTTTTGCCCCTTGCTTGTTTGCTTTGCTACAACAGTACGGTACCTTGGACAATGTCACAGGGTTGCTGTCACACGCAAGACATGCCCATCCCATCGCTACCTCTTTTCAGCTTTTCCTGGCTCCCTTTTTTCTTACACGGCAACTTTGTTTAACTTACCTGCAGCTTGAATTCTGTTGCACACACTACCTCTCGTTAGGTTTCTACTCCTACATGGTCTTTTTGCTCGTTGTTCCGCCGTCCCCCTTGTATATCTGCTACAACTAGTGAAACCGAATGGCAAACACGCAATGCACGAACCACGGTCTCCCTGTGGTGAGTTTCCTCCTCGATGTCTCGTGTCTGTGTCCACTGCGTGATCCACCATGTTAGAATCTGGCCTTGCTAGCTACGCGCGACGTGTCCTCTCCTTGAGAGGGAGGCCTATCTGTTTCACAGTAGCTTTGCCCTATGTGCCCACTATCCTGGATACCACCCTCCGGCATGTCGCCGCGGCATCCTTGCTTCTTTGCCCGTTAGACCATGCTGCCTGCCTGCTGATAAGAAGCGTGTTTGGTCGGCGGCCGGCTACAACAATCAACGCCGGAGGAGCCACGCCTGAGCTGCGGCCCACTTGGAACGTCACCTAGCACCTGCCCAGCCCACCCACGACTACATGTCACGGGGCCCCGCACACCAGGAGCTGCGCCTTTGGCCTCCGGTCGAGCGCCGGCACGCCGAGGCGGCTTTGGAGCGCTTCCGGGGGTGGGTGCTCCGCACCCTCCTGTGCCTCCACCCCGGGGCCTCGTTCCGGCCCAACACCGTGAAAGCGGGAGGTTAGCATCTACACCCCCGGTGGTGGCGGCTACACATGGATCACTCTGGGCATGGTCATGCGGCAGTCGAATTCAGGTGCCATCTCGGAAAGCACCGATTCCGCTTCTGTGCGGCTGCCTGGGTTGTCGAGTAGGTTCTAGACTGCCTTTGGCCACCTATGCCGTATGACTTTGTGTGCGGCCCACATCACGGCGCAGCACCATTACGGGACTGTGATCACAATCAGGAGCCGCCTTCTGTGCGTCAGCGGTCTTTGCTGCCCGTCCGGTGCACGCCGTCATGTCCGCCTTCTATTCATGCTATCCGTGGCCCATTGGGGGGTGCTGCCGTGTGCTGGTGATGCTGCACTTGAAGGGGGCACACTGTATATGGACGTTCTACACTTGCCCTAACACTTTGTTGACTGCGGTGCTCCGGATTGCCTTTGTTTCACTCTGTGTGCTGATTTGCTTTGTTGTCATAGAGCTCCACTTGGGGCACCCATTCTCATCGTCTGAGTACCTGCACCGTGAGCATTTGTGCATACTCGCGCAGCCCGCCATGGCCCATGCGCGTGTGTCGTGTGCCTTGACCCATGTTTTGCGTTTACAAGCCTTGATAGTGCAGCCATCACAAGTGGCCGACGTGCTCGCCCAGCGCGATGCGCTCTGCCACCATGCGAAAACGGACGGTCGCCCCGCCATCCTTTATGGCGCAGCACCCGTCCTGGGGCCCGTCCTCTCTACTCGCCCTCCGCGATGTGTACCCCCCCCCCCTCCAAACTCACGACCCTTGTAATCCCCCCCCCCCGGGACATCGTCACTTCCATGTTCGTCTAGGTAACATATGTATGCTGGTTTGTGTTGCCCATCTGCTTTACACATGCCCTTGCATTGCTTTCCCATTACTTCAAATCAAGCACCTGTGTGTGTTCTGTGATATTCTCTCGCCAAAGACGTTGTATGGGTGTGTTGTGTTGCTCCTTCGGACCCAAGATGTTTTCTCCCGGTGACCGTGTACGGTGCCGATCACGCACATTTGGTGCGCACGTGTTGGGCACTGTCATGGGACCTTCACCAAATGGGCCAAGGTTTTGCCACATTCGCTACAGATGCCCTGGTGGGATCACTCAGGTGGATCATGAGAGCACCCAACACTCAAGGCTAGAGGCCGTGGCGGTTGAATCACCCAAGTCTCCAGAGTCACCGGACGTTAGCCCCATGGCTCCGCAACCCCAAATACCGGCACAGCCCACACAAAGCACTATGGCCGCAGTGGAGGGTACCACAGTTTGCCTTGATATACTCTTGCACAGTTGCAATCCCCCCCCCCCCCCCAGGAGACCGTCGCTTGGCGACCGTCCCCCCCCCCCCAACCAGGAGACCGTCGCGCGCTAACCCGGGACTTTGCAGGGGGGTGGAGGGTACCCTCGTGGCACGAGGTGGGAATTTGGGTCCCGTGACCGTTGCTTTGCTAGCTGCTACTTTGGAACCTCTCGTCACGTATATTCTGCGTGGTGTGTGCCCTGTTCCCACTGCTCTATGTGGCGTTTGCCCAGCCGTCTCCGGCCTGGTCTGCTCCGGTGCTTCTACCCCGTGCTCCGTGTGCCCCGACATCTGTGATTGCTCCTCTTTTGCTCTATCTACAACGGGTGGTGGGGCATTCTCCTATCAACACCTATCTGCCGGGGAGGCCCTTTGGTACACCACCCCGGCTTTGCTCGCTCTGCTCGCGCCGTGCTTCCCCTTTCGTCGCATCTGTTCCTTTTCGCGGCTCTCTCATGCTCCCACACCCTTTTTGCGTAACACAGTGCTTGCTTTTCTTCTACCTCAGCCGACCTTGCCGCAACAACACCAGGTCACCTCCTATTACCCTTGCGCCCGTCGAGGCGTTTCTGCACCATGTCGTCTTTTGTTTCCCCCTCGCTGACTGACATCAAGCACTGCATGGCTGATGACCCCTACGCGGTGGAGCTTCATTCTCAGTGGATGGGACAGTCAACACCTGAGTTACTCTAGGCGCAAGGCACCCCTCCAACGCTATGGAGCCATCCCCCGCTGGGGGTGAATGATGCGCTGTGCTGGTCCCTCTACAAGGGCAAGATCTCCTAGGTATCAAGCATTGGGGCCGTGCTTCACCCTCAAGGGTTGTTTCTCACCCGCCAAGCAACTGTACAAACCTCATCTGATAGACTCATTGCAGCGCATGTCCCGCCAGCCATCGCCTTTGGGCCCAAGATATTGGGCTACCTTCCCTTGCCTTCTGATGACATGGCGCGCCGCTTGGGTGGAAAAGTGGAATCCCAGCTACAAACCGCTGGACCGTCCGAAGATGCACGCCTCCATCGCATGTATGCTCGGTGTCTAGGATACCACACGGGTACGCGGTGTCCCCAACGCGGCTCTGAAGGCAAAATTGATGCGACCCGTCGGCAACTACTTGCCCGCTTGCGAATTGCGTAATTTTTGCGTTCGACTGCCACTAGCCGACGCCCTTTTCGTCCTCAAGGAGCTGCCACAGCCGGTGGAAGCGACCTTGCCTGTCTCCAAACCTGCTCCTCTGGACGAGCTACACTGTGCCTTGCTAGCATGGGCGGGGGTTTTTTCAAGTTGTACTCTCCAAGAGGGCGCCCATTCTTGACATCGTCTCTGTGGAGATGGCAGCCGCGGCTTACGAGGCGTCCTTGATACCAGTTGGTTCCGTTGTCGACCTCTGACCTATCATCGGGGATGCCATGGTATCATGGGCCACGGCACCTGTCCTGGCCATCCTGGAGCGTGTGCACCGACCCATGGCGACACTTTTGAAATGGCTCCGAGTTTATGTCCTAGGCACATCATTCGCACCGGCCTCGAGTGCCTCTAACAACCTTTTGTCGCCCTCATTCACTTCCACGCCGCGCTTAGCACATTACCATCGATGATGGGCCTGCCGTGTCTGCCGCTCTGCCATGTTTGGATTTCCCGACTCCCCCAACGAACGTCACATGCACCCAAGATGCATCCACGGCACTTTCTCCGCAGGCCGACTCTGTGGATTTGGCTGCTGCCATTTTGCCTCAACGCCTGCTTTTTGACCCGCCGGCTGGCAATCTCCCTAATTATCCGACCGATCGCATCATCGACCAGCTCAAGCAACAACACGAGGGTGAGCTGACACGGCTCCGGGATGAGCATCAATCTCAGTTGCAGTTGCTGAAGGCGGACCATGACGCCGCGCTGCAGATGCGCGACAGTACCCACGATGCCGCCCTCCATGATCTGCGGACCCGGGTGAACGGCTTTGACGCCCAGCTCCAGGATCTGCGCGCCGAGAACCGGGGACTTCAACACCACACCCGTGCCCCTATCATGACAGACATCTCACTGGTGATGGGGCTACTTGGTGATGTTTTTCGTTGTCAAGATGTGTCTGCGTCTTGTGCACAGTCCACGTTCAAATCTCTAAACCCGCGTGACCGTTTCGCTTCACTGCGTGCTGACCACGAGCTTTTCTTTCCGTCGCTGCCTTTAGTGGTCACCATAGCCACTATGCTTGGCCTTGCGCCCCCAGATTGGAAGGAGCTATCACGCTCCTTCCGTGCTGAGCGCATTGTGCGCTTTCACGATCTGCCTCCTTTTGCGGCCGCTGTTTTTGACTCTACTGCCCTACCTGCATCCACACCGGTTCTGTCCCCTCTGCATGTGTTACCCGCGACTACGTCCTCGGCCGCGATGCGGGACACTATCCCTAAAGGTGGCAGCGCCGAGTCCCGGCCTAGGTTTTTGCGGTGGCTCAATGCGGTTCCCGCACTACTGGAGCCGGACTCTGATAAGTCCTGCCATCTTTTCATGAATTGAACCCATCTTAGTGATTGCCTGGGCCCTGACTTCCCTAGGGAGTCCGTGTACTCCCAGTGGGAGTACCTGACGCGTAACGCTCCTGAGCACCTAAGGTGGGGTTCTACCGTCTAGGCTTTTCTTTTGCAGTGGAGTATGCAACACCCCTTCAAGCAAGCGACAGTGGCTGTCTCGGTCGCCGTCACGGCAGCACAGTCTTAGAACCAAGCGGCACGGGCCTCAGCGCTCTCTACACCTCGCGTGGAGAGCGGGCGGATGCCGATCGCCGTATATATTCGCTGGACGGCCCAGCGGAATGTCCACCATCCTTGCACATTGTCCAAACCGGGCAGTGTCATGCGTACGGTTTTTGGTGCGGACCACGTCGGGCATGTTCCGGATCAGTACCTCAGGCAAGGCACGGAAGGCTAGAAGGGATGCTATTCCCTGGCGGGCCTGCCCCGCAACGGAAACAATTTTGTATTCCCAATCCTCGCATGAGGACACTCACTTCACCTTCACTTTCCCCAAAGTGGACGGGCAACCCTGGAGGCCATGGAGCGCGGCCCCGAGTGCTAAGCGGGCGCGCAAAAACCCTAATCCTCCCTCAGCCTCCAAGGCTGTGATAGTAGGGCACACGGTGCAAAAATATGCCACCCCGGCTCCCACTCCCTATGGGTACCCGTACCCGGGCTATGCCCCGGCCTTTCCGGTGCCTTATTCACTTTACCGCCACTCCCCTTCGGCTCCGAGTCCCTCTTATGCCTCTCCAGGCAGTTCCGTGATGCTCGGGGCCCCTCCACCCCCTGCCACTTTTGCCCCACCCCCCCCTTCCCAATACCCCCTGTATCCCCCCCCCCGCAGTACCCCCCTCCCGTGAGCCCGGCTCCAAGCGGTGATTCTAGGCCCCTATGAGCTTACGCGAGTCATGGCTCCGGCCCCTTACGTGCTGGCACCACAAGAATGTAAACATGATATGGTGCGAAAGGCGCTAGCGGCGCTCCGCGAGTTCGTACACACAGTCTTGCGGCACGCCGCGCACCACACTTGGGGTCACCTCTTTTCCCCGGCGGGAAGTTTTTGAGGCGTGGTGGATGTTCCGGAACAATTTCACTCCTTGCCTTTCCTTCGCCGGTGCCCCTGTTCTATCCATGCTTTCAAGGGACCTTCCACGGCCCCCCGTTCTTCTTTGAATGCCGCGTGAGTTTGCATTCTTGTCCAGCTGTATGGTGAGCATCAACTGGATTCAACCCCGGCCACGGGGTCGGCTGTGTTCCCCCCCCTTCCCCATGGGTTCTGTCATTGAGTTGCTTACGGCCGTGCTCACCAGATGTGCCCTGCGATTCCATGCTGCCTCCCCGCACAGTCAGTCTGTTTTGATTCTATGCCTCAGTTCGGGATACATGAGGAAGCACCTCCGACACTTGCCGCCGGGTGCGGTTCCGTCTGTAACCCGACATCGTGTTTTGTATCACCTGGATGCTCTTGACCGTCACATGGCGGTTTGGAAGTCCGCGATGCTCCAAGATACACAAGCCGCCACCGGCGGCGCCCTTGATTGGTGTGGCATGCATTTCTTGTCCCTCAACGTCCACCAGTCTCTACGCCCCAAAGTTCGAGCCCTTTCCTTGCTTATTCGGTCCTTTTCATTTCCAGACGACATTCCCCTGCAGGAAGTTGCCTGAGTCCTTTTCCATACATCCTTTCTATGCGTCCTTCTTCAGCCTCACCAACCGTAAATGTCTCGGGGTGCCCGTCGTGATCCGCCGCGATAACAGCTATGCTTTCCACCGGGTGGACATCCGGGCGGATGGCAGAGGCGTGGCCGTGTGGTTCGCCTTGCCGGGTACCCCCCCCATTTTGGCCATCGGTATGTATCTTCCACGGGTGTGTGGCCGCCACACCGATGGCGGCGCTGGCGGGGAAAGTTCGTCCAGCGGTGGCAGGGAATTTTCCCTAATTCCTAAAGGCTATAGTGGGCTTGTCCAACAGCTGCTGGTTGGCGAGTCACATTGGTGGAATTATGGGGAATCATCGGGAATTATGGTGGAATTATGGGGAATTATGGGGAATTATGGGGGAATTATCGGGGAGTTATCGGGGAATTATCGGAAACTCGGAGGCAATTGTGAGGCAATTTTGGGGAATTGTGGCGAAATTATAAATTTTGCGATATCAATTCTTGTGTTGCGGATCGTTGTTTTTTGTCTTAGTATGGCCCCTTGCTTCCACAGACATGTCAGACTTTCATCCTCACAACAATGTTCTTCATGTGCGACTCTCCTACCTATACAAGGCACCCAGAGAATACATCACTGAGGGGCAAGTGGCGAAGCAAATGAAGGAATTGAATATCAAGGAGCTCAACCCCAGTGACATTGCGCTTAGTGGTGCTGGGGGCCGTCGTGGTGGTGCACGGATGTCGTGCGATGCTGCATTAAATGTTGTGCCACCCGGACACCGTGCTGTCTGTGCATCCGCTTTTGCCAAGGCTGCGACTGTTGCTCATTTGCAAGGTGTTGATGCAACCGCTGATGGTGCCCCACTTGCAACTGCAGATGCTGTGACTGCGGACAATGCTGCAGATGAGCCTACTCAACAACCTGTTGCGCCTCCTACTGTCCCCGCTGGGCCCGCACCCGTGCAAAGGAGAGTGCCAAGTGGCCACCAGACTTTTAAGACTTTACATACTTATCCAACAATGATGCAGCGTGCTTTTGTTCCACGGCGTCCTCACGTGCATGTGCATTGTGCTGGCCTTTGTTTCTCAAAGCCAACCCACTAGGAATCAAGATTAAACTAGCACGACAGCAACCCCGCAAGAGTCAAAAGGAACCCATCAGGAATCAACACCAAGACACCAAGAATCAAGAACAAACCCGCAAGAATAAACAACAACCCGGCAACAGTCAAAAGCAACGCATCAAGAATCAACAGCAAGCCACGGGGCATCAAGGACAAAGCAACGGTAATTAATAGCAACCCGGCAAGAATCAAAAGCAAGCCACCGGGAACGAACAGCAACCCGTCAAGAATCAACAGCAAGCCATAATGTCACCATGATTCCCCATAATTCCCCGTAATTCCCCATAATTTCCCCATAATTCCCCATAATTCCCCATAAATCCCCATAATTCCACCATACTTCCCCATACTTCCCCATAATTCCCCATAATTCACCATAATTCACCCACAATTCCCCATAATTCCCCATAATTCCTGATAATTCCCCATAATTGCCACAATTCTAGTCGTCTGGCAGGGAGCAGACCCCTAATCTTCCAACATCTGGCCCACGCGAAGCGTATGAACCCATCCTTCAATGGGCCCAAGCCCATATTTTGGCGCCGGCCCCCTATTTGCATGTAGTGTTTGGACACATCAATCAGAACCCTGGGTGGGCACCACACTTTTGTCACTCTTTTTTTGATTTGCGCCGCCTCCTTTCTGATTTCTAAAAGAAGCGAATCTCCGACGGTACCCCCCCTGCGTGGAGCTTCCCGCATGGGGGGGGGGGCGCAGGGGTACTTCAACGTTTTGGACCACTTCCTCGTTTCTACGCACCTTCCCCCCATACGGGGTGACACCCACCCTGATGCGCACTTTCCCTCATACCACTGCCCCATCACCTTGCACATCCCTAGCGTGGCAACGCCTTAGCCCATAACCATTCTAGAGCATCGGCGACATTTCCGCCTTTTCCCTCCGAGCCTAGAACTTCTCACGGACAAGTACAACATGGCGTTCGTGCACGCCATGGGTTCGGCCTTGCTAGCGTCAGTGCCAGATTAATTTCAACACATTCGTGGTGCCCTTGTGGAGGCTACCCGCACGTTGTACGGTGAGCCGGTGGCCTATGACCGGCTACCTACCATGCTACGGCAACAACAGGAGACTTTAAGGGCCTTCCTTCTGAGCCACCCTTTTTCGTGGACCCGCCTGGAACTAATGCGCCAAGTGCTAACCTTCCGGCGTGCAGTCCGCACTGCCTGATGCATCATCACCTTGGAGTCACAGTTGGGGCTGAGCCGTCCTCATCGCCACGAGCAGCCTTTGGCGCGGCTTCATCGCTAGGTTTTTCGCCGTTAGTTAGGGCCCTCCATGGAGCCCAAATATGTTGTGGGTATGTCTGACAATCCGCGTCTGAGGGCGCATGTGATTTTGGACCATTTGCGCCAACGCCATTTGACTCCCGTTGGCAGCCTCTCAAGGGATTATGTGCCTAACCTCATGGCATCCCAACCTTCCTACACCCCCTTTACTTTTCCCCTCCTCACTGTAGCCCTCGAGCGGAACTTGGTAAACGCCACCCCCCACACCTCCCCCTACCGGGACCCCATTGAATATGTTCTTCTCTGCTGCTTGTCCGATGATAATCTGCAACCGCTGCTAACCTTTTACAATATTGTTTTTTCTGGTGCTAGGGTGCCGTCTCTGCACCATGAGGACTTCGCCCTGTTGCCCAAGAAGGTCCCCCATGGCATTGTGGGCAATGGTGGGCCCTTCAGCAACCCATTTGTCCTATGGAAGAGCTTGTCCATGCAATCATGTGCGCCACCATCCGCAATAAGACTTTTTCCTATCTATTCAACTGTGCCACCATCCGCAGTAGGGTCTTTTCGTATCTATTCTTCTGTGCCACCATCCGCAGTAAGGTTTTTCCCTATCTATTCATGTGTGCCACCATCCGCAGTAAGCTTCCAAGCCTCCATGCTGCAAACTTTCCTCTGCACCCGCGAACTTGTGTCCCGTGCGCAGTTCGCCGTGTGGCCCCACACGTCCATGGCGGAAGTGCTACGGGTGGTACACGATTGGTTACTTTTTTGTTGGTCGGGAGGCCGATAGGCTTGGTAGGTTTTGGACAATGTCTTCCATGCTTTTGGTTCTCTGGCGCATGCTACGATCAAGGGTACGCTGCTAGCCGCTGGCTGCTCACCCTCGTCATTGGACCTCCTTATTTTTGCTATCCGTGCCATGCTTTTGCACATGGGCGGGTACCAGGGCATCGAGGAGGCCCTGGCCCGCTATGAGGCGGGCCTCGGGCAGGGCGACCCCATTTCCGCGCTGCTCTACTGCCTCCTGGGCGAGGTACGCGCCGCCCTGGCTTTGGCCTCCACGGGCCTCCTCGTAATGCTGGCCGGGCCTTTGCGCCGTTTAGGGTGGGTTGATGACACCTCATGGCTCGCTGCGAGCCATTCAGATGCCCAACGCCTGGTTTCCAAGTTGCCCGCTTTGGAGGCAGCGACTAACTTATTCTCTGATAATGTGAAAATGGTTGCTATTGGCACCGAGCTTCGCTTGGGTCGTTTGCACATTCTCAGCGAGCCACTTTACCTTTTGGGATCTCCGCTCGCGCCCGGGGCCATGCGCCACACCAATTCCACCGCCAGGACCTAGCAAAATTCATCAAAGTGGGACGGCGCGCCACGGCAGCTGTGACCCAACTGTCTTTGCCCAGCCATTATCCCATCAGCATGTATAACGTGTTGCGGATGGGACACAGCGATGGTGTGCTCAGGTGCGGCCACCATTGTACCGCACCATGCGCTTGGGAGACCTCCCGGTAGCGTCACGTCCGCGCTCCATCTGGCATTTGGATGCTTCCATCCCCCCCTGAGACTTTTCTAGAGCCTTTGGGGCGTGGGTGGGTCAGCCTGGAGTCCTCCCCCTCTATTATGTACTGCTCTTTCGTGGAAACCTACACTAAGCAACTTAATCACTCTAACCGTTGCGCGCGTCCGCCCGTCACGGGCTTCTTCAAGCGAAGCAAAGGTTTCATCCCTATATGCCGTGTCTTGCCACCACAGCGCCCCAGGAGTCTCTGTGGCAAGCTGATGACCACAGTCGTTTCCTTGTCTTGTGCCACCGGGTGTGCGTGGAGGTGCACGTGCCACAGGAACCCTCGCACGTATCCACAATTTTTAACCCTATGCATTTGTTTGTTCACGAGTGGCAAACCGATGACATGCACTCATGGATGGATGTCGGCCACGCCTCTCTCAGCGATGCAATCCCTTCAGGTTGGCCCTGCCGCTTTCAGCCGCCTCCACCAGCACTTCCCCCTTTTTCGTAAGTCACGTCGGCGTTATGTCCGGTGCTACTCGACATTCCGCCTCCCACTAAACCTGTCGCGTATATTCATGACGCCTCCTGGTACCCGGGGCACTGTCACTCCGGTGGTGCACTCGCGGTTCAGATCCTCGTTACCGGTGTCTATAAACTTTGCCCCGTACATATACCCATCTTTTGCAACAACTCTTACGAGGCGGAGGTCTATGTGGCCTGGGTTTTCCTGCAATCTCGTGTTCCCAGTGCGCCAGCGTGGCGGAGCACCACTTGGACCTTCTCGGATTCGCGGTCCTACATCTCTGCGCCGGAAAGTAGGAATGATGGCAACTGCCCCTTTGTATCCGCTCTACTTCAGTGTTGCCAGAGCCTGTCCAGCCAGTGGGAAGTCCCACGCCATCTGTACTCTCATCTCCGGGCCAATTTCGTGGATGAAGTGCTGAGCGGGTTGACTCATATGCTAAGGATGTAGCCCTCCGGCAGCAGCCTACCTCAGGCTGGAAAGCGGGTCTACAGGACCCCACGGTATGCTTTGTTGACCAGTCAGCACCCCGCCCCTACTAGGTGCACGACCCACAGCTCCTATTCCGACCCCGCCCCTGCCGGTACCTCAGTCAAGCGGTGTCTTTGCCCCCGCTTCGGGACAGCCGACGCCATGTTTTCTACAGCGACCTTGTCATCAAAAGGTTCATCACCTGGGGCGTCCACCTCATGATAGTGGCCATCTGACACAACGTGGGCGGGCGTGGTGTGCCCGTTTTGCATGGCCACGCCTTCCATGAGACACTACGTTGAGCAGTGTTGCATGGCACCTCTTCTACGCGTCTTTTTCCACACCGGGCTTTTGCTCCCTCTCCAGGATTTCTACCCGCTCTGCCCGCGATGGAGAGTTTCGGCGGTTGCTAGGCATGGGATTTGCATCCTACATGGACATGATCTTTTCGGCGTCCGTATGGGCCCTGACCCTTTTCATGTTCCTGTAGCTTACCCATGTGCCACTATAGAGTTGACTGGTGAAATCACCCCCCGGGACGCAGCTCTCCTCTTTGCTCGCGGGATCACCCGCACTGCTTTGCAGCATGCATTGTCTAACGTTTTGAATAAAGTGGCTGCTCTGTTTCGCAACCATATCTTTCTTACGCTGCCGGTCGTGCCTACCCTCCTCTCTCTTCTCTTGGAGTTTGCAAACCATGGAAGCGCCTGGTTGGCTGCACTCTGCCCTCTTGCAGGTTTTGTGCACTATTGTGTGTTTTTCTGTCCATGTGCCATCTATAGTTGCAGGTCACCGTGATCCGGCCACTCACCGGCTGCGTCCCCCCATGCAGTATTGGTGGGTAGGCCCCGGCAGTCAACGTCGAGACATCAAAGATGCAAACACACTGCTGTGGGAAAGCCTGTCGGCTACTCCTCCCCCACCGTGGGATACGGCGAGATGCTTCTGGGTTTTAGGCTACGGCCATCCTAAGCGTACCATCGCCATCTATGCCCCACGTGCGCAGCCTCCCAGGGCGGAGGACGCCCGCCTCCAGGACCTGTTCTATCAGGCTTTACGTTTTGTGGGGTATCTACCCCATTCCAAGTACACGGACCTCTGGATAAGACAACGACACGCGTCACAATGAAGCCTGCGATTTGTTCTTCAGTGCCCTGTTTGCCCGTCTGGCTTTCCGTATTAGCATGAACAGTCAACAGACCTTTGCGACCTGGGGAGCGCGGTGGTTTGTGGGTGCTTAGTGGCGTTGGTTAGCTGGGCAGCGTCGTGCTGGGCGGGGGCCTCTATGCGTCCCCTTGGCTTGGGATCCAGCCCTGGGTTGGGTCTATCGCCGAGGTATCCCGGTTCGCCACTGGTATAGGTTTCGAGGCTTGCAGTGGCTGCGCTAACCCCACGCCTGGGGCGTGCGTGGAGCTACCAGCTTGGTAACTGCATCCCTATCCGTGCGGTGGAGACACGGGGAGTGGGTACCCTTATCCGGCTAACAGCTGGCAAGGGACCTGCGCTCCTCCTCCTCCTCCTTCCCCCTATTTAGGGGGTGGGGAGTTAAAAAAAATAAGTTTTGGGGAAGATTGAGACACTAGGGGTGGGTATAGAGGCCTACCATGTGGTGGGAAGAGCTAAGAATAGGGTATGGCATCACTGCTGAGAAAATCCTACCTGTATAGCTAAAATTAGGCTGGCCAGGGAGAAAATTGAGAACATATGGCATTGTGCACCCCCAAAAGTGATTGTAAAGGGAGGAAATGAAGACAATAGCACATATTTCGTTCATTTTCCATGGTATGGAGGGGTTATAGTGGAGTGAAGGGCAGTTTTTTTTGGGGTAAAGTGGCTATTTTTAGCAGTCTGGGTAGGATCAAACGAAGATGATGTCATACCCTAATTTTACCCTTCCAACCCCTTTGTACGCCCCAAAACCCGTCCCTACCCATCTAAATCCCGTCCAAAAACATTTTTTTTGAGGTCCCCACCCTCAAAATGGGGGGGGGGGGGGCTGTCCTACTTCCCCTTGAACACCCACACAGTAGTGGGGAGTGGGGGGGGGGTGATCATATGATCGCCGTCTGGTCCTTCAGTGGACAGGCGACGGAGATAGTACAATCAATCGTTTGCAAAACCTGCATTGTCGCTGCTGAGACGGAGTGCGGCAGGGCGACACTGCTTCTGTTCCCGAACCGTGTGCATGGCGCAAGCTTTTTAACATCAGCTGATGTATGTGGTTTTCAAAATGGACTGATTTGCGAATGCAGGCTCGTCCTTCACTTGAATATAGTTGAATTCCAGCAGGAACCTTCAGTGCCCAAAGCAATAAGGGGCCTCGTGCACAGTGCGCGCACTGTGCTCGGTGCAATGCGTAGTGCGCAGTCCACCCAAGAGCACTGCAGTCATTGCAAGACCCCTGCAGTCCCAAATACAAGGGGATGGTGCCCGCTGGAACCGGCCACAAGCGGATGTCATTGAGTCCCTAGGCTTCTGCTCAAGCAACCCACTGTTTTTCACCAGTGAGCCAAGTTCAGTGGTGGGTGTGTAGAGTAGGCAGGTGTGTGGAGTGATGTTAAGACGCAGTCGAATTCTGGAGAGTATCCCCCTTGCTTCAGTTGCATAGAGGGGCCGATGGAAATGGTAGCACAGGGATGGAGGGCTTGAGCCGAACCACAAGATTTGTACACCGCTGGAGGAAAAAAACGTGGCGTACTACTCTTCAAGCCAACATGTCCCTGCCTCTCATGTCCTGTGCCAAATGACACACCTGGAACGCAATAGTAGCATGAGCCTGCAATAAGGTGCTTGAGTAAGTCCGAAGCTGTGATGCACACACCTAAAATGGAGTCACTGACTTGCATGCAGTGCGCACATGGAATGATGACGGCACCCTCAACCCCACTTCCAGAAAGCAGGACTCCAGTCAGACACGAGACATGAGCATCATTTTACTGCAGGTATTGGGTACGGGAATCAGCACCCAACCCCGGACAGGCATCCCTTGTGATTGCATGCCTCCACTGTAGTGACGTCGCGTGATTGCTGCGTGTGAAGGCGTACCCCTCCTCTGTGCAGCGCATCTGCACGCGTGCAGAGTTGGGCACAGATAAACTGTGATCCCAAACCTCATTTGATCGTGTTTTGCAATTCTCTTGTGTCCAACGCTTGTGGCTAGAGGTCAGGCACTGGGTCCCTGTCGTGTGCGAGGCAAATTGGCCTAGGGTCAGGTGAGGCTGTTCAGTGCACGTAATGTTTTACAATCAGCTGTACTGTGTGTGTGTGTGTGTGTGTGTGTGTGTGTTTGTGTGTGCATAGAGCACCCCCTGTTCACAAAGTTGGCCGTGGCAGGGTACATATTTGACTCCGGTGGTGACTCCAGTGATGCAGAGTGAGTGGATGGGACGCTACACCCGTGGGTTGGTCCATGATTGCATACGTGGAAACTCGTTCTCTTGCCAGAGGTGCACCTATGAAGCCTGGTGATCACCATGCCAATCATGTATGGCTTCAGGATGGGCAATCTTCTGGCGCCTTTAGTGCCTGCATTCATGCAGGATGCCCACCTGGACCCCGAGAAACAGACGAATACGCAACAGATTGAAGCCCAGTGCACCCAAATCATGGAATTGGTCAGCCCTCCCACATTTTTTCATTTTTTCTCCGGACCGTGTGTGTGCGATGCGCAACAAGCGCATTCTTCGTAGGAGGCGGTTGGCAAGGTTGTCGGCTGGGCTTCATGCAGCATCAAATTGTTTGAGGCTTGCGTCCGCTGCAAGCAAAAACACCAGCCTAGTGCCTGATGAACTCTCCAATAATGCCTTTGTGTATCTGTCGACCCCTTGGTCAGGATGGCCTGTGGCAAAAAAGGTCGAAACGAACAAATGTTGTCCGAGGCAGTGTGCTGCCTAGAGAACCACAGGAATACTTGAGTCTGTGTGCGTCTGGGGACAACACGTGGTGCTCCATCTAATATATTGCATCCTTTCTCACTTGTGCTGTGCTAGGCAGGAAGGGTGTGGTGTTGAACAAATACATCTGGGGTCAGCTGCTGTGAGATTCAATAATTGACATTTGTAAAATTGTCCAATTCGTGTGGGAGCGTTTGCATGATGTTTCAAGCATCTTGTCCAAGCACCAAGCCTGTCCGATTTTTCAAGCACTCTTTCCCAGCCCAGGATCAGACCGGCCGGGAACCTCGCATTTGAAAATTTTCATAATGTCAAGGTGTCGCAAGACTCAATGCCGTGAGGTTTCATGGCCCATTCAACTGCTTCCGCACCACAGGCTTCCTTCGGAGGTCAGAGACGAGTCAAAACCGCCGAAAAAGCTTGGGATCTTGCAACACCCTTTTCATATCCCGCAGCCCCCCCACGAGGGTGCTCCATTGCAGGGTGCTCCGTGGCACAGAAGTTGGCACATTCGGGGAAGGTTTCGTCCAAGAGGGAATGAATTGTTGGCCAAGCTGAAGGCCGAAAGGTAGGAAACGCCAGTTTTTAGGTTGTCACCGTCAACTGCCATTTAGGAATCTTTCGCAGTACTTTCGCAGTACTATGGGTTTTTATGGAGCAGGCTGCTGCGAAATGGAAGGCAGTGCAATGCTCAAGCCCTTGGGTTGACGGCTACAATGGCTTTGCATGATAAAACTTTGACTGTACAGTGTAATGATTGTGGTCCACATTGCTAGAAAGAGGACGTTTCCATAACCTGTAGGCCACAGCCGCATGCCTCATGGTCTTCGTGCCGTGATGTTCACTGCCCCTCCATAATTGCTCTGCATGTTCTGCAGCCGCGTGTGATGGCCAGGTCGTCGGTCGCGGTCCCCTTCACAGACATTCCTGAGCACGTCTTGTTTACCATCAATTCGTTTATCCCTGCACTTGATCTGTTGACGTCGTTCGCCTTCACATCGCAAAAGGTACCGTGCACGGGTTTCATGTGTGCATGGGGCAATACTTCGTTCTGCCTGCGGTGTGTTGTAGAGGAGCTTTGGACACTGTGTTGATGGTGGTGGATGGTGGGTTGGCAGTCGTTGACAGGGAGGTGACAGCGCTTGCGCGTCGACTGACATCGTCACAAGATTGAGTCATAATGGCGCGCAACCTTTTATTGGTGCTCTTTTTGCACTGCCCCTCTCCCAATGCCGTACTGGACACACGTCGTGCTTCTTGAACTCCTGAACTTCTGCGTCACTACTCAAAAGTGGTGATTGAAGCAGGGGGCCATTGCCCCTCGATTGCCCTTTGTTTGCCCCAGTCCTCCTGCCGGTTGGTATTTGGGTGCAACAAGTTGGGGCCTGGCGCTTCTCTCTGAGAGATTAGGACTGTTGCTCGAGCGACACGGGCTGATGCTGTGGGTAGTCACTGGCACAGTGAAAGGATGGGAGCCCCCGGCAAGCGGGCCATTTCGCTGGCAGAGCCGCATAAGATACGGAAAATGTTTGAGATGGACACGATGCGGCATCAGGATATGGTGGTTTATCCACACGGGCGCGGGTTCAAAAGAGTTGTCTGTGATGTTGACATTGTCCCATCCTCCCACTCCACATGCAGCTTCACAAGAACCACACCATGTGACTGTTGTACATGTGTGCGACTCATCTTGTTTTGCGGCGTTTCATGTGCTTGGACCGGCACGCTTTGGCATTACCGCTGCGAAACACTGATCCATTTTGTCCGGGAGGGGCTTGTGGGCTTTGATGGTCCAAACCCCTCTCCTCGCTGCACATCATACGATGGGTGGCAAGGCGGCGTCCCAGCGGGGCTTTACCACGTTGCCCACGGTGGCAGGTTCCGCACTTCCTGAGTTTGTGCAAGCCAAATTATCCAATTTGTGTGCTTGGTTGTGCAAAGTGGGTTCGTTGTGTGCTGTCATGGCGCTCTCTTCTAAAGGTTCAGCGGAACATTCGAATCTGCATTCCTTGAGGGGACGCCTAGTGCCATGCAAACCTTTTTGGCAGGTGTACAATGCGTTGCAGAAGGAGCGCTCTGCACGTCGACGTATTGCATCCATTCCTCTTCAGAACTTCATCAAGACAGAATGGTATGAATTGCTGGTATACCTTCCTGCTCACAGCTAAACAAGCACATGCAGTGATAAAACGATTTCGAGCACAGAAATGGTATTGAATGTTATTGCAGGCGTCCCCCACCCTCCATCCTGAGCAGTGGGACACACATTGCACTATGGGAATGCCATGCACGCAGTGCGCACGCAGTGCAAAGTTTTGGATGTCGGCAAATACTCGAACCCTACTTTTGGCCCCTTTTCACAAGTTTTTGGTTCCATACCAGGGTTTTTTTGGCTTCCCAAGCATTTTGGATGTGGCACCAAAACCTTGGTCCACTTCAAGGTGATTCTGGAACCGAGATGCTCAAGATCATCGATCGGTATGGCCACGTCCACAACTGCAGAGAAGTCAACGTGGTCATCGCCGCTCGAAGGCTCTCGATCGCCGATACTCGATGACTGCACCCTCCCCCCCCCCCAAAAACACACCTGCAAGGAGCAGCGGAAACACTGCACTGCCAAGCATCACAGTGACTGCAGCCTGGAGGCACATCTACACAAGACGCAACCAAGTTCGTTGAAATATCAAGCAGTACATGTGCAACACCCTCCATGGTTCATACCCCGCCCCCATTATGTGAAGGTGTAAAAAAACAAAAACAGAAGAAAACATAAAAAAAAAAATCTTTCTTTTTTGACTATTAAGCGAGTCACTCGCATGAGATTCAAAATAACAGACACAAAATATGTATACTTTTTTGAGTGTTAGCGAGCGTCTATTTTTCTTTTAGTGTCAGTGCGAGTGTACCCAAAAATGTCAAATTGCGTATTTTCGCTTCCAATCCCCCTTTTAGGGCATTCCCGGGTTGTTTAGCCATTGTGGCCCAAGGGGAAGCCTTAAGGAATCCCCCCCCCCCTTTGTTAAGGACCCTCCTTAAGAACTGCCCTTGAGGGCAATTTTCCACCAGCCCAACGCAAGCCATTTTTTGTCCCCGTGTTGGGGATCCCCAAGAAGGCAAGGGTTGAGCCGGGGTCGTGGACTCCCATGCTTTGGCTTGGCCCCTCGATGTGGGGTTATGGACCGCCAAGCCTGGTGTGGCTGCACGGGTTGGGGTTATGGAATCCCATGCTTCGGTGTGGCCCCTCGAAGTGGTTTTTTGGATTTACTTGCTTTGGCATGGGCCCTCGAGTTGGGTTGATGGACTCCCCTGCTTTGGCGTGCCTCCTCACTTTGTGGTTATGCCGTTCCACGCATTGGTGTGGCCACTGGATTAGGAGTTATGGACTCTCGTGTGTTCTCATGGCTCCTCGAGTTGAGCTTATGGACACCCACGGTTTGGCCCGGCCTTCGGAGTGTGTACGTTATAATATGTGTAAATTTTTGTGCGTTGTGTTAACGCGTGTAACAAAAACAATGTCACATCGTGTGATTTTTTTTGCGTGGTTTTATAAAAAATTGCAAAAAAACGTACTTGCATGACTGCAAAATCCATAAACTTACATGACGTGAAAAACTTTTACACGTGTTTACCACCAAAACATGCATGGCTTGACAATTTTTTCTTACCTGTGTTTGCTGCCAAAAAAAAATACAAAAGTTGACAAATTTTTAAATGTGTTTCTCGCACAAAAATTTTGCGACCTCACCGCAAAGAAAAACTTCACAATTGTACTGCAACCCAAAAATGCATGCATGTAGCCCATTTGCCCATTTGCCCAATTGTGGGCCACTTGTGAATTTGTCCCCGGCCGTGAAGCGTCGGGGACCCCCCAGATGGCACAGGTTATGTAGCCACTCCGCCCACTTGTGGGCCATTTCTGATTTCGTACCCCGCTCTCTCTTGTGTTGGTTGAACCAAAAGGTCTACCACATGGACGTCGATGAACCACGTGCGTGGACTCTAGCGGTTGCTTACATCAAGAGAGTGTCTAGGTTGATGCAAATTGTTGAATATGGACACTACACAACATGGCTTGGTGCCATCGCCACACTTTTGTGGTAGCGATGACAAAGGAGGGTTGCACTAGTTTGTGTATGCCTTCGATTATTGTTTCCGGTTGGAGAGTTTCATTGCTTGGGTTGGGAACCATTGAGCTCCATTCATTCGATTCGCCCTTTCTTATCGGCGCCGAAGAAGTTTTGCTTAACCACCAAGCACCGGGACTGGGGATTCTGAGTGAACGATTGTTCTAGTGGTTTTCAGAGCCTGCACCTCACAAAAACTGGTGGTGGGTCACCGGGGTTCTTTTTGTGGATGTTCCCCTCACCCCAATGGGTCTAAGTTTTGTCGACTATGGTTGAGCATTGTTAATTCGGACCACGCTGTGCTAGTCATTGAATTGCCTGGTGATGATTTGGAGGGTGTGGTTGAGCTTCTTTGCCCTCGTGAGTCACCCCTCGGCCTCCAAGTTGAAGCTGCACTTTCGGGGAAGGAGAGTTTTCACGCCATCCCCGGCCCTGTCGGGCCTCTTTTCTTGCGCATGATTTTGTTCCAAATGCCGGCACACTGATGTTGGCCCTGGCCCTGCTAGGACCCTTTTCTTGGGCCTGATTTTCTTTCTAGTGCCAACTACACCATGTGATACTATGTTATATTGGCCGAGTGGCAACTAATTGGTGGCCACACAAAGTACTAGGTGCTTTGTGGATTCGGCTATGGGGTGCCGTACGGAACCAGCAGCTGTACATATTGCACATGAACTGCAAAAGTTGCATTTCTTTCAATTTTTGAATTTCTTTTGTAATTTGCAAGACCTACCGCCAAAAAAAATTGGATGCATTGACCGCCGAAAAAAATTGTCCCTTTTTTAAAATAACCTACGCGACTTACCTCCAAAAACTTTACACGACTGATCGCAACAACTCACACAATTTGACACCTTTTTTAAGGCGAGTTACATTTTTCACCCTCGGAATATGGGTGATGCAATACCACGCCCTGGTATTGTCCCTGGGGTTGCGGTTATGGAATACCATGTTTTGCCATGGCGCCCGATTGGGGTTTATGGACTCCCATGCTTTGGCGTGAGCCTTTGAGATGGGCTGATGGATTCCCATGCTTCAATCTAGCCCCTCCAGTTGGTGTTATGGACTCCCACGCTTTGGTGTCGCTTCCCGAGTTGGGATTATGGACTCCCACCCTTGGGCGTTGCGCCTCAAGTTGGGGCTATGGACTCACACGCATTGATGTGGCCCCTCTAGGTCGGGTTATGGACTCCCAGCCTTGGGCGTGGGCCCTCGTGTTGTGGTTATGCATTCCTACGCTTTCGCCTAGCCCCTCAAGTTGGGGTTGGGAACTCCCAAGCTTGGGCCTTCCCCCCCCCCCCTCTGGTTGGAGGCAACGCATTTGCGGGTGCAGTACAGACTCCACGTGCCGCAGTGAGTCACTAGCACGAGTGAGTGAGACAAGGTCACAATCCAGCTCGGAACCGTCAGATTTTTCGCCTAGCGCATAGGCTGACCTCCTGAACGTGTGTGCAAGTTGCATGGCAGTTCCCGCGGTGTACAGTAGACGTGATATGGGGATGGAGTCCCTTGTCATGAATTGTCGAACATACCTGCTCTACACACTGATGTTTGTGTTAATGATCCATGGCCCCCTGGTTGGGGCTGGGAACTCCCAGGCTTGGGCTTGGGCCCCCCACGTTGTGGTTATGGACTGTCATGCTATGGCATGGGCCGTGGAGTTGTGCTCACGGATTTTAACGATGTCGCCTAGCCCCTCAATTTGGCGTCACGGACTTCCAGCCATTGGTGTGGCCCCTTGAGGCCACGTTATGGTCTCCGAAGCTTGGGCGTGCCCCGTGAAGCTGGATGTGTGGCTTCCCATGTTTTGGGGTGGCGTCACAATTTGTGGTTACGGATTCCTACGCTTTAGCCCAACCCCTCAATTTGGGATCTTGGACTCCCATCCTTTTGCTTGAGCCCTCAGGTTGGGCTGTTGGATTCCTAGGCTTTCGCCTAATTTGATTTGATTTCATGGTGTGCCACATTTTGGCTTGGCCCCTCGTGTAGGGGTTATGGACTCCCATGCCTTGCAATGGCCCCTCAAGCCGGGATATTGGACTCGTACACTTTCTTTTAGCCCCTCAAGTTGGGGTTATGGACTCCCATGCATTGGCGTGGCCGTTGGATGTTGGGTTATCGACCCTCTAGCTTGGGCGTGGCCCTTTAATTTGGGCTAATGGTCTCCCATGCTTTTCCACGGGGCATCCAGTTGATGTAATGGTTGTCACACTCCCACGCTTTTGCCTAGGTCGTCAAGCTGTGGTTGCGGATTCCCACACTTTGGTGTGGCCTGTGGTGTTGGGGCAATGGACACCCACGCTTAAGCATGGCTCTTTGACTTGGGGATATGGACTCCCACACTTTGGCTTGGCCCTTGGATGTGGGTTGTGGTGCCTAGGTCTCTGGCCGCCATCACAGTGGCCTCGTGTGCAACAAGTCCAACATGGAGGCTCATGGAGCATGATAGTGCCCGCCATACAATACATGGTAACTTAAGTGATTCCGTCAAATCGGACCACCCTAGCCACCGGCCATTCCGATCTAGTGCCTACGCCACCCGTGATTCATTCTCACACGACCCGTGGGGGGGGGGTTCTCCGCGGCGGGTCCTAAGGCGCCAACTACCCCTGCCCCCACCCCCCCAAGGGCCTCTAGGGGCCAAAGGTGTCACCCTCAAACGTCCATGGGCGCCAAAGGCACCCGCCGCTGCATGGGCACCAAAGGTGCCTTAAGGAAAATATTGTCCACTTTGCACCCCAACACTATCCTTAAACTTAACCTTGACCCTAACACCCACCCACAGCCCCCAGCCAACTCTTAACCCTACACGGTACCCTAACCCTAATCAAGACTGAATATTGGGACCGAGCTGGTTGGGGAAGGAACATTAGATATGAATGGTGAGGGACACCAATGAGTCACACATTGAAGGCCGTTGATAGAGTGGAATCAGCTTGCAAGTGATCCCCATCACCACAAGGCCCACTTTCAAGGCTTTTTTGGACTTCTGAGGGGCCAAATTCCCCCAAAATGGGCTCAAAATGGGCTCATTTCACCCGTTGGTGCACCCCAAATGGTCTAGGATGAGGTTTGGAAAAATGTGTTTTTGACACATTTTTGACCCATTTTTGGTCCCAAAACAGCCCATCTTCAAGGCATTTTGGGATTTTCGGAGGACCAAAATGGGCCACCACAAGCTCAAAATGGTCCAAAAACACTTGTTTTAGCATCACACATGGTGTAGGATCATTTTTGAAAAAAGTCATTTTTTGCCCCTACTGGACCCTGTTGACCCATTTGGGCACCCACCTGTTTGGGCTTGAGCTTGCAGCTTGCCGCAGCCTGCTGGGGCTATGTATGGGGGTCTAGGCGTTCATTTGGGCAATTCTGAGGGGTGGAAACCGCAAAAAGAGGGGGGTTGCGGGTGGACTAGGTGCCCTCGGAATCGCGTTTTGGACCATGTAGCCAAAGATATGGCCTGTTCGTGGTTTGTGGTTGTCGCCAGCCAATCTGCACAAAATTTGGGGCTTCTGGGGGCCTTTTTGGGCCGTTTCCGGGACATATGGTGGAGTTAGAGGGCCGCAAAGGGCTCGTTGACACAGGAAAGTCAAGCCGCACGTGCAGTGTACCCACCGTTTCCCTTTGTTTGGCCGTTTTGAATGGGTTCTAGGGCTTTTTTGGCCCAAAAATGGCTGTTTTGGCCCTAAACTGCAGTTTTTGAAACTGAGGTCCGCCACTTGCGACAGCTGTTCCCGGCCGCCACCGTTGAGTTTCTGGCTCATACTTTGTAGGGTTGTCCCTCACACCCATAGGTATCATCCACCAAAATTTCAGCCAAATCCGAAGCACCACGACGGATTTCTGATTTTTCCCCATTTCGCGCGTGCTGCTGCTTGCTGCCGCTTGCTGCCGCTTGCTGCTGCTTGCTGCTAAACCTGGTAGGTCCACCCTAGACACTAAAAAGGGTTATAAAACCAAGACTGGTTCCACCAGCTCGGTGACCCTAGCCCTATCTCTCACCCTAGGCTAAGGTGAGAGTGAGTGTTGGGGTCCGAAATGGAGAGCAATGATGTGGCAAAGGCAGCCATGAACGAAATTTGGGGGATCTTCTTCAGCCCAATCAACATGGTTGGCATGGCTAGAATCACTGGCTCGAAGGTTAGGTTTATGGTGATAGTATGGTTAGAGGCAAGGCAAAGGGAGGTAAGGGGGGGACCCTATGCCCCCCCCCCCCCAACACCCCAAATCGCCCCACCGGGACCCCCCCCCAACCGACCCTCCCGGCGCCCCCCCTCCCCCAAGCCCCTCCTAGAGCCCCCCCCCCCCCCATTCGCCCCTTCGCGAACCCCCTGTGCCGAGGGGCCCCCACCCAACAGTTAGTTAGGGGGGTAGTTGGCGTCCGGAACCGAGGTGTTGCCCCCCCCGTGAGACTACCCTGAGGCCCGAGCACCGCCCACTCCCGGGGCACCAACATGTGACAGAGTGGTTGCCGTTGCCGGAACCACGGTGCCACCACTTTGTGGCGGCAATGACTGTCAGCCTGCGAGCCAATGGATTTTGCCTGGGCATTGGAGGGAATTGTGATGTTTTGCTACCGTGGTTGCATATGGAATCGCTAGAGCCTTGACTTGTTTACTTGAGCTTTTTGGTGGCAGCTGCGCCAGTCGTCCCCAACAACAAGATGGCGCAAAAAACACGCCTTTTGGTTTGCTTGTCATCCAGTAGGCAATCCGTTGCCCAATGTCTTATGTCATAGCAAGTGTCCACGAAGGAGAGTTCATCCTGAGGCTGGAACCCCCCCCCCCCAAAAAAAAACCCACCCAGCTAGGTAGGAGTTGGGTTCCTAGGGGGGCTCTTGGCCAAAACAAGGCTCCCAAAAAGGGCCCCAATGTCGGTAACACCAACTTGGCATCTAGGGTCCTCTCAAAAAGGGCCCGTCGAAGGTGTGGTGTTTGTGTGTAAAGTGGTTGGGTGGCATCATAAGTGGTAGGAGTGGAAAAAATCCAAGAAAGGGGTCAATTCCTAGACCATCTTTCCTCCCTAGTTTGCACAACAAGTTCCACTATCCTTTGCCCAGCAGCACTGTGGCGAGACATAGAAGAAGTTGTGCTTCCGACTGCTTCCAAGTAGGCTGGTAGTATGATGAAGGAGTCCTAGTGCTGACTGTTCCCCAACAATGTGGCGGTGTACCTAAGGATTCCCACATTCCATGCCCCCCCACCACTGTTTCGGTGTGTTGCAGGAGTCCCACCGCCCAATGCTCTCGAGAAGTGTCGCTAGTAGGTGGTACAGCTAGTTGCGGTGTTCCTTCCATCTTATGGCCTTTTGGTCCCCTCGGAGCCCCCAACCACTCTTCTTTTGGAATACGGCATCACCTTGCACCAACAGGGTGTCGTGGTGCCACCCTTCCATCCCTTGGTTCCGCTTGCACCGCAGATTTGGTTGAATATCCGCTTCACCAGGCGAACAATTATGCTCCTTGAAGAGCACCATGCCGTGTTGACAGTAGCAATGCATGGGGACGTCCAAAATAGCCGCTTGTATGATTTGCCCTTGTGAGCCGTCGCGTCCCGTTCAATGGGGTCTAGGGCTTCAAGCGATTGGGTTCAGACTCCCACTCTATGGTGTGGGCCTTCGAGCTAGGCTCATGGATTCCTGCGCTTTCCCCTAGCCCCTCAAGTTGGGATTATGGACTCCTAGGCATTGGTCTGACCCCTTGACTTGGTGTGATGGACTTCCAAGCTTAGGCGGCGCTCCTCAAGTGGGGGTGATGCTTTCCTTGCTTCGGCATGGCCCCTGGAGATTGCGTTATGGACTCCCACGCTTTGCGTGGCCCCTTTAGTTGGGGCTACGGCCTTGCATCCTTGGGTATTGCCCCTCGAGTTGGGATTCTGGACTCTTGCGCTTTTGCCGAGACCCTCAAGTTGCGGTTATGGACTCCCACACTTTGGTGTGACCCGTGGTGTTGTGGACATGGACTCCTATGCTTAGGCATTGCTTTTGGAGTTGGGGATATGGACTCCCACACTTTTGCGTGGCCCCTCGATTTGCGGTTATGGACTCCCAGGCGATGGCCTTGGCCCTTCAGTTGGGCTATTGCCTTCCTACGTCTTCGCCTCGCCCGTGGAGTTGGGATTATGCACTCCCAGGCATTGGTGTTGCCCGCGCAGTTGGTGTAATGCACTCGTACGCTTTGGCGTGGCCCCTCAAGTTGAGTTTATGGACCCTCATGCTCTGGCATGGGCCCGCAAGTTGTGGTTACTGATTCCTACGCTTTTGCCTAGCCCCTCGAGTTGGGGTTATGGACTCTCGAATAGGTTCTATGGACTACCACGCTTTGTCTTGGCCCTTGAGAGTTCGGTTGATGGACTCTTCATATTTTGGCGTGAGCAGTGGGGTTGGGCCGAGGGATTCCCACGCTTTTAGCGCTTGCAGTTTGGGTTATCGAGTGTTACCCTTTGACATGTCCTTGCAAGTTTTGGTTATGGACTCCCACTTCTAGGTGTGGCCCCCCAAGTTGTGGTTATGGTCTCCCCCTTTCTGGCGTGTGTTGTGGGGTTCAGGCTAGGCACTCCTACACCTTGGCGTGTGCGCTCGGCTTGTGGTTCTGGTCTCGCACACTTTCACCTAACCCTTGAAGTTGTAATACTGGACTCACTCGCTGTGGCACATCCCCTTGACTTGCCCTTATGGACCCCCATGCCTTGGTCTGGCCCCTGGAGTTGGGGTCATGCACGGCTGTGCTTGAGCATGGACCTTGGAGGTAGGGTTTTAGGGACTTGCAATCCACGCCTTGTGGCGTGGCCCCTTGAGTTGGGGTCAGGGACTAACAATCCACGCTTTGTTGCGTGGCCCCTTAAGTTTAGGTTAGCGACTCGCAATCCGCGCTTGTTTCCGTGGCCCCTTGAGGAGGGTTTAGGGACTCACAATCCACGCTTTGTTGCTTGGCCCCTTGCGTTGGAGTTAGTGACTCGCAGTCCACGCATTGTTGCGTGGCCCCCTGAGGTGGGGTTAGGGGCTCGCTTTCCACGCCTTCCTTTGTGGCCCCTGGAAATGGGGTAAGGGAGTAACATTGCACGCTTTGTTGTGTGGCCCCTTGAATTGGGTTTAGGGACTCACAATCCACGCTACGTTGCGTGGCTCCTTGAGTTGAGGTTAGGGACTCGCAATCCACGGTTTATTGCGTGGCTCCTTGAGTGGGGGTTAGGAACTCACAATCCACGCTTTGTTGTGTGGCTCCTCGAGTTGGATTTAGCGATTTCCAATCCACACTTGGTTTCTGGCCCCTTGAGTTGGGGTTACGGACTCGCAATCTAGGCTTTGTTGCGTTGCCCAGGGTGATTCGAACAGCAAAGGGGCCAGAAATTTGCCGTGGCAACCGCAAATAACGTATTGATGCTTAATGCAGTTTGGTGCGTACATGGCAGCTGAGTGCACGTCTCCCAGCCCCTCCACCCAAGCAGTGTAAGTACCCCAACACACACAGGATGCAAAACGAAGCGTGCGCGTCTACGTAAACCAAACACAAGAAGCAGCCCGAATACGGGGGGAACACGGAGATGAATTACATGCACCGCTGTTCAGTGCTGTTCAGTGCTTGTCTCCTTGCCCCACAAAACTAGACACCACAGTCAACCCGCGGGTAAGTACAACCAAAGTTGTCATAGGTATTGCCGTTCAATGCTGTTCTTTGTACGTCACAAAACTCTAACCCTACTCCACAAGGTGAGAACAACCCCCCTTCCCAACAAGGCAAACTGCCATGAAGTACACAACCACGTGCAGCGGGCAACGGTCCGCGGCAGGGCACGACACATGGCACATAATCGCACGAAGAAAACCAGGGTCTCCCCTCAAGTGGTGTTCATTGCGTGTCCTCCTACCCTTGCCCTTACCCTGCATGCATGAGGAACTGCAATTGGGGTTGTGCGGTGTGAGACCACGGTGCGAGTCCCTAACCCAATTCAAGGGGCCGCGCAACAAAGCGTGGGTAGCGAGTCCCTGACCCCAACTCAAGGGGCCACACAACAAATTGTGGATTGTGAGTCCCTAACCCCAAATCAAGGGGCCTCGCAAAAAAGCGTGGGTTGCGAGTCCCTAACCCCATCTCCCGGGTCACGCAACAAAGCGTGGATTACAAGTCCCTAACCCCAACTCAAGGGGTCACGCAGGCGTGGATTGGGAGTCTCTAAGCCCCACTCCAGGGCCCACCAAACGAAGCGTGAATTGCAATTCCCTAACCCCAACTGAAGGGGCCAAGCAACAAACCGTGGATTGTGGGCACCTGACCCCGACTCAAGGGGCCAGGCAACAAAGCATGGATTACAAGTCCCTAACCCAAATTCAAGGGGGCATGAAACAAAGCTCGGATTGTGAGTCCCTAACCCAAAACCAAGGGCCCACGCTACAAAGCGTGGATTGCAAGTCCCTAACCCCAACTCAAGTGGCCACACAACAAAGCGTTGTTCCAACTCCCTAACCCGAATTCAAGGGGCAACACAACAAAGCGTGGATTGTGAGTCTTGAACCCTATCTCGAAGGGACAGGCAACCAAGCGTGGAGTGCGAGTCCCCAATCCCAACTGAAGGGCCCAGTCAACAAAGCGTCCATTATGACCGATAGAACCCAAACTTATGGGGCCCCGCAACAACGCGTACAATGTTAGTCCCTAACCCCACCACAAGGTACCTCACAACAAAGCGTGGACTGTGAGTCCCTAACCCCAACTCAAGGAGCCACGCAACAAAGCGTGGATTGTGAGTCTGTAACCCAAACTCAAGCGGCCACGCAACAAAGCGTGGATTACACGTCCCTAACCCCAACTCAAGGGGCCATGCAACGAAGCGTGGATTGTGAGTCGCTAACCGCCACTCCAGGGGCGACAGAAGAAAGCTGGGATTGTGAGTCCGTAACCCCAACTCCAGGGGCCACACAACAAACCGTGTATTGCGAGTCCCAAACCCCAACTCCAGGGGCGACGGAAAAAAGCGTGCGTTGGGAGTCCATAACCCGTACTCAAGGGGCCACACAACAAAATGTGGAATGCAACTCCCTAACCCCAAAGCAAGGGGCCAAGCAACAAAGCAGCGATTGCGAGTCCCTAACCCCAATTCAAGGGGCCGCGCAACAAAGCGTGGATAGCAAGTCCCTAACCCCAACTCAAGGGGCCACAGAACACAGTGTGGATTGTGAGTCCCTAACCCCAACTCAAAGGGCCTCGCAAAAAAGCGTGGATTGCGAGTCCCTAACCCCATCTCCCGGGTCACGCAACAAAGCGTAGATTACAAGTCCCTAACCCCAACTCAAGGGGTCACGCAACAAAGCGTGGATTGCAACTCCCTAACCCAAAAGCAAGGGGCCTCGCAAAAAAGCGTGGATTGCGAGTCCCTAACCCCAGGTCAAGGGGGCATGCTACAAAGCGCGGCTTGTGAGTCCCTAACCCCAACTGCAGGGCCCAGCAAACAACGCGTGCATTGCAAGTCCCTAACCCCAACACAAGGGGCCAAGCAACAAACCGTGGATTTTGAGCACCTCACCCCGATTCCGGGGGCCACACAACAAACCATGGATTACAAGTCCCTAACCCCAACTCAAGGGGCCATGCAAGAAAGCGTGGAGTGTGAATCCCTAACCCCAAACCAAGGGGCCACGCAAGAGAGTGTGCAATGTGAGTCCCTAACCACAACTCAAGTGGCCACGCAACAAAGCGTCGTTCCAACTCCCTAACCCGAACTTGAAGGGCCACGCAACCAAGCGCGGATTGTGAGTCCCCAATCCCAAGAGAAGGGGCCACGCAACAAAGCGTGGATTGTGAGTGATGAAACCGGAACTCATGGGGCCACGGAACAAAGCATGCAATGTTAGTCCCTAACCCCACCACTGAGTACCTCGCCACAAAGCGTGGACTGCGAGTCCCTAACCGCAACTCAAGGGGCCATGCAACAAAGTGTGGATCGTGATTCCCTAACCCCAACTCAAGGGGCAACGCAACAAAGCATGGATTGTGACTCCCTAACCCCAACCCAAGGGGCCACGCAACAAAACGCTGAATGTTAGTTCCTAACCGCAATACAGGGTACCTCGCAACAAAGCTTCGATCGCGAGTCGCTAACTCAGACTCAAGGGGCCACACAACAAAGCTTTGATTGCGAGTCCTAACCCTAACTCAAGTGGCCACACAACAAAGCTTCGATTGCGAGTTTCTAACCCCCAATCAAGGGCCCCCGCAACAAAGCGTGGATTGCGAGTCCCTAACCAAAATTCCAGGGGCAAGGGAAGAAAGCGTGTATTGCAAGTCCCTAACCCCAACTCAAGGGGCCACGCAACAAAGCGTGGGTTGTCAGTCCCTAACCCAATGTCCAGGGGCCACGGAACAAAGGGTGGATTGCAACTCCCTAAGCAAAACTCAAGAGCCATGCAACAAAGCGTGGAGTCTGAGTCCCTCACCCAAACTCAAGGGGGCGACACAACAAAGCTTAAATTACAAGTCCCTGACCCCAAATCACGAGGCCACGCAACAAAGAGTGGATGTTCCGCCATCTTATTGTTGTGTGCTTATACAAATTTGGGGCTAGGGAGTCATGCTTGAACAATTGGGAACACCGGGATGAAGAGATGTACTGCCCGCGGGCTCTTTTGAAATTACCTGGTTGTGGAACAACTTTTTTTTCCCGTTATAAGGACACCCCTTACGACAAGTGAAGGGACCATGCCCACGCCTAAAAAATCCTTCAACCTAAGTCGAGGAGCGGCAACAACGAGTCTAATCCCATACCCCGACCCGGAGGGCCCACGCCAAGGCGCCGTCCATCATCCAAACTCGAGGGGCATGATCAAGGCATGGGCCTCCATCGGCCGAACTTGAGGGGCCAAACGAAGCGAGGGAGGCCGTTACCCCTACGCGAGGGGCAACGGCATAGCATAGGAGTCCATAACCCGAACTATAGGGGCCACGCCAAAACATGGGTGTCCATAAGCCCAACCGAAGAGGCAACGCCAAAGTGCGGGAGTACCTCACCCCTAATGGACGGGCCATGCCAAAGTGTGGGACTCCATCACCCCAACTTTGGCAACCATACAAAGGAATGCCACCCTGCCATGCCAACTTGAGAGGCCACGACAAAGCGTGGGAGTCCATCACCCGGCCACTCCAAAGCGTGGAAATCCACTACCGCCACCCGAGGGGCCACACCAAAGCGTGGCAACTCCAAAACGCCAACTCCAAGGGCGACAATGACGCGTGGGAGTCCATCACGCCATTTGAAAAGGCCAAGCAAAAGCGTGGGACTCGAGAATCCCTATCTGTGGGGCCACATCAAAGCGTGGGAGTCCAGCAACCCAACTTCAAGGGCCATGCCGAAGCTTAAGGGGCGGACCGCCCAAGTTGAGGGGCCACCCCAAATCATACAAGTGCACAAGCCCAAGGCGAGGTTAGGGACTCCCACAGCTGGGCATGGCCCCTTCAGCTAGGGTTCTCATTTGCCATGCCTCAGCGTGCTTCCCTGAGTTGGGGTTAGGGAGTCCCACGCTTTGCCGTGGCCCTTCAAGCTGGAATGATGGACTCCCACACTTGGGGCTGGCCCCTCGAGTTGGGGTGAAGGAATACCATGCTTTGTCGGGGCCTTAGGAGTTGGAGTTCTTGCCGCCCCCGTTTAGGCGGGGTCTCTGAAGTTGATTCTTTGGCCCCCTACACATGGGCGTGGCCCCTGCTCAAAATGCCCATCTATGCACCAAAAGGGTGTGTTGTCGGATGGTTTGCACCCCAAGGTATATTCGCTTGTCCCCAAAAGAACCCATCCATCTACGAAACACGTTAGCTAACAGCCGGGCTACACCACCAGGTATGGTTCAAGCACAAGCACCAACGTATGTAACTTTGAGTTTTGGACTCCCATGCCTTGGCTTAGCCCTTGAGTTCGGGTTATGGACTCCCATGCTTAGGCGTTGTTCCTGCAATTGGAGTTAGGGACTTCCACTCATTGCCGTGGCCTCTGAACTTGGTGTTGTGGCCTCCCACACTTCACCATTGCCTGCTGCCCGTTGTTAGGGACTCCCACGCTTGGGCATGGCCCCTCGAGTTGGGGCGAAGGAATCCTGCGCTTTGCCATGGCTTGTGGAGTTCAGATGCCCGACTCGCACAGTTTTGCGGGGCGCCTCACCGTGGGGTAATGGATCATCCACTCCAACCCCTTGGTTTGGCCCCTTGCGTCGGTGTTAACTCCCACCCTTCGGCGTGGTTGCTCGAATAGGGGCTACGGACTTGTACGATTTGGCATGGGTCGTCAAGTTGTAGTGATGGACTCCCACACTTTGGTGTTGAACCCCAACTCGAGGGCCCACGACAAAGTGTGGGAGTAGATCAACCCAACTCAAGGGGCCGCAACAACCTGTGGGAGTCCATGACCCCAACACCAAGGCCCAAGCCAAAGAGAGGGCGTCCATAACCCCAACATGTGATGGCCACGCCAAAGCATGGGACTCCATAACCTCAACTCGACGGGCCAACCCCAAGGGTGGGAGTCCATCACACCAACTCCACGAGCGACGCCAAAGCATGAGCGTCCACAACCCCAACTTAACGGGCCGCGCCAACACCTGAAAATCCTTCAGCCCAAGTCGAGGGGCCACACCAAAGCGTCTAGCTCCATTACCTGACCCCGGGTTGTCGGAGTGGATCATCCATCGATCCACATTGAGGCGCCACACCAAACTGTAACGGGCGAGCATCCCCACCCAAGGCTCCAAGCCGAAGCGCGGTTCCCCCCCCCGCCCCAAGCCTAGGGTCCACGTCCAAGTGTGGGAGTTGATAGTCCCAACTTGAGGGGCCACGACAAAGCGTCGCAGTCCACAACAACAGCTTGGGAAGCCAAGCCCATGTGTGGGAGTCCATTGTATCATCATTTTGCGGTGGCACAACGCAACATGGTTTTTTGTACTGGCATAGAGCAGCAGGGGCGTTTGTGGTGGCAGAGAGCAGCAGCGTTTTTTGTTGTGGCAGAGACCGGTAGGGTATTTTCTGCTTTAACAGATGAGCAAAGTTTTTGACGGGTTAGAAAGGAGCAGGGGTTTGCGTGCTGGCACAGAGGAGCCTAATTTTTTACTTAACCAAAGAGCAGCTAAGGTGTGTGTGCTAAGACAACAGCAAAGTTGTGTGTGCTGGCACAGAGCAGCAAGATTTTTTGTGCTGGCACAATGCATCAGGGTTTTTTCCGCTAGCACAAAGCAGCAAAGTTCTTTCTTTTGGCAGAGAGCACCAGGGTTTTCGTGCTGGCACACAGCAAAAGGATTTTTTGTGCTGGCACAGAGTACGAGATTTTTTTATGCTGGCACAGAGAAGCACGGTCTTTTGGGTTGGTACAAGGTAGCATTTTTTGTGCAGTCACAGAGCAGCATGCTTTTTTGACCTTTGATAGAGGTGCAGGGCTTTTTGTGCTGGCACAAAGCAACAGGTGTTTTTGTGTTGGCACACAGCAGCAGGGCATTTTGTGCGGCTGCAGAGCACCATTACTTTTTTTCCGCGGGGGGAGTGTCGCACAGCAGGCAACAGACATACGAGCGTAAGTGCGCTGGTCAGCCAACGGCTGGGGCAGAACGAGGTCTGTCCCCGTTCATTTCTGTGATGGAAAGTCTGCCCTTATTGCTGTTACAAGATTGCGCTATCCTTATAGTCAGCCGCGGCGAGCGGATAGGTGCTTTCCATGGCAACTAGTTTTGCCTCATTTGATACCCTTGGATACTATTCTCATTTTTGCAGTTGATATTTGTGTATATTACAGTGATTTTACATCAATGACACATGTGCAAGTCAACCCCAAACCTATACCTTCAATTTTGGTGGGGAGGCGTGAATTTAACACAGCCTTTAGCCCCCGGTCGGTTTTTCCCATCCACGGGATGTGATTTGTGTCCCGTGCCCCTTTGTGCATATGGTTGCCTTCAGGATCAGGAGGGCACACTTCGTGCCAAAATGTGTGCCTACTGGGCACTCGGTAATCCTTCTTGTTTGGTTGAGGGCTTGTCTTTGGCATTTGACATCTAAAGAGCGCTGGCACAGAGCGGCAGGGTTTTTGTGCTGGCACAGAGCAGGAGGGGTTTTTATGCTCGCACAAGAGGGCAGGGCGTTTTGTACTCCCGCAGGGGAGCAACGCTTCTTGTGCTAGCACAGAGGAGCAGGGGGATTTGTGTGAGCACAAAGCAGCATGCATCTTTGTGCTGTCCTAGAATAGAAGGTTTATCTTGCAGGCACACGGCAGTAGGGTTTTTTGTGTGGGCACAGGGCTGCATGGTTTTTTGACCTCTCACATTGCAGCAAGGTTTGTTGTGCTAGCACAGAGCAGCAAGCCTTATCGTGCTAGCACAGAGCATGAGGGTTCTTTGTACTGGCACAGAGGAGCAAGATTTTTTGTGCTGGCACAGAGAAGCATGGTCTTTTGGGTTGGTAGAGAGCAACATTTTTTGTGCATTCACAGGGCAACATGCTGCTTTGACCTGTCACAGAGCAGCAGCGCTTTTTGTCCTGGCACACAGCAGCAGGGATTTTTGTGTTGGCACAGAGCAGCAGGGCATTTTGTGCGGTCACAGAGCAGCATTATTTTTTTCTGCGGGGGGAGTGTCGCACAACAGGCAACAAGTATACGGTCTGCACAGCGTAAGTGCGCGGGTCAGCCAACGGCTGGGGCAGAACGAGGTCTGTCCCCGTTGATTTCTGTGATGGAAAGTCTGCCCTTATTGCTGTTACAAGATTGCGCTATCCTTGTAGTCTGCCGCGGCGAGCGGAGATATGCTTTGCATGGCAACTAGTTTTGGACCATTTTATACCCTTGGATACTATTCTCATTTTGGGAGTTCATGTGTGTGTATGATATATTGATTTTACATCAATAACACATGTGAAGTCAACCCCAAACTTATACCTTGAACTATTTTCGCATCATTCAATGCCCTTGGATACTATTCTCATTTTTGGAGTTTGTATGTGTGTATGATACATTGCTTTTACATCAATGACACATGTGCAAGTCAACCCCAAACCTATACCTTCAATTTTGGTGTGGAGGGGTGAATTTCACACACTTTCCACCCCCCAGTCGGTTTTTCCCATCCACGGGGTGTTATTTTTGCCCCGTGCCCCTTTGTGAATATGTTTGCTTTTTAGGTTGAGGAGGGCACACTTCATGCCGTAACGTGTACCTACTGGACACTCGGTAATCCTTTTTGTTTGGTTGAGGGCTTGTCTTGGGCATTTGACCTCTAGAGAGCGCTGGAAGTCAAGAATCCCCATGCGAGGGGGCATGCCAAAGTGTGGTCTTCCTTCGCCCCAACTCGAGGGACCATGGCCAAGTGGAAGAGTCCATAGCGTCAATTTGAGGGGCCCTGCAAAAGCGTGGTAGGACATCACCCAAACTTGGAGGGCCACGCCAAAGCTTGGAAGTCCATATCCCCAACTAGAGGGACCATGCCGCAAAATGGGAATCTTGACACCAACGCAACAGCCTACACCAAGGCGTGGGAGTGAATCGTCCATGAGCCAAATTCCGGGGGTCGAGCATCCTAGTGTGGGGCCCATAACAAAGCGTGGTATTGCTTTGCCCCAAATCGAGGGACGATGCCCAAGTTTGGCTTAAGGGGCCACGCCAACGCCTCAAAATCCTTTAGCCCAAATCGAGGGGCCACACCAAAGCGTTTGACTCCATAACGAAACCCTGTGCCAAGGCGTGGGAGTCGGTTACCCCAATTTTGAAGGGCAACAATGAGGCGTTGGTGTTCAGCATCCCAACTCAAAAGGGCGGAGGATAGCGTGGGATCCCATTACCCTAACTCAAGGGGCATGTGCAAAGGGTGGGAGTCCACCACTCCAACTGACGGGGCCACGCCAAAGCATGGGGTCCATAACCCCAAATAGATTGGCGACGTCAAAGCGTGGAAGTTTGTCACCCAAACTTGCGGGGTTGCGCCCAAGTGCGGAAGCCCAGAACCCCAATTCGAGGGGCCACACCGAAGAGTGTGAGTCCACGACACCAACGCCTGTGGCCGCACCAAGGCATTGGAGTGGATGGACCATGCATAAGCCCAATTTGAGGTGCCACACCAACCTATGGTAGCAGAGCATCCCAACCCAAAGCTCCAAGCTGAACCGTGGTATTGCACCCGCTCCAAATGGGGGGGCCACGCCCAAGTGTTGCAGTCTATCATTCCAACTTGAGGGGCCATGACAAAGCATGGGAGTTCATGACCCCAGCTCGAGGGCCAATGCCAAAGCATGAAAGTCCACAACCCTACTTCGGGAAGCCAAGCTCATGTGTGGGAGTCCATCGTATCAACTTGAGGGGCCCCCCAAAGCGTGGGAGTCCATCACCACACCTCGAGGGACCACGCCAAAGGATGAGACTCCATCCCCCCAAGACAAGGGGCCACACCAAAGTGAGGGCGTCAATAGGGCGAATTGGGGGGCTACCTAAAAGCGTCAACCACCATAACCGCACCTCGGGGGGCCGTAGCGAAGTGTGGGAACACAACATGGACTTCACGAGTCATTGGAAAGCGCAAGAGTCCATGACGACAAGCATGGGGGTCCTTAACGGACAAGATTTTTTTTTGTTAAGGACAACCCCTTAAGGACATCCCCTAGAGGCCTTTTCGCCCCGCCCCAGCGTGGGCCATGTCTATCCCCCCTTTTTGGGGACCGCCGAGAAAGCAGGAGTTACGTAGCAACTCTGCCCTGTTTTGGGTGCCACTTGTGAGCCTGCCCCCCGCTCTGAGGCGGAGGGGATCCCCGTGGTGGCAGGGTTTATGTAGCCACCTCGCCCACAAGTGGGCCACTTCTGATTCTGCCCCCCGCTTTGAAGCAGAGGGGATCCCCGAGGCGGCAGGGGTTACGTAGCCACCATGCCCACAAGTGGGCCACTTATGATTTTGCCCCCCGCTCTGATGCGGAGGGGATCCCCGAGGCGGCAGGGGTTACATAGCCACCCTGCCCACAAGTGGGCCACTTCTGATTTTGCCCCCCGCTCTGAAGCGGAGGGGATCCCCGAGGCGGCTGGGGTTACGTAACCCACCTTGCCCACAAGTCAGGGTGCACTTCCAGAGGCTGTACCAGATGTAGGGAGTTTGTTATCAGTTGTGCCACCGGCGATGGAACATTCGGGTGGTCGAACACTGCATCACCGGATCTGATCGAAAAAAGTATTGGTCTTGTTGATGTTGAATTGTGCAGGGTGTGAGGTAGGGTTCTAATTCTATCATGCAACACATGTGGGGCTCGGATCATATGGTTGTGTGCTTACACAAATTTGGGGCTATGGACTCATGGTTGAACAATTGGGAACACCGGGGTGAAGAGATGTACTACCTGCGGGCACTTTTGAAATTACCTGGTTCTGGAACAACTTTTTTTTCCCGTTAAGGACACCCCTTACGACAAGTGAAGGGACCACGCCCACGCCCAAAAAATCCTTCAACCTAAGTCGAGGAGCCACAACAACGAGTCTAACCCCATACCCCGACCCGGACGGCCCACGCCAAGGCGCCGTCCATCATCCAAACCCGAGGAGCAGGATCAAGGCATGGGCCTCCATCGGCCGAACTTGAGGGGCAAAAAGAAGCGAGGGAGGCCGTTACCCCTACGCGAGGGGCAACGGCATAGCATAGGAGTCCATAACCCGAACTATAGGGGCCACGCCAAAACATGGGTGTCCATAAGCCCAACCGAAGACGCAACGCCAAAGTGCGGGAGTACCTCACCCCTAATAGACGGGCCATGCCAAAGTGTGGGACTCCATCACCCCAATTGTGGCAACCATACCAAGCAATGCCACCCTAGCATGCCAACCTGAGAGGCCACGACAAAGCTTGGGACTTCATCACCCGGCCACTCCAAAGCGTGGAAATCCACTATCCCCACCCGAGGGGCCACACCAAAGCGTGGCAACTCCAAAACCCCAACTCCAAGGGCGACAATGACGCGTGGGAGTCCATCACGCCATTTGAAAAGGCCAAGCAAAAGTGTGGGACTCGAGAATCTCAATTCGTGGGGCCACATCAAAGCGTGGGAGTCCAGCAACCCAACTTCAAGCGTCATGCCGAAGCGCAGGGGTAGAGCAGCCCAAGTTGAGGGGCCACCCAAATCATACAAGTGCAAAAACCCGAGGCGAGGTGATGGACTCCCACAGCTGGGCATGGCCCCTTCAGATGGGGTTCTCATTTGCCATGCCCCGGCGTGCTTCCCTGAGTTGGGGTTAGGGAGTCCCACCCTTTGCCGTGGCCCTTCAAGCTGGAATGATGGACTCCCACACTTGGGGCTGGCCCCTTGAGTCGGGGTGAAGGAATACCATGCTTTGTCGGGGCCTTAGGAGTTGGAGTTCTTGCCGCCCCCGTTTAGGCGGGGTCTCTGAAGTTGATTCTTTGGCCCCCTACACATGGGCGTGGCCCCTGCTCAAAATGCCCATCTATGCACCAAAAGGGTGTGTTGTCGGATGGTTTGCACCCCAAGGTATATTCGCTTGTCCCCAAAAGAACCCATCCATCTACGAAACACGTTAGCTGACTGACGGGCTACACCACCAGGTATGGTTCAAGCCCAAGCACCAACGTATGTAACTTTGAGTTTTGGACTCCCATGCCTTGGCTTAGCCCTTGAGTTCGGGTTATGGACTCCCATGCTTAGGCGTTGTTCCTGCAATTGGAGTTAGGGACTTCCACTCATTGCCGTGGCCTCTCAACTTGGTGTTGTGGCCTTCCACACTTCACCATTGCTTGCTGCCCGTTGTTAGGGGCTCCCACGCTTGGGCAATGCCCCTCGAGTTGGGGCGAAGGTATCCTGCGCTTTGGCACGGCTTGTGGAGTTCAGATGCCCAACTCGCACAGTTTTGCGGGGCGCCTCACGGTGGGGTAATGGATCATCCACTCCAACCCCTTGGTGTGGCCCCTTGCGTCCGTGTTAACTCCCACCCTTCGGCGTGATTGCTCGAATTGGGGCTGTGGACTTGTACGATTTGGCGCGGGCCGTCAAGTTGTAGTGATGGACTCCCACGCTTTGGTGTGGAACCCCAACTCGAGGGCCCACGACAAAGTGTGGGAGTAGATCAACCCAACTCAAGGGGCCGCAACAAACTGTGGGAGTCCATGACCCCAACACCAAGGCCCAAGCCAAAGAGAGGGCGTCCATACCCCCAACATGTGATGGCCACGCCAAAGCATGCGACCCCATAACCTCAACTCGACCGGCCAACCCCAAGGGTGGGAGTCCATCACACCAACTCCACGAGCGACGCCAAAGCATGAGCGTCCACAACCCCAACTTAACGGGCCACGCCAACACCTGAAAATCCTTCAGCCCAAGTCGAGGGGCCACACCAAAGCGCCTAGCTCCATTACCCGACCTCAGGCGGCCATGCGATGGCGTGGGAGTGGATCATCCATCGATTTACATTGAGGCGCCACACCAAACTGTAACGGGCGAGCATCCCCACCCAAGGCTCCAAGCCGAAGCGCGGTTCCCCCCCTCCCCAAGGCTAGGGGCCACACCCAAGTGTGGGAGTCGATAATCCCAACTTGAGGGGCCACGACAAAGCCTGGCAGTCCACAACCACAGCTTGGGAAGCCAAGCCCATGTGTGGGAGTCCATTGTCTCATCATTTTGCGGTGGCACAGACCAGCAGGGTTTCTTGTGCGTTCACAACGCAGCATGGATTTTTGTACTGGCACAAAGCAGCACGGGCGTTTGTGGTGGCACAGAGCAGCAGCGTTTTTTGTTGTGGCAAAGACCGGTAGGGTATTTTCTGCGTTAACAGAGGAGCAAAGTTTTTGGCGGGTTAGACAGGAGCAGGGGTTTTTGTGCTGGCCCAGAGCAGCCTAATTTTTTATTTAACCAAAGAGCAGCAAAGGCGTGTGTGCTAAGACAACAGCAAAGTTGTGTGTGCTGGCACAGAGCAGCAAGGTTTTTTTCTGCTGGCACAATGCATCACGGTCTTTTGTGCTAGCACAAAGCAGCAAAGTTGTTTCTTTTGGCAGAGAGCACCAGGGTTTTCGTGCTGGCACAGAGCAAAAGGATTTCTTGTGCTGGCACAGAGTACGAGATTTTTTTATGCTGGCACAGAGAAGCACGGTCTTTTGGGTTGGTACAAGGTAGCATTTTTTGTGCATTCACAGAGCAGCATGCTTTTTTGACCTGTGATACAGGAGCATGGTCTTTTGTGCTGGCACAAAGCAACAGGTGTTTTTGTGTTGGCACACAGCAACAGGGCATTTTGTGCGGTCGCAGAGCAGCATTACTTTTTTTCTGCAGGGGGAGTGTCGCACAGCAGGCAACAGACATAGGAGCGTAAGTGCGCTGGTCAGCCAACGGCTGGGGTAGAACGAGGTCTGTCCCCGTTCATTTCTGTGATGGAAAGTCTGCCCTTATTGCTGTTACAAGATTGCGCTACCCTTATAGTCGTACGCGACGAGCGGATAGGTGCTTTCCATGGCAACTAGTTTTGCCTCATTTGATACCCTTGGATACTATTCTCATTCCCGGAGTTCATATGTGTGTATGATATATTGATTTTACACCAATGACACATGTGAAGTCAACCCCAAACTTATACCTTGAACTATTTTTGCATCATTTGATACCCTTGGATACTATTCTCATTTTTGCAGGTCATGTTTGTGTATGATACAGTGCTTTTACATCAATGACACATGTGCAAGTCAACCCGAAACCTATACCTCCAACTTTGGTGGGGAGGGGTGAATTTCACACAGTTTTCATCCCCCAGTCAGTTTTTCCCATCCACGGGATGTGATTTGTGTCCCGTGCCCCTTTGTGCATATGGTTGCCTTTAGGTTGAGGAGGGCACACTTCTTGCCGAAACGTGTACCTACTGGACACGCAGTAATATTTCTTGTTTGGTTGAGGGCTTGTCTTGGGCATTTGACATCTAAAGAGCGCTGGCACAGAGCGGCACGGTTTTTGTGCTGGCACAGAGCAGGAGGGGTTTTTATACTGGCACAAGAGGGCAGGGCGTTTTGTACTCCCTCAGAGGAGCAACGCGTCTTGTGCTAGCACAGAGGAGCAGGGGGATTTGTGTGATCACAAAGCAGCATGCATCTTTGTGCTGTCCTAGAGCAGAAGCTTTATCTCGCAGGCACACAGCAGTAGGGTTTTTCGTGAGGGCATAGGGTTGCATGGTTTTTTGACCTGTCACATAGCAGCAGGGTTTGTTGTGCTAGCACAGAGCAGCAAGCCTTATCGTGCTAGCACAGGGCAGGAGGGTTCTTTGTGCTGGCACAGAGCAGCAACATTTTTTTTGCCGGCATAGAAAAGCATGGTCTTTTGGGTTGGTACAGAGCAGCATTTTTTGTGCATTCACAAAGCAACATGCTGTTTTGACCTGTCACAGAGCAGCAGGGCTTTTTGTGCTGGCACAGAGCATCACGGATTTTTGTGCTAGCACACAGTAGCAGTGCATTTTGTGCGGTCACAGAGCAGCATTATTTTGTTCTGCGGGGGAGCGTCGCACAGCACGCAACAAACATACGGAATGCACAGCGTAAGTGCGCGGGTAAGCCAAGTGCTGGGGCACAACGAGGTCTGTCCCCGTTTATTTTTGTGATGGAAAGTCTGCCCTTATCGCCATTACAAGATTGCGCTATCCTTGTAGTCTGCCACGGCGAGCGGAGATATGCTTTCCATGGCAACTAGTTCGGAGCTGGATCATTTGATACCCTTGGATACTATTCTCATTTTGGGAGTTCATATGTGTGTATGATACATTGATTTTACATCAATGACACATGTGCAAGTCAACCCCAACCTGATACCTTGAACTATTTTTGCATCATTTGATACCCTTAAATACTGTTCTCATTTTTGCAGTTCATATTTGTGTATGATACAGTGCTTTTACATCAATGACACATGTGCAAGTCAACCCCAAACCTATACCTTCAATTTTGGTGGGGAGGGGAGGGCCCCAGTCGGTTTTTCCCATCCACGGGATGTGATTTGTGCCCCGTGCACCTTTGTGCATATGTTTGCTTTTTAGGTTGAGGAGGGCACCCTTCGTGCCGAAACGTGTGCCTACTGGACACTCGGTAATCCTTCTTTTTTGGTTGAGGGCTTGTCTTTGGCATTTGACATCTAAAGAGCGCTGGCACAGAGCGGCAGGGTTTTTGTGCTGGCACAGAGCGGGAGCGGTTTTTCTGCTGGCACCATAGGGTAGGGCGTTTTGTACTCCCGCAGAGGAGCAACGCGTCTTGTGCTAGCACAGAGCAGCAGGGGGATTTGTTTGAGCACAAAGCAGCATGCATCTTTGTGCTGTCCTAGAGCAGAAGCTTTATCTTGCAGGCACACAGCAGTAGGGTTTTTTGTGTGGGCATAGGGCTGCATGGTTTTTTGGCCTCTCACATAGCAGCAGGGTTTGTTGTGCTAGCACAGAGCAGCAAGCCTTATCGTGCTAGCACAGAGCATGAGGGTTCTTTGTACTGGCACAGAGGAGCAAGATTTTTTGTGCTGGCACAGAGAAGCATGGTCTTTTGGGTTGGTACAGAGCAGCATTTTTTGTGCATTCACACAGCAACATGCTGTTTTGACCTGTCACAGAGCAGCCGGGCTTCCTGTGCTGGCACACAGCAGCAGGGATTTTTCTGTTGGCACACAGCAGCAGGGCATTTTGTGCAGTCACAGAGCAGCATTAATTTTTTTCTGCGGGGGAGCGTCGCACATCAGGCAACAACCATACGGAATGCACAGCGTAAGTGCGCGGGTAAGCCAACGGCTGGGGCAGAACGAGGTCTGTCCCCGTTGATTTCTGTGATGGAAAGTTTGCCCTTATTGCTGTTACAAAATTGCACTATCCTTGTAGTCTGCCGCGGCGAGCGGAGATATGCGTTCCATGGCAACTAGTTTGGGACCATTTTATACCCTTGGATACTATTCTCATTTTGAGAGTTCATGTGTGTGTATGATATATTGATTTTACATGAATGACACATGTGAAGTCAACCCCAAACTTATACCTTGAACTATTTTCGCATCATTTACTACCCTTGGATACTTTTCTCATTTTTGGAGTTCATATGTGTGTATGATACAGTGATTTTACATCAATGACACATGTGCAAGTCAACCCCAAACCTATACCTTCAAATTTGGTGGGGAGGGGTGAATTTCACACAGTTTTCATTCCCCAGTCAGTTTTTCCCATTCACGGGATGTGATTTGTGCCCCGTGCACCTTTGTGCATATGTTTGCTTTTTAGGTTGAGGAGGGCACACTTCATGCCGTAACGTGTACCTTTTGGACACTCGGTAATCCTTTTTGTTCGGTTGAGGGCTTGTCTTGGGCATTTGACCTCTAAAGAGCGCTGGCACAGAGCGGTCGGGTTTTTGTGCTGGCAAAGAGCAGGAGGGGTTTTTATGCTGGCACAAGAGGGCAGAAATCATCCATAAGCCTCACTTGAGGCGCCACACCTTAGTGTGGAAGTCAAGAATCCCCATGCGAGGGGGCATGCCAAAGCGTGGTCCTCCTTCGCCCCAACTCGAGGGACCATGCCCAAGTGGAAGAGTCCATAGCGTCAATTTGAGGGGCCCTGCAAAAGCGTGGCACGACATCACGCAAACTTGGAGGGCCACGCCAAAGCTTGGAGGTCCATATCCCCAACTAGAGGGACCATGCCGCAAAATGGGAATCTTGACACCAACGCAACAGCCTACACCAAGGCGTTGGAGTGAATCGTCAATGAGCCAATTTCAGGCGCCACGCCAAAGTGTGGGGGTCGAGCATCCTAGTGTGGGGCCGATAACAAAGCGTGGTATTGCTTTGCCCCAAATTGAGGGACGATGCCCAAGTTTGGCTTAAGGGGCCACACCAACACCTCAAAATCCTTTAGCCCAAGTCGAGGGGCCACACCAAAGCGTTTGACTCCATAACCAAACCCTATGCTAAGGCGTGGGAGTCGGTTACCCCAATTTTGAAGGGCAACATTAAGCCGTGGGTGTTCAGCATCCCAACTCAAAAGGGCGGAGGATAGCGTGGGATCCCATTACCCTAACTCAAGGGGCATGTGCAAAGGGTGGGAGTCCATCACCCCAACTGACGGGGCCACGCCAAAGCATGGGGGTCCATAACCCCAAATAGATTGGCGACGTCAAAGTGTGGAAGTTTGTCACCCAAACTTGCGGGGTTGCGCCCAAGTGCGGAAGCCCAGAACCCCAATTCGAGGGGCCACACCGAAGAGTGTGAGTCCACGACACCAACGCCTGTGGCCGCACCAAGGCATTGGAGTGGATGGACCATGCATAAGCCCAATTTGAGGTGACACACCAACCTGTGGTAGCAGAGCATCCCAACCCAAGGCTCCAAGCTGAACCGTGGTATTCCAGCCGCCCCAAATGGGGGGGCCACGCCAAAGTGTTGCAGTTCATCATTCCAACTTGAGGGGCCATGACAAAGCATGGGAGTTCATAACCCCAGCTCGAGGGCCAATGCCAAAGCGTGAAAGTCCACAACCCCACTTTGGGAAGCCAAGCTCATGTCTGGGAGTCCATCGTATCAACTTGAGGGGTTCCCCAAAGCGTGGGAGTCCATCACCACACCTTGAGGGACCACGCCAAAGGATGAGAGTCCATCCCCCCAAGACAAGGGGCCACACCAAAGTGAGGGCGTCAACAGGGCGAACTGGGGGGCTACGCAAAAGCGTCAACCACCATAACCGCACCTCGGGGGGCCGTAGCAAAGTGTGGGCACACAACACCGACTTCACGAGTCATCGGAAAGCGCAAGAGTCCATGACGACAAGCAGGGGGGTCCTTAAGGGACGATATTTTTTTTGGTTAAGGACAGCCCCTTAAGGACATCCCCTAGAGGCCTTTTCGCCCCGGCCCAGCGTGGGCCATGTCTATCCCCCCTTTTGGGGGATCGCCGAGAAAGCAGGAGTTACATAGCAACTCTGCCCTGTTTTGGGTACCACTTGTGAGTCTGCCCCCCGCTCTGAGGCGGAGGGGATCCCCGTGGTGGCAGGGTCTATGTAGCCACCTTGCCCACAAGTGGGCCACTTCTGATTCTGCCCCCCGCTTTGAAGCAGAGGGGATCCCCGAGGCGGCAGGGGTTACGTAGCCACCATGACCACAAGTGGGCCACTTCTGATTTTGCCCCCTGCTCTGAAGCGGAGGGGATCCCGAGGCGGCTGGCGTTACGTAACCCACCTTGCCCACAAGTCAGGGTGCACCTCCAGAGGCTGTACCAGATGTAGGGAGTTTGTTATCAGCTGTGCCACCGGCGATGGAACATTCGGGTGGTCGAACGCTGCATCATTGGATTTGATCGAAAAAAGTATTGCTCTTGTTCATGTTGACTTGTGCAGGGTGTGAGGTAGGGTTCTAATTATATCATGCAACACATGTGGGGCTCGGAACATATGGTTGTGTGCTTATACAAATTTGGGGCTATGGACTCATGGTTGAACAATTGGGAACACCGGGGTGAAGCGATGTACTGCCCGCGGGCTCTCTTGAAATTACCTGGTTCTGGAACAACTTTTTTTTTCCGTTGAGGACACCCCTGACGACAAGTGAAGGGACCACGCCCACGCCTAAAAAATCCTGCAACCTAAGTCGAGGAGCCACAACAACGAGTCTAACCCCATACCCCGACCCGGAGGGCCCAGGCCAAGGCGCCGTCCATCATCCAAACTCGAGGGGCAGGATCAAGGCATGGGCCTCCATCGGCCGAACTTGAGGGGCCAAAAGAAGCGAGGGAGGCCGTTACCCCTACGCGAGGGGCAACGGCATAGCATAGGAGTCCATAACCCAAACTCCAGGGGCCACGCCAAAACATGGGTGTCCATAAGCCCAACCGAAGAGGCAACGCCAAAGTGCGGGGTACCTCACCCCTAATAGACGGGCCATGCCAAAGTGTGGGACTCCATCACCCCAACTTTAGCAACCATCCCAAGGAATGCCACCCTAGCATGCCAACTTGAGAGGCCACAACAAAGCTTGGGACTCCATCACCCGGCCACTCCAAAGCGTGGAAATCCACTACCCCCACCCGAGGGGCCACACCAAAGCGTGGCAACTCCAAAACCCCGACTCCAAGGGCGACAATGACGCGTGGGAGTCCATCACGCCATTTGAAAAGGCCAAGCAAAAGCGTGGGACTCGAGAATCCCTATTTGTGGGGCCACATCAAAGCGTGGGAGTCCAGCAACCCAACTTCAAGCGTCATGCCGAAGCGTAGGGGTAGAGCAGCCCAAGTTGAGGGGCCACCCAAATCATACAAGTCCAATAACCCGAGGCGAGGTGATGGACTCCCACAGCTGGGCATGACCCCTTCAGCTGGGGTTCTCATTTGCCATGCCTCAGCGTGCTTCCCTGAGTTGGGGTTAGGGAGTCCCACGCTTTGCCGTGGGCCTTCAAGCTGGAATGATGGACTCCCACACTTGGGGCTGGCCCTTTGAGTCGGGGTGAAGGAATACCATGCTTTGTCGGGGCCTTAGGAGTTGGAGTTCTTGCCGCCCCCGTTTAGGCGGGGTCTCTGAAGTTGATTCTTTGGCCCCCTACACATGGGCGTGGCCCCTGCTCAAAATGCCCATCTATGCACCAAAAGGGTGTGTTGTCGGATGGTTTGCACCCCAAGGTATATTCGCTTGTCCCCAAAAGAACCCATCCATCTACGAAACACGTTAGCTGCCAGACGGGCTACACCACCAGGTATGGTTCAAGCCCGAGCACCAACGTATGTAACTTTGAGTTTTGGACTCCCATGCCTTGGCTTAGCCCTTGAGTTCGGGTTATGGACTCCCATGCTTAGGCGTTGTTCCTGCAATTGGAGTTAGGGACTTCCACTCATTGCCGACGCCTCTGAACTTGGTGTCGTGGCCTTCCACACTTCACCATTGCCTGCTGCCCGTTGTTAGGGACTCCCACGCTTGGGCATGGCCCCTCGAGTTGGGGCGAAGGAATCCTGCGCTTTGGCACGGCTTGTGGAGTTCAGATGCCCGACTCGCACAGTTTTGCGGGGCGCCTCACCGTGGGGTAATGGATCATCCACTCCAACCCCTTGGTGTGGCCCCTTGCGTCGGTGTTAACTCCCACCCTTCGGCGTGGTTGCTCGAATTGGGGCTGTGGACTTGTACGATTTGGCATGGGCCGTCAAGTTGTAGTGATGGACTCCCACGCTTTGGTGTTGAACCCCAACTCGAGGGCCCACGACAAAGTGTGGGAGTAGATCAACCCGACTCAAGGGGCCGCAACAAACTGTGGGAGTCCATGACCCCAACACCAAGGCCCAAGCCAAAGAGAGGGCGTCCATGACCCCAACATGTGATGGCCACGCCAAAGCATAGGAAGCAAGGGTGGGAGTCCACCACACCAACTCCACAAGCGACGTCAAAGCATGAGCGTCCACAACCCCAACTTAACGGGCCACGCCAACACCTGAAAATCCTTCAGCTCAAGTCGAGGGGCCACACCAAAGCGTCTAGCTCCATTACCCGACCTCAAGCGGCCATGCGATGGCGCGGGAGTGGATCAACCCCAAACCTATACCTTCAATTTTGGTGGGGAGGGGTGAATTGCACACAGTTTTTAGCCCCCATTCGGTTTTTCCCATCCACGGGAATTGACTTGTGTCCCCTGCACCTTTGTGCATATGATTGCTTTGAGGTTGAGGAGGGCACACTTCGTGCCGAAACGTGTACCTACTGGACACTCAGTAATCTTTCTTGTTTGGTTTAGGGCTTGTCTTGGGCATTTGACATCTAAAGAGCGCTGGCACAGAGCGGTAGGGTTTTTGTGCTGGCACAGAGCAGGAGGTGTTTTTATGCTGGCACAAGAGGGCAGAGTGTTTTGTACTGCCGCAGAGGAGCAACGCTTCTTGTGCTGGCCAAGAGCAGCAGGGGGATTTGTGTGAGCACAAAGCAGCATGGATCTTTGTGCTGTCCTAGAGCAGAAGGTTTATCTTGCAGGCACACAGCAGTAGGGTTTTTTGTGAGGGCATAGGGCTGCATGGTTTTTTGACGTGTCACATAGCAGCGGGGTTTGTTGTGCTAGCACAGAGCAGCATGCCTTATCGTGCTAGCACAGAGCAGGAGGGTTCTTTGTGCTGGCACAGAGCGGCAGGATTTTTTGTGCTGGCATAGAGAAGCATGTTCTTTTGCGTCGGTACAGTGCAGCATTTTTTGTGCATTCACACAGCAACTTGCTTCTTTCACCTGTCACAGAGCAGCAGCGCTTTTTGTGCGGGCACAAAGCATCAAGGGTTTTTGTGTTGGCACACAACAGCAGTGCATTTTGTGCGGTCACAGAGCAGCATTATTTTTTTCTGCTCGGGGAGTGTCGCACAGCAGGCAACACACATACGGAATGCACAGTGTAAGTGCGCTGGTCAGCTAACGGCTGGGGCAGAACGAGGTCTGTCCCCATATATTTTTGTCATGGAAAGTCTGCCCTTATTGCTGTTACAAGATTGCGCTATCCTTGTAGTCTGCCGCGGCGAGCGGAGATATGCTTTCCATGGCAACTAGGTTTGGATCATTTGATACCCTTGGATACTATTCTCATTTTGGGAGTTCATATGTGTGTATCATACATTGATTTTACATCAATGACACATGTGCAAGTCAACCCCAAAGTGGTACCTCCAATTTTGGTGGGGAGGGGTGAATTTCACACAGTTTTCAGCCCCCCGTCCGTTCTTCCTATCCACGGGATGTGATTTGTGTCCCGTGCACCTTTGTGCATATGTTTGCTTTTAGGTTGAGGAGGGCACACTTCGTGCCGAAACGTGAACCTACTGGACACTAAGTAAGCAGCAGGGTGAATTGTGCTGGCGTGGAGCACCTGCTATTCTTGTGCTGGCAGAGAGCAGCAGGGTGCTTTGAGCTGGCACGGAGTAGCAACCTTGTTTGGTAGGCACATAGCAGAGGGGCTTTTGTGCTGGCACAGAGGAGCACGGGTTATTGTGCTGGCACAGAGCAGCATGGTCTTTTGTGCTTGCACAGAGCAGTGGGTTTTTTTGTGCTGGCGCAGAGCAGTGGGTTTTTATGTGCTGGCACAGAGAAGCGGAGCTTTTTGTGCTGGCACAAAGCAGTAGGGTTTTTTAGTGTGGGCACAGAGCACCGGGGTGTTTTGTGCGGCCCAAAGCAGCAGAATTTTTTGTGAAGGCACAGGGCAGCAGGGTGTCTTGTGCCGGCTCAGAGCAGCAGAGGAGCAGGGTTTTTTGTGCCGGTCACAGAGCAATGGCCCCTTTTGTGATGACGAACAGCAGCTGGGTTATTTGTGCTGGCACAGAGCAGCAGAGTTTTTTGTGCTGGCATAGTGCCGCGTGGCTGTTTGTGCTGGTAGAAAGCAGCAGACTTCTTTTTGTAGGCACAGAGCAACAGGGTATTTTGTGGTGGCACACAGCCGCAGGGATTTTTGTGCGGTCACAGAGCAGCATTATCTTTTGTGTCGGCACATACTAATGGGGATTTTTGTGCTGGCACAGAGCAGTAGGGTTTTTTGTGCTGGCACAGAGTAGGGGGTTTTTTTGTGCTGGCACAGAGCATTAGGGTCTTTTAATGCAGGCGCAGAGCAGCGGGGCGTTTTGTGCTGGCACAAAGCACTGGGGTTTTCTATGCTTGCATAGAGCAGCGGGGTTTTTTGTGCTGGCACAGAGCATTAGGGTGTTTTAGTGCGGGCACAGAGCAGCGGGGTGTTTTGTGGTGGAGGCTCAGAGGATGATTCGAGAACGGCGACATCACTCCATGGACTTCAACCCTAACAACATGGAAGGCTTGTAAAGGGAGATGGACGGCCCGGTGGAGCAAGTTGACTATGACATAGCAGCGATGCGGGAGAGCGTGGTTATCGTCCATCTAGGATTTTTTTGTAAATGGCATGCGCCCGATATGCACCTTCGGTGGGATGCTCTACATTGTCGGTTCAAGCTTACTCTCCGACTCGACTTGGGAGGATGTGTCTGAGAGACAAGGCTCGAGCTGTTCTCACATTAGCCGACACAGTGCTCCGTGAGATATGCGACTGCTGAAACAAGTTGTACACGCCGAAGACGGGTCAGATGCTTTGCCCATATGGCTCCTTCCGAAGCCTGCCCTCAAAGGGTATCTATATGCTTACTGCCCCATGCCGATGACGTACATGCACATGCCTATGATGCCGCCAATGAGAAGGTTGACGGTACCGTTAAAGAAGAAAGGGTGGTCCTGTGATTGGCGCTCTGAGTTGCGAGTCCAGCATCCGCATCATCACGGCCCATGGCCTCTCCTAGCCGGTCAAGTTGCGCTGAGGACTAAGACATGATCGTGCTGAGAGCACCGTTCTGTAACTGCCTTTTTGGAGCTTATGCTGCGCGAAACTAGAGTGCTACATTGGGAAGTCGTGTGAAGGAACGCAAAGGGCCCTCATTGAGGGTTACTGTGTTGATATACTGCCAGTTGCACATGACCTTGACCAATTTGTCCCCCGCCTCTCGACTCGGGGTGACGGAATCCGATGCTTTGAAGTGGCCCCTTGACTTGGGGTGATGGACTTCCGTGCTTTGACATGGCCCCTCCAGTTGACTTCCAACGCGAGGGGCCACGCCAAAGCATGGGAGTCCATAACCCCACCTCCAGGGTCCAAGCCAAAGCTTGGGAGTCCATGACCACAACTGGAGGGGCCACATCCTTCCTTGGTATCAACTCTCCAATCAGCCTCGTCGACTTCCGCGCTTTGGAGTCGTCCATGGAGTTGGGGTGATGGAATTTCACGCTTTGGCGTGGCCCCTGAAATTTTGGGTGGGGGAATCCCACGCTTTGGTGTGGCCCCTCGAGGTTTGTTGATGGACTCCCACCCTTTGGCTTGGCCCCTTGGGCTGGGGTGATGGACTCCTAGGCGTTGGCGTGGCCCCTCCAGTTGGGTCCATAACCCCAAGTTGTGGGGCCACGCGAAACCATGGGAGTCCATTACCCCAACTTCAGGGCCACGCCAAAGCGTGGGATTGCATCAACCCATGTACTTCTCCTTCCTTGGTTCGCCCCTTGAGTGGGGGTTATGGACTCCCACACTTTGGTACAGCCCACTGATTTCGATTGACGGATTCTCATGCTTTGGTGTGGCACTTTGAGTCTGGGTTATAGCCTCCACCTTTGTTGTGTGGCCCCCCGAGTTGGGGTGATGGACTCCCATGCTTTGCTGTACCAAAAAAGGGGCAGTCCATAACACCAAGTCACACTTTCCATGGACCATTCAATTTGGGGTTGCCAATTCCCATCCTTCGGTGAACCCTCCATGCATGTGTGTTTGTGGATGCCAAGGGACGTGAGTTGTGCATGCAACCTTTTGTTGAGGAACCTCGGAAAGGCATCCCGATGACCACCAAGCCTTTGGGGTTTCAACAATTCGATGGCTAGACTTGCAGCTATTAGTCCAAAAGTTTGCTTCACCAATTGCAAATTGTCCCTGTTATCGTTTCGGGCAATTTCATCGCTGAACGCATGCCCACGGCCTTTGTGACACAAGTTCGGGACATTCGGAACGGCGCACCCTAGCTACCATGCCCCTTCTTTGGATGTCCATTGCCTCTTCCTCCTCCCTATTGTTACAGGAGCTCACCTATGCTGCACTCGTTTTTTTGGTGAGTGTATCCAATATTCATTGGTTCACCCACAACCCCTTCCTCTTGTATTCGCTCTGCTCCTTGCTCTCAGCTGTCCACTTACCTTCTTTGTGTTTGCCCCACCCGTGGGCCGTCTCCTCAGTTCAGGTACACGACCCCCCCCCCCCCCCTCCCCGCCCCCCTCCCTGCCCTCCGGGCCCACTTAATTACCAAGGGTCATTGGCTGCCGGGCATACAAAGGGTGACGCCGAAGGCGCCTGAAAATTTTTTCCCTTGCCCACATAGCACCCCTCCCCGCCAAGGCGGTGGAGAACCCAAGGCTATCCTTGAACCCAACCTTGACTCTAACGCCATCCCAACCCTCAGCTTGCTCCTAACCCTACACCTAGCCCTAATCAAGGCTGAATATTGGGACCGAGCTGGTGGGGGAGGGAACATCACCTATGACTGGTGAGGGACATCAAGAATGATTCACACATTGATGGCTCTTGACAAAGTGAAATCAGCTTACAACGGGGGTCTAGGCGTCTGTTTGGGCAGTTCTGAGCCGATTGGTGGGGATTAGGGGGCAGAGAGGGGTAGGCGATCCATGATCCATATGTGGTTCAAACCGGGGAGGTGTGGGGGTGTGTGGCAACTTTGCTTTCAAGTGAAACAACACATGCTTCATGTTTAGGCCCCACAGCTACTATGTGGGTCCCCATGGGTGCTGGAGGACCCTTCACCAAATGATGACCCCAACCCATCCCACAGCTCACAAAAGGTTGTGTGAAAAGATCAAAGTTTCAACATTTCTTAATGGCCACTGAATAGCCTACCAACAGCCATTTTCGGGCTTTCCGGGGCCCATGGCCCAAGCTACATGGGCCCAGCAACCGTAGGTGGGTCTCACACGGTGAATTCCACATCTCAAATATCTTGTTGGGGAGAGCGACCAAGATGTCTTCCTAAAGTGCATCTTGGACGCCTACTGATTTTCGGAGGTGAGGTGTTGAAACATGGGGGGGGGGCATCCAATGCCGACATAAAACCTCTCGACTTGCATGTTGTGTGTTGTTGTTGTTGATAAAGCATGCATGTTCAATCATTTGTGTTAAAAGCAGTAGGGGTTGTTGGGTCTAGCCTCTGGTTGGTCTTGGGGGCATGGGCCAATCTGGTGTGTCAGTCCATGGAACATGGTTGGATGGGTGGGGGCCCTACATGTCACCATCTCAGTCGTCCAGTGCACCTCTATTTGAACACTGTGTGTGCACAACTCGGTCTCTCTCCACCACCAATTGCCTTTGGTCTTTGCTCTACCTCCCTCCCGCCTGCTTGCATCCTCATGATGTGCAGTAGCTTCCCTCAAGCACTAAGGTAGCCTTTTGATTCTCGCAATGACCCATGGCATTGTGCGACCACTTTTAGACATTAATACATGCCCATTCACACGAAAGGAGACCAATGTTTTTTTTCATTTGCCGAAATTCTCGGGCCTAAAATGCCGTCATGTTGGAAAAATTGCAACAAAGGCAAAGGGTGTTGTGGTGGACGATTTGAGTGTGGAGAAGTGAATCACAAAAAGTGGGGGGTTGCGGGTGGAGTAGGTGCCCTCGGAATCTCATTTTCAGCCATGTAGCCAAAGATATGGCCTATTCTTGGTTTGTGGCTATTGGCATTTGGAACTTCTGGGGGCCTTTTTGGGCCATTTCCGGGACATATGGTGGAGTTAGAGGGCCGCAAAGAGCTCGTTGACACGGGGAAGTCAAGCCGCACGTGACGTGTACCCTCCGTTTCCCTTCGTTTGGCCGTTTTGAATGTGTTCCAGGGCTTTTTTGGCCCAAAAATGGCTGTTTTTGGCCCCAAACTGCAGTTTTTGAAACCGAGGTCCGCCACTTGCGAGTCCCGTTCCCGGCCGCCACCGTTGAGTTTCTCGCTCAAACTTTGTGTGATTGTACTTCACACCCATAGGTATCATCCACCAAAATTTCACCTGAATCTGAAGCACCACGACGGAATTCTGATTTTTACCCATTTCGCGCGTGCTGCTTGCTGCTTGCTGCTTGCTGCTGCTGCTGCTAAACGTGGTGGGTCCACCCTAGACACTAAAGAGGGTTATAAAACCAAGACTGGTTCCACCAGCTCGGTGACCCTGACCCTAACCCTAACCCTAGCCCTAACCCTAGCCCTAGCCCTCACCCTAGGCTAGGGTTGGAGTGAGTATTGGGGTCCAAAATGGAGAGCAATGATGTGGCAACAGCAGCCATGAATGAAATTTGGTGGATGATGTTCAGCCCAACCTTGTGCCAACCCCCCACCACCCCAAATTGCCCCACCTGGACCCCCCCCCCAACCAACCCTCCCGGCTGCCCCCCCCCCCCCCCCCCCCGGTTCCATGGAGAAGGAAGGCGCAAAGAAAAAAAAGATTAGCAAACATTGGTTGGTTGGTTAGGGTCTATAGGGTTCGATGGAGAAGGAAATGGCGAACCACGGGGGGGCCGTCTCCTCGCTTTTGTACGCGACCCCCCCCCCCCCCCCAGTTCAAGTGGGCCGAAGGCCCCCAGGGGGGGGGTTCACGGAGGGGCGATGGGGGCCCTGTAAACCCGAACGAAGCAACTGATTTGTTGTACACCTACGACTTGTGGTGCATCCAATGCTCACCCATTGGTCTCCGCTCCTACCCCTGTGATCATGGACCTGCGCCACGGCTCCGCTGCCTTGCCCATGCTTGGAGTACCCAAAATGTCCGTTGGAGTGAGTTTGCCTCACTTCACGTCTCCAAGTAGCAATGGCAGTCCGATTGGGTGCCGACACTCAAAAAAATTTTCTTGGGTGCACTCGCGCTAACACCTGAAAAATTTTTACCAAAAATAAATTTTTTTTGTGATTGTCACGCTAGTAGACTCGAGTGACACCCCCCCCCCCCCCATTTCATCACTATGTTTGCGTTGCACGTGCAATTACTCCCACTTCCTCTTGCAATCTTTTGTGTGTTGCTATCGTCGTCATTGTCCATCGTCACGGTGTAATGCCTTTGGACTTTTGTTTTGCAGGTCTTATTTGTTTGTTGAGTTCTCCGAAGAACTTCGTCGGCATCATTTTGACATACAAAAACCAGGAGGCGAAGCGCGGTCTTTCCGAGTGCGTTCTGTGGTATGGATTGTTGCATGGCATCGTGAGAGTACACTAGGGCATGTCAACAAATTTTGTTTCCGCACTTCATCCCTACAACAACACAAATGCATGACTTTCAACATCGTTTGTGTGCGGTTTCCCTTTGGCCAACTCCCCCTCCCCAATGATCCAAAAATCTCTAGCCTTGTGGTACAATCCCTTCGACTGCACAATCCGCCCCTCCCTAGGTTGCTGCAGTGCATGTTGTAAGCCAGGTAGATTTTTGCTGTCAGTTTGTGTACAGAAAAAGTTGTCGCATAGTGTATTTTTTTTTTGCTCTCCGGGTGTGTGATTTTTCTGGGTACACAACGTGACATCAACAAAAAGGACACATTGTTTTTGTTTCCACCCCGATGGTGAAGAAATAAATTACACGCGTTGACTGGATAAAACAATTTACACCACCTAACAACAAAAGTGAAGATAGAACTTTGATTGGCCCCTTGAGATGGGGACATGGATCATCCCCTGTTGTTGTGGGGTACCCAAGACAACATGGGTTATGCAGCCACCTCTAGGGCTGTCAATCAGGACTCTTTTTGCTTGTTAAGGTCTGCCCTTAAGGGCATTTTTCCACTTGCCCGACGCTAGGCAGTTTTGTACCCGGGTTGGAGACCTCCAAGAAGGCAGGGTTTATGTAGCCATTCCACCCACATGTGGGCCCCCAAGAAGGCAGGGGTGAAGTAGCCACCTCTGATTTTGTCCCCGTGTGTGGGGACCCCTAAAAAGAAAGTGTTAGTTAGCCATTTTGCCCAAATTTGGGCCGCTCCTGAATTTTTTCCTTATGCTAGGTGTTGGGGACCTGAGCACAAAGCGTCTTTTTCCAATGTGATGCTTGGTCTTGCCTTTTTCAAAGCTTTTTCCTTTTAATGTAGGTGGTCGACCATGGTGGTCCTCTTGCTGGTTTTTCTTTCACCCCAATGCCAAAAGGCTTTGTGCTGAACATGTTGAGTGTTGTGAGTGCTGGTTGCTTTGTGCGGGATATTCAACCCCCCGGTGAAGATTTTGAGGGTATTGAGAAAGTTGACCCTCCTTCCACCCGGTGAGCTGTGTTTGCTGATGATCTTGCCTTGCCGACCCCGTCCCTTCCCAACAACACGCCTAAAACCCCACACCCTTTCTAGAGAGCACCAACCCTGGTGCAACAGACCATTGATATCACCCATCTTGGTGTGTGGATGTGTCGCAAGTGGTCTGCAGTGCCTCCCAAATGCTTGCAAAATGGTGATGACCAAGAATTTTGCACAAAGCTGCAAGAGGACTTAAAAAAGAATATTTTTGGTACGTGCACGATGCATCCCACAAAGGGAAATGTGAAGACACTAAGGCTGATTTGATCTTTGATTACTGTCATTACCGAGATTTATACTTTTAGTTGTAGATTTGATCAAGCATGTGTTTTGTAACTACTTGTAAGTAATTGGCACCAACATTGGCTATAGCCTTGCCGGGTTCTCTTCTTTTGTCATGCCTAGTGCCGCCACATTGATTTTGGCCGTGGCCCGTCGGGACTCTTTTCTCGTGCCTGAATTTGTTTCTAGTGCCAAGTCCCAGTTATATCATATTGTACCATGTTATATTGGCCAAGTCGCAATGAATTGGTGACCACACAGAGTACTTGGTGCTTTGTGGATTTGGTGTCCCAACGTTAAGGTCGCTATGAGTGCTGTACGGACCCGGCAAGTGTACATATTGCAGAATAGAACAACTTTTTTTTAACAAAAAAAGTTACATCCATTGACAGCAAAAAAAATCATACACACTGACAGCAATTTTTTTTTGAATTACACACCCCGACGGCAAAAAAAGTAAATTACGCCCTGATTGACAGCAAAAAAAGAATACACGACGTGGTGATTTTTTTGTACACAATTTACATTCTTCATGCTGTTGGATCTACATTAATTTCATCCACGGCTTCTACATGAGATTGCGCAATGTCACCCTCCTCGTCAGCTCCGCTACCCTCATCATCGCAACCTTTGTCCTCCTCATCTGCACCCGCATACCCAGGGTCCATATGAGCAGCCCAGGCATTGTCAATTTCAAGCTCATCATGACAGTGAATTTCATCTCAAAAACACACAACAATTCATCCACGAGGCAGCTGGGCAAGGAAACAAGGCTAAACTGTAGTGGATGGAGCACAATAAGCGGCTAAATGGTGCGCAAAATAGAATCATGCACCCAACAAAATCATGCAGAAACAATAAATCATGCGCATGAGTTTCAAGGGGGCAGGGCTTTACAACACGCAGGGGTCCCTCCCAATCAGGTTTTGTTGGCATTTTGAGTTTCTTAGTGTGGCTCCTGTTTTTGCCACAGAAATGGCCCAGCCAAGGTACAGTCGTTTTGAAGCAACAGTAAGCACTGCAGCTTTACTCCACCATTCAGCCCAGGATAGTGCCCATGCCCCCCCCCCCCCCCGCGCAACGAACCTGTGCCCCGAGTCTGACCAGGTACCTGCTGCTACTTCTGCTGCTGCTTCTGCTGCTGTTGGTGGTGGTAGTACTACTGCTATCGTGGCTGCTGCTGTTGCTGGTGGTGGTGGCAGTGCTGCTGTTGCTGCTGTTGCTGCTGTTACTGCCGCCGCTGATAGTGGTGGTAGTACTCCTCCTCCTCTGCTCTTGTTGCTGCTGGTCCGGCTGCTGCTGCTGCCTCCACATCTGCTGCTGCTGCTGCTGCCCCGGCAATGGAGGCTGAAACATGGCCAAAAGAAGCTCCCCGCCCTCCTGCTGTAGACTATTTTTTTTACTCCGTGTTTCATACAAGTTCCTCATGGCGTGTCCAGACGGGACTCTGTGTGAATCCACCCACTTGTTTGTGACTGGGATAAGGTCAACACAATTCTTCACAATGCATTGGTGTTCCAAAGGAGCAAGTCACTGAGCAATTCCAAGTTTGGAAGGAATGCCTCGCACAACCTTCTGCCCACCGTGTTCCTGTACCACAAAGAATTCTTGTGGATCGGACGGACATTGAAGAAGGTATGTGGCCCATGGACTGCTCCTTGACCCTCAGCCTTTGTTCAAACGCATTAAGTTGAGTACAGTGATATGATTGCAAGGCTCGCTGCAGCCCTGAGCGCTGGCGAAAATTGCCTTTGGGAGCCCTGATATTGGAAGCCTTTTGATTGACAGTATCATTTAACAAAATGCATCTTTCTTGCGACTGCTGTTCCCAACCCGCCCCCCCCCCCCCAAAGCCTCCAGCACGACAAAGAAGGTGACAGAAAAGAGCATGGAACAGGGTGCAGACAGGCCATGTGTGACACATCCGACACGAAAGAATGACAGACCCTTCTGTTGGATGGGTAGTGGGGCACACAGCACCAGGGTCACAGTTCACTTTTTGGAGCTCCACACCAGCAGCAATGTTCACTGCAAAATCATACAATGAGCAAAATTCTAGTGCAGGATACGCTGACCCTGTGACTGTGTAGGCCAGAGCAGTACTGACCGGTGCATTGTACAGTAGAGGATAACTCGTGACTGTATCAGCCAGAGCAGTACTGACCTGTCTGGCCGTTCAATGGTATGGTGGAGACGGCATGGGCACCATCATATGGTATGCCAGCTCTCCCCCTCCAAGCAAGTATGCAGTATACCGCCGCAGCTTAGGCCTGTATACTGCCTGACCACAGTCCAGAGCTACAGAGGCTGCCGATTCGCCATCTGGGGCAGGTCTGTGCTTAATTTTTCTTTCGCAAAGAAGAGCCCCCCCCCCCCCCTGGACCCCCCGCCTCCTCCTCTTTAAGGGAAGTTAGAAGTTGGGATTTTCGCGGTTGTGACAATTGGCTTCTGCGCCTTGGCGCGCACTATGTTTTTTGCTGCATACCTTGAAAACATGTTTTTTTTAAAGGGGCTGGCACTGCTTTTCAGAGTGTTCAGCGGTTTTTGGTCAATTTGCGTCAATTTTGGTATGCAAATGGTGTGCTTTTAGGCAGCCAGGCTGTCAAGTAGCTGTTTCTTTTGTCTGTACATGCAAATATGGATGAGTGTGTTGCCAGCAAGCTTCCATCATAACAACCAAAATTCTTCAAATGAGGGAGTCAGACAATAGAATATACACCAGGGGAAAACCGGGCAAAATTGTGTTATATGTTAATTGGTTGTAACCGCAGGGAGGAGGATCCCAATTCTCTGAACCTCTGCCCCCCCCCCCCCCCCCGCTCCTCCCGTTAAGCACAGCCCTGCTTGAAGGGTGAGCGGGGGACAACAGAAGAGACTGGTGTGCCCCCGGTGCGTCCTCTACCACAACAGCCCCCAGCCAGCCCCAACTCTGAGGTGGAGAATACGGTACACAGACTTGGGACCTGCAGACAGCGCAGACAGTGCCCTGGCCTAGTGACTGAAAGTCAGCCCCCCCCCCCCCCCCTTCTCCACAACCCACAAGAATATGCACCCTCTCTTATGATGCCTCCCACAGGAAGTTGCACAATGAAAACATCAATTTGGACCTTTGTAGACAAAGGACTACCCACTGGCCATGCACCTGTGAGTTCCTGTACGTGAGGGGAACTTGCTTGCACGTTCTTATGGTGACGCATGCGCTTGTTTGGGGGAGAGGGTTGGCACAACATCACGGCTCTTGTGCAATAGCACATTTTCACAACCTTCTGCGTTCCTCCTAGCCAGACCATTGTTAATCATTGAATGTGTCCTACCGCCAAAGCGTCGCCTCCAGCTCTTGTTCCAACAACTGCCCCTCGCAGACCGCACTGCCTGTGCACATCCCACACTGCACGCTGCATCTGCAACCCCACCAGCTCCGAACTAGTTGCCATGGAACGCATATCTCCGCTCGCCGCGGCAGACTACAAGGATAGCGCAATCTTGTAACAGCAATAAGGGCAGACTTTCCATCACAGAAATTAACGGGGACAGACCTCGTTCTGCCCCAGCCGTTGGCTTACCCGCGCACTTACGCTGTGCATTCCGTATGTTTGTTGCCTGCTGTGCGACACTCCCCCCGCAGAAAAAAAATAATGCTGCTCTGCGACCGCACAAACTGCAGACAAACACCCGTTTGCCCCAACTTGGCCGCTGTCAGCGATTGGGACCGGACCATGCCATTGCTCATGATTTGGCCCATCTGCATTATGGAAGCGAAGGACGTAGACTGCATTGGTTCCATGTGCGGACACTCGCCGTTCCCCCGTTCGCCACAGTACTACGGGCTGTAGTTTCGGCCTCAAAGCCAGTGCGTTTGAGGGTTGGCAGTCGCCGTTCGCCAGTGTTGGTCATGGGTAATGACTGAGCCACTGACCCCTTCAGTCCTATCCAAAGTAAGGGCTTGTTAATTGGCTCATTGTCATTGCAGAAGCGAAGGATATAGAGACGGTGTTGGTTTCCATGTTCGCTCTCTCGTCGTCTGCATTTGGCCAAACTTCAAGAGCAGCTAGACCTGGCGGGGGAACAAAAGTGGTGTACAGAGGAGTACTGCATGAATGCAGGTTGCCGTCGCCATGCAGTGGGGCAGCAACAGCCTGAGGGCGGAAGGTTTGCCATCGAGTCGATGTGAACCCACGAGGCCTAGCACACTGTTAATGGCTGCTGCAGTGGTTTGTGTGCACGGATCATCATCTGGTCTGCAGCTGTCTGTGTTGTGCATTGTGGCCTTTGCCCCGGTCAACAACGCTGTCTTTTTAGCGGACGGATCATGCCTGGTGTACTCTAGTTGTGCAGACTGCAACCGTGCCGCGTGCACAAACAAACATCACCTGCTGTGGTCTGCAGCTGCAGATATATCAAAGGAAAGCCCGCCACCCACCACCGTGCTCTGGCTGTGTTCAAATTAAAGCACGGCTCTCCATGAATGCGTTGTCTCATGGCCGTGGCCCACCAGCAAAAGTGTGTGTTACAGAAATCTTGTTGGTGCTCACTGGCCGGATGGCAACCGAGGCAGCCTTCCTCCATTCTGAGGTTTAGGACTCAGTGTCACCAGCCAAACTGCTCTGAATTACTGAAAATTGCTCCCGTGACTACACGGCTCATGCTCCTGCAATTAGATTGACAGAGGTGAAGTGGTCGCATGGCGAACAAACTACTTCCCACACTTTGTTCTTGGATGACCTCGGCAGGCCTGTGATTGCAGAAGTCTCGCAGGTACCCCCGAGACTCTGTTCCACTTGCATGTCTCCCTGCGCATCATGTGCCGCTGCATCTGCTTGTCTAGGATAGTGCTTCGCATGACACGTGTCAGGCATTTGCCGAAGGTTATGATCTTCTGGGAGGTTGGGGGCGTTTGTGAGGGGGCCTATTACAAATGGGTGGCACACAGCACACTTTGGTTGCGTGGTGTGGTCTCCACAATCAAACAGACGACACAAAAGAGATGGTGGGTGCTCCTTGCACTCCAGGTACTTGGGAACAGCTATGTGGCAAAGGTACCGCTTTGCTCTGCACGCAGCCTCCGCATGGCTCTGCGTGCAGGCTCCGTCCCCACTTTTCGTTGTTGAGAGCCTGGGGAGCTGGAAAAGAGATTTGCGATCCAGAGGGGTGATGGAACTCATCGAGCCCCCCGCCGCTTTCCGGTGGTGTGTCCTACGGGCCCCCAGGACTAACGGGGCAGTAGCGCCGCACCCGGGAACCTTCCCGGGCAGGTCCCAGGGCAGGGAAGCGCTCAGCGCGCCCGGGGACCCCTCCACCCGCCACCAGCGCCCCAGGCCGTGGGAGTGCGGGACCCAGTTAGTACGGCGGCGCCACCTTTGCCTACAGGCAGTCAAGGAACGCGGGTCCCCCCCTGTCGTGCCCGGCGCACACCCGTCCCCGTGCGTACGCAGTCGTGGGATGGGTGGGCAGCGTGTCTCTGTGACTGCGATGCCCTGGCCCACTACCCCCCGGTGGGCTCAGCGTCACGCTCCCATGGCCTCCCCACCGGGCCTGGAGCACTAGGCCACACTTGCCCCCCACGCGCAAGGCCCAGCCCCCGCCCACACGCCTTCCCGCGCGCGCGCCTACACACAGGACGACGGTATCTTCCGCCCACTTGCGCTTCGGTGGGGTCTGGTGGCTGTCGATAGTCCGCTCGGCCTTGGAACCGGACAGTCAGGTAGTTCAGCCTCGTGGTGGAGCAGGGAAGGAAGCCCACACCCGAGGGCCTGCTCCTGCATGAGGCCACCAGCCCAACCCAACCCAACCCCCCCGCCGCCCCCCACCTGCATGACAAAAGAGGTCACAGTTGGCAGGATGATTGCCTGCGGGTGCTCCTCTTGGTCTGCCCAGTGCTCCGCCACGCCTTGCACGAAGCAACCCGATACCAATCTATGCACCTCCTACCATATGGCTTTCAGTTTTCTGCCCCCCCCCCCTTCCCCCACTGACCTCCCCAGGCACCTGCCAGGCGCACCCCCCACCAAAGGGAGTGTGGACGTGGACCGAGGCCCACGTCGGACACCCCTCCCTGCGAGCTCAGGGCATGGGAGGGTACACACACAGGCCAGGTGGGGTGTGGCCCACCGCACGACGCCGTGGGCATCGGGACACACAACCACCGACCGAGAGGACACGCCGGGGCGGCACCTACCCGGGGGCCCCACAGTACGTCCAGACGAAAACAAACTGAGCACAAGCCGGACACACAGACCAACACATACTAGAAGAGGAGAGACACATCACCCAACACCTCCTCCCCTTCCCCGCCCTGAGCGGTGGATACACTGGCGACGACCGGTGTAGGGAGGGGATGAGAGGCACGAGCGCTACACACCCAACAACAACCATCATGAGTCGCGCCTACGCAAGTAACTGCTTAGTGGGCACAAGAGTCACATGTCACACGGATTAGCAGCCGGACGCTACAAATCTTCCCAACCTTCTCCGCATACATGCTTGCTATTACGTGTCCACACTAGGTACCTCCTCCCTCCTTTTTTTCGCGTCAGAGGTGCACTTTGACCCTTGGGGGCTCCACGCCCGCCATGCGGCGACCCTCCCTCCTGGGGGCCCGACTTGCCTGCGAAAGGGAGCGCCCTTGTCACAGTGTTGGTCACCCCAATGTAGCCGGTCTGACTTCATCCTCCCAAAGTCCTCTTCAACCTTGGCATCATGTCCGCACCTTCGGAGCTGTCAAGCTCGTCCCATCCTCCCACCGGTAAGCGCAAACGGTCCGCGAGCGGATGGAATACTCGCAAAGCTCGAGATGCTCGGCGCCAAGCGGAGTACTTCGAGAGCAAACAAGCCCTGGTGAGCCCCAGCTACATGCTGGGGGTGCTGGATGATCTCCATTGCAAGTCCATTTGACGCCCCCGGTGCAGGAAAAACATGCAGCAACGGCGTTTGAACGGTTCAGAGGGTGCGTGTTCCGGCGTCTGCGTCCGAAGTGGCCGACGGTGGTGTTCGTGCGGATGGATCGCGATAAGCCGGCAGGACACCACTGGATATCGGATTTGTGGAGGCTGCAGCTTGGTGGCAGCAGGACCCCGTACCTTTTCTTGAGTGTCACCTTCTCCGTCTTCGCCACCACACAGCAGCGGTTCGTCTTGCGAGGAAAGGCCCGCGTCATTCGGGAAGTCGGCGCTCAGCTCTTCCCCGCGGCGGGGGCACAAGCGTCGTCGGCCAGTTCTGCGCGCTCACACTTTGTGCAGCAATGATGTCAGACACTTCCACCGGCCTCTAATTTTCGACGTCTCTGCGAGTGTTCAGTGTCCTAGTGCGTGACCGGCCGAGTGGCACACTTTTGCTGCGCGCCGGAGAGTGCATACATGTGGCGCCACTGGGCGCTGAACCTCCCTCCCTGCATCCCCGCCTTGCGCGGTGGCTAGACTGCTGTCAGCGGTCCCAGCACAAAGGGGGGGGGGGCGCCTTCGGTGGGGCCGCGTGCTGTGTCTGCTGTGCCTTCCTGACCGCCTACCCTGCTGCCTGTGTTTTCAGTCTGCCATGCCTCCTTTACCTGCATCTCTCACTGACCTCCCTGGCCGGTTCTCACGCTTGTTGGAGCGCAACCCTGAACCACGCCTGCAGTCCCTGGTGTGTGACTACACGACAAGTGTCCCGCTGCCTGCACTGCGCGAGGCCATCAGGGCACTCGGTGACACCCCGGGAGCCGCCCCCGGCCACCTCTGTGACACTTGGCATTGGCCCACACTGGAAGGAGAGCTCTCTGTTGTGAGCGACCTACAAGTCATGTTGACCACCAACGGTGTTCTGTCGTCGGTCACTGCCGATGTAAAGACCTCCACGGGGGTACAAATCATTACCCACTGCCCGGCAGCCATGGCCCAGTCTCTCCCGCTCTCGGTATTCGCACAAACCGCAGACGCTGCCTCCCGAGAGCTGCTTTTGAGATGGAACTCTTACTTCCGACGTATTCAGGGCAGCTCGTTCCGGTCTAGGCTGCAGCAGTTGCTTGGGCTCACAGAAGCAGATCAGTCACCTGAATTCAGGGGCACACAGTATTCGAAGTTGGTATTGGACCCCATTTCCGAGCGGTTGCCGCCACAGCTATGGTCGCCATGGGCACAGTGGCACAAAAATGATGGATCGGGACAATGGGGGGTTATAATGGACATGCGTGCTAGCCCCCCTCAACACCCCGCATGTGGCACCACACGTCGTGCATCAAAATTACCCTTACATTCTGTTGTGGGCAGCCGACCAGCTCGCCACCCCGCAACAGAAGTTCCCGGTGGGCTCTCCCGCTAACGTCAAAGGCCGCAAAGTCCCGGCTGAACAAGCACCGCACGTACTCGAGCCATCCACGCTGCTCCTCCGCGATGATGAAATAGCAGGCCAAGTGATGGATCTCGCATCGCCCCCGTGGGCCCCAGCTTCGGTTCTGGCATTGCACGTGGCTTCAGGGTTGCGGGATGCTATGTCGGTGTGTTCCCCGCAGGAGTTCCTCCGCACCTCCTGTTTGCCTGAGGCGTCTCTGGCGGTATGGACTGCAACCGGGGAAGTCGCTACCCCCGCACCGCTCGGCGGGTTCCTCGTGGATGATGCCCTTTCTCCTCTTCCAGCCAACTCGGCGGCCCCCACAACGAAAGAAGTTCAGGATAAGTTGGTGGACGGAGACTGTGTACCCATCGACCCGCTGTTGGAGTTGGAGGCGGCAGTTGGGCCGGGGCCTGCTGTCCCAGACGATGGACAACTTCCCAAGCTGACCAAACGCCAAACGTGCGACACCCTACAAGCGACGGAGGATGCTCTCCGTTCGGCACGCGAAGACTTGGTCCATCAGCGGAAGATGCACGATGCTGCCACGGAGCGCCTGCATTCCCCCATTGACGACCTCAAAGTCCAAGTCACCAAGTTGGTGCAGACCTTGGATCGCAACCGCACATCCACGGAAGAAGCAGGCACGGTGGACACACGCATCCAGCCAGCTACGAAGACCCTTCTCTCTCTCGCTCATAAACTTCCTCCCCCAGGCACGCAAGTTCCCGATGCCTTGCAGTCTGCTTTGGAGAAGCTCCGCCCTGCCAACTACCGACAGATTGACAACCATCATGCGGCATGGTATCCGTCCCTGCCGGTTCTTTTGACAGCCTGGGTGGCGAGAGGATCTCCAACCTTTCAAGACTTGCACCTTTTCTTTGCACAGTTCGATTCCACGCTTGACATCCCTCCGCCGGCTGCGACTCTAGCGGCGAATTCTCCCCGGGAGTCCCCCATAGTGGACCTCACGGGTGTTGACGACCCGGTGCCCTCAGCCTCGCCGATGCCAACAAATGAGTCTGTAACCGTGACGGCGGGCATAGGGACCTGGACCGGCGCGTCCCGCCATGCCGGCGGGGACGGCGGTCCCTGGAAGGAGAGCGGGAACATTCCCTCGTCTCAGAGCGGGACCGTTTGTGACGGGGTCGGTCTCCGGGCGGGGGCGGGAGGCGCCGCCGCCGCTCCACTCCCAGGGGGCACGGGCGCGGCGGACGCGCCCGGGGCGGATCGATGTGCAGAACCCCCCTTGCCTTTGGTGAAGTGCGTCCAAGGCTGTCTGGAGGACTTTTGCCATTGAACTCTCCGGCCTCCCCTAGTGACTGTGCCTCTCTGCTCTACCAACGCCTGAGCCTCTTCGCGAACCCCGACGTTAGCAAATGAAACTTCCGCCCGGACATACTCATCCACCACGGTGCAAAGGTTATCGCGAAAATGGGAGCGCAGAAAGCCGGCTAGCGCTCTCGCACACATGAGTTGGGAAGGGGGATCTCGGACAGCAGTCCACTGGACATTGTAGCCTACCGGAAACTGCGCTGGGTAAGAGTGAGCCCACCCCCCCAGAACCTCGACTGCCCGTGGACTGATTGGATTTCTGCGCCTCCACTGCTGGGTGTTGGCCGGATGCCGAGGGGTCATCCGGTGGATGAGCTTGGACGAAGTCTGCGACTGCTTCGGTGACAGCGGGTCTCAACGGCAAGGAGGCCCGAAGGCGCTCCCTCTGTCGCCGCAGTGAATCATGTGGAAAGCTGGGTACATCGCAACCCGCCAGCTGCATGGCTAAATGAAAGGCACGGGCAAGACCTCCAATTTTTTTGTCGTCCATCATATTGAGCCAGGTCAGCAACCCGTTCAACACCGGAGGCACACCGTCAAGAGTGCGACTGGTGTCGCGGCTTACCGGAGTCACCACATCTAGTGACATTACCGCGGCACGTAGATTCCTACTATGGAGATCAGTACTTGCGCAACCCCCTGACTTGTCCCACAGGACAGCCCTTCCAATACGGGGCAACCTACGGACACCTGCCGGCACTCAGTGGTGCAGCCACCGCCGCCCCCACCCCCACCTCTCAGTCACTTGCCCTCGCGTTGGGACATAGCCCGCTCCCTTCGCCGGGAAACGGGCCAGCCACGTACCCGAGCCCGTCCGGCACCCCACAATCGTGACCTCGGACACGGTTGACCAGTTTTTCCGCCCCCAAGAACTGCCAGGTTCCTTGAGACCTGCGGCGGAGTGTGTGCTACAGTTGCCCCCTCAGGCGCGCAATCGGCATTGGGGGTATGTGCTCGATCTACACCAGCTCGTCGGGCACGTGGCGCTCCCCCTCCCTTTGGCCTCCCTGGTGCCAGCACCGGGAGCTCTAACCAACGTCACTCTTATTCGCACACGCTTTGATTACACAGGTTTGTGTGCACAATGGAGTTCACATTGTGTGGTGTACGAGCTGTTTGGTCAGGCGGTGGCACGTCTGCACGACTGCTTTGCGCGAGAGAGGGCTTTTCCGTTGGAAGAAGGGAGGGTGTACTACCTCCCCTCTTAGGTTTTCTCGAGGGCTCACCTCAGCCCGGCGCCGGTTACCACGGCGTCTCTCACCCTTCTGTTGACAGTTCCTAACCCGGTTACCCTTACAAGCCTCTTGCAAAATTTAGGTGTTCCAGTGCATGGGTCCCTGCGCCAATTACAGGTGGCCTCATCCCACCTACAAACATTAGAAAACGATTCTCACAGGGAGTCTCCGGTCCTAGCAGCCATGCCGGCGGGGTTTGACTTGCTCACACTAAATGTGGAAAACACTATCAATCCCAAAGTGGTGGCTTTAAGACAGTTACTTCAGTGGGCTGCATACCCGGCAGTAGTTCTCTTGCAAGAAACACAGACACTGCCTCCTCGTTTTGGTTTTCACTGTCTGTATTGGCACACTTTTACCAACGTCACCTCCTCTTCGGCTGGGGTAGCCATCCCGGTGCGTCGTGATTCTCACCTCCACATTGGTGATTTCATGCACCACCCAAAGGGCCGAGCCATCGTGTTGGAACTTGTCTACAAAGACGTGCCCATACAAGTCGTCAATGTGTATATGTCTGCCAAAGGCACAAGCAAAGAGTATTGTCCGTTGCTGCACTGGGTGCGTGCTCATGTTGCTCCAGACTCACAGTGGGTCCTCATTGGGGGGGGATTTCGAGTGCAACCCGGGGTGGTCGGCGGATTGTGTGCATGTCAACACCGAGATCGCCCCGGTATTGTCTGAGTTTGTCACTGATATGGCTCTACTTCCTTTCACCCATGGCATGTCTGGTCCCACATGGATCAGTTCGCAGGGTTTCGTGGGTGCTTTAGACTTTTCCCTTAGCTGTCGTGTCTCTCCGGAGGTCGGCATCGTCCGTGTAGAGAATGAATTTGTCTTTCCGTCCGACCACTATCCGGTGCGACTTAGGTTGCACACCCTCCCGGCGCTAGTGCCACCCGGCAACCCCGCCTCCATGGCGCGGTTTCGCCTGGGCATAGGGGTCTGCAAATGGCAGCAGGAGACTTTCGCAAATGGTTGCGTTGGCCTCCGTTCCCTTCCTCCTCCCGCCACGTCGGAGTCATATCGGCATTTTGTCAGTGTCCTCACCACGGCTGCAGAGTCGGTTTCCGGACCACCTGGTACCCTAGACACAGTCCCTGGCCTGGTGTCTTCGGCGGCGCGAGTCCTGCATGCGTTGCTCAAAGCGCACCGTCGCTGGTGGCTGACCGCACCCCCGATCCTGAAGGTGGTTGCCGCCCGAAAAGCGGTCAAACAAGCTTGGGAAGTGGTGGGACTGGAACGGTCCCTCTGCAGAAACTCAACTACCCACTGTAACTCCGTGTCATGCAACCACTCACTCATGCAGTATTCGATCAAATCGCGGAAAGGTGTGGACTTCCGCGCCTTACGAAACACAGTTTTTACAGAGTCAATGGTAACCACCAAAGAGGGCATGACGGCCACCCTCCATGGTACCACAGTATAGAGCTCCTCTTGGGTAGAGCGGAGAATGGGGCGCAAAGTGACGGGCGCGGACCTGATCGAGACCCACCGCAGCTTGAACTTCCGGGGGGACCAGCTGGCCACTGACATAGGTGGGCTCATTGCGCGCCGTGTAGGGCTCACGCTAGAGCCGGCGGTAGTCCGACTTGGCGGGGCCTTTAACCCCCCATGGCCGGGCCAAGGGGACAAACTTCCACAGAGTGTGTCCAGTGGAGTCCCGCTACGGGCTCTAGTCCATAGTGACTTTTATGCTCTCCCGGCCAAAGTGCCACACGGGCCCATTGCCAATGCACGCCTCCTTCTGAATTTTACTACCATATGGAAACTGGTCGGGGCGCACATAGCCCACCAGTACGTGCCCCTTCTGGCTCGGGCAGGGGTGCTACCATGCACCCAATTCGCATTGCATCCTTCTTCTAGTGTGGTGGGCTTACTCCGCGTGCTGCATGACTATATCTGGTTCCGTTCTTTCCGCCGGCAACGTGTGTGTTTGGTAGTGGACGATGTGCGGCACGCATACCGGTCCGCTGTGCACGACACCCTGCGATGGCTGTTGAGGCTCGCTGGTTTCCCAGATGCGGTTGTCGAATTGCTCCTCCTTGCCACCACAGAGGCAACCGTACACATGGGTGGTTCCAGTGGCGTCACAGAAGCGCTTGCCCTTTTACTGCCGGGTGTTGCGCAAGGTTGCCCGGCGTCGGCCATGCCTATTTGCGCAGTGGCGGAGGTGCGCGCCTTTCTTGCGCTTCTCCGGATGCCCCCATGTTGGGGCCCTGGTTGGCCGTTCAACCAGGTGGGATACATGGATGACACCACGTGGTGCATAGATTCAGAGTCAAACCTTCCCCTGTTTGCGGCAAACCTGCAGCGCGCAGGACTCAAGACCAATCTCTTTCCTTCCGGCCCCAAACAGCCATTGGTAGGCGCCGCTCGTGAAGGTCTTTAGGTCACATTTCATTCGTTGTCCGTGTGCATGGGTTGGTCGCGCATGCCAGTGCATCAGGGAACCGGGTACGTGCGTATTGTAGGCCGCCATCTGTTCCCCCACGTCTACCATCAGGTACATAAAGTTAAGCTTTTTGCTGCCAGTCGTCGTGCCGCAAGGGCCCTTGCCATGGTTCGGCTACCCTCCAACTACTCAGCCCGGATGTACTACGGCGTCGCCGGCGGCCAGCAGCGCTGGCAAGCGGGGGTACGTCCTCCGATGTACAACTCCATGTGAGTGGCGGACTAGGCTGCAGCGTCCGTGCTGCGCGCAGTTACGGGATGGCATACCCTTTCGTCGGCTCAGTTTTTCCAGCCCCTAGCCTCCGGCTGGGTGGAGATTGAGCCAGCTACAATCGCTGTCATCAGCTGATTTTTGCAGACTTATAAGAAGCAAATCCGACACGCGAATGACATGGTCAGGCGCAGCACCCAGCATTGTTTGTACGAAGCCATGCAACGCTTCCGGCCGGATATGCCTTGTGTTCGCCGCGGCCTTTCCATGTATTGCACAGTCCACAACACAGACCACGACAAATTTGTACACTACATGCAGGTGCTCGGCTTTTGCATTAGCCTGCCTCCAGTCTGCCCCGAAATTGGGGCCAACCATGTCATGAGCTGGGCGGAACACCCCTGGCAAGCCGCTGCCATCCACAAATGGATGGACGCGGGCTACTTCAGCCTGCGTGATGCCCATTCAGCCGGTTGGCCACTGGCGCCGTGGCAGTGGGGCCTGGAGAGCCTCCCCCCATGGCATGGCGTGTCGGTGCCTTTGCAACCGGATCTGCCTGTCCTGCGGTGTGTGCCTCACAATTGTGCTTTGGTCACGGATGGTTCATGGTTTCCCTCCCACTGTTGCGGAGGGGCTTTCGCGGTTGTTTGTTTGGACACCCTCACGTGGGTAGTCTATCCGGTTTCTGTCCCTTGTCACGTGGACCACTCCTACGCAGTGGAAGTGTATACTTCCCGGGTGCTCTGCCGCGTCAGACACACCCTGCTTGCCTTGGGAGTAGCGGCTTGTGCGACAACACGCGGCCTTCGGGAAGGGGGAAGCTTCACCGGCTCCCGGTCCTATATACAAGCGCTCAGCAGCCGCCGCCCTACCGAGCTAGGCGAAGGGCTGGTTGACCTCTTGCCATCCGACTGCATCAAGCAAGCCTGTAAGCTTCCCCCACCCCAACATCTTTGCTCTCAGCAGCAGGGCTCTCTTCTGGAATCAGCTTTGGATGATGTGGATGAGGCGGCCAAAGCGCACACACTGCGCCAGCCTCGCCGTGTCCCGGCAGGATATATCGCGGGCCTGCCAGACCCACAACCCGCCTTTAGCAGAGATGGAGTGCGGTGGCACGACGCTAGCACAGTGCAGTATCGCCAACCGCGCCGGCTCTACGCGCAACAACAGGATGTGGTGTACGCCCCTGAGGTGGCGTCCTTTTCATACTATGCGACTTGTGTTGCGTCCACCTCGCTCTCCTGGGGAGACCACGTGCGCATGGTCACCTTCCGCCATGACCTGGGAACTGCCGTAATCACCCGATGTGCATTTGGTGACGCGGTGCTCACCGCGACACCCTTCCAGGCAGGCCGCCGCTACAGCCGACTGTGGTCTGATGTGCTGTGCGCAGATGGCTTCTGACTTGCGTCGCACCATAGTGGAATGGTCCGTGTCTTTGCCCACCTGCTGGGGTGTGCTCGTACAGTGGGGAGGTATCTATCTAGGCGTTACCATAGAGAACACTCCAATCTGCCCAGTGCCTCACGTGTCTTGGATAACCCTGTCCCTCACCGGGTGCGTTCTTCTTGCGTCAGAAAACACGATGGTCCGGCATGGGGCCACGCCTCAACAAGTGAGACGGTTCCTCGTGGCAGTGGAGGAACATGTGGCGTTTCTACCTTCAAACTTGTGGGCACGCGGTGAACTCACATTACGCGGACTTGCGCTTGCAAATGCATTCACGTTGATGAGCTCCGGCGATGTGTCCTGTGCTGGTTGTATGTTCGTGCTTTGCCCTCACTTACATCCTGGATACACTGAGACTCCTTAGGGGACGGCGACACGTGTAACCCTCAAACACGGCACTAAAACTCCCACATTGCACACACATAGTATACAGAGGTGACGCGGACACCCGCATGGGACCGAGACACTCCGGCACAGTGCAACGTCAGAAGGAGTTTAGACCTCCGGAGCATGTACACTACCTGGAGCGACGTCCGTCGTCCGAACGGCCCGGCAGCCGAAAACCACAGGTTTTCCTCAACGGAAAACCCGTGCCCGTTTTCTACCTCCACAACCGAACGGTGTCATCAAAGTGAAGAGGGTGGGTCCGAGCCACACTCCAACCCATACCATAGCAGGTGCGACTCCTGCAGACCCACCACCACCACCACCACCACCACCACCCCCACTAATATGGGGCCTCCTCCTGTACCCTCCTCCTGTACCCTGCTGCCGAAAAGCACCCTCCTCCCGTACCCTCCTCCTGTACCGTGCTGCCACGCAGCAGCCTGTTCCTGTACCCTTCTCCTATACCCGGCTGCCACATAGTAGCCTCCCCCTTTACATTGCTGCCACGTGGCAACCTCCTCCTGTACCCTGCTACCAGATAGCAGCCTCCTCCAGCACCCTGCTTGCCACATAGCAGCCTCCTCCTGTACCCTGCCGCCACATAGCAGCCTCCTCCTCTACCCTAATGCCACATAGCCGCCTCACCCATTACCCTGCTTCCACGAGGCAGCCTCCTCATGTACCCTGCTACCACATGGCAGCCTCCTCCCGCACCCTACTGCCACATAGCAGCTCCTGTACCCTGCTTCCACATTGCAGCCCCCTCTTGTACCCTGATGCCACATAGCACCCTGCTTCCACGTGGCAGCCTACTCCGCTACCCTGCTGCCACATGGCAGCCTCGTCCTATGCCCTGTTGCCACATAGCAGCCACCTCCTATACCCTCCTCTTGTACCCTACTGCCACATAGCAGCCGCCTCGTGTACCCTGTACCCCGCTGCCACGTAGCAGCCTCCTCCTCTACCGTACTGCCACATAGCAGCCTCCCCCATCACCCTACTACCACATAGCAGCCTCCCCCTTTACCCTGCTTCCGCACCGATGCCTCCTCTTTTACCCTGCTACCACTTGGCAGCCTGCTCCTGTACTGCTGCCACATAGCAGCCTCGTCAGACACCCTGCTTCCACATAGGCGCCTCCTCCTGTACTCTCCTCCCGTACCGTGCCGCCACATAGCAGCCTCTTCCTATACCGAACTGCCACATAGCGACCTCCTTCTTGCCCTGTTGCCACATAGCAGCCTCCCCCTTTACCCTGCTTCCACATGGCAGCCTCCCCCTGTATTCTGTTGCCACCTGGCAGCTTCCTCCTGTACCATACTGCCACATAGCAGCCTCCTCTTCTACCGTGCTGCCACGTAGGAGCCTCCTCCCGTACCCTCCTCCCGTACCCTGCTGCCACATAGTAGCCTCCTCCTGCACCCTGATGTCACAAAGCAGCCTCCTCCTGTATCCTCTCGCCACATAGCAGCCTCCTCCTTTACCCTGCTTCCACATAGCAGCCTCCTCTTGTACCCTACCGCCACATAGCAGCCTCCCCCTGCACCGTGTTGCCACATAGCAGGCTCCTCCTGTACCTTGCTGCCACATAGCAGCTTCATCCCACACCCTGCGGCCGCCCAGCCTCATCCTACTGCAACCTGCTGCCACATAGCAGACTCCTCCTATACCCTCCTTCCGTACTCTGCTGCCACATAGCAGCCTCCTCTTATACCCTGCTGCCACATAGCAGCCTCCTCCTATGCCGTGTTGCCACATAGCAGCCTCCCCCATTACCGTGCTGCCATGTAACAGCCTCCCCCTTTACCCTGCTTCCACATGGCAGCCTCCTCCTGTACCTTGCTGCCACATAGCAGCCTCATCCCACACCCTGCGGCCGCCCAGCCTCCTCCTACTGCAACCTGCTGCCACATAGCACACTCCTCCTATACCCTCCTTCCGTACTCTGCTGCCACATAGCAGCCTCCTGTTATACCCTGCTGCCACATAGCAGTCTCCTCCTATGCCGTGTAGCCACATAGCAGCCTCCCCCATTACCGTGCTGCCATATACTAGCCTCCCCCTTTACCCTGCTTCCACATGGCAGCCTCCTCCTGTACCTTGCTGCCACTTGGCAGCCTCCTCATGTACCCTGCTGCCACATAGCAACCTCCTCAGGGACCCTGCTTCCACATAGCCGCCGCCTCCTGTACTCTCCTCCCGTACCCTACTGCCACGTAGCAGCCTCCTCCTATACCCAGCCGCCACATAGCGACCTCCTCTTGTACCCCATTGCCACATAGCAGCCCCCCCCCCCTTTACCCTGCTTCCACATTGGAGCCTCCGATTGTACCCTGTTTCGACTTGGCAGCCTCCTCCTGTACCCTGCTGCCACATAGCAGCCTCCTCTTGTACCCTGCTTCCACATAGCAGCCTCCTCCTGTACCATGCTGCCACGTAGCAGCCTCCTGCTATACCCTCCTCCTGTACTTGGCTGCCACATAGTAGCCTCCCCCTGCACCATGATGTCACATAGCAGCCTGTTCCTATACCCTCCTGTCACATAGCAGCCTTCCCTTTTACCCTACTTCCACGTAGCAGCCTCCTCGTGTGCCCTGGTGCAACATAGCACCCTCCTCATGCACCCTGCTGCCGAAAAGCAGCCTCCTCCTTCAACTTGCGGCCACATAGCAGCCCCCTCTACCCTGCTTCCACATAGCCGCCTCCTCCTATACTCGGCTGCCACATAGGGACCTCCTCCTGTACCTTATTGCCACATAGCGGCCTCCTCCTATACCCTGCTGCCACATGGCAGCCTCCTCCTGTACCCTGCTTCCGCACCGATGCCTCCTCTTTTACCCTGCTACCACTTGGCAGCCTGCTCCTGTACTGCTGCCACATAGCAGCCTCGTCAGACACCCTGCTTCCACATAGGCGCCTCCTCCTGTACTCTCCTCCCGTACCGTGCCGCCACATAGCAGCCTCTTCCTATACCGAACTGCCACATAGCGACCTCCTTCTTGCCCTGTTGCCACATAGCAGCCTCCCCCTTTACCCTGCTTCCACATGGCAGCCACCTCCTGTATCCTGTTGCCACCTCGCAGCTAGCTTCCTCCTGTACCCTACTGCCACATAGCAGCCTCCTCTTCTACCGTGCTGCCACGTAGGAGCCTCCTCCCGTACCCTCCTCCCGTACCCTGCTGCCACATAGTAGCCTCCTCCTGCACCCTGATGTCACAAAGCAGCCTCCTCCTGTATCCTCTCGCCACATAGCAGCCTCCTCCTTTACCCTGCTTCCACATAGCAGCCTCCTCTTGTACCCTACCGCCACATAGCAGCCTCCCCCTGCACCGTGTTGCCACATAGCAGGCTCCTCCTGTACCTTGCTGCCACATAGCAGCTTCATCCCACACCCTGCGGCCGCCCAGCCTCATCCTACTGCAACCTGCTGCCACATAGCAGACTCCTCCTATACCCTCCTTCCGTACTCTGCTGCCACATAGCAGCCTCCTCTTATACCCTGCTGCCACATAGCAGCCTCCTCCTATGCCGTGTTGCCACATAGCAGCCTCCCCCATTACCGTGCTGCCATATACTAGCCTCCCCCTTCACCCTGCTTCCACATGGCAGCCTCCTCCTGTACCTTGCTGCCACATAGCAGCCTCATCCCACACCCTGCGGCCGCCCAGCCTCCTCCTACTGCAACCTGCTGCCACATAGCAGACTCCTCCTATACCCTCCTTCCGTACTCTGCTGCCACATAGCAGCCTCCTGTTATACCCTGCTGCCACATAGCAGTCTCCTCCTATGCCGTGTAGCCACATAGCAGCCTCCCCCATTACCGTGCTGCCATATACTAGCCTCCCCCTTTACCCTGCTTCCACATGGCAGCCTCCTCCTGTACCTTGCTGCCACTTGGCAGCCTCCTCATGTACCCTGCTGCCACATAGCAACCTCCTCAGGGACCCTGCTTCCACATAGCCGCCGCCTCCTGTACTCTCCTCCCGTACCCTACTGCCACGTAGCAGCCTCCTCCTATACCCAGCCGCCACATAGCGACCTCCTCTTGTACCCCATTGCCACATAGCAGCCCCCCCCCCCTTTACCCTGCCTCCACATTGGAGCCTCCGATTGTACCCTGTTTCGACTTGGCAGCCTCCTCCTGTACCCTGCTGCCACATAGCAGCCTCCTCTTGTACCCTGCTTCCACATAGCAGCCTCCTCCTGTACGATGCTGCCACGTAGCAGCCTCCTGCTATACCCTCCTCCTGTACTTGGCTGCCACATAGTAGCCTCCCCCTGCACCATGATGTCACATAGCAGCCTGTTCCTATACCCTCCTGTCACATAGCAGCCTTCCCTTTTACCCTACTTCCACGTAGCAGCCTCCTCGTGTGCCCTGCTGCAACATAGCACCCTCCTCATGCACCCTGCTGCCGAAAAGCAGCCTCCTCCTTCAACTTGCGGCCACATAGCAGCCCCCTCTACCCTGCTTCCACATAGCCGCCTCCTCCTATACTCGGCTGCCACATAGGGACCTCCTCCTGTACCTTATTGCCACATAGCGGCCTCCTCCTATACCCTGCTGCCACATGGCAGCCTCCTCCTGTACCCTGCTGCCACATATCACCCTCCTCCTGTACGCTCCTGCCACGTTGTAGCCTCCGCTTGTACCGTCCTCCCACAACCTGTTGACACATAGTAGCCTCCTCCTGCACGGTGATGTCAAAGAGCGGCCTACTCCTGTACCCTCCTGCCACATAGCAGCCCCCCCCTTTACCCTGCGCTCACACGGCGGCGTCCCCCTGTACCCTGCTGCCACTTGGCGGCCTCTTGGTGTACCCTGCATCCACATAGCCGCCTCCTCCTGTACTCTCCTCCCGTACCCTGCTGCCACATAGCAGCCTCCTCATGTACCTTGCTGCCACGTAGCAGCCTCTTCCTATACCCTCCCCCCGTACCCTGTTGCCACCTAGTAGCCTCCTCCTGTACCCTGCTGCCACATAGAACCCTCCTGTTGCACACAGCAGCCTCCTCCTGCAGCCTACTGCCACTTAGCAGCCTCCTCCTCTACCTTCGTCCCGTACCTTGCTCCCACATAGCAACCTCCTCCTGTACCTTGTTGCCACATAGCAGCCTCTCCCATTACCCTGCTGCCACATAGCAGCCTCCCCCTTTACCCTGGTTCCACACGGCGGCCTCCTCCTGTACCCTGCTGCCACATAGCAGGCTCCTCTTGCACCCTTGCCACACAGCTGCCTCCTCGTGTACTCTCCTCCCGTACCCTGCTGCCACATAGCAACCTCCTCCTATACCCAGCTGCCACACAGCGACCTCCTCCCGTACCTTGCTTCCACATAGTAGCCTCCCCCTTAACCCTGCTTCCACATTGCAGCCTCCCCCTGTACCCTGTTGCCACATAGCAACCTCCTCTTGTACCCTGCTGCCACGTAGCAACCTGCTCCTGTACCCTCCTCCCGTACCCTGCTGCTACATAGTAGCCCCCTCCTACACCATGCTGCCACATAGCAGCCTCCTCCTATACCCTCCTGCACATAGCAGCCTCCCCCTTTACCGTGCTTCCGCAAAGCAGCCTCCTCCCGTACCGTGCTGCCACATAGCAGCCTCCTGCTTTACGCTGCTGCCACATAGCAGACTCCCCCTTTACGCTGCTTCCATATTGGAGCGTCCTCCTATACCCTGTACCCTGCTTCCACATAGCAGCCTCCTCCTGCACCCTGCTGGCACATAGCAGCCTCCTCCTATACCCTACTGCCACATAGTAGCTGCCCCCTTTACCTTGCTGCCACATAGCAGCCTCCTCTTGTACCCTGCTGCCACATAGCAGCCTCCCCTCGTACCCTCCTCCTGTACCTTGCTGCCACATAGCAGCCTCCTGCTGTACCCTCGTGCCACATGGGCCTCCTCCTGCGGCGTGCTGCCACATAGCAGCCTCCTCCTATACCCAACTGCCACAAAGAAGCCGCCCCCTTTCCCCTGCTGCCACATGGCAGCCTCGTCCCGTACCCTTTTCCCACATGGCACCCTCCCCCTATACCTTGCTGCCACATAGCAACCTCCCCGTGTACCCTCCTCCTATACCTTGCTGCCACATAGCAGCCTCCTCCTATACCTTGCTGCCACATGGCAGCCTCCTCCCGTACCCTCCTCCTGTACCCTGTCGCCACATAGCAGCCTCTTGTTATACCTTGCTGCCACATAGCAGCCTCCTCCTATACCTTGCTGCCACATAGCAGCCTCCTCTTGTACCCTGCTGCCACATGGGCCTTCTTCTGCACCCTGCTGCCACATAGCAGGCTTGTCCTGCACCTTGCGGCCACATAGCGGCCTCCTCCTGTACCTTGCTGCCACATAGCACCCTCCGCCTATACCTTGCTACCTCATGGCAGCCTCCCCCTGTACCCTACTCCTATACCTTGCTGCCACATAGCAGCCTCCTCATGTACCCTCCTCTTGTACGCCGTTGCCACATAGCAGCCTCCTCCTATATCCTGCTGCCACATAGCAGGCTCCTCGTGCACCTCGCGGCCACATAGCAGCCTCCTCCAGTACCTTGCTGCCACATAGCACCCCCCGCCTATACGGCAGGCTCCCCCCGTACCCTGCTCCTATACCTTGCTGCCACATAGCAGCCTACACCTATACCTTGCTGCCACATAGCAGCCTCCTCATGTACCCTCCTCTTGTACGTTGCTGCCACATTGCAGCCTCCTCCTATACCCTCCTCCTGTACCCTGCCGCCGCATAGCAGCCTCCTCCTATACCTTGCTGCCACATATCAGCCTCCTCCTATACCTTGCTGCCACATAGCAGCCTCCTCCTGTACCCTGCTGCCACGTAGCAGCCTCCTCCTACACTCTTCGGCCACATAACGGCCTGCTTCTGCACTCTGCTTGAACATAGTAGCCTGATCTTGCACCCTGCTGCAACGTAGCAGCCTGCTCTTGTACCCTACTGCCACATAGCCGCCTCCTCCTTTACCCTACTGCCACATAGCAGCACCCTCCTGCATCCTGGTGCCACGTAGCGGCCTCCTCCTATAACCTCCTCCTGTAGCCTGCTGCCACATAACAGCCTCCTACTGTACCCTCCTCCTGTACGATGCTGCCACATAGCAGCCTGCTCCTGTACCCATCTCCCGTACCCGGCTGCCACATAGCAGCCTCCTTCTTTACCCTGCTGCCACCTAGCAGCCTCGTGCTGTACCTTGCTGCCACGTAGCAGCCTCCTCCTGACTGGTGACCTGGCACCAGTATAAAAATCCTCAAGATGGTAGCTGTGGGACGGACTGCTCGCACGCACTGCCACCCGTGAAGTCAGTCGTGGATTGTCGTGGTTCTCTGTGTGTCTTCCCTGTGTCAGGCCGGGCTCACCCCGCCCGCCAACCGTCCAGGACCCCTCCCTAGGCCAGAAATTGAGTCCTGTGGGGGACACACGCACCTACGTGGCCTCCCCCGACCGCCGGACGCCGACGTGGCGCCGGCTCATTGGCAGGGTACCACCGTGCTGCAGCTGACGAATGTGTCCGTCATCGTGGCACGACCTCTAGGGCACGACCGTGGTGCCACCCACGTACCCGTGCGCCGTCGTGGCGCAGCCTTCGGGGCAGAGCGCCGCCGCCGCGCCGCCCCAACCATCATGCGCCAACATGGCGCCAGTTCAGTGGTAGCACACCATCGTGGTTCCGTCAACGTGCACGTGCGCCGTCGTGGCGCGATCTTCGGGGCTGAGTGCCATTGTAGCACTGCCCAGACAGCCCTACGCCGACGTGGCGCCAGTTCAGTGGCAGAGCGCCACCGTGGTGCCGCCAACGTATACGTGCGCCATTGTGGCGCGATCTTCGGGGTAGAGCGTGGCGCAAGCTGAATGGCACAGCACCACAATTGTGCCGCCGCCGTGCGCATGTGCTGTCATGTTGCGATTTTCGTGCGCCACCCTAGCCATGGTGTATCCTCCAGGCCAATATTCGAGGAACCATGGCGGGCTCTGCACCTCGCGCTCCGCTAACCTCCGTGACACCCCGTGCAGAGGTGACGTGTCAGCGGCGGTACTCACCACCCCACGTGTCGTCGGCGAACCTTGCTGTCTCGCTCGGGCACCGTCATGGTGCCACTTTCTCGGTCACGTGCCGTCTCGGTGCACGTATCGTACGGCTCGTCATTTGGGTGCGGCCTTTGCGGCCGGGCGTCATCGGTGACCTTCGCGGTGATGCACTACCGTGGTGATATGGCTGTGACGCACGTCCCGCACTCAGAGAACCCGGGGGTACCCAGGCCACCGGTAGTGCGCCTGATCGTGTAGCGTGACCATACTCGCGACACCGGCGGTGCTCAACCCGCCGGCGGTGCGCATGGGCGTATTAGGCCTCGTTCTCTCAGGCCAGGGCCCAGCATAAGTCGGGGGTGATGCCCCAGAGAGACCCACGCCTTCACGCACTGGACAACTCTGGGACGCTAACTTGGGTGGATCCAGGGCTTTCAGACGGTTTATGACAGGGATCCGGAGGCAGATCGGACCATGGTGTTGTCATACACCGGCGCCAGGGTACAAGAGGAGGCTGCTATGTGGCAGCAGGGTACTGGAGGAGGCTACTATGTGGCAGCAGGGTAAAGGGGGCGGCTGCTATGTGAAAGCAGGGTATAGGAGGAGGCTGCTATGTGGCAGCAGGGTACATGAGGAGGCTGCTATGTGGCAGCATGGTATAGGAGGAGGTTTCTATGTGGCAGCAGGGTACAGGAGCAGGCTGCTAGTGGCAGTAGGGTAGGGGAGGAGGCTGCTATATGGAAGTAGGGTGAAGGAGGAGGCTGCAATGTGGCAGCAGGGTACAGGAGGAGGATGCTATGTGGCAGCAGGGTGCAGGAGGAGGCTGCTATGTGGCAGTAGGGTGCAGGAGGAGGCTGCTATGTGGCAGCACGGTAAAAGGGGCGGCTATTATGCGGCAGTAGGGTGGCTGCTATGTGGCAGGAGGGTAATGGGGGAGGCTGCTTTGTGGCACCAGGGTACAAGAGGAGGCTGCTATGTGGCAGCAGGGTACTGGAGGAGGCTGCTATGTGGCAGCACGGTAAAGGGGGCGGCTGCTATGTGAAAGCAGGGTATAGGAGGAGGCTGCTATGTGGCAGCAGGGTACATGAGGAGGCTGCTATGTGGCAGCATGGTATAGGAGGAGGTTTCTATGTGGCAGCAGGGTACAGGAGCAGGCTGCTAGTGGCAGTAGGGTAGGGGAGGAGGCTGCTATATGGAAGTAGGGTGAAGGCGGAGGCTGCAATGTGGCAGCAGGGTACAGGAGGAGGATGCTATGTGGCAGCAGGGTGCGGGAGGAGGCTGCTATGTGGCAGTAGGGTGCTGGAGGAGGCTGCTATGTGGCAGCACGGTAAAGGGGGCGGCTATTATGCAGCAGTAGGGTACAGGAGGAGGCTGCTATGTTTCAGGAGGGTAATGGGGGAGGCTGCTTTGTATACCATGCTGCCACATAGCAGCCTCCTCATGTACCCTGCTGCCACATAGCAGCCTCCTCCTATACCCTGATGCCACATAGCAGCCGTCCCCTTTACCCTGCTGCCACATAGCAGCCTCCCCCATTACCCTCCTGCCACATAGCAGCCTCCTCTTGTACCGTGGTGCCGCATAGCAGCCGCCCCCTTTACCCTACCGCCACATAGCAGCCTCCTCCTGTTCCCTGTGTTTTGTCCCCCACCCATCTCAGTGCACTACTATAGTTGTCACTTCTACGATGCACACGTGGATCACCCATCGTCCCACGTGTCTCATGCTTGTCCAGTTTTCTTCCGCACGAGCCACTGGGCGTTTGTGCGCCTTCTGGCGACCCTCCCCAAGTCCCCGTGGCTCGTACCTATCAGACGGCACCACCGTGGTACAGCCAACCAATGGCACGTCCATGTCGGTATTTCTGGAGTCGGACACTTGTCTGCCACCCCCCCCCCCCCCACCCCGGCACCGAACGGTGGTCTACTCACCGTCAGGCCTCGTCCGCCGTGACCCCCCAGACGGCCAGTGCTATAGGTTCCAGGGAAGCAATCAAGATCATCCTAGAGGAAATGGTAAACCCTACACGGCCACTAGCTTATGTCCTCATGATCATGGACACGCTTGAGTGGCCTACCCGACCTCACCCAGCCCCCAACCCTCACATTGAGGTCCTGCATCCGCGGGCGGTGTTGCCCCTCTCAGTGGCTTTTCAGGCGTGCTGGACTATGTGCCACCTCCAGAGTTGGCGCATGATAGCGGGGGGACGCCTGCCAATGCGAATGCTCCCTCCCCCGACCACGCGCTGGCCACCAAGGTGACCATACTCGTACACCCTCCCGGGCAAGACCCTTCCGTGTTACATCTGCTGCAGGTCCACCTAGAGCCTCTGGTTATTCTCACCCTAACCTCTGAGGTACAACCCCTGCTCCGTGCTCTCCCAGGACCCATGAACACACTGGCAATCCGCCACCATGTACTGTTGTGGGACGCCTCCGTGGTCCACACTCTGCCGACCCAAGACCATTTTTAGTGCTGCGTCTCCCATAGCCTTCTCCTGCCTTTGCTGTCCCTACCTTCTCCCAACTGCCTGTGCCTACCTTCTCCCAACTGCCTGAGTCACATGACAGGGTCAAAACATCGGTACACCGTCGCACAGCACATGCACGACAGCACGAGGAGGTGTATGCCCCGCTCCCAGACGCATGGCGCGGGAGTGAGTGCGGCACACCTGAGCCTGACTTCCCCAAAGAGAGGCACTCCCTGGGTGCCTAAGACCCTCTTGGGATCGGGAAGACAAGCCCAAAGCCCAAAGCCCCACTGATATGGGATCATGCACTTGGCCTCCCAGGTTGCCCTGCTCGAAATGTGGGGCCTGTTTGTTTGCATCAAACGCGTTTTCCCAACAGGTCCACCAAAGCCGTGTGGGGGACCCGCCGGAAATACTGGTGAGCTCACGCCAGCTCAGGGAAATGATCTGAACCTTTTACTTTGGCTTGTGGGGGGTGCCAACCCAAACCCGTTACCTCTGGGGCATGGTGTATCGTGGGCTCCTTCAGGTGCAGAAATTTCTCCACACACCCTGGGTCAAAGTCATCGCGATTGGGCGCCCGACGGCATTCAGTCGACCAGGTGTGGCTTTGTTGTTTGCATGAATTTGGATGGCGATGCTGAGCATTTGTATCAATTAAGGCTAAAGCCTTTGCTTGCAAGAAGATGATCGGTGCTGCTTCGGGTAAATGATCACTAAGGATAAGGGGGAGATGATAAAATAATCGAACTGAGAGATACATGATGCAAAAGGTACACAATAATGACATTCGTCGCAAATAGAATTACGCCATATTTCAATAAAATTTCTTCGTGGTACTTTTCCACTATTGGTACTTGCCAATATTCCAAAGGGTAGGGGTCTGGTGAAACGAGATCCAATTCGAAGGTGAAGTCAATTCAATCGCCTTTACTACAATTGGGGGGAAATCTCCACAGATGTTTTAAATGAGACTTCCGGATAAATAGACAGAATTGCTGCTACAGGTCCAAAGGATACATATTGGATACTGGGCATTTCAAATCTTGGTCAACGCTGTTTTTCTAAGAGGGGGGTGTGATCTTCTTTATATATTAAATAATCTGTAATAGAGTACATCTCGTGTTCAGTGTTCTAATCGCGTCCTGGCCGAAGCCTTCTTGGGTCATCAAATTCTCCCTTTGTTTTCTACGCCAAGTTTCTCGATCATTTCTGCTGGGGTGGACGCCGCACTGTTTGGTATCATCGCCCACTTTATGCTATCTTTTCTCTGGGGCGGGAAAATCTTTCCCGCCCCTGGCGCAAAGTATAAAATCTCTGCTTTATAGGGGCCTAAAAATCCTCACCAAACAACCTTGAATCTCTTAATGCACAGACCAAAGGGTGTACCAAGGAACTGAAGTGATGACCAGACTTCACAACAGCAAGACTACCTCTAGCCTGCACGTGGGCTTTGTGTGCTCCCAAGCATTGGGGTGGGCGCTGGGAGGCAGTTCATTTCGCGGCTGACAAAGATAATACGGGCGTTGCCTGCACCGGCAGTACCAAATACTGCGGCCTCCATGCCAGGAGAAATGATCGAAAAAATTGGCGCAGAAAACAAGAGGGGCAGAAAAGCAAAGAGCTAGAGGGAGGAAAATTTTAGGTTGGAGGGGTCTTCACTGGTGATGGGAGCGTCGTAGTTGATTGTATGGTTGACATGGCAAAGGAGTGCATTGTCTTTTTGAAGGAGCTTCTCGTTCATGCGCTAACCAGCAAAAGACTGTCATGCACGAGATCCCGCCCAGCCCTATACGCATGCAACCCGGCAGACAGAATTTCTTTCCCTAGCCCGATACTCTGCCCTCAGGGCATGTGACATTTGGCCGTTGTATTGTCTGTGTAATCTCAGTGGCACCTAATATTTTGGGCATCTGTATGCACATGTGAATGTCACTGGTCATGCCATTGCCAGCATCCAATGCGCATCTCATGGCAATGCTATTGCCAAAATCGTGGAAAAAGCAACGATAAGGACAGAGTGTGAGATCAATCACAACCAGTATTCTGAATGCACCTTCCAGAGGACAGTGGTTTGCACGGTGTCAGGTTCAGTTCGTTTTCAGGGTTCTGGGCACAGCGGAAGCAACATGGCTGCTGTGATGCGGTGCCTTCTTTGCGGTTTTGCCTTCTGTTCTCTTTGCTTTGTTCGAAATCTGGCCACTGGCGCCTTTCTCTTTTTTTGGCAGGCATCGATATGGGAGTGGCTAATCTGGTATGTGAAGTGCTACACAACTCTGAAGACGACGCATTGCATTTTGAATATCTCTTCTGCGAGGTGGTTGTGCCTCAGAGTGGGCCGTGGATGGTGGATTGCGTTCATGTCGGGTACAGAAGGGGTGCCCATGCTGTGCAGGGATGGGAAGTTGGGGCTATCAGGTTCATGGAAAATGTACTGCAGGTCGGGGGAATGACAGAGGTTGCAGCAGTTCAGCAGCAGCGGAGTGTAGTGGTACCGATTGCAGTACGGGGATAAGTATTGGCCGCTGGTTTTGCCTGTTGTGGCAAGTGGATTTCCCCTGTGAAACCAGTGCACTTGAATGTCTCTGGGACTGTAAGTGGTGTTGGAAAAGGCCCAAAGCGACTGAACCAAAAACATTATAAGACAAGATGGCTGAAACTGGAGGGTTGCATAAAGGGGTGAGGGGATGGGATGGAATGTAGGAGAAGGAAGATCAGGTATGAATCGGAGACAAAGCTCATTGTCAAAGCCCTGCACTAGGCCTGTTTCACTCTCAAAGCCCTGGATGTGCTTTTGGACATGACTGAAGTGGCAAACGTGTGTTCGGAGGGGAAGAGGTTGCGTCTGTATGGTACCATGGGCCATGCTTTTGCTAACCCATGGGATGAGCTTTAAGCGCTAAGGGGCATCTCTGTTGCAGCGCAGCCTGTGTCTTGATTGAGACTGCCCTGAGGCCACATTTCTTCAGGTCAAGCAGGCATTCAGCAGTTGGCAGGCAAATCCTGCTTACAATCCCCTACTGAAGATGCTTCAGAGCCATCCAGCCGGTGTGATATCCATTGTGCCCCCATGTTTCCCAATGCAGTGTGGTTTTCAATTGATGCAATGTTTTCACTGCATTTGCCGTGCCAACGCTTTATTCTTTTTGCCGCCTCCAAACGAGGTACACTCAAAATGTGCACAATTTCATGGCGCATTCGTATGACTGAAAGCCCAAAGCGGGGGGCGGATCTGCCGGGAGGAAGGCCTTGAGGGTCTTGCATCCCGCACTCCCTTTCGCGGCAACCAGCTTTTTCCGCCAACTGGCTCAACTTCATACGGAGATGGCCCAAACACCTACTGCTGGTACCAAGATAACCCAAATTTCTATCAACTGGGCCTAGAACGTCAAGAATTTGTATTGGCATGACCGTGAAATGAGGAAAGACTCTGGAGTGACCATCAGTGACCCATACAACTATGAACATTTATTCCGTGTTTGCCCCCCCCCCCTTGATTTTCAGAAAAATTTACAACATTGCTCATGTCATGGTGTTGCCCGTTGCAGGGTTGCCCCCCTTCTGTGAAAATCATGAAAACAACAATTGGCTTCCAACTGCCCTAGCTCACATCTCCGGGGAGGGGTAAAGGGTTTTTTCTCGAAACATTTTTTTGAAAATTCATGTTAGTACATCTATATCTAGCGAGCAGCAAGCAACAGCAAGCAACAGCAATACTGCTCCTTTCCGTTTTGGCCATGAATTGCCTCGAATGTTTTGGGCTCTGTTCTGCTCTTGCCATCTTTTGCATTGACATGCTGTGTTATGAAATCTCCAGACCGATGCTGGCCTGAGGCAAGGGCACCGTTATGTAACTCACCGCCTTCGTAAGAATTTTCACTTGTGAGTTCAATTGAGCGATTTTCCTATTTCTGTTTTCATACTCTTCACGTGTCAGATTTGCTCCAAGACGTTTTCATTTTGCACCTTGGTGTCCCTCATGACAATCTTGTTCACTTGCACCAATTTCCATTTTGAATATTCATCCTGGAGCGAGGCATTTGGCTCCACTCTTGGCCTTATATGGGTTTGCCATGCTCATATCAACTGGAAGGCCTCACAAATAGCAATGATTTGATGATCGGACGATATGCATTGAACAAAATGCCTTGGCTAAAATGTTCCAAGTCCTCATTGCCCACCCAAAAGCCTGCAAGCAATCAATGGTAGACAATGGCTGAACCCCGTTTGCTTGATCCTCTTGAGTACCTTGGTGTATGCATTTCAGTCTAAGCTAAACCTCTATCAGCTAAATGAACAATAAAACATGTAGAGCTATGTACGATCAATCACCCCTAGTATTCATAGTAAACATTCACGTTGTTACTATGCGTGCCCCCCCCCAAAGCTGAGTATGCAACGCGCGCAACAGGTCTTCAAGTTCGTGCTTTCGCGTGAAACATCAAATGATTATTTTTTCCAACCCTCAAAGTTAAATTGTGATGTATTGGACCTCTTGCTACGCATGGTTTTATATGTTTTTCTGGTATACCAATTTATTAGCCCTACACCCATCTCCTGGTAATTTGCTATGTTATAGACAGTTTTGCACCTTGTTATCTCCGAGCGGTCCTCATGCATTACGTATTGCTGCTGGCACGACAACTGATTGTATGAAGTCCTAAAGCCTAGTTTCACCGGATCCGGCAAAAAACATTACTTCCACGAAATGATTGTTTTTCCTAGGGACCCACCTATTACACAAGATTTGAGATTCCAACACTGATAGTGGGTAATTGGGTATGGGTTGGAAGGGGTGTGGGCATTTCAAACTCCCGTTCACACCATGCATACCATTGATTTTTGAACGGCGATTAGTGGTTCCGGGTGAAGCAAAAAAACTTATCCATTCTGGTTGGACATACAAAAATATCTGTTCACATTGTGCAGTTAGTTTTGCTGGATCCGGCGAAATTTGACACGTGTTGTATCATCCACACCAAGAGTGGAAATGTGATGAATGTGTGAAAAGAATTTTGATTATTATTACGTCTTTCCCCGCATGGCTGCACACAAGAGCGGCCTTTCTGCTATAATGCTTGGGGTGCTTGCGCCCAAGGGAATGGGGCACATGTATTGCAACATATGGTGGTGGTGGCCACTTATCAATCCAATCCAATTAAATTGAGAATATCGACAAAACAACATTTGAAACGTGCACACCGAAGAGGGCTCCATGTTGTGCAGTTGCAATTTCCTTTAATGGCAAAGATGGCCACGTCGTATGTTGTGGTACACAAGTCACATCACTGCACAGAGACTCAGAAGGTAGTCTTATCCAACAAGCCTCGTTTTCAATGTGGATGCAACATTTTGCCATCTAATAATTAGCTAACCCGTGCCAAATTGCGCTCAATATGTTTCTGACCAGCTTAAAGAAAATCAAGGGAGAAAACATGGCTACCTTTCATTTGCAAATGCAACTCATAAAAGGTAGTTGGCCCGCTACATTTGAATCCGCTCAAATGGTGGGAAAGGAAAGAAGAAGGGTGGAATATGAGAATCATCAGGAAGATGGAACACCTTTTGATTGTGAGACAAAGAGAACTATCGTAACCAACAGGCTAAAATGAGGCACAGTTTCCTCATAAATGAAAGTCGTGCAAAGAAAATTTTTTTCAGATGATGGCCGTTGATCTAGTTACACGCACTGCTGTGAATCTCATGCTTCAGTGTTAGCAATGGCACAATTGCTACTTGTATCACATGCCTTACAAAACAAAGCATGGGACTGTACCGGGTGAATGCATGCAAAAAGCATGCAACCAAGCTACCACTCTCTTGGTCTAGGCATTATTTGGCAAGTGCAGAGTTGTCGTTGACCCATTGGCACAGATCATGACAGAACATGGTCCACACATGCATGCCACGATCGACAACGAGCACCATATTGTGGATCCCCTAGCCACCGGACTAGTAAGCGACTCTTTAACGTTTGCAGCCAAAAACATTGGTCCCAAAACCTAGTACGTGCATGCCGTATGAGATGAAACCAAGTAGGCATGATTCTTGTGCCATTCAGAGTGCTTGTCCCATGACCATTTCGCTTTGTTCGCAACTGATTTTTATCGCGTACGTAGGTGTTATGTGATGATCTATTTGGTCCACCGAGAGAATTTTGACCCCCATGTGGTAGGTGCATGCCATTAAGCAACTCAGTGGCCCCCGGCCAACGGACAAGTTCAACAGGCCAATCATTGATGTTCTTCACCTATTTGCTCATGCTAGGTGGAAAAACAAGGATCACAGTGGAACTTTCCATTTGTTTCGGCAAGTGGTAAGTGCAAGACCTACAAAAATCCTGCCATCAAGCATTGACATGCCCACCATTCGGTAGGTGAAATGCAGGCCACAACAACGAATGGCATTTGGCATATGCAAGCACCAACGGCAGCAGCATGCCGCAGCATGCCGCAGCGCCAGATTCTGGGAGCCGTTGGTGGGGGTTTTGAAGCATGCCGCAGCATGCCGCAGCATGCCGCAGCGAGCCAAAATATTCACATGGTGGACTTTTTTTTATAACATGTCAAAGCTATGAACCCTTTGTTGCACAGAAGTCTCAGAATTGGATGGTAGCTTAGTTGTCTATGTACTAGACGTCGGTTTGGAGGTTCCTAGGTTCCATTCCCGGGAAGGGTAAACTTTTGCCTGTCAGTTCTTCTCTATTGTTGCACATATTTTCGCTTTTTTGGTGTTGTTTTGACATGTCAAATCCTGAGGATACTCGAACTACCGAGGCATCACATGTTTTTGAAACCTGTGCCGCTTTCGGAAAATGATGGTACCCTTGACCAACAGCTTGAAGCATGCCGCGGCATGCCGCGGCATGCCGCCGCGTGCCGCAGCATGCCGCAGCATCCCGCAGCGAGCCAAAATTTTTTTGGGGACCGTTGGTGCTTGGGCATATGGAAGGGGCATTTGGCAGCATGCCGTGGATGGATGACGGCTGAGTTCCGTGGTCCATAGCTGTGTGAAGAGCTAAGAACAAAGTAGATAGTGTTCCAGCCTATAAGCACAGTGCCCCTTGATTAATGCATCTTGGCTCGCTGTCGGTCTGTCTAGCGATTATAATTATAACATCCCAGAGAAGATAGAAAAAGATTTTGTGCATGAGCACTACGTGCTTGTGTTTTGGCTGAGGTTTTGAGCGGTGATGAGGAGCAATGCATGGTACGGCTCACCAAGCTCAAACCAACAGTAGCACAATGCGAATGGGACATCCACGCAAGCGAACAAATGACATGAAAGTAAAGCCTTCCCATGGCGGCCTAAATCTCTTGTCCAAGGAATATCTCCGTGCATTTGGGAACAAGAACTTTTTGTGCATGGTTTTTGCAAACTGCATTCACACAACATGGGTGCTCCCCAAGGCCTCCGGGACATGAATGTGTACAGCCACGTTGTGGTGTTCCATGGTCAATTTTTCGTTTCATTGGATGCTTTGCCAGAAATTATCATTAGCACTTTTGTGGAAAACGGTTAAACACCCACAATATCTACCTTTTTTCTTTTTAGAAAATCCAAAGTACATAGCACTTGCGACTACCTGCTTCATTGGTGTGCTAACTAAACATACAAAATCTTTATAAAGCGCCCTTTGCCAAAATCCGGCAAAAAAACGTACATTGTGATGAAATGTGGATGCCGTACACCTGGGTAGAATACCCATACAAGAATACGGAATAGAAGAGCACCAGGTATTGGTAATTTAGTTCTTGAAGATATACTCGAAAATGAATAATGCAAATTAAAATAGTCAGTCATAGCCAAGAACAAGGTCTGTTTGCACGGAGTTGGGAACCTTGTTCAGTTCATCTTGCTACTGTCCACCCGAAAAGGATGACTGATGGAGCCGGGTCCTCGGTGGTATGGTGAGTCTAGACGGCATCAGTGTTTTTGTAATTCTTCGTTTTTGGTGGGACATTGTCGCCTTTGCTTTGCTACACCAAAAAGACTGGAGATCTACTATGGGTCTTGGCACCCGCAACTCTCTTCCTTTGACCGGCGTTCCGTGCTGGCATCTGTATGATGTCCATTGGGTCAGTCGCGCGTGATCATATTTCCATATGTGTGCTATCACCAAAACATGGGTGCCACTACATAATTTAGTCTCATCATACACCGGAGGCCCCAAAAGATGGCATCACAACGCGTGACAAGCGAAGGGCAGCCCCGTCAGTCATCCCTTTCGGTGGGAAGGTAGCAAAGTGGAACAAACAAGGTGCCCCACTCGTCAAGTTTGTTCCCCGCATCGCTGCGCACAAATGCGGACTGTACGCTATGTAGATATGTGGAGATCACACATGTTTGTCCAGAGTACTAAGAGGACCATCAAGGATGCCACCAGATACACCACCACTCCTGGCGTGACATCAATAGATAGATGCTCGATAGGTGTTGCAAGATTTGGTTTTTTGATGGTGGTGAAAGCACCACCAATGCTGCAATTGTTTGTCACTGGTGGGATCTTGCTAAATGCAAGAGGATATTGGCGTGCGTTTGAGAGTACCCTTCTAATGATGATATTGATAATGATGATGGTATTGGGGATAAAACACCCACAGATTTTTTAGCTAGATCTACTATGGGTCTTGGCACCCAAAACTCTCTTCTGTAGGCCGGTCTTCTAAGCTTGCATTTATATGAGGCCCACTGGGTTACTTAAAGTTGCACACTTTCATATTTCCTATTTCACAAATGTGTGTTATTGTGAGAACATGGGTGCCGCTACGCCATGTACATCTATGGAGATCACACATCTTTGTCCAAAGTACTAATAGGACCGTCATGACCACTCATGGCGTGACATCTCTCAAGCCAACACAATTGGGGGCCTTCCAACAAACCAAATACATCTTAATTGGTTTGTGCCCCCACAAGACACGCAATGATACAGCTGTGTGTTTTTTTTGGGGGGGGGGGGGGGGGGGGGGCACGGACAAGGAGCATAAGCCTAGTGGCCAACGGGAAGGCCATGAAGATCAGGGTGGTTGGCCGCATTTGCCACCACTGGCAGCCGGAACCAATGGTCAAAGGTATTGTGAGCTGCACTATGCTAGGGTCTAAGGGAACCGAAAGGGGTGAAATGCTTTGATAGCAAAGGCCATGGCTGATTCACTCCACCCCAGAAATGAGCTGTGTTCCCGTTAACCTGCATCCTGTACCCTTGACAGGAGTCATAGAGCTATGATTTTGTCTACATTTCATTGCCATTTGCACACTGCACCAATGAAACACAAAACCCTCAATGTTCAAAATGCTTGGACATGCTGCGCACCATTGATGGGTAACACTTGGTGATCCAGAACCCCTGGCCCTGTGCTACATTTCCCACGTCACTGGTGGCGAGCACCCTCCAAACTTCACTGTCATGGGAATGACTAATTGTGAAGCATGCCAGTGCTGGCATGCGAGCAACACCAAGACACAGAAGCAGCAGCATTTGTGAGCACAGGGACACCTATCCCACTCTCAGCCACCAAAAATATTTTTCTGCAGTGTCTTAATGTGAATTGCATGCAATTGGTTCTTAAAGCTTCAAACCATTGCATCCACGTGTAGCCTTTATGGGAAGCCCCCTACCCCCCTTCTCCATACCCAGGATGGTGCCACTTGGCCGAGGCGTTGAGGCCACCTCTTCCCCACCATGGGGACCCTGAGATGGCAGGGGTTATGTAGCCACTTTGATTTCTCCCCCTCTTCGGGATATATATGTTAGCCCCCCCCCCCCAGTGGCCGGACCTGTCTGCCTGTAAAGGGCCCAACACTTTTTCTTGGGTGGGTGAGCGGGTGCAGGTTCTAAGTCTTAGCACCCGCCTTGGTTTCTGATGCACATCCACATCGGTTTGTGTGCCTTCACATACCTTTTGCCACACCTTTTCCACAGGAAGACCTCCGCGGCCTAAAGTAAAGAAAGAGAAGCCTCCAAAACCCACGCCACCTGGGCCCACTCCCATGAGATTTTGAGACTGTGGCTTGTGCTTTGAAAGCCATTGACCGAGGCTTTGGGAGATACCCAGAAGCAGATGTGGCCACTTGCACTTTTTTGGCTTGGGTCTGTCGAGCGCCTGTTCCGGAGTCTTCGCCACTGGCAGACCCTCACAACCCCTCCGTGAAGCGCTTGGCTGACGGCGTTGTCAACATGGTCAGTCGTCCGGAGGGTCCATCCACATCGTTTGTCTGGCGGCTGGACATGTGTGCCCTGACTTGTAGTTATGCCAGGGGTATTTACCAGCATCCCCTGATGCCCTTATGGGTTACCCTCGCATCAGTGAAGTGCCATTGCAGACCGTCGCCAACCTCTTTCTGTTTTCTTTTGCTCAGGTGGTGTATTTTGTTGGCTTTGTCGGCGCGTGCATTAAACTGTGGAATCCCATTCCCTCAACCAAGGGAGGGGGACTTTAGGTCAAGGGGATTTTGAAAGTCACAGGAAAATGTGGTCGTCAGTAAATGTGCTGAAGCATCCCATTCTGTTCTGAGAGAATTGTGCCACAGAGCTTTGCAATTTGCCGCCGCATTGGAATTCTTGCAGGCGGCGGCAGCTCCCACGTCGACATTTTCGGCGTTTTCTGGCCTCTTTCTGTTTTTCTGCATTTTGGTAGGATTGGTAGGCTTCGAGGCCAAGACATGTGGTACAGTCCTCAGCAAATATTTCAAGAGGCAGCACTTAAAAGCCCCCAAAACCAACTCCAATCCAGTCGAGATTTGGCTTCTGGGAATTCGCCACACAAATGGCAGCTGAAGCACCCCGGCGCAGAAGCGATCCTGCAGTCATCGTAACCAAGATGCCATCCAGGGGGGTGAGAAACCGTACAAGTGACTCTCCTCCCTTCACATTTTTATGAACTGCGAGAGGTAAAGAGCGCAGCCGTCGAGCTACTGAGGCAGAGGGATCATCCTCCGTCTCCACACCATGTGCTGCGCACCAATGCGATCCCATGCACGTCATGTGCACTCCGTACAACCGGACACTTATTGTGGTAGTACTGCGATGTATCCCGGACGTCGCCAGTCTGTTTCTTACTGTAGGTGACCACCTGTCTGAGAGTCATCTATTGATTACTCAGCTGTTCATTTTAGCGGCAGTTTTTGTTAATAACGTGGTATCTTTTGTAGTCAGTAAAGTTTTGGTGCATCCGTTCAACTGTGCTGTTGCTTCGGATTACGGTGAGACAGAGGGCTGAGATGGGGATTGGCACCGCTGTGCAGCCTCAAGCATCAGCCTACTTTGGCTCTTCCAGCGAAGAAGTGGGAACGGGCAGCAGCCCAGCCGCGCTCAAAGCTGGCACAGGCACCATCTGTGATTCGGTTGGGAGGACCGGCTCCGGTACCAGAGCACTGGCCACGGGATTCCGGTCCGGTGAGTCAGGGGCATAGCTCAGGGGCTGCAGGCGGGCGGTGTGGCACTGGGCCCGGGTCCGGGGACTGGGGCGTCATTGTCCTTGCTGTCGATTGTGATGACGTCAGCGCGGTAGGCCCCTGGCGTTGGGGCGCTTGGAGGAGGGCGTAGTTTCTGATGACAGCTGCAGCGCCTGTTGGAGATCCACGAGCATCTTCGTCACGGGACTCAAAGAGGGGGCCTGCACACATCAGCACACGCTCACAAACACCCATTTTCGGTTGGTTTGATCCTATGCTCTTGGATTCACAGCCACATCACGACCGTCATACGAAATTCATGCTTTTACCGACGGTGTGGCGGAATTGAAGGTGCAGTCCTGTTTGGAAACAGTGGGTGGTGTGCAAGGAAGCGTCTGGGGGTGCATTGCATTTTCTGGTGGTGTGGGGCAGCAGCATCCCTTCTGTCAGACGGCCAGCGCCAATATTGTGACACAGGGGATAATGGGTTCAGCGCATGTATTACCAACAAGACCGTTGACAAAATGACCAAAACACCCTGTTGTTGTGGCACTGTGGTGACCCATTTGAAGCCTAGGTTTGGGTTACATGCTCTTTTGCTTGGAGAGGGTTGGTAGATGAACTACAGGGAAATATTTTTTTAGATGCCACAATATTTTTTTAGGTGCGCTAAAAATTATAGAACCTCCAAAAAAAATACAAAACATCTAACATTTAATACAAAACATCTAACAAGAATTGTCAGAGATGACAAAAATTTTAGATGGCTCTCTGAATCGGTCCTGCATTTTTTTTAGATGTTGATGATTTTTTTTTCAGAGGTTATATTTTTTTTTAGCTAACAGACTCATAAAAAAAGCCATAAAAAAAGTATCCCGCGCTACAAAAAAATTCCGCGCGAAAAAAAAATACTCAGACATTTTTTTCTGCGCGCAGTACTTTTCTTTAGCGGAAATGACGCAAATTTTACAAGTGGTCAAAAAAGTGTTATCGGCGATTTCCTAGGCACTTGTGGGGGAACATGGTGTGTGCGGGGACCCCATGACGGCACGGGTGATGAAGCAAGTTTGATTTTGACCCCCCCCCCCCCAGCTTGGATTTACACCCTTGTTTCACCCATTTCTACCTTTTTGCGCATACCCACCACATCCACTCTTTTTCTGGGTTGATTGCTCCCCACCCACAGGGGACGCTAACCTGTGAGGCTTGACACCCCCCCCCCCCCCCTATAGACCCCCTCTGGAGCGCAAGATTAGCAAGAGGAGGCGCTTTTCAAATGTCGCTTGTTGCCCAGACATGTTAAATGCAATCGTCAGCCCGCGGACAAGGGGCCCCTAGCGCGGGGCGCCTCCACCCACGTTGTGCATTTTGTCCGATCCATCTACTCTCCAAGCAGAGCCGCTAGCCTTGCTACGCTAGCGGTGCCCCACTCAGCAACGAGTGTGGGCGAAGCGTGGAACCGTATTACCACCAGCGTTGGGTGGCTGTTTGGCAACCCGGGAGTGGAATTGCGGTACACAATGTGAAATATGGGGTGTTTCACTGTTTGTTTGTTTCACAACCCCATATTGGTCAGTATTGTTGCGCCCTTTGAGTTGGGGTTAGGGACTCACAATCCGCACTTTATTTCGGGGCCCCTTGTGGTGGGGTTAGGAAATCACGATCCACGCTTTGTTGCGTGGCGCTTGAAGTTGGGGTTAGGGACTCGTAGTCCACGCTTTGTTGCGTAGCCCTTTTAGTTGGGGTTAGGGATTCACAATGCACGTAGTACCATGATCAACCGTAGTACCGTTTTTGCGTTGCATTGCTTTGTGTTGCCATGTGTGCCGATTAAGATGCAAGGGGTTGGTTTACTGGACCTTACCTTAGGCTACTCAACCATAGTGTACCTTACTTTCCTATTTGTCACCCTACCCTGCCCCGTTTTGACATACAGCTCATAAAACTGCAAAATGTCTAACAAGTGTGTTTGTGGGGCAGTTGGCGAGCTACCTATTGCTAGCCTGGGAACCGGCTTGCAGCAGGCGTTTGCTGCCATCTCACCCAACACCACAATGGCATGCATGGGTTGTTCCACGCTTGACGTCTCCAACGTAGCGGCCCTACGGCGCCTCTCTGCTGCTACCCCGTCCCCGCAACCTACCGCGGGTCTTACTTTGCTAGGGGACCAATGCAGAGAGTTCATCACAGAGGATCACAGGTACTATCTGAATGTTGTAAAGTAGGGTACTCAGCCACGTTGGCCAGAGCCCATGTGCACAATTTTATCTGCTCACAGAACAGAGAACAGGGGTCTTCCTTGGTTGGGGGACCTATGCAGAGAGTTCATCGCACAGGATCACATGTACTATGTGAATGTTGTAAAGTGCAGAGGTACACAGGGGTAGGGACCCCTTCCCCCTGCCCTGTGCAGAGGTACACAGGGGTAGGGACCCCTTCCCCCTGACCTGTGCAAAGGTACACAGGGGTAGGGACCCCTTCCCACTGCCCTGTGCACAGGTACACAGGGGTAGGGACCCCTTCCCGCTGACCTGTGCAGAGGTACACAGGGTCAGGGACCCCTTCCCACTGCCCTGTGCAGAGGTACACAGGGGTAGGGACCCCTTCCCCCTGCCCTGTGCAAAGGTACACAGGGGTAGGGACCCCTTCCCACTGCCCTATGCACAGGTACACAGGGGTAGGGACCCCTTCCCGCTGACCTGTGCAGAGGTACACAGGGTCAGGGACCCCTTCCCACTGCCCTGTGCAGAGGTACACAGGGGTAGGGACCCCTTCCCACTGCCCTGTGCAGAGGTACACAGGGGTAGGGACCCCTTCCCCCTGCCCTGTGCAGAGGTACACAGGGGTAGGGACCCCTTCCCGCTGACCTGTGCAGAGGTACACAGGGTCAGGGACCCCTTCCCACTGCCCTGTGCAGAGGTACACAAGGGTAGGGACCCCTTCCCACTGCCCTGTGCAGAGGTACACAGGGGTAGGGACCCCTTCACACTGCCCTGTGCATAGGTACACAGGGGAAGGGACCCCTTTCCCCTGCCCTGTGCAGAGGTACACCGGGGTAGGGACCCCTTCACACTGCCCTGTGCCGAGGTACACAGGGGTAGGGACCCCTTCCCCGTGCCCTGTGCAGAGATACACAGGGGTAGGGACCCCTTCCCACTGCCCTGTGCAGAGGTACACAGGGGTAGGGACCCCTTCCCACAGCCCTGTGCAGAGGTACACAGGGGTAGGGACCCCTTCCCACTGCCCTGTGCGAAGGTACACAGGTTCTTTTTTTTCAGGTTCAGGACGACCTGCCCGAGGCTCCAGCACAGCCGGAGGGGGACCCAGAAAACGAGGGGCTCCCAACCGCCACAAGGCGGCTTACTCGGTCCCGCCTGGAAAGGTCGAAGCGGGCGGCCCGTGGCGGCACCCCGAGCCACCGGGGGCCGACACTTGCCGAGTTTCGGGGGGGGGGGGGGGGGGGTCCGCATGTGGTGTGGGCGGGGGCGCGAGGGCTGTAGGGGGCTCACGTGCGCAGGGGCGTCAGTGTGCCGCCGGCGTCGGCCTGGACGGTGTTGGTGAGGGTGCTGCCGGCAAGGCACAACGGGGTCCGCGAAGTGCCGCCGCTTCACGCCTTGCCCCAACAGGGGCGCAGACTGGGGCTGCGCAGGGGCGCAGACTGGGGCTGCGCAGGGGCGCAGACTGGGGCTGCGCAGGGGCGCAGGCTGGGGCTGCGCAGGGGCGCAGACTGGGGCTGCGCAGGGGCGCAGACTCGTGCTGCGCAGGGGCGCAGACTGGGGCTGCGCAGGGGCGCAGACTGGGGCTGCGCAGGGGCGCAGACTGGGGCTGCGCAGGGGCGCAGACTGGGGCTGCGCAGGGGCGCAGACTGGGGCTGCGCAGGGGCGCAGACTGGGGCTGCGCAGGGGCGCAGGCTGGGGCTGCGCAGGGGCGCAGGCTGGGGCTGCGCAGGGGCGCAGACTGGGGCTGCGCAGGGGCGCAGACTGGTGCTGCGCAGGGGCGCAGACTGGGGCTGCGCAGGGGCGCAGACTGGGGCTGCGCAGGGGCGCAGACTGGGGCTGCGCAGGGGCGCAGACTGGGGCTGCGCATGAGAGCACGCTGGGGCTGCGCAGGGGCGCATACCGGGGCTGCGCAGGGGCGCAGACTGGGGCTGCGCAGGGGCGCAGACTGGGGCTGTGCATGTGCGCAGACTGGGGCTGCGCAGGGGCGCAGGCTGGGGCTGCGCAGGGGCGCAGACTGGGGCTGCGCAGGGGCGCAGACTGGGGCTGCGCAGGAGCGCAGACTGGGGCTGCGCAGGGGCGCAGACTGGGTCTGCGCAGGGGCGCAGACTGGGGCTGCGCAGGGGCGCAGACTGGGGCTGCGCAGGGGCGCAGACTGGGGCTGCGCAGGAGCGCAGACTGGGGCTGCGCAGGGGCGCAGACTGGGGCTGCGCAGGGGCGCAGACTGGGGCTGCGCAGGGGCGCAGACTGGGGCTGCGCACGGGCGCAGACTGGGGCTGCGCACGGGCGCAGACTGGGGCTGTGCAGGGGCGCAGGCTGGGCCTGCGCACGGGCGCAGACTGGGGCTGCGCAGGGGCGCAGACTGGGGCTGCGCAGGCGCGCAGACTGGGGCTGCGCAGGAGCGCAGACTGGGGCTGCGCAGGGGCGCAGACTGGGGCTGCGCAGGCGCGCAGACTGGGGCTGCGCAGGGGCGCAGACTGGGGCTGCGCAGGGGCGCAGACTGGGGCTGCGCAGGGGCGCAGACTGGCGCAGCGCAGGGGCGCAGACTGGGGCTGCGCAGGGGCGGACTGGGGCTGTGCAGGGGCGCAGACTGGGGCTGCGCACGGGCGCAGACTGGGGCTGCGCACGGGCGCAGACTGGGGCTGCGCAGGCGCGCAGACTGGGGCTGCGCAGGAGCGCAGACTGGGGCTGCGCAGGGGCGCAGACTGGGGCTGCGCAGGGGCGCAGACTGGCGCTGCGCAGGGGCGCAGACTGGCGCTGCGCAGGGGCGCAGACTGGCGCTGTGCAGGGGCGCAGACTGGGGCTGCGCACGGGCGCAGACTGGGGCTGCGCAGGGGCGCAGACTGGGGCTGCGCAGGGGCGCAGACTGGGGCTGCGCATGAGCGCAGGCTGGGGCTGCGCAGGGGCGCAGGCTGGGGCTGCGCAGGGGCGCAGACTGGGGCTGCGCAGGGGCGCAGACTGGGGCTGCGCAGGGGCGCAGACTGGGGCTGCGCAGGGGCGCAGACTGGGGCTGCGAAGGGGCGCAGACTGGGGCTGCGCACGGGCGCAGTCTGCGCAGTGGCGCAGACTGCGGCTGCGCAGGTGCGCAGACTGGGGCTGCGCAGGGGCGCAGACTGGGGCTGCGCAGGGGCGCAGACTGGGGCTGCGCAGGGGCGCAGACTGGGGCTGCGCAGGGGCGCAGACTGGGGCTGCGCAGGGGCGCAGACTGGGGCTGCGCACGGGCGCAGACTGGGGCTGAGCAGGGGCGCAGACTGGGGCTGTGCAGGGGCGCAGACTGGGGCTGCGCAGGCGCGCAGACTGGGGCTGCGCAGGAGCGCAGACTGGGGCTGCGCAGGGGCGCAGACTGGGGCTGCGCAGGGGCGCAGACTGGGGCTGCGCAGGGGCGCAGACTGGGGCTGCGCATGGGCGCAGACTGGGGCTGCGCATGGGCGCAGACTGGGGCTGCGCATGCGTGCAGACTGGGGCTGCGCAGGGGCGCAGACTGGGGCCGCGCATGAGCGCAGGCTGGGGCTGCGCAGGAACGCAGACTGGGGCTGCGCAGGGGCGCAGACTGGGGCTGCGCAGGGGCGCAGACTGGGGCTGCGCATGTGCGCAGACTGGGGCTGCGCAGGGGCGCAGGCTGGGGCTGCGCAGGGGCGCAGACTGGGGCTGCGCATGAGCGCAGGCTGGGGCTGCGCAGGGGCGCAGACTGGGGCCGAGCAGGGGCGCAGACTGGGGCTGCGCAGGGGCGCAGGCTGGGGCTGCGCAGGGGCGCAGACTGGGGCTGCGTAGGGGCGCAGACTGGGGCTGCGCATGGGCGCAGACTGGGGCTGCGCAGGGGCGCAGACTGGGGCTGCGCTGGAGCGCAGACTGGGGCTGCGCACGGGCGCAGACTGGGGCTGCGCATGAGCGCAGGCTGGGGCTGCGCATGAGCGCAGACTGGGGCTGCGCACCGGCGCAGACTGGGGCTGCGCACCGGCGCAGACTGGGGCTGCGCAGGGGCGCAGACTGGGGCTGCGCAGGGGCGCAGACTGGGGCTGCGCATGGGCGCAGACTGGGGCTGCGCAGGGGCGCAGACTGGGGCTGCGCATGGGCGCAGACTGGGGCTGCGCATGTGCGCAGACTGGGGCTGCGCAGGGGCGCAGACTGGGGCTGCGCAGGGGCGCAGACTGGGGCTGCGCAGGGGCGCAGACTGGGGCTGCGAAGGGGCGCAGACTGGGGCTGCGCACGGGCGCAGTCTGCGCAGTGGCGCAGACTGGGGCTGCGCAGGGGCGTAGACTGGGGCTGCGCAGGGGCGCAGACTGGGGCTGCGCAGGGGCGCAGACTGGGGCTGCGCATGAGAGCAGACTGGGGCTGCGCATGTGCGCAGACTGGGGCTGCGCAGGGGCGCAGACTGGGGCTGCGCACGGGCGCAGACTGGGGCTGCGCAGGGGCGCAGACTGGGGCTGAGCAGGGGCGCAGACTGGGGCTGCGCAGGGGCGCAGACTGGGGCTGCGCAGGGGCGCAGACTGGGGCTGCGCAGGAGCGCAGACTGGGGCTGCGCAGGGGCGCAGACTGGGGCTGCGCAGGAGCGCAGACTGGGGCTGAGCATGGGCGCAGACTGGGGCTGCGCATGGGCGCAGACTGGGGCTGCGCATGCGTGCAGACTGGGGCTGCGCAGGGGCGCAGACTGGGGCTGCGCATGAGCGCAGGCTGGGGCTGCGCAGGGGCGCAGACTGGGGCTGCGCATGTGCGCAGACTGGGGCTGCGCAGGGGCGCAGACTGGGGCTGCGCATGTGCGCAGACTGGGGCTGCGCATGCGTGCAGACTGGGGCTGCGCAGGGGCGCAGGCTGGGGCTGCGCAGGGGCGCAGACTGGGGCTGCGCAGGGGCGCAGACTGGGGCTGCGCAGGAGCGCAGACTGGGGCTGCGCAGGGGCGCAGACTGGGGCTGCGCAGGGGCGCAGACTGGGGCTGCGCAGGGGCGCAGACTGGGGCTACGCAGGGGCGCAGACTGGGGCTGCGCAGGGGCGCAGACTGGGGCTGCGCAGGGGCGCAGGCTCGGGCTGCGCATGTGCGCAGACTGGGGCTGCGCAGGGGCGCAGACTGGGGCTGCGCAGGGGCGCAGACTGGGGCTGCGCAGGAGCGCAGACTGGGGCTCCGCAGGGGCGCAGACTGGGGCTGCGCAGGGGCGCAGACTGGGGCTGCGTACGAGCGCAGACTCGGGTTACGCAGGGGCGCAGACTGGGGCTGCGCAGGGGCGCAGACTGGGGCTGCGCAGGGGCGCAGACTGGGGCTGCGCAGGGGCGCAGGCTGGGGCTGCGCAGGGGCGCAGGCTGGGGCTGCGCAGGGGCGCAGACTGGGGCTGCGCAGGGGCGCAGACTGGGGCTGCGCAGGAGCGCAGACTGGGGCTGCGCAGGGGCGCAGACTGGGGCTGCGCAGGGGCGCAGACTGGGGCTGCGCAGGGGCGCAGACTGGGGCTGCGCAGGGGCGCAGGCTGGGGCTGCGCAGGGGCGCAGACTGGGGCTGCGCAGGGGCGCGGACTGGGGCTGTGCAGGGGCGCAGACTGGGGCTGCGCAGGGGCACAGACTGGGGCTGCGCAGGAGCGCAGACCGGGGCTGCGCAGGGGCGCAGACTGGGGCTGCGCAGGGGCGCAGACTGGGGCTGCGCATGGGCGCAGACTGGGGCTGCGCATGGGCGCAGACTGGGGCTGCGCATGCGTGTAGACTGGGGCTGCGCAGGGGCGCAGACTGGGGCTGCGCAGGGGCGCAGACTGGGGCTGCGCATGAGCGCAGGCTGGGGCTGCGCAGGGGCGCAGACTGGGGCTGCGCAGGGGCGCAGACTGGGGCTGCGCAGGGGCGCAGACTGGGGCTGCGCAGGAGCGCAGACTGGGGCTGCACAGGGGCGCAGACTGGGGCTGCGCATGTGCGCAGACTGGGGCTGCGCAGGAGCGCAGACTGGGGCTGCGCAGGGGCGCAGACTGGGGCTGCGCAGGGGCGCAGACTGGGGCTGCGCAGGAGCGCAGACTGGGGCTGCGCAGGAGCGCAGACTGGGGCTGCGCAGGGGCGCAGACTGGGGCTGCGCAGGGGCGCAGACTGGGGCTGCGCAGGGGCGCAGACTGGGGCTACGCAGGGGCGCAGACTGGGGCTGCGCAGGGGCGCAGACTGTGGCTGCGCAGGGGCGCAGGCTGGGGCTGCGCAGGGGCGCAGACTGGGGCTGCGCAGGGGCGCAGACTGTGTCTGCGCAGGGGCGCAGACTGGGGCTGCGCAGGGGCGCAGACTGGGGCTGCGCAGGAGCGCAGACTGGGGCTGCGCAGGGGCGCAGGCTGGGGCTGCGCAGGGGCGCAGACTGGGGCTGCGCAGGGGTGCAGACTGGGGCTGCGCAGGGGCGCAGACTGGGGCTGCGCAGGGGCGCAGACTGGGGCTGCGCAGGAGCGCAGACTGGGGCTGCGCACGGGCGCAGACTGGGGCTGCGTACGGGCGCAGAGTGGGGCTACGCAGGGGCGCAGACTCGGGTTACGCAGGGGCGCAGACTGGGGCTACGCAGGGGCGCAGACTGGGGCTGCGCAGGGGCGCAGACTGGGGCTGCGCAGGAGGGCAGGCTGGGGCTGCGCAGGGGCGCAGACTGGGGCTGCGCAGGGGCGCAGACTGGGGCTGCGCAGGGGCGCAGGCTGGGGCTGCGCAGGGGCGCAGGCTGGGGCTGCGCAGGGGCGCAGACTGGGGCTGCGCAGGGGCGCAGACTGGGGCTGCGCAGGGGCGCAGACTGGGGCTGCGCAGGGGCGCAGACTGGGGCTGCGCAGGGGCGCAGACTGGGGCTGCGCAGGGGCGCAGACTGGGGCTGCGCAGGGGCGCAGACTGGGGCTGCGCAGGGGCGCAGACTGGGGCTGCGCAGGGGCGCAGACTGGGGCTGCGCAGGGGCGCAGACTGGGGCTGCGCAGGGGCGCAGACTGGGGCTACGCAGGGGCGCAGACTGGGGCTGCGCAGGGGCGCAGACTGGGGCTGCGCAGGGGCGCAGGCTGGGGCTGCGCAGGGGCGCAGACTGGGGCTGCGCAGGGGCGCAGACTGGGGCTGCGCAGGGGCGCAGACTGGGGCTGCGCAGGGGCGCAGACTGGGACTGCGCAGGGGCGCAGACTGGGGCTGCGCACCGGCGCAGACTGGGGCTGCGCAGGGGCGCAGACTGGGGCTGTGCAGGGGCGCAGACTGGGGCTGCGCAGGAGCGCAGACTGGAGCTGCGCAGGGGCGCAGACTGGGGCTGTGCAGGGGCGCAGACTGGGGCTGCGCATGGGCACAGACTGGGGCTGCGCATGAGCGCAGACTGGGGCTGCGCATGAGCGCAGACTGGGGCTGCGCAGGGGCGCAGACTGGGGCTACGCAGGGGCGCAGACTGGGGCTGTGCAGGGGCGCAGACTGGGGCTGCGCATGGGCGCAGACTGGGGCTGCGCAGGGGCGCAGACTGGGGCTGCGCAGGGGCGCAGACTGGGGCTGCGCAGGGGCGCAGACTGGGGCTGCGCATGGGCGCAGACTGGGGCTGCGCATGAGCGCAGACTGGGGCTGCGCAGGAGCGCAGACTGGGGCTGCGCAGGGGCGCAGACTGGGGCTACGCAGGGGCGCAGGCTGGGGCTGCGCAGGGGCGCAGACGGGGGCTACGCAGGGGCGCAGACTGGGGCTACGCAGGAGCGCAGACTGGGGCTGCGCAGGGGCGCAGACTGGGGCAGCGAAGGGGCGCAGACTGGGGCTGCGCAGGGGCGCAGACTGGGGCTGCGCAGGGGCGCAGACTGGGGCTGCGCATGAGTGCAGACTGGGGCTGCGCAGGGGCGCAGACTGGGGCTGCGCAGGGGCGCAGACTGGGGCTACGCAGGGGCACAGGCTGGGGCTGCGCAGGGGCGCAGACTGGGGCTACGCAGGGGCGCAGACTGGGGCTGCGCAGGGGCGCGGACTGGGGCTGCGCATGGGCGCAGACTGGGGCTGCGCAGGAGCGCAGACTGGGGCTGCGCAGGGGCGCAGACTGGGGCTGCGCAGGGGCGCAGACTGGGGCTGCGCTTGAGCGCAGACTGGGGCAGCGCAGGGTCGCAGACTGGGGCTGCGCAGGGGCGCAGACTGGGGCTGCGCAGTGCAGTGCAGGAGGGGGGGGGGGGGGGCTCACCACAGGCTTTTGGCGACCCCCCCAGGCGCCGGGCTCCTCACCAGGAGGTTATTGGGGCCCGGGCCAGCATGTGCGCGAGGGCCTCACCACAGGCTTTTGGCCCCGCGCTGTCGGGGGGGGGGCGCGCCGGGGGGCCGTTCAGGCTGGTTCCCCCCGGGGCTGGCTCAGTTGTGCATGGCCACAGGCCAGCAGAGGCTGTTTCCTACGGGGCTCATGTCGGTTCATGGCCCAGGGCGCATGGGGGAGGGTCCCAACTCTCGCCCCCGGAGGTTCTTGCTGGCTGTCCCTGGGGGGGGGGGGGGGCATGCGGTTTCGAGTGTTCTGGGAGGCGAGCTACCTCCCATGGCAAAACCCAGGCGGCCTCTTCGCGCTGGGGAACCTCCGCGGTACACAGGGGTAGGGACCCCTTCCCACTGCCCCGTGCAGAGCTGCACAGGGGTAGGGACCCCTTCCCACTGACCTGTGCAGAGGTACACAGGGGTAGGGACTCCTTCCCACTGCCCTGTGCACAGGTACACAGGGGTAGGGGCGCAGACTGGGGCTGCGCAGGGGCGCAGACTGGGGCTGCGCAGGGGCGCAGACTGGGGCTACGCAGGGGCGCAGACTGGGGCTGCGCAGGGGCGCAGACTGGGGCTGCGCAGGAGGGCAGGCTGGGGCTGCGCAGGGGCGCAGACTGGGGCTGCGCAGGGGCGCAGACTGGGGCTGCGCAGGGGCGCAGGCTGGGGCTGCGCAGGGGCGCAGGCTGGGGCTGCGCAGGGGCGCAGACTGGGGCTGCGCAGGGGCGCAGACTGGGGCTGCGCAGGGGCGCAGACTGGGGCTGCGCAGGGGCGCAGACTGGGGCTGCGCAGGGGCGCAGACTGGGGCTGCGCAGGGGCGCAGACTGGGGCTGCGCAGGGGCGCAGACTGGGGCTGCGCAGGGGCGCAGACTGGGGCTGCGCAGGGGCGCAGACTGGGGCTACGCAGGGGCGCAGACTGGGGCTGCGCAGGGGCGCAGACTGGGGCTGCGCAGGGGCGCAGGCTGGGGCTGCGCAGGGGCGCAGACTGGGGCTGCGCAGGGGCGCAGACTGGGGCTGCGCAGGGGCGCAGACTGGGGCTGCGCAGGGGCGCAGACTGGGACTGCGCAGGGGCGCAGACTGGGGCTGCGCACCGGCGCAGACTGGGGCTGCGCAGGGGCGCAGACTGGGGCTGCGCAGGGGCGCAGACTGGGGCTGCGCAGGAGCGCAGACTGGAGCTGCGCAGGGGCGCAGACTGGGGCTGTGCAGGGGCGCAGGCTGGGGCTGCGCAGGGGCGCAGACTGGGGCTGCGCAGGGGCGCAGACTGGGGCTGCGCAGGGGCGCAGACTGGGGCTGCGCATGGGCGCAGACTGGGGCTGCGCATGAGCGCAGACTGGGGCTGCGCAGGAGCGCAGACTGGGGCTGCGCAGGGGCGCAGACTGGGGCTACGCAGGGGCGCAGGCTGGGGCTGCGCAGGGGCGCAGACGGGGGCTACGCAGGGGCGCAGACTGGGGCTACGCAGGAGCGCAGACTGGGGCTGCGCAGGGGCGCAGACTGGGGCAGCGAAGGGGCGCAGACTGGGGCTGCGCAGGGGCGCAGACTGGGGCTGCGCAGGGGCGCAGACTGGGGCTGCGCATGAGTGCAGACTGGGGCTGCGCAGGGGCGCAGACTGGGGCTGCGCAGGGGCGCAGACTGGGGCTACGCAGGGGCACAGGCTGGGGCTGCGCAGGGGCGCAGACTGGGGCTACGCAGGGGCGCAGACTGGGGCTGCGCAGGGGCGCGGACTGGGGCTGCGCATGGGCGCAGAGTGGGGCTGCGCAGGAGCGCAGACTGGGGCTGCGCAGGGGCGCAGACTGGGGCTGCGCAGGGGCGCAGACTGGGGCTGCGCTTGAGCGCAGACTGGGGCAGCGCAGGGTCGCAGACTGGGGCTGCGCAGGGGCGCAGACTGGGGCTGCGCAGTGCAGTGCAGGAGGGGGGGGGGGGGGCCTCACCACAGGCTTTTGGCGACCCCCCCAGGCGCCGGGCTCCTCACCAGGAGGTTATTGGGGCCCGGGCCAGCGTGTGCGCGAGGGCCTCACCACAGGCTTTTGGCCCCGCGCTGTCGGGGGGGGGCGCGCCGGGGGGCCGTTCAGGCTGGTTCCCCCCGGGGCTGGCTCAGTTGTGCATGGCCACAGGCCAGCAGAGGCTGTTTCCTACGGGGCTCATGTCGGTTCATGGCCCAGGGCGCATGGGGGAGGGTCCCAACTCTCGCCCCCGGAGGTTCTTGCTGGCTGTCCCTGGGGGGGGGGGGGGGGGGGCATGCGGTTTCGAGTGTTCTGGGAGGCGAGCTACCTCCCATGGCAAAACCCAGGCGGCCTCTTCGCGCTGGGGAACCTCCGCGGTACACAGGGGTAGGGACCCCTTCCCACTGCCCCGTGCAGAGCTGCACAGGGGTAGGGACCCCTTCCCACTGACCTGTGCAGAGGTACACAGGGGTAGGGACTCCTTCCCACTGCCCTGTGCACAGGTACACAGGGGTAGGGACCCCTTGCCCCCGACCTGTGCAAAGGTACACAGGCGTAGGGACCCCTTCCCACTGCCCTGTGCAGAGGTACACAGGGGTAGGGACCCCTTCCCCCTGCCTTGTGCAGATGTACACAGCCGTAGGGACCCCTTCCCCCTGCCCTGTGCAGAGGTACACAGGGGTAGGAACCCCTTCCCACTGCCCTGTGCAGAGATACACGGGGGTACGGACCCCTTCCCCCTGCCCTGTGCAGAGGTACACAGGGGTAGGGACCCCTTCCCTCTCACCTGTGCAAAGGTACATAGGGGTAGGGACCCCTTCCCACTGCCCTGTGCAGAGGTACAAAGGGGTAGGGACCCCTTCCCGCTGACCTGTGCAGAGGTACACAGGGGTAGGGACCCCTTCCCACTGCCCTGTGCACAGGTACACAGGGGTAGTGACCCCTTCCCGCTGACCTGTGCAGAGGTACACAGGGTCAGGGACCCCTTCCCACTGCCCTGTGCAGAGGTACACAAGGGTAGGGACCCCTTCCCACTGCCCTGTGCAGAGGTACACAGGGGTAGGGACCCCTTCACACTGCCCTGTGCATAGGTACACAGGGGAAGGGACCCCTTTCCCCTGCCCTGTGCAGAGGTACACCGGGGTAGGGACCCCTTCACATTGCCCTGTGCCGAGGTACACAGGGGTAGGGACCCCTTCCCCCTGCCCTATGCAGAGGTACACAGGGGTAGGGACCCCTTCCCACTGCCCTGTGCAGAGGTACACAGGGGTAGGGACCCCTTCCCCCTGCCCTGTGCAGAGGTACACAGGGGTAGGGACGGACCCCTTCCCACTGCCCTGTGCGAAGGTACACAGGGGTAGGGACCCCTTCCCACTGCCCCGTGCAGAGGTACACAGGGGTAGGGACCCCTTCCCACTGCCCTGTGCAGAGGTACACAGGGGTAGGGACTCCTTCCCACTGCCCTGTGCACAGGTACACAGGGGTAGGGACCCCTTGCCCCCGACCTGTGCAGAGGTACACAGGCGTAGGGACTGCTTCCCACTGCCCTGTGCAGAGGTACACAGGGGTAGGGACCCCTTCCCCCTGCCTTGTGCAGATGTACACAGCGGTAGGGACCCCTTCCCCCTGCCCCGTGCAGAGGTACACAGGGGTAGGGACCCCTTCCCACTGCCCTGTGCATAGGTACACAGGGGTAGGGACCCCTTCCCATTGCCCTGTGCAGAGATACACGGGGGTACGGACCCCTTCCCACTGCCCTGTGCAGAGGTGCACAGGGGTAGGGACCGCTTCCCAATGCCCTGTGCAGAGGTACACAGGGGCAAGGACCCCTTCCCACTGCCCTGTGCAGAGGTACACAGGGGTAGGGACCCCTTCCCCCTGCCCTGTGCAGAGGTCCACAGGGCTAGGGACCCCTTCCCACTGCCCTGTGCAGACGTACACAGGGGTAGGGACCCCTTCCCACTGCCTTGTGCAGAGGTACACAGGGGTAGGGACCCCTTCCCCCTGACCTGTGCAGAGGTACACAGGGGTAGGGACCCCTTCACACTGGCTTGTGCAGAGGTACACAGGGGTGGGGACCCCTTCCCACTGCCCTGTGCAGAGGTACACAGGGGTAGGGTCCCCTTCCCACTGCCCTGTGCATAGGTACACAGGGGTAGGGACCCCTTCACACTGCCCTGTGCAGAGGTACGCAGGGGTAGGGACCCCTTGCCCCTGCCCTGTGCAGAGGTACACAGGGGTAAGGACCCCTTCCCACTGCCCTGTGCATAGGTACACAGGGGTAGGGACCCCTTCACACTGCCCTGAGCAGAGGCCCACAGGGGTAGGGACCCCTTCCCACTGCCCTGAGGAGATGTACACAGGGGTAGGGACCCCTTCCCGCTGCCCTGTGCAGAGGTACACAGGGGTAGGGACCCCTTCCCCCTGCCCTGTGCAGAGGTACACAAGGGTAGGGACCCCTTCCCCCTGCCCTGTGCGAAGGTACACAGGGCTAGGGACTCCTTCCCACTGCCCTGTGCAGAGGTACACAGGGCTAGGGACCCCTTCCCACTGCCCTGTGCAGACGTACACATGGGTAGGGACCCCTTCCCACTGCCCTGTGCAGAGGTATACAGGGGTAGGGACCCCTTCCCCCTGACCTGTGCAGAGGTCCACAGGGTTAGGGACCCCTTCCCACTGCCGTGTGCAGACGTGTACAGGGGTAGGGACCCCTTCCCACTGCCCTGTGCAGAGGTATACAGGGGTAGGGACCCTTTCCCACTGCCCTGTGCAGAGGTACACAGGGGTAGGGACCCCTTCACACTGGCCTGTGCAGAGGTACGCGGGGGTAGGGACCCCTTCCCCCTGCCCTGTGCAGAGGTACACAGGGGTAGGGACCCCTTCCCACTGCCCTGTGCATAGGTACACAGGGGTAGGGACCCCTTCCCCCTGCCCCGTGCAGAGGTACACAGGTGTAGGGACCCCTTCCCACTGCCCTGAGCAGAGGCCCATAGGGGTAGGGACCCATTCCCACTGCCCTGTGCAGATGTACACAGGGGTAGGGACCCCTTCCCGGTGCCCTGTGCAGAGGTACACAGGGGTAGGGACCCCTTCCCCCTCCCATGTGCACAGGTACACAGGGGTAGGGACCCCTTCCCACTGCCCTGTGCATAGGTGCACAGGGGTAGGGACCCCTTCCCCTTGCCCCGTGCAGAGGTACACAGGTGTAGGGACCCCTTCCCACTGCCCTGAGCAGAGGCCCACAGGGGTAGGGACCCCTTCCCACTGCCCTGTGCAGATGTACACAGGGGTAGGGACCCCTTCCCGCTGCCCTGTGCAGAGGTACACAGGGGTAGGGACCCCTTCCCCCTGCCCTGTGCAGAGGTACACAGGGGTAGGGACCCCTTCACACTGCCTTGTGCAGAGGTACACAGGGGTAGGGACCCCTTCCCACTACCCGTGCGAAGGTACACAGGGCTAGGGACTCCTTCCCACTGCCCTGTGCAGAGGTCCACAGGGGTAGGGACCCCTTCCCACTGACCTGTGCAGAGGTACACAGGGGTAGGGACCCCTTCCCCCTGCCTTGTGCAGATGTACACAGCGGTAGGGACCCCTTCCCACTGCCCTGTGCAGAGGTGCACAGGGGTAGGGACCCCTTCCCAATGCCCTGTGCAGAGGTACACAGGGCTAGGGACCCCTTCCCACTGCCCTGTGCAGAGGTACACAGGGGTAGGGACCCCTTCCCACTGCCCTGTGCAGAGGTACACAGGGGTAGGGACCCCTTGCCACTGCCCTGTGCAGAGGTACACAGGGGTAGGGACCCCTTCCCCCTGCCCTGTGCAGACGTACACAGGGGTAGGGACCCCTTCCCACTGCCCTCTGCATAGGTACACAGGGGCAGGGACCCCTTCCCCCTGCCCTGTGCATAGGTACACAGGGGCAGGGACCCCTTCCCACTGCCCTGTGCAGAGGTCCACAGGGGTAGGGACTCTTCCCACTGCCCTGTGCAGACGTACACAGGGGTAGGGACCCCTTCCCACTGCCCTGTGCAGAGGTGCACAGGGGTAGGGACCCCTTCCCAATGCCCTGTGCAGAGGTACACAGGGGTAGGGACCCCTTCCCCCTGCCCTGTGCGAAGGTACACAGGGGTAGGGACCCCTTCCCACTGCCCTGTGCGAAGGTACACAGGGGTAGGGACCCCTTCCCACTGCCCTGTGCGAAGGTACACAGGGGTAGGGACCCCTTCCCACCGCCCCGTGCAGAGGTACACAGGGGTAGGGACCCCTTCCCACTGACCTGTGCAGAGGTACACAGGGGTAGGGACTCCTTCCCACTGCCCTGTGCACAGGTATACAGGGGTAGGGACCCCTTGCCCCCGACCTGTGCAGAGGTACACAGGCGCAGGGACCCCTTCCCACTGCCCTGTGCAGAGGTACACAGGGGTAGGGACCCCTTCCCCCTGCCTTGTGCAGATGTACACAGCGGTAGGGACCCCTTCCCACTGCCCCGTGCAGAGGTACACAGGGGTAGGGACCCCTTCCCACTGCCCTGTGCAGAGATACACGGGGGTACGGACCCCTTCCCACTGCCCTGTGCAGAGGTGCACAGGGGTAGGGACCGCTTCCCAATGCCCTGTGCAGAGGTACACAGGGGCAGGGACCCCTTCCCACTGCCCTGTGCAGAGGTACACAGGGGTAGGGACCCCTTCCCCCTGCCCTGTGCAGACGTACACAGGGGTAGGGACCCATTCCTGCTGCCCTGTGCAGAGGTACACAGGGGTAGGGAACCCTTCCCCCTGCCCTGTGCATAGGTACACACGGGTAGGGACCCCCTCCCCCTGCCCTGTGCATAGGTACAGAGGGGTAGGGACCCCTTCCCACTGCCCCGTGCAGATGTACACAGGGGTAGGGACCCCTTCCCACTGCCCTGTGCAGAGGTCCACAGGGCTAGGGACCCCTTCCCACTGCCCTGTGCAGATGTACACAGGGGTAGGGACCCCTTCCCACTGCCCTGTGCAGAGGTATACAGGGGTAGGGACCCCTTCCCCCTGACCTGTGCAGAGGTACACAAGGGTAGGGACCCCTTCACACTGGCCTGTGCAGAGGTACACAGGGGTAGGGACCCCTTCCCACTGCCCTGTGCAGAGGTACACAGGGGTAGGGACCCCTTCACACTGCCCTGTGCAGAGGTACGCAGGGGTAGGGACCCCTTCACACTGCCCTGTGCGAAGGTACACAGGGGTAGGGACCCCTTGCCCCTACCCTGTGCAGAGGTACACAGGGGTAGGGACCCCTTCCCACTGCCCTGTGCATAGGTACACAGGGGTAGGGACCCCTTCCCCCTGCCCCGTGCAGAGGTACACAGGCGTAGGGACCCCTTCCCACTGCCTTGAGCAGAGGCCCACAGGGGTAGGGACCCCTTCCCACTGCCCTGTGCAGATGTACACAGGGGTAGGGACCCCTTCCCGCTGCCCTGTGCAGAGGTACACAGGGGTAGGGACCCCTTCCCCCTGCCCGGTGCAGAGGTACACAGGGGTAGGGACTCCTTCCCACCGCCCTGTGCAGAGGTCCACAGGGCTAGGGACCCCTTCCCAGTGCCCTGTGCAGACGTACACAGGGGTGGGGACCCCTTCCCACTGCCCTGTGCAGAGGTATACAGGGGTACGGACCCCTTCCCCATGACCTGTGCAGAGGTCCACAGGGCAAGGGACCCCTTCCCACTGCCCTGTGCAGACGTACACAGGGGTAGGGACCCCTTCCCACTGCCCTGTGCAGAGGTACACAGGGGTAGGGACCCCTTGCCACTGCCCTGTGCAGAGGTACACAGGGGTAGGGACCCCTTCCCCCTGCCCTGTGCAGACGTACACAGGGGTAGGGACCCCTTCCCACTGCCCTCTGCATAGGTACACAGGGGTAGGGACCCCTTCCCCCTGCCCTGTGCATAGGTACACAGGGGCAGGGACCCCTTCCCACTGCCCTGTGCAGAGGTCCACAGGGGTAGGGACTCTTCCCACTGCCCTGTGCAGACGTACATAGGGGTAGGGACCCCTTCCCACTGCCCTGTGCAGAGGTGCACAGGGGTAGGGACCCCTTCCCAATGCCCTGTGCAGAGGTACACAGGGGTAGGGACCCCTTCCCCCTGCCCTGTGCGAAGGTACACAGGGGTAGGGACCCCTTCCCACTGCCCTGTGCGAAGGTACACAGGGGTAGGGACCCCTTCCCACTGCCCTGTGCGAAGGTACACAGGGGTAGGGACCCCTTCCCACCGCCCCGTGCAGAGGTACACAGGGGTAGGGACCCCTTCCCACTGACCTGTGCAGAGGTACACAGGGGTAGGGACTCCTTCCCACTGCCCTGTGCACAGGTATACAGGGGTAGGGACCCCTTGCCCCCGACCTGTGCAGAGGTACACAGGCGCAGGGACCCCTTCCCACTGCCCTGTGCAGAGGTACACAGGGGTAGGGACCCCTTCCCCCTGCCTTGTGCAGATGTACACAGCGGTAGGGACCCCTTCCCACTGCCCTGTGCAGAGGTACACAGGGGTAGGGACCCCTTCCCACTGCCCTGTGCAGAGATACACGGGGGTACGGACCCCTTCCCACTGCCCTGTGCAGAGGTGCACAGGGGTAGGGACCGCTTCCCAATGCCCTGTGCAGAGGTACACAGGGGCAGGGACCCCTTCCCACTGCCCTGTGCAGAGGTCCACAGGGGTAGGGACTCTTCCCACTGCCCTGTGCAGACGTACATAGGGGTAGGGACCCCTTCCCACTGCCCTGTGCAGAGGTGCACAGGGGTAGGGACCCCTTCCCAATGCCCTGTGCAGAGGTACACAGGGGTAGGGACCCCTTCCCCCTGCCCTGTGCGAAGGTACACAGGGGTAGGGACCCCTTCCCACTGCCCTGTGCGAAGGTACACAGGGGTAGGGACCCCTTCCCACTGCCCTGTGCGAAGGTACACAGGGGTAGGGACCCCTTCCCACCGCCCCGTGCAGAGGTACACAGGGGTAGGGACCCCTTCCCACTGACCTGTGCAGAGGTACACAGGGGTAGGGACTCCTTCCCACTGCCCTGTGCACAGGTATACAGGGGTAGGGACCCCTTGCCCCCGACCTGTGCAGAGGTACACAGGCGCAGGGACCCCTTCCCACTGCCCTGTGCAGAGGTACACAGGGGTAGGGACCCCTTCCCCCTGCCTTGTGCAGATGTACACAGCGGTAGGGACCCCTTCCCACTGCCCTGTGCAGAGGTACACAGGGGTAGGGACCCCTTCCCACTGCCCTGTGCAGAGATACACGGGGGTACGGACCCCTTCCCACTGCCCTGTGCAGAGGTGCACAGGGGTAGGGACCGCTTCCCAATGCCCTGTGCAGAGGTACACAGGGGCAGGGACCCCTTCCCACTGCCCTGTGCAGAGGTACACAGGGGTAGGGACCCCTTCCCCCTGCCCTGTGCAGACGTACACAGGGGTAGGGACCCATTCCTGCTGCCCTGTGCAGAGGTACACAGGGGTAGGGAACCCTTCCCCCTGCCCTGTGCATAGGTACACACGGGTAGGGACCCCCTCCCCCTGCCCTGTGCATAGGTACAGAGGGGTAGGGACCCCTTCCCACTGCCCCGTGCAGATGTACACAGGGGTAGGGACCCCTTCCCACTGCCCTGTGCAGAGGTCCACAGGGCTAGGGACCCCTTCCCACTGCCCTGTGCAGATGTACACAGGGGTAGGGACCCCTTCCCACTGCCCTGTGCAGAGGTATACAGGGGTAGGGACCCCTTCCCCCTGACCTGTGCAGAGGTACACAAGGGTAGGGACCCCTTCACACTGGCCTGTGCAGAGGTACACAGGGGTAGGGACCCCTTCCCACTGCCCTGTGCAGAGGTACACAGGGGTAGGGACCCCTTCACACTGCCCTGTGCAGAGGTACGCAGGGGTAGGGACCCCTTCACACTGCCCTGTGCGAAGGTACACAGGGGTAGGGACCCCTTGCCCCTACCCTGTGCAGAGGTACACAGGGGTAGGGACCCCTTCCCACTGCCCTGTGCATAGGTACACAGGGGTAGGGACCCCTTCCCCCTGCCCCGTGCAGAGGTACACAGGCGTAGGGACCCCTTCCCACTGCCTTGAGCAGAGGCCCACAGGGGTAGGGACCCCTTCCCACTGCCCTGTGCAGATGTACACAGGGGTAGGGACCCCTTCCCGCTGCCCTGTGCAGAGGTACACAGGGGTAGGGACCCCTTCCCCCTGCCCGGTGCAGAGGTACACAGGGGTAGGGACCCCTTCCCCCTGCCCTGTGCGAAGGTACACAGGGCTAGGGACTCCTTCCCACCGCCCTGTGCAGAGGTCCACAGGGCTAGGGACCCCTTCCCAGTGCCCTGTGCAGACGTACACAGGGGTGGGGACCCCTTCCCACTGCCCTGTGCAGAGGTATACAGGGGTACGGACCCCTTCCCCATGACCTGTGCAGAGGTCCACAGGGCAAGGGACCCCTTCCCACTGCCCTGTGCAGACGTACACAGGGGTAGGGACCCCTTCCCACTGCCCTGTGCAGAGGTACACAGGGGTAGGGACCCCTTGCCACTGCCCTGTGCAGAGGTACACAGGGGTAGGGACCCCTTCCCCCCGCCCTGTGCAGACGTACACAGGGGTAGGGACCCCTTCCCACTGCCCTGTGCATAGGTACACAGGGGCAAGGACCCCTTCCCACTGCCCTGTGCATAGGTACACAGGGGCAGGGACCCCTTCCCACTGCCCTGTGCGGAGGTCCACAGGGGTAGGGACCCCTTCCCACTGCCCTGTGGAGACGTACACAGGGGTAGGGACCCCTTCCCACTGCCCTGTGCAAAGGTACACAGGGGTAGGGACCCCTTCCCACTGCCCTGTGCAGAGGTGCACAGGGGTAGGGACCCCTTCCCAATGCCCTGTGCAGAGGTACACAGGGGTAGGGACCCCTTCCCCCCGCCCTGTGCGAAGGTACACAGGGGTAGGGACCCCTTCCCACTGCCCTGTGCGAAGGTACACAGGGGTAGGGACCCCTTCCCACTGCCCTGTGCGAAGGTACACAGGGGTAGGGACCCCTTCCCACCGCCCCGTGCAGAGGTACACAGGGGTAGGGACCCCTTCCCACTGACCTGTGCAGAGGTACACAGGGGTAGGGACTCCTTCCCACTGCCCTGTGCACAGGTATACAGGGGTAGGGACCCCTTGCCCCCGACCTGTGCAGAGGTACACAGGCGTAGGGACCCCTTCCCACTGCCCTGTGCAGAGGTACACAGGGGTAGGGACCCCTTCCCCCTGCCTTGTGCAGATGTACACAGCGGTAGGGACCCCTTCCCACTGCCCTGTGCAGAGGTACACAGGGGTAGGGACCCCTTCCCACTGCCCTGTGCAGAGATACACGGGGGTACGGACCCCTTCCCACTGCCCTGTGCAGAGGTGCACAGGGGTAGGGACCGCTTCCCAATGCCCTGTGCAGAGGGACACAGGGGCAGGGACCCCTTCCCACTGCCCTGTGCAGAGGTACACAGGGGTAGGGACCCCTTCCCCCTGCCCTGTGCAGACGTACACAGGGGTAGGGACCCATTCCCGCTGCCCTGTGCAGAGGTACACAGGGGTAGGGAACCCTTCCCCCTGCCCTGTGCATAGGTACACACGGGTAGGGACCCCTTCCCCCTGCCCTGTGCATAGGTACAGAGGGGTAGGGACCCCTTCCCAGTGCCCCGTGTAGATGTACACAGGGGTAGGGACCCCTTCCCACTGCCCTGTGCAGACGTACACAGGGGTAGGGACCCCTTCCCACTGCCCTGTGCAGACGTACACAGGGGTAGGGACCCCTTCCCACTGCCCTGTGCAGAGGTATACAGGGGTAGGGACCCCTTCCCCCTGACCTGTGCAGAGGTACACAAGGGTAGGGACCCCTTCACACTGGCCTGTGCAGAGGTACACAGGGGTAGGGACCCCTTCACACTGCCCTGTGCAGAGGTACGCAGGGGTAGGGACCCCTTGCCCCTGCCCTGTGCAGAGGTACACAGGGGTAGGGACCCCTTCCCACTGCCCTGTGCATAGGTACACAGGGGTAGGGACCCCTTCCCCCTGCCCCGTGCAGAGGTACACAGGCGTAGGGACCCCTTCCCACTGCCTTGAGCAGAGGCCCACAGGGGTAGGGACCCCTTCCCACTGCCCTGTGCAGATGTACACAGGGGTAGGGACCCCTTCCCGCTGCCCTGTGCAGAGGTACACAGGGGTAGGGACCCCTTCCCCCTGCCCGGTGCAGAGGTACACAGGGGTAGGGACCCCTTCCCCCTGCCTTGTGCGAAGGTACACAGGGCTAGGGACTCCTTCCCACCGCCCTGTGCAGAGGTCCACAGGGCTAGGGACCCCTTCCCACTGCCATGTGCAGACGTACACAGGGGTAGGGACCCCTTCCCACCGCCCTGTGCAGAGGTACACAGGGGTAGGGACCCCTTCCCACTGCCCTGTGCAGAGGTACACAGGGGTAGGGACCCCTTCCCCCTGCCCTGTGCAGACGTACACAGGGGTAGGGACCCCTTCCCACTGCCCTGTGCATAGGTACACAGGGGCAGGGACCCCTTCCCACTGCCCTGTGCATAGGTACACAGGGGCAGGGACCCCTTCCCACTGCCCTGTGCGGAGGTCCACAGGGGTAGGGACTCTTCCCACTGCCCTGTGGAGACGTACACAGGGGTAGGGACCCCTTCCCACTGCCCTGTGCAAAGGTGCACAGGGGTAGGGACCCCTTCCCAATGCCCTCTGCAGAGGTACACAGGGGGAGGGACCCCTTCCCACTGCCCTGTGCAGAGGTACACAGGGGTAGGGACCCCTTCCCCCTGCCCTGTGCGAAGGTACACAGGGGTAGGGACCCCTTCCCACTGCCCTGTGCGAAGGTACACAGGGGTAGGGACCCCTTCCCACTGCCCCGTGCAGAGGTACACAGGGGTAGGGACCCCTTCCCGCTGCCCTGTGCAGAGGTACACAGGGGTAGGGACCCCTTCCCCCTGCCCTGTGCAGAGGTACACAGGGGTAGGGACCCCTTCACACTGCCTTGTGCAGAGGTACACAGGGGTAGGGGCCCCTTCCCACTACCCTGTGCGAAGGTACACAGGGCTAGGGACTCCTTCCCACTGCCCTGTGCAGAGGTCCACAGGGCTAGGGACCCCTACCCACTGCCCTGTGCAGACGTACACAGGGGTAGGGACCCCTTCCCACTGCCCTGTGCAGAGGTACACAGGGGTAGGGACCCCTTGCCACTGCCCTGTGCAGAGGTACACAGGGGTAGGGACCCCTTCCCCCTGCCCTTTGCAGACGTACACAGGGGTAGGGACCCCTTCCCACTGCCCTGTGCATAGGTACACAGGGGCAGGGACCCCTTCCCCCTGCCCTGTGCATAGGTACACAGGGGCAGGGACCCCTTCCCACTGCCCCGTGCGGAGGTCCACAGGGGTAGGGACTCTTCCCACTGCCCTGTGCAGACGTACACAGGGGTAGGGACCCCTTCCCACTGCCCTGTGCAGAGGTGCACAGGGGTAGGGACCCCTTCCCAATGCCCTGTGCAGAGGTACACAGGGGTAGGGACCCCTCCCCCCTGCCCTGTGCGAAGGTACACAGGGGTAGGGACCCCTTCCCACTGCCCTGTGCGAAGGTACACAGGGGTAGGGACCCCTTCCCACTGCCCTGTGCGAAGGTACACAGGGGTAGGGACCCCTTCCCACCGCCCCGTGCAGAGGTACACAGGGGTAGGGACCCCTTCCCACTGCCCTGTGCAGAGGTACACAGGGGTAGGGACTCCTTCCCACTGCCCTGTGCACAGGTACACAGGGGTAGGGACCCCTTGCCCCCGACCTGTGCAGAGGTACACAGGCGTAGGGACCCCTTCCCACTGCCCTGTGCAGAGGTACACAGGGGTAGGGACCCCTTCCCCCTGCCTTGTGCAGATGTACACAGCGGTAGGGACCCCTTCCCACTGCCCTGTGCAGAGGTACACAGGGGTAGGGAACCCTTCCCCCTGCCCTGTGCATAGGTACACACGGGTAGGGACCCCTTCCCCCTGCCCTGTGCATAGGTACAGAGGGGTAGGGACCCCTTATCACTGCCCTGTGCAGATGTACACAGGGGTAGGGACCCCTTCCCACTGCCCTGTGCAGAGGTCCACAGGGCTAGGGACCCCTTCCCACTGCCCTGTGCAGACGTACACAGGGGTAGGGACCCCTTCCCACTGCCCTGGGCAGAGGTATACAGGGGTAGGGACCCCTTCCCCCTGACCTGTGCAGAGGTACACAAGGGTAGGGACCCCTTCGCACTAGCCTGTGCAGAGGTACACAGGGGTAGGGACCCCTTCCCACTGCCCTGTGCAGAGGTACACAGGGGTAGGGTCCCCTTCCCACTGCCCTGTGCAGAGGTACACAGGGGTAGGGACCCCTTCACACTGCCCTGTGCAGAGGTACGCAGGGGTAGGGACCCCTTCACACTGCCCTGTGCAGAGGTACGCAGGGTTAGGGACCCCTTGCCCCTGCCATGTGCAGAGGTACACAGGGGTAGGGACCCCTTCCCACTGCCCTGTGCATAGGTACACAGGGGTAGGGACCCCTTCCCCCTGCCCCGTGCAGAGGTACACAGGGGTAGGGACCCCTTCCCACTGCCCTGAGCAGAGGCCCACAGGGGTAGGGACCCCTTCCCACTGCCCTGTGCAGATGTACACAGGGGTAGGGACCCCTTCCCGCTGCCCTGTGCAGAGGTACACAGGGGTAGGGACCCCTTCCCCCTGCCCGGTGCAGAGGTACACAGGGGTAGGGACCCCTTCCCCCTGCCCTGTGCGAAGGTACACAGGGCTAGGGACCCCTTCCCACTGCCCTGTGCAGACGTACACAGGGGTGGGGACCCCTTCCCACTGCCCTGTGCAGAGGTATACAGGGGTACGGACCCCTTCCCCCTGACCTGTGCAGAGGTCCACAGGGCTAGGGACCTCTTCCCACTGCCCTGTGCAGACGTACACAGGGGTAGGGACCCCTTCCCACTGCCCTGTGCAGAGGTACACAGGGGTAGGGACCCCTTGCCACTGCCCGTGCAGAGGTACACAGGGGTAGGGACCCCTTCCCCCTGCCCTATGCAGACGTACACAGGGGTAGGGACCCCTTCCCACTGCCCTGTGCATAGGTACACAGGGGCAGGGACCCCTCCCCGATGCCCTGTGCATAGGTACACAGGGGCAGGGACCCCTTCCCACTGCCCTGTGCGGAGGTCCACAGGGGTAGGGACCCCTTCCCACTGCCCTGTGGAGACGTACACAGGGGTAGGGACCCCTTCCCACTGCCCTGTGCAGAGGTGCACAGGGGTAGGGACCCCTTCCCAATGCCCTCTGCAGAGGTACACAGGGGGAGGGACCCCTTCCCACTGCCCTGTGCAGAGGTACACAGGGGTAGGGACCCCTTCCCCCTGCCCTGTGCGAAGGTACACAAGGGTAGGGACCCCTTCCCACTGCCCTGTGCGAAGGTACACAGGGGTAGGGACCCCTTCCCACTGCCCCGTGCAGAGGTATACAGGGGTAGGGACACCTTCCCACTGACGTGTGCAGAGGTACACAGGGGTAGGGACTCCTTCCCACTGCCCTGTGCACAGGTACACAGGGGTAGGGACCCCTTGCCCCCGACCTGTGCAGAGGTACACAGGCGTAGGGACCCCTTCCCACTGCCCTGTGCAGAGGTACACAGGGGTAGGGACCCCTTCCCCCTGCCTTGTGCAGATGTACACAGCGGTAGGGATCCCTTCCCCCTGCCCTGTGCAGAGGTACACAGGGGTAGGGACCCCTTCCCACTGCCCTGTGCAGAGATACCCGGGGGTACGGACCCCTTCCCACTGCCCTGTGCAGAGGTGCACAGGGGTAGGTACCGCTTCCCAATGCCCTGTGCAGAGGTACACAGGGGCAGGGACCCCTTCCCACTGCCCTGTGCAGACGTACACAGGGGTAGGGACCCATTCCTGCTGCCCTGTGCAGAGGTACACAGGGGTAGGGAACCCTTCCCCCTGCCCTGTGCATAGGTACACAGGGGTAGGGACCCCTTCCCACTGCCCTGTGCATAGGTACAGAGGGGTAGGGACCCCTTCCCACTGCCCTGTGCAGATGTACAAAAGGGTAGGGACCCCTTCCCACTGCCCTGTGCAGAGGTCCACAGGGCTAGGGACCCCTTCCCACTGCCCTGTGCAGACGTACACAGGGGTAGGGACCCCTTCCCTTTGCCCTGTGCAGAGGTATACAGGGGTAGGGACCCCTTCCCCCTGACCTGTGCAGAGGTACACAGGGGTAGGGACCCCTTCACACTGGCCTGTGCAGAGGTACACAGGGGTAGGGACCCCTTCCCACTACCCTGTGCAGAGGTACACAGGGGTAGGGTCCCCTTCCCACTGCCCTGTGCAGAGGTACACAGGGGTAGGGACCCCTTCACACTGCCCTGTGCAGAGGTACGCAGGGGTAGGGACCCCTTCCCCCTGCCCTGTGCAGAGGTACACAGGGGTAGGGACCCCTTCCCACTGCCCTGTGCATAGGTACACAGGGGTAGGGACCCCTTCCCCCTGCCCAGTGCAGAGGTACACAGGGGTAGGGACCCCTTCCCACTGCCCTGAGCAGAGGCCCACAGGGGTAGGGACCCCTTCCCACTGCCCTGTGCAGATGTACACAGGGGTAGGGACCCCTTCCCGCTGCCCTGTGCACAGGTACACAGGGGTAGGGACCCCTTCCCCCTGCCCTGTGCAGAGGTACACAGGGGTAGGGACCCCTTTCCCCTGCCCTGTGCAGAGGTACACAGGGCTAGGGACCCCTTCCCACTGCCCTGTGCAGACGTACACAGGGGTAGGGACCCCTTCCCACTGCCCTGTGCAGAGGTACACAGGGGTAGGGACCCCTTCACACTGGCCTGTGCAGAGGTACACAGGGGTAGGGACCCCTTCACACTGCCCTGTGCAGAGGTACACAGGGCTAGGGACCCCTTCCCACTGCCTTGTGCAGACGTACACAGGGGTAGGGACCCCTTCCCACTGCCCTGTGCAGAGGTACACAGGGGTAGGGACCCCTTCACACTGGCCTGTGCAGAGGTACACAGGGGTAGGGTCCCCTTCCCACTGCCCTGTGCAGAGGTACACAGGGGTAGGGACCCCTTCACACTGCCCTGTGCAGAGGTACGCAGGGGTAGGGACCCCTTCCCCCTGCCCTGTGCAGAGGTCCACAGGGCTAGGAACCCCTTCCCACTGCCCTGTGCAGACGTACACAGGGGTAGGGACCCCTTCCCACTGCCCTGTGCAGAGGTATACAGGGGTAGGGACCCCTTCCCCCTGACCTGTGCAGAGGTCCACAGGGCTAGGGACCCCTTCCCACTACCCTGTGCAGACGTACACAGGGGTAGGGACCCCTTCCCACTGCCCTGTGCAGAGGTACACAGGGGTAGGGACCCCTTCACACTGGCATGTGCAGAGGTACGCAGGGGTAGGGACCCCTTCCCCCTGCCCTGTGCAGAGGTACACAGGGGTAGGGACCCCTTCCCACTGCCCTGTGCATAGGTACACAGGGGTAGGGACCCCTTCCCCCTGCCCCGTGCAGAGGTACACAGGTGTAGGGACCCCTTCCCACTGCCCTTAGGAGAGGCCCACAGGGGTAGGGACCCATTCCCACTGCCCTGTGCAGATGTACACAAGGGTAGGGACCCCTTCCCGCTGCCCTGTGCAGAGGTACACAGGGGTGGGGACCCCTTCCCCCTCCCATGTGCAGAGGTACACAGGGGTAGGGACCCCTTCCCACTGGCCTGTGCAGAGGTACACAGGGGTAGGGACCACTTCCCAGTGCCCTGTGCAGAGGTACACAGGGGTAGGGACCCCTTCACACTGCCCTGTGCAGAGGTACGCAGGGGTAGGGACCCCTTCCCCCTGCCCTGTTCAGAGGTACACAGGGGTAGGGACCCCTTCCCACTGCCCTGTGCATAGGTACACAGGGGTAGGGACCCCTTCCCCCTGCCCCGTGCAGAGGTACACAGGTGTAGGGACCCCTTCCCACTGCCCTGAGCAGAGGCCCACAGGGGTAGGGACCCCTTCCCACTGCCCTGAGCAGAGGCCCACAGGGGTAGGGACCCCTTCCCCTTGCCCTGTGCAGAGGTACACAGGGGTAGGGACCCCTTCCCACTGCCCTGTGCATAGGTACACAGGGGTAGGGACCCCTTCCCACTGCCCTGTGCATAGGTATAGAGGTGTAGGGACCCCTTCCCACTGCCCTGTGCAGAGCTACACAAGGGTAGGGACCCCTTCCCACTTCCCTGTGCAGACGTACACAGGGGTAGGGACCCCTTCCCACTGCCCTGTGCAGAGGTATACAGGGGTAGGGACCCCTTCCCCCTGACGTGTGCAGAGGTACACAGGGGTAGGGACCCCTTCACACTGGCCTGTGCAGAGGTACACAGGGGTAGGGACCCCTTCCCACTGCCCTGTGCAGAGGTACACAGGGGTAGGGTCCCCTTCCCACTGCCCTGTGCAGAGGTACACAGGGGTAGGGACCCCTTCACACTGCCCTGTGCAGAGGTACGCAGGGGTAGGGACCCCTTCCCCCTGCCCTGTGCAGAGGTACACAGGGGTAGGGACCCCTTCCCACTGCCCTGTGCATAGGTACACAGGGGTAGGGACCCCTTCCCCCTGCCCCGTGCAGAGGTACACAGGTGTAGGGACCCCTTCCCACTGCCCTGAGCAGAGGCCCACAGGGGTAGGGACCCCTTCCCACTGCCCTGTGCATAGGTACACAGGGGTAGGGACCCCTTCCCACTGCCCTGTGCATAGGTACAGAGGGGTAGGGACCCCTTCCCACTGCCCTGTGCAGAGGTCCACAGGGCTAGGGACCCCTTCCCACTGCCCTGTGCAGACGTACACAGGGGTGGGGACCCCTTCCCACTGCCCTGTGCAGAGGTATACAGGGGTATGGACCCCTTCCCCCTGACCTGTGCAGAGGTACACAGGGGTAGGGACCCCTTCACACTGGCCTGTGCAGAGGTACACAGGGGTAGGGACCCCTTCGCACTGCCCTGTGCAGAGGTACACAGGGGTAGGGTCCCCTTCCCACTGCCCTGTGCAGAGGTACACAGGGGTAGGGACCCCTTCACACTGCCCTGTGCAGAGGTACACAGGGGTAGGGACCCCTTCCCACTGCCCTGTGCATAGGTACACAGGGGTAGGGACCCCTTCCCCCTGCCCAGTGCAGAGGTACACAGGGGTAGGGACCCCTTCCCACTGCCCTGAGCAGAGGCCCACAGGGGTAGGGACCCCTTCCCACTGCCCTGTGCAGATGTACACAGGGGTAGGGACCCCTTCCCGCTGCCCTGTGCAGAGGTACACAGGGGTAGGGACCCCTTCCCCCTGCCCTGTGCAGAGGTACACAGGGGTAGGGACCCCTTCCCCTTGCCCTGTGCGAAGGTACACAGGGCTAGGGACTCCTTCCCACTGCCCTGTGCAGAGGTCCACAGGGCTAGGGACCCCTTCCCACTGCCCTGTGCAGACGTACATAGGGGTAGGGACCCCTTCCCACTGCCCTGTGCAGAGGTATACAGGGGTAGGGACCCCTTCCCCCTGACCTGTGCAGAGGTCCACAGGGCTAGGGACCCCTTCCTACTGCCCTGTGCAGACGTACACAGGGGTTGGGACCCCTTCCCACTGCCCTGTGCAGAGGTATACAGGGGTAGTGACCCCTTCCCACTGCCCTGTGCAGAGGTACACAGGGGTAGGGACCCCTTCACACTGGCCTGTGCAGAGGTACGCAGGGGTAGGGACCCCTTCCCCCTGCCCTGTGCAGAGGTACACAGGGGTAGGGACCCCTTCCCACTGCCATGTGCATAGGTACACAGGGGTAGGGACCCCTTCCCCCTGCCCCGTGCAGAGGTACACAGGTGTAGGGACCCCTTCCCACTGCCCTGAGCAGAGGCCCACAGGGGTAGGGACCCATTCCCACTGCCCTGTGCAGATGTACACAGTGGTAGGGACCCCTTCCCGCTGCCCTGTGCAGAGGTACACATGGGTAGGGACCCCTTCTCCCTCCCATGTGCAGAGGTACACAGGGGTAGGGACCCCTTCCCACTGGCCTGTGCAGAGGGACACAGGGGTAGGGTCCCCTTCCCACTGCCCTGTGCAGGGGTACACAGGGGTAGGGACCCCTTCACACTGCCCTGAGCAGATGTACACAGTGGTAGGGACCCCTTCCCGCTGCCCTGTGCAGAGGTACACATGGGTAGGGACCCCTTCTCCCTCCCATGTGCAGAGGTACACAGGGGTAGGGACCCCTTCCCACTGGCCTGTGCAGAGGGACACAGGGGTAGGGTCCCCTTCCCACTGCCCTGTGCAGAGGTACGCAGGGGTAGGGACCCCTTCCCCCTGCCCTGTGCAGAGGTACACAGGGGTAGGGACCCCTTCCCACTGCCCTGTGCATAGGTACACAGGGGTAGGGACCCCTTCCCCCTGCCCCGTGCAGAGGTACACAGGTGTAGGGACCCCTTCCCACTGCCCTGAGCAGAGGCCCACAGGGGTAGGGACCCCTTCCCACTGCCCTGTGCAGATGTACACAGGGGTAGGGACCCCTTCCCGCTGCCCTGTGCAGAGGTACACAGGGGTAGGGACCCCTTCCCCCTGCCCTGTGCAGAGGTATACAGGGGTAGGGACCCCTTCACACTGCCTTGTGCAGAGGTACACAGGGGTAGGGACCCCTTCCCACTGCCCTGTGCGAAGGTACACAGGGCTAGGGACTCCTTCCCACTGCCCCGTGCAAAGGTCCACAGGGGTAGGGACCCCTTCCCACTGACCTGTGCAGAGGTACACAGGGGTAGGGACCCCTTCCCCCTGCCTTGTGCAGATGTACACAGCGGTAGGGACCCCTTCCCACTGCCCTGTGCAGAGGTGCACAGGGGTAGGGACCCCTTCCCAATGGCCTGTGCAGAGGTACACAGGGGGAGCGACCCCTTCCCACTGCCCTGTGCAGAGGTACACAGGGGTAGGGACCCCTTGCCACTGCCCTGTGCAGAGGTACACAGGGGTAGGGACCCCTTGCCACTGCCCTGTGCAGAGGTACACAGGGGTAGGGACCCCTTCCCCCTGCCCTGTGCAGACGTACACAGGGGTAGGGACCCCTTCCCACTGCCCTGTGCATAGGTACACAGGGGCAGGGACCCCTTCCCACTGCCCTGTGCAGAGGTCCACAGGGGTAGGGACCCCTTCCCACTGCCCTGTGCAGACGTACACAGGGGTAGGGACCCCTTCCCACTGCCCTGTGCAGAGGTGCACAGGGGTAGGGACCCCTTCCCACTGCCCTGTGCAGAGCTACACAGCGGTAGGGACCCCTTCCCCGTGACCTGTGCAAAGGTATATAGGGGTAGGGACCCCTTCACACTGCCGTGTGCAGAGGTACACAGGGGTAGGGACCCCTTCCCATTGCCCTGTGCAGAGGTACACAGGGGTAGGGACCCCTTCCCCCTGCCCCGTGCAGAGGTACAAAGGTGTAGGGACCCCTTCCCACTGCCCTGAGCAGAGGCCCACAGGGGTAGGGACCCCTTCCCACTGCCCTGTGCAGATGTACACAGGGGTAGGGACCCCTTCCCGCTGCCCTGTGCAGAGGTACACAGGGGTAGGGACCCCTTCCCCCTGCCCTGTGCAGAGGTACACAGGGGTAGGGACCCCTTCACACTGCCTTGTGCAGAGGTACACAGGGGTAGGGACCCCTTCCCACTGCCCTGTGCGAAGGTACACAGAGCTAGGGACTCCTTCCCACTGCCCTGTGCAAAGGTCCACAGGGGTAGGGACCCCTTCCCCCTGCCTTGTGCAGATGTACACAGCGGTAGGGACCCCTTCCCACTGCCCTGTGCAGAGGTACACAGGGGTAGGGACCCCTTGCCACTGCCCTGTGCAGAGGTACACAGGGGTAGGGACCCCTTCCCCCTGCCCTGTGCAGACGTACACAGGGGTAGGGACCCCTTCCCACTGCCCTGTGCATAGGTACACAGGGGCAGGGACCGCTTCCGCCTGCCCTGTGCATAGGTACACAGGGGCAGGGACCCCTTCCCAGTGCCCTGTGCAGAGGTCCACAGGGGTAGGGACCCCTTCCCACTGCCCTGTGCAGACGTACACAGGGGTAGGGACCCCTTCCCACTGCCCTGTGCAGAGGTGCACAGGGGTAGGGACCCCTTCCCACTGCCCTGTGCAGAGCTACACAGCGGTAGGGACCCCTTCCCCGTGACCTGTGCAAAGGTATATAGGGGTAGGGACCCCTTCACACTGCCGTGTGCAGAGGTACACAGGGGTAGGGACCCCTTCCCCCTGCCCTGTGCAGAGGTACACAGGGGTAGGGACCCCTTCCCACTGCCCTGTGCATAGGTACACAAGTACACAGGGGTAGGGACCCCTTCGCACTGCCCTGTGCACAGGTCCACAAGGGTAGGGACCCCTTCCCACTGCCCTGTGCAGAGGTGCACAGGGGTTGGGACCCCTTCAGACTGCCCTGTGCAGAGGTGCACAGGGGTTGGGACCCCTTCACACTGCCCTGTGCAGAGGTAGACAGGGGTAGGGACCCCTTCCCACTGCCCTGTGCAGAGGTACACAGGGGTAGGGACCCCTTCCCACTGCCCTGTGCAGAGGTGCACAGGGGTAGGGACCCTTTCCCAATGCCCTGTGCAGAGGTACAGAGGGGGAGGGACCCCTTCCCACTGCCCTGTGCAGAGGTACACAGGGGTAGGGACCCCTTCCCTGTGCCCTGTGCAGAGGTACACAGGGGTAGGGACCCCTTCCCACTGCCCTGTGCATAGGTACACAGGGGCAGGGATCCCTTCCCCCTGCCCTGTGCATAGGTACACAGGGGCAGGGACCCCTTCCCACTGCCCTGTGCAGAGGTCCACAGGGGTAGGGACCCCTTCCCACTGCCCTGTGCAGACGTGCACAGAGGTAGGGACCCCTTCCCACTGCCCTGTGCAGAGGTGCACAGGGGTAGGGACCCCTTCCCAATGCCCTGTGCAGAGGTACACAGGGGGAGGGACCCCTTCCCACTACCCTGTGCAGAGGTACACAGGAGTAGGGACCCCTTCCCACTGCCCTGTGCAGAGGTACACAGGGGTAGGGACCCCTTCACACTGCCCTGTGCAGAGGTACACAGGGGTAGACACCCCGTCCCACTGCCCTGTGCAGAGGTACACAGGGGTAGGGACCCCTTCCCACTGCCCTGTGCAGAGGTACACAGGGGTAGGGACCCCTTCCCATTGCCCTGTGCAGAGGTACAGAGGGGTAGGGACCCCTTCCCACTGCCCTGTGCATAGGTACACAGGTACACAGGGGTAGGGACCCCTTCCCACTGCCTTGTGCAGAGGTCCACAGGGGTAGGGACCCCTTCCCACTGCCCTGTGCAGACGTACACAGGGGTAGGGACCCCTTCCCACTGCCCTGTGCAGAGGTACACAGGGATAGGGACCCCTTCCCACTGCCCTATGCAGACGTACACAGGGGTAGGGACCCCTTCCCACTGCCCTGTGCAGAGGTACACAGGGTTAGGGACCCCTTCCCACTGCCCTGTGCAGAGGTACACAGGGGTAGGGACCCCTTCCCACTGCCCTGTGCAGAGGTACACAGGGGTAGGGACCCCTTCCCACTGCCCTGTGCAGAGGTACACAGGGGTAGGGAACCCTTCCCACTGCCCCGTGCAGAGGTACACAGGGATAGGGACCCCTTCCCCCTGCCCTATGCAGACGTACACAGGGGTAGGGACCCCTTCCCACTGACTTGTGCAAAGGTATATAGGGGTAGGGACCCCTTCCCTCTGCCCTGTGCAGAGGTACACAGGGGTAGGGACCCCTTCCCACTGCCCTGTGCAGAGGTACACAGGCGTAGGGACCCCTTACCACTGCCCTGTGCAGAGGTACACAGGGGTAGGGACCCCTTCCCCTTGCCCTGTGCAGAGGTACACAGGGGTAGGGACCCCTTCACACTGCCATGTGCAGAGGTACACAGGGGTAGGGACACCTTCGCCCTGCCCTGTGCAGACGTACACAGGGGTAGGGACCCCTTCCCCCTGCCCTGTGCAGAGGTACATAGGGGTAGACACCCCTTCCCACTGCCCTGTGCAGAGGTACACAGGGGTAGGGACCCCTTCCCACTGCCCTGTGCAGAGGTACACAGGGGTAGGGACCCCTTCCCACTGCCCTATGCAGACGTACATAGGGGTAGGGGCCCCTTCCCACTGACCTGTGCAGAGGTATATAGGGGTAGGGACCCCTTCACACTGCCATGTGCAGAGGTACACAGGGGTAGGGACCCCTTCGCCCTGCCCTGTGCAGACGTACACAGGGGTAGGGACCCCTTACCACTGCCCTGTGCAGAGGTATACAGGGGTAGGAACCCCTTCCCCCTGCCCTGTGCAGAGGTACACAGGCGTAGGGACCACTTCCCACTACCCTGTGCAGAGGTACACCGGGGTAGGGACCCCTTCCCACTGCCCTGTGCAGAGGTACACAGGGGTAGGGACCCCTTCCCACTGCCCTGTGCAGAGGTACACAGGGGTAGGGACCCCTTCCCCCTGCCCTGTGCCGAGGTACACAGGGGTAGGGACCCCTTCACACTGCCATGTGCAGAGGTACACAGGGGTAGGGACCCCTTCGCCCTGCCCTGTGCAGAGGTACACAGGGGTAGGGACCCCTTCCCACTGCCCTGTGCAGAGGTACACAGGCGTAGGGACCCCTTACCACTGCCCTGTGCAGAGGTACACAGGGGTAGGGACCCCTTCCCCCTGCCCTGTGCAGAGGTACACAGGGGTAGGGACCCCTTCACACTGCCATGTGCAGAGGTACACAGGGGTAGGGACACCTTCGCCCTGCCCTGTGCAGACGTACACAGGGGTAGGGACCCCTTCCCCCTGCCCTGTGCAGAGGTACATAGGGGTAGACACCCCTTCCCACTGCCCTGTGCAGAGGTACACAGGGGTAGGGACCCCTTCCCACTGCCCCGTGCAGAGGTACACAGGGGTAGGGACCCCTTCCCACTGCCCTATGCAGACGTACATAGGGGTAGGGACCCCTTCCCACTGACCTGTGCAGAGGTATATAGGGGTAGGGACCCCTTCACACTGCCATGTGCAGAGGTACACAGGGGTAGGGACCCCTTCGCCCTGCCCTGTGCAGACGTACACAGGGGTAGGGACCCCTTACCACTGCCCTGTGCAGAGGTATACAGGGGTAGGAACCCCTTCCCCCTGCCCTGTGCAGAGGTACACAGGGGTAGGGACCACTTCCCACTGCCCTGTGCAGAGGTACACCGGGGTAGGGACCCCTTCCCACTGCCCTGTGCAGAGGTACACAGGGGTAGGGACCCCTTTTCACTGCCCTGTGCAGAGGTACACAGGGGTAGGGACCCCTTCCCCCTGCCCTGTGCCGAGGTACACAGGGGTAGGGACCCCTTTACACTGCCATGTGCAGAGGTACACAGGGGTAGGGACCCCTTTGCCCTGCCCTGTGCAGACGTACACAGGGGTAGGGACCCCTTCCCCCTGCCCCGTGCAGAGGTACACAGGTGTAGGGACCCCTTCCCACTGCCCTGAGCAGAGGCCCACAGGGGTAGGGACCCCTTCCCACTGCCCTGTGCATAGGTACACAGGGGTAGGGACCCCTTCCCACTGCCCTGTGCATAGGTACAGGGGGGTAGGGACCCCTTCCCACTGCCCTGTGCAGAGGTCCACAGGGCTAGGGACCCCTTCCCACTGCCCTGTGCAGACGTACACAGGGGTGGGGACCCCTTCCCACTGCCCTGTGCAGAGGTATACAGGGGTATGGACCCCTTCCCCCTGACCTGTGCAGAGGTACACAGGGGTAGGGACCCCTTCACACTGGCCTGTGCAGAGGTACACAGGGGTAGGGACCCCTTCCCACTGCCCTGTGCAGAGGTACACAGGGGTAGGGTCCCCTTCCCACTGCCCTGTGCAGAGGTACACAGGGGTAGGGACCCCTTCACACTGCCCTGTGCAGAGGTACACAGGGGTAGGGACCCCTTCCCACTGCCCTGTGCATAGGTACACAGGGGTAGGGACCCCTTCCCCCTGCCCAGTGCAGAGGTACACAGGCGTAGGGACCCCTTCCCACTGCCCTGAGCAGAGGCCCACAGGGGTAGGGACCCCTTCCCACTGCCCTGTGCAGATGTACACAGGGGTAGGGACCCCTTCCCGCTGCCCTGTGCAGAGGTACACAGGGGTAGGGACCCCTTCCCCCTGCCCTGTGCAGAGGTACACAGGGGTAGGGACCCCTTCCCCTTGCCCTGTGCGAAGGTACACAGGGCTAGGGACTCCTTCCCACTGCCCTGTGCAGAGGTCCACAGGGCTAGGGACCCCTTCCCACTGCCCTGTGCAGACGTACATAGGGGTAGGGACCCCTTCCCACTGCCCTGTGCAGAGGTATACGGGGGTAGGGACCCCTTCCCCCTGACCTGTGCAGAGGTCCACAGGGCTAGGGACCCCTTCCTACTGCCCTGTGCAGACGTACACAGGGGTTGGGACCCCTTCCCACTGCCCTGTGCAGAGGTATACAGGGGTAGTGACCCCTTCCCACTGCCCTGTGCAGAGGTACACAGGGGTAGGGACCCCTTCACACTGGCCTGTGCAGAGGTACGCAGGGGTAGGGACCCCTTCCCCCTGCCCTGTGCAGAGGTACACAGGGGTAGGGACCCCTTCCCACTGCCATGTGCATAGGTACACAGGGGTAGGGACCCCTTCCCCCTGCCCCGTGCAGAGGTACACAGGTGTAGGGACCCCTTCCCACTGCCCTGAGCAGAGGCCCACAGGGGTAGGGACCCATTCCCACTGCCCTGTGCAGATGTACACAGTGGTAGGGACCCCTTCCCGCTGCCCTGTGCAGAGGTACACATGGGTAGGGACCCCTTCTCCCTCCCATGTGCAGAGGTACACAGGGGTAGGGACCCCTTCCCACTGGCCTGTGCAGAGGGACACAGGGGTAGGGTCCCCTTCCCACTGCCCTGTGCAGGGGTACACAGGGGTAGGGACCCCTTCACACTGCCCTGAGCAGATGTACACAGTGGTAGGGACCCCTTCCCGCTGCCCTGTGCAGAGGTACACATGGGTAGGGACCCCTTCTCCCTCCCATGTGCAGAGGTACACAGGGGTAGGGACCCCTTCCCACTGGCCTGTGCAGAGGGACACAGGGGTAGGGTCCCCTTCCCACTGCCCTGTGCAGAGGTACGCAGGGGTAGGGACCCCTTCCCCCTGCCCTGTGCAGAGGTACACAGGGGTAGGGACCCCTTCCCACTGCCCTGTGCATAGGTACACAGGGGTAGGGACCCCTTCCCCCTGCCCCGTGCAGAGGTACACATGTGTAGGGACCCCTTCCCACTGCCCTGAGCAGAGGCCCACAGGGGTAGGGACCCCTTCCCACTGCCCTGTGCAGATGTACACAGGGGTAGGGACCCCTTCCCGCTGCCCTGTGCAGAGGTACACAGGGGTAGGGACCCCTTCCCCCTGCCCTGTGCAGAGGTATACAGGGGTAGGGACCCCTTCACACTGCCTTGTGCAGAGGTACACAGGGGTAGGGACCCCTTCCCACTGCCCTGTGCGAAGGTACACAGGGCTAGGGACTCCTTCCCACTGCCCCGTGCAAAGGTCCACAGGGGTAGGGACCCCTTCCCACTGACCTGTGCAGAGGTACACAGGGGTAGGGACCCCTTCCCCCTGCCTTGTGCAGATGTACACAGCGGTAGGGACCCCTTCCCACTGCCCTGTGCAGAGGTGCACAGGGGTAGGGACCCCTTCCCAATGGCCTGTGCAGAGGTACACAGGGGGAGCGACCCCTTCCCACTGCCCTGTGCAGAGGTACACAGGGGTAGGGACCCCTTGCCACTGCCCTGTGCAGAGGTACACAGGGGTAGGGACCCCTTGCCACTGCCCTGTGCAGAGGTACACAGGGGTAGGGACCCCTTCCCCCTGCCCTGTGCAGACGTACACAGGGGTAGGGACCCCTTCCCACTGCCCTGTGCATAGGTACACAGGGGCAGGGACCCCTTCCCACTGCCCTGTGCAGAGGTCCACAGGGGTAGGGACCCCTTCCCACTGCCCTGTGCAGACGTACACAGGGGTAGGGACCCCTTCCCACTGCCCTGTGCAGAGGTGCACAGGGGTAGGGACCCCTTCCCACTGCCCTGTGCAGAGCTACACAGCGGTAGGGACCCCTTCCCCGTGACCTGTGCAAAGGTATATAGGGGTAGGGACCCCTTCACACTGCCGTGTGCAGAGGTACACAGGGGTAGGGACCCCTTCCCATTGCCCTGTGCAGAGGTACACAGGGGTAGGGACCCCTTCCCCCTGCCCCGTGCAGAGGTACACAGGTGTAGGGACCCCTTCCCACTGCCCTGAGCAGAGGCCCACAGGGGTAGGGACCCCTTCCCACTGCCCTGTGCAGATGTACACAGGGGTAGGGACCCCTTCCCGCTGCCCTGTGCAGAGGTACACAGGGGTAGGGACCCCTTCCCCCTGCCCTGTGCAGAGGTACACAGGGGTAGGGACCCCTTCACACTGCCTTGTGCAGAGGTACACAGGGGTAGGGACCCCTTCCCACTGCCCTGTGCGAAGGTGCACAGGGCTAGGGACTCCTTCCCACTGCCCTGTGCAAAGGTCCACAGGGGTAGGGACCCCTTCCCCTTGCCTTGTGCAGATGTACACAGCGGTAGGGACCCCTTCCCACTGCCCTGTGCAGAGGTGCACAGGGGTAGGGACCCTTTCCCACTGCCCTGTGCAGAGGTACACAGGGGTAGGGACCCCTTGCCACTGCCCTGTGCAGAGGTACACAGGGGTAGGGACCCCTTCCCCCTGCCCTGTGCAGACGTACACAGGGGTAGGGACCCCTTCCCACTGCCCTGTGCATAGGTACACAGGGGCAGGGACCGCTTCCGCCTGCCCTGTGCATAGGTACACAGGGGCAGGGACCCCTTCCCAGTGCCCTGTGCAGAGGTCCACAGGGGTAGGGACCCCTTCCCACTGCCCTGTGCAGACGTACACAGGGGTAGGGACCCCTTCCCACTGCCCTGTGCAGAGGTGCACAGGGGTAGGGACCCCTTCCCACTGCCCTGTGCAGAGCTACACAGCGGTAGGGACCCCTTCCCCGTGACCTGTGCAAAGGTATATAGGGGTAGGGACCCCTTCACACTGCCGTGTGCAGAGGTACACAGGGGTAGGGACCCCTTCCCCCTGCCCTGTGCAGAGGTACACAGGGGTAGGGACCCCTTCCCACTGCCCTGTGCATAGGTACACAAGTACACAGGGGTAGGGACCCCTTCCAACTGCCCTGTGCACAGGTCCACAAGGGTAGGGACCCCTTCCCACTGCCCTGTGCAGAGGTGCACAGGGGTTGGGACCCCTTCAGACTGCCCTGTGCAGAGGTGCACAGGGGTTGGGACCCCTTCACACTGCCCTGTGCAGAGGTAGACAGGGGTAGGGACCCCTTCCCACTGCCCTGTGCAGAGGTACACAGGGGTAGGGACCCCTTCCCACTGCCCTGTGCAGAGGTGCACAGGGGTAGGGACCCTTTCCCAATGCCCTGTGCAGAGGTACAGAGGGGGAGGGACCCCTTCCCACTGCCTCGTGCAGAGGTACATAGGGGTAGGGACCCCTTCCCTGTGCCCTGTGCAGAGGTACACAGGGGTAGGGACCCCTTCCCACTGCCCTGTGCATAGGTACACAGGGGCAGGGACCCCTTCCCCCTGCCCTGTGCATAGGTACACAGGGGCAGGGACCCCTTCCCACTGCCCTGTGCAGAGGTCCACAGGGGTAGGGACCCCTTCCCACTGCCCTGTGCAGACGTGCACAGAGGTAGGGACCCCTTCCCACTGCCCTGTGCAGAGGTGCACAGGGGTAGGGACCCCTTCCCAATGCCCTGTGCAGAGGTACACAGGGGGAGGGACCCCTTCCCACTACCCTGTGCAGAGGTACACAGGAGTAGGGACCCCTTCCCACTGCCCTGTGCAGAGGTACACAGGGGTAGGGACCCCTTCACACTGCCCTGTGCAGAGGTACACAGGGGTAGACACCCCGTCCCACTGCCCTGTGCAGAGGTACACAGGGGTAGGGACCCCTTCCCACTGCCCTGTGCAGAGGTACACAGGGGTAGGGACCCCTTCCCATTGCCCTGTGCAGAGGTACACAGGGGTAGGGACCCCTTCCCACTGCCCTGTGCATAGGTACACAGGTACACAGGGGTAGGGACCCCTTCCCACTGCCTTGTGCAGAGGTCCACAGGGGTAGGGACCCCTTCCCACTGCCCTGTGCAGACGTACACAGGGGTAGGGACCCCTTCCCACTGCCCTGTGCAGAGGTACACAGGGATAGGGACCCCTTCCCACTGCCCTATGCAGACGTACACAGGGGTAGGGACCCCTTCCCACTGCCCTGTGCAGAGGTACACAGGGTTAGGGACCCCTTCCCACTGCCCTGTGCAGAGGTACACAGGGGTAGGGACCCCTTCCCACTGCCCTGTGCAGAGGTACACAGGGGTAGGGACCCCTTCCCACTGCCCTGTGCAGAGGTACACAGGGGTAGGGAACCCTTCCCACTGCCCCGTGCAGAGGTACACAGGGATAGGGACCCCTTCCCCCTGCCCTATGCAGACGTACACAGGGGTAGGGACCCCTTCCCACTGACTTGTGCAAAGGTATATAGGGGTAGGGACCCCTTCCCTCTGCCCTGTGCAGAGGTACACAGGGGTAGGGACCCCTTCCCACTGCCCTGTGCAGAGGTACACAGGCGTAGGGACCCCTTACCACTGCCCTGTGCAGAGGTACACAGGGGTAGGGACCCCTTCCCCTTGCCCTGTGCAGAGGTACACAGGGGTAGGGACCCCTTCACACTGCCATGTGCAGAGGTACACAGGGGTAGGGACACCTTCGCCCTGCCCTGTGCAGACGTACACAGGGGTAGGGACCCCTTCCCCCTGCCCGGTGCAGAGGTACATAGGGGTAGACACCCCTTCCCACTGCCCTGTGCAGAGGTACACAGGGGTAGGGACCCCTTCCCACTGCCCTGTGCAGAGGTACACAGGGGTAGGGACCCCTTCCCACTGCCCTATGCAGACGTACATAGGGGTAGGGGCCCCTTCCCACTGACCTGTGCAGAGGTATATAGGGGTAGGGACCCCTTCACACTGCCATGTGCAGAGGTACACAGGGGTAGGGACCCCTTCGCCCTGCCCTGTGCAGACGTACACAGGGGTAGGGACCCCTTACCACTGCCCTGTGCAGAGGTATACAGGGGTAGGAACCCCTTCCCCCTGCCCTGTGCAGAGGTACACAGGGGTAGGGACCACTTCCCACTACCCTGTGCAGAGGTACACCGGGGTAGGGACCCCTTCCCACTGCCCTGTGCAGAGGTACACAGGGGTAGGGACCCCTTCCCACTGCCCTGTGCAGAGGTACACAGGGGTAGGGACCCCTTCCCCCTGCCCTGTGCCGAGGTACACAGGGGTAGGGACCCCTTCACACTGCCATGTGCAGAGGTACACAGGGGTAGGGACCCCTTCGCCCTGCCCTGTGCAGAGGTACACAGGGGTAGGGACCCCTTCCCACTGCCCTGTGCAGAGGTACACAGGCGTAGGGACCCCTTACCACTGCCCTGTGCAGAGGTACACAGGGGTAGGGACCCCTTCCCCCTGCCCTGTGCAGAGGTACACAGGGGTAGGGACCCCTTCACACTGCCATGTGCAGAGGTACACAGGGGTAGGGACACCTTCGCCCTGCCCCGTGCAGACGTACACAGGGGTAGGGACCCCTTCCCCCTGCCCTGTGCAGAGGTACATAGGGGTAGACACCCCTTCCCACTGCCCTGTGCAGAGGTACACAGGGGTAGGGACCCCTTCCCACTGCCCCGTGCAGAGGTACACAGGGGTAGGGACCCCTTCCCACTGCCCTATGCAGACGTACATAGGGGTAGGGACCCCTTCCCACTGACCTGTGCAGAGGTATATAGGGGTAGGGACCCCTTCACACTGCCATGTGCAGAGGTACACAGGGGTAGGGACCCCTTCGCCCTGCCCTGTGCAGACGTACACAGGGGTAGGGACCCCTTACCACTGCCCTGTGCAGAGGTATACAGGGGTAGGAACCCCTTCCCCCTGCCCTGTGCAGAGGTACACAGGGGTAGGGACCACTTCCCACTGCCCTGTGCAGAGGTACACCGGGGTAGGGACCCCTTCCCACTGCCCTGTGCAGAGGTACACAGGGGTAGGGACCCCTTCCCACTGCCCTGTGCAGAGGTACACAGGGGTAGGGACCCCTTCCCCCTGCCCTGTGCCGAGGTACACAGGGGTAGGGACCCCTTTACACTGCCATGTGCAGAGGTACACAGGGGTAGGGACCCCTTTGCCCTGCCCTGTGCAGACGTACACAGGGGTAGGGACCCCTTACCACTGCCCTGTGCAGAGGTATACAGGGGTAGGGACCCCTTCGCCCTGCCCTGTGCAGAGGTACACAGGGGTAGGGACCCCTTCCCCATGCCCTGTGCAGAGGTACACCGGGGTAGGGACCCCTTCCCACTGCCCTGTGCAGAGGTACACAGGGGTAGGGACCCCTTCCCACTGCCCTGTGCAGAGGTACACAGGGGTAGGGACCCCTTCCCACTGCCCTGTGCAGAGGTACACCGGGGTAGGGACCCCTTCCCACTGCCCTGTGCAGATGTACACAGGGGTAGGGACCTCTTCCCACTGCCCTGTGCAGAGGTACACAAGGGTAGGGACCCCTTCCCACTGCCCTGTGCAGAGGTACACAGGAGTAGGGACCCCTTCCCATTGCCCTGTGTAGAGGTACACAGGGGTAGGGACCCCTTCCCACTGCCCTGTGCAGAGGTACATAGGGGTAGGGACCCCTTCCCCCGGCCCTATGCAGAGGTACACAGGGGTAGGGACCCCTTCCACCTGCCCCGTGCAAAGGTACACAGGGGTAGGGACCCCTTCCCCCTGCCCTGTGCAGAGGTACACAGGGGTAGGGACCCCTGCCCACTGCCCTGTGCAGAGGTACACAGGGGTAGGGACCCCTTCCCACTGCCCTGTGCAGAGGTACACAGGGGTAGGGACCCCTTCCCACTGCCCTGTGCAGACGTACACAGGGGTAGGGACCCCTTCCCCCTGCCCTGTGCAGAGGTACATAGGGGTAGACACCCCTTCCCACTGCCCTGTGCAGAGGTACACAGGGGTAGGGACCCCTTCCCACTGCCCTGTGCAGAGGTACACAGGGGTAGGGACCCCTTCCCACTGCCCTATGCAGACGTACATAGGGGTAGGGACCCCTTCCCACTGACCTGTGCAGAGGTATATAGGGGTAGGGACCCCTTCACACTGCCATGTGCAGAGGTACACAGGGGTAGGGACCCCTTCGCCCTGCCCTGTGCAGACGTACACAGGGGTAGGGACCCCTTACCACTGCCCTGTGCAGAGGTATACAGGGGTAGGAACCCCTTCCCCCTGCCCTGTGCAGAGGTACACAGGGGTAGGGACCACTTCCCACTGCCCTGTGCAGAGGTACACCGGGGTAGGGACCCCTTCCCACTGCCCTGTGCAGAGGTACACAGGGGTAGGGACCCCTTCCCATTGCCCTGTGCAGAGGTACACAGGGGTAGGGACCCCTTCCCCCTGCCCTGTGCCGAGGTACACAGGGGTAGGGACCCCTTCACACTGCCATGTGCAGAGGTACACAGGGGTAGGGACCCCTTCGCCCTGCCCTGTGCAGAGGTACACAGGGGTAGGGACCCCTTCCCACTGCCCTGTGCAGAGGTACACAGGCGTAGGGACCCCTTACCACTGCCCTGTGCAGAGGTACACAGGGGTAGGGACCCCTTCCCCCTGCCCTGTGCAGAGGTACACAGGGGTAGGGACCCCTTCACACTGCCATGTGCAGAGGTACACAGGGGTAGGGACACCTTCGCCCTGCCCTGTGCAGACGTACACAGGGGTAGGGACCCCTTCCCCCTGCCCTGTGCAGAGGTACATAGGGGTAGACACCCCTTTACACTGCCCTGTGCAGAGGTACACAGGGGTAGGGACCCCTTCCCACTGCCCTGTGCAGAGGTACACAGGGGTAGGGACCCCTTCCCACTGCCCTATGCAGACGTACATAGGGGTAGGGACCCCTTCCCACTGACCTGTGCAGAGGTATATAGGGGTAGGGACCCCTTCACACTGCCCTGTGCAGAGGTACACAGGGGTAGGGACCCCTTCGCCCTGCCCTGTGCAGACGTACACAGGGGTAGGGACCCCTTACCACTGCCCTGTGCAGAGGTATACAGGGGTAGGAACCCCTTCCCCCTGCCCTGTGCAGAGGTACACAGGGGTAGGGACCACTTCCCACTGCCCTGTGCAGAGGTACACCGGGGTAGGGACCCCTTCCCACTGCCCTGTGCAGAGGTACACAGGGGTAGGGACCCCTTCACACTGCCCTGTGCAGAGGTACACAGGGGTAGGGACCCCTTCCCCCTGCCCTGTGCCGAGGTACACAGGGGTAGGGACCCCTTCACACTGCCATGTGCAGAGGTACACAGGGGTAGGGACCCCTTCGCCCTGCCCTGTGCAGACGTACACAGGGGTAGGGACCCCTTACCACTGCCCTGTGCAGAGGTATACAGGGGTAGGGACCCCTTCGCCCTGCCCTGTGCAGAGGTACACAGGGGTAGGGACCCCTTCCCACTGCCCTGTGCAGAGGTACACCGGGGTAGGGACCCCATTACACTGCCCTGTGCAGAGGTACACAGGGGTAGGGACCCCTTCCCACTGCCCTGTGCAGACGTACACAGGGGTAGGGACCTCTTCCCACTGCCCTGTGCAGAGGTACACAAGGGTAGGGACCCCTTCCCACTGCCCTGTGCAGAGGTACACAGGAGTAGGGACCCCTTCCCATTGCCCTGTGTAGAGGTACACAGGGGTAGGGACCCCCTCCCACTGCCCTGTGCAGAGGTACATAGGGGTAGGGACCCCTTCCCCCGGCCCTATGCAGAGGTACACAGGGGTAGGGACCCCTTCCACCTGCCCCGTGCAAAGGTACACAGGGGTAGGGACCCCTTCCCCCTGCCCTGTGCAGAGGTACACAGGGGTAGGGACCCCTTCCCACTGCCCTGTGCCGAGGTACACAGGGGTAGGGACCCCTTCCCACTGCCCTGTGCAGAGGTACACAGGGGTAGGGACCCCTTCCCACTGCCCTGTGCAGAGGTACACAGCGGTAGGGACCCCTTTCCCCTGCCCTGTGCCGAGGTACACAGGGGTAGGGACCCCTTCCCACTGCCCTGTGCAGAGGTACACAGGGGTAGGGACCCCTTCCCACTGCCCTGTGCAGAGGTATACAGGGGTAGGGACCCCTTCCCCCTGCCCTGTGCAGATGTACACAGGGGTAGGGACCTCTTCCCACTGCCCTGTGCAGAGGTACACAAGGGTAGGGACCCCTTCCCACTGCCCTGTGCAGAGGTACACAGGGGTAGGGACCCCTTCCCATTGCCCTGTGTAGAGGTACACAGGGGTAGGGACCCCTTCCCACTGCCCCGTGCAGAGGTACATAGGGGTAGGGACCCCTTCCCCCGACCCTATGCAGAGGTACACAGGGGTAGGGACCCCTTCCACCTGCCCCGTGCAAAGGTACACAGGGGTAGGGACCCCTTCCCCCTGCCCTGTGCAGAGGTACACAGGAGTAGGGACCCCTGCCCACTGCCCTGTGCAGAGGTACACAGGGGTAGGGACCCCTTCCCCCTGCCCTGTGCCGAGGTACACAGGGGTAGGGACCCCTTCACACTGCCATGTGCAGAGGTACACAGGGGTAGGGACCCCTTCGCCCTGCCCTGTGCAGACGTACACAGGGGTAGGGACCCCTTCCCACTGCCCTGTGCAGAGGTATACAGGGGTAGGGACCCCTTCCCCCTGCCCTGTGCAGAGGTACACAGGGGTAGGGACCCCTTCCCACTGCCCTGTGCAGAGGTACACCGGGGTAGGGACCCCTTCCCACTGCCCTGTGCAGAGGTACACAGGGGTAGGGACCCCTTCCCACTGCCCTGTGCAGAGGTAAACAGGGGTAGGGACCCCTTCCCACTGCCCTGTGCAGAGGTATACAGGGGTAGGGACCCCTTCCCCCTGCCCTGTGCAGATGTACACAGGGGTAGGGACCTCTTCCCACTGCCCTGTGCAGAGGTACACGGGGGTAGGGACCCCTTCCCACTGCCCTGTGCAGAGGTACACAGGGGTAGGGACCCCTTCCCATTGCCCTGTGTAGAGGTACACAGGGGTAGGGACCCCTTCCCACTGCCTTGTGCACAGGTACATAGGGGTAGGGACCCCTTCCCCCGGCCCTATGCAGAGGTACACAGGGGTAGGGACCCCTTCCACCTGCCCCGTGCAAAGGTACACAAGGGTAGGGTCCCCTTCCCCCTGCCCTGTGCAGAGGTACACAGGGTCAGGGACCCCTGCCCACTGCCCTGTGCAGAGGTACACAGGGGTAGGGACCCCTTCCCCCTGCCCTGTGCCGAGGTACACAGGGGTAGGGACCCCTTCACACTGCCATGTGCAGAGGTACACAGGGGTAGGGACCCCTTCGCCCTGCCCTGTGCAGACGTACACAGGGGTAGGGACCCCTTCCCACTGCCCTGTGCAGAGGTATACAGGGGTAGGGACCCCTTCCCCCTGCCCTGTGCAGAGGTACACAGGGGTAGGGACCCCTTCCCACTGCCCTGTGCAGAGGTACACCGGGGTAGGGACCCCTTCCCACTGCCCTGTGCAGAGGTACACAGGGGTAGGGACCCCTTCCCACTGCCCTGTGCAGAGGTACACAGGGGTAGGGACCCCTTCCCACTGCCCTATGCAGAGGTACACAGGGGTAGGGACTCCTTCCCACTGCCCTGTGCAGAGGTATACAGGGGTAGGGACCACTTCCCACTGCCCTGTGCAGAGGTACACAGGGGTAGGGACCTCTTCCCACTGCCCTGTGCGGAGGTACACAGGGGTAGGGACCCCTTCCCACCGCCCTGTGCAGAGGTACACAGGGGTAGGGACCCCTTCCCCCTGCCCTGTGCAGAGGTACACAGGGGCAGGGACCCCTTCCCACTGCCCTGTGCAGAGGTACACAGGGGTAGGGACCCCTTCCCGCTGCCCTGTGCAGAGGTATACAGGGGTAGGGACCCTTCCCCATGCCCTGTGCAGAGGTACACAGGGGTAGGGACCTCTTCCCACTGCCCTGTGCAGAGGTACACAGGGGTAGGGACCCCTTCCCACTGCCCTGTGCAGAGGTACACAGGGGTAGGGACCCCTTCCCACTGCCCTGTGCAGAGGTCTACAGGGGTAGGGACCCCTTCCCACTGCCCTGTGCAGAGGTATACAGGGGTAGGGACCCCTTCCCCCCGCCCTGTGCAGAGGTACACAGGGGCAGGGACCCCTTCCCCCTGCCCTATGCAGAGGTACACAGGGGTAGGGACCTCTTTCTAGTGCCCTGTGCAGAGGTACACAGGGGTAGGGACCCCTTCCCACTGCCCTGTGCAGAGGTACACAGGGGTAGGGACCCCTTCCCACTGCCCTGTACAGAGGTACACAGGGGTAGGGGCCCCTTCCCACTGCCCTGTGCAGAGGTTCATAGGGGTAGGGACCCCTTCCCCCTACCCTATGCAGAGGTACACAGAGGTAGGGACCCCTTCCCACTGCCCTGTGCAGAGGTATACAGGGGTAGGGACCCTTCCCCCTGCCCTGTGCAGAGGTACACAGGGGCAGGGACCCCTTCCCACCGCCCTGTGCAGAGGTATACAGGGGTAAGGACCCCTTCCCCCTGCCCTATGCCGAGGTACACAGGGGTAGGGACCTCTTCCCACTGCCCTGTGCAGAGGTCCACAGGGGTAGGGACCCCTTCCCACTGCCCTGTGCAGAGGTACACAGGGGTAGGGCCCCCTTCCCACTGCCCTGTGCAGAGGTACACAGGGGTAGGGACCCCTTCCCCCTGCCCTGTGCAGAGGTACACAGGGGTAGGGACCCCTTCCCACTGCCCTGTGCATAGATACACAGGTACACAGGGGTAGGGACCCCTTCCCACTGCCTTGTGCATAGGTACACAAGTACACAGGGGTAGGGACACCTTCGCCCTGCCCTGTGCAGATGTACACAGGGGTAGGGACCCCTTCCCCCTGCGCTGCGAGGCCCGGGGCAGGGGTGCAGCATGCATCTGCGCAGGGGGCGCAGCGTGGAGCTGCACAGGGGCGCTGCCTGGAGCTGTAGTGGGCGCAGCGGCTGCGCAAGGGGCGCAGCGTGGGATTGCGCTGGGGCAGAGCGTGGGGCTATGCAAGAGGCGCGGTATGAAGCTGCGCTGGAGCGCAGCATGCGGCAGCGCCGGAGCGCAGCGTGGGGCTCAGCTGGTGCGCTGCGTGGGGCTGCTCTGGGCGTGGCGTGGGACTGCCCAGGGCGCGGCGTGGGATTGCTCTGGGGCGTAGTGTGGAAATGCGCATGGGCGCAGCGTGGGGTTGCGCAGGGGCGTAGCATGGGGTTGCGCAGGGGCGCAGCATGGGGCTGCGCTGGGGCGCGGGCGCAGCATGGCGCTGCGCCGGGGCGCTGCGTGGGGCTGCCGAGGGGCGCAGCGTGGGGCTGCGCACCGGCGCAGCCTGGGGATGCGCAGGGGCGCAGCGTGGGGCTACGCAGGGGCACAGCGTGGAGCTGCGCAGGGGCGCAGTAGCGTGGGGCTGCGCAGGGGCGCAGCAGCATTGCGCTGCGCAGGGGCACAACATGAGGCTACGCAGGGACGCAGCATGGGGCTGCGCAGGGGCATAGCGCGAGGCTGCGCATGGGCGCAGCATGCGGCTGCGCACCGGCGCAGCATGGGGTTGCGCAGGGGTGCAGCAGCATGGGGCTGCGCAGCGGCGCAGCAGCGTGGGGCTGCGCAGGAGCGCAGCAGCGTGGGGCTGCGCAGGGGCGCAGCAGCGTGGGGCTGCACAGGGGCGTGAATGAGGCTGTGCAGGGACGCAGCATGGGGCTACGCAGGGGCACAGCGCGGGGCTGCGCATGGGCGCAGCATGGGGCTGCGCAGGGGCGCAGCATGGGGCTGCGCAGGGGTGCAGCAGAGTGGTGCTGCGCAGGGACGCAGCATGGGGCTGCGCAGGGGCACAGCGCGGGGCTGCGCATGGGCGCAGCATGGGGCTGCGTAGGGGCGCAGCATGAGGCTGCGCAGGGGTGTAGCAGCATGGGGCTGCACAGGGGCGCAGCAGCGTGGGGTTGCACAGGGGCTCAGCGGCGTGGGGCTGCGCAGGGATGCAGCATGGGGCTGCGCAGGGGCGCAGCGCGGGGCTGTGCATGGGCGCAGCATGGGGCTGCGCAGGGGCGCGGCATGGGGTTGCGCAGGGGCGCAGCGTGGTGCTGCGCACGGGCGCAGCATGAGGTTGCGCAGGGGCGCAGCATGGGGGCTGTGCAGGGGCGCAGCGTGAGGCTGCGCATGAGGCTGCGAAGGGGTGCAGCTTGGGCCCGTGCTAGGGCGCCACGTGAGGCTGCACATGGGCGCGGCATGGGGCTGCGCGGGGGCGCAAATGGGGCTGCGCAGGGGGGCAGCATGGGGCTGCGCTGGTGCGCAGCATGGCGCTGCGCGGGGGCGCAACGTGGGGCTGCGCATGGGCGCAGCATGGGGCTGCGCATGGGCGCAGCATGGGGTCGCGCTTGGGCGCGGCATGGGGCGTGGGGCTGCGCAGGGGCGCAATAGTGTGGGGCTGCGCAGGGGCGCAGCAGCGTGGGGCTGCGCAAGGGTGCAGCATGAGGCTGCGCAGAGACGCAGCATGGGGCTGTGCAGGGGCGCAGCGCGGGGCTGCGCAGGGGCACAACGTGGTGCTGCGCAGGGACGCAGCATGGGGCTGCGCAGGGGCACAGCGCGGGGCTGCGCATGGGCGCAGCATGGGGCTGCGTAGGGGCGCAGCATGAGGCTGCGCAGGGGTGTAGCAGCATGGGGCTGCACAGGGGCGCAGCAGCGTGGGGTTGCACAGGGGCTCAGCGGCGTGGGGCTGCGCAGGGATGCAGCATGGGGCTGCGCAGGGGCGCAGCGCGGGGCTGTGCATGGGCGCAGCATGGGGCTGCGCAGGGGCGCGGCATGGGGTTGCGCAGGGGCGCAGCGTGGTGCTGCGCACGGGCGCAGCATGAGGTTGCGCAGGGGCGCAGCATGGGGGCTGTGCAGGGGCGCAGCGTGAGGCTGCGCATGAGGCTGCGAAGGGGTGCAGCTTGGGCCCGTGCTAGGGCGCCACGTGAGGCTGCACATGGGCGCGGCATGGGGCTGCGCGGGGGCGCAGCATGGGGCTGCGCAGGGGGGCAGCATGGGGCTGCGCTGGTGCGCAGCATGGCGCTGCGCGGGGGCGCAACGTGGGGCTGCGCATGGGCGCAGCATGGGGCTGCGCATGGGCGCAGCATGGGGTCGCGCTTGGGCGCGGCATGGGGCGTGGGGCTGCGCAGGGGCGCAATAGTGTGGGGCTGCGCAGGGGCGCAGCAGCGTCGGGCTGCGCAAGGGTGCAGCATGAGGCTGCGCAGAGACGCAGCATGGGGCTGTGCAGGGGCGCAGCGCGGGGCTGCGCAGGGGCACAACGTGGGGCTGCGCAGGGGCGCAGCATGGGGCAGCACAAAGGCGTAGCATGGGGCTGCGCATGGGCGCAGCGTGAGGCTGTGCATGGGGCTGCGCAGGGGCGCAGCGTGTGGCTGCGCATGGGCGCAGCGTGGGGCTGTGCAGGGGCGCAGCGTGGGGCTGCGCAAGGGCGCGGCGTGAGGCTGCGCCTGGGGCTACGCAGGGGCGTAGCGTGGGGCGGCGCATGGGCGCGGCATGGGGCTGCACAGGGGCGCAGCGTGGGGCTACGCAGGGGTGCAGCGTGGGGGTGCGCAGGGGCGCAGCATGGGGCTGCGGATGGGCGCAGCATGGGGCTGCAGATGGGCGCAGCATGGGGTCGCGCTTGGTCGCGGCTTGGGGCGTGGGGCTGCGCAGGGGCGCAGCAGCGTGGGGCTGCGCTAGGGCGCAGCAGCGTGGGGCTGCCCAAGGGTGCTGCATGAGGCTGCGCAGGGACGCAGCATGGGGCTGCGCAGGGGCGCAGCAGTGTGGGGCTGCGCAAGGGTGCAGCATGAGGCTGCGCAGGGGCGCAGCATGGGGCTGCGCATGGGCGCAGCGTTGGGCTGCGCAGGTGCGCAGCGTGGGGCTGCGCATGGGCGCAACGTGGGGCTGCGCAGGGGCGCCGCGTGGGGCCGCGCATGGGCGCAGCGTGGGGGTGCGCATGGGGCTGCACTGGTGCGCAGGGTGGGACTGCGCAGGGGCGCAGGGTGGGGTCGGGCTTGGTCGCGGCATGGGGCGTGGGGCTGCGCAGTGGCGCAGCAGCGTGGGGCTGCGCTAGGGCGCAGCAGCGTGGGGCTGCGCAAGGGTGCAGCATGGGGTTGCGCAAGGGCGTAGCATGGGGCTGCGCAGGGGCGCTGCGTGGGGCTACGCATGGGTGCAGCACCGGGCTGCGCATGGGCGTAGGTCGGGGCTGCGCAGGTGCGCAGCGTGGGGCTGCGCATGGGCGCAGCGTTGGGCTGCGCAGGGGCGCCGCTTGGGGCCGCGCATGGCGCAGTGTGGGGGTGCGCATGGGGCTGCACATGGGCGCACGGTGGGGCTGCGCAGGGGCGCAGGATGGGGCTGCACATGGGCGCAGCATGGGGCTGCGCAGGTGCGCGGCGTGGGGCTGCGCATGGGCGCAGCGTGGGGCTGCGTAGGGGCGCAGCGTGGGGCCGCGCATGGGCGCAGCGTGGGGCTGCGCAGGGGCGCGGCATGGGGCTGAGCAGGGGCACAGCATGGGGCCGCGCCGGGGCGCGGCATGGGGCCGCGCATGGGCGCCGCATGGGGCTGCGCAGCGGCGCAGCATGGGGCTGCGCAGCGGCGCAGCGTGCGGCTGCGCAGGGGCGCAGCATGGGGCCGCGTATGGGCGCAGCATGGGGCTGCGCAGGGGCACAGCAGCGTGGGGCTGCACAGGGGCACAGCGTGGGGCTGCGCAGGGGCACAGCATGGGGCCGCACAGGGGCGCAGCATGGGGCCGCGTACGGGCGCAGCACGGGGCTGCGCAGGGGCGCAGCATGGGGCTGCGCAGGAGCGCAGCGTGGGGCCGCACAGGGGCGCGGCATGGGGCCGCGTATGGGCGCACCATGGGGTTGCGCATGGGCGCAGCATGGGGCTGCGCAGGGGCGCATCCTGGGGCCGCGCAGGGGCGCAGCCTGGGGCCGCGTATGGGCGCAGCATTTGGCCGCGAAGGGGCGCAGCGCACGGCTGCGCAGGGGCGCAGTGGCGCAGCGTGGGGCTGCGCGTGGGCACAGCATGGGGCCGCACAGGGGCGCAGCATGGGGCCGCCTACGGGCGCAGCACGGGGCTGCGCAGGGGCACAGCATGGGGCTGCGCAGGAGCGCAGCGTGGGGCCGCACAGGGGCGCAGCATGGGGCCGCGTATGGGCGCACCATGGGGCTGCCCATGGGCGCAGCATGGGGCTGCGCAGGGGCGCAGCATGGGGCCGCGCAGGGGCGCAGCCTGGGGCCGCGTATAGGTGCAGCATTTGGCTGCGAAAGGGCGCAGCGCAGGGCTGCGCAGGGGCGCAGCAGCGTGCGGCTGCGCAGTGGCGCAGCGTGGGGCTGCGCATGGGCACAGCATGGGGCCGCGCAGGGGCGCGGCATGAAGCTGCGCATGGGCGCAGCATGGGGCTGCGCAGGAGCGCAGCCTGGGGCTGCGCAGGGGCGCAGCATGAGGCTGTGTAGGGGCGCAGCATGGGGCTGCGCAGGGGCGCAGCAGCGTGGGGCTCCGCAGGGGCGCAGTGTGGGGCTGCGAAGGGGCGGAGCAGCGTGGGACTGCGCAGGGGCGCAGCATGGGGCCGCGTATGGGCGCAGCATGGGGCTGCACAGGGGCGCAGCGCGGGGCTGCGCAGGGGCGCAGAAGAGCGGGGCTGCGCAGCGGCGCGGCAGCGTGGGGCTGCGCAGGGGCGCAGCAGCTTGGGGCTGTGTAGGGGCGCAACCTGGGGCTGCGCAAGGGCGCAGCGCAGGGCTGCACAGAGGCGCAGCAGCGTGGGGCTGCGCAGGGGCGCAGCATGGGGTTGCTCAGGGGCGCAGCAGCGTGGGTCTGCACAGGGGGGCAGCTTGGGGCTGCGCATGGGCGCAGCATGGGGGCGCAGCATGGGGCCGCGCAGGGGCGCAGCAGCTTGGGGCTGTGTAGGAGCGCAGCAGCTTGGGGCTGCGCAAGGGCGCAGCGTGGGGCCGCGCATGGCCGCGGCATGGGTCCGCGCATGCGCGCGGCGTGGGAGTAAGCCGGGGAGAAGCGCGGGGCTGCGCAAGAGCGCTGCGTGGGGCTGTGCAGGGGCGCAGCAGCATGGGGCTGCGCAGGGGCGCACCATGGGGCTGCGCATGGGCGCAGCATGGGGCTGCGCAGGGGCGCAGCAGCGGGGGGCTGCGCAGGGGCGCAGCAGCGGGGGGCTGCGCAGGGGCGCAGCGTGGGGCCGCGCATGGGCGCAGCATGGGGCTGTGCAGGGGCGCAGCAACGTGGGGCTGCGCAGGGGCGCAGCATGGGGTTGCTCAGGGGCGCAGCAGCGTGGGTCTGCACAGGGGCGCAGCTTGGGGCTGCGCATGGGCGCAGCATGGGGGCGCAGCATGGGGCCGCGCAGGGGCGCAGCAGCTTGGGGCTGTGTAGGGGCGCAGCATCTTGGGGCTGCGCAGGGGCGCAGCGTGGGGCCGCGCATGGCCGCGGCATGGGGCCGCGCATGCGCGCGGCGTGGGAGTAAGCCGGGGAGAAGCGCGGGGCTGCGCAAGAGCGCTGCGTGGGGCTGTGCAGGGGCGCAGCGTGGGGCTGCTCAGGGGCGCAGCAACATGGGGCTGCGCAGGGGCGCACCATGGGGCTGCGCATGGGCGCAGCATGGGGCTGCGCAGGGGCGCAGCATGGCTCTGCGCAGGGGCGCAGCAGCGGGGGGCTGCGCAGGGGCGCAGCGTGGGGCCGCGCATGGGCGCAGCATGGGGCTGCGCAGGGGCGCAGTATGGGGCTGCGCAGGGTCGCAGCATGGGGCTGCGCATGGGCGCAGCATGGGGGCGCAGCATGGGGCCGCGCATGGGCGCGGCATGGGGCCACACATGCGCGCGGCGTGGGAGTAAGCCGGGGAGAAGCGCGGGGCTGCGCTAGAGCGCTGCGTGGGGCTGCGCTGGGGCTGAGGATGGGGCAGCGGTGGGGCGTAGCGTGGGACTACGCACGGCAAGGGGGGGGCGGAGTGGGAGGGGGTAGCAGGAGCAGGGGTACGCCTCACCACAGGCTTTTGGCGTCCCCGCTGCACTCCCAACGCCTCACCAGGCACCGGCACTGGGCACAGGGCCAAGGGCACAGGGGCGCTGGGTGCAGGGCAGTGGGTCGGGGGGCGCTCAGCCACAGGCTGCAGGCACCCCACACCAGCCCTCCCTGGGGGGGGGGGGGATGCCTCACCACAGGTTCTTGGCATCCCACGCACGCTGACCGCCCCCCGCACGGTGGTGACGTGCTGCAGGGCGGGGGGGGGTGGGATGCCTCACCACAGGCTCTTGGCATCCCACGCACGTTGACCGCCCCCCGCACGGTGGTGACGTGCTGCAGGGCGGGGGGGGGGTGGCCTCATCACAGGTTCTTGGCATCCCCTGCACTCCGGCAGCGCCTCACCTGCAGGTTGTTGGCAGCTGGGCAGGGGGGGTGGCCTCACCACGGGTTGTTGGCCGGGCGCCCCAGCGGGGCGTGGATCTGGTCGGGGAGCCGGCGGCAACTCACGCGCGGACTCCCCCTGGTGGGGAGGTGACTGCTGACCTGGTGAACGCCACCGGAGCCGACGCTGGGCCAGGGCGTCGGCCAGGCCAGGGGGTAGGGGGGGGGGCGCTCAACTGGCCAACGGAGGCTGTTTTTAACGGGGCCATGTCAGTTCATGGCCCGGGGCGCACGGGGATGGGTCCCGACTCTCGCCCCCGGTGGTTCTTGGTCATGCTGCTGGGGGGGGGGGGGGCGTTCCTGTTTTGCTGGAACGGGGGGCGTTCCAAGGCTCCTGAGGCAAAACCGTGCGCGCCTCTACGCTGGGGAACCACCGCTAGAGGTACACAGGGGTAGGGACCCCTTCCCCCTGCCCTGTGCAGAGGTACACGGGGGTTGGGACCTCTTCCCACTGCCCTGTGCAGAGGTACACAGGGGTAGGGACCCCTTCCCCCTACCCTATGCAAAGGTACATAGGGGTAGGGACCCCTTCCCCCTGCCCTGTGCAGAGGTACACAGGGATAGGGACCTCTTCCCACTGCCCTGTGCAGAGGTACACAGGGGTAGGGACCCCTTCCCACTGCCCTGTGCAGAGGTCCACAGGGGTAGGGACCCCTTCCCACTGCCCCGTGCAGAGGTACACAGGGTTAGGGACCCCTTCCCACTGCCTTGTGCAGAGGTACACAGGGGTAGGGACCCCTTCCCCCTGCCCTGTGCAGAGGTACACAGGGGTAGGGACCCCTTCCCACTGCCCTGTGCAGAGGTACACAGGGGCAGGGACCCCTTCCCATTGCCCTGTGCAGAGGTATACAGGGGTAGGGACCCCTTCCCCCTGCCCTCTGCAGAGGTACATAGGGGTAGGGACCTCTTCCCACTGCCCTGTGCAGAGGTACACAGGGGTAGGGACCCCTTCCCACTGCCCTGTGCAGAGGTATACAGGGGTAGGGACCCCTTCCCCCCGCCCTGTGCAGAGGTTGTTGTTGTTGTTGTCGTTAGGGCACCCAGCACGTGCCGGCGGGAGAAATTACCAGACACGCTCCCCCTGGGCAGGGCGCAAGGGAGCAGTCGGCCGGCGTCACGCTGGCCGGGCGTGTGCCGACAACGACCGAGGGGGGGGGGGGCGGCCCTGGTGTGGAGGGGGGGGGGGTGCGCGCGCGTGGAGGAGGGTGGGGCCACCTGTGGAAGTTACCCTGGAGCCCTCCCCCGTCTCGCGGGGGGAGAGTGACTCGACCTGTGCGAAGCGGCTGTGGAGGGGGTGGAGGGCGGGGCGGTGACCTTGGGGTGGGGAAGGCACGCCCGGGTCCACGGTCACTCCGCGCCTTGCCCGAACATCCCGCCGAGGTGGCCGTTCCTCCTGTGCGGCCGTGGCGTGGCCGGGGGCGCTGCCCCGTGTGTCTAGCCTTCGTCGGGGGCGAGGGGAGGCCCGGGAGTTGCTTTCTGCCGGCGCCTAGTCACCTTTGCTTGTGCTATGGTGTGGCCGCCTCGTCCCCGGTGGTGCGGGCGCGCGCGCGCGTCGGTCATGGGGGAGGGAGGGCACAAGGGCGGAAGCACAAGAGCACTATCATGGGTATACGGCGGCTGGCGTGTTGTGTTTGGTTCAGGTGCTGTCCCCTGGTGCCTGTCCCTGTGTCCCGCTTACGGGAGGCCGCGCGGCACGGCCGGCGGGGGGTCGAGGCCTAGGCCGGGCGCATGGGTAGCGGTGGGCGGCTGAGGCGGAAGCGGCGCCATGCGGGTGCGGGGCCCGTGGCGGTCGCGCGGGGGTGCGGGCGGTCCAGCCGCTGGTTGGCAGTGGCCCTGAGAGCCCCACACAGTGGGGTCGGTGGGCGTGCCGGGGGCGAGCGCGTCGTGCAGGCCCAGCTTCGGGGGGCGCACGCGCAAGGGTGTCGGCGTGCCCGTTGGGGGCCCCATGCGGGCCGTGGGACCGGCGGTTAGCAAGAAGCGCTGCTCGGGGGCTGAGGCCGGGGCCGGGCGCGTGGGTAGCAGCGTCCACGGGCCCGGGCCCGGCGTGTCGGGTTGTGGGAGCTCGACTGTCTGCGGTCCAGAGCTGGGCTCTGGAGGTTGGTGGCGCGTGGCGGTGGTGGGTGAGTCCTGCTACCGGCGTCCTACTACGAGGAAGTGATGAGGGCGTAGACTGCTGGGGGACTGAGGCCGGAGAGCCTGGGGCGGGGGCATGGGGCGCTGGCGGCGGGTTATCCCTGGCTGGGATGGCCGGGGTGCCCTGGGGTCCCGTGGGGGCGGAGGCTCCCCACGTCGGCCGGGTGCGAAACCACGACCTGTGTTTCCGTCACCGAAGTTGTTAGGTTTCTACCCCAGGAACTTACCCGCCGCGGGGACTGTGGGCCGGGACGGCCAAGGGGGATGATTATGAAGAGGAAGTGGGGGGCCAGGATGAGCCTGGCGGTCGGCACCTTCCTTCGGCCTGGGGGAGGCCGATGCCCGGGGCTATTACCTCTCCCCTGTGTCCGTGGTGCGGTGGTGGGTGGTGGTGTGGTACCCCCCAACCGGCGTCTGTGCCTGGTGCCGTGGGCACAGACCCCTGTTGGGGGCGGGTATGAAGCGCCCGGTCGCCTCGCCCCCCCTGCACAACAGCCCGCCAGGCGCTGCTAGGCCTCTAGCGCCAGCTGGAGTGGGGGGCGGGCGCTTGGGGCAGTGCAGGGTCCCTCCGCACTCCTGGCGGCCCGCACTGCCTGTATAGCGTAACAAGGGCGACGCGGGCTCGAACCGCACGTGCGGGCCGCGCCGCCCCAGCTGGGGTGGGGGACAGGGGGGGGGACTGGGTTCTGCGTCAGGTGGGACCGCTCACCGGCTGGTCCCACCACCCTCCACGTTGGAGTAACAGCGTAGGGGTTCTTGGGGCCCCGCCCAGGGTTCTGGGGTCCCCACCCAGGGGCCGTTGGCCCCCCCCGTTCGGTCACTGTGCGGGGGGCATGGGTGGAGGGGTCCCCTCGTCAGCCAGGCGTCCGCCCGTCGGCGGCTGCGGTAGCCCACCTCGGTGGCGACGGAAACCTCTGGAGAAGGAGGGGGGGCGTGGAGGGGAGGAGGGGCATGGTGTGCACGCGGGGAGTGGGGGGGGGGGGGGCTGTGGGCCGGTTGGTGGGCGCGCGCGCGAGGGGGTGGGGTTGCGATGTGCTCAGCCGCGAGCGCCACCGTTCGGTTGACCGGGGAAGAGGGGCGGCCGAGGCTGGCCAAAGTCGGCCGGGGAGCCCGGGGCGCCCGCGGTGCTGGGGGCCACGGTCAGCGGAGGGGCCCGCACCCCGCTCGGCGGGGACGAATCCCGCCGAGCATCATCCACGGGGGCGAATCCTGGTGGAGGCGGGGGGGAGCGCCACGCCGTCCCCTCGCGGCCGAACCGGACCGGGACGGGCCCCGCCGGATGGATACCGGGGGGGCGGGCGGGGCTGGGCTCCGGGGCTCCGGGGCCCGGGTCCCTGGTGGTTGTGGGCCGGCGCGGGGGGGACCGGGCGGGCCTCTGGGCTGCGGCTGGTGAGGGGGGGCGCGGAAGGGCCGGGCGGGCTCGGGGGCGAACCCCGAGAGGCCCCCAGGAGCTGGGCGAGGGCTCTTGGGGGCGGCCGTTCCTTGTGGGGGGGGGGGGGGTTGCTCCCTGCCCGGGGGACGTCGGGGGCCCCTCTTGAGCGAGGGGGGGGGGGCGTGTATCGCCCGGTGTAGGGCCATGTCGATTCATGGCCGCGCGGCATGGGACTATATCCCCAACCCTCCGCGCCGGAGTCCCTTTTTTCGGGGGGGCTGAGGAGGGGTGGGGGGGGCTGGCGGTTGTTGTGTGCTCCCTCCCTCGTGGGGGGGGGTCGCCGGTGGGAGCTCCGTCCGACTTGGCCGTTAAAACCCGGTGGCGTCCCCTGGGCTCGTGGGCCCCTTCCAGGAAGAACCTCGGATTGCCCCTTCGAGGAAGAACCTCGGATTCGCCGGGGGGGACTCCGCTAACTCCCCTGTGCACAGGTACACAGGGGCAAGGACCCCTTCCCACTGCCCTGTGCAGAGGTATACAGGGGTAGGGACCCCTTCCCCCTGCCCTATGCAGAGGTACACAGGGGTAGGGACCTCTTTCCACTGCCCTGTGCAGAGGTACACAGGGGTAGGGACCCCTTACCACTGCCCTGTGCAGAGGTACACAGGGGTAGGGACCCCTTCCCACTGCCCTGTGCAGAGGTACACAGGGGTAGGGGCCCCTTCCCACTGCCCTGTGCAGAGGTATACAGGGGTAGGGACCCTTCGCCCTGCCCTGTGCAGAGGTCCACAGGGGCAGGAACCCCTTCCCAGCGCCCTGTGCAGAGGTATACAGGGGTAGGGACCTCTTCCCACTGCCCTGTGCAGAGGTACACAGGGGTAGGGACCCCTTCCCACTGCCCTGTGCAGAGGTCCACAGGGGTAGGGACCCCTTCCCACTGCCCTGTGCAGAGGTACACAGGGGTAGGGACCCCTTCCCACTGCCCTGTGCAGAGGTACACAGGGGTAGGGACCCCTTCCCCCTGCCCTGTGCAGAGGTACACGGGAGTAGGGACCCCTTCCCCCTGCCCTGTGCAGAGGTACACAGGGGTAGGGACCCCTTCCCACTGCCCTGTGCATGGGTACACAGGGGCAAGTACCCCTTCCCACTGCCCTGTGCAGAGGTACACAGGGGTAGGGACCCCTTCCCACTGCCCTGTGCAGAGGTACACAGGGGTAGGGACCCCTTTCCATTGCCCTGTGTAGAGGTACACAGGGGTAGGGACCCCTTCCCACTGCCCTGTGCAGAGGTACGTAGGGGTAGGGACCCCTTCCCCCTGCCCTATGCAGAGGTACACAGGGGTAGGGACCCCTTCCACCTGCCCCGTGCAAAGGTACACAGGGGTAGGGACCCCTTCCCACTGCCCTGTGCAGAGGTACACAGGGGTAGGGACCCCTTCCCACTGCCTTGTGCAGAGGTACACAGGGGCAAGTACCCCTTCCCACTGCCTTGTGCAGAGGTACACAGGGGTAGGGACTCCTTTGCACTGCCCTGTGCAGAGGTATACAGGGGTAGGGACCCCTTCCCCCTGCCCTGTGCAGAGGTACACAGGGGTAGGGACCTCTTCCCACTGCCCTGTGCAGAGGTACACAGGGGTAGGGACCCCTTCCCACTGCCCTGTGCAGAGGTATACAGGGGTAGGGACCCCTTTCCCCTGCCCTGTGCAGAGGTACACAGGGACAGGGACCCCTTCCCATTGCCCTGTGCAGAGGTATACAGGGGTAGGGACCCCTTCCCCCTGCCCTGTGCAGAGGTACACAGGGGTAGGGACCCCTTCCCCATGCCCTGTGCAGAGGTACACAGGGGTAGGGACCCCTTCCCCCTGCCCTGTGCAGAGGTACACAGGGGCAGGGACCCCTTCCCACTGCCCTGTGCATAGGTACACAGGGGCAAGTACCCCTTCCCACTGCCCTGTGCAGAGGTATACAGGGGTAGGGACCCCTTCCCACTGCCCTGTGCAGAGGTACACAGGGGTAGGGACCTCTTCCCCCTGCCCTGTGCAGAGGTACACAGGGGTAGGGACCCCTTCCCACTGCCCTGTGCAGAGTTACACAGGGGTAGGGACCCCTTTCCATTGCCCTGTGTAGAGGTACACAGGGGTAGGGACCCCTTCCCACTGCCCTGTGCAGAGGTTGTTGTTGTTGTTGTTGTTGAAGGCACCCAGCACGTGCCGGCGGGAGAAATTGCCTGACACGCTCTCCCTGGGCAGGGCGCAAGGGAGCAGTCGGCCGGCGTCACGCTGGCCGGGCGTGTGCCGACGACGACCGAGGGGGGGGGGGGGGTGGGGGCCGCCATGGTTTGGAGGGGGGGGGGGGTACGCGCGCACGGAGGAGGGAGGAGCCACCTGTGTGTGTTACCCTGGAGCCCTCCCCCGCTGCGGGGGGGAGGGTGACCCGACCTGTGCGTGACGGAGGCGGGGTGGGGGGGCTGGATGGAGGGACCACCTGTTCGGGGACATGCGGGACCCCGATTCCCGTTGCTTCCGGCCGCCGCTCCCCCACGACAGGGGAGGGGGCAATCTGCCTGCGTGCCCCTGAACCGCACGAGCGCGGGCCTGGGGGGGCGCTGCCCGTTTCCCGTGGGGCCTGCACAGCACAGCTGGTGCGGCCCTGGCGTGCGGGGGTTCCTGTGGGGCCTGCACAGCACTGCTGGTGCGGCCCTGGCGTGCGCGGGTCTCTGTGGGGCCTGCACAGCACAGCTGGTGCGGCCCTGGCGTGCGGGGGTTTCTGTGGGGCCCGCACAGCACTGCTGGTGCGGCCCTGGCGTGTGGGGGTTCCTGTGGGGCCTACACAGCACAGCTGGTGCGGCCCTGGCGTGCGGGGGTTCCTGTGGGGCCTGCACAGCACAGCTGGTGCGGCCCTGGCGTGCGGGGGTTCCTGTGGGGGCTGCACAGCACTGCTGGTGCGGCCCTAGCGTGCGGGGGTTGCTGTGGGGCCTGCACAGCACTGCTGGTGCGGCCCTGGCGTGTGGGGGTTCCTGTGGGGCTGGCACAGCACAGCTGGTGCGGCCCTGGCGTGCGGGGGTTCCTGTGGGGGCCGCACAGCACTGCTGGTGCGGCCCTGGCGTGCGGGGGTTCCTGTGGGGCCTGCACAGCACTGTTGGTGCGGCCCTGGCGTGCGGGGGTTCCTGTGGGGCCTGCACAGCACTGCTGGTGCGGCCCTGGCGTGCGGGGGTGCCTGTGGGCCCTGCATGGCACTGCTGGTGCGGCCCTGGCGTGCTGGGGGCGTGGGGGGGGGGGGCGCAGGAGTGAGGGAGTAGGCCTGGGACCCCCGCCGGCGGTGGGGGGCCCGTAGTTGTCTTGACGTCACGGCGCGAGGTTGGTTCTCTCGCTGCACCTGTGAGGCGAAAAGGAAGGGAGGGGACCGGGAGGGAGGGGCGGGGTGTGCGGGGAGAGGGGGGGGGGGGGCGTGGGAGGGGCGTGTGCGCGCGTGCTCGGGGGGAAGGGGGTGAGGTGAGCTCAGCCGCAGAGCGTCACCGGGCGGCTGACCGGGGCAGAGGAGCGGTCGGGGCTGGCCAAAGTCGGCCGGGGAGCCCAGGGCGCTCGCGGAGTCGGGGGGCCGCGGTCAGCGGTGGGGCCCGCACCCCGCTCGGCGGGGACGAATCCCGCCGAGCATCATCCACGGGGGCGAATCCTGGCGGAGGCGGGGGGAGCGCCACGCCGTCCCCTCGCGGCCGAACCGGACCGGGACGGGCCATGCCGGATGGATACCGGGGGGGCGGGCGGGGCTGGGCACCGGGGCTCCGGGGCCCGGGTCCCTGGTGGTTGTGGACCGGCGCGGGGGAGACCGGGCGGGCCCATGGGCTGCGGCTGGTGAGGGGGGGGGCGTGGAAGGGCTGGGCGGGCTCGAGGGCGAACCCCGAGAGGCCCTCGGGGGCTGGGCGAGGGCTCCCGAGGGCGGCCGTTCCTTGAAGGGGGGGGGGGGGGGGTTGCTCCCTGCCCGGGGGACGACGGGGGCCCCTCTTGAGCGAGGGGGGGGGGGGGCGTGTATCGCCCGGTGTAGGGCCATGTCGATTCATGGCCGCGCGGCATGGGACTATATCCCCAACCCTCCGCGCCGGAGTCCCTTTTTTCGGGGGGGCTGAGGGGGGGCGGGGGGGGCTGGCGGTTATGGAGTGCACCCTCCCATGCGGGGGGGGGGGTTGCCGGTGGGAGCTCTGTCCGGCTTGGCCGTGTAAACCCGGTGGCGTCCCCTGGGCTCGTGGGCCCCTTCGAGGAAGAACCTCGGATTCGCCGGGGGGGACTCCGCTACTGTGCAGAGGTACGTAGGGGTAGGGACCCCTTCCCCCTGCCCTATGCAGAGGTACACAGGGGTAGGGACCCCTTCCACCTGCCCCGTGCAAAGGTACACAGGGGTAGGGACCCCTTCCCACTGCCCTGTGCAGAGGTACACAGGGGTAGGGACCCCTTCCCCCTGCCCTGTGCAGAGGTACACAGGGGCAAGTACCCCTTCCCACTGCCTTGTGCAGAGGTACACAGGGGTAGGGACTCCTTTGCACTGCCCTGTGCAGAGGTATACAGGGGTAGGGACCCCTTCCCCCTGCCCTATGCAGAGGTACACAGGGGTAGGGACCCCTTCCACCTGCCCCGTGCAAAGGTACACAGGGGTAGGGACCCCTTCCCACTGCCCTGTGCAGAGGTACACAGGGGTAGGGACCTCTTCCCACTGCCCTGTGCAGAGGTACACAGGGGTAGGGACCCCTTCCCACTGCCCTGTGCAGAGGTATACAGGGGTAGGGACCCCTTTCCCCTGCCCTGTGCAGAGGTACACAGGGGCAGGGACCCCTTCCCATTGCCCTGTGCAGAGGTATACAGGGGTAGGGACCCCTTCCCCCTGCCCTGTGCAGAGGTACACAGGGGTAGGGACCCCTTTCCACTGCCCTGTGCAGAGGTACACAGGGGTAGGGACCCCTTCCCACTGCCCTGTGCAGAGGTCCACAGGGGTAGGGACCCCTTCCCACTGCCCCGTGCAGAGGTACACAGGGGTAGGGACCCCTTCCCACTGCCCTGTGCAGAGGTACACAGGGGTAGGGACCCCTTCCCCCTGCCCTGTGCAGAGGTACACAGGGGTAGGGACCCCTTCCCCCTGCCCTGTGCAGAGGTACACAGGGGTAGGGACCCCTTCCCACTGCCCTGTGCATAGGTACACAGGGGCAAGTACCCCTTCCCACTGCCCTGTGCAGAGGTATACAGGGGTAGGCACCCCTTCCCCCTGCCCTGTGCAGAGGTACACAGGGGTAGGGACCCCTTCCCACTGCCCTGTGCAGAGGTACACAGGGGTAGGGACCCCTTTCCATTGCCATGTGTAGAGGTACACAGGGGTAGGGACCCCTTCCCACTGCCCTGTGCAGAGGTACGTAGGCGTAGGGACCCCTTCCCCCTGCCCTATGCAGAGGTACACAGGGGTAGGGACCCCTTCCACCTGCCCCGTGCAAAGGTACACAAGGGGTAGGGACCCCTTCCCACTGCCCTGTGCAGAGGTACACAGGGGTAGGGACCCCTTCCCCTTGCCCTGTGCAGAGGTACACAGGGGCAAGTACCCCTTCCCACTGCCCTGTGCAGAGGTACACAGGGGTAGGGACTCCTTTGCGCTGCCCTGTGCAGAGGTATACAGGGGTAGGGACCCCTTCCCCCTGCCCTGTGCAGAGTTACACAGGGGTAGGGACCTCTTCCCACTGCCCTGTGCAGAGGTACACAGGGGTAGGGACCCCTTCCCACTGCCCTGTGCAGAGGTATACAGGGGTAGGGACCCCTTCCCCCTGCCCTGTGCAGAGGTACACAGGGGTAGGGACCTCTTCCCACTGCCCTGTGCAGAGGTACACAGGGGTAGGGACCCCTTCCCACTGCCCTGTGCAGAGGTATACAGGGGTAGGGACCCCTTCCCCCCGCCCTGTGCAGAGGTTGTTGTTGTTGTTGTTGTTAGGGCACCCAGCACGTGCCGGCGGGAGAAATTGCCAGACACGCTCCCCCTGGGCAGGGCGCAAGGGAGCAGTCGGCCGGCGTCACGCTGGCCGGGCGTGTGCCGACAACGACCGAGGGGGGGGGGGGGGGGGGGGCGGCCATGGTGTGGAGGGGGGGGGGGTGCGCGCGCGTGGAGGAGGGTGGGGCCACCTGTGGAAGTTACCCTGGAGCCCTTCCTCGTCTCGCGGGGGGAGAGTGACTCGACCTGTGTGAAGCGGCTGTGGAGGAGGTGGAGGGCGGGGCGGTGACCTTGGGGTGGGGAAGGCACGCCCGGGTCCACGGTCACTCCGCGCCTTGCCCGAACATCCCGCCGAGGTGGCCGTTCCTCGTGTGCGGCCGTGGCGTGGCCTGGGGCGCTGGCCCGTGTGTCTAGCCTTCGTCGGGGGCGAGGGGAGGCCCGGGAGTTGCTTTCTGCCGGCGCCTAGTCACCTTTGCTTGTGCTATGGTGTGGCCGCCTCGTCCCCGGTGGTGCGGGCGCGCGCGCGCGTCGGTCATGGGAGAGGGAGGGCACAAGGGCGGAAGCACAAGAGCACTATCATGGGTATACGGCGGCTGGCGTGTTGTGTTTGGTTCAGGTGCTGTCCCCTGGTGCCTGTCCCTGTGTCCCGCTTACGGGAGGCCGCGCGGCACGGCCGGCGGGGGGTCGAGGCCTAGGCCGGGCGCATGGGTAGCGGTGGGCGGCTGAGGCGGAAGCGGCGCCATGCGGGTGCGGGGCCCGTGGCGGTCGCGCGGGGGTGCGGGCGGTCCAGCCGGTGGTTGGCAGTGGCCCTGAGAGCCCCACACAGTGGGGTCCGCGGGCGTGCCGGGGGCGAGCGCGTCGTGGAGGCCCAGCTTCGGGGGGCGCACGCGCAAGGGTGTCGGCGTGCCCGTTGGGGGCCCCCTGCGGGCCGTGGGACCGGCGGTTAGCAGGAAGCGCTGCTCGGGGGCTGAGGCCGGGGCCGGGCGCGTGGGTAGCAGCGTCCACGGGCCCGGGCCCGGCGTGTCGGGGTGTGGGAGCTCGACTGTCTGCGGTCCAGAGCTGGGCTCTGGAGGTTGGTGGCGCGTGGCGGTGGTGGGTGAGTCCTGCTACCGGCGTCCTACTACGAGGAAGTGATGAGGGCGTAGACTGCTGGGGGACTGAGGCCGGAGAGCCTGGGGCGGGGGCATGGGGCGCTGGCGGCGGGTTATCCCCGGCTGGGATGGCCGGGGTGCCCTGGGGTCCCGTGGGGGCGGAGGCTCCCCACGTCGGCCGGGTGCGAAACCACGACCTGTGTTTCCGTCACCGAAGTTGTTAGGTTTCTACCCCAGGAACTTACCCGCCGCGGCGACTGTGGGCCGGGACGGCCAAGGGGGATGATTATGAAGAGGAAGTGGGGGGCCAGGATGAGCCTGGCGGTCGGCACCTTCCTTCGGCCTGGGGGAGGCCGATGCCCGGGGCTATTACCTCTCCCCTGTGTCCGTGGTGCGGTGGTGGGTGGTGGTGTGGTACCCCCCAACCGGCGTCTGTGCCCGGTGCCGTGGGCACAGACCCCTGTTGGGGGCGGGTATGAAGCGCCCGGTCGCCTCGCCCCCCCTGCACAACAGCCCGCCAGGCGCTGCTAGGCCTCTAGCGCCAGCTGGAGTGGGGGGGGGCGCTTGGGGCAGTGCGGGGCCCCTCCGCACTCCTGGCGGCCCGCACTGCCTGTATAGCGTAACAAGGGCGACGCGGGCTCGAACCGCACGTGCGGGCCGCGCCGCCCCAGCTGGGGTGGGGGACAGGGGGGGGGACTGGGTTCTGCGTCAGGTGGGACCGCTCACCGGCAGGTCCCACCACCCTCCACGTTGGAGTAACAGCGTAGGGGTTCTTGGGGCCCCGCCCAGGGTTCTGGGGGCCCGACCCAGGGGCCGTTGGCCCCCCCCGTTCGGTCACTGTGCGGGGGGCATGGGTGGAGGGTAGGGACAAAGGCCACTGGCGGCCATGACGCATGGTGCGCAGGGAGGGAGGTATGACTCATGCAACGCCATGATGCATGCAGCAAGGGGAAGGGGGGGCAAGGCCTGGATCCCCACCGCGTATGGGGGGTCCCCTCGTCAGCCAGGCGTCCGCCCGTCGGCGGCTGCGGTAGCCCACCTCGGTGGCGACGGAAACCTCTGGAGAAGGAGGGGGGGCGTGGAGGGGAGGAGGGGCATGGTGTGCACGCGGGGAGTGGGGGGGGGGGGGCTGTGGGCCGGTTGGTGGGCGCGCGCGCGAGGGGGTGGGGTTGCGATGTGCTCAGCCGCGAGCGCCACCGTTCGGCTGACCGGGGAAGAGGGGCGGCCGGGGCTGGCCAAAGTAGGCCGGGGAGCCCGGGGCGCCCGCGGTGCTGGGGGCCACGGTCAGCGGAGGGGCCCGCACCCCGCTCGGCGGGGACGAATCCCGCCGAGCATCATCCACGGGGGCGAATCCAGGTGGAGGCGGGGGGGAGCGCCACGCCGTCCCCTCGCGGCGGAACCGGACCGGGACGGGCCCCGCTGAATGGATACCGGGCGGGCGGGGCTGGGCTCCGGGGCTCCGGGGCCCGGGTCCCTGGTGGTTGTGGGCCGGCGCGGGGGGGACCGGGCGGGCCTCTGGGCTGCGGCTGGTGAGGGGGGGCGCGGAAGGGCCGGGCGGGCTCGGGGGCGAACCCCGAGAGGCCCCCAGGAGCTGGGCGAGGGCTCTTGGGGGCGGCCGTTCCTTGTGGGGGGGGGGGGGTTGCTCCCTGCCCGGGGGACGTCGGGGGCCCCTCTTGAGCGAGGGGGGGGGGGCGTGTATCGCCCGGTGTAGGGCCATGTCGATTCATGGCCGCGCGGCATGGGACTATATCCCCAACCCTCCGCGCCGGAGTCCCTTTTTTCGGGGGGGCTGAGGAGGGCTGGGGGGGGCTGGCGGTTGTTGTGTGCTCCCTCCCTCGTGGGGGGGGGTCGCCGGTGGGAGCTCCGTCCGGCTTGGCCGTTAGACCCGGTGGCGTCCCCTGGGCTCGTGGGCCCCTTTGAGGAAGAACCTCGGATTCGCCGGGGGGGACTCCGCTAACTCCCCTGTGCAGAGGTACACAGGGGCAGGGACCCCTTACCCCTGCCCTGTGCAGAGGTACACAGGGGTAGGGACCTCTTTCCACTGCCCTGTGCAGAGGTACACAGGGGTAGGGACCCCTTACCACTGCCCTATGCAGAGGTACACAGGGGTAGGGACCCCTTCCCACTGCCCTGTGCAGAGGTACACAGGGGTAGGGACCTCTTTCCACTGCCCTGTGCAGAGGTACACAGGGGTAGGGACCCCTTACCACTGCCCTATGCAGAGGTACACAGGGGTAGGGACCCCTTCCCACTGCCCTATGCAGAGGTACACAGGGGTAGGGACCCCTTCCCACTGCCCTGCGCAGAGGTATACAGGGGTAGGGACCCTTCCCCCTGCCCTGTGCAGAGGTACACAAGGGCAGGGACCCCTTCCCAGCGCCCTGTGCAGAGGTATACAGGGGTAGGGACCCGTTCCCCCTGCCCTGTGCAGAGGTACACAGGGGTAGGGACCTCTTCCCACTGCCCTGTGCAGAGGTACACAGGGGTAGCCACCCCTTCCCACTGCCCTGTGCAGAGGTCCACAGGGGTAGGGACCCCTTCCCACTGCCCTGTGCAGAGGTACACAGGGGTAGGGACCCCTTCCCACTGCCCTGTGCAGAGGTACACAGGGGTAGGGACGCCTTCCCCCTGCCCTGTGCAGAGGTACACAGGGGTAGGGACCCCTTCCCACTGCCCTGTGCAGAGGTACACAGGTACACAGGGGTAGGGACCCCTTCCCACTACCCTGTGCAGACGTACACAGGGGTAGGGACCCCTTCCCACTGCCCTGTGCAGAGGTACACAGGGGTAGGGACCCCTTCCCCCTGCCCTGTGCAGAGGTACACAGGGGTTGGGACCTCTTCCCACTGCCCTGTGCAGAGGTACACAGGGGTAGGGACCCCTTCCCACTACCCTGTGCAGAGGTACATAGGGGTAGGGACCCATTCCCCCTACCCTATGCAGAGGTACATAGGGGTAGGGACCCCTTCCCACTGCCCTGTGCAGAGGTATACAGGGGTAGGAACCCCTTCCCCCTGCCCTGTGCAGAGGTACACAGGGGCAGGGATTCCTTCCCACTGCCCTGTGCAGAGGTACACAGGGGTAGGGACCCCTTCCCATTGCCCTGTGCAGAGGTACACAGGGGTAGGGACCCCTTCCCCCTGCCCTGTGCAGAGGTACACAGGGGTAGGGACCCCTTCCCACTGCCCTGTGCATAGGTACACAGGTACACAGGGGTAGGGACGCCTTCCCACTGCCCTGTGCAGAGGTCCACAGGGGTAGGGACCCCTTCCCACTGCCCTATGTAGACGTACACAGGGGTAGGGACCCCTTCCCACTGCCCTATGCAGAGGTACACAGGGGTAGGGACCATTCCCCCTGCCCTGTGCAGAGGTACACAGGGGTTGGGACCCCTTCCCGCTGCCCTGTGCAGAGGTACACAGGGGTAGGGACCCCTTCCCACTGCCCTATGCAGAGGTACACAGGGGTAGGGACCCCTTCCCCCTGCCCTGTGCAGAGGTACACAGGGGTAGGGACCCCTTCCCACTGCCCTGTGCAGAGGTACACAGGGGTAGGGACCCCTTCCCACTGCCCTGTGCAGAGGTACACAGGGGTAGGGACCCTTTTCCACTGCCCTATGCAGACGTACACAGGGGTAGGGACCCCTTCCCAATGACCTGTGCAGAGGTATATAGGGGTAGGGACCCCTTCCCCCTGCCCTGTGCAGCGGTACACAGGGGTAGGGACCTCTTCCCACTGCCCTGTGCAGAGGTACACAGGGGTAGGGACCCCTTCCCACTGCCCTGTGCAGAGGTATACAGGGGTAGGGACCCCTTCCCCCTGCCCTGTGCACAGGTACACAGGGGTAGGGACCCCTTCCCATTGCCCTGTGCAGAGGTACACAGGGGTAGGGACCCCTTCCCCCTTGCCCTGTGCAGAGGTACACAGGGGTAGGGACCCCTTCCCACTGCCCTGTGCATAGGTACACAGGTACACAGGGGTAGGGACGCCTTCCCACTGCCCTGTGCAGAGGTCCACAGGGGTAGGGACCCCTTCCCACTGCCCTGTGCAGTCGTACACAGGGATAGGGAGCCCTTCCCGCTGCCCTATGCAGAGGTACACAGGGGTAGGGACCCCTTCCCCCTGCCCTGTGCAGAGGTACACAGGGGTTGGGACCCCTTCCCCCTGCCCTGTGCAGAGGTACACAGGGGTAGGGACCCATTCCCACTGCCCTGTGCAGAGGTACACAGGGGTAGGGACCCCTTCCCACTGCCCTGTGCAGAGGTACACAGGGGTAGGGACCCTTTTGCACTGCCCTATGCAGACGCACACAGGGGTAGGGACCCCTTCCCACTGACCTGTGCAGAGGTATATAGGGGTAGGGACCCCTTCCCCCTGCCCTGTGCAGCGGTACACAGGGGTAGGGACCCCTGCCCACTGCCCTGTGCAGAGGTACACAGGGGTAGGGACCCCTTCCCTCTGCCCTGTGCAGAGGTATACAGGGGTAGGGACCCCTTCCCCCTGCCCTGTGCAGAGGTACACAGGGGCAGGGACCCCTTCCCACTGCCCTGTGCAGAGGTATACAGGGGTAGGGACCCCTTCCCCCTGCCCTGTGCAGAGGTACACCGGGGCAGGGACCTCTTCCCAGTGCCCTGTGCAGAGGTACACACGAGGAGTGACCCCTTCCCACTGCCCTGTGCAGAGGTACACAGGGGTAGGGACCCCTTCCCCCTGCCCTGTGCAGAGGTACACAGGGGCAGGGACCCCTTCCCACTGCCCTGTGCAGAGGTATACAGGGGTAGGGACCCCTTCCCCCTGCCTTGTGCAGAGGTACACAGGGGTAGGGACCTCTTCCCACTGCCCTGTGCAGAGGTACACAGGGGTAGGAACCCCTTCCCACTGCCCTGTGCAGAGGTACACAGGGGTAGGAACCCCTTCCCACTGCCCTGTGCAGAGGTACACAGGGGTAGGGGCCCCTTCCCACTGCCCTGTGCAGAGGTACATAGGGGTAGGGACCCCTTCACACTACCCTATGCAGAGGTACACAGGGGTAGGGACCCCTTCCCACTGCCCTGTGCAGAGGTATACAGGGGTAGGAACCCCTTCCCCCTGCCCTGTGCAGAGGTACACAGGGGCAGGGACCCCTTCCCACCGCCCTGTGCAGAGGTATACACGGGTAGGGACCCCTCCCCTCTGCCCTGTGCAGAGGTACAGAGGGGTAGGGACCTCTTCCCACTGCCCTATGCAGAGGTACACAGGGGTAGGGACCCCTTCCCACTGCCCTGTGCAGAGGTACACAGGGGTAGGGACCTCTTCCCATTGCCCTGTGCAGAGGTACACAGGGGTAGGGGCCCCTTCCCACTACCCTGTGCAGAGGTACATAGGGGTAGGGACCCCTTCCCCCTACCCTATGCAGAGGTACACAGGGGTAGGGACCCCTTCCCATTGCCCTGTGCAGAGGTACACAGGGGTAGGGACCCCTTCCCACTGCCCCGTGCAGAGGTAAACAGGGGTAGGGACCCCTTCCCACTGCCCTGTGCATAGGTACACAGGTACACAGGGGTAGGGACCCCTTCCCACTGCCCTGTGCAGAGGTCCACAGGGGTAGGGACCCCTTCCCACTGCCCTGTGCAGAAGTACACAGGGGTTGGGACCCCTTCCCACTGCCTCGTGCAGAGGTACACAGGGGTAGGGACCCCTTCCCCCTGCCCTGTGCAGAGGTACACAGGGGTAGGGACCCCTCCCCAGTGCCCTGTGCAGAGGTACACAGGGGTAGGGACCCCTTCCCACTGCCCTGTGCAGAGGTATTCAGGGGTAGGGACCCCTTCACACTGCCTTGTGCAGAGGTACACAGGGGTAGGGACCTCTTCCCACTGCCCTGTGCAGAGGTACACAGGGGTAGGGACCCTTCCCACTGCCCTGTGCAGAGGTACACAGGGGTAGGGACCCCTTCCCACTGCCCTGTGCAGAGGTACACAGGGGTAGGGGCCCCTTCCCACTGCCCTGTGCAGAGGTACATAGGGGTAGGGACCCCTTCCCCCTACCCTATGCAGAGGTACACAGGGGTAGGGACCCCTTCCCACTGCCCTGTGCAGAGGTATACAGGGGTAGGGACCCCTTCCCCCTGCCCTGTGCAGAGGTACCCAGGGGCAGGGACCCCTTCCCACCGCCCTGTGCAGACGTATACAGGGGTAGGGACCCGTTCCCCCTGCCCTGTGCAGAGGTACAGAGGGGTAGGGACCTCTTTTCACTGCCCTGTGCAGAGGTACACAGCGGTAGGGACCCCTTCCCACTGCCCTGTGCAGAGGTACACAGGGGTAGGGACCTCTTCCCATTGCCCTGTGCAGAGGTACACAGGGGTAGGGGCCCCTTCGCACTACCCTGTGCAGAGGTACATAGGGGTAGGGACCCCTTCCCCCTACCCTATGCAGAGGTACACAGGGGTAGGGACCCCTTCCCACTGCCCTGTGCAGAGGTAAACAGGGGTAGGGACCCCTTCCCACTGCCCCGTGCATAGGTACACAGGTACACAGGGGTAGGGACCCCTTCCCACTGCCCTGTGCAGAGGTCCACAGGGGTAGGGACCCCTTCCCACTGCCCTGTGCAGACGTACACAGGGGTAGGGACCCCTTCCCACTGCCCTGTGCAGAGGTACACAGGGGTAGGGACCCCTTCCCCCTGCCCTGTGCAGAGGTACACAGGGGTAGGGACCCCTCCCCACTGCCCTGTGCAGAGGTACACAGGGGTAGGGACCCCTTCCCACTACCCTGTGCAGAGGTACATAGGGCTAGGGACCCCTTCCCCCTACCCTATGCAGAGGTACACAGGGGTAGGGACCCCTTCCCCTTGCCCTGTGCAGAGGTACACAGGGGTAGGGACCCCTTCCCACTGCCCTATGCAGACGTACACAGGGGTAGGGACCCCTTCCCACTGACCTGTGCAGAGGTATATAGGGGTAGGGACCCCTTCCCTCTGCCCTGTGCAGAGGTACACAGGGGTAGGGACCCCTGCCCACTGCCCTGTGCATAGGTACACAGGTACACAGGGGTAGGGACCCCTTCCCACTGCCCTGTGCAGAGGTCCACAGGGGTAGGGACCCCTTCCCACTGCCCTGTGCAGACGTACACAGGGGTAGGGACCCCTTCCCACTGCCCTGTGCAGACGTACACAGGGGTAGGGACCCCTTCCCCCTGCCCTGTGCAGAGGTACACAGGGGTAGGGACCCCTTCCCACTGCCCTGTGCAGAGGTACACAGGGGTAGGGACCCCTTCCCACTGCCCTATGCAGACGTACACAGGGGTAGGGACCCCTTCCCACTGACCTGTGCAGAGGTATATAGGGGTAGGGGCCCCTTCCCTCTGCCTTGTGCAGAGGTACACAGGGGTAGGGACCCCTGCCCACTGCCCTGTGCAGAGGTACACAGGGGTGAGGACCCCTTCCCCCTTCCCTGTGCAGAGGTGTATAGCGGTAGGGACCCCTTTCCACTGCCCTGTGCAGAGGTACACAAGGGTAGGGACCCCTTCCCCCTGCCCTGTGCAGAGGTACACAGGCGCAGGGACCCCTTCCCACTGCCCTGTGCACAGCTATACAGGGGTAGGGACCCCTTGCACCTGCCCTGTGCAGATGTACACAGGGGTAGGGACCTCTTCCCACTGCCCTTGTGCAGAGCTACACAGGGGTAGGGACCCCTTCCCCCTGCCCTGTGCAGAGGTACACAGGGCAGGGACCCCTTCCCACCGCCCTGTGCAGAGGTATACAGGGGTAGGGACCCCTTCCCCCTGCCTCGGCCAGAGGTACACAGGGGTACTGACCTCTTTGCACTGCCTTGTGCAGAGGTACGCAGGGATAGGGACCCCTTCCCACTACCGTGTGCAGAGGTACATCGGGGTAGGGACCCCTTCCCCCTACCCTATGCAGAGGTACACAGGGGTAGGGACCCCTTCCCCCTGCCCTGTGCAGAGGTACACAGGGGTTGGGACCCCTTCACACTGCCCTGTGCAGAGGTACACAGGGGTAGGGACCCCTCCCCAATGCCCTGTGCAGAGGTACACAGGGGTAGGGACCCCTTCCCCCTGCCCTGTGCAGAGGTACACAGGGGTTGGGACCCCTTCACACTGCCCTGTGCAGAGGTACACAGGGGTAGGGACCCCTCCCCAATGCCCTGTGCAGAGGTACACAGGGGTAGGGACCCCTTCCCACTACCCTGTGCAGAGGTACACAGGTACACAGGGGTAGGGACCCCTTCCCACTGCCCTGTGCAGAGGTCCACAGGGGTAGGGACCCCTTCCCACTGCCCTGTGCAGACGTACACAGGGGTAGGGACCCCTTCCCACTGCCCTGTGCAGAGGTACACAGGGGTAGGGACCCCTTCCCCCTGCCTTGTGCAGAGGTACACAGGGGTTGGGACCCCTTCACACTGCCACTGTGCAGAGGTACACAGGGGTAGGGACCCCTTCCCACTGCCCTGTGCAGAGGTACACAGGGGTAGGGACCCCTTCCCACTGCCCTATGCAGACGTACACAGGGGTAGGGACCCCTTCCCACTGCCCTGTGCAGAGGTATACAGGGGTAGGGACCCCTTCCCCCTGCCCTGTGCAGAGGTACACAGGGGCAGGGACCCCTTCCCACCGCCCTGTGCAGAGGTATACAGGGGTAGGGACCCCTTCCCCCTGCCTCGGCCAGAGGTACACAGGGGTAGGGACCTCTTTGCACTGCCCTGTGCAGAGGTACGTAGGGGTAGGGACCCCTTCCCACTACCGTGTGCAGAGGTACATCGGGGTAGGGACCCCTTCCCCCTACCCTATGCAGAGGTACACAGGGGTAGGGACCCCTTCCCACTGCCCTGTGCAGAGGTACACAGGGGTAGGGACCCCTTCCCCCTGCCCTATGCAGAGGTACACAGGGGTAGGGACCCCTTCCCACTACCCTGTGCAGAGGTACACAGGTACACAGGGGTAGGGACCCCTTCCCATTGCCCTGTGCAGAGGTACACAGGGGTAGGGACCCCTTCCCACTGCCCTGTGCAGACGTACACAGGGGTAGGGACCCCTTCCCACTGCCCTGTGCAGAGGTACACAGGGGTAGGGACCCCTTCCCCCTGCCCTGTGGAGAGGTACACAGGGGTTGGGACCCCTTCACACTGCCACTGTGCAGAGGTACACAGGGGCGGGGACCCCTTCCCACTGCCCTGTGCAGAGGTACACAGGGGTAGGGACCCCTTCCCACTGCCCTATGCAGACGTACACAGGGGTAGGGACCCCTTCCCACTGACCTGTGCAGAGGTATATAGGGGTAGGGACCCGTTCACTGCCCTGTGCAGAGGTACACAGGGGTAGGGACCCCTGCCCACTGCCCTGTGCAAAGGTACACATGGGTAGGGACCCCTTCCCCCTGCCCTGTGCAGAGGTACACAGGCGCAGGGGCCCCTTCCCACTTCCCACCGCCCTGTGCAGAGGTATACAGGGGTAGGGACCCCTTCCGCCTGCCCTGTGCAGAGGTACACAGGGGTAGGGACCTCTTCCCACTGCCCTGTGCAGAGCTACACAGGGGGAGGGACCCCTTCCCATTGCCCTGTGCAGAGGTACACAGTGGTAGGGACCCCTTCCCCCTGCCCTGTGCAGAGGTACACAGGCGCAGGGACCCCTTCCGCCTGCCGTGTGCAGAGGTACACAGGGGTAGGGACCTCTTCCAACTGCCCTGTGCAGAGCTACACAGGGGTAGGGACTCCTTCCCACTGCCCTGTGCAGAGGTATACAGGGGTAGGGACCCCTTCCCCCTGCCCATTGCAGAGGTACACAGGGGTAGTGACCCCTTCCCACTGCCCTGTGCCGAGGTATACAGGGGTAGGGACCCCTTCCCCCTGCCCTGTGCAGAGGTACACAGGGGTAGGGACCTCTTCCCACTGCCCTGTGCAGAGGTACACAGGGGTAGGGACCCCTTCCCACTGCCCTGTGCAGAGGTACACAGGGGTAGGGACCCCTTCCCCCTACCCTATGCAGAGGTACGCCCCATGCCGCGCTCATGCGCGGCCCCGCGCTGCGCCCCTGCGCAGCCCCACGCTGCGCCCCTGCGCAGCCCCGCGCCGCGCCCCTGCGCGGCCCCATGCCGCGCCCATACGCGGCCCCACGCCGCGCTCCTCCGCGGCCCCACGCTGCACTCCTGCGCAGCCCCGCGCCGCGCCCCTGCGCGGCCCCATGCCGCGCCCATACGCGGCCCCACGCCGCGCTCCTCCGCGGCCCCACGCTGCACCCCTGCGCGGCCGCACGCTGCACCCCTGTGCGGCCCCACACTGCTGCGCCCCTGCGCCGCCCCACACGGCTGCGCCCCATGCACCGCACCACGCTGCGCCCCTGCGCAGCCCGGGCAGGGAGCAACCCCCCCCCCCCTCAAGGAACGGCCGCCCTCGCGAGCCCTCGCCCAGCCCCCGGGGGCCTCTCGGGGTTCGCCCCCGAGCCCGCCCGGCCCTTTCACGCCCCCCCTCACCAGCCGCTGCCCAGAGGCCCGCCCGGTCTCCCCCGCGCCGGCCCACGACCACCGGGGACCCGGGCCCCGGAGCCCCGGTGCCCAGCCCCGCCCGCCCCCCCGGTATCCCTCCGGCGGGGCCCGTCCCGGTCCGGTTCGGCCGCGAGGGGACGGCGTGGCGCTCCCCCCCGCCTCCATCAGGATTCGCCCCCGTGGATGATGCTCAGCGGGATTCGTCCCCGCCGAGCGGGGTGCGGGCCCCACCGCTGACCGCGCCCCCCCCGACACCTCGAGCGCCCCGGGCTCCCCGGCCGACTTTGGCCAGCCCCGGCCGCTCCTCCGCCCGGTCGGCCACACGGTGACGCTCTGCGGCTGAGCTCACCGCACCCCCGTCCCCCTCGCGCGCGCACCCACCCACCAGCCCACACCCCCCCCCCCCCCCAACGTGCACGCCGTGTCCCCACCGCCCCTACGCAGCCCCACGCTGCGCCCTTGCGCAGCCCCGCGCCGCGCCCCTGCGCGGCCCCACACTGCTGCGCCCTTGCGCCGCCCCGCACGGCTGCGCCCCTGCACCGCACCACGCTGCGCCCCTGCGCAGCCCCTACGCAGCCCCACGCTGCGCCCCTGCGCGGCCCCACGCTGCTACGCCCCTGCCTTGCCGCTGGTCCCGCAGCCCACAGAGGGGCCCTCATCGGGCGCGGCGGCGCCCTTGCACACGCGCCCCCCGCAGCCTGGCCTGCGCGACGCGCGTGCCCCCGGCGCGCCCGCCGACCCCATGGAGTGGGGCTCTCAGGGCCGCCGCCGACCACCGGCCGGTCCGCCCGCGCCGCCCCGCGGCCGCCACGGGCCCCGCACCCGCATGGCGCCGCCTCCGCCTCGGCCGCTCGCCGCTACCCACGCGCCCGGCCTCGGCCTCGGCCCCCAGGCCACGCTTCCAGCTAGCCGCTGGTCCCGCGGCCCGCAGTGGGGCCCGCATCGGGCGCGCCGACGCCCTTGCACACGCGCCCCCCACGGCCACGCCTGCGCGGCGCGCGTGCCCCCGGCGCGCCCGCCGACCCCATGGAGTGGGGCTCTCAGGGCCACCGCCGGCCGCCGGCCGGTCCGCCCACACCGCCCCGCGACCGCCACGGGCCCCGCACCCGCATGGCGCCGCCTCCGCCTCGGCCGCCCGCCGCTACCCACGCGCCCGGCCCAAGCCTGAGCCCCCCCGCCGGCCGTGCCGCGCGGCCTCCCGCACACGGGACACAGGGACGGGCACCAGGGGATAGACCATACATAGTCCCCGCCCCCTCCACCCCCCTTACTCCACCTCCGCACAGGACGTAGCCCCCTCCCCTGTCGCGGGGGAGTGGCGGCTGGAAGCGAGGGGAACCGGGGCCCCGCAGGTCCCCGGACAGGTGGTCCCTCCATCCCGCCCCCCATCCCGCCTCCGATTCGCACAAGTGCGCACGCCCTCCCCCCACGGCGGGGGAGGGAACCAGGGTCGCATGGGCAGGTGGTCCCTCTCACAGCGACACGCGCCCCCTACCCCCCCAGACAGAAGGCCGAACCCCCCCCCCCCCCTCGGTCGTTGTCGGCACACGCCCGGTCAGCGTGACGCCGGCCGACTGCTCCCTTGCGCCCTGCCCAGGGAGAGCGTGTCTGGCAATTTCTCCCGCCGGCACGTGCTGGGTGCCCTAACAACAACAACAACAACAACCTATGCAGAGGTACACAGGGGTAGGGACCCCTTCCCACTGCCCTGTGAAGAGGTATATAGGGGTAGGGACCCCTTTCCCCTGCCCTGTGCAGAGGTATACAGGGGTAGGGACCCCTTCCCACTGCCCTGTGCAGAGGTATACAGGGGTAGGGACCCCTTTCCCCTGCCCTGTGCAGAGGTATACAGGGGTAGGGACCCCTTCCCCCTGCCCTGTACAGAGGTACACAGGGGTAGGGACCTCTTCCCACTGCCCTGTGCAGAGGTACACAGGGGTAGGGACCCCTTCCCACTGCCCTGTGCAGAGGTACATAGGGGTAGGCACCCGTTCCCACTGCCCTGTGCAGAGGTATACAGGGGTAGGGACCCCTTCCCACTGCCCTGTGCAAAGGTATACAGGGGTAGGGACCCCTTCCCCTTGCCCTGTGCAGAGGTACACAGGGGTAGGGACCCCTTCCCACTGCCCTGTGCAGAGGTACACAGGGGTAGGGACCCCTTCCCCTTGCCCTGTGCAGAGGTACACAGGGGTAGGGACCCCTTCCCACTGCCCTGTGCATAGGTACACAGGTACACAGGGGTAGGGACCCCTTCCCACTGCCCTGTGCAGAGGTCCACAAGGGTAGGGACCCCTTCCCACTGCCCTGTGCAGACGTACACAGGGGTAGGGACCCCTTCCCCCTGCCCTGTGCAGAGGTACACAGGGTATCTGGTATCTGGTATCTGGTTGACCCGCCCGAGGCTCCGACACAGCCGGAGGGGTTCCCTGAAAATGTGGGACACCCAACCGCCACATGGCGGCTTACTCGGTCCCGCCAGGGTGGGTCGAAGCGGGCGGCCCATGCCCGCACCCTGCGCCACCAGGGGCTGACACCTGCCGTGGTTTTGGGTGTGTGGGGGGGGGGGGCTCCGCTGGTTTGGGGGTCAGGTTGGGTTCCCCGCGCGTTGAGTGGGTCGCGTCTCGGGGGTTCCAGTCAAGGCAAGGGGCTGCGCAGGGGCGCGGACTGGGGCTGCGCATGGGCGCAGACTGGGGCTGCGCATGGGCGCAGACTGGGGCTGCGCAGGGGCGCAGACTGGGGCTGCGCAGGGGCGCAGACTGGGGCTGCGCAAGGGCGTAGACTGGGGCTGCGCATGCGCGCAGACTGGGGCTGCACAGGGGCGCAGACTGGGGCTGCGCAGGGGCGCAGACTGGGGCTGCGCAGGGGCGCAGACTGGGGCCGCGCAGGGGCGCAGACTGGGGCCGCGCATGGGCGCAGACTGGGGCTGCGCATGAGCGCAGACAGGGGCTGCGCAGGGGCGCAGACTGGGGCTGCGCATGGGCGCAGACTGGGGCTGCGCAGGGGCGCGGACTGGGGCTGCGCAGGGGCGCGGACTGGGGCTGCGCAGGGGCGCGGACTGGGGCTGCGCAGGGGCGCGGACTGCTGCCGCGCAGGGGCGCAGACTGGGACTGCGCAGGAGCGCAGACTGGGGCTGCGCAGGAGCGCAGACTGGGGCGGCGCAGGAGCGCAGACTGGGGCGGCGCAGGGGCGCAGACTGGGGCTGCGCAGGGGCGCAGACTGGGGCTGCGCAGGGGCGCAGACTGGGGCTGCGCAGGAGCGCAGACTGGGGCTGCGCAGGAGCGCAGACTGGGGCTGCGCAGGGGCGCAGACTGGGGCTGCGCATGGGCGCAGACTGGGGCCGCGCAGGAGCGCAGACTGGGGCTGCGCATGGGCGCAGACTGGGGCTGTGCAGGGGCGCAGACTGGGGCTGCGCAGGGGCGCAGACTGGGGCTGCGCAGGGGCGCAGACCGGGGCTGCGCAGGGGCGCAGACTGGGGCTGCGCAGGAGCGCAGACTGCGGCTGCGCAGGGGCGCAGTCTGGGGCTGCGCAGGGGCGCAGACCTGGGCTGCGCATGGGCGCAGACTGGGGCTGCGCAGGCGCGCAGACTGGGGCTGCGCAGGGGCGCAGACTGGGGCTGCGCATGAGCGCAGACTGGGGCTGCGCAGGGGCGCAGACTGGGGCTGCGCAAGGGCGTAGACTGGGGCTGCGCGTGGGCGCCGACTGGGGCTGCGCAGGAGCGCAGACTGGGGCTGCGCAGGGGCGCGGACTGGGGCTGTGCAGGGGCGCGGACTGGGGCTGCGCAGGGGCGCAGACTGGGGCTGCGCAGGGGCGCAGACTGGGGCTGCGCATGCGCGCAGACTGGGGCTGTGCAGGGGCGCAGACTGAGGCTGCGCAGGGGCGCAGACTGGGACTGCGCAGGGGCGCAGACTGGGGCTGCGCATGGGCGCAGACTGGGGCTGCGCAGGGGCGCGGACTGGGGCTGCGCATGGGCGCAGACTGGGGCTGCGCATGGGCGCAGACGGGGGCTGCGCCGGGGCGCAGACTGGGGCTGCGCAGGGGCGCAGACTGGGGCTGCGCATGGGCGCAGACTGGGGCCGCGCAGGAGCGCAGACTGGGGCTGCGCATGGGCGCAGACTGGGGCTGTGCAGGGGCGCAGACTGGGGCTGCGCAGGGGCGCAGACTGGGGCTGCGCAGGGGCGCAGACCGGGGCTGCGCAGGGGCGCAGACTGGGGCTGCGCAGGAGCGCAGACTGCGGCTGCGCAGGGGCGCAGTCTGGGGCTGCGCAGGGGCGCAGACCTGGGCTGCGCATGGGCGCAGACTGGGGCTGCGCAGGCGCGCAGACTGGGGCTGCGCAGGGGCGCAGACTGGGGCTGCGCATGAGCGCAGACTGGGGCTGCGCAGGGGCGCAGACTGGGGCTGCGCAAGGGCGTAGACTGGGGCTGCGCGTGGGCACCGACTGGGGCTGCGCAGGAGCGCAGACTGGGGCTGCGCAGGGGCGCGGACTGGGGCTGTGCAGGGGCGCGGACTGGGGCTGCGCAGGGGCGCAGACTGGGGCTGCGCAGGGGCGCAGACTGGGGCTGCGCATGCGCGCAGACTGGGGCTGTGCAGGGGCGCAGACTGAGGCTGCGCAGGGGCGCAGACTGGGACTGCGCAGGGGCGCAGACTGGGGCTGCGCATGGGCGCAGACTGGGGCTGCGCAGGGGCGCAGACTGGGGCTGCGCCGGGGCGCAGACTGGGGCTGCGCATGGGCGCAGACTGGGGCTGCGCAGGGGCGCGGACTGGGGCTGCGCATGGGCGCAGACTGGGGCTGCGCATGGGCGCAGACGGGGGCTGCGCCGGGGCGCAGACTGGGGCTGCGCAGGGGCGCAGACTGGGGCTGCACAGGGGCGGAGAATGGGGCTGCGCATGCGCGCAGACTGGGGCTGCGCAGGGGCGCAGACCGGGTCTGCGCAGGGGCGCAGACTGGGGCTGCGCAGGGGCGCAGACTGGGGCTGCGCATGGGCGCAGACTGGGGCTGCGCATGAGCGCAGACAGGGGCTGCGCAGGGGCGCAGACTGGGGCTGCGCATGGGCGCGGACTGGGGCTGCGCAGGGGCGCGGACTGGGGCTGCGCAGGGGCGCAGACCGGGGCTGCGCAGGGGCGCGGACTGGGGCTGCGCAGGGGCGCAGACTGGGGCTGCGCAGGAGCGCAGACTGGGGCTGCGCAGGAGCGCAGACTGGGGCGGCGCAGGGGCGCAGACTGGGGCTGCGCATGGGCGCAGACTGGGGCTGCGCAGGGGCGCGGACTGGGGCTGCGCAGGGGCGCAGACTGGGGCTGCGCAGGGGCGCGGACCGGGGCAGCGCAGGGGCGCGGACTGGGGCTGCGCAGGGGCGCAGACTGGGGCTGCGCAGGAGCGCAGACTGGGGCTGCGCAGGAGCGCAGACTGGGGCGGCGCAGGGGCGCAGACTGGGGCTGCGCATGGGCGCAGACTGGGGCTGCGCAGGGGCGCAGACTGGGGCTGTGCAGGGGCGCAGACTGGGGCTGCGCAGGAGCGCAGACTGGGGCTGCGCAGGGGCGCAGACTGGGGCTGCGCAGGGGCGCAGACTGGGGCTGCGCATGGCCGCAGACTGGGGCTGCGCAGGAGCGCAGGCTGGGGCTGCGCATGGGCGCAGACTAGGGCTGTGCAGGGGCGCAGACTGGGGCTGCGCAGGGGCGCAGACTGGGGCTGCGCAGGGGCGCAGACTGGGGCTGTGCAGGGGCGCAGACTGGGGCTGCGCAGGGGCGCAGACTGGGGCTGCGCAGGAGCGCAGACTGCGGCTGCGCAGGGGTGCAGACTGGGGCTGCGCAGGGGCGCAGACTGGGGCTGCGCATGGGCGCAGACTGGGGCTGCGCAGGGGCGCAGACTGGGGCTGCGTAGGGGCGCGGACTGGGGCTGCGCATGGGCGCAGACTGGGGCTGCGCAGGGGCGCAGACTGGGGCTGCGCAGGGGCGCAGACTGGGGCTGCGCGTGGGTGCAGACTGGGGCTGCGCAGGAGCGCAGACTGGGGCTGCGCAGGGGCGCAGACTGGGGCTGCGCAGGGGCGCGGACTGGGGCTGTGCAGGGGCGCAGACTGGGGCTGCGCAGGAGCGCAGACTGCGGCTGCGCAGGGGCGCAGTCTGGGGCTGCGCAGGGGCGCAGACTGGGGCTGCGCTTGGGCGCAGACTGGGGCTGCGCAGGGGCGCAGACTGGGGCTGCGTAGGGGCGCGGACTGGGGCTGCGCATGGGCGCAGACTGGGGCTGCGCAGGGGCGCAGACTGGGGCTGCGCAGGGGCGCAGACTGGGGCTGCGCGTGGGTGCAGACTGGGGCTGCGCAGGAGCGCAGACTGGGGCTGCGCAGGGGCGCAGACTGGGGCTGCGCAGGGGCGCGGACTGGGGCTGCGCAGGGGCGCAGACTGGGGCTGCGCAGGGGCGCAGACTGGGGCTGCGCAGGGGCGCAGACTGGGGCTGCGCATGCGCGCAGACTGGGGCTGCGCAGGAGCGCAGACTGGGGCTGCGCAGGGGCGCAGACTGGGGCCCCGCAGGGGCGCAGACTGGGGCCGCGCAGGGGCGCAGACTGGGGCTGCGCAGGGGCGCAGACTGGGGCTGCGCAGGGGCGCAGACTGGGGCTGCGCAGGAGCGCAGACTGGGGCTGCGCATGGGCGCAGACTGGGGCTGCGCATGGGCGCAGACTGGGGCTGCGCGGGGGCGCAGACTGGGGCTGCGCAGGGGCGCGGACTGGGGCTGCGCAGGTGCGCAGACTGGGGCTGCGCTGGAGCGCAGACTGCGGCTGCGCAGGGGCGCAGTCTGGGGCTGCGCAGGGGCGCAGACTGGGGCTGCGCATGGGCGCAGACTGGGGCTGCGCAGGGGCGCAGACTGGGGCTGCGCAGGGGCGCAGACTGGGGCTGCGCAGGAGCGCAGACTGGGGCTGCGCAGGAGCGCAGACTGGGGCTGCGCAGGGGCGCAGACTGGGGCTGCGCATGGGCGCAGACTGGGGCCGCGCAGGAGCGCAGACTGGGGCTGCGCATGGGCGCAGACTGGGGCTGTGCAGGGGCGCAGACTGGGGCTGCGCAGGGGCGCAGACTGGGGCTGCGCAGGGGCGCAGACCGGGGCTGCGCAGGGGCGCAGACTGGGGCTGCGCAGGAGCGCAGACTGGGGCTGCGCATGCGCGCAGACTGGGGCTGCGCAGGGGCGCAGACTGGGGCTGCGCAGGGGCGCAGACTGGGGCTGCGCTGGGGCGCAGACTGGGGCCGCGTAGGGGCGCAGACTGGGGCCGCGTAGGGGCGCAGACTGGGGCCGCGCAGGGGCGCAGACTGGGGCTGCGCAGGGGAGCAGACTGGGGCTGCGCAGGGGCGCAGACTGGGGCTGCGCAGGGGCGCAGACTGGGGCTGCGCATTGGCGCAGACTGGGGCTGCGCATGAGCGCAGACTGGGGCTGCACATGCGCGCAGACTGGGGCTGCGCAGGAGCGCATGCTGGGGCTGCGCAGGGGCGCAGACTGGGGCTGTGCAGGAGCGCCGACTTGGGCTGCGCAGGGGCGCAGACTGGGGCTGCGCATGGGCGCAGACTGGGGCTGCGCAGGGGCGCAGACTGGGGCTGCGCAGGAGCGCAGACTGGGGCTGCGCAGGGGCGCAGACTGGGGCTGCGCAGGGGCGCAGACTGGGGCAGCGCAGGGGCGCAGACTGGGGCAGCGCAGGGGCGCAGACTGGGGATGCGCATGGGCGCAGACTGGGGCTGCGCAGGAGCGCAGACTGGGGCTGCGCAGGAGGGGGGGGGGGGCGCCTCACCACAGGCTTTTGGCGACCCCCCCAGGCGCCGGGCTCCTCACCAGGAGGTTATTGGGGCCCGGGCCAGCGTGTGCGCGAGGGCCCCGATACGCAGACTGGGGCTGTGCAGAAGCGCAGACTGGGGCTGCGCAGGGGCGCAGACTGGGGCTGCGCATGGGCGCAGACTGGGGCTGCGCATGAGCGCAGACTGGGGCTGCGCAGGTGCGCAGTCCGGGGCTGCGCATGGGCGCAGACTGGGGCTGCGCAGGAGCGCAGACTGGGGCTGCGCAGGGGCGCAGACTGGGGCTGCGCAGGGGCGCAGACTGGGGCTGCGCATGCGCGCAGGCTGGGGCTGCGCAGGGGCGCAGACTGGGGCTGTGCAGGGGCACAGACTGGGGCTGCGCAGGAGGGGGGGGGGGGGGCGCCTCACCACAGGCTTTTGGCGACCCCCCCAGGCGCCGGGCTCCTCACCAGGAGGTTATTGGGGCCCGGGCCAGCGTGTGCGCGAGGGCCCCAATACGCAGACTGGGGCTGTGCAGAAGCGCAGACTGGGGCTGCGCAGGGGCGCAGACTGGGGCTGCGCATGGGCGCAGACTGGGGCTGCGCATGGGTGCAGACTGGGGCTGCGCAGGTGCGCAGTCCGGGGCTGCGCATGGGCGCAGACTGGGGCTGCGCAGGAGCGCAGACTGGGGCTGCGCAGGGCCGCAGACTGGGGCTGCGCAGGGGCGCAGACTGGGGCTGTGCAGGGGCACAGACTGGGGCTGCGCAGGAGGGGGGGGGGGGGGCGCCTCACCATAGGCTTTTGGCGACCCCCCCAGGCGCCGGGCTCCTCACCAGGAGGTTATTGGGGCCCGGGCCAGCGTGCGCGCGAGGGCCTCACCACAGGTTTTTGGCCCCGCGCTGTCGGGGGGGGCGCGCCGGGGGGCCGTTCAGGCTGGTTCCCCCCGGGGCTGGCTCAGTTGTGCATGGCCACAGGCCAGCAGAGGCTGTTTCTTACGGGGCTCATGTCGGTTCATGGCCCAGGGCGCATGGGGGAGGGTCCCAACTCTCGCCCCCGGAGGTTCTTGCTGGCTGTCCCTGGGGGGGGGGGGGGGGGCATGCGGTTTCGTGTGTTTTGGGAGGCGAGCTACCTCCCATGGCAAAACCCAGGCGGCCTCTTCGCGCTGGGGAACCTCCGCTGAGAGGTACACAGGGGTAGGGACCCCTTCCCCCTGCCCTGTGCAGAGGTACACAGGGGTAGGGACCCCTTCACACTGCCCTGTGCAGAGGTACACAGGGGTAGGGACCCCTTCCCACTGCCCTGTGCAGAGGTACACAGGGGTAGGGACCCCTTCCCACTGCCCTGTGCAGAGGTACGTAGGGGTAGGGACCCCTTCCCCCTACCCTATGCAGAGGTACACAGGGGTAGGGACCCCTTCCACCTGCCCCGTGTAAAGGTACACAGGGGTAGGGACCCCTTCCCCCTGACCTGTGCAGAGGTACACAGGGGTAGGGACCCCTTCCCCCCGCCCTGTGCAGATGTACACAGGGGCAGGGATCCCTTCCCACTGCCCTGTGCAGAGGTACACAGGGGTAGGGACCCCTTCCCACTGCCCTTTGCAAAGGTATACAGGGGTAGGGACCCCTTCCCCCTGCCATGTGCAGAGGTACACAGGGGTAGGGACCTCTTCCCACTGCCCTGTGCAGAGGTATACAGGGGTAGGGACCCCTTCCCACTGCCCTGTGCAGAGGTATACAGGGGTAGGGACCCCTTCCCCCTGCCCTGTGCAGAGGTACACAGGGGCAAGGACCCCTTCCCAGTGCCCTGTGCAAAGGTATACAGGGGTAGGGACCCCTTCCCCCTACCCTGTGCAGAGGTACAGAGGGGTAGGGACCTCTTCCCACTGCCCTGTGCAGAGGTACACAGGGGTAGGGACCCCTTCCCACTGCCCTGTGCAGAGGTATATAGGGGTAGGGACCCCTCCCCCTGCCCTGTGCAGAGGTACACAGGGGCAGGGACCCCTTCCCACTGCCCTGTGCACAGGTATACAGGGGTAGGGACCCCTTCCCCCTGCTCTGTGCAGAGGTACCCAATGGTAGGGACCTCTTCCCACTGCCCTGTGCAGAGGTACACAGGGGTAGGGACCCCTTCCCACTGCCCTGTGCAGAGTTACACAGGGGTAGGGACCCCTTCCCACTGCCCTGTGCAGAGGTACACAGGGGTAGGGACCCCTTCCCACTGCCCTGTGCAGAGGTACACAGGGGTAGGGACCCCTTCCCACTGCCCCGTGCAGAGTTACACAGGGGTAGGGACCCCTTCCCACTGCCCTGTGCAGAGGTACACAGGGGTAGGGACCCCTTCCCCCTACCCTATGCAGAGGTATAGCGGAGTCCCTCTCGGCGAATCCGAGGTTCTTCCTCGAAGGGGCCCACGGGCCCAGGGGACGCCACCGGGTATTTTCGGCCAAGCCGGACGGAGCTCCCACCGGCGCCCCCCCCCCCGCATGGGTGGGTGCACGCGACAACCGCCAGCCCCCCCCCCCCCCCCTCAGCCCCCCCAAAAAGGGACTCCGGCGTGGAGGGTTGGGGATATAGTCCCATGCGGCGCCGCCATGAATCGACATGGCCCTACACCGGGCGATACACGCCCCCCCCCCCCCTCGCTCAAGAGGGGCCCCCGTCGTCCCCCGGGCAGGGGAGCAACCCCCCCCCCACCCAGGGAACGGCCGCCCTCGGGAGCCCTCGCCCAGCCCCCGAGGGCCTCTCGGGGTTCGCCCCCGAGCCAGCCCGGCCTCCCACGCCCCCCGCTCACCAGCCGCAGCCCTAGGGCCCGCCCGGTCTCCCCCGCGCCGGCCCGCGAACTCCCGGGACCCGGGCCCCAGAGCCCCGGTGCCCAGCCCCGCCCGCCCCCCCGGTATCCCTCCGGCGGGGCCCGTCCCGGTCCGGTTCGGCCGCGAGGGGACGGCAAGGCGCTCCCCCCCGCCTCCACCAGGATTCGCCCCCGTGGATGACGCTTGGCGGAATTCGTCCCCGCCGAGCGGGGGTGCGGGCCCCATCGCTGACCGTGGCCCCCGATCACCACGAGCGCCCCGGGCTCCCTGGCCGACTTTGGCCAGCCCCGGCCGCTCCTCCGCCCCGGTCAGCCACACGGTGACGCTCAGCGGTTGAGCTCACCACACCCCCTTCCCCGCGCACGCTCGCCAACCCCCACACACAGCCCCCCTCGCCCCCGCCTTCCCCCCCCCCCCTGCCCCCTCCTCCCTCTCCCCCTGCCCTGTCCCTCCCTTCGCTCCTCACAGGTAACCCGTGGCAACGGAAGCAGGCCACTGTGGTCGCAGCCAGCATGGCTCCAGATCATCGTCGGGCCCCCCCCACTACCGGCAGGGGTCCCAGGCCTTGCTCCTCCCTCACGCCCCCTGCACCGGCCCAGTGCGGCCTCATATGGCATGAGTCATCCTCCTCCCCTCCGTGCAACGCCTCCCCCCCTGCCCCCACCCCAGCCCCTGCCTCGTTCATAGGAGACGTTCAGGGGGACCACAGGTCCCTGGGAGGGGGCCTCAGTACCCTGGGCGGGCACCCACGCCTCTCACTTCCTGCCCCCGCGCGCCGGGGCCGCACCAGCTGTGCTGTGCCGGCCCCACGGGAAGCGAACAGCACGCCAGGGCCGCACCCGCTGTGCTGTGCAGGCCCCACAGGAACCCCCGCACGCCAGGGCCGCACCAGCTGTGCTGTGCAGGCCCCACAGGAACCCCCGCACGCCAGGGCCGCACCAGCTGTGCTGTGCAGGCCCCACAGGAACCCCCGCACGCCAGGGCCGCACCAGCTGTGCTGTGCAGGCCCCACAGGAACCCCCGCACGCCAGGGCCGCACCAGCTGTGCTGTGCAGGCCCCACAGGAACCCCCGCACGCCAGGGCCGCACCAGCTGTGCTGTGCAGGCCCCACAGGAACCCCCGCACGCCAGGGCCGCACCAGCTGTGCTGTGCAGGCCCCACAGGAACCCCCGCACGCCAGGGCCGCACCAGCTGTGCTGTGCAGGCCCCACAGGAAACGGGCAGCGCCCCTCCACGCCCGCGCTCGTGCGGTTCAAGGGCACGCAGGCAGATTGCCCCCTCCCCTGTCGTGGGGGAGCGGCGGCCGGAAGCAAGGGGAATCGGGGCCCCGCAGGTCCCCGAACAGGTGGTCCCTCCAGCCAGCCCCCCCACCCCGCCTCCGTCTCGCACAGGTCGGGTCACCCTCCCCCCCGCAGCGGGGGAGGGCTCCAGGGTAACACACACAGGTGGCTCCTCCCTCCTCCTTGCGCGCGCACCCCCCCCCCCGACATGGCGCCCCCCCCCCCCCCCCTCGGTTGTCGTTGGCACACGCTCGGCCAGCGTGACGCCGGCCGACTGCTCCCTTGCGCCCTGCCCAGGGAGAGCGTGTCTGGCAATTTCTCCCGCCGGCACGTGCTGGGTGCCCTCACAACAACAACAACAACAACAATACATACATACATACATACATACATACATACATACATACATACATACATACATACATACATACATACATACATACATACATACATACATACATACATACATACATACATACATACATACATACATACATACATACATACATACATACATACATACATACATACATACATACATACATACATACATACATACATACATACATACATACATACATACATACCTACATACATACATACATACATACATACATACATACATACATACATACATACATACATACATACATACATACATACATACATACATACATACATACATACATACATACATACATACATACATAAGCTGTGCTGTGCCGGCCCCACGGGAAGCGGACAGCACGCCAGGGCCGCACCAGCTGTGCTGTGCAGGCCCCACAGGAACCCCCTGCACGCCGGGGCCGCACCAGCTGTGCTGTGCAGGCCCCACAGGAACCCCCGCACGCCAGGGCCGCACCAGCAGTGCAGTGCAGGCCCCACAGGAACCCCCGCACGCCAGGGCCGCACCAGCAGTGCTGTGCAGGCCCCACAGGAACCCCCGCACGCCAGGGCCGCACCAGCTGTGCTGTGCAGGCCCCACAGGAACCCCCGCACGCCAGGGCCGCACCAGCTGTGCTGTGCAGGCCCCACAGGAACCCCCGCGCGCCAGGGCCGCACCAGCTGTGCTGTGCAGGCCCCACAGGAACCCCCGCACGCCAGGGCCGCACCAGCTGTGCTGTGCAGGCCCCGCAGGAACCCCCGCACGCCAGGGCCGCACCAGCTGTGCTGTGCAGGCCCCACAGGAAACGCACTCGTGCGGTTCAGGGGAACGCAGGCACATTGCCCCCTCCCCTGTC